>CM057455.1:276950625-278252500 GCA_016271365.2 Neoceratodus forsteri | reverse complement strand
TGCTTTCCCACAGGAAATGAAATTCAATCGTTTCCCTCAGTGACAGGTAAACAGTAGCACTATCCCCGACCAACTTATCACTCTAAGCATGCAAACAGTACACAATACGATAATGCAAATACTTCAGAAATTTCAGGAAAATAAAAAAAGGGGTTTATTTTGTGGTCTGGAAAATAATGTAGGGAGAAAGGGAAGCAAAGGGAGCAAAACATTCTAAGTCAGCTTAGAATAAACATTGTAATCACTCGGATGGAAAAAACACAGTCACACATTACAATGCAGTATTTCCCTGTCCCAGCCCCTCTCCCCCCACTGGTGCACCAGTTAATCCCACAGTCCCTGTGGGAGCTCCCATATACTGTACCTTGTGTGCACACAACAAGGAGTTGCAGGCCTGTGACAAGTAGATACTGGGTGCAGCACCTTGCAGTGGGGGGATGCTGCAGTTGCAAATTACAAACCACACCAGTGGATGTAGATATATATAGTTGATCCTGGCTGTAACTGTTGCTGTGTGCTTAGCTTAAGTTTGTGGAGGAAGCCCAGTGGGTAAACTAACTAGCTCTCTGGACAGTTAGAAAAGCAATGGTTTGGGTAAAACCCAGTACTCATGACCTTTAGATGAATAGATGATGCAGGCAGTGGGGGACGTCTCCCCTTGCTGGCAATTGGGTAGAACAATTAGGCTGGTGTGCATGCAGATGATGATTCTCTTCACCCCACAGAGGGACTTGTCATCACCCACCTCAGAAGGTAGGCCGGCCGTTGTCTTCACCCCATAGAGGGACTTGTCTTCACCCATCTCAAAAGGTAGGCTGGCAGTTGTCTTCATCCCACAGAGGGACTTATCTTCACCCATCTCAAAAGGTAAGCTGGCAGTTGTCTTCATCCCCACAGAGGGACTTGTCTTCACCCACCTGAGAAGTTAGGTCAGCAGTTCAGCAGGCAGGCAGGACCTCAGAGCTCTGGTCCCCTTGGCAGAAATCAAAGTCTCTTTTGTCAGGCACAGTGAGGCCACGGATTTGTCACCTCTTTGAACAAAAAGCAAATAATTCTTTCTGCAGTCTCTGCAATCTTGGTTGCCAAAGCACAGTGGTCCAGTCAGGCTGAGGTAAATCCCCTTGTTTTGGAATTTATTAGGCAGTTGGTAACAAATTCAGAAGTTCTCAGTATGTTTTGGCACAAACTAAATGGTTTCAGGCTGTGACAGCACAAGGACCTGTCCAAATCAGTTGTTTTCTCTTCAAAAGCTTACAACAACAGACCCAGTTTGTTTTTTGGCACAGACTTTCAAGTTTCAGGCTGTGACAGCACAAGGAGCTGTCAAAATCAGTTGCTTTCTCTTCAGCAGCTCACACTGAATCAACCAGGATTAAACTGTCAACCCCATGTTAGTTTTGAATACACGACATCTCATTGGCTAAAAGAAGTCTCGAGCTCCACCCCCAAGTGGACTACTGCATCTACCAATAGGTTTCCTCACTGTCTTCAGGCAGACCACATCCAATATGGCTGTCCCCATACAGTACTGTTCATCTCAGTCCAATATTATAAAAAGTAACCAGTGTTGGCAGCATCTGGCTGCGTGGAGAGGACCCTCCTGGTCCCATCTGGTGGTCACTAGGGCCAGAAGGTACATTGGGGGACAGGAGTCCTGTTGGGAGCTCCATTTTTTGAGCTCCCCAGCTATCTTAGAAAATGGCAGTCTGACCACTAGGAATCATGGGACTTGTAGTCCCTGGGTGCCGTGTTCTCTCCTGTACTCCTCAACCCACTGGGGGCTTGGATTGTGTTGGGAAGCCTTTCTAAAAGTATTTATTTTAGTTTAGTGTAGTTCCCCCCCAGCTCCCACTGGTGTCTGATGGGACTGGGGAAAGGACTGAAAAAGCAGCCCTTCTGCCACATCCCTGGTGGGTGCTTGAGGTGCCGAAAACAATTTGCGGCCTTTACTGTACTCCATGCCCCACTGTGCAGAAGTTTGGGGGGGTGGGGAAGGAAACTCTCTGGTGGTTCAGTGACTGCATCCTTAGTGGGTGCTCTGGTACCAAAAACAGTCTAGAGCACTCCCCAGCCCTGGCAGCAGTCCAGGACAGCAAGAAACAAGCGGTGCAATGGTCACACTGACTAAATGCTAGAAGGCGCTGCAACAACTTTATTCTGCTCTCTCGCCCTGGCAGCAGACCAGGAGTGGGCTGAAGAAGAGAAGAAGCCAGCAGCTGCAGGAGAGATCAGGAGGCAGCAGGTAAGCTCCCAACTTGGGAGGGGGGTCACATGTGTTTGGGGGAAAAAAGTATTTTTCAGTAACTTGAAAACAGAATTGACTGACGATGACGTCAGCGTCCATGGTGCACCCTCCTCCCTGAGCTTCACTAACCAAACCTCCCGAATCTACTAAAATCCTTGTATTTTGGCACCATCAAGTGAGAAATAGCTGCCTTATGCTTGCAGGCTATGCCAGGCAGGAGTGGAATGAAAGAATTGACAGAAGAAGATTTTTTTATAAACTCAGACTTTGTGATCACGATCAAACAGTATGTCCTCATCGGACACAGGTGGATCACCCGCACATCACACTTAAATCAATACGAATGAAGAACTATTTGCAACCTCCAGAACCCTAGTGCAAGAACTGAGAAATATTAATTCCACTCTGACAATGTTAGAAGACACAATCTCTAACACACAGCACAACATACAAACAGTCCAACAGAAAACAGTAGACCTGGAGCAAGGCCTAATGGTAGCTACCGAACAGATAGGCTTCACACTGTGGCACTCTTGAAGCTCTACCTCCAGGATCAAGAAGTAACAGAGAAGTCTGGATAACTTGGAAGCATGATCCTGGTGCAACAAGGTCTGTATTCACAGACTGATTGAAGATGCAGAAACAGGTGCTATTGAGGGCTACCTTACGTCCCTACTAAAAAAAACTCCTGGACCTATCAATTAAGCTAGAGCTGGGCATCAAAAGGGCCCACAAAGCACTTGCACTCAGATCAAAAGACAAAAATGCAAAACCCTGGTCTGTGGTGTTCCATTTCCTGAACTGTCATATAAAAATGAGAATGCTCAAAAATGCCTGGGAGAAGAAAGAAGTGGTGTTCAGCGATTCAAGCCCTTATTTCTACCATGACTTCACTCACTCTACAATGGAAAAAGATGTCAAATATTACAAGTAATAAAACTCTTTGGGAGAAGGGTACTAAAACACTGCCTATTCTATTGGTCCAGTTATGAATTTTACCAACGCAGGCCAAAAATGCTTTCATTCCTTGGAAAAAGCTCGAGGACTCTTCATGCAACTTGGAATCATGCTGTCTCCTCAGTTTGGCCAAGCCCATAGTGAACAGGAACAGGGAACTAGTGACAAGAGTGGACACCAGCACCTTCAAGGAATAATGGGAAGAGAAAATCTAATGGTACCCTCAATGATGCATGGCAACATATTTTTTCATTGTTGCTGCCAGGAGCTGACAGCAAGCACCTCCACCGAGTCTTCAACTGACTGAGAGACAGAAAGACATATTGGGGTCAGGTACACTTTAATGTTTTTTTGAGATGCCTGAAATGGTGTACACTTTAAAAAAACCTCTATGAATTAAATGCTGTGTTGAATGATTTTGACTCCACGCCAACAAGTATTGCAGGCTAAATGGAGACCTGATCAACTTTCTTATTGGAGCACTCAACAGAGGCGAGCAGTACTATTCCATATTGGGACTAAAAAACTCGAGTTGTAACATTTCTTTTCTGTTTTTTATTCACCTGCTTTAAAATGTAATGGTAGTCTGAGATAAGACAGGTTTAAAGTGAAAGGACTGGTTGGAGCAAACAAAAGAGAATGAAGTATAGACTATTCTAATTTGTTAAATACAGGGTAGTTGAACTAAAAAAAATTAGACACTCGGAGGAGTGCTTGAAGTCAATTCATTGCAGAGGTAATGTAAAGCAGTGAATGAAAAAGTTGGACTGTAACCAGGCGGGCCCGCCTGCCCCACAGATATTGAACTTTGTGAGGTGAATCCTTTCCCCACATTAGAAATTTTTACACAGATCGAAGGGGACTGTCAGGGCCACCAGCAATAGCATGGCCACCAGATGCACAGGGAAGGCAGAAGGTGCACTAATAAATTAATCAATCTCGACCTTGGGCAAGGCTGGGGCTTTGGAGGGAGGCACAACACCTCAAGGGGGTTACATACGCTAGTTGGTGTCTTTCTGACCTTCATTCAAACACTAGACATCGGGCTGAAATTTATTGAACACTCCACCACGAGTGCATAAGCATATTTGCAAAATGGCGCATTGGGGATGGCTCTGGCCTAGTGGGTGGGAACTCCTGAGCACAGAGCTGCCATGACAGAGACATGCAACACTGCATGCAGAGCATGAGATGGAATGCAAGGCCTGAGTCACCCTATTTGAGTAGCTTCATACCAAGCTTTCACTCCTCAGCTTTACAGTGTGTGGGGGGGGGGGGAGTCTCTCTCTGCAGCTCCAGATTAACTCATGCAACATGGTGTATTCCCAGCATTGGACTGACCTTATGAACAGAGTATGCATCAGGAACAGGTACTGTGCAGATGGTGGCTGGGCTCCAGGGGCTGTGGGAGTCCCTTCACTGATGACACATTAAGTAACATGCTGTGGGGGTAACTTGGCATGAATAAATGGAAGCCTGCCTCAGTGGCGAACTAGAACTCTTTTGCCCCAAAATACTATACCAGATTCTGTGAGATGGGGTAAGAGAGTAAAATAATAACTCTTGTTTTTTTATAGGGGGAGACTGGCCAGCAGAAGGAGGATGAATACTTTGAGCCACCGTGTGGGCATAGGGAGCATAGATGAAACATATAAACATAGAATTTGGTGGCAGATAAGGACCACTTGGCCCACCTAGTCTGCCCATTTTTTCTCTGCCTACAATATCACAGAACCTACTTTATCTCCAGACCATTCATCTGCCCCCTTCTCTTTCCTTAAGATTCCCTTATATCTATCCCATTCAGACTGGAAACCCCCCTTCCCCTACTGTTTTCATCCACTACACCTCCACTGGAAGACTTCCAGGAATCTGCCCCTCTTTCTCTATCCCTCTGCCTAAGAGGCAGTATAGTGTAGTGGTTAAGGGCACTGAGCTGGAGACCTGAGTTTGAATCCCATCAACCCCTATTTGCATACTGTGTGGCCCTGAGCAAGTCACTTAACTTTCTTGTGCTCCTAGGTCACACCTGGAAACAAGTTCTGGCTTAGTGTGCTTTTCCTGGTTAAACAATTTCCCCTTTCCCTTTCTGTGAAGAAGTAATTCCTCACATCTCTCTTGAATCTACTCCCACCCTGCAGCTTCTTCTGACTGCATCCGCTTACCCACCTTCCATAGTAATCACCTACTGCACTTAGACACACCTCTTGACCCAGGGGGTACCTCCCAATCTCAGCACTTCACTAATCCCCACCCCTGCCTACCCCCTATCTCATGGCACACCCCTCCCTCTCCCCCTCTCCCTCCATTCCTCCACTATGTTAGCTTTGTCTATTACGTTCTCTGTGTCTTATCTTCTCCAGAGTGTTTGAACTCAAGGGCGCAGGCTTAAGTTGTACAATGCCTCAGCAGTGTCTACTTGTGTGAACCTTTCTGTAACTTACTGTACCATCCCTGTAAATGTATAAATTGTTGTTCTGGGCTATTTTATTTATTTAGTGATTCGGAAAAGACATTTGAGCGCAAGCTCTTTTACAAAGGTTCCACATCATAGATTGCAAAACAAAGTACAATAGGAGAAAGCAAAGGTACATTACAATGAACGACACAGCTTGGATTCAGAACTTACAGAAGGTACAAGTTAAATAACAAGAAAAACACTTTATGAGGGTGGTGGGGGATAAGCAGCCACAAAGTGCCTTGTCAGTAGTTCAGAGGGACAGTGATAGCTGGCAGTGGGGCGAAGAAAGGAGGTACAAGAGAGAGGTATGTACTGCGGTGAAGGTGAAGGGCGGGGGAAGAAGGGCGATAAGGTATAGGGAGAAATGGTGGGGTGAGGGGAGGCTGAGCTGAGAGGACATGCTAGAGTAAAATTGTAGGGTGTGAGGGGGCATGGTCAGGCAGCCTGCATTAGTAGTGACTGTTAGGGAAACTCACAGGGCTGTGAGTAGGGGGAGGAGGGGTGGCAGGTGCTGAAGGAGCATGATGCAAACTGATTGCTGGGGCAAGTCATGAGGAGGGACAGAGGGAGGGGGTACCTGAGGCCGGCCTAGTGCTTGCTGGAGGGCAGAGAGAGCATGTGTGGCTGGAACTCAGGGGCAGGTGCATTTAGAGAGTATTATTAGGTG
Source organism: Neoceratodus forsteri (assembly GCA_016271365.2). NCBI lineage: Eukaryota > Metazoa > Chordata > Ceratodontiformes > Ceratodontidae > Neoceratodus > Neoceratodus forsteri. Next base: position 278,246,170 of record CM057455.1, on the reverse strand, counting down.
CTGTTTGATGTCAGTTTTGAATTGTGCCAGGCAATTGGTGGCAAAGAGGTGTCCAGGGACTTCATTCATCCATGGGGGCTCAGCAGGCAAATGCACGTTGCCCAAGTGAGGTGCAACGGAAGAGGATAGCCAAGGCCCTCTAGTCCTCCCTCTGGTGACCTGTAATGAGTTGGCCACCTTGATAAAATTGCCTACACAAGGTGGTGTTTTACCCAATAGAGCCTTCTTCCCTAGGATGCAAGTCTGAAATTTGACCCTATTTCTCAATGATAGACAATTTGCACGTACGTACAGAGTACAGGTGTGAGTGCCATGCTCAGCATCCAGGGTGAGTCTGCAAGTTTTGTTGAGCGCAGTCTGAACCCTCTTGAGCACTATATACATTGCCATCCCATAGACTACTAGTCCATAGTCAATAGTAGATATAACTGAACTGTGGACTGAGAGGTGGAGGGCACCCAGAGATCTCAGAGATCCAGGATGGTGAGCTTGCTAGGACCCAGTCAAGGAGGGTACTGTTTCCTGTCTTATAGTTCTGCCTGGTGGGGCAGGTGACAACTTGTGTCAGGCTGGAGGTGGCTATCAGATCCCTGAAAGGGGCAGCCTCCTTTCCATCCCAGTTTATGTTAAAGTCCCCAGTAATGACAAGCTCCATCCCCTTTTGAAGGGTGCTGATAACATCCATAATTGTGGGAAAGCCTGCTGTGGCTTTCTTGGGGGGTAGGTAGATTGTGGCAAGGATGAGAGTGTTGCCATTCTGACCGACCTGTGCCTTTATCACTATTATCTCATGGTTCTCAGCCACCCTAGCTCCAGGGAGGACGGTGCACTGCAGAGAGTCCCTGGCATAGATGAGGCATCCCCCACCTCTCTTGCCTATTCTATCAATCCTGTATGCTTGGAAGCCTTTGAGGGCAACTTCGCTATCTTTAATCCTACTGGTCAACCAAGTCTCCATTAGCCATAGGATGTCAGGGGTATGGAGGGTCATCCACACCTGTAGTTGGTCAAATTTTGCAGTTAAACTGCAGATGTTCAGTGAGGCTATTTTAGGCCTTTAACCTTATGAACACCAGGACCCGTTGAAGTGAGTGGGCCTGGGTTCAAGTGAATGTTGCCAGAGAGGAGCAGGAGCATGAAGATGACCTTTCTGGAAGAAAGGTTTAGCTAAATTTGGCTCATACCTTCTGCCACCGAGGCTTCAGATGATTCAGGTGGTTGGACACCAGTTTAATTATTAGGGTATAGCTAACCATTACTACCCCATGTGAGGGGAGGGCATATGGCCCCCTTTTTTGTAGGGTAAGGCTGAGTGAGTCGCTGCCCACAGCCAAGTGAGGTAGTTTCTGAAGGTGCGATTGACAGCCATGCACTACCCAGTAGTGGTTCAGAGGAGGGTAGCAGCGGCACAGCTGGGCATCTGGTGCCAGCTGTACCAAGTCAGGTAGCAAGGAGCAGAAGTAGACAGCACCCTTTGATAGGGGACATGGCCGATTAATTCAGTCATCAAGCCTGACGCACTGGTGCCAAAGAGAGGCTGTACAGTTAACCACTGTACCTGGTGGTCTTTAGAGAGAGCTAGAAGGAGGAGTTACACTAGATAGGGAAAGTGCTTTGCGAGAGACAGTCATGCTGTCACTCAAAGCTTGAGCAGCTGACTGGCAGAAACCTGTAGGAGTGAGCTAGAAAGCCAGGGCAGGGTTTAAGTGTATTTAAACAGAACCGGGGTGGGTGGGAGGGCTGAAAAATCAGGCAGCTAGGGTCCCTTACTGGAGGTAATCAGTCCACGAGGGTGAGTCTGTACCTGAGCTTCTGTGAGGGGCTGGTGGCTTCAGACCTGGACTGTGGATGGCAATCTGGCAGGTTGGGTTCATCAGAGAACCACGGCTGTGGCTCTCGGACTACATGAGCTTTTGTGAGGAGCTGGTGGCTTCAGACCTGGACTGTGGATGGCAGTCTGGCAGGTCGGGTTCATCAAAGAACCATGGCTGTGGCTCTCAGACTACCTGAGCTTCTGTGAGAGGCTGGTGTCTTCAGACCTGGACTGCGGATGGCAGTCTGGCAGGTCGGGTTCATCAGAGAACCATGGCTGTGTCTCTCAGACTACCTGAGCTTAAGTGAGGGGCTGGTGGGTTCAGACCTGGACTGTGGATGGCAGTCTGGCAGGTTGGATTCATCAGAGAACCATTGCAGTGTCTGTCAGACTACCTGAGCTTCTGTGAGAGGCTGGTGGCTTCAGACCTGGACTGCGGATGGCAGTCTGGCAGGTCAGGTTCGTCAGAGAACCATGGCTATCGCTCTCAGATTACCTGAGCTTCTGTGAGGGGCTGGTGGCTTCACACCTGGACTGTGGATGGCAGTCTGGCAGGTCGGGTTCATCAGAGAACCATGGCTGTGGCTCTCAGACTACCTGAAAAGAGAAGGACAGAGGGAAATTAAATAAGACAGGCAGGGGGTGAGGTTGCTCATGGAGCTAAAAATAAATGCAAAATGGCTTAAACAGGGTGTGTGTTGCCAGACCCCAAATGTTAGGCAAGGTATGAAAAAGTCTGAGAGAGCAAGAACGGGGTTATTTAAAACACAATACTAGAGTAAAAAGGTGAAAGGGAGGGGGAGTTCAAGATCTGAGCTGAGATCACTACTGGGTCTTATGAGGGAACACTCTACAGGCACTTAGATTAAATCAGCAAACTTTAACTCTAAAATGCTAGCAAGACAGTATTAACAGAAATCAAAATCCAGTAAAATATAATTCAAGCATTAACAGTGCAGAGCAATATGGAGCCAGTCGGAGTGCTCTTGGGGCTAACTCCAGCCAATGGGTCACAGCAGTGACAGATGCTGGATTTAAACCCAGAAACAACTGTCCTCATGTAAAAAATTAAAATCAGGCAGCTAGGGCTCCCTTCCTGGAGGTAATCAGTCCCGGAAGGCAAGTTCGTACCTGAGCTTCTGTGAGGGGCTGTTGGCTTCAGACCTGGACTGCAGATGGCAGTCTGGCAGGTTGGGTTCATCAGAGACCCACTGATGTGGCTGTCAGACTACCTGAGCTTCTGTGAGGGGCTGTTGGCTTCAGACCTGGACTGCAGATGGCAGTCTGGCAGGTTGGGTTCATCAAAGAACCACAGCTGTGGCTCTGAGACTACCTGAGCTTCTGTGAGGGGCTGGTGGTTTCAGACCTGGACTGCGGATGGCAATCTGGCAGGTCAGGTTCATCAGAGAACCACGGCTGTGGCTCTCGGGCTACCGCAGCTTCTGTGAGAGGCTGGTGGCTTCAGACCTGGACTGTGGATGCAGTCTGGCTGTGTCTCTCAGACTATCTGAAAAGAGAAGGACAGAGGGAAATTAAATAAAAGAGGCAGTGGGGTGGGCTGCTCGTAGAGCTAAAAAGAAATGCAAAATGGCTTAAGCGGGTAGGGGAGTGTTGCAGCCCTAAATGCTAGGCAAGGTGGGAAAAAGTCTGAGAGAGCAAGAACAGGGCTATTTAAAACACAATACCAGACTAAAAAGGTGAAAAGGGAGGGAGTTCAAGACCTGAGCTGAGATCGCTACTGGGTCTTATGAGGGAACACTCTACAGGCACTCAGATTAAATCAACAAATTTGAACTCTAAAACGCTAGCAACACATTATTAACAGAAATCAAAATCCAGTGAACCATAATTCAAGCATTAACAGTGCAGAGCTATATGGAGCCAATCGGAGTGCTCCTTGGGGCTAACTGCAGCCAATGGGTCACAGCAGTAACAGACGCTGGATTTAAACCCAGAAACAACTGTCCTCATGTAAAAAAGGAAAATCAGGCAGCTAGGGCTCCCTTTATGGAGGTAATTAGTCCCCGAGGGTGAGTCGTACCTGAGCTTCTGTGAGGAGCTGGTGGCTTCAGACCTGGACTGCGGATGGCAGTCTGGCAGGTCGGGTTCATCAGAGAACCATGGCTGTGGCTCTTAGACTATTTTCTGTTCAAACGACATGGAACCTACAAAAGAGCATCTGCTTACTGGTGTTGTCCAAGAACTCAATAAATAAATAAATTAATAAATCTTATGCCCCTTCTCTTTGACCACCTTTTTTTTCTGAAAAATACTTCAGCTGTGTACCTTATTTACCCCTGTGAGGTATTTAAAGGTCTCTGTGACGTCCCCCTCTCCTTCCTTTCTTCCAGGGTGTACATATTTAGGTCCTTAAGTCTCTACTCATATAGCTTCTGATGCAGACTCTGCACCATTTTAGTTGTCTTCCTCTGGGCCACCTCCACTCTATGTCCTTCTTCAGATGTGGTCTCCAGAACTGGACACAGTACTCTATGTGGGGTCTTACCAGTGATGTGTACAGAGGCAATACTAGTTTCTCCTTTCTGCAGGGGTGGAAGAAGAGACAGATGGGCCCCAGTGCAGGTTGTAATTTTGGGCCCCCCACCCCACCACAGCATATCAACTGCCCGCCCCCCGTTTTTTTTACCTGCTTATTACACACCTTTCACCCACTTCCTCCTCACTCACATATCAAGGAATATATGGCAATTATAGTGTAACTGGATTATGTGGGGGAAGAGCCCTCCCCACAGCCTATTTTAAATGAGGCTTTATGCCTCCAGCTCTGCTTAGAGCTTTAATCACATTCAGTACGCTTAGTGCACATGTTCAGAATTCATGGATGAGTGAGTATGCGTGGCAGTCTCCGGCCCGAATCTGCATGGATTATTCATGTCTCCTTATTCAAAAGCAGCTCCCTTGGACATCCTTGCACCGATTGTTATTTATTACATTCTGTACTTTGGTGTGCAACTGCTCAAAGGTTTAGCAGTCTGGCAGCTTATTCACTGCACTTTAAAAATATTTGAGCACTCTGTCCTGACTGGGGTTCTAGTATGCCATTGGGGGCTGATCCTAGCTCACCAGCGTTTAACTCTCTGAGACGACACAAAACGAGGTGATGCCAAATGACAGGCAAAAGCGACAAAGCTAGTGCCAATACCGTTGCGGCGTCTAGCTCCTATGGCTCTAGAACTTCGGCCGCTATAGTTAAGCTCTTTCTTTCTTTGACACTATCTTCTCAGGTAAATCCCCCGCCCCCTCTTCCGCAATCGCCAGTGCCGTCTCCTGACTTGGGGAAATCGACACCCTATCCCTCCTACTGGTACCGAGGGAATGCAAGCTGTTACACTGGCAGCAAGTGAACAATTTTTTTTTCCCCACCATCTCAGCCTCCATTGCCATAGTGCCAAAAGCAAAGCGCAGTCATTTTGGTTCCAGAATCTGTAGGGATTGGCTACCTTACAGCAGTCTATGAGTACAACGATGGGACTTGTTCGATTATCTCGTCTGCAGGGAATGAGGCCGAACAGCCTATTGGAGGTAATATCTTATTTCTATGAAAACCCATGTTGAATGTGTTGTCTGTGCAGGCTAGCAGCATCTCAATGTCCTGCTGCCCGCAACGATGTCCAGATGTCTTCGGCCAGTTGTTTATAATTGTAACATATAGCTGATCCTGCATCCTTCAGGGACATAGGTGTGTAGGAAACGGGGTCTAGTGGACAGTGACCTGTTTTACAAAACATGTACTTGGGCATTTCAATATGAAACTAGAAGTGAGATTAAGTTGGGTTTGCCATTATTGCTACTGCACTAGTGGATTTCTCCACGGTACTCACATCGATACAAAGTCAATTGGGAACTCTCACCCTACGGACGACTGAAGCAGAAGCAAGAAATGAAACAATCTTGCAGTGGGCTAAGATTAATTATAGACTTCTCATTGAGCAGTACAAGTTTCTGCTTCTCTAGATTTATCAACCCACACGCCAGGTTGGGATTCTTTCTTCATGGCAAACGATGGATTTTCTGACCCACAGCACAGTGGAGCAATTCCTAGAGAATCATCACTAGTCAGCTGTATAATCTATGGACATAGTTTTCGAAATAGGGGGGAAGCTGCTGATTGCTGTAAATCTCGCCGCAAGACTACTTTCCACGCTTCGATTCTGCCGGCAGACATTCCTAGGTCTGGCTGTGCTTCACATACTGGACTCAGTCGCCTCTCTCCTACCTCAACAGCTCTCAAGTTCAGCTGCACTTTCTCAGAGGCTGAGTGCCACGTCCTCTTCCTTCTCATCTGGCTCTGTGGGTGCAATCCCTACTCTTACTACCTCTCACTTTGGATTAGCGGTCCATCAGATTTGTTTTATTTTGGGCTCTCCATATTCCTACTACGCAGATGCTTCATACCTCGTACAAGTGTCTCCATTTATCCTTTACAGCATTGCTACTATTCCAGTTCAGCTCTACAGCCGCTGCATTCATATCAGTTCCTAAGATTATTCTTTACTTATCAGGACTGGATACATCAGTCGGTTACCTAGCCTCAAGATTTCTCCCATTCCTCGTCTCATACAAGCCATCTATTATTAAAATCATGGCAATTGTACTACTTATATTGTTTTGCCTCATTGTCATCAAAGCTTGGATGCAAATATCTTCTGGTCTGCTGTATTGAGTTCGTCAGTCATCAACTTTATCCACCATCATTCAATTACATGGATTATGCCCTCTATGAACTGAAGTATGGAAGTCTCTTCTTCAATATTATTCTCCATCATTCCAAATTATACATGGATTCTTGGACTCAGACTTTTACTAGAAGGAATTACTTTACTGGACACTTACAATTCGGTCTGTTCTTAAAGCTCCGTTCATATGGATTGAATTCTATATGAGAATTCAGAAATTAATTGATTAATTAGTTTAATTAGGATCTCTCTCCTTTAGTATGCCCAGAAGGACGGGCAGGTCAGTAGCCATGGGTCCTCAGCGGTTTCCCCCCAAGGGGGGTTTTCCTCTCCTGATTGCTATTGGTCATACTCTCCGGAGTTGGAGGAGGTGATCATCTATTCTTATCATTAAGTTATGCCGACTCATTCAGCATTTAGTTTTAGAACAATCGTTGATATTTATTCTTTTTGGGCTCTACAATTCTAATCGCTCCTTCCTGCAGGTGGGATACAGAGAAAAGCCAAAACCCTCAAATATTATCAAACTCTCTCTCAAGCATCCAAGTACCTAAGCACAATACATTACTCAGTAATCATTGTTCTCTATACTGGCCTCTGTATCCACCAATCATATTCATCATTCAACTATATGTTACATAAGCACTGAGCTATGAACCACACATAATACATAATAGTGTAATATGTTCTTCTCATCTATTTGAATCGTCTTTTGCATGCCTTTCATTCTGCAAACTCATCAATGATCTGCTGTAGGTTAATTTTTCTTGCTCGTTCATTTTCAGTAGATAAGAGTCCCAACCCACAAAGTCTCTCTTGTCCCATACTACTCCTTAAGTAGTTCTTTATAAGTTTAAGTTTTGAAATGAGCGTTCAGCACTGGCTACTGTTACTGGGATGGTGAGAAACAGAGGAAGCACAGTACAGATGTCTGGAAAACTGGTTGCTAATACACTATTGTCAACAATGAACAGTTTTGCCAAATCTTTCACTGATGATTGTTTGGAGATTTCAGACTTCAAACAAGATCTGAATGCAAGCAACTGTCCAGGAAAAGCAAGTGAAATGTCTTTGTTGAAATGATGGGCCAGTTTTTCAGCTCCTTTATGCAGATCATCATCACTTGCAGAAATCAGGGTGCTTGGCTGGATTATGCTGAATCTATCAACGATTGTCTGCAAGCTTTGAAATCAATTTGAAAGCTGTGCAATTGTTATATCAAGGCACCTGTAAAACACATTCACTTTGAAAAATTGTTCTGAGTCGGCAAGTTTTTCATCTTCACATAGCTCATCAAAATGGTGTTTAACCTTTCTCATGCGCTTTTCTTCAAACTTTGCTTGTACACCCCATTTTTCTGATAATGCAGTTGCTGAATTTTTGGCTTCACCAAACTCATTTCGAAATGTGAGTAGGTCTTCATTGGCTTTGTGAAGTAAGTTTGTTGCTTTGCAAAGGTCTGTGTCTTTAGACTGTAGCAGTTTTGACACAGCATTAACTGTTTCAGAGTCTTTGTTTGAACACAACAAAGAAAATGAAACAAACATTTTCCAATAATTTCTTTAATGCCAAAGCCTCATGTGCACTCATCTCATTTTGCTCTGAAGAACTATTTTTGTGAGTGCCTTCATAATATCTAAATACCGAAACCTCAGAGCAAGGAGTGATTCATAGCAGGATGACCATCGGGTAGGGCAAAGCCTTTTCAAAGTAATGTTGCTGGAAAGCTCTGATGTGGAAGCAAATGAAGATAACATGACCCAGCGTTTTATACTGTGGCCAAAAAAAGTGTATAGTCTTTCAATCATATCATAAAAATTTTTTAGTTCTGGTATTCCTCTAACGGAATCATTCAGTGTGAGATTTAAGTTGTGAGCAGCACAGTGAACGTATGCAGCATTTGGTTCCTTCTGGGATATTCTTGCTTGCACACCAGAGTACACACCACTCATATTAGAGGCCCCATCATACCCCTGACCGTGACATTTAGATAACTCTAAACCTTTCTGTTCGATGCAACCAATTATTATGTTCTCAAGTCCATAGCAGACTGATCACTAATTTCCTGAAAGCCAAGGAAAGATTCATTGATTTTCACCTCTGTTGCCATGTCCCTTTCATCCCTTTCTATCGTGACATACCGAAAAATTTGACTCAATTGGTCAGTCTTCGCAATGTCTTGGGTGGTATCCATTATTACAGAGAAAAAAGGTGCAGCTTTTATTTCATCAATAATATCTTGCTCAATACGCTTTGACAAAACTTCAATGAGTTCATCCTGTATAGTATGACTAAGATAGCGAATTGATCCACTAGGCATGGAAGTGAGTTGCTTTAACATGGGATCATACTTGGCCAACAGTTCCACGAATGAAAGAAAATTCCCACTATTTACTTGCCCTAAAACCTCTCTGTGTCATCTGAAAGGTAAATTGCACATAGCTAATGTAAGAGTCACATTGATCAGACGCTCCAAAACTTGTCTCCAGAAGTTTTTCTCCTTTTGTATTTGAGTTTCAAAATCTTTGATTGTGCCATGTAAACACCACTCCTCATACACTAAGCAAGATTCTAGATGAATTGTTGATGTTTCATGATATTCAATTTTGCTGCTTAGGTGACACCAGTCTTGAACTCCTTTAACCCATGCAACATTATAAGCAGGTGCACTACGATCAGCAAACAACCAACATGGCTCACAATATGCACAGTCTAATTTAGGGGAGTAACAAAGCCAAGTATGTGGTAATGTAACTCCTGCCTTTGTTGTAATATTGTAATAGCTTCTGGAGAAACAGCGTCCATCTTGATTTTTGTCTCGTGGAAATGGTCCGTTGGGTTTATACTAACCTTGTGATATGATATACCTTTTATTTGGCTATCCTTATATCTAAAGGAAAATTACCTCTGTCTGTGGGGTTTCTGTCATCAACAGGAGAAAAACTTGGAAAAGCAGGTTCTTCTCCACTGTTAAAAGCAGCACTGGCTGTTTTGTCAAGTTCTTTCTCCAATACACTTTTTATGTCCGGTTCTTGTTCAGATTGTTTAGCAAATTTAGTTTCACGATCAACATGATCAGCACAGGCCATCTCAGCCAAAGCACTAGGTCCACTGTCTTTCTCTGTGTCTGTGTCATTTTCACAAATTTCAGTTTCAGTCTTATCAGGTGTGTCAGAATCAGTCGCAGTTTGGAAAAAAGCACTGATTTTAGGAAGCTTTGCAGCCAACAGCAATTCTTCCTTCCTCTGTCTATGCTTTTGTGCACCACTTTTGTATTTAGGAGGCATCTTTTGCTAACAATAAACTGTATTTATAATTATAATCTTATCTACAGTATTGTATTTACAACATACTGTAAATGTAAATCACAATATAAAATTATTCTCCACTCACTGAACAACTGCCACCTTGTTGCGCTGTGATGTGTAAATGAAATTCTACCTCAGACTCTTTTAAACTGCAGCACAACTGAACTAACTGGTACAGTACACACACGTTTCCCAGTGAAGTGCCCCACCAGTTGCTTTCTACAAGCTGTTGTTTTGAACTCACGCCACTAGCTTAGCAAAAAAACCCTTATATTTACTGAAATAGTTATTTTTGTTTGCTTCAATCTGGAGTAGCTAGGCAGCTAATGACAAGAGCAGAGCAATACAGGCTCAGTCAGGACACACAAGACAGCAGAAGAGCACACAAAGCAAGATACAGGCTGCCACTCACCACTGCCTGGCAGGCTGGAGATGCACAGGAAAAAAAGTCACAGGCAACAGGCCTCCTCCTCTCAGTAGTCTCACACACTGCTGCTGCAAGGCAAACACAGTGAAACTACTACAGACTCACTTTCACTGTGAGTACATAACAATACTACTCACTACTGTAACAACTGTTGTAGACTAAAAAAAGACGATTGATAGTCACTGAGAGAGAGAGAGAGAGAGAGAGAGAGAGACTTTATTGGGTTTAGACCAGCCAGCAGACTGGCAAGCAACAACAAGTACTAGTAGTACAATATTATTTGTATCACAGTATTATTATTTGTTTGCTGGGGGCTAACGTGGCTGCTGCTATGCTAAATGCTGCTGTATGCAGCAGAGTCCAGTCCCTACGCACACCCAACTAGCTGCTCAGATAAACGGGAACACAGCTAGCCTTCAGCAGTGCTGTGCTGCCCAATAACTTTTATTTTTTATAATGATAATGTCCTTGTTGTTTGCAAAACACAAAAACCCAACTCAGGCAGCTGGGGGCTATCGTGGCTGCTGCCTATACCCTACCCTTGCACTCCCGACAACACTCGGCCGTCTTCCTGCCCAATTAGGTTTCCTTTTTTTTAATTTCCTTATTTGCAGCAAAAACCCTCCCTATTACCCAGCTAGGGGCTAAGGTGTATTATCCTGCTAGACTGCTACTGCTATGCTAAAAATGCATTCCCCAGCTCAAACAGGATTGGAAGGACAAGGATTGAACAACAGCACTCTGCCTGCCTAGTACATAGAAACATAGAATTTGATGGCAGATAAGGACTGCTTGGCCCACCCAGTCTGCCCATTTCCCTACCTAATGGATAAGCTGCAGATCCTAGTTAACCAGCAGCCTACTTCTTCCTACCCCCACCCCCAAGAATTGCCTTATGACTGTCCCATGCATGCTTGAATTCCACCACTGTTTTTGACTCCACAACCTCCTCCGGAAGGCCGTTCCATGCATCCACAACCCTCTCTGTGAAAAAATACTTCCTTAAATTACCTCTGAGCTGCCCCTCCTCTATCTTCAAATTGTGCCCTTGTTCTTGCACACCTCTTTTTTTGAAAGATGCTACCCTCTTGGACTTGGTTGATTCCCTTGAGGTACTTGAAAGTTTCTATCATGTCCCCCCTCTCCCTCCTTTCCTCAAGGCTATACATATTAAGCTCCTTAAGTCTATCTTCATATGTCTTCTGGTGCAGACCCTGCACCATTTTAGTTGCCCTCATCTGGACAGCTTCCATCCTGTCTATGTCTTTGCGGAGATTGGGTCTCCAGAACTGCACGCAGTACTCCAGATGGGGTCTCACCAGCTGTCTGTACAGAGGGATAATAACTTCCTGTTTTCTACTGGTGATGCCTCTCCCTATGCATCCCAGTATCCCCCCAGCCCTTCTTGCTGCACTCTCACATTGCTTGCCCACCTTTAGGTCATCTGATATGACTATCCCCAGGTCCCATTCCATTTTTGTTGTTGTTAGTATCTCACCCCCCATTGTGTTCTCTTCCCCTGGGTTTTTGTTTCCCAGGTGCATTACCTTGCACTTCTTAGCATTGAATTTAAGCTGCCATACATTTGACCATTTCTCTAACCTTGCCAAGTCCCTTCTCATCCTTTCCACCCCACCTTGTGCATCAACTTTGTTGCAGATCTTTGTGTCATCTGCAAAGAGTAAGTTTTTTTTCCTTGTTTTTAGTAAAGAATACTAGTAACTGGCTGTTCAGCTGTGTTCTCTGCAGTCAGTCAGTGCTGCTAGCTACTAGTAGCCTACTGTTATCAGGCCCAGCCAGCGCCCCCAGGCAGCAGGCAGTGCTGTGCCCACTGCCAGCTGCCCAGCCCAGGCAGCTGCAAGCAACCTAGGTCCAAGGCCCAAGCCTTCTTTCTAATTCTTTCAGTTAGAAAATACTCAGTAGCAAGTCATCCAATAAAATAATCAGTCAGTGGTAGTCCTCCCTAAACACAGTCAGTCACATAACATTCAAGATTTAGAAATACTTGCTCACACACAGTCTCACACTGAGACTTCAGTGATCCCCCAGGGACAAGGGACTCCTGACCTCCACTGCTCCCTGGCTCCCACCCACAGGCACACAGTCACAAAAAAAAAAAAAAAAAACCTTAACCTCCAGCTAAGGTGGCTATACCTTGCTGTTATGCTGCAGTGCCTTGGCCTTATAAGTTGTGGAACTTGTGTGAGCAGCAGGTTAAGCACCTGCCACCTCCCTGGCCTACAGCTCCATGGCCACCAACAACAGCTTGCCTGCTGCTATGTTAGACATCCTCCTTGTCCTCCTCCAACCAGTACTACAGTGCTAATAATAAGTCCGTCTCATCAATCAGTGATCACACAAAAAAAAAAAAAAAACAGTCAAGTAGTCAGTCACAATTGGGAGGGAAGGGAGAATAACAATGAAATCATCAACGACGATTCAAAAGAGATGTGTCTGTCCACACAGACAGAGCACAGAGCAGTCTGAGTCACTCAAGCCACTACCACACAATACTGTCTATTGTTGCGCTGCGCGCGATCTAACAAAGTTCATGTGACCAGCTCCAGTGGTTCATTTAGCCTGCTCAGCCCACACAGCCCTGCCTACCACAGAATGACTGACAGTGTCCATATCCAATCAGCAGAGGACATGTCAGTCAGTCATGTGGTGCAGGCATATCGACAAACTTGGTATTGGTTAGGAGTCGGACCCCCCCATCTCATCCTGGATCACCCGCCCGCGGCCTGCCCACGCTGCCCATCAATCATGCTCGTCATCATGCGTGCCTCAACCCCCCGCCTGCCGCCCCCCCCGGGCAGCAGTGCAGCACAGTCAGCAGCAGCATCCCGTTGCGGTCAGCCCGTCCCCCGTAGACCATAGTACACTACACACTGTACCAACCTAACCCAACCTGCTACTCCGTAATTTAACCAGAACAGACTACTGACTCTCATGACTCAGTCTACACATAGAGAGAGTCAGAGTCTGACATTCTGACAAGTACTAGTAACCTACTGTTGTTTGTTGTTGTATCATGATGCAAGCAGCAGCAAAAGGAAAAGTTTGAACCAATGGTACCGACCATGGTGGCAGCGATGCATGCTGTATCATATGTTGTTTTGTTGCCTGCTGCTGGCAATCAGCACACTGTCTTCTGACACGCAGCCAGCTCTTCTGTGGGTTGATCTGACGTATACTGGTAGTACTGTTGTTTGAGCTGCCTGTTTCACGTGGTGAGTGTGCTGCTTGGGGCGGGGGGGTGTTAGATTCTGGACTGTTTTGAATTGAGGCTTTTTTTTTTATTGTACACAGGGATTAAGGTTTTCTCAGTTTGGCTGAGTTTCTTGAAGCCGCAGGGCAGGGGAAGCCTTCAGTGCAGGGTCCTTGCCCCCACTGTCAGTATTTTCTTTCTGATCTATGCTGCCGATTCCTTTCAGATCAGCCTTTGACAATCATCTGACGGCACGGCAGGCTATCTGTGGATGGCATTTTGCCAGCCACCACCTCTTGAGTACAGTGCTAAGTGCTTCACTACAGGCCACCTCAGCCAGATGATGATCACAGCGTTAGAAGTAAAATCACAGAGAAAGGATGTAGTTGGTGCAGTCTGTTGACTCAGATTGAAACCAGGATTGGAATTTATTAGTTTAACAAAAAGGAACGCGATGCAATCGCGATCGAAATCCGACTGAAATCAATCATTGGGCCCCTACATGTGTCGGGCCCCTGTGCCACTGCACCGGCTATTCCTCCACCCCTGCCTTTCAGCTGGTGATACCCCTCCCTATGCACCCCAGCATCCCACTAGCCCTTCTCCTCTTACTGCCTTGTTGCACTGGCTGGCCACCTTTACATCATCTGATATGATTATCCCCAGGTCTCTTTCTTGCTTGGTGGTCATCAGTACCACTCCTCCCATTTTGTACTCCACTCCTGGGTTTCTGTGCCCCAAGTGCAATACTTTGCACTTTCTCACATTGAAACCCAGTTGCCATACCCTTGGGCATTTCTCAAGTTTTCTCAGGTCTCTGCTCATCCTTTCTCCCCCCCAACAGTGTTCAACATCTTGCAGATTTTTATGTCATCCACAAAGAAACAGACCTTTCCTTCCAGCTCTCTGCAAGATCAGTTATAACAACATTAAAGAGAACAAGTCCCTGAGGCACCCTGCTTGTCACCCTCCCTTACTCTGAGTGAACTCCATTTACTGCCACACTCTGCCGCCTATTCTCTACCCAACTTCTTACTCAGTTTGCCACATTTAGACCCAACCCTAAGCTATCCAGCTTGCATACTAGCTTCCAATGTGGATCAGTGTCGAAAGATTTACTGAAATCAAACTAGGCAACATCCACTGTTCCACTCCGATCTAATTCCTTGGTCACGAGCTCATTCAGGGTCTTGTGTGAACCCTAAGGGTAAATACCTACTGCTCTGTACAATCCAGATTGTATCAATGGAGATCACAGAGCTTACTCACCTAGAAGTGTTGTGTTAGAGGTTAAAAGTTGACAGTTCCAGTTGTGTTTATGATAATGTTGTATAGAAACATAGAAACATAGAATTTGATGGCAGATAAGGACCACTTGGCCCACCTAGTCTGCCCATTTTCCTACCTGATGGATAAGCTGCAGATTCTAGTTAAACCGCTTACTTCCTCCTACCCCCCACTGGAATAGCCGTATGCCTGTCCCATGCATTCTTGAATTCTCCCACTGTTCCTGACTCCACAGCCTCCTCAGGAAGGCTGTTCCATGCATCCACAACCCTCACTGCGAAAAAATACTTTCTAACTTTACCTCTGAGCCGACCCCCCTCTATCTTCAAATTGTGCCCCCTTGTTCTTGCACATCTCTTCTTCTGAACGATACTACCCTCTTGTACTTTGTTAATTCCCTTAAGATACTTGAAAGTTTCTATCATGTCCCCAGTCTCCCTCCTTTCCTCAAGGGTATACTTATTAAGCTGCTTTAGTTTCTCCTTGTATGTCTTCTGGTGCAGACCCTGCACCATTTTGGTTGCCCTCCTCTGAACAGCCTCCACTCTGGAACATTCCCAGTGTCCTAGCCAACATTCCCCATAAACCGGTTAATGCAATTATCCAGGCTGTGTGTGGGTGATGATGTGCGATATGGCCTCCACTACACATTCAGTCACTTCACTACCAGTCTAGCACTGCTTGTAAAGCGCTTTGTGATACTGTGTATGAGAAGCGCTATATAAATGCTGATTCTTCTTCTTCTTCTTCTTCTTCTATGTCTTTGCAGACATGGGGTCTCCAGAATTGCACGCAGTACTCCAGATGGGGTCTCACCAACTGTCTACACAGAGGGATAATAACTTCCTGTTTTCTACTACTGATGCCTCTCCCTATGCATCCCAGTATCCCCCCAGCCCTCCTTTCTGCCTTCTCACATTGCTTGCCCACCTTTAGGTCATCTGATACAATTACTCCTAGGTCTCTTTCGATTTTTGTTGTTATTAACTCACCCCCCACTGTGTACTCTTCCCCTGGGTTTTTGTTTCCCAGATGCAATTATGTATAATACCATGTCTGCTAATGTGACAAGTATGACCAGGGATGGGCATCAGCTTTTTTTTTAGTACAGGGACTCTTCCTCTGCCTTTATGGTATAACATGGCCCTAGCGGACATAACCGTTGTCACATAAAATGTGAAGGGGCTGGGTTACCCAATTAAATGAAGGAGGGTGCTGCACAGGAAACATATATTGCCATGCTACAGGAAATACATTTAACCCAGGCTGAGAATAAAAAGTTAGCCTAAGCCTGGGTTGGGGAATGGCATGCCTCTTCTTAGGCTGCTATGAAGGGGCCTATACAACCTTTACCCCATACCCCCTCTCCACTAAGATACTAGTAGGAGAACAAGGTGAATTGAAACCCAGCTCTGCTGCTTTTTGGCCTGGCCTTCTAAAGGCCATCTGCACTGGCTGTATGCAGGCCTGGAATTCCCTGTGGAGGAAGCGCACAATGGAGCCTCGCATGGGATGCATAAAAAGGAAACCAGACAGAGCAAGAGGCAGGATTTGGGTGCTGGAGAGAGATAGGGAAAGACAGAGGGTAGAACTGCTAAGTAGTAAGTGACTGTCAGCATTTCACCGTATTCAGTATACAGTATTTAGTTAAGACATCAATGAAATGTGTACTTAGACTACCTCCATAGAATTAAGGGCATGTAGCTCACCTGTTTTGTAATAGTTAATGAAATTCCTTTAGCTAGCCGGCTGTACTGACTGCCACCGAAGCATACAGAGGTTGAGAACGCATCATGAACAGCACAGACTGAAGTGCAGTTTTACAGGGTCAGGCAGAGTTGCACTGTACTCAGCCAGTGAACTGCCCTGAGGTTACTTTGTCGTAATTGCCACTGCTGCTCACATTTTCATGCCCCAGACCATAGCCCAAACCCGCATACAACACCAGAAGATCCGCATGCCAGAAGAGTATCCTGCCTGCGCATGCATGGGATTGCCGCGTTTGAAACTGTAAATATAGTCTTGTGGTGCTCGGGTTTGCATTCAGAAGCACCGGAGCAGTTCCTTTAGTACAAATTACAGAGGCAATGTATTTGTACAGTACACATGCTTTAAAACCGCACTTCAGGTCTGTGCTCGTTCATGATGCACGTTCTCAACTTCTGTATGCTTCCGGTGGCGGGTCAATTACAGCCGGAACGCTCAAAAAGGGAATTTCATTAAATATTACAAAAACAGGTAGGGCTGCATACTTTTTAATTCTATGGGGGCATTCTAAGGTGCACATTTCATTGGTGTGTGCCAACAAGTACACTGTTTGGAATTACTGAAAAACGCGAGTGAAAAGCTGACAGTGCCCCTTTAACCGGAGGGCTGAATCAAGCTAAAAAGTATTTAGCTCTGTATTTGCTCTGCCAGAGTAAGCTGCTTTGAGCCCTTGTTTGGTGATGAAGTAAAGCAACTTTTAATTTCATTGATCTTTGCTTGTAAGGACTTTTTTTTTCTGAGGGGTCTCCCAAAAGTCTTAGTTTACTGCAACACTGTTACATATGGTTAGCTTTAGCGGTGGGATCAAACTTCACATGTCTAGAGAGGGGTAAGAGGGACTCTGACAAAGTATTGAAATGACTGGCAGAGCAGTAAGCACAACAGCCAGATGCAATGGGACTGGTGGCCCAGCAAGCACAACAGCAGGCACAGAGAGCTCTGCAACAGCAAGAGTTTATGAAGCAGGTGCTGCAAGTACAAAAAGACACTGTACCCCAGCTCCAGGCCACAGAAAATCCAGTTGCTATAGGACCCCACCCCATGCTAACAAAAATGGGTCCTAAAGACAACCCTAAAGTCTACATTATGACTTTTGAGAGAGTTACCAATACCACTGCCAGGCCAGCAGAAAGTTGGCCCACTCTATTATACCATATCTGACTGAAGATGCATAAGCGGATTATCAGAAGCTAGACAATGTCACTGCAGAGACTATGACCAGGTAAAGGCAGCTATCTTTGACCAGATTGGGATGCCTGAACCAGAGTTATTGATGGAACTTTTGCACACTTTGTGTCCCATGGAGGCACATGCAGTAATAACCAGGGAGGATGCGGGAATCCTGCATAGTGGAGGCCCCCAAGGAGGGTGGCAGAGTACCCCAGAGGAGGAGGATGCAACTCCTGGTGGGGACTCCATTGTAAGGGAGATATATTTGGGAACAGTGAGAGAGGGGGAGTGAGAGGTTAGGTGCCTACCTAGCACCACAGCTTGGAGGAAATGAAAGCGGATCCTGAGCATCACTAGGGTGGTAGGACAAGCGAGAGAGCTGGATGTCATTGTCCTCCTAGGGACAAATGACCTGGCTAGGGATGAGGTTAGCATATTGCAGGAGAAATTCAGGTAGTTGGGGAGGAGTCTTAGGCAGGTGGCATGCTCAGTGGCCTTTTCTGAGGTGTTGCCTGTCTATGACAGAGGGGAGGATAGGGTACTCCGTACCAGGAGCTTCAACACATGGTTGAAGGAGTGGTGCAAAGAGGAGGGGTTCAGCTAAATTGGGGGCAGGGGTCCCACCTGGAAGGATAAAGGCCTATACAGGGGTGATTGCCTGCTTCCATCCGGGAGGGGAAGAAAAGTCCTTATTGGATGGTTTAGATGCTACATTAGTGAGCATTTAAACTAGCTGAGGGGGTGTCGAAAGGAAGCAAGAAAATTTAAACTGCCCCCGGAAGATGAAGTAGTCAAGAGGGAGAACCCTAAGTGAGGGAAACCCTCAAAGGTAACTAAAAACTGGAAAACCAGAATGGCAGAAATTAAATGGAATGGGAATGAAGGCAGAAGGGGTAAGGAGAGTAGGCAAGAAGGAAGAAGGGGGATGACAAGAAGGGTGGGAACAGAATTTGGAAAGCCATGTGCACAAATTCTCAAAGTCTGGGAAATAAAATCGTGGACCTGGTGGTCATTATGGCAGAGGCTGACCAGGACATTGTCACTATTACCAAGTCATGGTGCAATGAGAACCATGACTGTGATATAGCCATACCAGGCTATATTCTGTTCAGGAAGGACAGGGTGGGTAAGAAAGGGGGAGAAGTGGCTCTTTACATGAGGGATAGCATACAAGCAACTGAAATGCAGGCAATACAGGGAGGGGCTGAAGCACTGTGGGTCACTCTAGAGGTGGGAAATGGAGCCGCTATTCACTCTGGGGTGATCTACAGACTTCCAGCACATGGGGAGGAGATGGACAAGGTTCTGATGGAAGCCATCCAAAAGATAGTTGCTAAGGGGGAGATGTTGTTTGTGGGGAACTTCAATCTGCTGAATGTAGATCGGAGCATTCCAGCTGCAGCGCCAGCTAGGAACAGGGACATCCTGGACTCCCTAAAGGGGGTATTCCTCAGGCAACTAGTAAGACAGCCCACTCATGAGGGAGCAATATTGGACCTTGTACTCACCAATGGGGACAGTGTTGCAGACGTAACAGTGGGTGGCCTCCTGGGGACCAGTGGTCACCATAATGTGTGGTTCAATATAAGTACTGTGGCAGAGTCAAATCACACAAAGACAAGGGTTCTGGACTTCAGGAGGGTCAAATTTACAAAGATGGGGGAATGCCTCAGGGATGCCCTGGTTGGGGGGGGGGACTTGGGTGGAGTAGAGTAACCATGGGCAAAACTAAAATGGGCCATAGTGAAGGTAACCAACTTCTGGGTCAAGCAAGTTAGCAAAAGCAAGAGGAAAAAGAGACTGCTGTAGCTTTCAAAAGAAGTGGCTGGGAAGGGAAGGTTAGGACAAAAAAGTTAGCATTCAGGAGCTATAAGGAGGCACAGGAGAAAAAGGATAGGGAAGTGTATCAAAAGAAGCAAAAGGAGGCAGGGAAAGCAGTCAAGTCTGCAAAGGTGAAAATGGAGGAGAAAATAGCCCAGGCTGTGAAGAAAGGGGACAAGGCATTTTTCAGGTACGTTAGTGAAAGGAGAAAGACTAGGGGAGGGATTGTAAGGCTAAGGAGGGAAGGAGAGGAGTATGTGGAGGGGGGGCCAGAAAAAAACAGACATCCTGGACATATATTTTTGTTTAGTATTCACAGAGAAAGGGGAATCTGAGGGAACACAGTTAAGTAACTGGAGCATTGAAGGTAGAGAGGTGGACACCAGTCCATTTTCAGAGTAGAGATTCCTGAAGGAACTCACAAATCTGAAAGTGGACAAGGCAATGGGACCAGACGAGGTACATCCAAGGATACTGAAGGAGCTTAGATAGGTGATGGCTGCACCACTGACAGTCCTGTACAACCACTCACTGGAGATGGGAGTGAATCTGGAGGACTGGAGGAGGGCAGATGTCTGACTTCACAGAAGGGGTAGCAAGGAAGAGGCTGACAACTATAGGCCATTTAGCCTTCAGGCTTCAGTGGCTGGGAAATTAATGGAATCACTACTGAAGGAAAGGATTGTGGAATATCTAGAATCCAGTGGCTTACAGGATTCGAGGCAGCATGGATTCACTGGGTGGAGGTCATGTTAAACAAATCTGATAGATTTATTTGACTGGATGATCAGGGAGTTAAAGCAGGGTGGAGCAGTGGATATGGCCTACCTAGATTTCAGTAAGGCCTTTGACACTGTTCCACATAGGAGACCCGTAAACAAGCTGGACAGCCTAGGAGTGGGACCTAACAGACTGGGTAAGTAATTGCTTGGGGGACAGATGACAGAGGGTGGTGGTAAACATAGTGCACTCCAAAGAAGAGAGGGTGACCAGTGAGATGCCACAAGGATCAGTACTTGGACCAGTCTACTTTAATGTCTTTATTAGTGGCAGTTAGAAGGGAAGGTATGCCTTTCTGCAGATCACACAGAGATCTGCAACAGGGTAGACACTTGGTGGGGGGAGTGGAAATGAAGAGGGATCTAAGAAAGCTTGAAAACTTGGGGAGTGGTCAAGAGCATGGCAACTAAATTTCAATTCAAAGAAGTGCAAAATCATGCACTAGAGACATGGGAACTCAGAGACAGAGTACAAGATGGGGTGAAATGGGGACTTGCAAAGGGGTTACCATGTTTAGTTCCCATGCAGAAGGACTCCACCTTAGAGGGTGGGCAGATGATAGGCCCAGCTGCCTCACCTCATCTTACTCGGGTTATGTTATGCAATGCCAGGTTGATGAGGAATAAGACTGCCATAATGGCAGACTTTATATCTTCGATCGACCTGGCTTGCATCACGGAGACCTGGCTGGATTAAAATGCTGCTCCTATTTTGGAGGTGGCAGTACCGGCCAGGTACTCCGTGATACACACCCCAAGAGAAGATCATGGGGGGGGGCATTTGTTTTGAATCTAGTCTGAACCTCATGGTGCTATCTGTAGGTCCTACATGGTCCTTTGAATGTGTGGCTGCCTGGGGAGGGGTGGTTGTGGGTTTTAGGGTTTTCCTGCTCAATCATCCCCCAGGAATAGATGGGGACTTCTTGAGGGAGATCAAGGAGCTCGCTGACGGCCTGATGTTGGAGTCCCCCAGTTGGTTGATTCTGGGGGACTTCAATGCTTGGGTTGATGGCAGGCTCTCGAAATTTATAAGCAATCTCCTTATGAGCATGGAGGCCATGGGTCTGACATGAAATGTAACATTGGCAATGCACTCGGGTGGCCACACATTGAACTTAGTTTTTTTATTAGGTTTGAATATTACTGACCTCTGTGTTGATTTGGTGGTTTGGTCAGATCACAGCACTGTGGGGTTCACATTTTAAGGCCCCCCAAAATGGTCCTGCCCCTGTGAAGATGGTTCAGTACCACCTGCTAAGGGGAGTTTCCTTTATAGGACTGTTAGTGCTATTGGACCTATCGAGTGTTGGGGCAGCTTGTGCAATTGGGCCAAAAGAAGCAGTGGCAACCTATAATGGGGCTGTGATTGTGGTCTTTGACTCAGTCGCACCCATTTGTGTCTGCCCCTTGTCTACTCACCGGAAACCTCCTTGGTATGATGAGTTTAAAGACTAAAAGGTGGAGGTTAAAGAGGTGCTGAAGGAAATCTGGCTGGATGGAGGACAAATTGGCCTTTAGGTCACATTATGCTGACTATCAGGGGGCAATCTCCCGAAAGAAGGCAGAGTTTCTGTCTAGGGAGATTGCTGCAGCGAGGAGCAGACCAGCTCAACTCTTCTGTACAGTAGACAAATTTTTACACCCTGTCTGTTTCCATGCTGGAGGAGTAGGTTCTAGCACTAGGTGTGAAGAGTTGGCTCCATTCTTTGCCGTCAAGGTGTCATCTATCAGGGCTGAGGTCTCCTCTAGTATCTCTTGAAAGGGATGCGGTGTCTGGCCTGAGTTGTACTGAAACACTCCTCTCTGGGATGAGTTTGAGCTGGTTGGGGTGGAGAAAGTGACTGGGATAATCTCAAAGCTGCGGCTTACACAGTGTGATCTGGACCCAGGTCTGACCCGCCTGTTGGTTGGATGCTCGGACCTGATAGGACCAGTGGTTGCTGAGGTTGTCTGGAGTTCATTGAGGTGTGGGGTCTTCCCACTGTCCTTGAAAGAGGCTCTGGTTAGGCCCCTTTTAAAGAAGCCCTCTTTGGACCTGAACTGCCTCAGCAACTACAGGCCAGTCTCAAACCTCCAATTCTTAGGGAAGGTTATAGAGAAAGTGGTGGCCACATAGGTGCCGGAACGGGGGGGGGGGCACTAGGGCCATGGCCCTACCACTTTCATAGGTGACCCTATCAGTGTTTTCAATCATGTTAATGTATTTAATAGGGGAGAATTTACCCCTTACATCCTTGGCCCTACCACTTTTCAAACCGTTACAGCACCAATGGGTGGCCATTCAGCTTGAGAGACATCTCGCATCTGCTTCTATCTATGAGCCTTTCCAGTCTGGGTTCCCGACGGGGCATAGTATGGAGACTGCCCTGGTAAAGGTGCTTAATGATCTTCTGATGGTGAGGGACAGGTGAACCCATACCATCTTGGTTCTCCTGGACCTCTCTGCAGCATTTGACACTGTGGACCATGAGGTGCTGCTTGACTGCCTGTGGTTCTGGTGTGGCCTGTCTGGTAATGTCATCAACTGGCTCAAGTCATACCTGACAGAGTGCAGAGGGTAAAAATGGGACTTCTCATCTAGCCTGAAGCCTCTGAGCTGTGGGGTGCTGCAGGGGTTGGTCTTACGTAGAAACATAGACTTTGATGGCAGATAAGGATCGCTTGGCTCACCTAGTCTTCCCATTTCTCTACCTACTGGATAAGCTGCAGATCCTAGTTAACCAACAGCCTATTTCTTCCTACCCCCACGAGAATTGCCTTATGTCTGTCTCATGCATTCTTGAATTCCACCACTGTTTTTTCCCTCACCGTCTTGTTGCCCTTATTGTTCATGGAGTACATGCTGTCATTGGGGGACATTATTAGGTGGTACAGGTTGGGTTTTCACTGCTATGCAGATGATACCCAACTGTACCTGTCCTATGCACCCAATGTCCAGGTGTCAGACTCTGTACTTAACAGCTGCCTCGAGGAAATCCAGTCGTGGATGACTCACAACTGGCTTAGACTCAACACAGACAAGATTGAGGAATTGGTGGTGGAGCCGGGTCATCATGGGGGCTGTGGGGTGGAGAATTGTCCCCTAATCTAGTGTTGGGGATGTTCCCCTTGTCCCTTCCAGACAGGTGAAGGATTTGGGTGTGATCCTTGATGGCCTAACACTTGATGCCCAGGTGTCAGCCGTGGTGAAAAGTGATTTTTATCATTTCAGGAATATTCTCTGAATCTGAGCCTTGCTCCTTCCTGAGGACCTGCCCACACTGGTACATGCTTTCACAACTTCCAGGCTGGATTACTGTTGTAACCCCCTTGTTACTAGAATCCCAGTAAGACCTAGTGGTAGGCAGGGAAGGCAGCTTGTGAAACTCCAGTTAAATGGATTTCACACTGTCTCACTCTGTTCTCAGTCTCAGCTGAGACTGAGGGATGACATCACCATAGAACTATCGCAGCTGCATGAGCCACATTGGAATCTGCAGAAGGAAGTTTGATTAGAATGTTGGGAGTTTTGAACAGTCAGTGTGAGTAGTCTGTAGTTGGAGATTGGTGTGAGAGGAGCACAGCAGTTCTGTGCACAGGCTCTTGGAGCCTCAGCTATGAAATAGAGCTACATTTAGGGAAAGGTGTGTGTTTCCGCCTAAAGAGGGACACAGTAAGCTGTTCTTTAAAGCGGTGGGGGCCGCTGATATGGATCTCTGTGCCCCATCCCTCAGGGCATGGGGCAGGAAGGTTTGCCTGCTATTCCAGGGGCAACCCCCTGGCTACTGTTGGAGAAGAAGCTGGAGAAGAAGCTGCCTTATTTTTCCCATGTGTGTGGGGTACAAGAAGATTTTGAGACTCGCCTGTGGGGCACCTGCAACCGAAGGGTGAGTTCTGCTCTTTCTAAAGTGCCCATGTTTCACCTGAACTGTATTAAAGTGGGGATTGGACTGCTGAAGTAGTGGGAGGCCTAGAGTAATAGGCTTAGCCAAAAGTAAAAGTATGTTCAAGTCCAGCACAAAGGGAAAATCAAGACATGTAGAGGAGATGTGACATACGTCTACCCAGTAATCTACATTGCCAAGCTTTCAAAAGAGTTGTTTAGTGTCCAGAGAAATGGCCGGGTATGGATTGTGGAAGCTGGAGGTGGGAGACCACCCATCTTTAGTAACCAGGTCCACCTCTACGGATTTGATCTGTGGATTTCTACTTTGTCTCATGCACTTGGCCAGTGATGAGGGAAGTACCCAGATGTGGGATTGGAAGGAAATTTCCTTTTAGGAGTCAAAGGCTCTAAGGTGGTTTGGGGAGCCACCAACAGGAAAACTGTTTCATTCCCATATGGAACGGGGGTCAAGTGGCTGGCGCGGGAGCTGGGTCATGGGAAAAACCCAAGTAGTGTACAAGTCGGGCTGTGTACCCAAAGCTGCGTGCAAGTCCGGGCTGTGTGCCTGGTGGGTTCAGAGTCTGAGGGCTGGAATAGTGAAGAAGTGTTCTGTTGTTCTAATCTGCATTACCAGGAATGTAGCCCCATGGGGGTCTGTCTATGCTTTGTTTGTTCAGTTTGGATGTGAATAAAAGCCACACTTTAGAATCCCATTCCTGGTATTGGACATTACAGTTATTGCTTTCTGTGTTCGGATTTACTTGGGTGCCCCTGTGCAGAGTAGCCAAACCTAGACCCCCTGTGCGGAGTAACCTAGTCCTCACTGAACCCAGTCTCCACCAGGTACTGCTGTCAGCTTCAACAGCATGCCACCTGTCATTTGCAATAAGGCAGAGGTGAGGGCCTTACACTGTAATGCCCTGTACCTTTGGTTATCTGGAGGCAACCTGCACAGGCTGCAGCTGGTACAGAATGCAGTGGCAAGACTTTTGACTGGGGCAAGAAGATGTGAGCATATTACCCCAGTCCTCAGTGGGCTGCACTGGCTGCCAGTTAGGTGGAGGATTGTCTTCCAGATAGGGATCCTTATATATAAGACCCTGCATGATGGGGTCCCACCTATCTGCAAATCTCCTTGTCCCTTACCGTCCATCCTGGACACTCCGTTCTGCTGAGGGAGGCCTCTTTGGGGTTCCCAGAGTTAGGGTGCGGCATTAAGGAGACAGAGCATTTGTGGTGGTCACGCCAACCCTGTGGAACTCTTTACCTGATTATTTGAGGGGGGCTCCCTCAGTGGAAGCCTTTAAAAAGGGACTAAAAACATACCTGTTCCAACTAGCTTTAATTGATTGATGCTGCTTTGAACAGATAGATGGGAGTCTGTGCTTTAAACGATTATTATATGTGTGTTTTTTTTTTATTGGTTTTAAAAAATTGTGTTTTGTATTTGTTGTACAGTGCTCAGAGTTCCAGAAACTGGGCACTTGATAAATAAAATATCTAATCTATCTAATCTAACAAGATGGGGGAGGTGGTACTGGCAACCATCAAGCAGCAAAGAGATCTGGGAATCATCATATCCGATGACCCAAAGGTGGCCAAGGTGTGACAAGGCATCGTCCTGATAGCACCATTATACAATTTTGCTTCGGTAAAGTAGGGCATATCTGTAAGTTTTGTAACAAAATGGACTATGACTTTGTGGAATGTGAAGCTACTGACCACAATAGTGGACTGTGGGAGGGCTGTAACATAGTAAAAGAACTTTTTTTTAGAGCTGTGCGAACCTCTAAAAGCTCTACCTTGCGAAATTTGAGGTTTGAACCCCCAAAAGTTCTACCTTTTTCAGGGCACACACGTGCCCCCCCCCAAGCCAATAGCAAATTGCCAGCTCAATGTATTAAATTCTCTGGTGTCTAGTGGTCTCCAGCTGATCCCTAGCCCCATGGACAATTAAATTCCCTAGTGTCTCATGGTCTTCCACTACCGATCACCAGCCTGATGAACAAATTTAATTAAATTCCCTAGTATCTAGCGGCCCCCCCCCACAACAGTCCACAATTCCCGTCCCCCATCCTGGCTCCCCACTGGTGACCGGCGCAACCCTCCAATCTTGTCTGCACCCCCGAAAGAGCTTAAAGAGCTCAATCAATGGGTGTGAGTTAGCAATGAATGAACACCTGCTTGTACAAGTACACGCTCATTCATGGACAGCTCAGTCGGGCAGCCACCATGGTGGAGAGGGAGGCTGTGCCAGTCACACATTTGGGGTTGGGGTGGGGGGACCACTAGACGCCAAGGAATTTACTACAATGGCCCAGCAATTGGCTATCATGGGGGGGAGATGACCAGACAACAGGGAATTTAATAAAACAATACGACAGTCAGCAGGGGGGCCACTAGACACCAAGGAATTAAGGAGCGAACCAAAGTTCAGAAAAACAGCAAACGTTCGAGGGTGTTCTCAACCCTTCGAACAACTGAGGTTTGACCTTTTTTGGATTGAGCTTGAACTGCACTTGCAGCCCTACTTTTTTTTTTTTATTTATTACAAGGGAGACTACCAGCAAGAAGAAGATGAATACTTTGAGCCAGCAGTGTGGGCACAGGGAGCATAAACAAGCTCATTCAGGCAGGGTCGTGTCTGACACCGAAGGGTAAACACCTTCTGCTTTGTACAATCCAGATTGTATCAATGGTGGTCACAGATATTACTCACCTAGAAGCGTTGTGTTAGATGTTAAAGCTGACAGTTCCAGTTGTGTTTATGATAATGTTGTACACTACTATGTCTGCTAATGTCACAAGTACGACCAGGGATGGGCATCAGCATTCAGTACAGGGACTCTTCCTCTGCCTTCACAGTATAACATGGCCCTAGTGGACCTAACTCAAATCAAATCAAACTTTATTTGTTTAAAAGTTGCCTTTCTTAAACCAAGGCGCCTGTACATAAATCATCATCTCCATTAAAACATTTTAAAA
Source organism: Neoceratodus forsteri (assembly GCA_016271365.2). Taxonomy (NCBI): domain Eukaryota; kingdom Metazoa; phylum Chordata; order Ceratodontiformes; family Ceratodontidae; genus Neoceratodus; species Neoceratodus forsteri. The sequence continues at coordinate 278,219,040 of CM057455.1, read as the reverse complement.
TCATAAATATAAAACAATAGTCAACTTAATCTAAGTTAATCTTTATCCATAAATACCAGGCTGAACAAGTACATTTTTAGTTCTTTTTTAAAACATTGGATGGTCAAGTGGTTCCTTATCCAATGAGGTAGAGAATTCCACAGGGTCGGGGCCATATAAGCAAAAGAACGGGCCACAGATGTTTATAATCGCACCCTGGGAATCTCTAGCAATCCCTCATTGATGGATCAGAGTGGTCGGGAGACGCAGTAGGGAGAAAGTAGATCTTGCAGGAAGTGAGGTCCCTGGTCATGTGGGGTTTTATAGGTCAGTAAACCGACCTTGAAGGTGATACACCAGCGCACTGGCAGCCAATGCAGTCCATGGAGCACAGGCGTTATATGACTGGTCTTAGACATACCAGTCAATAGCCTGGCAGCTGTATTCTGCACTATCCGCGGGCAATGGAGATCAACCCCCGGGAGCCCTAGGTAGAGGGCGTTACAATAGTCCAGGCGAGTGGTCACGAAGGCATGGACCAATGTAGGAAGATCATCAGAAGGAACAGGTGTTTCACCTGGGCAATATTCCTCAGATGGTAAAAAGAGGTCTTGACAATGGCTGACACCTGTGATTTCAAGGTCAGACCATCATCAAAAATAACACCCAGGTTCTGCACTCAGTCTGAGGTGGTTATCTGGGCACCCCCGAGCCAAAGACCAGAGGATTGTCCTGCCAACACACCCACCCTCTGATGATTAAGGTCCACCACCAACACCACAGACTTATCAGGGTTCAACCTCAGCCAGCTAGAACTCATCCAGTCTTGGAGCTCGGATAGGCAGTTGTTAAACACCAGAAGAACATCCTCCTGCTCGGGTGCAAAGGACATGTACAGCTGAGTATCATCCGCATAGCAGGGAAAACTCAGCCCATACCACCTAATAATGTCCCCTAATGGCCAGCATATACACCGCGAACAACATGGGTGCCAAAATGGAACCCTGTGGCACCCCACAGAATAGGAGGAGAGGATCAGAAGAATAAATTCCAGAGACCACTCTCTGTGTCCTACCCTTGAGGTAAGATCACAACCACCTGAGGACAGTACCAGACAATCTGCAGAGGAGATGCAGGTGCTCCAATAACACACCATGGTCCATGGTGGCAGATGCCAAGGAGAGATCAAGGAGGACCAAATGGAACAAGTCTTCTGATCGCTCACTATTAGGAGATCATTAAGCACCCAAACAAGGGCAGTCTCGGTGCTATGCCTCTTTGTTGCCACATATAATGTGAAGGGCTGGATAACCCAAACAAATGAAGCAGGGTACTGCAGGAGCTGCAGAGGAGACATATCTCTATTGATATGCTACAGGAAACACATATAACCCCAGCTGAGCATAAAAAATTCAGTCAGAGCCTGGGTGGGGGATGCCACACCTCTTCTTAGGTTGTGATGAAGTAGTCTATACAACCTTCACTCCCCACTAAGTTGCTAGCAGGAGAACAGGGTGAACTCAGGAGTTTTACCTGGCCCTCGAGCTAGCACCACTCCCCCGCACCTGTGGTTCCCCTTCCTGATGCTGAAGCCGAAGCAACCGCCTCTATGACGCAAGGTACTTAGCCTACCACCAGCCCTCAACCCAGAGACAAAGGAAATCTACCTATCCCTCGGGCTAGCACCGCTTCCATGCACCTGTGGTCCTCTCCTGATGCTGAAGCCGAAGCACCCGCCTCTACAGTGCGAGGAACCTAGCCTGCCACCAGCCCTCAACCCAGAGACTCGGGTACGGTCAGGTCACTGGCTCCGGTAATTATACCGCATCTTACAACATCATTGTTTTTGAAAGTCTGGCGCCCTTCTGCAGGAAGCCATCACTAGTCTTCCCCGGTCCCTGGAGTTTGCTGATTGGCCATTCCTGCCCGATACCTACTGCTCCTATGGATCGGACTCTACCCCCCTTAGTGCATATTAATTTGCAAACCTACTGCAGCCAAAATTGTGCTTTATTGTTTTAATTTTGCTACAGGCTTTATTTTTGAGTGAGAAGCTGGGTATTTCTCCTGTTGATTTTTAAGGGTATTGCTTATATCTATCTGCAGCAGTCCCAGCTCGAGCCTACGCTGGGGAAAACTGTGATTCTTAATTGGAAGGCTATGCCTGTGGGTCAATGGACAAGCAGCTAGTCACTTCCCCTTCCAGGGCTACATAAGCAGTTCCTCTGACCCTCTCTCTCAAGCACTTTTTCTTTGCAGCCGGAGGCTCTGTCGGTCTGTCCTTTGAAGCCTGCCACCCCGCCTTGCTGTGTTTTGGTTCTGCTTGTTTCTGTTGGCCTTCTGTTGTCTCTTCTCCTCCATTTGGTTTGTATTGTTTGCCTCCGGCTGTGTGCTTCTTTGTGTTGCTTGTTCCCTGTTCTTCTGTGTTTGTGTCTCTTTTGTTTTGCTTTCTTTTGGGGGGCTTCTTTTTTAAACTCTTTGTATTTTGCTAATCCAGAGCTCATGCTACTTGCTCCCATTTACTCACAATGCAACTGCAATCATTATACGTGTGTTTCTGCTTAAGCTGCTTCTCTACTGCTGCTCTCCATGCTATGCACCTTAATTGTTTTCACCTGGATCAGGCTCACTCTGAGCCCTAGCGCATGCAGCTCAATCTTGCTTCCTGAACTTATACCACGTACATCATTGTTGCTGTTTTCACTGCACTGTCTAGCCAATTTGCTGCTTTCAGAGTGTTACCTCCCTATAGTCTATGTTCATTCAAATTACTACCCCATAACTCATAATTACTCAATACTGAGGCTGCTCTATTACATTTGAACACTGATATTATACTCTAGAGGTTAGTTAAGTTACCGCTGATGCTGTAAACTAGTTTTAATATCTGCATGTGGGTCATAGCGCCTTCCCATCGTTTCTTGTTTTTCTATGGTGGGGTACTGGAGGTGGTGTTGAGGGGCCGTGGCCCCATGTGGCATGCTAACTCATGTTCGAATCCTGCTTCGCTATTAAAATCCTCCATGTATTTCGTCACCTTTCATTGGCTTTCTTGATGACCTGGCTGACTTGCCCCGCTATTCATATTTGTTGCTCCTTTGACCTCCGTGCAGGTTCGACCATTTTCTCACTCTGCTTACCGACCTACGTGCAGGTCCACTCATTTCATACGCAATTCATTTGCTCAACACTCGCTACTACCATGTCTGACCTACATGAGGATCCCAGCACTCAACGCTCCATTCAGCTCCACCTCAGTCATTTTCTGGGGCATGCCAGCCATAACCATTCCATGGCACAGGGCCCCTGCAGCCAGCGGTCTCTCTCTGCACCTACTGTACATAGTCCACATCTTGAGCATGCCTGACTTGGAGTGGGGTCATTCTCACCTGGCCCATAGCTGGGAATGTCCTCGCTCTGGGACTGGCTTTAGCCGTTCGAGACTCGATGGCAGCTCCTGGTGTAGAATTTAAGACTAGCCGTGAAGGGTGACTACAGCGATCTCCTTTGGCTCTAGTATTCTACTAGCAAGGCACCTTCACCTCATTCTCCCTATGACTGCCTCTGGTTCATCTGGTTTGTTTTTAGGGCTGGTAGGCCAGGTGAGTGCCTCAGCAGTCATTGCTCTTCTCCTCCTCTCACTTTGGTTGCCTCTGATGTTGCAGAGCACTCTTGCAACCTTCCACGGCATTCCCGTTAGAGGGATCGAGCGAGAGCTTTCTTCCAAATTGGAATATTTTCCACTCCCCTTTAATTGGGTTTCTAAACTGCAGCAGCAGAGCTGTCACTAAACAAAACATCCCTCGCCTGGAGAGAAGGTGACCTAGGCCTTGGATCCCCCAGAGTTTTTTTTTCTCTCCTCCGTGCCTCAGGTCATAAACATTAGTTAGCTGTAATTAGTGTTCCCTTGTTCCTTTAGGTAGGTTCCACTGTTGGATGGAGTCCCCACTTTATGTTCCCTCTCTTCTTAGGAGGCCCCTTTAATCTCCAATGCAACCCATCATACTCATGGCATTGCTAACCTGTGCATCGCATTACATTACCAAGCTGCCTGGTACCTAATCTACCACTATGCCTCACAGCTACTGATTGCTAATGTGCTTTCATACTTTTCTTTTGGGGTTGCTTCCTAAGGTACCTTTAGCCAAGGGGATTGTCCCACGGCACCTCTAAGGTTGGAACCCTCTTTGAGGGTTCCTTACCTTTGGTACCCCCTACAGGGTGGTAATTCCTCTGGAATAGAGCACGAACAGCCAAAACCAAGTAACATAGTTGCACAAGCATTACATCATACTGGCTGCGTATGCCATTGAATTGGAAGGCTCTTCCTGTTGGTCAATGGACAAGCAGCCAGCCACTCCTGCTTCCTGTGCTACATAACCAGTCCCTCTGAGCCTCTCTCTCTCAAGCACTTTTTCTTTGCCCCACCATCCTCCCCTCCTCCAACAGCATCGTCTCTCTCCTTGGGATGCTTCCTAATGTACCTTCAGCCAAGGGAATCATCCCATTGCACCTCTAGGGGTGGAACCCTCTTCGGGGGTTCTTTGCCTTTGGTACCCCTTTATCCTCAGGAATAGAGAGTGTGAACTGCCAAAACCAAGTAACAGAGTTGCACAAGCATTACATCATACTGGCTGTGTAGGCCATTAAAGTGTAACTCTGTGTATGTATTGTTTTACCCCTATAGCCTCAGGAATAGAGAGTGTGAATTGCCAAAACCAAGTAACAGAGTTGCACAAGCATTACATCATACTGGCTGCGTAGGCCATTAAAGTGTAACTCTGTGTATGTATTGTTTTAATCTTCTGCAGTTTGATGGTCAAATGATATGTTAAAAGAAAAAAAAAGGAAAAAAGAAAGGCAAAATTGGTACTGCTGACTCTTAAGTGTATTTCACTGTATTAATTTTGCTGCAGTCCCCACTCGAGTGATTAGCTAGATAATTCTACAGCAGTTCTTTAAGTGCTTCTTTTAAGTGATTGTCTTATTTGTATTAATTTTGCTGCAGCCCCTACTAGAGAGTTAACATTAGAAAATTCCACTGCCAATCTTTAAGTGTCTCTTTAAGTGTTTTTATTGGCTAAAACTTCTATCCCAGACAGTTACCCACCCCTGTAGACAGCCACTTTTGTCATTTTACAGACCCCTTTCTCTGTTGGCATCTTGCCGGTGGTTCTGTGACCTGCCCCCCCTTCCCCGATTTAACCTGTTTTTCATTCTTGCTCTTGTGTTTTAATTTAAATTGCCCCCTTCTCCTAATCCTCTCTCTACTCCTGGAGCCTTTGTCTAATCTCTCTGTCTGTCCCTTCTCCCTCAGGAGTTCTACCTAGCCCTCAGGCTAGCACCACTCCTGTGCATCTGCAGTCCCCTCCTGATGCTGAAGACAAAGTACCCACCTCTACAGTACGAGGAACCTAGCCTGCCACCAGACCTCAACCCAGAGACTCGGGTACGGTCAGGTCACTGGCTCTGGTAATTACACCGCATCTCGCAATATCATTGGTTTTGAAAGTCTGGTGCCCTTCTGCGCAAAGCCATCACTGGTCTTTCCCAGGCCCTGGAGTTTGCCGATTGGCCATTTCTGCCTGATATATACTGCTCCTCTGGAATGGACTCTACCCACCTTAGCACATACTGTATTAATTTGCTAACCTACTGCAGCCCAAACTGTACTTTATTGTTTTAATTCTGCTGCAGGCTTTATTTTTGAGTGAGAAGCTGGGTATTTCTACTGTTGATTTTTAAGGGTATTGCTTGTATCTATCTGCAGCAGTCCCAGCTCGAGCCTACGCTGGGAAAAACTGTGATTCTCAATTGGAAGGCTATGCCTGTGGGTCAATGGACAAGCAGCCAGTCACTCCCCCTTCCAGTGCTACATAAGCAGTTCCTCTGAGTCTCTCTCAAGCAATTTTTCTTTGCAGCTGGAGGCTCTGTCGGTCTGTCCTTTGCAGCCTGCCCCCCGACTTGCTGTGTTTTGGTTCTGCTTCTTTCTGCTGGCCTTCTGTTGTCTCTTCTCCTCCATTTGGTTTGTATTGTTTGCCTCCGGCTGTGTGCTTCTTTGTGTTGCTTGTTCCCTGTTTTTCTGTGTTTGTGTGTTTTTTGTTTTGCTTTCTTTTGTGGGGGCTTCTTTTTTAAACTCTTTGGCCCAGATATTCAAAAGGGTTGCGCTATGCGCAATAGGGTTGCTGCAGCGCAAGTTAGAAAATGCGCCATTCTACGATATTCAGCCGGAGTCAGATGCACCCCCCCAAATCACGCTGAGTAATACTGCAATGATAATGAATGTATGTGCAACTGAAGGGGGAGGAACCATGCATAAATGGCGCAGTGCGATATTCAACAACCATGCGCAATAGGGGAGCAAGCAGAAATTGCGTGATAGCAGAAATGAGCCAAAATAAAAAGGAACAAGGGAGAGGCACAAGAACACTACAGGCAAGGCACATGAGGCTGAACACTAGCCACACAAACAGGGCAGGTGGGACACACAGGGCAGGCCAGGGAAAGGGCACCCTGAACACAGAGGCACAGGGAAGGTATGGGGAGCCATAGCCAGTGCAGAAGGGGAATTGCCACACAGCAGAGGCCACCACAGGAAGGTGTTCCCAGTGCAGGGGAAGTAGCAGCCAGAACAGCAGGGGGAACACAGAAACAGCTGCCGGGGGGGGGTGAACACAAGCCAGGGACATGGCCAGTGCCACCATCCAGATGGAGGCAGTAATGAGGGATGTGAGAAGGCAGGCAGCAGGGGGGCACGGCCGTGGAAGGGCTAATTGGCGGTATGCCCCCAACAGGCAGTACTGAGCCCACACCAGCTTCGAGCTGTACAGCGATACTGAAATCGTGGGCCGGTACCGCCTGAATCGGGCAATTCTGAGGCAGCTCTGTGAGCTGTGCAGTGATGTGATGCAAGCACCCACATGACGGAGTCATGCTCTGTCAGTGGAGACTAAAGTGACAGCTTGCATGTGCTTGCTCACCATGGTACCTTCCAGAGACCAACAGGGGACACCACAGGCATAACCTAGTCGGCCACGTCACGCCACCTCACCTAATTCCTCAGTGCACTGCTGCCACATGCTGAGGAGCACATCCATTTCCCCAGCACACCAGTGGAGTGCACAGCAAATATACAGGAGTTCCACAGGGTAGCACGTATGCCTGGTGTGCTAGGGGCAATAGACTGCACCCATGTGGCCATCCACACACCACCTGGCCCTGAGGGGGCCACATATATTAATTGGAAGGGATATGCTAGCATCAACTGCCAGGTGGTGTGCGATGCCAGGGGGCGCATAATCAATGTCTGTGCCACGCACCCTGGGGACCACATGATGCCTTCATCTGGCACCAGTTGGCACTGTGCCACAGATTCGAGAGTGGGGACATCCCCACTGGCCACTTAGTGGGTGAGTATGCAAACCACACGGACAAACATAGAGCTTGGTAGGGACATGGTCAGAGGTGACATGGGTAGTGGCCTACATGGTCCGAGGCAGGGTGATGCTGATCACCAAACTAACCTCCACCCTCTACACACAGGTGACAGTGGATACCCACTCCACCCCTGGCTGCTCACACTATACCGGCGGCCCGCGACTCCATCGCAGCAATGCTACAATAAGGCACATGCCACCACATGCAATGTCATTGAGCGGGTGTTCGGGATGTTGAAGACACGTTTCCGTTGCCTGGACACCTCCGACGGTGCCCTACAGTACAGCCCCTCAAAGGCCTGTGGGCTATTCCTGGCCTGTTGCATTCTGCACAACATAGCCAATGAATGTGGGATAGCCATACAGGTCGAAGAGAGGGACGATGAGGACGCCGGTGACGATGGTGATGAGCAGCCCTCCCTTGGGCGACGGGACCCCCGACTGCTCCAGCTGGCACAGCGGCACCAGGACACCATCACAGAGGAGCATTTCAGCCAACCCAGATAAGTCATGGGGCCATGTGCAACCACCAGTGGCAAAGGCACAACCCACAAATACGCATGGACACACACCAGGGGTGCATGCCGTCAAGGGAAGTGGTCGGGCATGGAACCGCACACATCACCAGGGATGGGTGAGGTCTAACATGGTACGCGGTCATACACACACACACCTCACCAGACATACACAAAGGGTAGGAGGCACCCCGACCCAGACCATCACCCCTAGCCACACACATGTCCACAGACCACCACGCCCATTGCCTGTCATTGTGCGTGTGTCAGACGCTGGGCACCATTGCACAGTGGTGTACAGTGCAACGCAGGCATCATCATGCACATGCAACTGTGGACAGCAGCCGGGAAGGTGTGCAGATGGACTATGTGTGTGAGCAGGGCCGGGTACCCACCCGTGCATTGCCTGCTGAACAACACAATGCACACAGAGCAGCATCAGACAGTAGCCACACTGGGAGACAGGTCAGTCATGCACCACAGTGCCATGGCCACCACGGATACATGGGCGGCCACACCGAGACCCACCAGCAGTGACAGGCTGACCACTGGCCTCATGGGGTGGCACCGACGGTCCCCCAGGGGTTCCACTGTGTGAACGCGACCGTGCTAGTACAGGGGTCTGCAGCACACTGAACATGCCTGCACCAGGCATGCTCGGGATGCCCACAGCTGAACCCGGTGTCGACAAGGATGGTGTCACACAGTGCCGGAAATGGGGGGTGGACATTGCACTGCTTGGTGTCTGCAACGCATGGGCAAATAACTGTGTGCCCATTGTGGCCATGACAGCTATGAATGCCTGTGTCTGCCTGTCATCCTCCCACAACCGGTCCATCCCTGCCAGGAACAGAGCGGTGTCTCTGCTGCGATGCTCCTCTGCCTGGCGCAGAGCCACACTCAGTGCATCTACCGCCGTCACAAGCTGCATCTGCTGATTGACTGATGCTTGCAGTATGCGGGTGTGCTCATCCAGGAGGTCATCTGCCTGATCAGCATGCTGTCCCTCAGGGTGTTCGCAGCCCTGATGCTCATCACCCCTTGAGGGTGGGTGCTGCACACCAGGGCCAGGCTTGGGCATGTCCACAAGTGGTGCACTGATGCCGCCCCCTGACACTGTACCCCCATGGCCATTGGCTGACTGCTGATGCTGCCCCTCTGGCTGCCACTCCCCAGAGCTCAATGGTGCCGCTGCAGTGGCTGCAACAGTCCCACTGTCCTGGACACACACCAGTGCTGCCCCACTGGTGCAGACAGGCACAGGCTGGGACTGTGATGACATGCAGGCCTCAATGGCAGCACCACCCACAGCCATGGCCGCGATGTCACCTGCTGTGTGGCCATCTTGAGACACACACTTGTCACTGCCCATGACGTTAGCTCCATCATCATTGGTGACGGATCCAGCACCAGCCCGAGTCTCAGCATATTGGCATCCATGGACGCTGGCATGCTGGGATACGGGCAGGGCCTCCTCCGCACCTGCTCCACCAACATCAGTCCAGACGTCCAAGCAGGCCCACTGTTGCCCTGACCCCCATATTCCTGTGGAGGTGGATGGGCCCTCCTCCATCTCCATGTGACTGGCCTCAGTGGAGAAGCCCACCACCACTGACCCATGCAGATGCTCAGGAGCTGTAAGGGAAAAAAAGTAGCATTACTGCATGTGACCTACCCTGTCTCCCCCAATAGACAGACCATGACCTACCATACAGTGACGTGCTACCACCCATCTGGAATTCACCACCTAGAACACCCTCAATGGCGCAACGCTGCATGCTGCCAGCAACCCACTCTTCCTGTGGGGTCAGGCGTAGCACCTCTGGCTGTCCCCCACCAGTCGCAAACTGTGCTGCCCTGATGGCAGCCACCTTCTCATTAATCCTCCACCTGTTCATGCCCATCTTCTTTTTTGCACTCCTGTACGGCTGCCATGCAGGTTTACAGCACACGCCTCCTCCCATGCAGCAGCACGGGCCTGTGGTGTTCCCTGGTGTCCGCTGAGAAGCGGCTCCTGGTCGAGGTAGGCCTCAAACAGGGCATCTGTCTCGGCCTTAGTAAAATTTGGCCTCCTCTTCCTCCCACGACTCTGTTCCTCTTCCTCCACCACAAGCTCAGTCATGATTCATCCTGTGAGAATGACAGGTGTTACCTGTGACTGTGCAGTCCCATGCATGTCCCAAACACCACAGTCCACACTCCTAAACAGCATGCAACTCACCGCAATAGACTGCAGTAACATACTATGGCCAGTGCAGCCCAATGTCACACTTTTATAGCGCAACCCAAGCAAATGAGGCGAGGCGCATCTTTAAGTGGATGCAAATGCAGTGACTGTGCCATTGAATGGCTGATTAGATGATTTGCATATGCCTGCTGAATATCGCACTGTTGCTCTTTGCGCAATTGTGTTGAACTTGCTGAGCCAATGGCGCAGTTCTGTGACATGCGCAGTACACACCTAACTGCGCATGCCAGGGTTGATGACGCAGGCGCCTGCAGCGCTGCTGACGTGCTGTGTGCGGGAGGCAATACAGGGCACGGCCACCATAGTGTCAGTGGCGCTACGTCGCTGTTCACCTATATGGTGCTGTGGCACTGGGGCGTCGTAGGCGCACTGGGGCAATAGCGCTGTAGGCCGCTACAGTAGGTGGCACACAGGCAGCCAATTGTGCTACATGCATTGGGTTCCAATCACATTGTGGCTGTCCGTGCGCCAGAGACCCTTGACCCTGTGTCCGACCTTTGGCCCCTAGGCACCATGCATCAGGCATGGGTGCACCACTACCGCGCTGTTTGGTGACAGCATGATAGAGAATGGCAGCGCTGTACTGCACAGCATCTGCACATGGAAGGACCGAACTGCAGAGCGCCATTTTGCTGGAACTGGGCAGCAGAGATGGCATGGAGGAGTGCTGTGGTGTGGAGCCAGATCGAGCTGGCAAACCTTGTGGCCATAGATGAGCCCCATGTTGGGGCTTTGTTTGGGAAGGCACCCCTGGACAGGGCCAGGAGTGTCGTATGGCAGGAGGTGGCCGACGCCCTGGAGGAGGCCACCGGTATGGGGCAGACGGCGAAGCAGTGCTGCCACCGTTATGGGGACCTGAGGTGCAGGGACCCAGACCTGCTTGCCTGCCTGCAGGCACGTGCCAGGAGGGGCACGGTGCCACGGCCAGATAGGTGCAACTTCCATACTCTTTTATCATCCATACGGGTATCACGGTTGCATGTGTCCGGCACATGCGGGGGGCCGTCTGGTGTTGGCTGTGGTGATGGTATAGGGGTGTGGGGTGGGTGGGTATGGCTGTGTGGGATTGCACACACATGGGGGTTGGGGAACATTGCTACTGGATTGAACTGATGTTCCTCTCTCCATGTTTGCACCTTAGGGCCAGAAGAACGGCAGCGCAACGGGGAGGGAAGGCACCGCATGTTGGAGCAGAGGGACAGGAGGGATGAAGGTGGTCCGCGACACGTGGGCCAGCCTGCTGATGGCGAGTGCCTTACATCCATGATTACTATTGCATGCTGTATAACTGGGCGGGCAGTGGGGCATGGCCACCATCCATTAACAACACTGCCATGCACGCAACTTGTTACAGTCAGCACTGTCCAGTGGCACTGCATGTCTGGGAGTGCGTCAATGGTGGTCCATGCGTGCACCAGGCACATGGCTGTGGCACTGCCTTCACACCGCATAGCTAAGTCACTGTACGGCCATGGTGGTGCTGTGCAGGACATGGGCGGTGGGTGTGTGCAGTGGTCCACGTGGCTGTGGCTGCCTGGGTGGGCAGGTCTTGTGGACACAGTCACTGTGGGTGGTCGCACACCATCACAGGGGCGTGTCACATGGCTGTATGCCATGCACAATGGGTGGGCTGCAGGGGGATAGACAGTCACATCTATTGACTCTGCTCCCTCATCCTAGGTGGCCAGAGACTCCTGCAGATCCAGCAGGACATTCAAGAACTGCTGCGGGTCGGGAGGGAGACATTAGAACTCCTGCGCTGCATCCACTGCCACGGGGTCAGGAGAAGGAGGCGGAGCTCTCATCGGCACCAGGAAGAAGAGAACCAGGGTGGCCAGTGAAGTCCCCATTCCATGACTACCACCTTCCCCCTTTGACCCACCCTCACATCCCTTCTTCCCTCTCCCATATGTTCACCCCTGCCCCTTACCCGCCCCCACCTGTTATGTGGCCCTTCTCCCACTCTTGTATATAGTTGTACATAGTTTTACTTTACATTGTTTCAATATATACATTTTGTTATAACAACTGTGGTGGTCTCTGATTTTCAGCAGGCTACAGGTGCTCAGCTGCAGTGGTGTGCATGGGGTCAGGGGTGGTGCATGCATGGGCGTGTGTGTGTGTGTGCATAGGCGAACCACCTATGGTGTGGGCAGGGGGATCAGTCACCGTCTGTGGTTTGTGTGTTGTACTCTGTGCACTGGATGCCTGTGTGCAGTGGCCCATGGGGTGTGCACTGTGTGCATGGCACTCCTGTCAGACCGTCCATGGCCTGTGCAGCAGACACCCTTGCATGTCTGTGATATACATGGTCTGCTGGCATGTCAGTGGTGGCTGTCCATGCTGGATAACAACTGTACCCGGCACAATACCAGGTTGACTGCCATCACCAGTATGGTGCACGTCTGCCTCCAGTGGCACTGTGGCCTCCGCTGTTGTTGTCCACCATCCATGCTGTCGCTTGTGTCTGTTGCAGGGGATGTGCTCCAGAGTCTGTCACTTGTGCTCCGGCAGCATGCTGGTGGCATACAGCTTCATGGTGCCTGCGCAGGTTGGCTGGCACACCTGTGCAATGTAGGGGTGCTGGCCATGTGTACACGTCAGCCGTGGCCACACGCCAGTGGCTTGGTTGACCTGCTACTGTGTCCCTGTGTTGCTGTGCCCTTGGGTATGCGTGGGTGTTTGTCCATGCACTGTGTTGCATCCTGTGTGGTGCATGCCTCCATGCTACATTGTGCGTGTCTGTGCTGGCTGTTGTGGCCAGTGCTGGGATGGGATGTGTCCTTGGGAGGGTGTGCAGGATGATGTACCACTGGAGGTGGGGTCCAGGGCATGCCCTGTCACATGTGGGGCACCTTGTGTGCTGACGCATGGTCGGTCTCTCAGCTGTACCTCGGGAGGGGGGACATGCAGGTTGGCACTGTGTATGCATCTGTTGCATCGCTGTATGCTGCTGCCCACTGCAGAGTGCCCATGGTGGGGCTGCCTTGCATGGCTCAATGGTGCACAGGGTTGCATTGTCATAGTGGGGGTGGTGGCATGCATGGGGTGTCCTGCACTGTTGGGTGCTACTCCTGGGCAGGGTATATGGGGATCATGGTGCAGGGTATGCTCTGCATTGGTGGGATGGTGTGGAACGGGGTGGTCAGCCATCCTTGTGTGCCAGTCACAGCTTGCCAGGGAGTGTGCTGGGGCACCATGGCCCAGCTGTGGGTTGGTTGCAGGTATCCATGGGCTGGTGGTTGTTCCAGCTCTTCTCTGGTTGTGCAGTGCATGGGATGTGGGGGACAATGTCTGTTCTGCTGTGTGTTCCTCTGCCCATCTGTGGCATGGGTGGTGGGCCCCTGCATCCCTGGTTGTGCTGTTGCATTGCTGCCCTGCTGCTGGGGACATCCCTCCTTGCACTATGGTGCGTCTGGACTGCTCAGCTGAACATCCTTAGTTGAGCTATGTCGCATGAGATATGCTCAGCTTCACCCCCCTAGTTGCGCTATGGCACAAGTTGTGCGACATTCAGTCGGCCATAGGCGCATCTTGGCCTGCGCAGTTTTTGAATATAGCGTTTCTTGCGCATGGGCGCAGTGGACTTGCGCTTGCTCCTGCTGTTGCATACTTTTTGGCGCAGTTTGAATATCTGGGTATTTGTATTTTGCTAATCCAGAACTCATGCTACTTGTTCCCATTTACTCACAATGCAACTGCAATCATTATATGTGTGTTCCCGCTCAAGCTGCTTACCTACTGCTGCTCTGCATGCTCTGCACCTTAATTGTTTTCACCTGGTTCAGGCTCACTCTGAACCCCAGCGCATGCAGCTCAATCCTTCTTTCTGAACTTATACCACGTACATCATTGCTGCTGTTTTCACTGCACTGTCTAACCAATTTGCTGCTTTCAGAGTGGTACCTGCCTATAGTCTATGTTCATTCAAATTACTACCCCTATAACTCATAATTACTCAATACTGAGGCTGCTCTATTACATATTAACACTGCTATTATATTCTGGAAGTCAGTTAAGCTACCGCTGATGCTGTAAACTAGTTTTAATATCTGCATGTGGGTCATGGCGCCTTCCCATCGTTTCTTGTTTTTCTATGGTGGGGGACTGGAGGTGGTGTTGAACAGCCGTGGCCCCATGTGGCATGCTAACTCATGTTCGAATCCTGCTTCGCTATTAAAATCCTCCAAGTATTTTGACACCTTTCATTGGCTTCCTTGATGACCTGGCTGGCTTGCCCCGCTATTCATATTTGCTGCTCCTTTGACCTCTGTGCAGGTTCGACCATTTGCTCACTCTGCTTACCGACCTACGTGCAGGTCCACTCGTTGCATATGCAATTCATTTGCTCAACACTCGCTACTACCATGTCTGACCTACATGAGGGTCCCAGCACTCAACACTCCATTTAACTCCACCTGTCATTTTCTAGGATATGCCAGCCATAACCATTCCATGGCATAGGGCCCCTGCAGCCGACGGTCTCTCTCTGCACCTACGTAGTCCACATCTTGAGCATGCCTGACTTGGGGTGGGGTCCTTCTCACCTGGCCCATAGCTGGGAATGTCCTTGCTCTGGGCCTGGCTTTAGCCATTTGAGACTCGATGGCAGCTCCTGGTGTAGAATTTAAGACTAGCCGTGAAGGGTGGTTACAGCGATCTCCTTTGGCTCTAGTATTCTACTAGCAAGGCACCTTCAGCTCATTCTCCCTATGACTGCCTCTGGTTCATCTGATTTGTTTTTAAGGCGGGTAGACCAGGTGAGTGCCTCATCAGTCATTGCTCTCCTTCTCTCACTTTTGTTGCCCCTGATGTTGCAGAGCACTCTTGCAACCTTCCACGGCATTCCCGTTAGAGGGATCGAGTGAGAGCTTTCTTCCAAATTGGAATATTTTCCACTCCCCTTTAATTGGGTTTCTAAACTGCAGCAGCAGAGCTGTCACTAAACAAAACATCCCTAGCCTGGAGAGAAGACGTCCTAGGCCTTGGATCCCCATAGGTTTTATTTTTCTCTTCTCTGTGTCTCAAGTCATAAACATTAGTTAGCCATAGTTAGTGTTCCCTAGTTCCTTTAGGTAAGTTCCACTGTTGGATGGATTCTCTACTTGCTGTTCCCTCTCTCCTTAGGAGGCCCCTTTAATCTCCAGTGCAACCCATCATACTCATGCCATTGCTAACCTGTGCATCGCAATACATTATCAAGCTGCCTGGTGCCTAATCTACCACTATGCCTCACAGCTACTGATTGCTAATGTGCTTTCGTACTTTTCTTTTTGGGGCTGCTTCCTAAGGTACCTTTAGCCAAGGGGATTGTCCCATGGTACCTCTAAGGGTGGAACCCTCTTTGAGGGTTCCTTGCCTTTGGTACCCCCTACAGGGTGGTAATTCCTCTGGAATAGAGCATGAACAGCCAAAACCAAGTAACATAGTTGCACAAGCATTACATCATACTGGCTGCGTATGCCATTGAATTGGAAGGCTCTGTCTGTTGGTCAATGGACAAGCAGCCAGACACTCCCCCTTCCTGTTCTATATAACCAGTTCCTCTGAGCCTCTCACTTTTTCTTTGCCCCACCTTCCTCCTCCAACAGCATTGTCTCTCTGCTTGGGATGCTTCCTAATGTACCTTCAGCCAAGGGAATCATCCCATTGCACCTCTAAGGCTAGAACCCTCTTCGAGTGTTCTTTGCCTTTGGTACCCCTATATCCTCAGGAATAGAGAGTGCGAACTGCCAAAACGAAGTAAAACAATTGCACAAGCATTACATCATACTGGCTGCGTAGGCCATTAAGGTGTAACTCTATGTATGTATTGTATTAATCTTCTGCAGTTCGATGGTCAAATGATATGTTAAAAGAAAAAAAAAAAAGGAAAAAAGAAAAGAAAGGCAAAATCGGTACTGCTGACTCTTAAGTGTATTTCACTGTATTAATTTGGCTGCAGTCCCCTCTTGAGTGATTAGCTAGATAATTCTACAGCAGTTCTTTAAGTGCTTCTTTTAAGTGATTGTCTTATTTGTATTAATTCTGCTGCAGCCCCTACTAGAGAGGTAACATTAGAAAATTCCACTGCCGATCTTTAAGTGACTCTTTAAGTGTTTTTATTGGCTAAATCTTCTATCCCAGACAGTTGCCCACATCTGTACACAGCCACTTTTGTCTTTTTACAGAACCCTTTCTCTGCTGGCATCTTGCCAGTGGTTCTGTGACCTGCCCCCCCCCGATTTAACCTGTTTTTCATTCTTGCTCTTTTGTTTTAATTTAAATTGCCCCCTTCTCCTAATTCTCCCTCTACTCCCAGAGCCTTTGTCTAATCTCCCTGTCTGTCCCTTCTCCCTTAGGAGTTCTACCTAGCCCTCAGGCTTGCACCACTCCTACACACCTGCAGTCCCCTTCTGATGCTGAAGCCAAAGTACCCACCTCTACAGTGCGAGGAACCTAGACTGCCACCAGCCCTCAACCCAGAGACTTGGGTATGGTCAGGTCACTGGCTCCGGTAATTAGACCGCATCTCGCAACATCATTGGTTTTGAAAGTCTGGTGCACTTCTGCGTAAAGCCATCACTGGTCTTCCCCAGTCCCTGGAGTTTGACGATTGGCCATTTCTGCCTAATATATACTGCTCCTCTGGAATGGACTCTACCCACCTTAGCACATATTAATTTGCAAACCTACTGAAGCCAAAACTGTACTTTATTGTTTTAATTCTGCTGCAGGCTTTATTTTTGAGTGAGAAGCTGGGTAATTCTACTGCTGATTTTCAAGGGTGCTGCTTGTATCTATCTACTGCAGTCTCAGCTCGATCCTACGTTCTTCCCGCCAGCGGTTTGTGCCAGCTCCGCACTCCCCCACCCAAGCTGCGAAATCTCTTATATAGTGTCATTCTGTCACATAACCAGCGCTTGAAATTACTAAATGCCAATGATGTTGCGAGATGTGGTCTAATTACCGGAGCCAGTGACCTGACCGTACCTGAGTCTCTAAGTGCCTAGATTTGCACCAGCAGGTTATATTATCCTACCACTAGATGGCTGCTCTCTCATTGAAGTTCTCTGGCAGCCTTTGCCTTTTTACTGTCCAGTTTGTCTCCTTCCCTATTTTGATTTAAACCACTTTATTAATCTCTCAACTCCGCTAGTTCTCATTTCTGCTCTAAATAGTTTTCATACTAAAAGCTGGCCCTAGCTACCCCCTCTAAAATGTTCAAACATTTCTTCTCCCCCCCCCATTGGTTCTGACCCTCGTCTCCCCTTTCCCCACTGCACCCACTGTTACATCCTTCTTTCCTACTCTCCGATGCCTCCTTTATCCTTGCAATCACCCCCACGCACCTTTTAAATCGTGGCTCTATTTCCCGCCCATCCCTCCTGCTTCTAATTTTTCCCTTCCTAATCACTTTGCTTATCTTTGACTCCTTACCTCTTTCTCTTCTACCCCTTCCTCTTCTCCATCCTCCCTAATTTCCAACCTTCAATACAAAAGTCCTAAACTACATTATTTTATCCTTGCCCTCCTTTTTTCTTTCATCAGGCAACATCCATCCCAACACTGGCCCTCCTTCTTCTTCCCCCCCTTGGCCGTCTCCCTCAACTCAATGTCACCAAACCCCACTAACCCTACAATAATTCCCCACGGGATGAAATGCCTTCACTTAAACATCTGCAGCCTGCTGCCTAAAATTGACCTCATCCAAACTCTTGCAATTTCACACACTCCTGACATTTTAATTATAACTGAGATGTAGCTCAAAAGAAGCATCCCAGACTACGCCATAGCAATCCCTGGTTATTCTCTTACAAGACAAGATTGGACTGGTCAAGGAGGGGGAGTGGCTACGTACATACTGTCCTCATTGCAATTCACAACACTACTATCTTCTTCCGTCCCAGCTACTTATGAGGCCCTTGTCACTCACATTACTCTTCGTTTCACAGCCCCTATTTTTGTAGCTGGTATCTATTGTCACCCTAGCACCCAACCTTCGGTCATGGCAGAACTCCTATCCTCTATTACTTCTACAGTATCTTGCAATCTGGAGAGCTGTTCATACTGGGAGATCTAAATCTAAATGGGTTGTCTCCCAAGTTGAATAAGATATGGAATGACATTGCATCACTAAATATCTCTCAACTTGTCCTTGAGCCCAGAAGTCCAAATCATAAAATGCAAAATCATACCCTGCTTGACTGGGCTCTCACTACACATCTACACTGAGTTATTAAGTCAGGTATCATCCCAGATGCCCTCAGCAACTACAACCCCATTTTCATGGTCCTCAAGGTCCATCGCCCTAAACCCCCTCCCAAAATCATTTAGCTTCATTCCTTGAAATCCTTAGCTCTTGCACCACTACAGTCTGAACTTGCATCTACAGACGGGGCCCCTTTCTCCTCTGTCAACTCAGTCAACCAAGCCCTAGCTTACTTCAAGGATAAATTCATCACCACCTGGAATGCCTTTGCTCTCTTCAGGCGGACCAGAGTCTGTGGGATACACCTCCCCTGGATTACCTTGGAATTATTGGCCTGCCTCAAGTAGCATGACCAGGCCTGGAAAAAACATAAATCTACTAAGCTATCCAGTGACTATGCCATGTACAGATTGCTACACATCTACCAGATTGGCAAAGTCCGAGTACTTCAAATCCTCTTTCCTCACAAACATAAACACCCCATCCAAATTCTGGAGGGTGGTCCACGCCTTATTCTCTTCTCTCACCCCCCCCCCAGTTCTCAACATAAATAATTCCTTGGTATCTGATCCTTGCTTGATAGCAAATTAATTTAATGTCTTCTACACCTCCTATGCCACGTCTCTCCTAAGCTCCTTCCCTCCCCACCAACTCCTTTCTCGAGCTTGCCCCCTCATCCTGAGTCTGTCTCCCCCCTTTTCCTTCTCCACCATCTCCCCTGATGAAGCTTTAAGTGCCCTCCTCTCCCTTAACCCCTTAAAAAGGATCCTCTCCAGATGATCTTGATCTTAAACTCCTCTACCTCTCTGCTCACGCTATTGCCTGTCCTATCTCCTTAATCTTAAACCTCTCCTTTACATCAGCTCAAGTTCACACTTTATGGAAACATGCCATTGTCCTTCCCCTTCCTAAGGGCGGCGACCCATCCTCTCCTGGTAACTATCACCCTATCTCTCTCCTTCCTACCCTTGTTAAACTCCAAGAATATCTGGTTCTCTCCCAACTTTCCTCCTTTCTCACCGACTCCTCCTTCGTCACCATGTTCCAATCTGGTTTTCGGAAGAACCATTCAACAACCACCTCCCTCCTCAGGCTCACTGATTCCATTCTTACTGGGATGGACGATGGCCTGATCACCTCAGTCATCTTTGTTGACCTTGCCAAAGCATTTGACACTGTCTCCCATACTCTGCTTCTCGACACTCTCTCTGCAGCTGTCCTTGCCTTGCCTGTTACAAACTGGTTTAAATCCTACCTCATTGGTAGAACTCAATCAGTAAGAATCGCTGACTCCACCTCCCCTCCACTCCCTATCACCACTGGAGTCCCCCAGGGCTCAATGCTGAGTTCCCTGCTTTTCTCCATCTTCCTTAATGACCTTCCCTCAGCTTGTTGCACCTCCTCCATCCATATGTATGCCGATGATACAATCTTGTTCAGTTCCAGCAAAAACCCTGCTGCTGTGGAAACCAGCTTACAGCATGATTTCAACCAAGTTCAGCTCTGGTTTGCCTCCCACCAGCTCTCCCTAAATGCCAAGAAGACTGTCTCTATGACCTTTGGCACCAGGCAGACACTCTCTAGGCTCCCTGACCTGCCCTCCTTCCACACCCTCGATGGGACAACCCTTGAGGACACATCCTCATTTAGAGATCTTGGGGTCTGGTTGGACCACCACCTCAACTTCTCTGTACGTATCGATGCCATCCTGAAGAAATTGCACCCCAAGCTTGGTGCCCTGTACAGGAATCGTAGTTGCATTCCACTGACTGCAAGGCGTGAACTTGTTCAGATGATACTCCACATCTTTGACTACTGTGATGTAGCCTATGGTGCTGCTCCCGCATTTTTCCTGATCAAATTGAACACTGTCTTCAACTCCTTCTACCACTTTGCCCTTGACTCTCCCTCTTGTACCCATCACTGTGAACTCTATAGAACCCCGCCTTCCCGTCTCTATCTAACAGGGTCCTCTCCCACTGTGTCAAGCCAACCTCCAAGTTCTGGCTTGGTGAACTCCCTTCCTCCCTACCTCTCATCCTCCCTCTGCTCCCCCCTCCACCCCCCCACTCCCTCAGATCCACTGACACATGCACCCTGGTGGTCCCATGCTACTCCACCCTCATTGGCCAGACAGGTTTTGCTCATTGCTTCCACACAATCTGGAACTCCATCCCCCACAAATATGTCACTCATGTTCCACCTACCCCCTAAACACTGGCCTCCACAATTTCCTCTCTTCCAGCTGTTCCTGCTTTAATCCTCCTTAATTACCAATATTCCTTGTTCCTGCCTTCCAACTCCTTCCCCCTTGCAGGGTTCTCAGTAGGGGATACAGGTTTTGGCTGTCCTCCCTCCCCCCCAATAAACCACTCCTCTTTCACCTGCTCCCTTAACACTGCCCTCCACAAGTTCCTTTCTTACAGCTGTTCTTGCTTTAATTCTCCCTAATTCCCTATTATTCATAGTTCCTGTATACCAACTCCCTACCCCCCCTTGCAAGGTTCTTAGCATCCTGAAGGGAAAAGCAGGTTTTGGCTGTTTCTCTCCCCCACAAGGTCCTCAACATCCCACAGGGTAATTTTTGGTCTGGCTGCTTCCCCCCTCCCCCAGCTCCCCCTCATTTTTCCACTTCACCTCCTCACAGCACTTATAACTGCGCTCATCTCTACTTCTGGTACAGCACTTGTGTACTGCCCGAGACTGCTTTCGGTATATCATGGCACTATGATTGTTCTGTCACATAATGTGCCACTTGTAACACTGTCATATTCTTAATTACCCAGCACAGTGCATAAAGGGTAATTACACACCACAAAAAGGAAGAAAATATATATATATATATTTATATATATTACATATTGTATATTATAAGGGAGAGGGACATGTGAGGAGTGGTGCAATGCACTGGCTGTGGGGCAGCAGTTTTCCGGGAGACATTCTGGAAACTGCGTTGCTGTTCTATCTACAGGCAGCTGTCAGCTCTGAGGGAGGAGGTTGCCCACCTCCAGGCTGAACTGCCAAGGACTAAGGAGGCCTCCCCCACCCAAAGAGCACCACTGCCACAGAGGCTGCCAAGTATGAAGAGCAGTTGGACCACAGTGGGTTCTGGGAGGGTGCGGGTGGTGGAACAGAGGCGAAGCCCCCTAGTTATACCTCTACACAAACCATATGCCAGTCTGGCAGAGCAAGATTCCTCTATGACAGCACCCTCAGTGGAGACCAAGAAGAATGCTGAGGACACCCACAAGGGAGACCCACAGAAGGGCGGCAAGGGACTCCACAGGGGAAGGAAACAGCTTCTGATAGGGGACTCAATTGTTAGAGGGGTAGACCTGGGGAAGGGAGAGGAGAGGGAAGTAAGGTGCCTGCCTGGTGCCATGGCTTGGAGGGACAAGAAGCAAATCCTCAGGATTGCAGAAGCAGCATCACAGGAGAGGGAACTAGAGATCATTGTCCACCTAGGGACAAATGACCTAGCTAGGCATGGGATCAGTGCAGTGCAGGATGAAATTGTGGAGTTGGGGAGGGGCCTCAGACAGGTAGCAAGCACGGTTACCTTCTCAGAGGTGCTGCCAGTCCATGGCAGGGGTGAGGCTAGGGTACTACACACCATGCAGTTTAATAAATGGTTGCAAAACTGGTGCAGAGCACAGGGCTTTGGCTTCATTGGGGACTGGGGGTACACCTGGAGAGATGAAGGTCTATACTGGCATGATGGTCTGAATCTGTCCATGAAGGGAACCAAGATCCTAAGTGACAGGTTTAAATGCTTCCTTGGCAAGCTTTTAAACTAGCCTTGGGGGGAGGTGCTAATAGGAGGCAGGAAATTTCAAGCCTCCCCCCACAAAGCATGACGGGTAGTAAGGTAAACACTGAGGTACAGTGCTCAACAGAGATCAGAACAGAGGTAAAAGGAAAAATAGACAAGGGCAAAAAGAGCAGGCATGGGGGAAAAAAGGATAAAGCCAACATTAAATGGAGGGCAATGAGTACCAATGCCCATACTCTGGGAAACAAGCTTCCTGAGCTAGTAGCCTTGATGGAAGATGAAAAATTGGATATTGTGGCAGTCACAGAAACATGGTACATGGGGAACCACCATGACTGGGATGTCAACATACCGGGGTACACAGTCTACAGAAGGGACAGGGAGGGGAAAGAGGAGGTGGAGTAGCTCTATACAAAAGCAAAGAGATCAAAGCTACAGAACTAAAAAGTAAAGGGGGAGGACAAGAGGCACCCTGGGTCACCTTGGAGACAGGGAATGGCATCACAATCTGCACAGGGGTTGTATACAGACCCCCATCTCAAGGGGAGGAAATGGACAAGAAAATGATAGAGGACATTCTCAAAATGGCTGAAAAAGGGAGATACTGTTGATGGGGGACCTGAATATGCCCGATGTTAACTGGATGACATATACTGCAGCCACATCCAAAAGCAGGGTCATTCTCGATGCCCTGCAGGGGGCAGGCCTTAGACAGCTAGTGATGGAACCCACTCGGGAGGGAGCAATACTAGACCTGGTACTCTCAAATGGAGAGAGGATCACAAATTTAGAGGTCAGTAGACATCTGGGAACAAGCGGCCACTGCACAGTGTGCTTCACAATAAGCACAACCATGGAGACAAGCCATACAAAAACAGCATACTGGACTTTAGAAGGGCTGACATTGGCAAAATGGGTGAATACCTGAGGAATACATTAGCAAATGGCCCAAAGGAGGGGTGGAAGAACAATGGAGAAAAATCAAAACTGCCATCATAGAGGCAACATGTCTTTGCGTGAAACAGATAAAGAAAACAAAGCGGAGTAAAAAACTACTATGGTTCTCAAAAGAGGTGGCAGGGAAGGTTAAGGAGAAAAAGGCTGCATTCAAAAAGTATAAGGCATCACAGAAGGAGCACGACAGGGAACTGTATCAATTAAAGCAGAAAGAAGTGGGGAAGGCAGTCAGAATAGCAAATGCCCAAACTGAGGAAAAAATAGCCAACTCAGTTAAGAAGGGGGATAAAACCTTTTATAGGTACATTAGAGAGCATAGAAAGGTTAAGGGAGGAATAGTGAAGATTAATAAGGGAGAGGGGAGGTGGCAGAGGGAGACAGTGAAAAGGCAGAGATACTGAATGAATACTTTTGCTCAGTATTCACAAAAGAAGATGAGGAGGAGTTACCTAAACCAGACAATAGAAGCACTCTGGGTAGGGGGGTTGACACCAGTCCATTTACAGAAGAAAGAGTCCTGAAAGAACTCCTAAAACTCAAAGTGGACAAAGCAATGAGGCCTGATGGGATTCACCCCAGAATCCTAAAAGAACTAAGGGAGGACCTAGTGACACCACTGACCACACTTTTAACAAATCATGGGAGGATGGGGTGATACCTGAGGACTGGAGAGCAGCTGTGATTCCCTTCACAAAAGTGGGAGCAAGGCAGAAGCAGGAAACTACAGAACTGTAAGTTTGACCTCAGTGGTAGAGGAAAATGATGGAATCACTTCTGAAAGAAAGAATTGTTGAGTACCTAGAGGCCAGCGGGGCACAGGACCCAAAGCAGCATGGATTTACAGCAGGAAGGTCATGTCAGACGAATCTAACAGATTTCTTTGACTTGGTGACCAAAGTAATAGACCAGGGAGGGGCTGTGGATATGGCCTACCTAGACTTTAGCAAGGCATTTGACACAGTCCCGCACAAAAGATTAGTAATCAAGTTAGTCAGCTTGGGAGTGGGTCCCAGGTGGTAGCCTGGGTTGCAAACTGGCTGCACAACAGGACACAGAAGGTAAGAAAGGAGGAACACATTCAAGAAAGGGGCACTAGTGAGTACCTCAGGGCTCAGTACTGGGTCCAGTCCTCTTTAACATCTTTATAGGTGACATTGCAGAGGGTCTGGAGGGAAAGGTATGCCTCTTTGCAGATGATACAAAGATCTGTAACAGAGTTGATACAGAAGGGGGGTAGAAAGGATGAGAAGGGACTTGGTAAGGTTGGAGGAATGGTCAGACATATGGCAACTTAGATTCAATGCAAAGAAGTGCAAAGTAATGCACCTGGGAAACAAAAACCCAGGAGAAGAGTATACAATAGCAGAGGAGGTACTAACAACAACAAAATTGGAACGGGACTTGGGGGTAGTCATGTCAGATGATCTAAAGTTGGGTAAGCAATGTGAGAAGTCAGTGAGGAGAGCCAGGGGGATACTGGGATGCATAGGAAGGGGCATCACAAGTAGAAAAAGGGAAGTGGTTATCCCTCTTTACAGACAGTTGGTGAGACCCCATCTGAGTACTGTGTGCAGTTTTGGAGACCTCATCTACGCAAGGACATAGACAGGATGGAAGCAGTCCAGAGGAGGGTAACTAAAATGGTGCAGGGTCTGCATCAGAAATCATATGAAGAGAGACTGAGAGAGCTTAATATGTATACCCTTGATGAAAGGAGGGATGGGGGACATGATAGGAACACTCAAGTACCTCAAGGGAATCAACAAAGTTCAGGAGGGTAGCATCTTTCAGAAAAAGAGATGTGTAAGAACAAGGGGACACAATTTAAAGACAAAGGGGGGACGGCTCAGGGGTAATGTGAGGAAATTTTTTTTCATGGAGAGAGTGGTGGATACGTGGAACTGCCTTCCTGGGGAGGTTGTTGGGGCTAAAACAGTGGGGGAATTCAAACATGCATGGGACAGACACAAGGCAATTGTAGTGGGAGGTGGCAGGAAGTAGGCTGTTGGTTAACTAGAATCTGCAGCTTATCCAGTAGGTAGGGAAATGGGCAGACTGAGTGGGCCAAGTGGTCCTTATCTGCCGTCAAAGTTTATGTTTCTATGTTTCTATGCCAGTATTGAAATACCTCTATGTGTGGCCTGTTTCGGCCCAAGTCTCATGCTGCTGTCAGGAATGCAGCCTTTTTGGCTCAAGGGAATGTCTGCAAAGCAATTACTCATTCTGTTGGAAAAAGAGATTGTTGCAGAAGGAATGTCAGGTTTCTACCTGTGAAGTACCCCCACTGACTTGCTACCCCCATGCTCCATGGAGTGGTTTATCAAATTTCTCGTTTCGTAGTAAATCAGTTTCTGCACTCCTGATTCTGGCTCAATAATGCCTAGTTGTTTCAGTTTCAGTTTCTTTAATTCTAAGTCCACATCAATCAATCAAAATCTTTATTTATCCAGGCGGGCACCATTGAGCAGGGCTCATTTGCAAGATGGACCTGGTCATACAAAAATCATAGTACAGTAACATGGTAAAACATAATGCAATATTATACAAAGAAGAAAAAACATACATACTGTATGTACATCAACATTTGAGTGAGAGGGTCTTTACAACAGATAGGCTGATAACTGGGTACAACCGGAATGTTCACTTAAAAAGGAGAGAGAAAAGCAAGAAGAGGGATACCAGCTTAGGAAGAAATGACGGGATTGGAATAGTTCACTGGCATACTTCATGGAAGGGGGAGGAACTTGGCCATGGCTAAAGAGAGGCAGAGAGCCGTATTTTGGTAGGGAGAGAGAGGCAGGGCAGAGGAGGCGAGGCGGATGGGCAGGAGGGAAACTGGAAAATAGGTGAGCAGTTTTATGGGAAACATTTGCAGAATTCCTTCATGGAGCGGTCATAAAGCGACTTGAAAATATTCAGGCTAACAGGACAGTTCAGTTTCAAGTTTTTTTGCATATTGTTCCACAAGGAAGGCAAACTTATGGCAGCTCTGCCGAAACGAGATTTGACCTTGGGTAATTGCAAGGCAATTAGGGAATAGCTTCTTAGAGCATAGGCACCTATCACACTCAGGGGAATACAATCAGAGAAGTATAGGGGGAGCTTGTTGGTAACCACTCTGAAAGCCCATAGAGTGGCATTTCTATTTCTCCTATAATGAAAGGAAGTCCAGCCCACCACAGTGTACCAGGAGCAATGGTGTGTGGAAAGTGGAAGGCCCATTATGAACCTGATTGCTCTGTGGTATAGGGTGTCCAACTTAACCAGGGCAAAGGCAGTACAATGGCTATAAAGAAGGTCCGCGTAATCTATTAATGAAAGGAACGTGGCTTGAACCAACCGTTGCATGGGATCCCTAGTAAAGAAGTGGTTAATTCTGTAGAATAGTCCTAGTCTTTGTCTTAGTTTCTTTTGTAGTTCTTCAAGATGTTCAGAGAAGGAGAGTTTGTGATCGAGTCATGCACCCAGATATTTGAATTTTGGCACACACTCTAGATTTTCTCCAAGTACTGTGGTAATCTGAGGGATAGCCCCAATGCAAGTGGGATTTGCTGCATAGGAGGAAGGAGGAAAAGAGCATCGCTTTTGTTTTTTTCGCATTAAGCAGAAGCTTTTTGTTTATGAGCTGGTATTGCAATAGGTTAAATTCAGCGTGGAGGTCTTCACAGGCTGCTTCTGGTGTAGGACGACTCAAATAAAGTATTGTGTCGCCAGCGAACAAGTGGATATTAGCCTTATTGATGTTGTCATCGATGTTGTTCATGTAAACCGCAAACAGGGGACCAAGGATAGACCCCTGAGGCACACCTCTCTTTAGGGGTTTGAGTGGCGAAAGATCATCTTCAGTCTTAACCTGCTGTTTCTGTTCCACAAGGTAGTCAACAAACCAGCACATAGAGTTAGGGTTCAGCCCTAGGTTACATAGGGAGAAAAGAAGCAGGCTACGGTCGACTGTGTCGAAGGCCTTACTTAGATCAAAAAAAATGGCAGACAAAATTCCTATTGTCAAGGTCAAGAAGCCAATCATTAGTCACTTTTGCTAGGGCAGTTATGGTGCTGTGCTTTGCTCTGAATCCAGACTGCACTGGGTTTAACAGACTCCTGGATTCAAGGTACGCCCTTAGCTGACCACTCACTATCTTTTCCAATAATTTAGACAGAATGGGGAGGAGGGAGATCGGTCTATAATTATTAAGCTCGCAAGGGTCACCTGATTTGAGCAGAGGGATGACATGGACTCCTTTCCATTGTGAGGGGAGGCTCCCTTGGGATAGTGACAAGTTGAAGAGGTGTGTGATTGGTACTGCCAACACATGGTATGCACATTTCAGAAAGTAAGGCTCTACAGAGTCCGAACCTGCACCCTTCTTGATATCCAACTGCAGCAATAGATCTTCAATTTCTTTTAGAGAGGCAGGCAGGAAGGAGAAGGCCTCTTTGGTACCAGAAGACTTGTGAAACAATAATCCCTGCTGAGTGTAGATGGCATTAGCAGGGGATGTGTCAAATGCTAGCCCAGCGGTTGTGAAATGATAGAGGGCTTCCAGTATCTTCGATCGGTCTGAAATGGTGTTACTACCAGATATAATTTTTGATGGGAGGGAATTTCCAGGTGAATGACCAGACATGTCCTTCATTATTTTCCAAAATTTTGAAGGATTCCTTGAGGAAGAGTCTAGCTCAGTGCAATAGACAGTGGCCGTGGCTGCTCTGACCAACTTGGTGCACTTATTGCGTTCCCTCCTAAACTGACACCAATCCAAGTCATTCTTGCTTCTGCATGCTTTTTTCCCAAAGCGTATCCCTATCTAGCATGGAAGTTTTGAGTTCTGGTGAAAACCAGCAGCAAGTGTTGCTCCTTACACGTACCTTTACCATGGGGGCATGCTTGTTTAAGGCCGCAGTTAGTATTTCATGATGGATAGTATATGTCTCATTAACCGTTTTGCCTAAGTAGAAATTCTGCCATTGCAGGGAATGTTTCAATTCATCGAGGTAGGCAAACAAGTCAAAGTTGCGTTTACACCTCTTGATTGAGAACTTTGCTACAGACTGTGGACTATGCACAGATCTGATGTTGGTGATGAAACAGTGATCACTGATGTCAGAGAAAAATGTTCTGACATGGGAGAACAGGTGTGGTTTGTTAACCAAAATTACATCTAAAAGGGTGCTGTTACTAGGGTTCTTTTTATTTGGGTGAGTGGGTTCACCAGTGAGTTGCACCAGCCCCAAGGTGTCACAAAAGGATTTCAAGGGAGACGAGGCTTTTGATAACTAGACGTAGTTGAGATCGCCAAGAATAATAGTTTCCAGCGTACTAAGCCCCAGGGCAGAGCTTAGATGTGATAAGAAATGTGACCCTGCAGACATGGGCCTATAACAGCCTATTACACAGAGTGCACAAGAAGGAGATAGTTCAACCTTTAGGGACAAGCATTCAAATTCATTAGGGGAGGAGGATGATTCTAGACATGATACAGAGAATTTGTCCCTGACATAAATCGCCACCCCTCTGCCTCTTGATTGCCTATCAGCTCGGAAGAGCAAATAACCTGGGATGTTGATTTCCTTGTCAGGAGTGGCTGGTCTAAGCCAGGTCTCAGTGATCACCAGAACATCAGGTAGGGTGTGGCTAACCCAAGCCTGGATCATGGTGATCTTCTTCAAAAGGCTGCAGACATTGACATGCGGGAATGACATTCCTTTAATTCCAGCAAGGTCGAAGGGAGAAGCAAGGGAATCTAGAGGCCCTGGGTTGAGCTCTCGACATTGCCTGGAGCACAATAAAATACAGCAAAATCTTTTTAAGGCAGCAAAAGTTAATTTGTAATCTTTGTTCTTTGAGCATCTGGGAGGGCGGTGAAGTTGAACATAGTTATCTCCGCTCCTGGAGCTATACTGACCTAGGGTTGCAGCCACTAGAATCCTGGCAGAAACATGCCAGGAGAAGAAAGTATCGAGATGGGAGGGAGGAGTACCCTGCAATGGCAATTCAGGAGATGTCCCACTTCCAGACAAATACAGCTGTATGATCCAGTAGTCATGTAGAAATTCATGAGAGGAGTTGTTGAGCACATAACAGGGAGAGGTGCAAACCTCAGCCTCACCCTGGGAGGAATGTGAGGTCTGATAGAGAAAGCAGGGCGCTAGCAAGACAAGGGACATACAGAGGAGCCAGCTGTTCCCTCCCAAGGTAAGGTCTACCTATACGCCACAGAATAGGGCGATGAATGTCCCAGACCTAGAAACTGATACCATAACCTGTGGTTGTGCTGAAACTGACGAAAGCCTAGGATAGACTAAAAAGATAGGGTATGGAACTCTGCAGGGAGATTAATGTGTAAAAGACAGCAGATAGTTAAAATTAGCTCTGACACGTTCTGGCAACCTATAGGCCTTTTGACGAATTGGGACAGAGTCAGTTTTTATAACATGTTCGACACCAATAGCCTTTCTCGGTATACTAGTAAATGTTGAGGCATATTGAGTTAACAGTTGTTGTAAATCCCCCTGTTTCCTCTCTGAAAGGTCAGGACTGACATGTATGGCACTGATGCCATCCGGGTGTTCCAGCCTCCTATAAGCCATCTCTAGGTCTGTAACTGGGGTTTCAGGTAACACATAAAAGCATGGTTGATCCTCAGACCTATCGTGCCATTTTTGTATAACAGGTTGGCATGACATGTCCTGGGGGTTATTTTCTTACCAGGGGCCTCAATTTGATAAGTTAGAGGTGTAACCCCTAGGTGTCGCTATCCCAAGGGCTACTGCCCCTGCCTGCTTGGCTAGTAGCAGGTTAAGGGGCCTGAGTTCTGAAATGGGTGCCTCCCCTCGGGGGTTAGGGTTGGTAGTGGTCAAGCTAACTTGGGCACATGTAACTCCCCTCTTTCCTTACTAGTGCCTGAAACAACACACAATAATCACTTTCACAATACCCCTGATAAACCACTCAAGTACACACACTGTTTGCACTTAACAGGGCTTTCCTCTGGCTCGACCCTGGGGACCCCCTATAAAACAAGGTTATACAAAGCAAATAACAGCAGTACAGTACTCTTGCACAAACTGGAACCACAGTCAGGGTAAATGCAAAAAAAGAGTTAGATCTGATTTATTTAAGGGACTTAAACAAGGGAGGGGCATAATCAGGTTAATTTGCTTAAAGGCTATATCAATCAAACAGTTATGCATGCACTTCAGGGTCCATAAACAGTCACACACTCTGGGTACCCAGACGGAGAACAGTGGGCTAGCCAGGAACGTGCAGCTGGTTGGGGCCCTGTGATGGAAGAAAACAACATGCACAACACACACTATTTGTAATCCAGAGCCGGAGAGGTCAGTTCGTGAAAAGAAAAACAACAAGACAATCAGATGACACACTTTTAGATTAGGCTATTGTTGCAGGGAGCTACCCTGATGATTACTCACGATACCCAAGACTGGACACAGACTGGATGAAAATCGAGACAGCAGGTGGTTAATCTGGAGTGCCAGGAGAAGCAGGGCCCACACGAATCGCCAAGGCATGGTTCCTGTTCAAGCGTGGAGCAGGGGGCTGATCGTCAGGCAGGTCTCTCGTCGATGGCTTTCTCTGTGCAGCAGGTAGTCTGGCTGGGTCAGTGTGGCAAGGCCCCGGCCAAATGGAGACAAATTCGGATACAGTACGTTTCGGGCTGGATACAGCTTCTAGTGAGCAGAACACAGTTCACACAGTGGGGAACCAAATCACGGCCCACTAACAACTCACAGCACATTTACATGTAAGGAAATACGTACCAGGCAAACCACTCTCCGGTCACGATTGCAAAGTCTCTGCACAAACCGGGGATTTAAAAGCAGTTGGAAATCCTGACAGGCCGATTGCATTCAGCAAAATCTTTGGTCTTCTTCAGGTATGAGCCTGATAAAAAAATCGGTGGCTTACTTTGTTCTCATAAACTTATATTTAGCCCGAAATAATTCTCTTCTTCTCTCCCTCTCAGGGGCAGCAGGCAGACATGCAGGACACAACTCAGGCCTTTCCACAGTTCTCCCATGCGAAACTCCTCAGACGACTGCTTGATTGTCTCAAGCTGTTGCTTCTTCAGCTCCCAACAGAGATCTGACTCAACTGCCAGCAAGCCTGGGACTTTCCCCAGAATCCAAAAGGTTCGGTTGGCTGATCTGTAAGTCACAACAAAGGCGCCCCATTCAGGTGCAAAAAGGTGCCAAAAGCCCCAAACTACAATTCCTTCAGATTTTGACTCCAGACAGCTCCTGTAGTCCGGCTCCATTGTAGGTGCCACCAGTACTGATTGGTCCAATTTGGCAGTCCAGGACCGAGATAGTGGTGATAAACAAAACAGTTCTTGCTGCAAAGAAGGCAGGTTAGAAAAACTACATTATTATCACTCTAAATGATTTTCAGCAAATAGTTACATCTTTCAACAGAGCTCCCTCTCAGATTACTTATGACTTCAATCCAGGCAGCTCTTAAAGAGACAGTACACAGAGGCTATACAGGCACTCTCTGGCAATCACATTTAAACTGCTAAAACGCAGGACACCAGCCTGGCAGAGAGCATTTAGGCAAGCTCAAGGAAGACTTTTCGGGAATCCCCATTTGTAGGGGGTTACACCGGTCCCATGCATACCTTAATGACATAAGGACCTTGCCACTTCATCCGTAATTTATTCTATATGAAGGGAACAGTAATAAAACCTTCTCCCCTGGTAAAAAAGGACCTTTCCTTCATTTCAACATCGTACAACAGTTTTTGTTTAGCTGTGACACAGTTTTGGTGGGCTTGCTGTGTATATGACATCAGCCATTTTCATAACTGTGTCATATATTCCAGAATATTGACATGTTTGACGATGTTATTACCTTCCCAAGCCTCCTTTACCACATCGAGGGGAACGCGTGGGTTTCGCCCATACAGGAGAGCAAAAGGGGAAAACCCAGTTGAAGCTTGTGGTACCTCTCGGCATGCAAAGAGGAAGAGTGGTAGGTAATGGTCCCAATCCTTACTCTCATCATCCACAAACTTTCTGATCCTGCGCTTTAGGGTCTGGTTAAAGCATTCCACCAGTCCGGCTGTTTGTGGATGATAGGATGTAGTTCATACAGCGGTGACCCCCAGAGTTTTATAAAGTTCTCTTGGTAACTCTGCATTGAAATTAGCCCCTCAATCTGTTAGTATCTCCTTTGGAATACCCAGGTGACTAAAATACTCCAGAAGTCTTTCTGCTATTTTGGGAGCAGTGATTGTTCTGAGGGGAAATGCTTCTGGGTATTTGGTCGCGTAATCGCATGTTACCAAAATAAAGTGATTTCCCTTTTTGATTTTCTCCAGGGTTCCCACTGTATCCATGGCTATGCGGTCAAACGGCTGCGTAACCAAGGGGAAGGGCATCAGTGATACTCTCTCTGTTCTTAACCTGTCCTATCTGTTGGCATTCAGGGCAGCTTTTACAATAGGTGGCTACATCTTCCTGTAACCCTGACCAGTAAAATCTTTGCAATAACATAGCAATAGTTCTGTCTCCACCAGCGTGTCCAGCGCTAGGTAGGTCATGCCCTAGAAATAACAGGTCTTGTCTATGTTTGGAAGGGACTATCAGTTGTTCCACTTGCTCTCTGGTATTAGGGTGTGTACATGCACTATACAGTATCCCAGCCCTTTCTATAATCACCGGAGCCCCAGAAGTAATATTTATCCCTAGTTGTGAATAAACAGTGTCAAGGTTAAGTCAGATTTTTGATCCATAACAATACTGGGTAAAGATACAGCAGGTACAGAGTCTTTATTCTCAACATTGCTTTGTTCTTTCTTCCAGTCTCTCTGGAACTTTTTCTTCTCAGCTCTGGTCTTTCTAGGCTTCCCTCCAGTCTCAAACACATCATCTGAAAAGGGAAACAGTTTTTCCATCTGCTCTACCGGTTTTTGTTGAACTCTGGTGGTTACTGCTACCAAGGAGGTAACACAGGCCAGGACCAGAGAGTTAAGTCAGGGTGATCTTGACCTTTGATTAAAGGAACTGGTAAGGTCGGCACCACTCCCACCTTTAATGTACTTAGGCAACCATTAATGTTGAGTTCTAATTCTGTGGTAGGGTATTGATGTACATCCCCATGTATACAGATGACACCAGTTGACATAGTCTTTTTTATCACAGGGGGTATTAAGTCTGCACGTATGAGACTTTGCCGACTTCCTAAGTCCACCAACTCTTCAATGTCCCTTCCAGCTAAACGTGCTTTGATTACAAAGGCACCCAAGTTCATTGAAGCCAAATAACATACTAACATACTAAAATGCCAGCAGAATAGGCCTAATGGTCTTTCGTGTCTGCTCGTTTGGTCAGCCCCCACCCTGGGAGCTGACCTTGCTGCCCCCCTCTCCCTCTCTGGCTTCTTCCTTCCCAGTCCTGGATATTCTCACTGCACTGGTTTTTGCTTCCAGAACCCTTCTCCTGTACCTGTCCCACCCCCTCTTGAACCTCTCCACCGTTTCTGCCTCCACCAGCCCCCTGGGCAGCGCATTCCATGGCTTCACCACCCTCTCAGTGAAGTAGCACCTCCTTCTTTCTCCCCTGAATCTCTCCCCCTCCAGCTTCCACCCATGCCCTCTAGTTGCCCCCTCCTTCCTTCAGAGCACCCTGACTGCTCATCCCCTATTTACCCCTTCATGTACCTGAAGACCTCTATCATGTCCCCCTGGTCTCTTCTCTCTTCCAATGTGTACATATTTAGCTCTTCGAGCCTCTCCCATAGGTACTATCCCCAAGCCCCAAATCACTTTGGTTGCCCTCCTCTGGACCCTCTCCAGGAGTTCAATGTTCCTCTTTAAATGTGGTCTCCAAAACTGCACGCAGTACTTGAGGTGCGCCTCACCAAGCAGTTATACAGTGAGTATCACTTCCCTCCTTCTGGAGGTGATCCCCCTAGCGATGCATCCAAGCATCCTGTTGGCCTTTGCCGCTGCCCTCCTACAAGTCTCCGAGTTGTTCATCTTGACATCCACCACCACCCCAGGTCCCTCTCAGCCATCGAGACTTTTAGCATTTCCCCCCCAGGGTGTACTCCTGGCCCAGGTTTCTGGCTCCCAGGTGCAGTACCTAGCATTTCCCTGCATTGAACCTCAGCTTCCGCTTCCTAGACCACCTTTCCAGAGCCTTCTGGTCCCCCTGTAGGGCCACCCTCCCCTCCTCCCCATCCACCACCGCCCCCAGTTTTGAGTCATCAGCAAAGAGACTCATCTCACTCCTGATACCCTTCCTTATGTCAGAGACGTAGGCGTTGAACTGAAGAGGCCCGCGACCAATCCTGAGGGACTCCACTAATGACCCTCCTTGGGGATGAGACTATCCCGCAAACCACGACCCTCTGGGTCCGGTTCTGGAGCCAGTTTCCTATCCATCTGATCATCTGGTTCCCCAACCCCATTTCTCCCAGATTATCCAACAGGCTCCCGTGAGGAACACCGTCAAATGCCTTGCTGAAGTCAAGAAAGAGGATGTCCACTGGTCTACCCAGGTCCAAGGCACTCATCACCCAGTCATAGAACTCCACAAGGTTTGTCTGACACGATTTCCTTGGGACAAATCCATGCTGTCTATCATCCAAGCACCCCAACTTTTCCTGGTCCCTCCCAGTCTCTCCTTGACAATGCCCTCCATCACCTTGCCCACCACCGATGTCAGGCTGATGGGCCTGTAGTTTCCTGCCACCTCCCTTGATCCCCCTTGTGGATAGGCACTATATGTGCCACCTTCCAGTCCTGGGACACCCACCCTGTCCTCAGAGAGATGCTGAAGAGCTC
Organism: Neoceratodus forsteri; assembly: GCA_016271365.2. Taxonomy (NCBI): domain Eukaryota; kingdom Metazoa; phylum Chordata; order Ceratodontiformes; family Ceratodontidae; genus Neoceratodus; species Neoceratodus forsteri. The sequence continues at coordinate 278,184,132 of CM057455.1, read as the reverse complement.
CGCCAGGGGTTTTGCCAGGACATCCGCCAGTTCCTTCAGCACTCTGGGATGTAATTTATCCAGCCCTGGTGCTTTCTCTGTCTTAAGGGACCTGAGGGCTTCCTTCACTCTCTCTGCCATGATTTCCACCTCCACTACCTCGTCCCCCTGCTTTGCCTTCCCCCCACCTGCCAGTGATGCTCCCCCTTCCCAGACCCGCTGATCAGTAAAGGTTCCCCTCCTCAGTTTCACTGTCTCCTCCCATGTATGATGCAGCCCCCCATTTTCCTTGGTGAAAACTGAGGTGAAGTACTTATTTAGTACCTCAGCCTGCTCCCCTGGGTCTTGTGCCCATCCCTCCCCTGTTTTAATCCTGCTAATCTGCCCCTTCACCCTTCATTTTTCCCCAATGTATCTAAAGAACCCCTTGTTCTCTCTCCTAATTTCCCTGGCCAGGTTCTGCTCCTTCCTTGCCTTAGCCACCCTCACCACCCTAGTGGCCCTTCTGGCCCTCAGCTCATACTCCCCTTGGTCCCTTTCACTCCCTGAGAACTTAAATTGCCTATAGGCTGCCTTCTTTCCCCTCACCACCTCCTGAACCTCCCTGGTCCACCAGCAGGGTTTTAGGACCCTATCGCATTTTAGTCTTACTCTTGCGCAGGTGCTGGTAGCATCCTGCACCCCCCTCCTAATGATTTCCCACCTACTGTCAGTGTCCATGTCTGGCCCAATCCCATTCAAGTGCTCCTTAAGGATCCTTCCCATTTCCTTGAAATCCTCCCCCCCGAAGTCAGTTACCTCAGTCTTTGTGCAGCCTTCTACCCCTCCTAGGTTCAGGTAGAACCAGACCGTGGCATGGTCGCTCCCTGCCAATGAGTCCCTTACCTCCAGGCCCCCAATCTGGTCACTGTCTGCCAGGACCACATCCAGTATCCACTCCTCCCAGGCCGGTTCCTTCACCTGCTGAGTTAGGAACACGTCCTGAAAGAAATCCAACAACCTCTGTTCCCTGGCCACTGAGGATGCCATAGTCTCCCAGTCTGTTCCTGGCATGTTTAAGTCCCCCAGCACCACCACCCTTCCCCTTCCAAATCTGCAGTGTCTCCCAACATCTGCCACCAGACTGTCCTCCAGCTCCTCCACCAGCGCAGGGGGTCTATACACTACTCCTATTTTTACTCTCTTGCCCCCCCCTTGTTATGAAGGTGACCCAAATTGCCTCCACAGTTCCTCCGCCTCCTCCACTCCTCCTATGGCAATGCAGTTGTTGACTATTATTGCTACCCCTACTCCCCTTCCCTCCCCCCTGTCCTTCCTGAACATGGTGTAACCCTCCAGGTTCAGGTCCCAGTCGTGCACTGCGGTGGTCCAGGTCTCAGTGACATCTGCCACATGCACCTCTCCCTCAGTTAGCATCGCCTGGAGCTCAGGCATTTTATTACCCAAGCTCCTGGCATTTAGCAGGATTGCCTTCCACCCTTTCCCTATACTTCTGTTTCCCCTGCTCATGTTCCCGTGGGGATTCTGTCTTCCCCTGGTCCGCACCTTACCAGTTGGCCTTTTCCTGCATCCCTCCAACTCCCCAGGGGGGTGGAGACAGAGTCCCTCCTTTATCAGACCCCCCTTGACAGCCTTTTCTTCCATCCCTCCCCCTTCACAAGTTTAAACCCCACCTTTCACCAATGAACCCCTCTATTTTCAACTTAAGGATTTCCTTCCCCTCTGAATTGAGCTGGAGCCTATCTCTAGAATACAGCCCCTTATCCTCCCAGGTCTCCCCCCAATCCCCCATCAACCCATACCCTCTGGCCCACACCACTCCCTGAGCCACTGATTTATCACCCTAATCTTCCTCTTGTGTTCCCCTCTAGCCCTTGGCACTGGCAGGATTTCCTAGAAGGAAATTGCGCATCCTATATCATGACAGATCCTTGCAAGCTCCCTGAACCTTGCCTGTATCTCTAGCTCACTATTTCCCTCAATGTCATTGATACCCAGGTGGACAAGTATGTCCGTGGAACCTCCCCAATCCTTTGCCAGCTGATATACCTCATGCTTGGCCCTGTGCACCGTTAGTCCAGGGAAGCATTTTGTTCTAACCGGGCAGGCTTCTCCCTCCCTATCCCATTTGATCCTCCTGATCATGGAATCACCCAACAGGAGAACTCTGGCTGCCCCTTTTCTTCCACCCCCCCCTTCCATGTCCCTCATCCCTTCTACCAGCTCCTCCCCCCAGCCGGCTCCTTGCTTCTCCTCCTATCTGGGTGCCACCTGCCATGCTCTCCTTATTTACCCTGGCCGCCCCCTCCCCCTCCGATCCTATGCCTCTTGTCCTCCTGAGTATCCTTCTGTACCTTGCTACCCCTACCGTTACTGCTCGCGACTGGTCCTTCCCCTCCATCTGCTAAACTAGCCTGGCTCATCCTCCCTTCCTTCCCATCTCTGTTCAGCCCCTTCTTGCTTGTCATGCTCCCCTGGCCTAAACTCTCAGCTCCCTTTACTGTATCTTCCTTGTACTTCTGGTCCTTCTCCTTTCCTCCCAACTGGTCCTTTTCCTTGTGCTTTCTTCTGTCTACCCCCTCATTCTCCTGCTCTTATCCTCTGCTCCCCCCATTTTCCCACATTCCAAGTTTCCCCCATTCCTCCTGCTATCCAGCCCCCACCTCCTGCCCCTACTCCCTTTCCATCTCTAACCGCCCCGTCATGGCTATATCACCCCCCTCATCCTCAATCAGAAGAAGAGAATTGAAACAGTTACTGAGCTTAAGGTCTGATCCACCTCCCCCCATTGCTTCCTTCTGCCCAGCCCCAGCCATCTGCCTACTTCCCTGAGAATTTCCTCCCTTTGGCCCCTGTCTGTGAGGGTCCCCAGTTAACTGCCTGCTTCCTTCATAGTATCCTCCTTTTGGGCCCCATCTGCCAGGGTCCCTATGCGACCCCAGAGTACTCTCCTGCACTCCTTTCCCTATGCCCCCGCCCCTAGTGCTTGGTGCAACCCCGTGGGAGAGCCCCTGCCCTATTCCCCAACCATACCTCCCCCTTCCCCCAGCTATCTCCTAATCCCCTCAACCTCCTCCCTAAGCTGTGCCATCTGGTAGCACACTGGGCAACCACCGAACGTCCAAGCCCAGTCCAGTATCATGGCTGCCCCACACCCTGTGCACACCACCACCCTCCCAAAGATGCCGGCCCTAATGACATGTGGTCCCATCCCCCTCCAAGTAGGTTTCCTTGGGTGAGCCACCAGGTTCCCCGCTAGTCCAAGACATTTAAACTTGCAACACTTGAGTGGCTGAACTTTACCCCACCTGACTATTAGCCTTAAGAGTTTGCTCACAGGGGAAGTTTGCAACTCCCTAAACTCCTCCTTTCCAGCCTTTAAGCTCAACCCCCAGTGGCTCTTCATTATTTAAGAAAGGCTAATGCAACAGGTGGGCAGGAGGGCTTTCCAGAAAGCTCTTAAGGAGTTAGGCCAATTTTAAAACACAACTTACAAACAATAACAACTTATAGAAACTTATGACAAAGTTAGTTTTCTAGAACCTCACCACAATTTCAAACTTCAACTGCTACCTCTGCCTCAACAAGAAGACTTAAAATATAAGTTGGGTCTTTCTTCTTATTGGGGCAACATCTAGCAATATGTCCCAGGTCATGACAATAATGGCACTCTATGTTAGGATCAGGTCTTTTTGCCACATAATTCCTACCATCCCTTCTTGGGCTAACAGTTCCAGTCCCAGAAGAAGAAGAAAAAATAAGGTGTTCTTACCGCTGGAGTACTGGTGGTGCTGGTAGTTGTTATAGGTGAGGGGTTCGGATATGCAGTATCTGTCCTGTGGTACCCTCTCCACAGGGGATGGCGAGCTGACAGGACATCTTCAGCCAGGGTCAGAGCAATTTCTGCACTTTTGGGGTTGTGTTCCCTGATCCACAGTTGTACATCTGCTGGCATAATCATAATAAATTGTTCTAAAACTAACATTTCAATGATTTCCTTGACACTTTTGTCCCCAGGCTGCAACCATTTAGTATACAAGTCATTTAATCTCGTGAATGTTTCTCTTGGGGGCACATGGGGCAGGTGTTTTAGTGTCCGAAATCATTGCTGGTACGTTTCTGAATCAATATCATAACGCTTTAAGATTTCTTTTTTTAACAGTCGCATAGTCATTGGAGATTTGGGCATCCATACTGGTGTATGCCAGCTGTGCATTACCGGATAGATAAGGGGCCAATCAAACTACCCATTGTTGTTGGGGCCACCCACAGGCTTGTGCTACTCTCTCGAATGTAGTCAAGTAAGACTTGATATCATCAGTAGGAGTCTTTTATTATTTTCAAGTCCTTAGGACAGGATTTAGCAGCTTCCTGTCCTGCCCCAATAATCTGTAATACCTTCATAGTATCTGCCCATCCCTGATCTTGTCTCTGTCTCTCCTGCTCACATTCTTGTCTCTTGTTCTCTCTCCTGGAGGTCCCTCATTCTCTGTCATTCCAGGTCCAGTTGCCGCACTGCTAGCCATTTCAACAGTCCTGAAACATCTTCAGGTGGCATCTCCTCTGGGTCCTCACCCAAGCTGATATCTTCAGGTTTTGCAGCTTCCATGACAATCACCACTGGTGGAGTCTCCCTTGGAACCTTAGGTCTGGTAATTGGACTTAAACCAAGAAGTAGAGGTTTCTGTCTTAATCACTTGGGATCTGGTGGAGACGCCCAATACTGTTGTGGTGGCATCTGCCAGATGGGCCATATACTGACTGTACCAGCACTGATCAAGATACTAAGTGCAGTATCCAATATGTGGAGTCCCCCAGTATCCCTCAGACCGCCACACTACCCCACTCCTGGTACCAATGTCGTGGGTTGAGGTAGCAATGATCAACAAACACAGACAATTCAGGTACACCACATCAAAAGATGTGATTAGATTTATTAAAAATAAAAAAAAATAAGAACAAACAAGTACAAAGAAATTACTGTTTCAATAATAACAAATAAAAGAAAACAAAAAGCAAAAGGCACATCTCAGGGAATAAAACTGGCTAATTCCCTAATAAAAGTCTGTGCAAGGTCTCCCATTGGAGAACCTACTCAGGAGATGTATGCAGGTCTCCTCCCAAACTACATCTGATGTAAGGGTGTTAGATCCTAGGTTAAATAGCACCCAAACTCCTCTCATAAAGATCAGATCCCACCCCTAATAATCTTTACATCATTATTTTATACTTAGATACCTCTCTATATGTAACCCCTAGGTGGCGTTATCCCAAGGGCTACTACCCCTGCCTGCTTAACTACTAACAGGTTGAGGGGCCTAGGTCCAATGGCGGGTGCCTCCACCCAGAGGTCAGGGTTTGCAGTAGTTAAACTAACTTGGTCACAGCCCTCTGGGACACTGTAACCATCCTTTCTTCCCACTAGTGGCCCACACAATGCATCAGGAATATCTTCACAATGTACACTTACCCCCAGGGCTAGCTTTGTCGACTGGACTCTGGAGATCCCCTGTAAAACAAGATGACACAGTGCAAAAGCCACAGTACAATACTTTAACATAAACGAATACCTCAGTCAGTGTAATTTTGCTGAAACAAACAGATCTGATTTATTTAAGGAGCTGTAACAAGGACGGGGGAAATCAGGTTAATTAGGTTAAACACATTAATAATCACAGTACTGTGCGCATATTCAGAGTCCCAAATTGTCACTTTCACTGGGTACCCAGGATGGGGGAGCTAGCCAGGATCGGTGCAGCTGGTTGGGGCCCTGGAATTGAAAAACACTGGCACAATACCCAAATTGTAATCCGGAGCCGGTTGACTCAGTTCGTGAAGAAATGAAAAAAAAAAACAATTCGATGACACACTTGCAATTCGATAAACAGATGGCAGGGAGCTACCCTGCTTTGTGCTCACAAACTCAATGCTGGGAACTGGATGGAAGGCAGATTGTCCTGGATTGTCAAGAGGAGCAGACCCTGTGGACAAGGACCTTGTGACTGGACCCCACTGCAGTTTAGAGCAAATGGATGTAGTCTGGATTAAACTGGGGTTTACTTCCAGCTTCATGCACTCAATTCACTGTACAGGGGATTTGAAACGCGATTCCCCACAAGCACTACACACATTTATATGTAAGAGGAAAATGCTATGCCAGGCAGGCTGCTTCTCTATCCTGATCGCAATTACTGCACAATACCCGGGAGAACACACAGCAGATTCAGTTCCTGACAGACCGAGTGTGATTCAACAATTTCTCCAGTCTTCTACAGGGTGAGCCTGGTTTCTACTCTTCAGATCTCTTTGATTCTCTTCACAGGTCGGATTCAGTCTGAACAGGTGCTTGCACAAGCTGCAGACCGCAACTTAGGGCCTTACACATGATTGCAGTGCTAAAACTACACATTGAAGAAGCACACAGCTCCTTGACTCTTCACTGCCCCAACTCATCTGATCTTTCCAGTAGACAGAGCCGGGCATTCCTTTGAGTTCCTCCCAGTTAAGTTGGCTGGTTTGGCTGTCACTCACAATCAGACTCCCCCTGTTGGTGCAAAAAGACGCCGAAGTCCAAACTACAATTCCCAGAGGCATCTGCCATACAATCCCATTGTGGCTGGCTCCAGAGGAGAGTCCAAGTTCTGATTCGCTCAGAGCAGGCTCCATTTTAAAAGATCCCCACAATGATTGGTCCAATTCAGCAGTTCAGAACCAACATGAGGGAGCTACTCTGCACTATCCTTGCTACAAGAAAGCAGGTTAAAACAAACTGCATTTTCATTATTACTCTAACAGGTTACAAGCAAACAATTACATCTTTGAAGAGTGCTCCTTCTGCCCACTTAGCGACGGCAGAAATGGAGCAACTTGGCAGTAGCTCGAGCGGGGCTCGAGCAGAGAAACACACAGACCCCCATCCAAATTAATTATGTCTGCAGGCAGACAGCTCTTAAAGAGACAGTACCAGAGGCTCTAAAAGCACTCACAGATAAACGTCTTAGACGCCGAACACCATCCAGGCTTGGAGCATTCATGCAAGCTCCTGGAGACTTTTGGGAACCCCCATTTGCAGGGGGGTTATACATACAAATAATAATCTATTCCTATAATTAGGTTATTACAATAGTCAGCAATAAGGTTGGTTAACAACATCTAACATCATACGTATTCCTATAACTCTTATTTTATACAGAAAGGGGCTTTAATGAACCTAGACTTCACCCCCTTTCTAAGTGAGTGACACCTAGGTTTCATATAAAAATGACATAGAGGGTGTTGCTGACTCCCTATAGGAGACTGCACCCTGCACCCTGCTAGAAGGTTCCTGCTGATTGGAAAAGGCTCAGTTCTAGCAACCATCTCACACTGCAGAGCCACAGGTGAAACAATTCACTATTCTTTTTATTTCTGCATTACTTACTTTTATTTCCAGCTAGCCAAGTAATGCCTACAGTACAGCACTAAACACCTGCTGCAAAGAATTATCTTAAGGGAGGGGTTTATCTGTACCCTCCGGTTTATTCTCTGTTATAAATAAACAAAATCCTTGCAGGTGTTAACACAAACTTTGTGTTTTAATATGCTGTATTTCAAAAATTACAGCATGAGATAGGGGATGTGTCATGAACAGACCACTGGAACACAGGCTCCTGTAAGAGTTTTAGGAAATATTACAGAGTTATTTAAGGTTAACAGTAGGTGGCCAAACCACTGCTACCTATTTAGAAGAAGACAGACAGAAAAGAAACGCTGTTGCGCAACATACTTTACGGGGGGGGTTAAGAAAAGAAGCAGAAGGTGAAGACAGGAGATTATTTCAGTAGTGAGCCATGAGCTTTTGTTATTTCTATCTACCTACCATACTCCCAGTCCTGGGCATCCTGACAGCAGCATTACACTAAAGATAAGAAAGAATCAAGGTACATTTTAATTGTTACTGTGCTTGCTGTTGTCCGTGAGCTACTTCGGGGGCAGGGATTCTCTGAGACACTTTGACAGCATCAGCAGTCATGCATTTAGACAGCTTAAAAAGCCTCACTATAGTTTATTTTCACAACGTGGCTCTGTGTGCTGGTGGCAGGTAGCTGGGGAGACTTGTGGCACAGATCGGTCGTTTCAAGTTCGGTCAAGGCAGCACGGGAGTGCACATGGTAAGACAGAAGATTATGGGAACAAATGGCTTGCACAGCAACACAGATGGAGTGTGAGTAAGAAGAGAGCTCATGAACGCGCTCAGCACAGTCTTCCAGTGCGGCCAGAGTTGTGAGATGGCACTTCCAAGCACTGAAGAGGGTATCACAGTGTAGATTACAAACTCAGAGATATTCAACATAAGGTTATTTCTGATTTTTTTTTAAACTATGGGTTTGCCTAATCAGGCGATTCTGCAGCTGTGGTGTCCCTCTCGAGTGTTTTGTACAGTTTTCCTTTAAACCTCCCACACCGCAGCACTGCTCATTTCTCCATTGTCATTAGCCAATCACAGTTGCCTTCATCCATTCCAGGAATTCCATATCTTGGAGAAGAGGCTGTAAGCTCCAGGAGGTGTATCTCAGTTTGGGTTGACCTCAGATCTACAGGAGACAGACAGGGGTATAGTCCAAGATGATTATCAGCTCTATCACAGCTTTTATGGCCATATGGAGAAGCTGTAGAGAGGCCATCCAGAAATCCTGCCTACTGGCCAAGGCTCTCAAGAAACAGAAATAGGGAAAGGTAACATTGTTTAACGAGATGTAGCACACTAAGCCGAAGCTTGTTTCCAGATCCGACCTGGGAGCACAAGGACATTAAGTGACTTGCTCAGGATCACACAGTGTGTACCTAGGCAGCTGTGGGATTCAAATCCAGGTTTCCAGATCTGCAGCTCAGAGTCTTAACCCACTGCGCTATAGTGGGTGGTATAGAAATAAAAACAGAATTTGATGGCAGAAAAGGACCACTTGGCCCATCCAGTCTGCCCATTCCTCTCTACCTACACTATGACTGTAGACTGTACCCAATCTACAACTCTTTCTGCCCCTCTTCCTTTCCACTGTGATTCCCTTGTGCTTATCCAATGCATTCTTGAACCCCCACCACTGTTTTTGCCCCCACCACCTCCGCTTGAGGGCTGTTTCAGGAATCCAACACTGTTTCTATGAAGAAGTACTTCCTCACATCTCTCATGAATTTACCCCCTCTCCAGCTTCATAGCATGTCCCCTTGTTTTTGAGCTCCATTTCTTCTGAAAAATGCTTCCCTCCTGTACCTTATTTACCCCTGTGAGGTATTTAAATGTCTGTATCAATTCCCCCTTTCCCTCCTCTCTTCAAGGGTGTACATATTGATATTCTTTGGTCTCTCCTTATAGAGCTTTTGATAAAGATCCTGCACCATTTTGGTTGCCCTTCTCTGGACCACCTCCACTCTGTCCTTCCAGAGATGTGGTCTCTGGAACTGGACACAGTACTCTAGGTGGGGTCTTACCAGTGATCTATACAGAGGCAACACCACCTTCCTCTAGGTAGGCTCTGGGGTAACGTAAGAAAGAGTAGTGGATGCTTGGAACAGCATCCCTGTGGAGGTAGTGGGGGAAAAATGGTAGACGAATTCAAGAATGCATGGAATAGACATAAAAATACCCCCACAATAAGGAAGAGAGGGTAAGCCACAGATCAAATAAGGACCGGCGGTATAGCATTAGGTAGGAAAAATGGGCAGACTAGGTGGGCCACATGGTCCTTATCTACCGTTAACTTCTATGTATTTTGTTTCTGCTGGTGATGCCCCTCTCTATGCACCCCAGCATCCATTAACCTTCCTGACTGCCTTGTCACATTGTCTGACCACCTTTAGGTCATCCAATATGACTACTTCAGGTCTCTTTCCTGCTTGGTGGTATTCAATACCACTCCACCCATTTTGTACTCCGCCCCTGGGTTTCTGTGCCCTACGTGCATTATTTTGCACTTTTACACATTGATGGAGTGTTTGATCAGATTTTATGGAATTACCTATGTATTTATTGATTGTGTTTTTAAATGGATGTTTTATCTGTTGTATATGTAATCTTTGTTGTTTTAATTTCTGTACAAGCAATTTGGTTTAAGAAAAGCGCTTTTTACAAATAAAGGAATGAATGAATGAATGAATGAATGAATGAAACCCAGCTGCCTTACCCTTGGCCACTCCTCTAGTTTTCTTAGGTCTCTGCTCATCCTTTCCACCCCCTTGGAGTGTCCACCCTATTGCAGATTTTGGTGCCATCCACCAAGAGTCAGGCTTTCCTTCCAGCTCCTTTGTAATGTCACTTGCAAAGACATTAAAGTGGACCAGTCCCAGTAGCGATCCCTGATGCACCCCACTGGTCACCCTCCCTTCCTCAAAGTGAACTCCATTTACCACCCTCTGTCGCCTATCCCCTAACCAATTTCTTATCTATTTACCAAGCTTTAGACCCACTTCTAAGCTACCCAGCTTGCTTACTAGTCTCCTACATGGAATGGTGTCAAAAGCCGTACTGAAATCTTGGTAGGCCTTTGTCACCCAGTCAAATAAATCTATCTGATTCATTTGACATGACCTAGCCTTTCTGAAACCATTCTGCCTTGGGTCTTGTAACCCACTGGATTCAACATATTGCACAATCCTTTCCTTTAGCAGTGATTCCATTAACTTTCCCACCACCAATGTCAGCCTGATTGACCTATAATTGCCAGCCTCCTCCCTGCTACCACTTTTGCAGGGGTCTACATCTGCCCTCCTCCAGTCCTCTAGAACCGTTCCTGTTTCCAGTGAGCTGTTAAACAGAACTGTCAGAGGTGGAGCCAATATTTCCATGCATTCCCTCAATACCCTTGGATGCAGCCCATCTGGCCCCATTGCTTTGCCAAACATCAGATTAGCAAGTCCGTTCAGGACTCTCGCCTCCAAAAAAGGACAAATGTCCACCTCCCTCCAAAGCTTCTGTTACGTTTTTGTGGCCCCTCCCCTTCTCCTTCCTCTGTGAACATAGAAAAAAAAGTATTTGTTCAGGATGTCTGCCTTTTCCTGGTCCCCTTCTGCACAGTATCCCCTTTTCTTTTTAACCTTACAATCCCACCTCTGGTCTTCCTCTTTTCACTTACATATCTAAAAATGTCTTTTCCCTTTTTGGTACCTCCTGGGCTATTCTCTCTTCAGTTTGAACCTTTGTGGTCCTTATTAATTTCCCTGATTCCCTCTGTTTACCCTGATACACTTCCCTAGCATCCTTCCTCTGCATCCTCTTATACCTTCTGACTACTACCTTTTCAGCCACCTCTTTTCGAGAACCATAGAAGTCACTTTTTCCTCTTGCTTTTGCTCACTTATTTGATGCAGAAGTTTGTTGCTTTTACTCTACTCCCTTTTATCTTCACTCACTGTTCCTCCACCCCACCCAGTCCACCCCCGGCCAGGTTATCCCTGAGGCATTTACCCATCTTTATAAAATCTGTCCTGAAGTCCAGGACCCTTGGTCTTATGTGGTTCGATTCTGCAGCCTGAGGAAGACTCACGAGGAGTCGAAGCACTGGGTGGTCTGGAGGAAGCCTTTGTTGTTGCTGGTACTCTCTGCCTCAAATAAATTCTTTTTTGAATGCATTTGGAATTACTTTGGATTTATTGGATTCATCTGGATTAGCGGCAGGAGACCTGATGACACCACATTCTGTCCTTGTTAGTGAGTACCAGGTCCAGTACTGCCCCATCACGAGTGGTTCACTGACTAGTTGCCTGAGGAATGCACAGTGCAGGAAGTCCAGGATATCCCTGCTTCTAGATGAAGCTGCTGCTGGAGGCTCCAGTTTACATCTGGCAGGTTGAAGTCCTCCACCAGTAGCACCTCCCCTTTTCTGTCATCTTGCTAATTGCTTCCACCAGTAACTTATCTAATTCCTCCCCCAGTGCTGGAGGTCTGTAGATCACTCCAGTGTGAATAGTGGCTCCATGCCCCATCTCCAGGATGACGCACAGTACCTCTGTCTCCCCCTGGTTTCCCTGTATCTCCATTGCTATTATGCTTTCCATCAGATAAAGCACTACATCTCCCTCCTTTCCTTCCCACCCAGTCCTTCCTGAACAGAATATAGCTTGGTATGGCCATGTTCCAGTCGTGGTTGTCAGTGCACCATGACTCGATAATGGCCACAGTATCCAGGCTGGCCTCTGCCATGATAGCCTCTAGGTCCAGAATCTTATTTCCTGGATTAACATTTGCAAATATGATCTTCCAGATTTTGTTTCCACTCTGCTTGTTGCCCTCTTTTGCCCTTTTTGCCCTCCCTCCTTCCCCCCTCTCTTTTTAATGCTCAATTTCCCTTCCCCATTACCTCTACCACCCTGCTTCCTTTATTAAATTGCACCCTGGGGGATTCCTCTCCCCCTCAGGTTCTCCTTACTCTCTACTTCAGCCTGTGAAGAGAGACAATTTCTGTCTCCTTATCCCTTCTGCCTCCCCCCTTGTATAGTTTAAATATTCATCAAAGTAACATTTAAACCATCCATGAGGACTGTTGGTCACCTTCTAGATGGATGCAGGCCATCACCTGGGACTGGCAGTATAGCCTACAGGTTAGAGTAATGAGCTGTAAATGAGCTTGGTACATCCAGCAGACATGGGTTTGATTCCCACAACCTCCACTTGTATACTGTGTGACTCTGAGCAAGTCACTTAACCACCCCAGTGCTCCTGGGTCACCCTGAAAACAGGCACTTGTGCTGTGCCTAGTGGACCTTACCCAGTTACCAAAAGAATAAAATAAAAAAACTATAGGCACTTATCCTCCCAGGTGGGTCTGCAGTCCCCAATGTAGCCAAACCCTTCCTCTAAGCACCATTACTTCAGCCATGAGTTGAAGCTCCTGTTGCGGAGATCCCCCTCCTTTTCACTGTCATAAATAGGCAGCACCTTAGAAAAAGCCACTGAGCAAATAAGACCCCTCCCCAGCTCCCTAAACTGCCCCTGCACTGTCCCAGCCCCATCCCTAGCCAGGCCATTAGTCACCAGATGGACAATAACATCTGGCTCTCCCTTCTGTCCTGCTGCCCTAACGATCCTCAGGACCTGCTTCCTATCTGTCCAGATTGTGGCGCTGGGTAGGCACCTAACCTGCCTTCCCCCTTTCCTATTCCCAGATCTATCCTCCTCACAATCTAGTCCCCCACCAGAAGTTGCTTCCTTCTCCTCTGAGGTCCTCTACCACCTTCCATGTGGTCTCCACTATGGAGGGCTCCCACATCCTCTCTGGCCACTACCATGGGTGCCTCCTCCCGGCAGTCTTGCCCCACCAGAGTGGCACAGGAATTAAGTAGTGGTACCAGTTGAGGAATGTGCTTCTGTTCCACCACCCTCACCCTTTCAAAGCCTACCATAGTCCAGCTGTTCCTCCTCCCTGGCATTCTCTGATGTAATGGTGGAAAACTTGGTGGCCCCTGGGTGAGGGAGGAGGTCTCCTAAATCCTAGCCAACTTGATCTGGAGTCTAGTAGCCTCCTCCCTCGACCCAGAGAGGTTTGTGCACATAGGACAGCACCGCAGTCTCCAGAAGGTTTCTCTGAAAACTGCTGCCCCACAGTCATTGCACTGCACCACTCCCAGCATGCAAATCTTCTATTCTCTTGTATTACTTGGAAATACTTTTGTACCCTTACCCCGATAGGATATTTCTACTGTTCCCCCTTTTTTATTTGTTTCTATTTGTGTTCCTCATCCTTGTTTATTCCTACACTAGGTTGGTGTTGCTCCTAATCTCAGTTTTGGCCTACCTTTGACTGTCCACCCTTCCCAGCAGTGACTGTTGCACAGTAGTGAACAGGTGCCTTGCCTTAGTCAACCGGCAGAATCCCCTGCTTCTTCTTTTCCTTATGCTGATGCCTGCCAATGCTTACAATGTCAGTTACCTGTTCCACTCCTTCACTGTTCCACTCACTTGCTAGGACATGAATGTGCTGGACACATTAGAATAGAAGTGCTTTTATAGTGCTCTTGTAAGAAGGCAGTAAGCTACTGTCAACTCCACACCCCAGTTACACACCTGATCACAGGGCTTCCTAAATCTACTCAGCCCCAGATTAATCTCCTGAGCTAGTTTCCTCCCACACCACTGGTTACAATTTTAAAAACAAGTTAAGTTCCCCAAACACTGCCTACAAATCTCTTTTTTTCTCTCCACTTACCCTGTTACTTTCACAGAAACATAGAAACATAGACTTTGATGGCAGATAAGGACCACTTGTCCCACTCAGTCTGCCCATTTCCCTACCTATTGGATAAGCTGCAGATTCTAGTTAACCAACAGCCTACTTCCTGCAACCCCCACTATAATTGCCTTATGTCTGTCCCATGCATGTTTGAATTCCCCCACTGTTTTAGACCCCACAACCTCTCCAGGAAGGCAGTTCCATGCGTCCACCACTCTCTCCGTGAAAAAGAATTTCCTCACATTACCCCTGAGCCATCCTCTAACTTTAAATTGTGCCCCCTTGTTCTTACACATCTCTTTTTCTGAAAGATGCTACCCTCCTGCACTTTGTTGATTCCATTGAGGTACTTAAAAGTTTCTATTATGTCTCCCCGTCCCTCCTTTCATCAAGGGTATACATATTAAGCTCTCTCAGCCTCTCTTCATATGGTTTCTGATGTAGAACCTGCACCATTTTAGTTGCCCTCCTCTGGACCGCTTCCATCCTGTCTATGTCCTTGCATAGATATGGTCTCCAAAACTGCACACAGTACTCCAGATGGGGTCTCACCAACTGTCTGTATAGAGGGATAACCACTTCCCTTTTTATGTTGCTTGCACGCATGTGCAAGAAACATAGTGCCATCATCGGAGATTTCGGAGGTGTGTCACCTCCTTCTCCAATTCAGTCAGTGTGCTGGCAGGTGTGGCCCCTGTATGCCATGCATTTGGAGCTGTCTATGACACGCTCCAAATGCAGTGGCATGCCAGTTGAAAGGGGAGTTATCAGTGAGCAATCGACAAGACATCGCTGCTCACGCACAGCTCCCACCCCACAGACACAGCAGGCATGCGCGCCTCACATGCACTGTATAGCCGACGGGTGCCCAATCCTCGCTGGCTGAGCTGTGTTCCCCAGTAGTCGGTGCCATGCTGGGAGCCCACCCCAGCGCAAGCACTCCTTGGCCGACGGGGTGCCCAATCTCCCGCTGGCTGAACGACCCCCCAACATCCTTGTGCCATGCTGGGAGCCCTCCCCAGTGTGGCAAATGTCCCACGACGTCTTTTTTTTAACCTGTAAAAACAAAAGCGGTCCTTGGTGCGTCTCCCAACCCCAACCGCAACCCACCCACTGCGCACCCAGTTTCACACCCCTCACCCCATACTTACCTCCAGACTCCTGGCACGATGATCTTCGGTGGACCGGGAACACGCCTGCACTCTTCAAAGCCGACCGCGAACTGAGGAAATGCCAGTAAGCTGTATAATGGGCTAAATGGGGGTTCAACTTTGTTGCATATCTCAGGCATTTTGGAATTTGCACCAAATTTTCAACATTGGGTTTTGGGGACCCCTTCTCATGAATGATGTCACTGTCATGGTGTTATTCGGGCCCAAAGGGTGATTTCATGCAGTGACTGCGCAGTGACTGTGAAATCACCCTTTGGGCCTTAATACCACCATGACAGTGAATCATTCATGAGAAGGGTCCCAAAAAACCCCATGTTGAAAATTTGGTGCCAAAATTCCAAAAAATGACTGTTTTACGAGCATGCGTTGCGCAGTTCCTACGCAGGCTCGTAAGTTCGTGAAATTTCAATATTTTCACTCCAGATTTTCAACATTGCCATTTTACCACTCCTTCTTATGAGTAGTACAGCTGTCATTTTTTTCACATCTCACCCAAAATGTGTTTCCGCCCATGTAGCACAGAATGGCGCAGTCGGTGTGCAAAATCAATGTACGGGACAAATTAAGAAAATCACAGTGACACTGTTCATGAGCAGAGGTCTTAAAATGGCTATGTTGAAAATTTGGTGAAAAAATATTCCCTTCAGATGTTCTGCAATATTACTAATGAAGACATTGAGCAGAACTGGCCCCAGGACCGAACCCTGCAGCACCCCACTAGTTGCCCCCTCTCCTTAGACTGCGTAGCATTTACCACCACTCTCTGCCTCCTGTCTGTTAGCCAGTTTCTAACCCAGTTTACCACCCTTTCCCCCATGTCCAGCCTACCCAGCTAGTTTATCAGCCTCCTATATGGGATGGTGTCAAAGGCTTTGCTGAAATCAAGGTACGCGTTGTCCGCTGCCCCACCCTGATTCACTTCCTTTGTCACCCAGTCAAATAAATCACCCAGATTTATCTGACATGATGTCCCCACTATGAATCCATGTTGTCTATGGTCCTGGGTTCTGATGGCATCTAGAAGCCCCACTATCCTTTCTTTAAGCAATGTCTCCATGATCTTCCCCACTACTGAGATGAGGCTGAATGGCCTATTGTTCCCTGCCTCCTCCCTGCTGCCGGACTTGTGTAGAGGGACCAGATGTGCCCTCCTCCAATTCACTCATGTTGAATGACTCAGTGAACATGGCTGCCAGAGGTACTGCTATCTCCCTTCGCAGTTCTGTTAATATCCTTGGGCGTATGCCATCTGGTTTCATCGCTTTGTCTACTTTCAATTTAGTGAGCTCCTGCAGGACTCTTTTGTCCACCTCTTCACCCCCTTGGCAACTGCTGTACTGCTGTGGCCCTTGCCCCTTCCACTCTTCTGTGAATACTGAGCGGAAAGACACAGTGGATGTCTTGGGAGGAAGGCATGAAACTGTCACTTCCAAATACCTAAACAGCACATACAAGCAAGCAACATTCGGCATTGACAAATGCTTGTTCTACTTGTGATGCCCCTCCCTATGCATCCCAGTATCCCCCTGGCTCTCCTTACTGAGTTCTCACATTGCTTACCCACCTTTAGGTCATCTGATATGACCACACCCAGATCCCTTTCCATTATTGTTGTTGTTAGTACCTCCCCTGCTATTGTGTACTCTTCTCCTGGATTTTTATTTCCCACGTGCATTACTTTGCACTTCTTTGCATTGAATCTAAGTATGAAGACCATGTAAATAAATATAAATATACCTTTAAGAAAAGCTAGGTGCCTTCACTGCTCTGTCAGCAAGGTCTGTTCTTGTGTAATAATCCCTATCAACTAGGTGTAGGATCCTCCAAACATCCGATAGAGACAGTGCGGCCATCATCCTGTGAATCATCTGGGCTGCATGCAGATGTGCCTCCTGCATGGACACCAACCTATTTACCAGAGGATCTAGGGTGAGATTGAAATCTCCCCCCAACAGGCAAGGGATGCCCTCACAGTGAGGTCTGCTACTGCAAGTGTCAGGGCAGTGAAGAAGTCAGGTTCAACTTTATTGAGCCCATAAATTGAGCCAACCACTAGTGGGCTCTGCGGGGTGAAAACTTAAGTCCGTTTTAATAGTTTATAAAGTAGGATAGACACCTTTGTTTTGGCTGTGGGAACACATCAATGGGCCTCTAGTTCCATTCATTCCCTGCAGTTTTTTCGCTTCCCCCTCGGTCAGTTTTGTCTCCTGTAACAGGGCTACCTGACATTTAAGTTTATGTAAGTGTGCTAAAAATGCTTCACACTTAATAGGAGAATTTCCATAAACATTCCAAGTAGAACATGAAATGTCAACTGTCCAGCTGTGCCAGTAGGAGACCTGGGAAAGGGCATACAGTGAGTCTTGTGTACCCATCCCTAGGTGATCAAGTTGGATGATGTTACATGCGAAGCATTCTGCCAAGGATAGAAGATGTGGTGAAGCAGAGGAGCAAAACTGTGTTTTGGTATGGTAGGATGAAGAGCAATTTCAGTAGGGCAGTGGGACAGCAATGAATTCATTTGTCCATCTTGGATGCAGGCAACCCATGCGCCCCCCCCATGGCAAATTTTACAAATATAACATTCTTTCTGCCTGAATTGGCCATGCATTTTATCTCTAATAGGAGTAGGGGTCTCTTGGTGTTCACATAAGGGCCCTGCTCTGATGTTGCCCAGCTGTCAAATGTCATGGTGGACCACCCATCAGCTGGGTCCCTAGTGTTAAATGTAACTGCCTGATTTGACTTATTTTATATTAGGTGCACTGCCTAAATTGGCTTTCTTTAATTAAGATGCAGTCCCCAACCAGTGGGTAAGAAACTGGTAAGGGCTAGCTAATGAGAGAAACATACATTTTCCAAGCATTAAACAAACACCAAATTTGCAGCTCTGCCCTTGCTCATTCATAAACTTTAAATGTTTTTTTTTATTTAGGGTGCTACTGCGTTATGGCATACATATGTTAAAACAGAGAATTCAGTGCACACCCTCCCCACCCATGGCAGATCTTACAAATATAATATTCTTCCTGCTGAACTGGCTGCTTACTTAATCTCCAATAGGAGTGGGGGTCTCTTGGTGTTCATATCAGTTCCCTGTTGTGAAGTTGCCCAGCTAGCTACCAGATGTCAAGGTAGACCATGTATCAGATGGGTCCTTATTCTAACATGTAGAAAATGGTGTTTTCTGAACCTGTGCTGACTAGGGGTAGGAAATTATGGGAATTAATGTAACGAATGGTTTGTTGTTAAGTAACAACCCCCTCCCTGCCAGCAGGGGGAGGGAGTTGATTGCTAGAATGTTAAGCCACAGAGTGTACTGGTGGGTTGAGCTCCAGAAAGGGAGTCTAGTGAGAGGAGTCAAAAGTGCACTTGTCCGTCTGGAGAGTGGCAGAGTGAGGAAGCTGCAATGGTGTGCCTTTGGGGCATCCTTTTTTCAGGTTGCTTGTCAGGCCACCTGTGGGGGCAAGGTCCCCTCATAGCAGCAGCATCAATTGATCCAGAGGAAGAGACAAAATGATCACATTGTCTAGTTGCCTGGTACCTTTCAGGGATGGGCATCATGACGGCCATGGAGACTCCTGGGGTGGAGTCTGAAATCGTTTAGTTTAGATTTGCCATTAATTCTGGGGAGTACGTAAGGAAGATACAAGGAGGGTGTAGGAACCTTAAGGGGCTCTTCCCTCAGTAGAGGTTCCTGGGGGTCTTGTGGCACAGAGAGAGTCCCACCAAAGATGGGAAGTTCACCTTTTGGGGTGGTCGCGGTTCCGTGCCCAAGAGATGCTGGCAACCCAGCTGATGATGAAGCGAAACTTTGTGAGAGAGACTATTCTGCAGATTCAGGTAAGAGATAAGCCTACATTATGTACAGGAGTTCACAAGCTTGGAAGGGCATCAGAGATGCTGCCTCCGGCAGATGTTGGGGCAATTGCCAACTGTTGCCAGCGGGCAGGCTTGGGTATGCACTGCAACGTTATGCCCAGCACACCATCTAGTGAGAGGAATAAGGTTGAAGTGAGGTGCCCAGCTCAGTGGTGGCTCCAATGGAGACAGTCAAGTGGGCCTATGGCCTGCTAGACCAGGGTCCCCAGGGTGTCATCAACCAGGGCAGCAGTTTCCTGAGATAAGGGGATATTTTGTATTTTGACTTCATTTGTTATACGACAGCAAGGTTATTGTTTTCAACAGCTGTTAGCTGTTGCCTTTAGCACATTATGCACTTATGAAAGGAACCACTTCATTGTTGGCACTTACTCTTTTTCAGTCTAATCTGATCCTCTGTTATGGGGCATTATTAATTTTTATGTTGATTGTGCTCATGCGCAAGAAACATGTTGCATCAGCTTTCTCCACAAGCAGGTTGTGGAGGTGTGGCACTGTTGTGCCCAATGACCCCACAGCCTGCAAAGGCTTGTCCCCCATCCCCCAATGCCATGGCATGCTGCTGCTGACACTAGTTCAGCCAGCATGCCACAACCTTCTAAAAAATCAGCCACTGCAATCAGGGACCACCTCGTCATTGCAGTGTCAGCCATCCGCTGCAATGAGGGAGTGACCCGTCATTGCAGAGCGGGATGTAGGATCTCTGATATTGTTTGTGAACATGGTGGCAGCTTGCCGCCATATTCACAAACAATATTTACCCCCCCATGTGTATTTGCCAACAGGAGGGCCCATTCCCCATCGACATAATGTAACCCCCCCCCCGTTTTATTGTCTGCCGACAGGGGGTGCCCAATCCCCGTTGGCAGAAATGAATTCCCTGCCCTGTTGTTGTTTGCCGATGGGGGGTGCCCAATCCCCCATCGGCTACAGCTGCCCCTCAAAGCAAGACTTCTTGGTGGCATGCTGGGAGCCCACCCCAGCGTGCCACATGCCCCTGTAAAGTAAAAAATGGTCCCGCAACTTTTTTTTTATTACCTGAAAAAAAGGAAACAGTCCCTCGCAGTCTGCCTGCCCCCTCCCACAACCCGCACCCACCCACTGCACACCCTGCCTCCTCACACCCCCCTCACCCCATATTTACCTCCAGAGCTTGGTGTGACGATCTTCAATGGACTGGGAACACGTCTGCACTCTTCAAAGCCAACCGCGAACTGAGGAAATGCCGGTAAGCTGTATAATGTAATACATAGGGTTTTTTCAACTTTAGTGCATATCTCGGGCATTTTTGGGAATTTTTGCACCAAATTTTCAACATGGGGTTTTTGGGACCCTTCCTCATGAATTCTTGAACTGTCATGGCGTTAATCAGCCCCAAAAGGTGGTTTTGCAGTCACTGTGTGGAATCACCCTTCAGGGCCGATTAATGAAACGACAGTGCCAGTGTTCATGAGGTGGGCTCTCAAAAAGTCTATATTGCAAATTTGGTGGAAAACATCAAAAATGACTGCTGTTTCTGGCGTAGCGTTGTGCAGTTGCTACATGCGCTGCGTAACCCATAAATTTACAATATTTTATGCCAGATTTTCAACATTGGCATTTTGTCACACCTCCTTGTGAGCAGTACAGCTGTCATTGTTAACATCATGGCCAAAATGTGTTTTCACACTTCCAGCACAGAATAGCACAGTCGCTGTGGGAAATCAGTGTTCAGGACAGATTAAGAAAATGACAGTGGCACTATTCATGAGTAAAAGTCCTAAAATGCATATGTTGAAAATTTGGTAATGATACTCCATAAAATGACTGTGTTACAAGTGTGCATTGTGCAGTTGGCATGCACGCTCGTAACTTTGCGAATTTATAATATTTTCACTCCAGATTTTCAACATAGCCATTTTCTCAGACCTACTTATGAACAGTACAGCTGTTATTTTCCCCATCCTGCCCAAAATGTGTTTTCACACTTCCGGCGCAGAATAAAGCGGTTGCTGTGGGAAATCACTGTTCGGGACAGATTAAGAAAATGACAATGATACTGTTCATGAGCAGAGGTCCTAAAATGTCTATGTTGAAAATTTGGTGATGATAGCCCATCAAATGACTGTGTTACAAGTGTACGTTGTGCACTTTCCGCATGCACCCTTGTAACTTCGCAGATTTGTAATACAGTCACACCACATTTTCAACAGTGCCATTTTTTCACACCTCTTTATAAGCAGTACAGTTGTCATGCTTCACATCCTGATTGAAATGTGTTTTTACAGTTCTGGCGCAGAATAACGTGGTCACTGTGGGAAATCAGTGTTCGGGACAGATTAAGAAAATGATAGTGGCACTATTTATGAGCAGAGGTCCTAAAATCCCTATGTTGAAACTTTGGTGCCGAAACTCCATAACATGACTGAGTTACAAGCGTGTGTTGAACTGTTTCCACACGCCCCTTGTAACTTCACAAATTTGTAATACTGTCACGCCACATTTTCAACAGTGGCATTTTTTTGCAACTCCTTATGAACACTACAGCTGTCATTTTTCACATCCTGGCTAAAATATGTTTTTGCACTCCTGCCAGACAATAGCACAGTCACTCTGGGACATCAGTGTTTGGGACAGATTAAGAATGTCCGAGTGAGAGGGGGGAGTGACCGAGCTCAACTGAGCTCTGTTGGGACTGCTGCAGATTTGTTTGTGGGCAGACAAAGGCCCCAACATAAGAGCCCAGTACAAAAGGGCAGCCTGCAGCACTGGGAGAAACAGAACGAGAGAGCGAGTAAGGGAGGGGGAGTGAGCGAACTCACCAAAGCGCTGTCAGGACTGCTGCAGATTTTTTTTGTGGGCAGAAAAAGGCATCAATACAGGCAGGGGCCCAGTACAAAAGGCCAGCCTGCAGCAGTAGGAGAAACAGTATGAGTGAGTGAGACAAGGGGACTTAGTGAGCTCAATGGACCTCTATCAGGACTACTGGGATTTCTTTGTGGGCAGAAAAAGGTGCCAGTGCAGGCAGGAGCCCCGTACAAAAGGGCAGCTTGCAATGCCATGACAAACATAATGAGTGATGAGAGAGGGAGACCGAGCGACTTCAACGGAGCTCTGTCAGAACAGTTGCGGATTTCTTTGTGGACAGACAAAGGTGCCAACACAGCCAGGAGCCCCATACAAAAGCGCAGTCTGCGGCGCCAAGAGAAACAGAACGAGCAAGTGACAGAGCAGTAGTGAGTGAGCTCAATGGAGCTCTAGTGTGACTGCTGCAGATTTCTTTGTGGGCAGAAAATGCGGCAATGCAGGCAGAAGCCCAGTACAAAAGGGCAGTCTGCAGAGCCAGAAGACACAAAATGAGTGAGTGAGGGAGGGGGGAGTCAGTGAGCTCAACGGGGCTTTGTTGGGACTGCTGCAGATTTATTTGTGGGCAGAAAAAGGCAGCAATGCATGAAGGGGCACAGTACAAATGGGCAGCCTGCAGTGGCAGGAAAACCAGAATGAGCGAGTGAGTGAGCTCAACAGAGCTGTATTGTAACTGCTGCAAATTTCTTTGTGGGCATAAGAAGGCAGCAATGCAGGCAGGAGCCCAGTAGACAAGGGTAGCCTGCAGCGCTGGCAGAACAGAATGAGCGAGTGAGAGAAGGGGAGGGAGTGAGCGAGCTCAATGGAGCTTTGTCGGGACTGCTGCAGATTTCTTTGTGGGCAGAAAAAGGTGCCAACAGAGGCAGGAGCCCAGTACAAAAGGGCAGCCTGCAGTGCCAGGAGAACCAGAATGAGTGACTGAGACAGGGGGAGTGAGCGACCTCAACGGACCTCTGTCGGGACAGCTGTGGATTTCTTTGTGGGTAGAAAAAGCCACCAACACAGGCAGGAGCCCAGTACAAAAGGGCAGCCTGCAGTGCCAGGAGAAACAGAATGAGCGAGTGAGAGAGGGGGAGTGAGCCACCTCAGTGGCGCTCTGTTGGGACAGCTGCGGATTTCTTCCTCAGCAGAACAAGCTGCTAATGCTGGCAGCAGCCCAGTACAAAAGAGCAGCCTGCAGCACTGGGACAAACAGACTGAGCCAGTGACAGAGGGCCACTGAGCGAGCTCAACAGACCAACACAATCAACATTCGGCATTGACAAATGCTTATTTTTATTTATTTCAGTCTAGGATTACAATACCTTTGAGCCGAGGCTCTTTTACGAAGGTTCCACATCATAGGTTATATCAGGACAAATACATAAATGGCAGTAGGAACATTGAGGATTGGTACATAGACAGAGACTTAATGATACAGTGCTTAAATGTGAACTAGTATACAAGGATGAAGGGAGAAAGAAAAAAGACAGTGAAAAAGGAAAATGGAAAAAGAAAAGAAAAGGGGGGGTGGGGTAGAGATGTGGTAGGGGATGGTAAAGGTTAAGGGAAAGGTGGTGAGAACAAGGCAGAGGCTGCGGCCTGGTGGCTTTGTCAGAGAGCGTAAGTGCATAAGTGGGGCATGGTGGAAGGCAGTGTGCTGAAAGAGGCAGTGGTCCTCCAGCCTACAGCAAGCCAAAGGAGCCTCAGGGTGGATGGTTGGTAATTGGTCAGGTCAGCCCCAGGAGGTGTGAGGTTTGTTATCAAACCCGGCAGTCACAGGTGCTGGAGGCAATGAGTGAGTGGCAGAGCCTGGTTTTGAAGGCGCCAAGAGAGGTGGTGGAGGTGATATCACTAGAAGTCCATTCAGCCAGCTGGGGGCCGTAAAGGCAAAAGATCTCTGACCTTGAGTTGTCCGACAGCGGAGGATTTGGAACTGCTGTGGCTTAGATCCCCTGGTGTAGCAACTGCTGTTTCTGGGTGTTAGGAGAGCACAGACTCCAGGAGGTGCAAGACCCATCGGAATTTTCTTTGCTACCACGCAGGTTTGGTATTTTATTCGATTGGCGAGTTGCAACCAACTGATTTGGGTGTATAGATCGCAGGTGTGTGTAAGACATTGA
The DNA here is from genome assembly GCA_016271365.2 of Neoceratodus forsteri. NCBI lineage: Eukaryota > Metazoa > Chordata > Ceratodontiformes > Ceratodontidae > Neoceratodus > Neoceratodus forsteri. Next base: position 278,159,952 of record CM057455.1, on the reverse strand, counting down.
GTGCCAGTTATGAGCCGACAAGCCTTGTTGAGGGAGGTAGTTACACATTTGACCACGGTAGCAGTTGCGGAGCCATAGATAAGTCCATAGTCAATGGTGAAAGTCCAGAAAGTGGTGTCACTCGGGTCTCCTACTGCATGTAAAAATATAAAGAATCCAAAACATGCCAAATGCAAATGTGAATGAATTTATTGGAGAGAGTACCAGCAACACACGGAACTCCCTCACCCAGCGCTTCGACTTCTCACAAGTCTTCCTCAGGGGTGTGGTTAAGATACAGAAAACGCCACCATTTAAATACACCAGTTAATTATACATGAGCCAATAATGTTAGTTTCAAAAATATATATATAAATGAAGAAAAAATTAACAATGTACTAACATAATACATTTTGTTCCCCACCAGAAACATGTAAATCACTTTCTAAACATTTTTTTACAACAATTTTAGCAACATTTTTAGCAACATTTTATACAATTAGTTATTGTTGGAGGCTGCCATTGGCACACTCCCAAATGTAACAAAGTTTCACTATGTGTGAAAGTGATTAGCAGACAAACATCCATTATGTCATGGTTTGCAAGGACAATGTATCTCTTGTGCTTTTCTGGTAGATAAAAAATTCTAAAGAAGGGAGAGAGAAAATAGGTTATACATATCTACAGTGGAAAACGCAATGCATACTTCATCAAATTAATTATTTCAGACTTTGTTACTTGTTCAAAAAAGGCTTCAGATCCCATCTTTCATTTAGGCCATAAGGTTTAACACAGTTAAGTTTAAATATCCAAAATCTTTCCTTCTCTAGCAGTCAGTTTGATCTGTCTCCCCCTTGAATTAAAGGAGGGACCCATTCCAAGCCCATAAATTGTACATCTTCTGGTTTAGAGGAATGGTATGTTAAAAAATGCAAACCTAAGATGTATCCTGTCTCTGATTCAGGATGGATCTAATATGTTCTTGGATTCTCTGTTTCAATGGTCGAACTGTTTTTCCAACATATATCAGCTTACAAGTACACCATAGTGCATAAACAACATAGCTGGTATCACATGTAATAAGCTGTCTAATATCAACACTGACATTAGGCTCCATAGGATGTTGGAATATTTTCCCTGATGTACTATATTTACAAATGTTACACCTAGAGCATTTAAAAAAAACAGATGATCTATGGGGCAGCCATGTAGTTACAATCTCTGTTTGTACAGGTTGTAATCTGCTATGTATTACAAGATCTTTAAGATTCTTAGCTCTGCTAAAGGACACTTGAGGGCTCAGTCCTACTGCTGTACCTACTGTTTCATTAGAGTGCAAAATATGCCAATTACAGTAAATATTACCAATTCTACCTGCTTTGTGATTATACTCTGTTATGAATGTACATGGTTGTAAGTTAGCCAATGTAGTTTCTGGTTTAATTCCTGTAATGAGTTTAGCCCGGTCAAGGGTACTCACTTTTTCTTTAAGTGTTTTCAATAATGAATAATCGTACCCTCTTGTCAAAAATCTACAAATTAATTCTTCTGCTTGTTTATTAAACATATCCTCAGAGCTACAGTTCCTTCGAATCCTCAATAGCTGCCTATAAGGTATAGAATCTTTAAGATTTTGAGGATGGGCACTATGGGCATGTAATACTGAGTTTGTAGCTGTAGGTTTGTGAAAGCCCAGTGTGTTAATGATCTTACAATCCTCACTGACTGTAAGAGTCAGATCCAAAAAATTTAATGTCTTTTTATTCATCTCAAAAGTGAATCGAAGATTCAAATCATTATCATTGAGCCCATGTATGAATTCTGGAATTAGCTCAGTGTCGCCTTGCCATATACACAGAACATCGTCAATAAATCTAAACCAGTGTTTTATATATGAAAAATATGGGTTTAGTTCTTGGTTAAAAATAACCTTCTGTTCCCAATGTCCCAAAAATAGATTGGCATAGCTGGGTGCCATAGCCGCACCCATGGCAGTGCCACACTTTTGTAAATAAAACTGGCTCTCAAATTTAAAGTAATTGTGTTTCAATATAAATTCAAGGGCCTCTACCACAAATTCCCTAGGATTGGTCTCATCCAGAATAGAATTATCCAAAAAATATTGTACAGCTAGCAGACCATGATTATGTTTAATTGATGTATACAGAGACTCAACATCTATACCTAACCATGTCATGTTTTCATTCCAGTCCAAATCCTTAAGTTTATATAACAAATCCTTAGTGTCCTTTATATAGGATTCTAAGCTTAAGACACTTTGCTGGAGAAAGAAATCAACAAACTTTCCCAAATTCTGGGTTAGACTACCTACACCTGAAACTATAGGCCTACCTGGTGGATTCTCTTCATTATGTATCTTAGGCAAAATATAAAAACTAGGAATAACAGGATGTTCTGACCAGATATATTGATATTCTGTTTCTGAAATATCACCTTTATTCAGATAGTGTGAAAGAAAACATTGAAGTTTCTTTCTAAAAGCCAGTGTCGGGTCAGATTTAAGTTTTTCATAGTTATCACTATTGTCTAATAGTGCCAACACAATGTTCTTATAATGTTCCCTGTTAAGTGTAACTATATTGCCTCCTTTATCTGCAGGTTTTATGACAACTGAAGTATTTTTAGACAGCACATCTATTGCCTGACGTTCAGCTTTAGAGATATTAAACCTAGGGGAAGCATCTTCATTCAGTACTATTTTGACCTGTTGACACACCACTTTTTCAAAAGTGCTAATAGCAGTATTAAAAATGTTAGGACAAAATGTATGGCCTAAATGAAAGATGGGATCTGAAGCCTTTTTGAACAAGTAACAAAGTCTGAAATAATTAATTTGATGAAGTATGCATTGTGTTTGCCAGTGTAGATATGTATAACCTATTTTCTCTCTCCCTTCTTTAGAATTTTTTCATCTACCAGAAAAGCACAAGAGATACAGACATTGTCCTTGCAAACCATGACATAATGGATGTTTGTCTGCTAATCACTTTCACACATAGTGAAACTTTGTTACATTTGGGAGTGCCCCAATGGCAGCCTCCAACAATAACTAATTGTATAAAATGTTGCTAAAATTGTTGTAAAAAAAATTTAGAAAGTGATTTACATGTTTCTGGTTGGGAACAAAATTCATTCTGTTAGTACATTGTTAATTTTTTCTTTATTTATATATATATTTTTTTGAAACTACCATTATTGGCTCATGTATAATTAATTAACTGGTGTATTTAAATGGTGATGTTTTCTGTATCTTAACCACACCCCTGAGGAAGACTTGTGAGAAGTCGAAGCGTTGGGTGAGGGAGTTCCATGTGTTGCTGGTACTCTCTGCAATAAATTCATTCATGTTTGCATTTGGCATGTTTTGGATTCTTTATATTTTTACATGCAGTAGGAGACCCAAGTGACACCACTTTCTGGACTTTCTGTTTATAATTACGAGCTGGCCGCTCATTGTGGTGAGCACCGATTTGACCAAGCCGAGTCGCAGCATTCCTTTGTTGTCCATAGTCAATGGTGGCAACGATGGAACATTGGATGGCTGCTGCCAGGACTTCGGAGTTAGGTGTCTCCTGTGGTGGAAAAGCAAGCCCAGTCTGGAGTTGGCAACTTTGGTGACATTATTTATATGGGCTGAGCAGGAGAGGTGAGAGTCGAGGGTGATCCCGAGGTATTTGAAAGTCAGGACCTGTTCCAGTGGGCCACCTTGGCTGATGTTGATAGAGAGGTGGTGTTACTTATGTTTATTGTGTGAGCTACTGAAAATTAGGGTCTTGGTTTTTTTCTGGTTGAGGATAAGTTTATGCTTTAAGAACCAGTTCTCAACTGAGGAGAAACCCTGCTGGAGATTATCTTGCAGTAGGTTCAGGTCCCGGTGGAAGGCAAGGATTACCGCATCATCAGTGTAAATAATGATTTGTTCAGAACATGAGTCCAGTAGTGTGTTAAGGATCCAGCTGTAAAGGAGAGGGCCCAGGATAGAGCCATGTGGAACACCAGAGAGGACAGGTTTGGCTTCGGAGAGCACATCTGCTATTTTTACACATTGAGACTGGTTTTCAAGGTAGCTTTTAAACCATGTAACAGATCCGGGGGAGAGCCCAGTGTTTTGAAGTTGGCAAAGCAAGAGGTGGTGGTGGACAGTGTCAAAGGCCTGGGTCAGGTCGATATAGATAGCTCTTGTGAGTTGTCCATTATCCAGAGAGCTGTGGATGGCACCAGTGAATTCAAGAAGTGTGGAAGCCATGCTGTGTCCTTTTCTAAAGCCATGTTGCTGCCTGCAGAGGATATTATATTTGTCCAAATGGTTGGTGAGCTGGTCCGCTACTATGCATTCCAGGGCCCTGGAAAGGGGAGGCAGGGTAGATATTGGGCGATAGTTCCCATGTGCAGTCTTGTCACCACTTTTATGGATCAGGGTGACAGTGGCTGATTTCCATTTATCCGGGAACTGGCTAAGGGTGAGGGAGAGGTTAAAGATTCTGGTAAGAGGGTCCCAGAACCTCTTCTAAGATGAGGGACAGAAGCTTGAGGCCGAGGGTATCATTGATAGATCTGAATTTGCTTATGGCTTTGGCGACGTGCTTGTGTTCATCATTCTTCTTTACTGCTATAAAGTAGAGGGGAGGGTGACTGACAGTGGCAGCAGGGTTAAGGGATGTGGGGGATCATCATCTTTGAAAAAATTGGGAGGGAGAACTCTGCTGAGGTCGGTGAACACAGAGTTGAAAGTGTCAGCAATGATTTTTGGGTCAAGTATGGTACTCCCATTTACCTTGACCATGGCTGGCGAGGATTTGGACTGCTTCCCAATGACTTCTTTTAAGTTGTTCTAGAAATCTCTTCCAATTCCATGTCAGTGAGGGCTTATTGATACTACCTAGCACATGCACTGCTTATCTGTGCACTGAGGATTGTTTGAATAAACTGACCGTTGAATTGCTAATTCCTCTTTTCGTACCATCATTTTTTAGTGCATGTGTAAGGTTTGTATTATGTACTACGTTACCCCCAGAGTGCTCACTAAAACACTTTTTAAACTTCAAGTGGAGCTATGGCCTGCTCAACCAGGACCCCCTGGATGTCATCAATCAGTGAAGTCTGAGAGAAAAGGCCCTACTGTAACCCCCCTACAAATGGGGGTTCCAGAAAAGTCTTCCTTGAACTTGTCTAAATGCTCACTGCCAGGCTGGTGTCCTGCGTTTTTGCAGTTTAAATGTGATAGTCAGAGAGCACCTATATAGCCTCTGTGTACTGTCTCTTTAAGAGCTGCCTGGATTGCAGTCACAATTAATCTAAAAGGGAGCTCTGTTAGAAGATGTGCTTGTTTGCTGATCATTTGTTAGAGTAGTAATAATAATACTGCAGTTTGCTCTTACCTGCCTTATTTGCAGCATGGACAGTTCTGTTTGTTTCCATCATCTTGGCCTTGGACTGCTGAAATGGGCCAATCAGTACATTTGGGACTCTAAAATGGAGCCTGCCTACAGGGGCTTGGTGGGTTCAAAACTTGTAGGAATTGTTGTTTTTGCATTTTGGTGCCTAAAATAACCTGGAGGGGAGCCCTTGTTGTGACTGACAGACAGATCAGCCAACTGAACCTTTTGGATCTTGGGGAAATTCCCCAAGCTGCTTGCAGCTAGTTTTCAGTTCTGAGTTGGCAAGTGAAGAGGTAACAGCTTGAATGATTCAAGCAGTAGCCCCAGCATAGATTTACATAGGAGAACTGTGGAAAGGCCTGAGTTTTGGCCTGCATGCTTGCTTGCTGTCCCTGAGAGGGAACTTGTGCCTTTTTCGGACTGAATCCGAACTTGGAGAGCGAAGTAAGCCACTGAATTGTGACCAGGCTCCTACCTGAAGAAGACCAAAGATTTGCTGAATGCGATTGGCCTGTCTGGACCTCCAGCCACCTCTGAACTCCTGGATTATGTAGAGACTCTGTAATTGTGACCGGAGAGCCTTTTTACAGTGGAATTTCCTTACATGTGAATGTGTTGTGTGCTTATAGTGGGTTGTGTTGATTTGGTTCCCCACTGTGGCTTGAATTGTGTTCTGCTTGTTGGAAGCTGCATTAGAATTTCCTTATGTGTAAATGTGCTGTGTGCTGCTAGAGGTTCGTGATTTGGTTCCCCACTGTGGTTTGAACTGTATTCTGCTTGCTGGAAGCTGCATCCAGCCCCATGGGCTGAATCCAAAATCATCTCCATTGGGCCTGGGCCTTGCCACACTGGCCCAACCCGACTACCTGCTGCACAAAGAAAGCCATCAACGAGAGACCTGCATGGGGATCAGCCCCCTGCTCAACACTTGAATAGGAACAATGCCTCAGTGATTCGTGTGGGCCACGCTTCTCCGGGCACTCCAGCTCAACAACCTACAGTCTTGATTTCATCCTGCCTGTGTCCAGTCTTGGGTATCGTGAGTAATGATCAGGATAGCTCCCTGCAACAACAGCTTAATCTAAGTGTGTTATCTGATTGTCTTGTTGTTTCTTTTCCTTCACGAACTGATCCCTCCGGCTCCGGATTACAATTAGTGTGTTGTGTATGTTGTTTTCTTCCATCACAGGGCCCCAACCAGCTGCGTCGCTGGTCTACCCCGGGCAACGATCCTGGCTAGCCCACATCTTCTCCACCTGGGTACCCAGAGTATGTGACTGTTTAGGTACTCTGAAGTGCATGCATAACTGTCTGATTGAATTAGTCTTTAAGCCAATAAAACTGATCACGCCCCTTCCTTGTTCTAGTCCCCTTAATAAATCAGATCTGACTTTTTTTGCATTTAACCTGACTGTGGTTCCAGTTTGTGCAAGAGTACTTTACTGTTGCTATTTGCGGTGCATAACCTTGTTTTACAGGGGGTCCCCCTGGTCGAGCCAGAGGAACAGGCCCTGGTGGTAAGTGCAAACAGTGTGGGTACTTGTATGGTGTACCAGAGGTTTTGTGAAAGTGATTATTGTGTATTGTTCCGGCCACTAGCAAGGAAAGAGGGAGGTTACAGTGTCCCGGAGGGCTGTGCCCAGGTTAGCTTGACCACTACCAACCCTGACCTCCGGGTGGAGGCACCTGTTGCAGAACCTAGGCCCCTTAACCTACTACTAGCCAAGCAAGCAGGGGTAGTAGCCCGTGGGATAGTGCCACCTAGGGGTTACACTACAATGGTGCAGCCTCATGCACACCCACTATCATGGACGCTGTGGTGTCACAAGGTGTATATGTAAAAATGTGTTAAACCCAAAAGTGATTGCAAGGTGGACGATTCTGGTAAATTCAGTACAGAGAAGAATAGGCTCTGACCCACAGTATAACCTCACCCACTAGTGCTAAAGCTGCCTCATCATATCAGTTCCCTGAACTCTGGTCCTCTCTTACCCTGTCCATCCACTCTGCCTCTTCTCCCTTCTCTGGTAAGTCTTTTCTTTGCCACTTTACAACTCCAACTTACAACTGACCCAGACCACATACCTTAGATACCTCCCACCCCCTCCACTGTTTGCCCTTTCCCTATTTTGATCTCATTCTCTCCTCCCCCCTGCACCCACTGTTGTGCCCTGATAGGATTTTCACTATGCGTATTCAAACTCAGTTTTGTAGCTACTTCATGCACCTTGCTGTACTTTTTTACCCTGCCCTGTTTATTATTATGCTTCTTATTGAGGTTCTGTATTGCTTGTGTAGAATATCACTTTTGAATATCTGATAATGCACTGATAATCTATTTTTTCTCTTTTTGTACAATCTTCCATACCCCCCTGCCCCCCCCGGACACATCTGGAAACAAGTTTCTATTAGCTCAGTATGTCTTTCCTGGTAAAACTTTTCAAATAAATAAATTAATAAACTAATGCAAATAAGAAAGGCTGTGAAGCCCAGAGAGGAGGGTACAACCTACACAAAGGGGATCTCTTAGTTTTAACTCAAGTTCAGAGTCAGGATCAAACCTGTCTGTGCAGTGCCAACATGAATAGTGTTTGGGGATTGGGGTTCCTGTGTGTTAATTCTGTCATACAGTGAATCTTAGTAAAGAGTGACAACTCTTTCAACACCTTGCAGTGTGGTATTTTTTGTCAAGTCAGAAGTTTGAACCCAGATATCTCTACAGCCCAGGAACAGGGTACAGATGTGTGACTGATACTGCTGGGAACCCTCTGATGAACACACTGTCTTACCCCTAGATGCAGATGGTATACCTGAGCTGTGCCCTGCTGACACCAAGGGTGGGTTATCATATGGTGCCAGTTTCAGCTGAGAGACAATACAGCAGCAGCTGTATTGGTTGCAAGGTCAAAGTACACCCGGGAGGGGTTGCTGGTATACTAGCTTTTTCATCAGTTTTGCATGCACAGTGAAGCAAGAGATAGGTCTGTATGTAAAAGAATGAGATGGGGAAAGGAGTGATCTGATTGGTCAGGAGCATTCCTGTAATCTCTAATAACTATCTTATTACTATTTGCACTGTACTCACTGTCCTACTGCTTTTTGCCTCGTAGATTTTGACCACTTTTTCTACTGTTAGGTTCAGTGGTACAATATTCTGATAAATGACCTTGGTGTATATTTCTGTTCCTTTCTGCCCTAGTGTACACTGTTGGTATATTTTATTGTACTTGTCGTTGCCCTATGATAACTTGTTTTGTTTAGACTCCCACCTTGTTGTGCCCTTTGCCCTCTTTCCTTAGGATCCACATTAGAAACAAGCTAGCCTGCTTAGTGCACATTTTGTAACAGAATTAATTATAAATACATTACCAGGAAGAAAAATGGGGAGGAAGAGTAGAATAAAAGATCACAACTGGCCCACTGGGGGATTAAACTAGAGCCCCTTTAAGTCTTTTTTGTTGTAACGCTATAAAACATTCAAAACCTGTAGTTGTCTTCAAACCACGTAGCCCATGGCATTCATGTGTATAATACTGCACGAGGGAAAAGTAATAGACAACGTGACCTTTCACAAAATCCATAAATCAGCTTTCAAATGTCAGCTGTCTGTAACCTTCGAGAAATGTAATGGATTTTCGTGTTGCAATGCAAGGAAAACTCCTTACGTCGAGTACTTTGACATCAGACAAAAAAATGGGGTTTTGCTTCTGAAAGAATTTTCATTTTCTGCTAATACCATCCCGTGGGGATGATTAGCCCTGAAAGGTCTTTCATTCCATCTTCTATTTTCTGTTTGAGTGAAAGCACTTCTACAATGCTTATGCTGTTTTTTCACTTCTTTTTGTTCTTAATTATTTTCTTCCACATTATTATTCTCTGTGTCCAGCCCTGGTGATTGGGATAAACACAGCTTCACTTCTCCTCCAGCTGTAAAAGAAGGTGGGGGGGGGCCTTCACTGCTGACACCAGTACAGCTCCTTAATCAGCCAGCTAGGGGGTGCACAAATATGGGACAGTCCATCTTCTCCCCATGAACTGTACGCCTCACTTCCATTGTTTGGCCGGTAGCCAGCCAGCTCCAGTGACAGACTGACTCCAGGGCTCCCATGCCAAGCTCAGTCTCCCAGGTGGCAGTGTAAGATGCTGTTTCCTCATTGCTAGGCTTGCCCTATTTCTTTGTCTCTGGTCAGCTGCATAGTTACTGAATGGTTAGTGCCTGACTACAAATCCTCTTGTCCCTCTATCTCTAGATAACTGGATAAATAAATGAAAAGACAGATAGGTTGTGATACATTTCACAGAGGTATCAGATACTACTGACCCGGATCGCAGCAGAGCTCATTGCTTTGTTTAAATCCCATGACTCTGCATGGTACCATCGTAAGTCTTCTGAATCCCAAGAGGACTTACTGAAGTGGAAACATTCCATATAATTCCAGCACTGGGGCTAGCAGAGAAGCCAAAGCTAATTATCTGTCATACAATCTTCAGAAGAACCTATTGTCCTCTGTCATGTTCTGCAAGGTGAACTTCTCAGTCTGCAACCCTCTCATCCAGTCAGGAACCCCATTATTCAAAAAATGAAATACATACATGCATAAACACATACATAAATAAAAAAACAAGCAAACAAATAGCTAAATAAATACCTAAACTCCACTATCTCTGGCCTCGTAGATCATCACTATGGCATCCCAACATGCCATTGCCCGACACCCAGGAGCCTGAAAATTATATTCCAACAGTCTGGAATTGTCAGCAGCAGAGCTGGCAATCAAAAATAAGAGGGGTCCGGGGGGGGGCAAAGCCCCCCGCCGAAACATAGAAAAAACTCTGCCATGGGCAATTCCCGACTGTCGGGATACTGACTGTAGGGATATAATTTTCAGGCTCCTGACTGTCGGACAATGGAATGTCAGGATGCCATAGTAGACCCCCACTAAAGGTCAATGAAATTTTCAATGGGTTTTCATGTCTTGTGCGTCTCTCTTCTTACCCCTCCTCTCTCCACCTCTCCCGCTCTACTATACCTTGCCAACCATCCTCGCCCCACTCCACCATCTCCCACTTCATTCTTTGCCCTCCCCTTTCTCTTACTCTCCCTTATCTCCTATTGCTACCCTAACTGCATTGTGTTCTCTCTAAACCCCTCTAAGGGCTACTGCTCAGATGTTCTGGACACCAACCTTTATTTATTTTATTTGTTTGCAATGTTGGTAACTGGGTAAGAACCCAAGGGTAATGAATGCCTATTTTCAAGGGTGACCTGGAACATTACAATATTGTAAAAAAAAACAAAAAAAACAAGAAACATGCAAACATGCACAGAGGTAAATACAAACCAAGCATCAAGTCATGGGACTCTGTTAAAACATGAATGGTGAAACTCTTACATCTCTCTGCCCCTGTAATTGCTGTTCCTAGCAGTACCATTCTTAACTTTTCCTTATGACCGAGGACAGTTACAAGGGGATGGAAGAAAGCTAATTACCTCCCCCTTCCCAAAGTAAGGGGGGGGACCCCTGCTCTCCTTAGAAAGTTTTGTCACTTACCAGTACAGTAGATCTTTGACAGTATCTCTATAGGGTATGCAGCCATCCATAGGACTATAAGCCACTGGGATCATGAACTCATGGGAAGCTTTTTACAATGGCAGGGCCAACCACATCTATGTGCCTGTGTGCATGTCTGCAGTGTACAACATCACCTGTATTATGTGGGCTGGCACCTTTCACTTCGGTGTCCCACAGACAAAGAACCGAGTTCTCAAACATCTAGCAACAACAGAATTGGGGCTGCCCCCTCCAGTCATGCACAGAGAGGCAGAGGGAGCAATTAAAACAGTAAATGCTGCTCACCACAGAAACAGTGCAGCCACTGGCTTAAATAGTATGCAGAATACACATGCCTCACAAATAGACAGAGGTCCTCCACACCAGGGGGGATGGGGGGGGGGTATAAATCTGTGTAGAGCTTCTCGAAGATCTACAGTTTCTGGTAAGGAATCTTTTTTTGAGAGTATCTTCATAGAGCTATAAAACATTTAATAACTACCAAGCAGTACTGCCCTAAATTGGTGACTGACAAACACAGAAGACTGACCACTCAAGAAAGTAAGCCTTGCAAGACAGCAAGGCTGAAGCCAGCTTTTCTACAAGAGATCAGAAACAGACTATAATGTTTAGTAAAAGTATAAATCTATTGCCAGGTAGCAACCTTGTAAGTTTTTAAGGCAGCAGAGACCACAGTGTCACTAGTGGTATGCCTGTTACAGTGCCAAGGAGGGCCTGCCCTGCCTTTCTGTAACATAATTGGATACAGGAGGAGAGCAAGGACACTGTTTGGAAACAGGATTCCCCAGGGTGCCTGGGGCAAAAGAAACAGGTGAGAGGACTGAGCACAGTCCTTGGTACAGTCCAAGTAGTACAAAAGGATTCTTTAAATGCCCAGTGAGTGCACCAGCACCTCTCCCAAGTTCTGAGGGAAAGAAAATGGGCAAATCAATAGACTGATTTAGTGTGAAATCAGACACCACTTTTGGAAGGAATTTACTGTAGGGTGAGTCCACAGGGTCACCCTTTCTCTGTGAAACACCAAGAATGGTGATTCCAGAACCAAGGCCGCCAATTCCGCGACATGCCTGGCAGAGGCAATAGCTACTAGAAGCAAGGTCTTCGATGACAAAGTCACAGGAATCCACAAGCCCAAAATAGATTATTGTCATAGAAGCATAGAAACATAGAAGCTGTTGACAGAAAAAGGACCTCCTGGCCCACCTAGTCAGCCCTAAGGTCCCTACCTACTGTGCTACCGTAGACACTAATTGGTCTCTGGCCTTGCCCCCCAACCCTGTTACTAAGGTTCCCCTGTATCTATCCAATGCATATTTGAAACCTGTTACCATTTTGGTATCCACCACCCTTGTGGGAAGTCTGATCCAGATGTCCACCACCTTTTCTGTAAAGAACCATTTCCTCACAGCCCCTCCAAGTTTCCTCCCCTTCCAGCTTCGTAACATGCCCCCTTGTCCTTGAACATCTCTTTCTGTGCAAAATGCCACCCTCCTGTACCTTATCGATACCTCTGAGGTATTTGAATACTTCTATCATACATAGATACATAGATACATAGACAGTGTCGGCAGATAAGGGCCTATGGCCCACCTAGTCTGCCCATTTGAGCTTGTAAGTTCAGTTTGTCTTCCTAGAAGTCTATTTCCCCTTACCCCTGACCTCTAGAATTCCTTTCGGTCTATCCTATGCATTCTTAAATCCCGTGATTGTTTCAGCCCCACCACTTCCTCTGGCAGGGTGTTCCACTTGTCCACCACCCGTTCTGTGAAGAAATTCTTTCTCATGTTTCCTCTGAATCGTCCTCCTCCAACTTCATCCCATGCCCTCTAGTCCTGAAACATCTTTTCGCTTAAAAATAGTGTTTTCCTGCACCCTGTTCCTCCCTGTAAGATACTTGTATGTCTCTATTATATCCCTCTCTCCTCCTCTCCTCCAGGAGTACATGTTCAGTTCCTTCAACCTGTCTTCATAGGATTTGTGATGCAACCCATGCACCATCTTTGTTGCCCTCCTCTGAACCTTCTCTACCCCTGTCTGTGTCCTTACGTAGGTATGGTCTCCAGAACTGTACACTGTACTCCAGGTGGGGCCTCACTAGTGTCTTGTATAGTGGAATTATGACCTCCCTTTTCCTGCTGGTGATGCCCCTGCCTATACATCCCAGCATCCTATTTGCTTTACCTGATGCCTTGTCACACTGTTTCCCTACCTTGAGGTCATCAGAGATGACAACCCCAAGATCCTTTCCTGCTTGGTGCATGCTATATCCTCACCCCCAACTGATATATTGTGCCAGGGTTTTGTGCCCATAGCATTATCTTGCACTTCTTTGCATTGAATTTCAACTGCCAAACCCTTGACCATTCTTCAAGTTTCTGCAGGTCCTTCTCATTCTGTCTACACCCTCTGGTGTGTCTACTCTGTTACAGAGCTTTGTGTCATCAGCGAACAGTGAAATTCTGCCTTCTATATCCTGTCAATGTCACTGATGAAGATGTTGAATAGGACGGTCCCAGCACTGATCCCTGTGGTACCCCACTGGTCACTCTTCCCTCTGTGGAGTGACAGCCATTTACCACCACCTCTGTGTCCTGCCACCCAGCCAGTTACCTACCCACCACACTACTGTCCTGCCCACACCCATATTCCCCAGTTTGTGTAATAGTCTTCTATGTGGCACAGTGTCAAAGGCCTTGCTGAAGTCCAGATAGGCCATGTCCACCTCCCTCCTGATCCACCTCCCTAGTCACCCAGTCAAAAATTCAATGAGGTTGGTCTGACATGACCTCTCCCTGGTGAAACCATGCTGCCTTGGGTCCTGTAGTCCATTGACAACCAGATGTTCCACCAATCTCTCCTTCAGTAGTGCTTCCATGATCTTTCCCACTACCGGGGTGAGGCTGACTGGTCTGTAGTTCCCTGCTTCCTCTTTGTTCCCACTTTTGTATAAGGGACTACATCTGCTGTCCTCCAGTCTTTGGGTACCTCCCTGTTTCCAGTGATTGGCTGAACAGGATAGCCAGAGGTTCAGCCACCACCTCTCTTAGTTCTTTAAGGACCCTGGGGTGCACCCATCTGGCCCCATTGCTTTGTCAACTCTTATTACTTCCAGTTCCTTCAGGACCCTTTCTCGTAAAGGGACTTGTGTCCATTTCTGCACCATTCTCACCCTGTACTCCTTCAGACCCATTACCCCCTCTTCCTTAGTAAAGACTGAGCAGAAATACCTGTTCAATATGTCAGCTTTACTGTTGTCATCCTCCACGCTGTCCATCCTCCCCTTCAGTCTAACTATCCCTCCCTTTGTCCTTCTTTTTTCACTTATGTACCTGTAAAAGGTTTTGTCCCCTTTAACCACTGATTTTGCAATGTGTTCTTCTGTCTGAGCTTTGGCTTCCTTACTGACTTCCCTGCCTCCCTTGTTTCTCCTGGTACTTCTCCCTATCCCCTTCTGCCTGTGTCTTTTGTATTGCCTGAATGCAGTCTTTTGGCTTTCACTTCTTTGCTACCTCTTTGGAAACCATAATGTCTCTTTCTTTTCCTCTTGCTAACCTGCTTAATGCATAATTCTGTTGTTCTTATAATCCCCATTTTAAATACTGCCCACTGTTCCTCAATCCCTGATTCCTGTCCCATTCCTCTTAATGCCTCTTTCAAGCATCTCCCATTTTCCCAAAGTCTGCCCCTAAAATCCAGGATACGTTTTTGTGTGGTTTGGTTCTGCTCTTTCTGTGATTTCAAACCACAATGACTGGTGGTCACTGTTACCCAGGTGCTCCCCCACTGTTACCCCCATCACACTGTCCCTGTTTGTGAGCACAAGGTCCAGTATTGCCTTCTGCCGAGTTGGTTCCATGACCAGTTGCTTGAGGAAGGCACCCTGAAGGGAGTCCAGGATAAATCTGCTCCTAGTTGATGCTGCTGCTGGGTTGCTCCAGTCCACATCTGGTGTATTGAAGTCTCCAACCAGTACTACCTCACCCTTGTCAGCCATCCTTTGGATGGCTAGCATCAGCTCCCTATCTGTTTCTTCCTCCTGGGCTGGTGGTCTATAGACCACACCTGTGCGAGATGGCTGGCCCCATTTTCCTTTCCAGCTTAACCCACAGTATCTCTCCCCATTTTGTTCCTCCTGGATCTGTGTGGCCCTTATGTCATTTTTCACATACAGTGCCACTCCTCCTCCCTTCCTGCCTGCTCTGTCTCTTCTGAATATGTTGTAGCCAGGTATGGCTCATCTCCCAGTCATGGTTATCATTACACCAGGTTTCAGTGATGGCCACAATGTCCAGGTCTGACTGTACCATGACAGCCTCCAGATCTTCCATCTTGTTGCTAAGGCTCCTGGCATTTGCACATGGCTGTCCATGATTTGACCTCCTAGACTGCTTCACTGTTCTACTCCAGCCCCTTCCTTGGTTGTCATTTATCCCTGGTTCTCCTTGCTGTCTGCCCTTCTGCTGAATTTTGCCCCTTTTCTGCTTATCCACCTTTTGGACACTAATCTCCAACTTTTGCACACTGCTTTGCAGAGATAGCCACTCCTCTGGTTCACTGGTTCCATTACTAGCTGTGGGGGGTGAGCAAGTAGGTGTCTCCCCTTTCCCTCCTTTCCTCTAGAGAGTACATGTTTAAATCCCTGAGTCTTTCCTTGTTGGACTTCTGATGCAGACCATGCATTATATTGGTTGCCCTTCTCTGCACGGCCTCCACGTGTTCTATGTCTTTCCTGAGATGGGGCCTCCAGAACTGAACACAGTACTCCACATGGGGCCTCACCATTGATCTATACAGGAGTAACACCACTACTCTGTTTCTGCCGGTGATACCCCTCCCTATGCACCCCAGCATTCTACTAGCCTTTCCCACTGCCTTATCACACTGTTTTGCTAACTTCAGGTCATCAGATACTGTATGATGACCCCCAGATCCTTTTCCTGTTCTGTGACTGTTAACACTTTCCCCCCAGATGGTATGTTGCCCTTGGGTTTCTGTGCCACATGTGCATAATTTTGCACTTTTTGGCATTGAAGCTCAGTTGCCAAACCCTTGACTAGTCTTTCAGCTTTTTCAGATTTTCCCCGATGTTTTTTCCACCCCTGGTATATCCAGTCTGTTGCAGATTTTTGTGTGATCCACAAACAGGCATACCTTGCCTTCCAGCCCCTCTATGATGTCACTAATAAAGACTTTGAAGAGGACCAGTCCCAGTACTGACCCACTGAGGCACTCCACTGGTTACCTTGCCTTCTTCCGAGTGAACTCCATTCACCACCATCCTCTGAGTTTTATCAGCTCTATCAGGTTTGTTGGCAAGATCTCCCCCTGTGAACCCAGTTTTCTGTGTCAAGGCCCCCTGTTCTCTGTGGCTTTTGCAGCACATGGTGATTGCCACAGAAATCAAGGCCAGACTCAGAATTTGGGGCTTGCCTTGGAACATGGGGCTGATCACAGAAATTACACATAAACTGCTCCATTGAGTTAGACAGAGACTACCCCCCCATATTTTTTCATCCACTACCCTGCCTGCTTGTGGCTTTATAAGAACTGCAATTCATTCCAACCATTTCAACCCCTCAAACCCTCCCCATCCAGCCCTGAGAGACCCCTCAAGTCACCCTATTTTTTTAAAATTGGCACCCTTTTTTTTGCTCATAGGTTTCACATGATCCACTGCCTTTCCCTATCACTGCTAGTGGGCCAGAATGCGTATTTCTCTTCCTAGTAGTGCTTTCCGGGGCACACACAAATCCATACTGGGGCATTAATCCAGCATTTGGTCCCAGCAGTAAGAGGAAGAGTTACAGAATCGTTCTATAGTGTTGGACCAAAGAGTGCCTATACAAAAAAAAAAAGTGACTCGATGAGGCTTTGGGTGGAGTGAGTTTTGGAATTAAGATATGCAGGCTGAATTTTTCTTGTTATGTTTGCTTGCACGCATGTGCAAGAAACATAGTGCCACCATAAGAGTTTTCGTAGGTGTGCCTCCCCCACTTCCAATGCCCTGCTCCTTTTTGTAGGTGCGGCTGCACCGCACCAATGAATGTCCGAGCTGTATACGACAGCCGTTCAGATGCAGTGGCGTACAGTTCTAAGAAAAACACTGCTACAATCAGTGGTAGTAACATGTAGGCAGTTTGCATACTGCTGTTGGCAACAGAAATGCGTGGTCACAGTGGGAAATCAGTGTTCGGGACAGATTAAGAAAATCACAGTGACACTGTTCATGAGCATAGGTCTCAAAATGCCTGTGTTGACAATCTGCTGTAAAAAATCTCCAAACTAATTATATTACAGGTGTGCGCTGTGCAGTTTCTATGCACACTCGTGACTTCACCAGTTTTTTTATATTTTCACTCCAGATTTTCAACATTGCCATTTTTTACACCTCCCCATGAACAGTACAGTTGTCATTTTTCACATCCTGTTTGAAAAGCGTTTTCACACCTGTGGTGCCAAATGGCGTAGTCTCTGTGCAAAATCAACTTTCCGCTAACAAACTGATATTGCCACTATTCATGAGGTTGGGGGTCACAAAAAAAACCTGTTAAAAATTTGGAGTGAAAATACCAACGAACGCCTGGGGCATTAGGGTTTCCAACCATAACGCCCCACCTTATAGAGACTGAGAGGCATTAGGGGTGTGACTTGGGATTGTCACCTGTAATGCTCATGCCATTCCACCCTCACCCACACCCTGCAGCCAGTGACAGGCATCGAGGTGTGCCTTGGACTCTTCGGCCCCAAAGTTCACCCCATTCTCCTATACTACACCCATTTCACCATATTTCCTTATGGAATGGGGTGAGCATAAGGCTCAAAGATGCCAAGGCACACCGTGACACTTGTCGGTGTCTGCAGAGTAGGGTATGGTGAAATTGAGTGGGCGTTATACCTGAAGATCCAAAGGCACACCCCAATGCCTGTCAGTCTCTGCAAGGTGGCGGTTGGGTTGGCTTCAGTTCAATACTTCACTGCCATTCCTATTATGCATCTCTCTACTCCTATACTACCAATGCCAATGCCAGCAAGCAAACATTTGGCATTGACAAATGCTTGTTTTATGAGAGGGCAGAGTAATGTGTAAGTGGAGACTTTACAATACTTTTAAGATAGTAATAGGCAGAAGATTATTGTACAGTGTTGGACTGGATAATAACATTAATTTAAACCTACAAAGCCACTTAATGGCACTCTTAAGGCTGGTTAGGAAGGTGGTGGTATTGAGATGGGTGGAGTGGGTTTTACCTGTTTTAAAACCATGAGAGGACAACGTGCTTGTGTGGAGGGGGCAGATTTGCAAACATTATGTGATTAAGCACAAGAGGTGGCTATGGTTGTGACTAGGAGGATGTCAAGCTGATGGGTTAGCTCTAGTGCCTGGTTGAGAACAATGTTAAATTACACACACAAAAAAAAAGCAAAAGGACAGCTTAGTAAACAAAATTGTTGGGGAAAGAAAAGAATGAGAAAATCTGGATAGACTGTAGAAATTAAAGAAAATGATGGAAAGGAAAGTGAAAAAACAAAGCTAAACACTATTTTATTCACAATGTGGAAACGAAATACTGTAATAAAAAACAAAAACAGAGAAAAAAATCACAATGACACTGCAGATACCTTTTTAAGTTCACCGCACCCGTGCGCTGCAAACTTATTGCTATGAGTGGCCAGTGCAAAAACATGAAAAGAAAAAAAAATGCAGAATGGTCTCGAAAGAAATATGTGTGGAATGTAACTGATTCCATACATGCACAGTACCACCACTGCATTTGCGCTTGTGCAGAAACGAACAGCGTGGGGACGCGCTGCATAGAGTTTAATAGGGGCACTTTTCAAAAGCTTGTTTACTCGGTGTACCTTTCCAGGTGAACCATTTCAATAAATAAATAAATGAGCTGTGGCACATTTTTCCACATTGGCAGCTCCTGCCACCTGCCACACACTCCCCAAAGCCAACACCGGGGTTCCCAATCCCCATGTCGGCATATATCCCCCCTTCCCCCCATTAATGTGGTACACTGGGAGCACACCCCAGTGTACCAAAATCATTTTTTGTTTCCGACACCGGGCTGCCCACTCCCGGTGTTGGATGCACCCCTTCTCCCCCAAACCCATCTATTTTATTTACTGATATTGGGGTGCCCAATCCCCAAATCGGCATGCATCCCATATTCCACTTAACTGTGGCACACTGGGAGCCCACCCCAGTGTGCCAAAACAATTGTTATTGATTTATGTTTTTCAGACACTAGGATGCCCACTCCCAGTGTCAGATGTCCCCCCACCCACCCAAATATTTAAATTGTCAACATCGGGGTGCCCAATCCCCATGTCGGCATGCACACACACACACACACACACACACACACACACACACATACATATATTATTGTGGCACACTTTTGTTTCCCCCTGTAAAAAAGAAAATGGTCCCTTGTTGTCTCCCTATTCCCCCTCCTCCATCCCCATCCATCCTTTGTGACCTACCTCCTTGTACCCTCCCCTTACCCCATACTGATCTCCGGAGGTTGGGATCAGCGATCTTCTATGGAGCAGGACACATCTGCACTCTTTAAAGTCGACCGGCAAACTGAAATGATGGTAAGCTGTATAATGGGATTCATTGGGGGGGTTCAGCTTAGGTCGATATCTCAGCCATTTTTAGGAAATTTTGGCCTCTAATTTCAACATGGGGTTCTTGGGACCCCACCTCATGAACACTGTCACTGTCATTTGGTTACTCGGTCCTGAAAGGTGATTTCATGGTTGCTGTGCAGAATCACCTTTTGGGACTGATTAATGAAATGACAGTGCCACTGTTCATAATGCGGGGTCCCAAAAAACCCATGTTGAATATCTGGTGAAAAAATTCCAAAAAATGACTGCATTATGGATGTGGATTGCGCAGTTTCTATGCACGCTCGTAACTTTCCCAATTTTTAATATTTTCACTCCAGATTTTCAACATTGCCATTTTCTCACACCTCCTTATGAATAGTACTCCTGTTATTTTTCATATCCTGCCCAAAATGTGTTTTCGCACTTGTGAGGCAGAATGGCATGGTTGCTGTGGGAAATCAACTTTTGGAACAGATTAACAAAATCACAGTGACACTGTTCATGAGGGGAGGTCCCAAAATGCCCATGTTGAAAATTTTGTGAATAAATTATAAAGAACGATTGCATTACGGGTGTGCATTGCGCAGTTTCTACGCAAGCTTGTAACTTCACCAAGTTTTTATATTTTCACTCCAGATTATCAGTGTCACCATTGCAATTTTTTCACACTTCCTCATAAACAGTACAGCTGTCATTTTTCACATCCTACCCTAAATGTGTTTTTGCACCTGTAGCACCAAATGGCGCAGTCGCTGTGTGAAATCACCTTTTGGGATTGAATAACTAAATGATAGTACCACTGTTCATAAGGTGAGGTCCCAAAAAGCCCATGTTGAAAATCTGGAGTGAAAATACCAACAAACGCCTGGGGCGTTAGGGTTTCCAACTGTAATGCCCCACCCTGTAGAGACTGACAGGTGTCTGGGGTGTGTCTTGGGGTCACTGGTCGTAATGCTCGGGCCATTTCACCCCCATCCGCACCCACACCCTGCAGCCAGTGACAGACATTGAGGTGTGCCTTGGGGTCTTCGGCCCTAACGTTCACCCCATTCTCCTCTACTGCACCCATCTCAGCTTATTTCCTTATGGAATGGGTTGAGCGGAAGGGCCGAAGACCCCAAGGCACACCGCAATGCCTGTTGGTGTCTGCAGGGTGGAGTGAGGTGGAATGGCATTAGTATTATGGCCAATGACCCAAAGGCACATCCCAAATGCCTGTCAGTCTCTGCAGGGTACGGGTTGGGGTTGGTGTTAGTTTAATACTCCACTGCCATTCCTATTATGCATCTCTGTAACTCCTGCTCTACCATGCCAATACCAGCAAGCAAACATAAGGCATTGACAAATGCTTGTTATACTTTCCAGTGACAATTTTGTCAAAGAAAGGCAGTCGCTTACCTATCAAGGTCCTTGTTAGTTACATGACCACCTTTCTTTGACAAAATTGTCACTGAAAAATATAAAAACAACCTTTTAAACATTGCCCCCCTTAAACTGTATGGCGTGCATCCCCACGCTGTTCATTTATACGAACATAAAAAATTGCCAGCAGAAACAGGCTTCACGGTCTTTCGAATCAATCAATCAATCAGTCAATCACTTTATTTAACCAGGCATAAACACCATTGAGCAAGCTCATTTTCAAGGTGGTCCTGGGCATAAATATCATTCATAAGATTACAATTACGGTGGACAACGGTGCAAAAAAAAAAAAAGAAAACAAAACACTGTGAAGGTGCCGGTCAATATGGGCCTATACACACCGGTCAACATAACTAACATGCAAAGGTACATAATGATAAGCTTTACTGAAATGAGAAGAGACAACAATCCCATATAGTCTCCGCTGAGTAAGAGCTCATACCTAAATGATAAAAAATAAGGAGGTATTAAGGAATAGGGTAGAAATTGGGGTGAAAGAGTAGGCAGCCAAAAGGGAGGCCAGAATAGGTAAAAGGTAGAGAATAGGCAGGGTCATCTTGGATGAAGGGAACTAGGCTTGTAGGTCCTAGGTTTCTGTTGTTAGGAATGTGGGGTGGATGAGATACTTAGGCGTAGGATTTGAGAGTGGCACCCGAGGCTTAGGGGTCATTGGCATCTGAAACAGTTGCATGATTCCTTCAGATAATACGTTAATAGAGTTTTGAATGTGAAAATGCTTGGAAGTGAGGATAATTTTAATGAGTCTTGCATAGTGTTCCAAAGTGATGGAAGTGAGAAGTTGATTGCTGCTGAGCCAAGGGTAGTTTTCACTCTAGGAATCTGGAAGCAGATTAAGGAGAAGCATCTCAGGCCATAGGAACCTTTAGCCCGTTTGAAGATGTTCGAAATGTATGCAGGGAGGTTATCAGATAATGCTCTAAAAAAAACAGAGGAGAGCATTCCTTTTCTTCTAGTTGAGAGTGAGGTCCATCCGAAACCTGGTATAGATGACAGTGATGTGTACTACGGGGTAGAGTTAAGATAAATCTTAAAGCCCGGTGGTAAAGGGTGTCCAGTTTGTTTAGCATCGTTGATGGGCAATGACTGTAAAGGAAGTCAGCGTAGCCCAGCATAGGTAGGAATGTAGTTTGTACTAGTCTCATTCTGGCTTCTAACGTGAGTAGGTGTTTAATGCAATAGAATAAACCTAATCGTTGTCTTAGTTTCTTCAAGGTTTCATTTAAGTGGCACAGAAAGTTGAGCCTGTTATCTAGCCAGAACCCTAGGTATTTAAAGGTATCAACTACTTCAAGGGGTTCATCTAAGAGTGTTCGGATCTGTGTGATATGTGGATATCCGGAAGTAGACTTTGGTGAGAGAATCATTGCTTTAGCTTTTTGGCGTTGAGGAGGAGCTTATGAGTGAGAAGGTTGTACTGGAGGGTGACGTAGTCTTTCTGTAAGTACTCATGGGCCAGATCCAAGGATGAATTTGTGGTATAAAGTACAGTATCATCTGCGAATAAGTGCACATTTGCTGTGCCCAGCTGCGAGTCCAGATTATTGATGTAAATTGCAAAGAGGATAGGGCCCAGGATGGAGCCTTGTGGGACTCCTTGTAACAAGGATTTTTGTGGGGACAGATCTCCTATGGCTTTGACGTGTTGTAACCTATTGGTTAGGTAGCTGGTGAACCATTTAATGGCAGAACTATCAAGTCCGGTGTTACTCAGTGCAGTAAGCATGGTGGTATGATACACAGTATCGAAGGCCTTACTTAGATCAAGGAAGAGGGCAAATACATGCTTCTTAGAGTCCAAGGCCATTTGCCAGTCTGAAGTTATTTGGCAAGAGCTATACTGTACTGTATTTAGCTCTGAAGCGGACTGAGCTGGTTTAGCAACTTTTGTGAATCCAAATGTTCTCTAAGTTGGATGTTGACAATTTTTTCAAGTAATTTAGAGAGGACGGATAGTATAGAAATAGGCCGGTAATTGTTCAGATCACTCGGATCCCCAGTCTTCAATAATGGTAGGATGTGGGCAGTTTTCCACAAGACAGGTAGCTCACCTTGAATCAGAGAGGTGTTGAATAAGTGTGTAATGGGGGTGGTCAGATAGGTATGGCCAAGTTTTAGGAAGTAAGGTTCAATATTATCTGCACCCGCACTCTTTTTTGTATCCAGAGAAAGGAGGAGGTCCTCCACTTGCTTGAACGTAATTGTGAGGAAGCTGAAGGGGGTGGGATGCGGTTGGTTATGGTTGTGATTATCAGTGAAGCCAACAGTGTAGACTCTTGCCGGGCTAAGTTTGCTGATAGGTGAGGTGTCAAAGGCAAGCCCTGCAGTGGCAAAGTGATCATTAAGCTTTTCTAGTATATCAGCTTTATCCGTATAGGTGGTACCATCAGACACAATTTTGTTTGGAAGGGGTGTTGCAGTGAACTGACCTTCGACTTTTTTGAGGATGTTCCAAAATTTGGCAGAGTTGTTTTTATTGTCTTCTAGTTCTTTTTGGAAGTACCTAGCTTTTTCTGACCTAATTAGCTTGGTACAAGCATTCCTAGTGGTACGGAATGCTAACCAATCAGCCTCCAGGTGGGATTTCCTCGCTTTTTTCCACCAGTAGTCCCTATCACTAAGTGCTTTCTTCAAGATGGGAGAGAACCAGCCAAGAGTTTTATTTTTTGATTTGATCAGTCTTAGTGGGTCGTGTTTGTCTATTACCTCCAGTAAGAGGCTGTGAAAGATGTTAAATGCCTCGTTAAAGGTGGGGGCTAGCTAGAAATCCTGCCAACGAATGTTGCTTAGATCTTTCAGGAAAGTGTACTGCTCGAGTATACAGCTAGTACCTCAACTTGCAGCTGCCCCTCCTGTCCCCCTCTTCCCAGTATCCCTTCCCCTTCCCCTGTCCCATCTCCTCTTGAAATTGCCCACCATCTTACAGGACACTCTCTCATCTGGTAAGTTGTTCCATTTGTCCACCACTCTTTCAGCAAAAAAATGTCTCCCCATCTCCTTCCTGAATCTTCCCCCCTCTAAACTCAGTCCTTGCCTTCTCATGTCTCTCCTGTTTCCTATCTGGAAAATCCCTTCTGTGTTGGTCTTGTATATCCTCTCAGTCATCTCAGTCATATCCCCCATCCCTCCTCTCCTCCAGTGAATACATATTCAGCTCTCCCAGCCTGTCCTCTTAGGGCTTGCTCTCTAATCCATGGATCATCTTTGAGGCTCTTCGCTGCACCCCCCTCCAACAGTCTGATGTCCTTCATGAATGGACACCAGTACTGCATGCAGTACTCCAGGTGGAGCCTGACCAATGACCTATACAGGGGTAGGATAACCTCCCTCCTTTTGGAGGAAATCCATCTTGCAATACACCTCAGCATTTTGTTGGCTTTTGCTGCCACCTTCCTGCACTGAGCAGAGTTGTTCATGCTCTCTGTAATGATCACTCCTAGGTCCTTCTCCTCTGTGGAGCTCCCCAACTGTACCCCATTCAAGTGATAATCCCTCCCCTGGTTCCTGGCTCCAAAGTGCAGAACTTTGCACTTCTTGGCATTGAACCCCAACTGCCATGTTTCCGCCCACTCCTGCAGCTTAGTCAGGTCCTCCTGCAACCCCTTTCACCCCTCTGCATCATCAACCACAGCTCTCATCTTGGTATTGTCTGTGAACAGACTGATCTTGCTCCAGATCCCATGTGAGATATCTACAATAAAAATCCCAAACAACACCGGTCCCAGTACCGATTCATGTGGTACCCTGCTTGTCACTGCTCTCGGTGCTAAGAGCTTCCCTCCCACCACCAGCCTTTGCTTTCTTCCCTTTAGCCAGTTTGTGATCCATTTTACCATTTTTGGTCCTGCCTCCACATGTTTCAGTTCCCCCCTAACTTGCCATGTGGCACTGAATCCAAGGCCTTGCTGAAGTCCAAATACAGGATATCCACTGCATGGCCCTTGTCCAATACCCATGTCATCCAGTCTTAGTACTCTAGAAGGTTTGTGTGGCAGGATCTGCCCACTGCAAACCCGTGCTGTTGCCCATCCTGGAGACAATTTTCCTCCAAGAAGCTCACTAGCCTGTCTTTTAGGATGATTTCTGTGAGCTTTCCCATGATCGATGTGAGGCTCGCTGGCCTATAGTTTCCTGGTTCATCCTTTGGGCCACTTTTGTGGAAGGGCACCACATGGGCCATTCTCCAGTCCTGTGGTACACATCCCATGTCCAGGGAGGTATTGAACATGTCGGCCAGTGGCCCCACCAGGACCTCTGTCAACTCCCTTAGTAGCCCAGGGTGAATGCCATCAGATCCAGGTGCTTTGTCCACCCTTAATGCCCTAAACCCTTTTAGTACCCTGCTCTCTGTAATCCCTACATCCATCATCTCCTCCTCCTCGCTGTGGTATCTGCCCCCCTTCTCCTGTGTGAATACAGAGCAGGAGTATTTGTGCAGTGCCTCTGCCTGCTCCTCCCCTTTCTCCATCCACCCTATATTCTTCTTAATCCTCAGCAGCAGATCCTTGCTCCTTCTTCTCTCTCTGATGTGGCGGAAGAAGTCTTTTTCTCCACTTTTGATTCGCTGTGCCAGTCTCAGCTCCCTCGATGCCTTGGCCACCCTGACCAGTCTGGTAACCTCCCTGGACTTCTCCATGTATGTATCCTTATCTTCACCCCTTCCTGATTTCCTGTACTTTTGAAATGCTGCCCTCTTGGCCCTCACCCCTTCCATAGCCTCCTTTGTCAGCCAACTAGGTTTGTTTGCCCTCCCCTTCTTGCTTTTCTTCCTAGTGCAAGACTCTGTAGCCTCCGCCAGCCCTTCCTTTATGATGTCCCATTTCTGGTCTGCATCCATGTGTGGTTGCATACCTGCTAGGTGCCTGCCCCAAATTTTCCCCATCTCCTTGAAGTCCACCACCCTAAACTCAATCACCCCTTGTACCCGTGCCCCTGTTTCCCTCCCTATGTTGAGCATGAACCACACTGAATAGTGGTCACTCCCAGCCAGTGGTTTCTCCACTTCAAGAGTCCTTACAGCTTCCCTGTTATTCAATACAAGGTCCAGAGTCCTTTCTAACCAAGTCATCCCCTTGGCCAGCTGTGCCAGGAAGCTGTCTTGAAATGCTTCTAACAGGACCCCCTCCCTTGCACTCGTGGTGGATGGGGTGCCCCACTCCACCCCTGGTAGGTTGATGTCCCCCGTCACCACTGTGCTCCCCTTCCTGCAGACCCTACTTATTTGTTCAGTTAATTCCCTATCCAGGTCACTCTCCTGAGCTGGTGGCCTGTACACCACCCCCATCCTCAGTGTCCTATTCTCTGCATCTTGGAATTGCATCCATAGTGCTTCTGTCCTCCCCTTCCTCCCTTACACACTTTATCCCCTCCTTTACATATAGTGCCACTTCCCACCCATTCCACTTAGCTCTATCCTTTCTGAATAACCTGAACCCTGGGATTATCGTATCCCAGTCCTGGTATTGGGTGGTCCATGCTTCCATGATGGTGGCAATGTCCACCCCCTCTACCACCAAGAGAGCCTGTAACTCTGCTGTTCTGTTCCTTAGGCTTCTTGCATTCGGTAAGACCACCCTCCAACCTGTCCCCTCCCTTTCTCTACCCGTATTCTTCCCCCCAATTTCCCGCCCTGTGCTGCTTTACCACTGCCTTTACCCATAACTAGAGGGGTGAGCTCACTTGGCTCCCCTTTTCCAGACACTTTTCCTATCAATGATCCCTTCACCACCCACCCCTCCTACTTTAAATCCACTTTTGTTGATATATACCCCTCTATTGCACATTTTAGTACTCCCTTCCCCTCCCAGCTCAAATGTAACTTGCTCCCTGCATATAGGTCACTATTGCCCCAGGTCCTGCCTCAGTCTGACACTAATTTGTACTCCCTGGTATGGCACCAATCCTTCAGCCACTTATGGAACTCCTCTATCCTTTTTTCCTCACTATACTCGCACATGGTACCGGAAGTACCTCAGAGAATGCCACTGACCCCTCCACCTCCTCACACTGTCTACCCAAATCCTCGAACCTCCCCTTTACCACCTCTACCATCTCTCCCGCCAAGTCATTTGTACCCACATGCATCACTGTGTGAGGTTTCTTCCTCCCTTCCTGTACGCACTTGAGAAGTGCCTGCCCCACCCTTCCCACAGTCAACCCCAGAGTAACTTTGATCCAGATACGACTGTGCCTTTCTCCCCTTCTGTCCGATCTGACACCTTTCAGTATAGAACCCCCCCAGCACTAGTACCTCCACATCTTCTTGTCCCATACCCTCCTCCTCCTGGGGATTTAGAAATGCGGCAAACTTTTGGCATTGACAAATGCTTGTTACTTTAATATTTGCATGTTGCTCCAGGAAAATATATTGGTTCAAAATGCAATGGCCGATGAGGAATGTGTGGGCAAGACAGATTTCAAGCTCACTGCATCTTAACTAAAAATGTCACTGAGGGAAAGTAGATTTACTCAGAGTACCAATGCAGCTTCAACGTTTTTTTTTTTAAATCCCAAATAGCTTGACCTTTCAACACAGTAGTGAAGTTAATCCAAAAATCATGTGAGGATGGGACATACACAAGTGAATGAATCAAATTTTAGCCGCACACAACTAACAGCCCTATGTCTTCCACTTCCTTAGTCCGATGGCCAGCCTCAGTGTGCCAACATTCTGTGAAGAAATTGTTTGGAGAGCATTGCAAATATACCTTTCCATCCAGGGGTGAGTGGTGGAGCAGAGATGGGTGGGGGTGGGCTACAATAGATTTTAAAAACTGGAATCAGTCAAAGCTGTTTTGGGGGCAAGGCCAGGATCTTGTAAGGGAGAGGACAGAGGAAAGAGAATCTTGCTGCCTTTAGCTTCAGGGTGGGGGGAGGAGAGAGCATTACTATCATTAAGGGGGAGAAAGGAAGAGAGAGAGAGAGAGAGAGAGAGAGAGAGAAAGCATTGCTGCCATTAGGTCTAGGGGAAGAGAGGACGGGTGTAGGAAAAGACGGAACTGGAAAGTCTGGCACCGGAAAGTTCACCCACAGAAAGTTTGGCACTGGACATTGTGACAGGATGAGCCCTATCTAAGGTAGATACCCATGTGTGAGGTATCTGACCACCCCACCATTCCTTTCACTCTCTGCTTACGCTAGGAATGAAAATGAAATACATTTGCTATATGCTTATCTATTTTAGGGTGTCACATTTAATGATTTAAATGGAAATAAAAAGAAAAAGATATGATGAGTTTCAAGGGTTGGCAGGAGAAGGGAGAAGAGGAGTGCACCCTCATTCTCCCGTTCCCCATGCAAACCCAGTGGAACCCTTATGGACTTACTATCTTATTAAAACTATCTTTTGAGATAAAACAAAATGGAAACATAAAACAGAGAAAGATTAAACTGTACCTGCTGAAAAGTATTCCATGAAGTGTTATAGGGCTAGCAGCCCACGGAATGAGCCTATTTATGGTATTTTCAAGTGGTGATGTTACAGACTGAGGGAGGGGCTTAGCCTCATTAAGACTAATTTTATATTCAGACTGTGATAAAACCCCCTTAGCATAAAACCTCCTTAACCAAGAAAAGAGGACTTGTGCCTAGGCTAGAAAAGATAACATGTATGAACATGTATGTCTTTACTGTTTGATGGGGAACTCCTGAGAATAAGAAGTTTATACTGGTTTTAGCAAAAAGGTGTGGAGCACCTGACGGTGATGTCATCCTTAAAAGGTATAAAAACCCACCACTTGGAGTAACAAGGATAGATAGGGGAATCAGTTGAATACTGACAACTAAGTGAGGAGGACCTCAGAAGTGTGCACTTGTTTCCATACTTTTCTATTTGCAAAGGCTGAAGCCAAGCGTTGAAAGTTTGCTGGATACTGGACATTAAATAACCTTTTGCTTTCTGTATGTTTATTATTTTTATTTTTTTTATTTTCTGATTTGAATAAAATAACAATGCATGTTTGCGTTTTTATGAACCTGACTTCTGGTTTGTTGTGTCTGTTTTATCCCACACCTACACAGACAGCATGGAATGGAAGAATTGGGCACAATGTCTAATGGATATTTACTCCTGTCCATGCAGTGTGAACTAAGAACCACACATGGTGCAGTGCGATTTACTGTTAGGGAGGACACAACTCGGGGGAGTCCTGGGGGGAGATTTGCTATTCCAACTCCACGGGGATGCAACTCGGGGAGGGATTTACTATTCCAACTCTATGCAGGGACACAACTTGGGGAAGAAAGTCAGTTGGGGATTTACTATTCCAACTCCGGGGATGCATCTCGGGAGTAGAAAGTCGGAGGGAGATTTACTATTCCAACCTCGGGCAGATGCAACTCGGGGGGGGGCGGCTATGGCAAAAATTAAAAAAATTAGGCTTCCAGACTCAAACCCAAGTTTGTTGGATGCAACAAGCCCATTCACATCTCATGACTTTAATCTCTACACTAAGCTGACAGCACGATTTGGCAGCACACACTTGCAGACTCAAAGTACTTGGCGTGAGCACGACAGCAAAAAAATAGAAACAACAAGAGCCTTTCAGGCTTGAACCCAGGTCTGCTGGATGTAACAAGCCCATTCACAGCTCATGGCTCTAACCTCTAAACTAAGGTGCCAGCACGATTTGACAGCACACACTCGCCGACTCAAACTACTCAGCATCTTGATGTATTACTGACAACCATAGCCAAATTTTGACACACAGTCTTGTCACAAACCTTCCTGTGCCACACTGTCCAGTTCTGAACTTTCCATGACCCAGCACTCTGGTGCCCAACTCTCTGGTTCCATTTTTTCTGTGCCCCAGGAGGACAGGAGAGACCATTGCTTCCATTATGTGAATCGGGGGAGGAGAGATCATTGCTGCCATTAGGTGGGTGGGGGATGGAGGATAAAGCTTTTCATTTACTAGGTTGGGGGAAGGGGGAGAAGAGAGCAGAAGGCGTTTTATTCTGGAGTGGAGGATTCACAGCCATTATTTCCTCT
Organism: Neoceratodus forsteri; assembly: GCA_016271365.2. NCBI lineage: Eukaryota > Metazoa > Chordata > Ceratodontiformes > Ceratodontidae > Neoceratodus > Neoceratodus forsteri. The sequence continues at coordinate 278,129,950 of CM057455.1, read as the reverse complement.
GGGGGTAGGGAAACATTGCCTGGCATAGAAACATGGGCAATGAGACTACAGAGACAGAAAAAACAAGCATTTGTCAATGCCGAATGTTTCACGCTGGCATTGGCATTGGCAGTGGCTGAGCGAGAGACGCATAATAAGGATGGCAGTGAAGTATTGAATTGATGCCAACCCCACCCCCACCCTGTAGAGAGCGACAGGCATTGGGGTGTGCCTTTGGGTTGTCAGCTATAATGCTCGTGCCATTGTACCTCACCCTACTCTGTAGACACTGATGAGTGTCATGGTGTGCTTCGGGGTCTTTGGGCATTATACTTACCCCATTCCATAAGGAAATATGCTGACATAGGTGCAGTATAGGAACGTGGGGTGAAGGTTGTGGCTGAACAGTGCAAGACACACCACGATGCCTGTCAGTGACTGCAGGGTGGGCGTGGGGGGTGGAATGGTGTGAGCATTACATCCGATGATCCGAAGTCACAGCCCTGACGCCCGTCAGTCCGTACCAGGTGGGGTGCTACAGTTGGAAACCCTAACATCGTAGGCGTGTAGTGGTACTTTCACTCTACATTTTCAACATGGGCTGCTTGTCAGGCCACCTCATGAAAAGCGGCACAATCACTTTGTTAGCTGAAAGGTGGTTTTGCACAGCGGCTGTGGCATTTGGTGACAGAGGGACGAAAACACAGTTTTTGGCAGGATGTGGAGAATGACAACTGTACTGTTCATGAGGAGGCGTAAAAAATGGCACTGTTGAAAATCTGAAGTGGCACCTCAGGAGGTCTGCTGCATCTGACGAGCTTTGCTCGCATTGCAGCGGACCTTTCCTTAGATGTGCTCGCCACATTAGTATGCATGGTGTGGCGCCAGCATGCAGGCTGATTGGGGAATGAGGGTCGCACCTACTGATGCATGCCCTGCATTCGCCCAACAGCGACCGCGCCTCCAAATCTCCACTGCCCCAAGATGTTGGCTGCGCAAGCATGCCAACATAAAAAGTAAAGATAAATACAGCTAGCAGAGCTGCCATGATAGGCCAACAGTAGCCCATCAAGTTTCCAGGAGGGCAACCCATATTCAGGTGTTATCCTGGGATAACATGCTCTAGGACACCCCATGGTCAGGGAGTGCTGCAGATGCTGGGGCTTTCAGGCTAGTGGAGGGAGGTGCTCATAGAAAATGGAGAAATGATGAGGCCTAGGTAAGAACAAAGACAACCAAGCTAAAGATTATTCATTCAAAATGTGAAAACTAAACAAGAAGAAGGTGAAATTAAACAGAGAGAAAAAGAGAAATCATCATTCTGACACTGCATGTGTTTGATGTTTATATTTTTAATGTATGGCAGTTTTCGTGGTTGGCAGTACAGGGGGTCTCTGTGTACCATAGAAACAGAATCTGACAGCAGATAAGGTCCGCTTGGCCCATCCAGTCTGCCCAGTTCTTCCTACCTACACTATTACCACAGACCGTGCCTGATCTACAGCTCTCCCCCCCTTCCTTCCTTTCCACTATAATTCCCTTGTGCTTATTCCATGCATTCTTGAACCCCACCACTGTTTTCACCACCAGCATTAGCTCTGCTGGATGGTTGTTCCAGGAATCCACCACTCTTTCTGTGAAGAAGTACTTTCTCACACCCTTCCTGAATCTACCCCTCTCCAGCTTCATAGTATGTCCCATTGTTCTTGAGCACCTTTCCTTCTGAAAAATACTTTCCTCCTATATCTTATTTTCCCCATGAGGTATTTAAAGGTCTCTGTCATATCCCCCCATCTCCCTCCACTGTTCCAAGGTGTACATGTTGAGGTCCTTTAGTCTCTCCTCATAGGGCCTTTGGTGCAGACCCTGTACTATTTTAGTTGCCCTCCTCTCGACCACCTCCACTCTGTCTATGTCCTTTTGGAGATGTGGGGCCTGATTCTCAAAGCTCCTGGTATGGTGCAGAGTGCCCCTTGTGCCAAAAGATGCATCGGGAGTGATTCACAAACACAGCCTGTGGCAACCACAGGCTGTGTGTACCAAAAATGGTTTGTGCCATCCTTGCAGAACTAAATGTGCTGCTGTATGGCACTTGAGGCTTGCAGCAGACGTAGGCTGCCAAAACCCCTAAATTGGGATTATCATAACTGTCCCAGAGGGCAAAATTCTAAGTGCCATTAGACCAGCCAGAGCAAGTCTAAAGGTACTTAGAAATTTGTCCTCTTGGAGCATTGAGCAACATGCAGCAATGTGCTGTGATCCCCCCTTCCCAGCCCCAATCCCCCTCCTAGTAAAATAAGCATGTGGTCTAGCAGACCCCCCCGGCCCCGATCCCCTTATCAGTACAACAGTCAGATCCCTGGTGGATTAGCAGACCTCCCACCCCGATCTGCCTGCCCACCCTGATCTGCCTGAAAAATAACAGATTCCTTCCCTGGTGGTCTAGCGGACCCACTACCCCGATCTGCCCACCTGCAGCCAATCTGCCCAAAATGATCATTCCCTAGTGGTCTAGCAGACCCCCCCCATCTCTGATAAGCCCATGTAATATATATATATATATATATATATATAGTTTCTCCAGGCGGTCTAGTGAACCCCCAGCCTCCCACCACAGCAGACAGTGTCCCACCACCCCACTACCCCCGTCCCATCCTTGAGCCGGTGACTGGCACAGCCCTCCACTCACCACCACAATTAGCTGCTGAATGAACTATCAAGGAGCATGTACTGTATACAGTATGCACTCATTGATCAATAAGCACATACTTTATACAGTACTTGCTCCTTAACAGTTCAGTCAGTGGCTGGCTGTGGTGGTGAGCGTAGGGCTGTGCTAGTCGCCGGCTCGAGGATGGGATGGGGTGAGCGGGGTGGTGGGGCATTTCCTACCGTGGTGGTGGTCCATTAGACCACCTGGGAAAAAAAAAATATATACATATATATATATATTACATAGTTTGATTGGGGATGGGGGGGGGCTCTGTTAGACCACCAGGGAATGATTGTTATTTTTCAGGTAGATCACGGCAGGTGGGCAGATCGGGGCATGGGTCCACTAGACCACCAGGGAAGGAATATGTTACTTTTTGGGCAGATCAGGGTGGGCAGTCTGCTAGACCACCAGGGTGAGTACATTTTATTTTTTGTTCAGATCGGAGCTTGGGGGGGTCTGCTAGCCACCAGGGACATCTTGGAGTGCTGCACAACTGCCCCACAGCTTGCAGCAACCCACTGGATGCGCTGTCTGTTTGTCGCATGGCCACAGTTGCCACAAGCTGCAGGACTTTGCCGCTGGGACCCTACCCGATAGAGAATCAGGGGCAGGGTCACAGGTGCACTGGCAATTGGCACAGGTCACTTTTGGGCGTCTTGTGCCACATTTTTTAGAATTCGGCTCATGGTCTTCAGAACTGGACACTGTAATCTAGGTGGGGTGTTACCAGCGATCTACACAAAGGTAACACCCAGCATCCCACTCACCCTCCCTACTGCCTGGCCACCTTTAGGTCATCTGATATGATTACTCCCAGGTCTCTTTCCTGCTTGCTGGTTGTCAATACTACTCCACCCACTTTGTACTCTGCCCCTGGGTTTTTGTGCCATAAGTGCATTATTTTGCACTTTTTCACAATGAAACCCAGCTGCCACACCCTTGACCGCCCTTAACCACTCCTCTAGTTTTCTCAGGTCTCTACTCATCCTTTCCACCACCCATCCCCCAGACTGCCCACCCTATTGCAGAGTCAGACTTTGGTGTTATCTGCAAAGAGGCAGACCTTCCCTTCCAGCTCCTCTGCAGTGTCACTAATAAAGACATTAAAGAGGACCGGTCCCAGGACTGATCCCTGAGACACCCTGCTGGTCACCCTCCCTTCCTCTGAGATAACTCCATTTACCACCACCCTCTGTCGCTTATCTCCTAACCGATTTCTTATCCAATTTACCACCTTTGGACCAACCCCTAAGCTGCCCAGCTTACTTACTAGTCTCCTGTGTGGAACAGTGTCAAAAGCCATACTGAATTCTCGGTAGGCCACTTACACTGCTCCACCCTTATCTGAATCCTTTGTCACCCCGTAAAAGAAATCTATCAGATTCACTTGACATGACCGGCCCCCTGTGAAACCATGCTGCATCCCATCTTGTAACACACTAGATTCCAGATATTCCCTAATCCTTTCAATCAGCAGTGATTCTATTAACCTTCCCACCACTGATGTCAGGCCGACTGGCATTTAAACAGCATTGGCCTAATGAGGAGAGTCCTGACCCCCCTGGGATTGGCTGGGTGGGCTGGAGGGGCCAGAGTAATGATCAACACAAGCTCAGAAGTCCAAGTTGTTGGGTAGCATTTGGCATGGAGGACAGCCTCAGAGAAAATGGACAGAAGGCTCCTGCTGATCCCCTGAGATGATCCATAATGTCCAAGGAGTTGGTGAGCCACAGGGCTTTTGAAAGTGGCAGCAACAGTCAAAGTTTTAGTTTAAACTTCTGCAGGCCTTTCCTGACTGCGTTGAAATTATCTAGGCAGGCTGGACATGGTGAGGTAACTGCCAACACGAGCTCAGAAGTCTGGGGTGCTGGGTGGTGATAGGGCAGAGGGAGAGCAGAGGGGGAGAGCCTCTGAGAAAAGGAGAGAAGGCTCCTACTAATCCCTGAGGTGGTTCACAAAGTTCAAGGAGCTGGTGAGCCACAGGGCTTTTAGCCCTACCCTCTTTATAAGTGACATTGCAGAGGGACTGGAAGGAAAAGTATGCCTGTTTGCAGATGACACAAAGATCTGCAACAGGGTTCATACACAAGGGGGCATGGAAAGGATGAGAAGGGACTTGGCAAGGAATGGAGGAAAGGTCAGAAGTATGGCAGCTTGGATTCAATGCAAAGAAGTGCAAAATAATTCACCTGGGAAACAAGAACCCAGGGGAAGAGTACACAATGGGGGGGGGGGGGTAGTAACAACAAAAATGGAAAGGACTTGGGAGTAATCATATCAGATGAACTTAAGGTTGGCAAGCAATGTGAGAAGCCAGTAGGGAGGGCTGGGGGGATACTGGGATGTATAGGGAGAGGCATCACCAGCAGAAAACAGGAAGTTGTTATCCCTCTGTACAGACAGTTGGTGAGACCCCATCTGGAGTACTGCATCCAGTTCTGGATACCGCATCTCCTCAAGGACATAGACAGGATGGAGGCAGTCCAGTGGAGGGCAACTAAAATGGTGCAGGGTCTGCAAGAGAAGCAATATGAGGAGAGACTAAAGGAGCTTAATATGTATACCCTTGAGGAAAGGATGGAGAGGGGGGACATGATAGAAACTTTTAAGTACCTCAGTGGAATCAACAAAGTCCAAGAGGGTAGCATCTTTCAGAAAAAGAGATGTGCAAGAACAAGAGGACACAATTTGAAGGTAGAGGGAGGATGGCTTAGGGGCAATGTGAGGAAGTAACATTTTTTAAAATGAATGGGCCTTATTCCTTTTAATGTGGTTAAAAGTTGGAGAAGCAGTTCATTTAGGGACATTGTGGAGTCAGCACCAAGGGACAGAGAAGCGGAGATGAGGGACAGAGGAGGGTGACAGCACACAACCAGCTGCTGACCACCAAGGCGGCCCAGGTCATTCCCCCAATGCAGGAGTGGCAAGAACCCAACCAGCTACCCACCACCAAGATGGGCCATCAAAGTCCCCTCACAGGAGTAGCAACTGGAGTTATGCTTGGCAATGATCAATTTCATATCCCTCTGGAGAGGGGGCAAGCTTAAAGGACCCATGCTCAGTGGCGCTCCTGCTCCTCACCTCGGGTGAGGGGGGGCATTTCTTTAGAAGCCGAGTTCAGGGGCAAGCCAGCCTGCTCCCCTCAAGAGAGGGGAGTGTCCACATAGGAACCATACTTGGCAGCAGTCCAGCCCACCAACCTTGGGTGAGGGGGACAGTCTTATTGGAGCTACAATCCATGATGATACTGTGACCCCCCCCACCTCCCCACCTGACTGAATAAATAAACAACTGGACCTGCCAGTACAGTCATTCCTGCAAGTATAAAGGACAGTTTAACGTCCCCCTTCCATTTCATTTATCTCTTCCATACCATTGTTCACACATTTTAGTTAACACATTCAACCAAACATCACCTGGCATTGACCAATGCTAATTTTGTTTGCATTCACTTTATTTGTTGGGCTGTGTTTTTTGTTTACATTCATTTTTTAGTTGTGTTGTACTTTTTTGTTTGCATTCACTTTTTAGTTGTGTTGTATTTTTTTGTTTGCATTCACTTTTTAGTTGTGTTGTACTTTTTTGTTTACATTCATTTTTTAGTTGTCTTGTACTTTTTTGTTTGCATTCACTTTTTAGTTGTCTTGTACTCTTGTTTGCATTCACTTTTTAGTTGTGTTGTGCCTTTTTGTTTGTATTCACTTTTTAGTTGTGTTGTACTTTTTTGTTTGTATTCACTTTTTAGTTGTGTTGTACTTTTTTGTTTGTATTCACTTTTTAGTTGTGCTTTTTTGTTTGCATTCACTTTTTAGTTGTGGTGTACCTTCTTGTTTGCATTCACTTTTTAGTTACACTGTGCCTTTTGTTTGCATTCTCTTTTTAGTTGTGTTGTGTCTTTTTGTTTGCATTCACATTTTAGCTGTATGAAAAGCATGTTTGCTTACATTTTAGTTGTGCTAATAATTTATTTTAATTAATTATTGTAGATGCACATTACTGTTTTAGTTTGCTTTTGATTTCATTTGTATTATTATTTTTTTTTTTTGGTTGTGCTGTACATTTGGTTTTGTTGCTTTTATTTTGTTTGCATTTCATTTTTTGGTTGTTGCTTTACTTATTTGATTGTATTTTACTTTTTGTTGTTGTTTGTGTTTTAGACTTCAGGGTCACCGAAGTTTATGCTGCATGAAATGACACTAAGCCCTAAATAGATGTATGAATGGAGAGCTTGAACAGCTGCTGGCAAGCATAAAACTGGGAGTTTAAAGAGCTGCTGAAACCTCAGGCAAAACTTTGAAAAACATAACATTTTGACACAATTCAGCTTGTATTTCATGTATCATCTATCGATTTCCCCTTCCCATTATTTATTACTGAAAACATTTGCGTAAACACAGGATCCTTACCTCTCAATGTTCATTTGTCTGAACAGACCGTTCCCTACCTGAAGTCACAGTCCTCGATTGTGACATCACAGTCTGTTGCCATAGAAATAACAATGATGTAACGGAGTATTATGACCACATGTGGGGAATAAGCAATGGAGCAGATGACCTTTTAAGGAACAATGATCCGTTCTTCATGCAAATGATCGCAGTAATAAATAATGGGGAGGAAAATTGCAGAACTACTGTAATGCATAAGCTGAACTGGATATCAAATTTAAATATTGTGTTTTCAAATGTTTTCCTAATGTTGTCAGCTGCTCTTTAATGGAAATTATGTAATGTACAGTTATGTGGTGGGAGTTAGGTGTCATCCTGACAGGCCATCCTCGCTTGGGCCCCAAAATTATAATCCTGGCTCTGTATTTTTGATCTATGAAAATGCCACAGAAGTTTATACCTTGCTGGAGAACTTGACCTAAAAGTTTCACATTTGTTCAGAGTCCCAGCCACAGTAGTTACATCTATAGTGCCTGAAGAACAGGGGGCTCTGGCTATAGTCAATGATTTAAGCACTATGTTCAGGTCCCAAATCAGAAAAGTTTTTTGAGGCTCTGAGGGGACATATGTAACAGCCCTTTCAGGAATCTGCAAACACATCCAGCTGGGTCACTGTTTTGTCTCCATTAGGAGCATGAAATATCGATATTGTTGACAGGTGAACCTTCGTCCAGGAGTACTGGAGCTTGGAATGAGAGGTAGTCCTGTATAAACACATACATGCACACACTCTCTGCTGCACTCCGGGAAATGGTCAAGTAACTGGTTGAAATACCAAATATAGGATCCAAAAAGTACATGCAAGTTATTGTACTGAACAGTAGGCAGCACATTGCCCTGGCACTTCGACTCTGCAGTGAATCTTCGTCAGGAGATGACAAGTTGCTGTACAATAGCTTGCATGTACTTTTTGGCTACTGTATTTGGTATTTTAACCAGGTTTACTTGACCGTCTCCCAGAGTGCTGCAGATTGTGTGTGTGCTTTTGCTTGAAGAGTTTATTCTTACTGCACTGGTTCTTTCCTGGAGTGCGTGGAACCCCAGTGCCTTTTGATAGTCCAGTATACACTGTACAGACAATGTGATGGGGACCAGGGGGCCCCCTGGCATCACACACTGAAACACCTCCACTTTGGGGACTAGGTGTGCTTGGTGGAAGGCTTTCTGCTACCAGGATGACAGCCAAGATGTCAGCTGAAACCCTAAAATGGGATAGCTCTATGCCCTCAAGAGCCAGGCATGGAGCAACAGGACAGAAGGTCCAGGTGCAGCAAAGTACCTGCATTCTAGGACAGAAGACCTGACAGCAAGGGGTAGTGGAAATCAAGGCTCCAGCACTAACTCCCACAATAGTGGCAACCAGACCTGCCTGTACCATAATGGGGCCACCATTCTGCCTGTTCCCTGCCTGAGTTTGGTCACACTCTCTGAATTAGAGGGAGAGGAGGAAAGGTACGGAGAAATCTTCCTTCCCAGCAGACTAACAACATGTTTTGCTAAAAAACCTCCATGCCGTGAAGCAAGTGAGCAAAAAAGTGGCAGATTTGCATCGTGTGGTGATACAAAAGGTCCTGCTCTGGCCTTCCCCTTATGCCAAACAGTTGTTCAATCAAATCTTATTGCAGGCCCTACTCAAGGGACTATACTACAGACCAGCTAAGACAGCCTGCCAAGGCATTGAGGGCACCAGCCTCATGCTCTGTAATGAGGTGAAACTCTTGGGATATGGCACATTCCCAAACCTTCATCACCTTCCCACATAAGGGGTAGAAGTGCATGCAACTGTTGCTTCAGGCCCTATACCACTCCCTGATTGTTCAAGTGGATCAACAGGGAAACTACCTAAACCTGAGTGACCAGGGCCTGGAGACCATATAGAACTGCCCTCATTTCCAGCACATTTATGTAAAGACTTCATTCCTGTGGAATTCAGGTTCCCTGGGTCTGTTGAGGCCCTAAGCAGGCACCCACGCTTGGCTGGAGACATCCGTGGAGAGGACCACCTACGGTTAAGGTTGCATTAAAGAACATCGATGAGCAAGCAATCCTTGTCCTGCTACCACAGCAGGGCATCGGGAGTGGCCGACTGAAATCAGATGGTCCAAGAGTTGAAAGGCCTGCAGTTACTAAGTCTGAAGCAACCATTGGAGAATGCTTATATGGGGGCAAGCCAGAGGAACCAAGAATATGAAGGCAGCCATGAGACCCAAGAGACGAGGCATGACCTGGGATGAAACCTAGTCACTAGTGAAAATGGGCATTTGTTTACCTACTTTGCTTACCAGTATAATCAACAAAACAACAAACAGCTGCGATGACTCATCAAGGCTGCTTGAGTTAAGACAGCTACCCTTCTTTGGAAAGAAAGGCCTTCATCTTGACCATAATCAGGACTGCCCCTACATACTGGATCCTCTAGCAAGGGACCAATACAGACTTTTCCACATTCACCAAGGCTGGCAGAACTAGACACTGTATGCCTGAGCTTCTGAGGGGAGAACTTGTTTTTGGTATAAAATACAGACTACTTCCAATATTGCGGTCTTTTAAAAAAGACATCTTGGAGGCTAACTTTTAATAGCAGACAACAACCTACGTGGGTTGATTTTTGTACTATTTAAGCTGTAAAATGGTTACCTTCTGTATTCAAGAGTTCATGCCTGGTATACTTGGAGGTTTTAGACCAGCATGGGAAATCTCTGAGTACTCTGAGTGGGAGAATAGCTGAAAATCCACTAATCCTCACTCTGATTCAAGAACTACTGCAGGGAACCTACTAACTGAGAGCAGAAAGATGGCAAGGTTAATGAGGTTTCAGTTCTGCAGTTACTTATCAGGAAAAGATCAGGAAAGAGATAAGTAAACCCTCATTTTTATGTTTGCTTGTATACATGTGCAAGAAACATAGTGCCATCATCCGAGTTTTCAGAGGTGTGTCACCCGTCTTCCAATTCAGTCAGTGTGTTTGCAGGTGTTGCCGCAGTTATTCAATGAACGCTGCAGCTGTCTATGACAGCAGTTGAAAATGCAGTGCCGTACAGTTGAAAGGGAGAGCTCTGCTTCAGTGAGCAGTGCTCCCCCTCCTCCACACGCAGGCACGCATGCATATTGCATACTCATGCAGTTTCCCCCCCACACACACACACACTGTATGGCTGATGGGGGTGCCAAATCCCCTGTTGGCTCCACGCCCCCTCCCCAAAAAAGCTTTCCAGGTGCCACGGTGGGAGCCCACCCCAGTGTGGCAAAAACTGTTATGGCCGATGGGGGTGCCTAATCCCCCATCAGCTCCAGGCCCCTCCAAACAGCCTTCCAGCTGCCACGCTGGGACCCCACCCCAGCATGACAAATGTCCTGTGTCGTCTAAGTAAAAAAAAAAACAAACAAAAAAAAAACCTGTAAACAAAAAAAGTTCCCTCGGCGGTCTTCCTGCCCACCCGCGTCCACCCACTGCGCACCCTGCCTCCCCACCCCCTCACCCCCATACTTACCTCTGGAGCTCGGTCATGTGATCTTGATGGACCGGGAACATGTCTGCACTCTTCAAAGCCGACCCTTAACTGAGGAAATGCTGTAAGCTGTATAATGCAATAAACAGGGTTTTTTCAACTTTAATGCATATCTCAGGCATTTTTTGGAATGTTGGCACCAAATTTTCAACATGGGGTTTTTGGGACCCCTCTTCATGAATTCTTGAACTGTCATGGTGTTTAATTGGGCCAGAAGGGTGATTTCGCAGTCATTGTGCGAAATCACCTTTCAGGGCCGAATAACGAAACGACAGGGCCAGTGTTCATAAGGTGGGCTCTCAAAAAGCCTATGTTGCATATTTGGTGAAAAAATTCCTAAAAATGACTTTTACAAGCGTGCGTTGCGCAGTTCCTATGCACGCTCGTAAGTTTGCGAATTTTTAATATTTGCACTCCAGATTTTCAACATTGCCATTTTACCACACCTTCTTATGAGCAGTACAGCTGTCATTTTCCGCATGTCACCCAAAATGTTTCCCTGCATGTAGCGCATAATGGCACAGTTGGTGTGTGCAATCAATGTTTGGGACAGATTAAGAAAATCACAGTGATACTGTTCATGAGCAGAGGTCTTAAAATGGCTATGTTGAAAATTTGGTGAAAAAGTTCCCCACAATTACTGTTCTAGGAGCGCACGTTGCACAGTTCCTACATACGCTTGCATGTTTGCGAATTTTTAATATTTGCATGCCAGATTTTCAACATTGCCATTTTATTACACTTCCTTATGAGCAGTACAGCTGCCATTTTTCACATCTCACCCAAAATGTGTTTCTGCACATGTAGTGCACAATGGTGCAGTCGGTGTGCAAAAGAAATGTTTGGGACAGACTAAGAAAATCACAGTGACACTGTTCATGAGCAGAGGTCTTAAAATGGCTGTGTTGAAAATGTGGTGACAAAAGTCCATAAAATGACTGAGTTACGAGTGAGCATTGCGCAGTTTCCACGCACCCTTGTAAGTTCATGAATTTGTAATATTTTCAGTCCAGATTTTCACTGGTAGCATTTTTCCACACTTCCTTATGAACAGTACAGCTGTCATTTTTCACAACATGGCCGAAATGTGTTTTCACACTTTCAGCGCAGAAATGCATGGTCGCTGTGGGAAATCATTGTTTGGGACAGATAAAGAAAATAACAGTGACACTGTTCATGATTGGAGGTCCCAAAATGCCTGTGTCGACAATCTGCTGTAAAAAATCCCCAAACTAATTACATTACGGGTGTGCGTTGCACAGTTTCTATGCACGCTCGTGACTTCACCAGTTTTTTTTTTATATTTTCACAGCTGATTTTCATCATTGCCGTTTTTTACACCTCCCCATGAACAGTACAGCTGTCATTTTTCACATCCTGTTTGGAATGTGTTTTTGCACCTGGTGCTAAATGCCGTAGTCGCTGTGCAAAAGCAGCTTACAGCTAACAAACTGATATTGCCACTGTTCATGAGGTGGGGGTCACAAAAAAAAATGTTGAAAATTTGGAGTGAAAATACCAACGAACGCCTGAGGTGTTAGGGTTTCCAACCATAACGCCCCACCCTGTAGAGAATGATAGGCATTAGGGGTGTGACTTGGGATTCTTGCCTGTAATGCTCATACCATTCCGCACCCTGCAGCCAGTGAGAGACATTGAGGTATGCCTTGGACTCTTCAGACCCAAAGTTCACCCCATTCTCCTATACCGCACCCATCTCACCATATTTCCTGATGGAATGGGGTGCACATAAGGGCCAAAGACCCCAAGGCACATCGAGACACTTGTCAGTGTCTGCAGGGTGGTGTGTGGTGAAATGGTGTGGCCGTTATGCCTGATGACATAAAGGCACACCCCAATGCCTGTCAGTCTGCAGAATGGTGGTGGGGTTGGCTTCAGTTCAATACTTCACTGCCATTCCTGTTATGCAGCTCTGTAACTCCTACACTACCAATGCCAATGCCAGCAAGCAAACATTCGGCATTGACAAATGCTTGTTATCTTTACCAAATGCTGAGCGCAGATTGGATTTACAGCAGAGCCCCTTTAATGTTAATCGTGACAATCAAGCTGCATTGTCACCTGCCTCCACTCCTGCTGGATTTGTTAATTTAGCTGGATCCACTAGTTTTGTTCCTGTAGCCACTGTGCACATCTCTCTGGTGATAGTGGTCAAGGGGGACCTGCCACCTGAGAATACACTCAACTCTTTTGGAGCTGATGTACTGTATGTATATCTGCAAAGGCAATAAACACTACAGGCCCTACTGGTGTTACCAGTATCACTGGTGTTAATGACTGATTTTTGAAAGGAGCCCTCTTTGCCTATGTTAATTTGGTTGGTATTGAGAGCCTTGTTCAAGTCTAATCTGCAGCAAGAGAGGGAGGAGGGAGAAAGCTTGAAGCTCTATATGTTTACAGTGTACAGTCAAAAATTACAAGTCATTTTACTCCTCTCTCTGTTTACTGGGAACAGCAGTAAAAAAAGAACAGCAGTATCAGAAAATAAAAGATGTTAACTTTGTACTCCTCTTACAACCTGCAGTTAATCTGAATCCTAGTTTTGCTGGGAAAACAGAACCTCTGCTTACATAGCTCAGAACCTGGCATTTTTAAAAATGGTGAGGGGAGCAAACCTAGGACAAGTAAAGAGAAGCCTGATAAAATGGAGTATGAAGCTTATAAAGAAAAGAGGAGGAGTCACAAAGAGGATACTGTAGCTAAAAATATGCCCAGAATGGAGAAGAGAAGCAACATGAAGAAGGCAAAGAAGGGGGAGCTGTCTTTTAAAAAAATCATGGCTGTTCTGAGAGTCTGGCTGCATTGATATCTATCTTCCAGCATGTGGAGAACACTTCTTCAAAGGCCTTAGCAGTAAAGCATAGTGGTTAAGGGCACTGAGCTGCAAACCTGGAGACTTTGGTTTGAATCCGACCACCTCCCACTTGCATACTGTGTGACCTTGAGCAAATCACTTAACTTCCTTGTGCTCCCAGGTTGCACCTGGAAACAAGTTCCGTCTCAGTGTGCCTTTCCTGGTGAAAAAATTTCCCCTTTCCCTTTCATTAGCACTATGGAGATGGTAGAAGCAACCTCATGCTGTGATACAGAGATTCAAAATGAAAACCTCATGGAACAAGAAAGATCCAAAACAGAGGAAAGATACCAGACTTTAATGATGGAGAAAAAGCAAGGTTTTGAGTCAGTCAATAACACATTGTTATCTATGAAACAGATGTTGTCAGAACTTACCGAAAGGATGTCCACACTGACGCGTTGAATTACAGAGTTAGAACAGCGGGTAAGCATCTGGATGATCAAATACCTGGTATAAAAACAAAAATGGATAATTTAGTTAAGGAGCTTATAGAACTTAAAGTTGGAAGACTTGGAGACAAGATCCAACTGGAATAATCTGAAGATTGGGAATATAACAAAGGGAATGAAAGGCTTCAATCTAGTGTCTTTGAGTGAGCAAATGCTTTTGGAAATTTCTGGACTCAATTATCCAGAACAAAGACTGAGCTGGGTAGGGCACATAGGGCCCTTGCTTCCTCCAAGCCTAATTGCAGGCCCAGCTTTATGTTTATTAAGCAGAGGCTTGGCAGAGCACACCAGAAGGAAGGAGTGCTGTGTGACTGGATTTCTCTACTGGGACTAAAGAAGTAGAACTCTTCTACTGGCACCTTTAATTTAGGGTAAAAAAAAAAAACAAACAAAAAAAAATACTGTGTTTGTCTCAGTTAGCTAAAGTGGTTATCTGGGTTATCGGAACAGTTATCTAGGTGTAACTCTCAGGTGGCTGAAGGGGCTTGATTGCTGTGCAGTTGAAATTACTTGTAGAAAGATCTAGTAAGTGGGGGGTGGCTTAGCTAGAAGGAAATAGATTTAAACACTGCCTTAGAAAGATTCTGTCAGAGGCTTGGCAGCGGACACCAGAAGGAAGGAGTGCTGTGTGACTGGACTTCTTTACTGAGGCTAAAGAAGTAGAACTTATTACTCTCTACACTCTTCTAAAAAACTATATTGCCCACCTTCCCTTCCCTCCACCCTCCCACCCAAAGCTAGTTCTACTTTTATAGGCACAGGATATAACTGACAACAGGAACTTTTCTGTTTGGGAGCAGGAAGTGAGTGATTACAGAGTCACCAAAGATGCACCATCCTAGAAGGGCAAGAGTAGCTCTCTGGCCCCCCTCTAGCTGCTGGAGATCTGCCTCTAAGGAAGTAAGGGGTCTACTGAGAAATATAGGATTTTCTTGTCTCAGAACAGGACAATCAAGAGCTTAAAGGGCACAGAGGCAGTAAGTAAGTAGAGAGAGAAGGGGAGAAAAAAACAGAGGAAAGAGTAAGGATTCCAAACAATAGTGAAGGGGCCAGAAACAAGACATGATGGGAGTGGTGCAGTACAGTGGCTGTGGAGCAGCAGTCTTCTGGAAGACGTTCTGAAGGATACAGTGTTGTCCCATCTGCAGGCACCTCTCTGGGCTGAAGGGGGAGGTTGCTCATCTCCAGGCTGAGTTGGCCAGGATTTGTGGGACCTCCTCTTCCATCCAGGGACCACCAGGGCCACTGCCATTGCCTCAGAGGTTGCCAAGAAAGAAGAGTGGTTGGACAACAGTGGGCTCAGAGAGGGTGAGGGGGTGGAACAGAGGCACATACCTCCAGTTGTACCTCTCCACAATTCCTATGCCATTCTGGCAAAGTGTGGTTCCCCTGTGGAGGCATCCACAGTGGAGGCCAAGGAGGATGCTGGGAACCTCCACAAAGGAGACCCACAGGAGGGTGACATGGGACCTCACAGATGAAGGAAACAATTCCTGGTGGGGGACTCCATTGTTAGGAAGGTAGAATTGGGGGAGGAAGAGGGAGAGGGGGTAAGGTGCCTGCCTGGCACCATGGCTTGGAGGGACAGGGAGCTAATCCTCAGGATTGCCAGAGCAGCTGCACAGGGGAGGGAGCTGGATGTCATTGTCCACCTAGGAACAAATGACCTGGCTAAGAATGGGATCAGACCAGTGCAGAAAGAGTTTGTGGAATTGGGGAGGGGTCTTAGACAAGTAGCATGCACGGTAACCTTCTCGGAGGTGCTGCCTGTGTATGGTGTACGAGAGGCTAGGGTGCTCCACACCATGGGATTCAATAAGTGGTTGAAAAACTGGTGCAGAGCTCAGGGATTTGGCTTCAGTGGGGACTGGGGGTCCACCTGGAGTGATGCAAGCCGATACTGGCATGATGGGCTGTATCTGTCCAGGAGGGGAACCAGGATCCTAGGTGATAGGTTTAAATGCTTCATTGGCAAGTATTTAAACTAGCCAAAGTGGGAGACACTGGAAAGGAGCAGGGAAATCCTAGCACCCCCCAAAAAGTCATGGTAGTAAGTGCAGTAAACACCACCATAGAGATGTTGATAGGCAGAAGGACAGGGGTAAATGGAGAAAGTGACAAAGACAAGAAGGACAGGGATGGGGCAAAAATGAATAAGGCCATCAGGAAATGGAGGATAATGAGTACCAGTGCCTGTAGCCTGGGCAACAAGCTCCCTGAACTGGTGGCCTTGATGGAAGAGGGATGCCTGGATATCATAGCAGTCACATAAACATGGTACTCCGAGAACCATGACTGGGATGTTAACATACCAGGGTACGTAACCTACAGGAGAGACAGGGGGGGAGAAGAGGGGGAGGAGTAGCTCTCTATGTAAAGGAAGGGATAAAAGCAACTGAACAAGAGTAAACAAGGAGGAAAGGAGGCACTGTGGGTGACCTTGGAGTCTGGAAATGGCACCACAATCTACACAGGGGTTGTATACAGACCCCCAGGTCAGGGGGAGGGAATGGAAAAGGATATGATAGAAGGCATTCTTAGTATGGCAGAGAAAGGGGAGATACTGTTGGTGGGAGACCTGAATATGCCAGATGTTAACTGGAGCACACTTGCTGCAGCCACATCCAAGAGCAGGGCCATTCTCGATGCCCTACAGGTGGCATGCCTCAGACAGCTAATTTCAGAATCCACTCATGAGGGAGCAATCTTAGACCTTGTACTGTCAAATGGGGATAGTGAGAGGATCTCAGATCCAGAAATGGGTTGCCATCTGGGTACAAGTGGCCATCAAGCAGTGTGGTTCACGTTAAACTCAGCCACAGAGTCAAGCCATACAAAAGTGAGGGTACTGGACTTCAGGAGGGCTGACTTTGGCAAGATGGGAGAGTGCCTCAGAAAAGCTCTAGCAAACAGGCTAGAAGGAGGGGTGGAGCAACAATGGGGAATCATCAAAACTGCCATCACAGAGGCAATAAGCCTTTGTGTGAAGCAAATAAACACATTTAAAATGCAAGAAAAAGCCACTATGGTTCTCAAAAGAAGTGGCCGGGAAAGTCAGGGAGAAAAAGATAGCATTCAGGAAGTATAAGGAAACACAGAAGGAGCAGGACAGAGAGCTGTACCAGTTAAGTCAGAAGGTAGCAGGGAGGGAAGTCAGAATAGCAAAGGCCCAAACTGAGGAAAGGATAGCCAACTTGGTTAAGAAGGGGGATAAAACTTTTTGTAGGTACATCAGGAAGTGTAGAAAGACAAAGGGAGGGATAGTGAGGCTGAATAGAATGAACGGTGGGTGGGCAGAGGGGGATAGTGAAAAAGCAGGGATACTGAACGAATATATCTGCTCAGTATTCACAAAAGGGGGGAAGGTGCCTAATCCAGTTAACAGAAGCACTCTGGATAGGGAGGTCGATCCCAGTCCTTTCACAGAAGAAAGGGTTCTGAAAGAACTCCTAAAACTGAAGGTGGACAAAGCAATGGGGCCTGATGGAATTCACCCCAGAATTCTAAAAGAATTAAGGGGAGAACTAGTGAAACCACTGACTGCCCTTTTTAACAAATCATTGGAGGATGGTGTGGTACCCAAGGACTGGAGGAAGGCAGATGTGATTCCCCTTCACAAAAGTGGGACCAAGACAGAGGCAGGAAACTACAGACCTGTCAGTTTGACCTCTGTGGTAGGAAAAGTGATGGAATCACTTATGAAGGAATTAATTGTTGAGTACCTAGAGGCCAGTGGGGCACAGGACCCAAATCAGCATGGGTTCACAGTGGGAAGGTCATGTCAGATGAATCTAATTGATTTCTTTGACTGGGTGACCAAAGTAGTAGACCTGGAAGGGGCTGTGGACATGGCCTACCTAGACTTTAGCAAGGCATTTGACAAAGTCCCACACAAAAGATTAATAGATTAACCAGCCTGGGAGTGGGTCCCAGGGTGGTAGCCTGGGTAAAACATTGGCTGGACAACAGCACACAGAAGGTAATTGTAAATGGAATCCACTCTGAAGAAAGAGGGCTTACTGGTGGAGTACCGCAGGGTTCAGTACTGGGTCCAGTCCTTTTTAATGTGTTTATAAGTGACATTGCAGAGAGACTGGAAGGAAAAGTATGCCTCTTTGCAGATGACACAAAGATCTGCAACAGGGTTGCTAAACAAGGAGGCGTGGAAAGGATGAGATGGGATTTGGCAAGGTTGGAGGAATGGTTAGAAGTATGGCAGCTAGGATTCAATGCAAAGGAGTGCAAAATAATGCACCTGGGAAACAAAATCCCAGGGCAAGATTACACAATGGGGGGAGGTAGTAACAAAAACAAAAAAGGAAAGGGACCTGGGGGTAATCATATCAGATGACCTTAAGGTTAGCAAGCAATGCAAGAAGGCAGTAGGGAGAGCTGGGGGGATATGGGAAGTATAGGGAGAGGCATCATCAGCAGAAAACAGGAAGTTGTTATTCCTCTGTACAGACAGCTGGTGAGACCCCATCTGGAATACTGCATCCAGTTCTGGAGACCCCATCTCCTCAAGGACATAGACAGGATAGAGGCAGTCCAGAGGAGGGCAACTAGAATGGTGCAGGGTCTGCAAGAGAAGCCATACAAGGAGAGACTAAAAGAGCTTAATATGTATACTCTTGAGGAAAGGAGGGAAAGGGGGGACATGATAGAAATGTTTAAGTACCTCGGTGGAATCAACAAAGTCCAAGAGGGTAGCATCTTTCAGAAAAAGAGACATGTAAGAACAAGGGGACACAATTTAAAGATGGGGGGGTGGTTCACGGGCAATGTGAGGAAGCATTTTTTCACAGAGAGGGTAGTGGATGCATGGAACAGCCTTCCTGAGGAGGTTGTGGGGTCTAAAACTGTGGGAGAATTCAAGGATACATGGGACAGACATAAGGCAATTCTTGTGGGGTAGGAAGAAATAGGCTGTTGGTTAACTAGGATCTGTGGCTTATCCTGTAAGTAGGGAAATGGGCAGACTAGGTAGGCCAAGCGGTCCTTACCTGCCGTCAAAGTCTATGTTTCTAAGCCACATCACTACCAGGATAGACAAAGAATTTTCTAAAAAGGAAGAGTTGAAAAAGGACTACACTTCAAAGTAAGCAACTTTCAAATATTTCCAGATCTGTCACCTTCAGGCCTTGCAAAAAGAAAAACATTTGACTCAGTAAGAGACAAACTAAGGTTTCTGGTTATACATTTTTCTTCATTATGCCCAGCAAGAATGAAGGGCAATGTAGATGGCAAGTTTATTTTCTTCAGTACCCCTTAGGAAGAGGAAGCTGCCCTTCAGAAAAGAGAGGTGGAAAATATGAGAGGGATAATCCTCAGACTAGTAGGGATAATGAGGAATCACAGAACTTGATGAACATGAGTGTGGTAACAGGAACTTCCTGTTATGGAGCAGGAAGGGAGTGATCACAGAGGCATAAAAGACTCACCATCCTAGAAGGAAAAGAGTAGCTCTCTATCACCCCCTAGCTGCTAGAGGTCTGATTGAGCAAGTAAGAAGGAGACTGCTGAGGAATACATGAACTTCCTGTCCCAGAACAGGAAGAGCAGGAGCTTTAAGGGCACAGAGGCAGTAGGAATGTAGGGAGAAAAAAAATTATATACAAAATAAAAAATAAATAAATAAACAGAGAGTGGAAAGAGTAAACATGCAAAACAACAGTTGACTGATGGGAGTGGTGCAGTGCAATGGCTGTGGAGGGGCAGTCTTCCGGGAGACATTCTGGAGGATGCAGTGTTGTACCATCTGCAGGCACCCCTCTGGGATGAGGGAGGAGGTTGCTCATCTTCAGGCTGAGTTGACCAGGATTTGGGGGACCTCCTCTCCCACCTATGGTTCACTAGGGCCACTGCCACTGCTTCAGAGGTTGCCAAGAAAGAGGAGCGGTTGGACCACAGTGGGCTCAGGGAGGGTGAGGGTGGTGGAACAGAGGTACATCCCTCCAGTTGTACCTCTTCACAATTCATATGCCATTCTGGCAGCGTATTATTTATTTATTTATTTATTTATTTATCTTTTGTTGACCGGGTAAGTGCACTAGACAAATCCTGCCTATTTTCAGGCACGACCCGGGGGAGGGGGATACAGATGAATGCCAACTGACCTTGAACCAGATTAAGCTGTTGGTGGTATTTTTAGTGAATATGAGTGAGTATGGTTCCTCTATGGAGGCACCCACAGTGGAGACCAAGGAGGATGCTGGGAACCTCCACAAAGAAGACCCACAGGAGGGTGGCATGGGACCCCACAAGGGAATGAAACAACTCCTGGTGGGGGACTCCATTGTTAGGAGGGTAGAACTGGGGGAGAGGGGGGGTAAGGTGCCTGCCTGGTGCCATGGCTTGGAAGGACAGGGAGTGAATCCTCAGGATTGCAGGAGCTGCCTTATGGGGAAGGGAGCTGGATGTCATTGTCCACCTAGGGACAAATTACCTGGCAAGGAAAGGGATCAGAGCAGTGCAGGAGGAGTTTGTGGAGTTGGGGAGGGGCCTTAGACAAGTAGCACGCATAGTAACCTCAGAGGTGCTGCCTGTCTATGGCATGGATAATACTAGGGTGCTCTGCACCTTGGGATCCAATCAGTGGTTGAAAAACTGGTACAGAGCTCAGTGTTTGGGCTTCATTGGGTTGGGGGTCCACCTGGAGGGATGCAGGCCTATACTGGCATGCTGGTCTGAATCTGTCCAGGAGGGGAACCAGGATTCTAGGTGATAGGTTTAAATGCTTCATTGGCAAGCATTTAAACTAGCCATGGGGGGGGCACTGAAAAGGAGAAGGGAAATCCTACCCCCCCAAAAAAATCAGGGTAGCTAGTGAGGTACACACCAAGATAGAGAAGTTGATAGGGAGAAGGGCTGGGGTAAATGGAGAAAAAGCAAAGGCAGTAAGGACAGGGATGGGGCAAAAAGGGGTAAGGCCATCAAAAATGGAGGGTAATGAGTACCAATGCCCATAGTCTAGGTAACAAACTTCCTGAACTGATGACCTTAATGGAAGAGGGATTCCTGGATATCGTTTCAGTCACAGAAACATGGTACACCGAGAACCATGACTGGGATGTCAACATGCCAGGGTACACAATCGATAGGAGGGACAGGGAGGGTTGAAGAGGAGGAGGAATAGCTCTCTACATAAGGGAAGGGATCAAAGCAATGGAACTAAAGGGTAAACAGGGAGAAGGGGAGGCACTTTGGGTCACCCTGGAGACTGGAAATGGCACCACAATCCACATGGGGATTGTATACAGAACCCAGTCTAAGGGGGAGGAAATGGACAAGGAAATGATAAAAGGCATCCTTAGAATGGCAGAAAAAAAGGGTGATATCGTTGATGGGGGACCTGAATATGCTAGATGTTAACTGGAGCACCTTTGCTGCAGCCATATTCAAGAGCAGAACTCTCTCAATGCCCTGCAGGGGAAATGCCTCAAGCAGCTAGTGCTGGAACCCACTTGGGAGGGAGGAATCTGAGACCTGGTACTCTCAAATGGGGACATAGAGAGGATCTCTGATCTAGAAGTGGGTAGCCATCTGGGAACAAATGACCACCAAACAGTGTGGTTCACGATAAACACAGCTGCATAATCAAGCCATACAAAAGTGAGGATACTGGACTTCAAGAGGGCTGACTTTGTCAACATGGGAGAGTGCCTCAGAAAAGCTCTAGCACACATGCAAGAAGGAGGGGTGGAGGAACAATGGGGAAACATCAAAACTGCCATTACATAAGCACCAAGCCTTTGTGCGAAGCAAATAAACAAATCAAAACAAAAGAAAACACACTATGGTTCTCAAAAGAGGTGGCGGAGAAGGTTAGGGAGAAAAAAATAGCATTCAGGAAGTATAAGGAAACACAGAAGGGTCAGGACCGAGAACTGTACCATTTAAAGCAGAAGGAAGTGAAGACAGCAGTCAGAATAGCAAAGGCCCAAACCAAGGAAAAGACAGCCAACTCTGTTAAAAAGGGGGATAAAACCTTTTATAGGTACATTAGGGAGTGAAGAAAGACCAAGGGAGGGATAGTGAGGCTTAATATAGGGGAGGAGGGGTGGACAGAGAGAGAGACAGTGAAAAAGCTGGGATACTGAATGAATAGTTCTGCTCAGTAGTCACAAAAGAGGAGGAGGGGTACCCAATCCAATCAATAGAAGCACTCTGTATAGGGGGGTCAATACCAGTCCTTTCACAGAAGAAAGGATTCTGAAAAAACTCCTAAAACTGAAGGTGGACAAAGCAATGGGTCCTGACAGGATTCACCTCAGAATTCTAAAAGAACTAAGGGGAAACTAGTGACACCACTGACTACCCTTTTTAACAAATCATGGGAGGATGGTGTGGTACCTAAGGACTGAAGGAGGGTGGATGTGATTCCCCTTCACAAAAGTGGAAGCAAAGCAGAGGCAGGAAACTACAGACCTGTTAGCTTGACCTCAGTGGTAGGGAAATGGTGGAATCACTTCTGAAAGAAAGAATTGTTGAGTACCTAGAGGCTAGTGGGGCACAGGACCCAAGACAGCATGGATTCACAGCAGGAAGGTCATGTCAGATGAATCTAATAGATTTCTTTGACTGGGTGACCAAAGTAGTAGACCAGGGAGGGGCTATGGACATATTCTACGTGTACCTAGACTTTAGCAAGGCATTTGACACAGTCTGACACAAAAGATTAATTAACAAGTTAGCCAGCCTGGGAGTGGGTCCCAGGGTGGTAACCTGGGTGAAAAATTGGCTGGACAACAGGACACAGAGGTCAATAGTTGTCACACCTGGACAGCTGGTTCTGATCCCTGTATCATATTTTTTGTAAATATAAAAATATGTGTTATAGACTGTGGCAGGAAGGAATGCTGGCTGCTAAAACTGACAATTCAACCCCCCAGGAATAAGTTCAAATGACAGGACATTGTTAAACTGCAGATATCTGGTGTGCAGTTATCTTGTCAATTTGCTTTGATCCCAGGAAGTAAAATTAGCCATTCATGATGTCCTCAGGGAAATCCTTTGATCTGCCCTAGATGTTCTGAGAAAAGGGCTACTGGCCAGTGTTATGAATAACTTCCCAGGAAGCCAGCTCATTTCATCAAAGAGACCTCTAATGTGTAGATACCAAGGCTATATGGAATTAAGGAGTCAAATACACTTTTGCTTTGAATACAGTGACTTATATCAAAGAGACTTTTGATGTGTGTGTGAAGCAAAGCACAGACTGGTTCTGACCAGTCAGACATAAGAAGAGGAAATTCATTATGTCATCTCTTATTTTTTTAAATACCTTAGTAGGCCTTCTTGGTGTTATAAAATATAGATTTTGTTACACCAAGGCGGAGTTTGGTGACCTCAGTGAGAAGGCCAGCTCAGGACTGTTTAACAAACTAAGAAGACCTTGACAGACACACTTGCATATTTCTGACTGAGAGAAGAGGAACATCAAAGCACTGAAGTAAGGATCTTAGACAAGATTAGTTTGAATGTTATTATTTGTAGGAATCTGCACTTTTACCTGTTTGTTTTAAGGCTGTATGTGTTGGGATATTTTGTTCTGTAATATTTTCTGTGTTCCTATTTTAAAGTAAAGATCTATATTTTAAAACAGAAACTGCCTGGAGTGCCTTGACATTTCTTTTTATTTAAGTGAAGCTTTTCAAGGTTACAGTTGACACTGTATATGAGCTTATTGTTATACCAAACTGGGAAATGGATAGAGTTCTCTAAAGTCTTGCATAGAGTTCTAAGGGTTCCTTTTGTAGACCTGGTTAGGTGCCCATAGGCAAAGATATCTGGCCCCCCGAAGACAGAATTATCTGAGCCTGGTAACTGGGTACGCTAACAAGAGATTATAAGTTTGAACCACTCCAGAACTTGAGACTAAGGTGACTCGAACCCACAAAACAGACAAGAGGGTTACCTTGTACTGTTAACTGTCCACAAATCCTACACTCAGAGGTTGGCACTTTGGGAGTAGAGGGCTAACCGGTTGAGCGAATTTGTGACAATAGTAAATGGAGTCCACTCTGAAGAAAGGGGGGTTACTAGTGGGGTACTGCAGGGTTCAGTACTTGGTCCAGTCCTTTTTAATGTCTTTATAAGTGACGTTGCAGAGGGACTGGAAGGAAAAGTATGCCTCTTTGCAGATGACACAAAGATTTGCAACAGGGTTGATACACAAGGGGGGTGGAAAGGATAAGAAGGGACTTGGCAAGGTTGGAGGAAAGGTCAAACGTATGGCAGCTTAGATTAAATACAAAGTGCAAAGTAATGTACCTTGTAAACAAAAATCCAGAGGAAGAGTACATAATGGGGGGGTTATTAGCAACAACAACAATGGAAAGGGACTTGGGGGTAGCCATATCAGAGACCTAAAGGTAAGCAAGCAATTTGAGAAGGCAGTAAGGATGGCTGGGGGGATACTGGGATGTATAGGGAGAGGCATCACCAGTAGAAACCAGGAAGTTATTATCCCTCTGTACAGACAGTTGATGAGACCCCATCTGGAGTACAGCATGCAGTTCTGGAGACCTCATCTTCACAAGGACATAGACAGGATGGAGGCAGTCCAGAGAAGGGCAACTAAAATGGTGCAGAGTCTGCAACAGAAACCATATGAAGAGAGACTAAAGGAGCTTAATATTTATACCCTCGAGGAAAGGAGGGAGAGGGGGGACATGATAGAAACTTTCAAGTACCTCAAGGGAATCAGCAAAACCCAAGAGGGTAGCATCTTTCAGAAAAAGAGATGCGCAAGAACAAGGGGACACAATCTGAAGATAGAGGGGGGATGGCTCACGGGCAATATGAGGAAGTATTTTTTCATGGATAGGGTGGTGGATGCATGGAACGGCCTTCCTGAGGAGGTTGTGGGGTCAAAAACAGTGGGGGAATTCAAGAATGCATGGGACAGACATAAGGCAGTTCTGGTCTGGAGTAGAAAGAAGTAGGCTGTTGGTTAACTAGGATCTGCAGCTTACCCAATAGGTAGGTAAGGAAATGGGCAGACTAGGTGGGCCAAGCGGGCCTTTTCTGCTGTCAAAGTCTATGTTTCTGTGTTTCTATGTAACTATTATCAACCTTTCTACATTGGTGAAGGATGCTGGGCAAACAGATCAACATATAACTGATAAGTCAGCACATTTGAATGCATTACATATGCAGAGTGAACTCAAAGGATGCTTGGATTTATGCTGGATATTTGTGAAGAAGAAATAAGTGGGACAGACAAAACACAATTGTGATCTGCATTAGATAATCTGATGCTGAAAGAAGAAAGAAGATTATAAAGAAATCCTTTATTTTTAAGATGATATATATACTACAGTGCACACCTGCTATAATGGACGCATCTATATACACAGCTTTTGTCCATTACATCCAGTGTCCATTATATCAAGAGATGGAGGAGCCCATGTTTTAGGTGTGTCTATGAGTGACAGCAGGGGCTCAGAGTGAATTATAACATATTATAACAGTGGTTTGAAAAAAGAAGAAACCCAGTTGGTGGAAGAGCATCACCTGATCATGGATTAAATCTCTTATTTAATGCACAGTTGCTGTGAATCTCCCTGAAGCAATATCCCTGGGCAGAGACAGAAATTACAAAGTGAAAAGCAGCCATTTTTTCCCTGTCAATGGGCTGGTATGCAGTCTACAGTAAGAGGGCTAGACGCTTTACAATAGTGACAGTGGGTCTGAGATAGGCAACCTACAATACCTCAAGTTAATCTTAATGACTGCAATGCTGTACCTCAACTAGCAAGTTTAATTTAGTGATGGCAACCTTGCTTTGCCACTGTGTTCCCGACAATGTCCTGTTTGAGTTAATGATAGCAACCTTGCTTCATTGCTACGTTCCCGGCGATGTCCTGTGCCACTGTGCCCTAGAGCTGCAACCCACAAGTCAGAGATATTGGATCATGTTCTCTGGAGCTTTGACCTGAGAAGCAGTGAGAGCTGGGCAGCTAGACGGAGAAACAGAAAGCAACAGACATTCCCTCGGTCATCTCACTGACTGAGAGAGAGAGACAGAGGTAGCAGTGCAACCTGCTGCAGACAGAGAAAGAGGGAGACCGACCAAGAGAGAGCTGCTGCAAAACTACAGACAAGACATATTTTCACCTCTTCCCCACTCCAGATCAATGCTGGAGTACACCAAGGCTCAGTCCTTGGACTCTCCTATTCTCCATTTTCCTTAATGATCTCTCATCAGTGTGCACCAACTCCTCTATCCAAATGTATGCTGATGACAATGTCCTCTTCTAATCGGGCCAATCACCAGCTGATGTTGCTTCCACACTCCAGCATGACTTTGAGAATGTTCAGCTCTGGTTAAGCTCCCATCAGCTTTTTCTCAAGCCAAGAAGACAGTCTCCATGACCTTCGTCACTGGGCAGTGATTCTCTAGGCTACCTAAATTGCCCTCCTTCCACACCCTTGATGGCTGTGCTCTTGAGGATGCCTCCTCCTCCTTTAGGTATCTTGGGGTCTGGCTAGACCAGCACCTCAGCTTCGCTGGACACATAGACTCCATCCTAAAAAAGCTGCACCCCAAATTAAGCGCCCTTTACAGGAACTGAAGTTTGCCCAGAAAATGATCCTTCCCATCTTTGACTACTGCAATGTAGTCTACAGTGCTGCTCCAAATTCATCCTTTACCAGATTGGAGGCCCTTTTCAATGATTCCTGTCGTTTTGCTCTGGATGTCCCCCCCCCACCACCACCACCACTATGATCTGTATCACTGTCTAGCTCTTCCTTACCTGAAAAATTGCCGTCTAGCCCACTGCATTAAATTCGTCTCTAAATTCTGGTTTGGTACACTTCCCTCCTACTTCATCGCCTCACTAGCATCCCGCCCCTCTGTCCCCTAGATCCAGTGACTCCCACACCCTTGCTGTCCCATGGTGTGCCATCTCTGTAGGCCAATCTTCGTTCTCCTATAGGTTCCCAAAACTCTGGAACTCATTGCCTCATCAAATCAGGCACTCCTCCTCCCTGTGGTCCATCTCTTCCTCCCTCTTCAGCTTCCTTTTCCCAACCTGTAACTGGTCCTAATTCCCACTCTGCTTTCTCCCTCCCTCTCCACTTACCTGCCTAGCTCTTAACGTGTGATGGAACCATAATGTGTTATTTGTACTTCTACGTCTGCATTGTAAGTACTGTAATTGTACTGCACTGTGTAGTCATGCTACCTCTGGCCTATGGGGCCCCAAATCCTTATGTTTATGACTTGCTGCAAATTATGTATTATATATCTGTTCCGAGGCTTCTGTGTTTTTACTACTTCATGTAAATAACTTGTAAATACCATTGTTTTTCTGCTTGTATCTCATGTAATTGTGTTTTTCCATGTATTGTACTCCCATGATGCCCTTCCCCCAGGACGCTCCATGAGACGAGCAATTTTACATTGTTTAGTGTGCCTTTCCTGGTGAAACTTCAATTAATAAATAAATATTTTATGTACAACAAATGTCAAAAATCATTTTCGGAGTCAATTTCTGATATGCGTATGTCATAAAATAAGTGACAGCTTAATTGGTTCTGTGGACTACTTTTCATGTCGGCAGCATACAGTACAATTTATGGTATTTAAACAGGGAGAAAAACACCTTTGTGAATTTTTTTTTTAAACATAACCAATGTTATAAGTGCAATAACCCACTACAGGGAATGGGGTTATTGGGGCCCTGTGCTCATAGCACTGCATAATGGCATGGCCCCACTCCCATTTTGTGCATGATGGTATGCATATGTGGGAGTGCAGGCCCTCTAAGCCCTTTACTCCAACTTACACATAAGTACAGAGACAATACCGCAGGCCTAGAGACATGAAAAGGAACCCTCATAATGCAAATTTGGCAGTATCTCAGTAACCATAGCAACAATGAAAAAATCCCACTGCAGTTGTACTCTTGACTTGGAAACCTCCATGCATGCTTAGTCCTAAAGGTGGACAAAGTGATGAGTAGCAAAAAATCTGTATCTCAAGCCATTTTGGAGATATGGGTGCTGAAAGATGCCTTGGGCAGCACAATGTTATCCTATGGGAAATTGCACAACTTTGGAGAGCCATAACTATGGAACCAATGTAAATTTTTTCACCAAACCACAAAAAGGTACATTGGTAGGGCAAGGGCTTCCAACTCTGAAAGTTTCAGTCCAAAAGTCCTATCCTTTCTTTTGCTATGAAGTGGCAAAGAAACATTGTTTGGGGATGTTTCCAATGTTATCCTATGGAAAAATTTTTGCAACTTGCTGCACCCACACTTTTTGGAATTTTGGCTTGCAATTTTCAGGGTAGAAGGAGGTTATCTGAAGGAACAATATAGCATTGGTTTTGGGGGAAAACTAATAATGCGTCCAAAAGGTTTTAAATTTTGAAATCTTGGGTTCTGAGCATGCTTAGTTCGTGGTACACATATATTTTTCCCTTATGCTATAATGGGAAACTTTAAACTTTAATAGCTTTTGAATGGATTAATATATTTTTTTTTACCAAACCTTCAAAAGGCACTTCTCTGACCCAGTCCGAATATACCCTGAAAATTTTGGACCAGATGGACAAACCATTTGGGCTGTGGAGACGAGCAAATAATTTCACAAAATTGAGGATTTTTCATACTTTTTCATACTCCGCAGCTCCACAACCACAAATCTGACCAGAATGAAACTTTCCAGATCCAGAGATCTATGGTACCACACTGTGCATGCAAAATTTCAGGTGCATCAGAGTAATGGTTGCAAAGTTATTAAAGGGCACAATTTTGAGTTTAACATACAGTAGAAGTGGCTGGGCAACCCTAATACTGATATGTTAGGGCCAGTATAGTTCATTGTAAAACACTACGTTAATGCATCACTTTGGGTTGGTATTAAAATGTTAAAAGCTGGTAAATTTGATGTTAGGGTTTCTAACTCTAACTCCCTACCCGTACACCCCAAGCAGCAAAATGACAAGACCACTCAAGCAAACCACAGACAGTCATACTAACATACTAAAATGCCAGCAGAATAGGCCTAATGGTCTTTCATGTCTGCTCGTTTGGTCAGCCCCCACCCTGGGTGCTGACCTTGCTGTCCCCCTCGCCTTCTCTGGCTTCTCCCTTCCCAGTTCCGGATATTCTTGCTGCATTGGATTTTGCTTCCTGAACCCTTCCCCTGTACCTGTCCCACCCCCTCTTGAACCCCTCCACTGTCTCTGCCTCCACCAGCCCCCTAGGTAGTGCATTCCATGGCTCTACCACCCTCTCAGTGAAGTAGCACCTCCTCCTTTCTCCCCTGAATCTTCCCCCCTCCAGCTTCCACCCATGCCCTCTAGTGGCCCCTTCCTCCTTCCTTCGAAGCACCCTCACTGTTCCTCCCCTATTTACCCTCTTCATGTACCTGAAGACCTCTATCATGTCCCCCGGTCCTTCTCTCTTCCAAAGTGTACATATTTAGCTCTTCGAGCCCTCCTCATAGGTCCTGTCCCCAAGCCCCAAATCATTTTGGTTGCCCTCCTCTGACCCTCTTCAGGAGGTTAATGTCCTCTTTAAGTGTGGCCTCCAAAACTGCATGCAGTACTCCAGGTGCGGCCTCACCAAGCAGTTATACAGGGGAGTATCACTTCCCTCCTTCTGAGGTGATCCCCTAGCGATGCATCGCAGCATCCTGTTGGCCTTGACTGCTGCCCTCCTACAAGTCTCAGAGTTGTTCATCTTGACATCCACCACCACCCCAGGTCCTCTCAGCCATTGAGACTTGTAGTATTTCCCAGGGTGTACACTTGGCCTGGGTTTCTGGCCCCAGATGGAGTACCTTGCATTTCCCTGCATTAAACCTCAGCTTCCACTTTCTAGACCATCTTTCCAGAGCCTCCAGGTCCCCCTGCAGGGCCACCCTCCCCTCCTCCCCATCCACCACTGCCCCCAGTTTCGGGTCATCTGCAAAGAGACTCAACTCACTCCTGATTCCTGTCCTTATGTCAGATACGTAGGCGTTGAACAGAAGGGGCCCAAGGACTGATCTCTGTGGGACCCCACTAATGACCCTCCTTGGGGAAGAGATTATCCCACCAACTACGACCCTCTGGGTCCGGTCCGGGAGCCAATTGCCTATCCATCGGATCATCTGGTTTCCCAACCCCATTTCTCCTAGTTTATCCAACAGGCCCCCGTGAGGAACAGAGTCAAATGCCTTGCTGAAGTCCAGAAAGAGGACATCCACTGGTCTACCAGGTCCAAGGCACTTGTCACCCAGTCATAGAACTCCACCAGGTTTGTCTGACACGATTTCCCCGGATGAATCCATGCTGTCTATCGTCCAGGCACCCTGACTTATCCAGGGCCCCCTAGCTACTCCTTGACAATGCCCTCCATCACTTGCCCACCACTGATGTCAGGCTGACAGGCCTGTAGTTCCCTGCCACCTCCCTTGATCCCCCTTGTGGATAGGCACTACATGCGCCACCTTCCAGTCTTGGGCACCACCCTGTCCTCAGAGAGATGGTGAAAAGCTCTGCCAGGGGTTTCGCCAGGACATCTGCAAGTTCCTTCAGCACTCTAGGATGTAATTTATCTGGCCCGGTGCTTTCTCCGTCTTAGGGAGCTGAGGCTTCCTCACCTCTCTGCTGTGATTTCCACTTCCAGTACCTCTTCTCCTACTTAGCCCTCCCCCACCTGCCAGTGATGCCCCCTCCCCAGACCTGCCGATTGGTAGGGTCCCCCCTCCTCATTATCTCTGTCTCCTCCCATGTATGATGCAGCATCCCCATTTCCCTGGTGAAAACTGGGTGAAGTACTCATTTAGTACCTCAGCCTGCTCCTCTGGGTCTTGTGCCCATCTCTCCCCTGATTTAATCCTGCTAATCTGCCCTTCACCCTTCGTCTTTCCCCAATGTATCTAAAGAACCCTTTTTCCTCTCCTAATTTCCCTGGCCAGGTTCTGCTCCTTCCTTGCCTTGGCCGCCCTCACCACTCTAGTGGCCCTTCTAGCCAACAGCTCATACTCCCTCGATCCCTTCACTCCTTGAGCACTTGAATTTCTTATAGGCTGCTTTCTTTCCCGCACCACCTCCTGGACCTCCCTGGTCCACCAACAGGGTTTTGGGCCCTACCGCATTTTCGTCTTACTTGCACAGGTGCTGGTAGCATCCTGCACCCTCCGATGATTTCCCACCTACTATCAGCGTCCATGTCTGACCCAATCCCATCCAAATACCCTTAAGGATTCTTCCCATTTCCCTTAAAATCCACCCCCTGAGTTGGTTACTTCCGTCTTTGTGCACCTTCTCACCCTCCTAGGTCCAGGCAGAACCAGACCATGGCATGATCACTCCCCGCCAATGGGTCCCTTACCTCCAGGCCCCCAATCTGGTCACTGTCTGCCAGGACCACATCCAGTACCCGTGCCTCCCTGGTCGGTTCCCTCACCTGCTGAGTTAGGAACGCGTCTTGAAAGACATCCAACAACCTCTGTTCCCTGGTCACAGAGGATGTCATAGTCTCCCAGTCTGTTCCTGCATGTTTAAGACCCCTAACACCACCACCTTTCCTCTGCCCAGTCTGCAGTGTCTCCTAACATCTGCCACCAGACTGTCCTCCAGCTCCTCCGCCAGGGCAGGGGGTCTATACACCACTCCTATTTTTACTCTCTTGCCCCCCCTTGTTATCAAGGTGACCCAAATCGCCTCCACGGTTCCCTCTGCCTCCTCAACTCCCTCATGCCAATGCAGTTTTTACTATCATTGCTACCCCTCCTCCCCTTCCCTCCCCCCTGTCCTTCCGGAACATAGTGTAACCCTCCAGGTTCAGGTCCCAGTCATGTCTTGCAGTGGCCCAAGTCTCAGTGACCGCTGCCACATCCACTGCTCCCTCAGTTAACATCGCCTGGAGCTCAGGCATTTTATTGCCCAAGCTCCTGGCATTTAGCAGGACTACCTTCCACCCTTTCCCTTTGGTTTCATTTCCCCTGCTCGTGTTCCCTTGGGGATTCTGTTTTCTCCTGGTCTGCACTTTGCCAGTTGGTCTTTTCCTGCAATCCTCCTGGTCCCCAGGGGGGTGGAGACAGAGTCCCTCCTTTATCGGCATCCCCTTGACTGCCTTTTCTCCCATCCCACCCCCCTTCACAAGTTTAAACCCCACTTTTCACCAATGAACTCCTCCATTTTCAACTTAAGGATTCCCTCCTCCAAATTGAGATGTAGTCTATCTCTAGCATACAGCTCCTTATCCTCCCAGGTCTCCCCAATCCCCCATCAACCCATACCCTCTGGCCTCCACACCACTCCCTGAGCCACTGGTTTATCTCCCTAATTTTTCTTTTGTGTTCCCCACTAGCCCTTGGCACTGGCAGGATTTCTGAGAAGGAAACTGTGCATCCTATGTCATGACAGACCCTGGCGAGCTCCCTGAATCTTGCCTGTATCTCTAGCTCGCTATCATCAGGTAAGACAAACAACATACAACTGTTTCCAGATTATACATATACATATACATATACATATACATATACATATACAGTAGCACTAATGTGCTATGTTCATGGATTTGTATCTGCGGCATACAAACTGCAAAAGATACACAATCAATTGTTGCTGCAGATAGGAATCCACAATACTGGATTACAGCACAGGGCCCTCCAAAGCAGTACTGCTGACATGTTGAGAATGGATGCCATGGTACCAGTCACCTTTGCCCCATCCATTACAATTCACCAAGAGTTTCAAACAAGGCCCGGAGACATGCAAAGCAACTTAGTACACCTAAAGGTGTACTAAGGTACGAGTCGCAGCTAGCTCATTTCTCAGTGTTTTTGAGATATAGCTGCCGAAAGGTACCCTGACCATTACAGTGCTATCCTATGGGATGTGCAAAACTTCAGTCTTATAACTATGCGGCGCAGTAATATTTTTCCACCAAACCACCAAAAGGCACATCTGTGGGGCAAGCCCTTTGTACCCCGAAAATTTCAGCCCAAAATTCCAAACTGTTTATTATGTAAAGAAATGACAAATGTATATTTACTGTTCAAACAGTAAATGGTTATTTACCATTTGAACAGTAAAGTTCAAACAGTAAATGGCCATTTACTGTTTGAACAGTAAATGTTTATTTACTATTTGAACAGTAAATGGTTATTTACCGTTCAAACAGTAAAGTTCAAACAGTGAATGGTTATTTACAGTTCGAACAGTACAATTTGAAAAGTAAATGGTTATTTACCATTTGAACAACCTGTCTTGCAGCCATCACAAAAATAATTTTATTTCAAAAATGATTATATATTTTCACACCAAACCATCCAAAGGCACCCCCTTGGCACACACCCCATCATCCCTACAATTTCAGATAAATATTTCATTCTGTGTGGGCTGTAGATGATGGCAAAACAAATCCCATGTTTTCCTATGGGAAGAAAAAACATAATTTCTTCACTGTTTGACCACTTTATATCTCAAAAACTGTACAAGCTGCTATCACAAAACTTTACAGATCACGTGACACTCACAAAATGACACACATCCCAATGTTTGGGATATTTTGTCGAAAAATGCCAAATTTATTAAGGTGCAAAAATTGAGATTTAACACTGAAGTGCTGTACCAACCCTAACTATAAGGGAGCTACCACACCCCTGTAATATAAAATTTTCTGTTTCTTTGTCACTTCACTGCAAAGAAACGGTTTGGACTTATGGGTTGAAATTTTCAGGGTACAAAGGGGTTGCTCCACAGATGTGCCTTTTGCTGGATTGCTGAGAAAATTTACATCTGTATTATAGTAGTAAGATTTTGAAGTTTAGTGATTTCCCATAGGATAACATTGTAATGGTCAGGGTACCTTTCGGCAGCTATATCTCCAAAACGCTTTGAGATACCGACTTTCTACGACTCGCAACATAGTACACCTTTAGATGTACTAAGTTGTTTTTCATGTCTCCAGGCCTTGTTTACAGCTATGGGGGACATTTTTATGAATGGGGCTAAGGTGAGTTTGATACTGTGCCATTATGAACCGATGGGAGTGCAGTGTGCGTTTTCAAACATAAATGACAGATGGCTACTATTATGAACAATGGCAGCCTAGGGTCCAAAGGACCCTGCCCTCCCACAGGGAGAGGAGGATTAATTACATTGTTTCTACACTTATGGTCACCCCATTCTCTTATTGTGTACCCATCTTAGTTTATTTATTTATTTATGTCTTTGTTAACCGGGTACTTTTGGAATGGGGTGAGCATTAGTGTTCATAACCCCAAGGCACACCCCTTACACCAGTCTCTGCATGCTGGGTAGGGGTAGGGTGTAAGGGCTGAAAACCAAGGGTGGGGAGTGGGATGTTAGGCTTGGGAACCCTAACCTGCCCTGATTACCTGGCAAAGATCGAAGCAGGTAAGTCCCAAGGGATGAAAAGGATGTGCCCCAGGATTACAGTGAAACAACTGGTGGTGAAACTTGCAGTAACCTTTCAGAAGTCTGTTCAGACAGGTGCAGTGCCAATGGAAGTAAAGTGTCCAGTGTGGTTCCCATCTTCAAGAAGAGGGCAAGGTAGGTCCCTGGCAATTATAGGTCGGTCAACCTGACATCGGTGTTTGGGCAAGGTCCTGGAGGCCATTATCAAAGACAGAATTATGGAACGCTTGTCTGAGGCCAGGATTCTTGTCTCCTCTAAGCATGCCAAATCTACCTGATCACCTTCTTGGATAGGGTGAACAGGGAGGTGGACAGATGCAGGGCCATAGATGAACAGTTCAACTGGCCAGGATGACACACTTTCATCACAGTTTCTGCCAGTGGCATCTTGCAGGATCCTTCAGTAACACACAGCAATCCAATGGTACCTGATTGTCATGCATGAAACTGTGACATCCTTATCACAGAGTGCATCATCCTGGTGGGCAACAGTGTAGCCTATCTGGACTTCAGGAGGGCCTCTGATACTGTGGCACAAGACTAGCTTTGGGCAAGTTAAACTAATGTGGTATACAAGCGTCACCCATCTGCAACCATAGAAACATAGAAACCTAGAATTTGATGGCAGATAAGGACCGCTCTAGATTCTAAATGATCTGCAGCTTATCTTCTCTTTCTTGCCACTATGGTTGCCGTCTGTCTATCCCATGCATTCTTGAATTTCCCCTGTTTTTGCTGCTATGACCTCTGCAGGGAAGCTGTTCCATGCATCCACCACCCTTTCTATGAAAAAATACTTCCTCATGTTATCCCTAAGTCTCCCCCCCTTCGGCCTCATACTGTGACCCCTTGTTCTTGCACTTCTCTTTTTCTGACAGATGCTTCCCTCCTGAACCCTGTTTATCCCCTTGAGGTACTTGAATGTCTCTATCATATCCCCCCTCTCCCTTTTTTCCTCAAGGGTATACATATTCAGGTCTTTCAGTGTTTCCTCATATGTTTTCTGGTGCATTCCTTTCACCATTTTCATTGCCCTTCTCTGTATGGCTTCCATTCTGTCTATGTCCTTCTGGAGATGTGGTCTCCAGAACTGAACACTGTATTCCAGATATGGCCTTACCAATTGTCTGTACAGTGGCATCACCATCTCCTGTCTTCTACCAGCAACACTTCCCCCTCTCCTTTTGCACCCCAACATCCCTCCGGCCCTTCCCACTGCCTTCTCACATTGCTTGTCTACTTTCAGGTCATCCGTTATAATTACCCCCAGGTCTCTTTCCAGTTTTGCTGTTGTTAGTATCTTCTCTCCTCCATCTTGTATTCCTTGCTAGGATTCCTGTGCCCTAAGTGCATGACTTTGCATTTTTTTTATTGAATTTCAGCTGCCACACTCTTGACCACTCCTCCTGCTTGCCTAGGTCTGTTCTCATTCTTTCCACCCCGTCTGGGGTGTCCACCCTTTTGCAGATCGTGGTGTTGTCTATAAAGTGGCTTCCCTTCCCTTCAGACCCCTCCACAGTGCCACTAATGAAGACATTGAAGAAGACCAGCCCAAGTAATGAGCCTTGTGGCACCCCGCTGGTCACCCTCCTGTCTCGGGATTGAACTCTGTTAATAACTACTTTCTGTGTTCTGCTGCTCAACCAATTTCTGGCCCAGTTCACTACCTTAGGACCAGCTTCCAGACTGCCCAACTTGTTTATTAGCCTCCTGTGTGAGACAGTGTCAAATGCCTTGCTAAAATCTAAGTAGGCCATGTTCATGGCCCGCCCGATGACCACCCTGGTTACATAGTCAAAGAAATCTATCAGATTTGTCTGACAAGATCTACCAGCTGCGAATCTGTGTTGCCTTGGGTCTTGTGCCCTGCTGGCCTCAAAATATGCTACAGTCCTTTCTTCTAGCATCCATTCTATCATTTTCCCCACCACTGAGGTCAAACTGACTGGCCTGTAATTCCCAGCTTCCACCTTGCTCCCACTTTTTTGTAGTGGTACCACATTTGCCCTCCTCCAGTCCTTTGACACCACTCCCTCCTCCAGTGATTTGCTAAATAGGGCAGTCAGTGATGCCCCTAGTACCTCCCTGAGTTCTTTCAGTATTCTGGGATGCATCCCATCTGGACCCATTGCCTTGTCCACTTTTAGTTTCAAGAGTTCCTTTAGGACTCTCTCCTCCATGAATGAACTGGTGTCCACCTCTCCTCCATGTATTTCTACTGTCTAATTTTGGTCCCTCCCCTTCCCCTTGTTTTGTAAATACTGAGCAGAAGTATTCGTTCAGAATTTTCTGCTTTTTCTAGGTCCCCCTCTACACATCCTCCCCCTTTATTTAGCCTCACAGTCCCTCCATTGGTCTTTTTCTTCTCCCTAATATACCTGAAGAAGGTTGTGTCTCCTTCTTTTACTGCTTGTGCTATTCTTTCTTCAGTTTGTGGCTTTGTGCACCTGACTGCTTTCCCCACCTTCTTCTTGTTTTGCCTGATACAGTTTGCGGTCTTCCTCCCTCTGTGTGTCTTTGTACTTTTTGAATGCCTTTTTCTATTCCTTAACCTTCCATGCCGCTTCTTTAGAAAATCATAGTGTTTTTTTTTCATTCTTTTTGCTTTGTTGACTTGCTTTACATAGAGGCTTGTTGCCTCTGCTATGGCTCCTTTAAGTGTCTCCCACTGTTCCTCTAACCCCCCTCCACCTTGCCAGGATTTTCTTGAGGTGTTCCTCCATTTTTGAAAAGTTGGCCCTTTTGAAATCCAGGCCCTTACTTTTGTGTGGCTTGACTCTACTACTGTTTTTACCTTAAACCACACTGTGGTGTGATGGCTGGACCCTAGGTGGCTGGCCACTGATAGATCTGTTATTCTGTCACCATTGGTGAGAACCAGGTCTAATATTGCTCCCTCCCACATGGGCTTCTTCACTAGCTGTCTGAGGCATGCCCCCTGCAGGGCATCCAAGATGGCTCTTCTCCAGGTAGTGGCTGCTGCACAGGTGTTCCAGTTAACATCTGGCATGTTTAGGTCCCCCACCAGCAACACTTTCCCTCTCTCTCTCTCTCTCTCTCTGCCATTTTGTGAATGGTATCCACTAATACCCTATTTCCTCCCCCTGTGCTGGGCTGTAGACAACCCCAGTGTAGATGGTAGTGCCATTTCCCATCTCTAAGGTGACCCGTGATGCCTCTTCCCCTTCCTGTCTCCCCACTAACTCAGCTGCTTTGATCCCCTCCCTGATGTATTTAGACACCCCTCCCCCCTTTTTGCCTTCCCTGTCTCTCCTGAAGATTGTGTAACTTGGTATGGTAACATGATTATCTCAGTCATGGTTACCTGTGGACCATGTTTTGGTGACTGTGACAGTTTCTATGTCTTCCTCTGCCATCAAGGATGCTTGGTCTGGGATCTTGTTTCTCAGGCTGCCATCATTTGTATATATGGCTTTCCATGTTTTGATGCCTCCAGCTGTACCAGCTCCCCCTTTATCCCTATGCCTTCCCTCTACGCCTCTCCTGCCTTTACCTCTATTTGTGGTTCCTTTTGTTGATTCCTCAGCCCTAGTATCCTTCTGTTTGTCTGCCTTAACTTGTGGGGGTGGGGGGCAGTTAGCCTTTCCCTGCTTATTTCCACCACTTCCTTTGCTAGTTTAAATACTTGCCAATGAAACATTTAAACCTCTCACTAAGAATCTTGGTTATTCTCCCACTCCCCAGGTTGATGCAGTCCATCCCTCCTAAACAAGCCTGCATCCCTCCAGGTGGTCCTCAGTCCCCAATGAAGCCAAATGCCTCAGCTCCGCACCAGCTCTTCAGCCATTCATTGAATCCCCTGATGTGGAATTTTCTGGCCTCTCCCATGCCATAGACAGGTAACAATTCTGAGAAAGTTACCATGTGTGCCATCTGTCTAAGACCCCTTCCCAACTCCGTGAACTCCCTCTGCACTATCCTCCTAACGTTGTTCCCAGCCAGGTCATTTGTCCTAAGGTGGACAATGACATCTAGCTCACTCTCCTGTCCTGCTGCCCTAGCGATCCTTTGGATACGCTTCCCATCCCTCCAAGCCATGGCACCGGGTAGGCACCTGACCTCCCCATCTCCCAGCCCCAGTTCTACCCCCCTAATAGTAGAGTCCCCCACTAGGAGTTCCTTCCTTTTCCTCTGGGGTCTCTTGCCATCCCCAGGGTTTTCCATTGCAGAGGATCCCTGCATCCACCTTGTCCACCACTGCAGGTGCCTTAACAAGACATTCCTGCCCTGCCAGGATGGCAATGGAGTTGTGGAGTGGAACCTCAGGTTGGATGCACCTCTGCCCTACCTCCCTCACCCTCCCTGAGCCCATCTTTGTCCAACTGCCCCTCCTTTCTGACATCCTTTGAGGCAGCGGGTGTGGACTTGTTGATCCCTCGGTGGGGGGGGGGAGGAGGTCTTCTGAACCCTAGCTAACTCCATCCAGAGACGAGCAACCTCCTCCCTCAATGCAGAGAGGTTCCTACAGATAGGCCAGTATCGCAGCTTCCAGAATGTCTCCCTGAAGACTACCACCCCACAGCCACTGCATTGCACCACTCCCACAATGTTTGTTGTGACCTTCCCTTTAATGGGCTTCAGCTGCACCCTCTATACTTTTTATTTATTTATTTATTTTTGTGTTTGGTACTTTCTGTCTGGAGGCAGGAAGTTGCAATCTACTATGGGCCCATGACCTATCTATGGAGGACGAGCCTAGGGTGGGTGGAAGGAAGTGAGGGCGGGTAGGGATTTCTGGTGCTCCCCTTGTTGGTGAAAAACAATCAGCCTAGCCGCACACCTCTCACAGCTGAATTCCTCCAAATGACTCTCTATACCTCTGATTGTTTGTTTTAAAGGGTCTTCACAGTCGATTTGAATTTGTTAAAAAGTAAAAAACAAACAAAAATCTTTCCCTTTCGGGAAAAAGGATTTAATCACAGGGGAAATCAAATAATAAAATAATAAACCACAAAAAGATCAAATAAAAACAAGCTGACTAATCAACTCTACCTTTGGCAGTGTGTCAACTGTAGTTCCCTCTACATTTTGGTCAATCAAGGGATTCATTTTCAGGCCACAGCCTGCTCATAGCCATGTGACTACTGCCACTGTATAAAAGGAGGAGCTTGGCTCAATCTTAGAGAGTTGTTGTTGGGGAGTAGGAGCGAAACATGGAAGAATGAGGAGTGGGGATTCCTCTCAAGGAGATCCTTAGTAGGTCCTTGTGGACTTTATTTGTCCTGGGGAAAATAGATTGTGAAGGGGTTGTGAGTGAGTGCATCAAGGTCTGTTGGGGAGACCTAGACTTGTGTTGAAGGAGCATCACCTCAACAGTGCTGAAAGGGCCTCAGCTTTGGTTGGGTGGGAGGACCCCATATCGAAGGGTGGTTGGAAGTGTGGTACTGTGTCTGTCTGGGGCATAATGATTTGCCAATGTACTGTCCTGATCTTTCACCAAATAAGTGCCTGAAAGATAGTGGGATGATGGCTTAAGGTCATCTGCCCAGAAACCCCAACCTGGAGCAGTCTGTGGTGCCTGTCTGTCTGGCTTCTATTCTGTGAGCTTGAGTCATTATGGTCCCCTAAAATGAGGGGCTTCATGAAGGGCATTATATGAAGGAGTGTAGGAGCTGGGACCCTCAGCCAAGGTCCACAGTCAGTTTTAGAGGGGCTGGTTGGGACAAGGTGCCAGTATGTATCAATTAGCATCTGGAGAGTAAGTAAAATACACTATCATGTAAAGGGGGTTAGTCTTGGGACCCTTGTTTTAGGTTCCATACCTGGGTTGCTTAATGAAATCTGGAAGCAGCCAGAAAATGTATTTGTGTCTAATGACTTGGATCAGTAATTACATCAAATGTATTGAATTGTGCTGATTATATAATATACTGCTGACAGTTTACCTGATCTGTATTGGAACTGTAAATACATTTGCTGTACTATTTTGACCATGATTTCAAGCTGTGGGCAATCAACTGTGGTATTTTACTATCAGAACTGTTTTGTGTGTAAGTCCCCCAAAATGGGCTTACAGTTGGAAGCTGCAGCTCCATGTTCCTTGATCAGCT
This sequence comes from Neoceratodus forsteri, assembly GCA_016271365.2. Classification (NCBI taxonomy): domain Eukaryota; kingdom Metazoa; phylum Chordata; order Ceratodontiformes; family Ceratodontidae; genus Neoceratodus; species Neoceratodus forsteri. The sequence goes on along the minus strand of CM057455.1, from coordinate 278,089,508 downwards.
GATTGGTGGCTCTGGCAGGATTCTGACCCAGTTTGGTCTGTGGTTTGTCTCCCTCATGGCTCCGGCTGCCCTGCAGTGGTGTGCCGACCCTTGGCAGGCAGGCCGGGCATGCCTGTTGCTTTCTGCACCTCCTGGCACTGGTTGGGTGTTTGCCTCCACAGTCCAGACCCTAGTGTGCATTCCAGGGTGTGCATCTGGTGATCCAAAGGACCAGCAAGGAAGATGTCGATAGGCTTGCCTGGTGAAGACTGCTTACAAAGGCCTCTGAGGAGAAGATGGCAAGGCCAGGCATGTGAAGGCCAGCATCTTCATCTCTCCAGTTATCCAGCTTGGCACCCGGAAGAATTGGGCACCCCAGCTTCATCAGGTTTCATCAGGTCTGGTAAGCCAGGCTGACCAGGTATGTGAACCGTATATGCTGTATAGTGCCCCCCTCCCTAGGACTTTTTACCATCATACCCCTAGACACAGGGAAGGGGGCTTACATGTATATGATGCCTGAGGGTTGCACCATTGCCCTGAGTCAGGAGAATTTCCATAGAAACATGCTGTAAAAAACCTTATAGGCAGAAAAAGACAGAGTCCATGGAGCTAGCCCTGGGAGTGCCTAAAAATCTATTCCAGACTTTAACCTAACTAACTCTGTTTTCCAGCAAAGTAGGGTTCCCCCAACAGGGAGTCTGGGTTACATATGAGGCATACACAAAGTGAATTGCTCATTGACTTGGGGGCAAAATGGCAGAAGGATGTAATGAATGGGCACTACTCAGAGTGGTGAAGAGTTCTCAGTGGCACCCTTCAGGGATCAGTGCTGGGGCCACTGTTCATCATCTTCATTAATAATCTAGAAACTGGGGTCTCCAGCTGGCTGTTTAAGTTTGTGGCTGACACTAAACTGGTCAGGGTGATGGACTCCTCTGAGGCTGTGGACAAGTTTCAGGAGGACCTGAACAAACTGGGGGATCAATCTGAATGCTGGAATCCTTAGACTCAGTGTAGCCAAATGCAAGTTGCCATGCTTTGGGAGGAAAAACAGAGGTAGGACCTACACACTGGGGACTAGATTTTAGAACCTTCAGGATTCTCGCAAGTCCTGGCTGGGTCAAATATATGGTGGGCTGGGCTTGTGGCAGTCTAAAGGGATTTTCTATCTCTTGTATCAAAGTGATGCTCTCTAGACCATCTTGTTTGTGGTCTAGCAGCCGTCAATGCCAGCGACCCAAAACACACCGCTCGCAGCTGAAATTAGCCGCAAGCTTCCGAAAATGAGGTTGACTGTCGCAGCTGTGCCCGACATTATAAAATCGGGTGCAGTGGTGGAAATTGGCAAAGTCACAGCTGCGATGGCACTAGGACTTGACCAAAAGCTTGACGGAAGCCTTGCAGTGTCCTTTGAAAATCCAGCCCCATGTACGAACATACGAACATACGAAATCTGCCAGCAGATAAAGGCCTAGAGGTCTATCAAGTCTGCTCAAATGTGCAGCTAGCACCCCTTATTCTGATATGTGTAAGCTCCTGTCGCTGCAATTGAGGAGGAAAAGGATCTGGGGTCATAATCAACAGTGGGTGGAACCAAGACAAGTAGTGTGGAGCTGTGGTCTAGGGAACCAGAAGAATGTTGGGGTATCAAAAGGTAGATAGATAAAAAGTTTTATTCATATAATCATATGAACTAGGATGTACTCAATTGAGCCGAAGCTCATTTACAATGAGGTCCTATACAGGCAACTTCACATTGTACACAAACTTTACATTGGAGAAACAAACATACATGGAGTTTCACACTATATACATATTTTGCAAAAAAGGAGACATACATGAAAGGGGAGAGTAGCAGAGCAGGGGAAGGAATCCTGCCACTTTACAAGGCCCTGGCCAGGCTCTACCTTGAGTACTGCATGCAGATTTTGTCTTCTGAATACAAAAAGGAAACTGAGGCAGTTGAGGGAGTGCACAGCAGAACCATGAAATGATCAGCTGTATGGAAGACAAAAGATATGAGATGTTAGAGGCCCTTAACATGTTTATCCTGGAGAAAAGAAGGCTGAGATGGGACACAATCTCAGTTTGCCACAAACTCGGGGTATCGACAAGCTCAAAGAGTCAGAGATTTTTTTCTAATTTCTAATTTATTACTTTTTCAAAACGAATGACAACCACACAGTACACGGAAATTAATAAGACTGGGCAGAAGCAAGGTGGGGATGGGATATGGCTGATCTGGGTGGGTGAAATTAGTAATTGATTTAAAAATATTTTAACTTAAGGCAGACCTTTTTGGTAAGGCTTGGAGGTAGGCTATAGTGAGGGGCAGCATCAGAGCTTTGGTATTTCCATGAAGTGCACAGGACCATGTAACTCTACAGGCCAGTAGGCTAGGAGCAAGTGGTACGCTTATTGTTTTAAAAAATGCAGTTAGCACAAAATAATTGGTAGATGTGAGGAGAATGGGAGTTGACTGAGCTGGCTGGGTAAGTGGGGTTTTCAGGTGAATTAGAAAAAAAATGTGAAACATTTAACTTCAAGCAGACTTATTTGGGTGAGGCTTGGGGGAGGGATATATAGAGGGGCAATATCAGCGTGCCACTATTTCCAAAGGATGTAAGACCACAAGACACCAGACGACAAATCACATCCAAGGTTAAGAGACGTAGAACCAAACTACCCCTCACGTGAGTGACCCTGAAGTGTGAAGACCCTGTAGTAGTAGGAGGAGGAGAGAGTCCGGAGGGGCATCTGCAGGCAGTCTACAGGTCTGCTAGGAATACTGTCAGTCTCCCAGGGCAAAGTAAACTTCTTAAAATTCACACAGTGGAGGCCAGGGGGAAGGGGGACATGGCTGAGACATAGACGTTCTTGTGAGAAATCAATAGGGTGAACTGTAAGGACCTGCTTACGAGGAATGAGGCCACTCTAACTACAGGACGCAGGTGGAGACTGGTGGGGGGGCATTTAGCAAGGACGTGAGGAAGTGCTTTATGGGGTGGGTGGTTGGTGAATGGACTAGACTGCCCAGAGAGGTGGTTGAAGCCAAGACAGGGTTAATCTTGGGTGGGCAGATATAAGAGAATATTGGGACCCAAAGGCAAGAAGAGAGGTAGGGATACCTGGGGAAGGGGAGATGATGAGCCACTTGGGCTGTCAGATCTCTAAATCCAGTCCAGTGTTGCACAGAGCGTGGAGCTAGGTAGGGAAATGGGCAGACTGGAAGGAGAGTTTTGCTGCTGACACAATATATGTTTCTGTGTTTCAATGTCTCTAAATCTGCTGATGGAATACCAGGGGTGGGGACATAACCACAACATTAATATTCTAAAGATCAGGGGTGTAGCTAGACAATATAAATGCATACACTAGGACCATGTTTGTTGCCCCATCTGGCACAATAAATACAACTTTTGTACACCATGACACTGGTTGTTGCCCCCCATGCACTGGTAAATACAGCTGCCATACTATGCTCCCTCAGACACCCACGTTCCACCTCAGAGCCTCTAATCTTGCACAATCCCTGGGATACAAATAATCAGTGGTTAATCCTTCTAGCTTTGAGTTCCATGAATAAAATTACAGCCAACATCAGCTGGTTTTGTTATGTTTTCATCAACAAAGGCAGCAGTTCAGAGCCTTTTTGTTGCCCCCCTTAAATAAAATGTACACCATGGAGTACATAGAGTATGCCTTCCTACACCCATGCTAAAGATCTGTTTCCTGAACAACACTTCAGGCCTGCAGTGGCGCTATTTGTTATGACTACAAATGCACCTTCTAGAAGAAACATCAGTACTACAGTGAATATTTTTTTTTCACATTTTTTTTTCTCCCCACCCCCCCTTAGGTGTGTAGCACCTCATACTGTGTCCAGCTATAGCTAATATATGTGGCTAGCTCTTGGACACAGGACACAGTCCCATAACCTATCACATCAGGTAAACACTGCTGTATGTTGTAGTTGAGAAACATTTTTTTGCTGCAGTTTAATTACACAATAAAGCATGACAGGGTGTGTGTTACTGTGTAATAAAGTCATGCCTCAGGTGGTTGAAGCACGAGGCCACAGGCTGAGTGCATTCAACGCCCAAGAAGTGACATTATTACACAATAACACACACCCTGGAGTACCTTACTGCTATTATACAATGGTTCCATTTATGAAAAAGGAAAAGAAAATGAGAACAAATGTTTAAAATATTTTTTTTCCCCCAGTTTTTGTTAGGGTAGGTGTACATATTGAAAAAATTGTCCCTAGTTTTCCTTTTGTGATGCAGGTGGTGCTGCTGCTATGTGTTTGTCCTGTATCTTGTTTTAAATCTCTCTTTCTGGCTTTCTGTTTGTGTGAGCCTCCCCATCCCATTCATCTAGAAACATAGAAATGTAGAAATTGATGGAGGATAAGGACCGCTAGGCCCATCCAGTCTGCCCATCTTCCCTACCTACTGCAAAAAATGCAGACCCTACTTGATCTCCAGCTTTACCTTCTTGTTCCTATCGCTAGGGTTCCCCTATGTCTGTCCTATGCATTTTTGAATTCCCCCATGATGTTTTCCCCAACCACCTCCGCTGGGAGTCTGATCCATGCATCCATCACCCTTTCTGTCAAGAAATATTTCCTCACATTACCACTTAGTCTACCCCCTTCCAACCTCATGTCATGCTCCCTCATTCCTGAACATCTCCTTTTCTGAAAGATGCTATCCTTGGGTACCCTATTTATGCCGTTTAGATATTTGTAGGTTTCTATCATATCTCCCTTTCTCTCCTGTCCTCCAGGATATACATATCGAGGTCTCCCAGTCTCTCCTCATATGATTTTTGGTGCAGGCCCTGCACTATCTTTATTACCCTTCTCTGAACTGCCTTCACCTTGTCTATGTCCTTACGAAGATAGGGCCTCTAGAACTGGACACAGTACTCCAAATGAGGCCTCACCAGTGATCTGTACAGTGGCATCACCACCTCTTTTCTTCTGCTGGTGATACCGCTCCCTGTGTACCACAGCATCCTAGTTGACTCTCCCCACAGCCTTGGCACATTGCTTGGCCACCTTTAGGTCATCAGATATGATTACCCCCCCATCCCTTTCCTGTTTGGTAACCATTAGTATCTCCTCCCCCCAACCATGTAATCCTCCCCTGGGTTCTTGTGCTCCAAATGTATGATTTTGCAGTTTATTACATTGAATCTCAGCTGCCACACTCTAGACTATTCCTCCACTTTACTGAGGTCCCTCCTCACCTTTTTCACCCCTCCGAGAGTGTCCACCCTTTTGTAGATCTGTTGTTCTCTGCCTTTTCAGTCCCCCAGGTGAGTGTTTGAAATTCTCTACTTTGCTGGTTTTCACCTATCTTGGTGTTGTGACGTTGGTTTTCAGTGTTACGTTTTTCAGATACCACTCACTCCGCTGATGCAGTTTAACTACTAAACGAGCGAGTGAGACCAAGTGAGAGCAGTATCTGAAAGGAGTTGCCAGGTCCCATGGTCTTTTGTTCAGTAGAAAGACGGCATCTCTCTAGTTCTCCCCATGCAGCTGAGGAAAAATACTTTACCCTGAGGGACACTGTTTCATCTGTAACACCCCCTTGCTGCCCTCCATTTGTCTAGGGGTCCTGATTAGGGCTGAGTGAACTGTTCCACCTGACATCTGAACCCCTGGATTGAACCCTTACTGTAAATCACAGACCTGGATAAGTAGGGACTTCGCCGCTGAAGTCCGGTTCTGGGTCTGTGGTTACATGCAGAGCACCGCAGAGTGTTCTGTTGCCATGGGGATGCTATCTCATGCATGCTGCACATACAGGCAGCCAGTAGCATCTAATCAAGCAATAGTGTAGGGGATATTCATGTGACACACTCAGTCATGGTATATATCCATGGTAAGTGCGCAACACGGCCCAGACTTGTTCATTTATGTCTTTGTGGTGGGTGAAGACGGAGTAGGATCAGAACTTGTATCAGTGCATGCAGAGTATATTTTGAGCTGAGAGGAGCCAGAGAAGAGGATTTTTTGCAGCAGATTTTGGATGGCTGGCTGGCATAAGTGGCAACTAGTGGCATGAAGAAGGAAAACAGAGAGGGGAGACTTACTGGGGTGGGGGAGAAAGTCATCATTATCAAGGAAGGGAGAGGAGAGAAATTGGAAGATGGGAGAGAGAGAGAGAGAGAGAGAGACAGTAGGTGGGGGCCGGGGGGGGGAAGCCAAGAAAAAAAAATAAGACATATATTTGGCCTCAGTGTGGCTGTGTGAAGTGTACAGAGCAAGGGCAATCTGGAAAAATAAATCATTGACTTGTGCCATCCAGAGAGTCTACTGGGGCCCAAGAGAATTTTTACAGTGACAAATCCCAAATAAAAGTTTATTCATTTCTTGGCCTCAGTGTGGCTGTGTGTACAGGGCAAGGGCAGACTGGCAAAATAAATCTTTGACTTGTGCCATCCGGGGGGGGGAGAGAGAGAGAGAGAGAGAGAGACAGACTCGGGGGGGGGCATGAGAAATTTTACAGTCACAGAAATCCCAAAGAAAAATGTATTTTCTTTTCCTGGCCTCAGTGTGGCTGTGTGTACAGGGCAAGGGCAGGCTGGCAAAATAAATCTTTGACTTGTGTCATTCAGTCATAATCACTCATTAACATTCATTCATGATTTCACGTAGTAAAAAAAAAATACTTTTCTGACAAACCACAGACAAGTTGCTGTGCCTGTGCTGCTGGCTGTGGGGAGGTTAGACAGGGCATATTCTGAAATTGTGACTCGTTGCAGTCTGTTTACACTACAACACAAGTAAAGTACACACAAGTGTTATCATCATCATTATCTTCACTCATTCCATCCATTAGTCCTCCTCCTTATCCTTCTTAATTTTATCGGATATTGTTGCGTATAAGCATTAACCAACCCCAGTGTGGGACTGTGTGTATGGCCATGTGCCAGATGTGTGTGCATCACCAATTTAAATTCTGAGGCATACTGTTGAGTAATAATTGCTGAATACAGTTGGTCACTGAACAGTAGCTGTAGGAGTCAGTCAGCTAAGCTTGGAAGAAAATGGTGGTGGACTGATGTGCTGTCAGTGTGCTGTGTATAGTCACAACAGTAAATTCATCTGTGGCCTGTGGGTGTGGGTTGGAGTCAGCAGAGGACATTAGATAGAGGAATCTTTTTACATGTTAGAATAAGAAATAAAAAAAGATCGAAGTGTTGATGAGGCGCATTCTCAGGTAGATGGTGGCACTGCAAAAGACAGCAGTCAGCCTGCAAAGGGAAAACAAAATCAAACCCCAAAAAGTGATTTTTTCATGTTTAAAGTTTCATCTTCCAAGTGAACGCTTGAACCCCAAAAAGATGCATCTGTTTGATCAGTCTCAAGTAAAAAAAAAAAAAAAAGTTATGTAGTTAAAACCAAAGGGTTGGTGGGTACCACCTGCAGAGGCACGGCAAGGTATGGAACAGTTGTATACTATGCTGCTGCCAGTCCCTCGCCCTATTCTTCTGAGATTGAACCTGATGAGGGTAATAATAAAAATGAAGAAATTGATCAGGCAGCACAAGGTTTACTGGAGGGGATGGAAATAGCAAATGAGGAAAAAACAGACAGAAATGTTTTGGTTGAAAAGGAGCGTAGTGGGAATAAACCACAAGAGGAAGAGACCCAAGGAAAATCCAGGAGAAAAAAACCCTGAAAAGATGATCAATGTGCAGTGCCTTCCTGCGGGAATAAACTAAAAAAATATCTTTTGTTTGGTCTTACTTCACCATTAGTGCTTCTAATGAGTTGGTGGCAACATGTGCTATTTGTAAACGGCCAATCAACAGGGGTAAAAAGAAGGGAGCATTGGGAACTTCAGCACTGAAAAGCCACCTAGACAGATGTCATAACATTACTGAGAACTCCAGTTGTGAGTCTTGAAGAGAAAGTGACAGTGATAGCTCATTACACTCAGGGGTAACTCCCATAGATGAAAGCAGTGGCAGCCCCCGCAGCACTACAGAAACATCTTCATAGCCACTTCCTCCCAATTCAAAGAATTCCTACTGTTACTGAAAGTGACCATGTATTCAAAGCCCTCCTCCTTCAAGGAGACAGCTTACCATCTCAGAAACATATGAGTGGAAAGCCAAATACTGTATGCCTCGACTCACTCTGTTGTTGTTGCAATAGCCAAGAAAATTTCAGAAATGATAGCTGTTGACTTGCTACCATATAACGTCGTTGAACATATAGGATTCAGGCAGCTGCTTGAGTACCTCGAACCTCAATATAGCATATCATCGCAGAAATACCTATCAACGACAGGGATTAGAGATCTTTATAATGCTGTATGTAAAAAATTAAGATGCGTCTTGTGCAGTGCTGTTGGGAGGGTGGTGCATCTCACAACAGATATCTGGACAAGCTGTCAGCCTGAACCCTTCATGTCTGTCACAGCACATTGGGCATGTTTTGATAATTCATGTGGGGGAAGTGAAGTGTCGCAGTTTGCTGTTCTAAGAATGTTTTATTTTCCATCTGAACATATCTCATACAGCATCAATGAAGAGCTCCAAAAATCAATACAGCAATGGTTCACCTCACAGAGACTGTTAATTAGCTTTATAGTTGCAGATAATGGGTCCAACATAAGGCAGGCCTTGGAGGAGGGGGGCTTTGTTCACATCTGCTGCTTTGCGCATTGCTTAATTTAATAGTTTACAGTTTTCTCAATGATGACAGGAACATTAAGGCTCTTGTTAGCACTGCTAAAAGAATATGCACTCATTTCAGTCACTCAAACAAAGCCCACTACTTGTTTGTAAAAAATACAGCAGGAGCACAGTTTACCTTTGCACAGACTGATCCAAGACATTTCTACTCAATGGAATTAGACCTTTTATATGTTCCAAAGGCTGCTGGAATAAAAAGAGCTGTCAGACAATACACCTTGGAAAATAAAATTGGTGATGCAGACATCTGTATTACTCCGCCACAGTGGGCCATGATGGAGTTTCTAATTTTCCTGCTCCAGCTATTTGAGGAAATCACCAGAAAGGTTAGTGCAAACACAGCAACTCTGAGGCAGATGACACCCCTAATAAAAATGTTAAAATTCAGGTTGAGTCTGATTAGGGAAAATTTAGAACCAAAACATTTCCATGATCAAACAAGCTGCCAGTGGTGCTGCTGACACATATAGGTTGCCCTCCAAAATGCAGCAAGATCTAACGAGACGTGTGATCAAAATAGTTGAAGAAGGCAAACTATGTAAAATGCTTCGTTCTGAGTACTACATTAAAGCAACAATCTTGGACCCACAATACAAATCAAAGCAACTATTGAGTGATGATGATGTTACTTGTTTCAAGATAAACAAACAAGAAATAATTGATGAGGTGCATGATGTCAAGGAACAAAGTATAACAGCAGTGCATTCAGAATCTTCTTCACGACACAGCCCAGCATCAGGTGGCCCATCCTCTACTGTTGCAACATTTTTTCCCCTCTTCTTTGTCAGCCACTGCAGCTAAATCTTCTGCTTCACCATTAGCCAAACATAGCACTGTCACACAGTGACTTGGTTCAGCATCAGGTCTCTGGAGTCACTTACAAGATGTAATTGTAACATCTTCTTCTTCATCTGCCTCTTGTAACACAGGCCATTGTTGAAATGTACCTGGCAGAGCCCAATATCAGCTGGAATGCTGATCCTATGAAATACTGGAAATCCAGACAAAGTATGTGGCCTGCTTTGGTAAACATCACAATTAAGTACATGAATTGCCCTCTGACTAGCATCTGTTCAGAAAGATTGTTTAGTTCAGCTGGTAACGTCATTACTGACACACGATCCTGTTTGACACCAGAAAATGCTGAGCATCTGACATTTCTGAAAGTCAACATTCCTCACTTTAATTTCAAATATGATACCTGAATAAAACGTACACTGACTGTTCTGAGCAGGCTGTATCCACAAAACATGTTTAATAATTTGTGCCTGTGGTGAAAATCTTTTGTGAATAGAGTCTACTAGATGAGGTAGCAATTAATTGCAACAAGTCAGGTCAGGACAGACTAGACCAGGCCACTATTACTTGAATGATCACATCAGCAGCACAGAATAGAAAAAAATAGTAACATAAGTGGGTTCAGAGTCCAAATACAGCAAGCAACTGCATTTCATGTCACGAACTTAGTTGGTGGTACCAGGTAACACTATCTGATCTGGAAGGTAGGGTACTGCTGCCTACTGCTACTACTATACTATCACTTTTTGTCCTTATGAGTCATGACTAGTACTTGTCACCATTTTCCCTCAGTAACTGATTACAGAGGTATTATTTTACTAGCGATCTGACTGTAGTATTACTGTTTTCATTTTTGTACATTGCATGGCTTGGCAGATGCCTGAAACTCAGAAACTGAATACTCTTTGCATAATATATTTCTCACGGCCCCAATATTTGGCTTCAAATACTTCACAAAGAAAAATTACTGAAGTCATATAATTTCTTTATTGTTTGTGTGTGCGCGACGCGACTATGCATGGTATGCTAGCCTGGCCGTAACCTGTAACTCTACATCTCATGGTAACTGGGCTGAGATTATTATTATATTTTATGTTTCATACTTAAATTACTTAACAGTGGCTGGCAGCAATTGTGGAACTAGGAAGGATGTAATTGAGTTTCTTCAAGTCTTTCGGTGACAGCGGCAAACTTTATTTTTTGACTGCACTGCACTTGACTGATGCAATGTGTGTGACTGGCTGCCTGGGTGATGATCACTATGTCTTTCATTTCTTCTTTAATAAATTTATTCAGCATGTTGATCAGATTCAGTAGAAGTAGTCGTAACAGAAAACACTGCCACCTCTTGCACCAGGCAGTGTACCATAAACCACAGTACACTGGGGCATGCAAAGCAGTTACATCATTCACATGGGTAGGGTGGGTGGGCTCTCTTAGCACTGTTAATTTGATCATTCATATCCATTTCTTTGGCCTGTTCTGCTCTGACTGGAACATCCTTCAAAATAATACCTATGCAGCACCATTAATAAAAAAAAAAATCTTAGCTGCCTGGCAGTGCCTGCAGTGCTTGGTGGTACTATGATATAGGTATTATCCTCAGGTCATGAGGGCAGTGTGGAAGCCCTCCCAGGATTCGGAGTGCAGCCTGATCCTGCCCAATGGCAAACTCAGGCAGCGAAAAGCTTTCAGAGCAATCCTTAGGTCGTGAGGGCAGCGTGGAAGCCCTCCCAGGATCCAGAGTGCAGACTGACCCCCCCCAAAGACAAACTCAGGCAGCGCAAAGCTTTCGGGGCAATCCTCAGGTCATGAGGGCAGCGTGGAAGCCCTCCCAGGATCCGGAGTGCAGACCGACTCCCCCCCTCCAACAGCAAACTCAGGCAGTGCAAAGATACGGCTCGTCTGCTGCTGCTACACAGTTTGAACAAGGAGAAAAGGCACCATCTTTTGAATTTTACAGTTGGCAGATGTGTGGAGATAGTTTTTGTCTGCTTGTAACTCCTTATAATACTATGCATTTTCACTGTTCTGCTGGGTTACCTTAATTGTTAAAATTGATTTAGCTGCAGCTAGCATTAATTTAATCTCTGCCTTGCTGTGCTGTACAAGGGGCTTAAAGTAGTCACTGCAAGTTCTCAACTCACAAGCTGTGCAGTAAAGAAAGGTATAAAGTGCATAATATAGCTGCTTAAGGCACCTCTGAGCCCCCGATCAAAGTGAAGTTGAATCTGCTTAAATTACCAGCTGCTTTCAGGCACCTCTGAGCAGCCTTCCCCCGATCTAAGTGAAGTTGAATCTGTGTAAATTACCAGCTGCTTTCAGGTACCTCTGAGCAGTGTTTCAAGAAAGGTTCAATTATTTAGATTTCCCCAGCTGCAGTAAGGCTCCTCTGAGCCCCGACTCCCTTTGTTTAAAGCATAATTAAGTTTGTACCAAGCCCCTCCCTCCATCCCTCTTACCTATTTAAACTCTGTCTTTACCACAGCTTTTGGGGCAATCCTCAGGTCGTGAGGGCAGCGTGGAAGCCCTCCCAGGATCCGGAGTGCAGACCGACCCCCCCCCAACAGCAAACTCAGGCAGCGCAAAGGTATGGCTCGTCTGCTGCTGCTACACAGTTTGAACAAGCTAGAGCCCCGCTGACGCTGCGCGTCAGCTCCCCACCAACCCCACCACCACCCTTAGCAGTCACTCCCTTATATAGCTGAAGTCACATGCTAGTTTTAACTAATCAGCCTACTTTCCCATTTGCAGGTTATACCAGTCATCCACTAGAGGCCACTACACCAAGGTTTTGCAATTACATTCAAAACCCTTGCTCTTTTAGCCTCCCCATTATGCCTCAACTTTACTTATTAATCTTCTTTATCATCACCCCCTGGGTTCCCTCCCACCATCAATTTACCCTATGCTCCCAGATCACATCACATCTTGCGACCGGCTGCTAACAAATATTCCTACCTCCACTATCACAGCTGAATCGGACAATGCCCACCTCTACCATACTCTATCCACCAGCCCTGGGCTAATCCCAGCTATCTTCCAAATCAGCCTCCGAGTTCTTCTACTACAAATCTGGAGACCAAAAGCTGATGTAGCCGCACATCATACCACCTCCAGAAAACTTCAGTGGATAGCTCATCACACCAAACTAATGGTCACCCTGCTACTTCTCCTTGCAGGGGATATCGAACTTAACCCAGGACCAACCCATCCCCATGCCCAAAACCTTTCTGTCCCACTCCAAATCCAATTGGATCTCAAACTAATACACATAAATATATGCAGTCTCTTGCGTAAAATAACCTTGCTACAAGCCCTCACCGTGTCTCTCAGCTCAGACATTCTTATTATCTCCGAAACCAGGCTAAAATCACATAACACTGACGCAGAATTTGCCATACCTGGCTACACACTTCTCCGCCATGACCGGGTCAGCAGAAAAGGAGGCGGCATAGCTATGTACATGGCCTCCACCATCAAATTCACCATGGTTGCCCTATTCCTACCGTCGGACTCCATTAATGCCTTAATGGTAAAACTCTCCATCCCCCACTCAATCCCAGTCTACATAGCAGGCACATACTGCGTTCCAGGCACCACCTCACCTTCCATACTTGACTACCTGGGCTACTTAAACTCCCTGGCAGCAGGTGGTGAGATCCACATATTAGGGGATTTTAACCAGAACTGGCTTGCTGAGTCCCTTTCCAAATTGCGTGACAAGGTAACAGCCCTAATGCTAACACAATTAATCACTGAACCTACTTGGGAAAACCACAAAACACAGAACCATACACTGCTAGATTGGTCCCTCACATCTCACCCACACAGGATTATAGCCTCAGGACTCCTTCCGGATGCCCTTAGTGACCACCACGGGATCTACACCGTACACAAAATTCACAAACCCAAAGCTCCCACTCCCAGAATCTTACTTTCGAGATCCTACAAATCCCTGGACCTCCCCTCATTATTAAATGAGTTGGGCAACTATGACTGGTCGTGCATTAGTCATTTCAGATGAGGCACTGTCATTCTTTAAGTCCAAGTTCATCACCATCTGGGACTGCTACGCCACACTCAGATGGTCCACAGTCCGAGGTGCTCATCTACCATGGATCTCTCCCAATATCCTAGCCCACCTCCAAATCCGAGACAAGGCCTGGAAAACCTTTAAGACTTCTAAATCCCAGGCCGACCTCCAGACCTACAGAGCGCTCCGCAATTCTAGTACTAAAATAATCCACCAAGCAAAGGCCAACTATTTCATATGCGCATTCAATTTCTCCTCCCATCTCTCATCTCGTTTCTGGAAGGTGGTCAAATCGCTTCTCTGCCAACCATCACAACCACCAACCCCGTCCCCGCAGGTTAGTGGTCTCACCATCACTGACCCCTCAGCAGTTGCCACCTTGTTTAACACTGTCTTCACTACCAGCCATGCTACTCCCAGGGCCACCCCACACCCAGCTCAGCATGCCCTCACTGACACCCCATCTTGTGGCACTGCAGCTCAGCCTTTCTCCTTCCTGCAAGTCACCCCTGATGAGTTATACAACGCTCTGGTTGCCGTTTACCCTGAAAAGGGCAAATGTTCTACAGGGTTGGACTACAATATGCTCCACCTGTTGGTCCCTGCCATAGCTCAACCCCAGCCTCCCTTTTTAACTTATCATTCGTCCTAGCAGAAGTCCCCACTGAGTGGAAACATGCCACCGTCATCCCACTTCCAAAGGGTGGTGATGCCTCAAACCTAAACAACTACCGGCCCATATCCCTCCTACTGACCCTTGCCAAGATACAAGAACACCTGGTTCTCTCTTGCCTATCCAACTATCTGGACTCCTCTACCTTTTTCCCCCTACCAGTCTGGCTTTAGGAAATCCCACTCCACTACCATCTCCCTTCTCAGGATTACTGACTCTATCCTCACAGGGATGGATGCTGGCCACATCACTGCTGCCATCTTTATCGACCTGGCAAAGGCTCTTGAGATGGTGACTCACTCTCTTCTCCTGACAAAACTTGCCAAGGCTGGGCTATCTGACTGGACCACATCTTGGTTCCACTCCTACCTCACTGGCAGATCCCAAGCTGTCCATATCAGAGCGTCCATGTTGGAGCCCCTCTCAATTATGTCTGGAGTGCTTCAATGATTGGTCCTAGGCCCCCTCCTATTCTCGGTCTTTCTAAATGATCTGCCATCTGCCTGCACATACTCCGCCATCCACATGTACGCAGAAGACATGGTGCTATACGCATCTGGCCCCTCGCACTCTGAAGTCGCGTCTAGACTTCAGCACGACTTCATCTCAGTCCAGTACTGGCTCCGCTCAAATAACCTCCTCCTAAATGCTAACAAAACGGTCTCCTTAACCTTTGGGACAAGGCAGAAAATTTCTAGGCTCCCTTCACCATTAGTTTTTCACACCCTGGAAGGGTCCCCTCTGGAGTCCTGCACCACCTTCAGATACCTTGGTGTCTGGCTTGACCAGCACCTCAACTTTTCCACACATATTGACTCCTTACTTAAGAAGCTGCACCCTAGGCTTGGTGCACTTTACTGAATCATGACAACATACCCCTTCCAGCCAGGAAGGACATTGCAAAAAAAAAAATGATCCTCACAGTCCTCGACTATGGGGACGTAGTCTACGGAGCCGGTCCTAAGACCACATTAGCTAGGCTGGACCCTCTCTTCCACTCTTTTTGCCATTTCACACTGAACAGCCCCTACTTCACACACCACTGTGCCCTTTATCAGGCAACGAACCTCACCTCACTTGACTATCGCAGGCTAACCCACTGCGCAAAAATTACGGCCAAGTATTGGACTCAGCAGCTACCTTCCTACCTCTCCAACATCTTAACAAACCCTAGTGCACAAGCATACACACTCAGAAACTCAGACTCCAGGTCCCTAGCTGTCCCATACTGGTCTACCTCCACAGGGCACTCAGGGTTCAGCTACAGCATTCCCTCACTATGGAACTCCCTCTAACATTCATCGCTTCACCTCCCTTTCCCACCTAAACTCCATGCTCCAAGATCATTTTGTCCCTACCTGTGCTTGTGTCTAGGCATCTACCAACAACTAGGCAACTCTCTGGGAATGTTGGCACTTAGCACATTTGTGATTCATCAGTGTCTAACTATTGTCCTCTCACCTTATACTGTCTGTCATATGGCTCAAAACCTAATTTTGTTGTACATTTGCTGTGTGTAACTGTGTTACCAACTGACACACTCAATCCTGTATGAACGTGGTTTCAGAACTAAATCTTAGCGATCCTCCACAATGTATTCACTTGTCTCTCCTGACTTCAAGTGTTATCTCATAACGTACGTACTGTGGTTACCAATTGTCTCTCTCAAGCTACAACTGACTTGTAATCAGATCCAAACGTTAGTATTTCTCCCACTATGTATTTTCTTGTCTATACTGTGTAAAACTGTCTTCCTATGTTCTTCCCTCCCCCAAGATGCATCTGTAATCGAGCAGTACTCTGCTCAGTATGCCTTCCTGGTAAAATGCTTAAATAAATAAATACATTTGCATGTCTGTCTGTCTGTGTCTCTCTCTCTCTCTCTCCACACTCACATCATGGTCCTGAGCAGGATATGCCACCATTACAGGCCATAGGAACATAGGAATCGTTTCGGCAGAGGGCGACCGCATGATCCATCTTGTCTGCCCTTGTTTCTGCCCCCTCCCTATTTAGACTGCACCCTGATGTATCCACAATGTCTTTCCCATCCGAGTTTGAACTCATGTACTGTCTTGGATTTTGCCACCTCCTGAGGTAGGCTGTTCCATGGGTCTGTGACCCTTTCTGTAAAGAAGTACTTCCTGAGGTTGCTTTTGAACCTGCCTCCCACCAGACGCAAGTTGTGCTCCCTTGTACGCGTATCCCTGTTTTGCTGGAAGAGGTTTCCTGCTTGTATTGTGTTGATTCCCTTAACGTATTTAAAGGTTTCGATCATGTCCTCTCTGTTTCTTCTCTGCTCAAGGGTGTACAGATTTAGTTCCCTGAGTCTTGCCTCATCTAGCCCCTTCATGGCTCATGGCCAGCCATGAAGGGGCTAATAGTGAGTGACTGCTTTTTTGTTTAGCAGTTTTGCTTTAATTTGTATACAAATAATGCATTAAATTATTTCCTTTGGGCCTCTATGTCAAATGTGACTGACTTTGGCCACTTTTATGCATTTTATTGCATTTTTTCAAATATTTGTAAATAATCAGAATGAATCAGAACTCCACCGTGTTCTGTTTCTTACTTAATAAGGGTCAGAACTTTATTGAGTTCTCAGCCCTATTCCTGATGGTAACACGGGGGGTGGGGTACAACCTGAAAACCTTCTATGGACAGATAAGGTCAGCAGGTCACAAGAAATCAAGACCTTACCTTGGATACAGTTCCAGCAGTGTGATGCTCTCTCAGCTTACCATTTGCTGCATCTTCAGGTTGGTCTGGGGGGGGGGGGCAAATGCTGGAAGTCTTGGCTTCTTTAGGGGAAGGGGAAGGAATCCGTTAGTTCATTCAATAATCCCAGCACACAGGACATAGGAAAATAATGAAACAAATTTAATTTTGTTTCTAATTTTTTTCTTTTAAAATTAATAAATAAATAAAGTGGGTGCACAGCTCCATGGAGCCAGGAGACAGAGCAGGCACAGGGCATAAGATAGAAGGTATTAACAGTATCAGGCTGATACAATGCTTTAAAAAGACCTAAAGGATCAGATCAGGTGCAGACTCCATGCAGACTCCTTGAGCTGAAGTAAACCTCAGGACCTGAAAGAGTACGAAAAACATTTCCAGAAACCTGTACCTGGGGAGTGCCTTACTCCCCACCCTGAAATAACTGATACTGGGGATGAGGCCTTAAACCCATACTGTGGCTGCCCTGAAAACCTTGCCTGTATCTAACCAATTCATGACTCTCTTTCCCATGAAACAGAATGCCACCTTAAAAATCACAGTATGTCCGACATGGCTCCATTCCTTCAGTTACACTCTCCCTGCATTCCTTATGGATCTAACATGGGTCCTGCCCCAGGCACGGGCACAGCAGGCCTGATAAAATGAATCCCAGCATGCACCCACCCAACTTGCCTGGACAGTGTACCTCATGGGGATATTGAGCTCCTTAGAGCTGCCACCTCCAAGAGGCTCTGATGTGGCCCTGCCACCACCATGATAGCCCCACTGGCATACCCTTCTATTTCTTGAAGCACTAGGCCTCCTGAAACCCAGCCATGAAAGGCTTACTTCCAACTGCTGTCCTTCCTGATGCTGAGCTCCCAGGAACCCCGTCATCAACAGTCGCCACACTCCTGACACCCTCCCCATTGGAAAACAAAAGGCAAACCCACACAGCCATCGAAGCTAGAACAGCCAGTACCTCCCGGGCTGGAGGATTTAAAGCCCCAGCCCGACTTGCCCTACATGCAGTCCACTGGCTCCCCCTCTGCATAGAACCTTCCCCAATTTTAAACCCGGGAAATGGAGCAACATTCCCCTGGGGAGGCAGAACACTGGATGTCCAAAACAGGATCCTAGCCAGCAGGGGAGAATGCAGCATAGTAAGCCAGCCCTGAGAGGGGTGGCTTACATTATTTTCAAAAATCATTCTGGAGGTTGTGTAGAAATGGAGCAATTATAGAGTATGAGCTTGTGCAAGAAGACACAAAAATGAAAGTGACTGACAGCTGAGTGGCTTTGATTTTCCCTTTTCCTGAGAAATGGAAAATCAGAGCTGCATCCCTCTCGGTGTGTTTCCCACTTCAGAGTCGCATTGTTTTTTGTTTTTTTTTCACTTGTCCTTTTTTAGATTAAAACAGGCTGGTTTTTAGAGTGTCCATTAAGCATGTGCTGTGCCATTCAACTGCTTGTGCGCTATCTTTGCCATTGTGGCAAGTGAAGAATGAGGAGCCGTGGAGTGTTGTCTTACAGCAACATTTAAAAAAAATTGGATTAGACTTACGGGACATCGAAGGTGATGGGGTTCTGTAAATTGCTTTTCTTGGGCAGGACTGTGAAGCTGTTTTGGCTAGCAGGTAACTTCAGCAGGGAGGGAGGGAGGGATTTGTTTCACTGGTTGTGGTTGCGAGGTGCCAATGAAGCCATGTTGGATTTGCGGTGGCTTGAATAGGGAGGGATTTCCTGGAACATTGTGTGGTCATGTGCGTGTCTGCACTTAATACAGTGATGTTATGCTCAGATAACATCACTGGTTCCGGCATACACTGATCAATCACAGCCCAGGATTATTTCTTGCCACTGTATAATGTACATTATACAATGGCTTTAAAAATGCTGCCACCTGATTGGCTGGCTGGCTGGCACCTTTTCCCTGTTGAAGAACCTAGCATTACCCCATGGGAAAAGGTGCCAGCCACCAGTCGGCTGCATAAGTAACTCCCCCTCAAATCACTCTGAGCATCAGAACCTCAAGACTGGCTCATTGAACCACTGCTGAGCCCTGATGTGAAACCGAAAATTTCAAAATGGACTACCATTGCAAACTCATACAACCTGAGACCAACTATAAATATCAGCAACTTTTTTCTTTTCCTTTTTACCAATTGTACCGGCTCAAACTGCCTGCTCCTCCTACCCACCTTGTACTGTAACTCGGAACTCCATCCCCTTAAAAACATTCATGTCAACTCCTTTTTTCTCAAATTGGCCTCCGAGATTCACCCCGGAATCAGAAACAGTAAGATGCCAGCAAGGTCACATCACGCTGCCTAGTACCCCAGCTTACACACCCACTAACTTACTGGCTGACTCTCTCCAGTAGTCAAATGTAGCCAAGTGATGCTGGCCACCCCCTTCTAAGTACTGGGCCAGGAAGGGGTGTGAAGTGGAACTGAGATCCCCACAGATAGTAACAGTGAGTCTAAGAGATGTGACTGGGATTACAGTGAAACACTGCGGCAGCATTCGTGGAGCCAACTCGGTGGTAGGAACAGCAGTGTACCGGGGTTTCATGCACACTGCAACCAGCGTCAATCAGGTGTCCTTGTCAGGAGGGCCGATCTTCCTCATGACGACTCGAGGTAGGGGTGTGTATCCAGTGGGGAGGGGGGTGGTGACTTTTACCTAGCAACTGGAACTATTTACTTTCTGGTATAGGAATAAATTGACAAAAAACTGACAAGCTATAAAAAAATAACTTTTTTTTTTTTCTAACTACAGTACAGCAGAACATTGTATAATCACAATATCCCACTCCAGGGTGTGGGGTAATGCCAGGATTTACCCACTTCTGGTGTGGTTTACTCACTCAGCCTGCAGCCTTGTGACTGAACCACACCAGGCGTGGATAAATCCAGCATTACCCCACACCCTCTGGTGGTATATTGCTTAATTATCTGTTACCATATCTTGCTATATAAATAAAGTATACTTTTTATGAATTTTTGAATAAGGTGAGTTTTTGCATTCACACTTAAACAGTGTTCTCCCAAAATATGTCCCTGGTATATCACCCCTTCCCCAAGAAAAAAATTATAAATCATCAGTGCTTGTTGCCTGGGAAGAGATATCATTGATATTTAGAAAGCACATGATGGCTCCAGGAGAACTTTGAAAAACATATTCAGATAAATGTCACATTGTCAAACTGCTTCAGTGTTTCTCCTACCCATCATTTACTAATGAAATAATTTATAAGAAAACAAGCTCTTTATTCCCTTAGCGTTCATGTGCCCCTGTTGCTTGTTCCCCAATAAAAGTTGTAATACTGTACATGTAACATCACAGTCACTCCGTTGGCAATCAGAATAAAATGGTTAATCTAAGGTTCGATGAAATCTATGGGAGGGTTAACTATTGTTCCAGTCCTAAAGACATGAGAGATAAAACTCAATCCCATTGCTTTATATGGGACAGAAGTTTGGGGGCATTGCCGTAATCCCTAAATGGAGGCCCAATTTTCCTCATTTTATGAATCCTTATCAAGAGTTCCTAAGTCCACACCAGCAGTAATAGTAAGAACATAAGACAGAATTAAAATTGAATACTTGATAAGATATTGGCTGTATTTTTACTGGTTAAAGATCCTGCAGGCACCACAGTTTTCACTGCACTGTAAATGTCATCAAGACAAAACTACAATGTGGCAAATAACGTAGTATCATCCTGGCTGGGAGCAATAATAATGTATCTGAAAGATCTGAGTTCACATAATTTATGGGACAATTCAAAAAAGGGGATTATGATAGCAGCTTGCTAAAAGATGAATATTAGGTAAAGACTATGGCCCACATTTTCAAAAGAGATGGGCAGCGCACCTCTGTAACAAAATGAGATGAGCCGCCCATCTCAGAATTTGCTCCAAACTCTCATATTCTAAGGAGGGAGATGGGGCTCCTCAATTGAGATGGGCCACGACCCATAGTTAATGCATGCAAGCCCAAGGTGAGGGGGCGTGCCCATGAATGTCCCTCACATTGGGACATTCATAGGAGATGGGCCACCCAAGTGCAGGGGATGAGCGGCACAAAGTTAGGCATGGGAAAAACATGCCTAACTGCTGGTCACCTACAGGCAGGCTGCAGTAGTGCAAACAGTGGCACAGCAGCCTGCCAGCCCCTGCAGCCCAGTGGTACCTCCCATCCCATTCTGCAATGCCCTTGTACCATATGCAGAAACAAGTTTGCCATAGTGTAGTGGACCCCCTAAGGTCAGTTTCTCATGATAAACTGTATAACCTCCAATTTCTGTAATGTAGCAGACCCCAACCCCAGGCCCAAATCCCTGAAAGCCAAGGCTCAGTCGTAAGCCCTGGTCTACAGTCCCAGCCCAAATTAGGATCCCAACATGCAGGATTCCATAGTGTAGTGCTCCCACCCCATCCCAGTCCCCGATTGCTGCACAAACATCCCCATCCCCATCATGCCATAGTATAGCACCCCCTGCTCTGGTACCCTGATTGCAGTGAGGCACAAAATCCCAACCCATACATTTTCCATACAGTAGGGTCCCCCCACTCCATCCACAACCAATGATCCCCATTTGAACCACAATCCCCGGTCACAAACTTTCCCGTAGTGTAGCGACCCACCACCCCCCACCTCAGTATGCAGGACCCCCTCCCTGCATCCCCCACACCACCCATGCCGGCGACTGGCACAGCTCTCTGTTCGCCTCCACAGCCAGCCACTGACTGAACAGTTCAGATATGTCACTGTACAGAGGATACGCTTATTGGTGGAGTGTGTCCTCTGTACAGTGCCATATCTGGATCATTCAGTCAGTGGCTGGTTGGGGAGGTGAGCTGAGGGCTGTGCCAGTCACTGGCACAGGTGGTGCGGAGAGGGGATCCTGCATACTGGGGTGAGGGGGTGCTACACTATGGAAAAGTTTGAAACTGGGGATTGTGGTTCAAACTGGGATCATTGGTTGCAGATGGGGTGGGGGGGACCCTACTCTATGGACAAGGTACAGGGTGGGATTTTGTGCTGCACGGTGATCAGAGTACCAGGGTGGGGATGCTTTACTATGGCACGATGGGGATGGGGATGGGGATGTTTGAGCAGCAATCGGGTACTAGGACGGGGTGGGGGGCACTACACTATGAAAATGTTTTCACATGGGATGGTGGGCTAGAATGGGGATCATGGTTCAGGGATTGCCTGGGGATCCTATTTCAAACATGGATCTGGGTACCGGGGGGGGAGGGGTGATATATACACTGTGGTGATTACATGTATGCAGTGTACCTTCTTCAGATGGGGTTCGGGCAGGGATGGGGGGGGGTTCCACTGCACTACGGGAATATTGTACAGTATTGGCACATCACTGGATGGAGATTGGGCTGGGGCAGGGGCAGGCTGGCCTGGCACAACTTGCTGCTACAGCCATGCAAAGTGCATGCAAATGGGGCCATAATGGGCATGTAAATGACTCATTTGTGCCTTGCATGCCTGATGACGCCATTTACATATGCAGGCTGAATATTGGGGATTTGGGATCAGCGCATCTGGAGTTGCACGGCGCATCACCATTCCCGGTATTCAGTCCATCCCCCGGGATGTGCTTGCACATTCTCAGCCGTGCTCACTTGCGCCAGCCCCACAGCTTGCTATTTTTGAACAGATTGCATGATTCAGTGGGATCATACATCCTGTTTGTATATGTAATTTTTTTGCACCAGCCCATTTCTTTGGGTGGCGCAACTGGATGCACTGTGCATCCCCTTCCCTCTGAATATCCTGGCCTGTCTGATTATGCAAAACTAAAGGATATGGAAGAAATCTGTAAGCAATGAGCCACAACGGAGTGTGCATTAAAGGATTAATGATGCATGCTATGAGGGTATAGTAAGAGATGAGGCTGAAGGCTGAATGTCCTTGTGCCCCTGGGAAGTGCATCGTTAATCATTTAATGCACAACCCAATGGCTTATTGCACTTATAAAATGACTTATTGTTAACTAAAACATTATTTAAATAAATTTTTTTACTTTAAAAAATCAGTTTAATATGTCTGAAATGAAAGAAAAAAGGAGTATTTTGTAAAAAAGTCCCTGTTTTACAGTACAGTAGGCCAGCAAGTGCTGCTGTAAGTCCCTTTTTGTGCTTTTATTTATTTATTTATTTTATTTATTTAATTCCTATATCGGATTTACAACCTTTGAGTCAGAGATTCGTTTACAGAGACACCTTGTCGCAGGGAGGGGAACAATCAACTTGTGAGGCAAGACAGTGGAGAACAGTGCAGGTGTAATACATGCAGTATACAAAACAGAATCTTCAAAGTGCCAACTAAACATATGCGGTTTGCAGAAGAGCACACAACAAAAGTCATTGGGTTCCCAGAGGGTCATGTAGGATACAGCATGTGGTATACAGATTGAGGACAGACTAAACGAGAGAACTGTTATATACTTAATCCTGTAGGAGCTGGTCAGTTTGAAAGGCACTCACGGTAGGTCCTAAGATAGGCACACACATCTCCGGGTGCTAACGAGGTGTTTGAGAAGGGCGATTTTGAATTGGCCAATTTTAGAGGTGTTTGTGATGTGCATGGGGAGGGAGTTATACCAGGACGGTGCTCTGTGATGAAAGGATCTTTGGGCGAGTGAGGTCCTGGCTCTTGGCACCTGGAAGGTGGCTTTGGTAGTCCTACGGGTAGCGGGAGGCCCGTGGAAGCAGTGTGGTGACACCTGGGGGACATAGCCCAAGTAGAGACTTTTTAGCTAGTATGCAGGTGTGATATTGCAGATCCTAGTTATGTGTTTTTCAATGTTTGTCCCCCTACTTTCCCACCCACTATACGGAGTGACTGTAACAGTTTGTAATCAAGGCTACCCCTTTCGGCCAGTCTGGTATTCTTTGTACAGTGTTGCTGCTTTCCCCTTCCTGCCTGCCCGGTAACTGTTGTACAGGATCGCATGCTTGCAGCTCCTCCTCCTACCCACAAGGTTGTATGCTCTCAGCTGCTCCCTTCCCACTCACCCAGTGACTGCCATAGAGGATAGAGTCCCATTCAGTGGTGCAGCTGCAAATGACATACGGGGAAAGCTGTTTTTTTTTTTTTTTGTACATTCTGTTTCTTCTCTGGAGGATTGGGGCATCCTTCCAGAGTACTCTCTCAGCACATTCCTCTACTCCCTGCCTGAAACCTCCAAACTGATCTCCCACCGACCCCCACGACAGGTCCAACCCCCAGAGCACCCTCCCATGGCAGCATATCTGAAATTAGAGGGACCTACAATGTAGATGACATGGCCGTGGGAGGTCCGGTTGAGCAGGTCTGGTGATAGGATGTGGACTGGTTGCTGGAGTCTCCTTCATCTCCACCAATCCAGGGCTTTCTGTGTTGTTGTGCTGCCCATCGGAGCGCTGACATGCAATGGCATTCATGGCTCTGGTGCCGATGCCCGACACGCTCCACCATGGGGAAAGCTGCTGGAG
This sequence comes from Neoceratodus forsteri, assembly GCA_016271365.2. Classification (NCBI taxonomy): domain Eukaryota; kingdom Metazoa; phylum Chordata; order Ceratodontiformes; family Ceratodontidae; genus Neoceratodus; species Neoceratodus forsteri. Next base: position 278,065,079 of record CM057455.1, on the reverse strand, counting down.
GGCAAAATGACTGGAGGTAAGGGAAGGAAAAATTGTGTATCTGTGTGGTACATGCTGTTGCTTTCTGGTACAATCAACAGCTGCAGCAGTCATGTCAGTTTGTTTTCTGCATCTTCATATTTGATTGTGCCTCTACCGAAAATTGCAGTTTCTTTGTCTGATGACTAAATATCAGAAAGATTTGGCTGTCAATTCATCAGTAACTGGGGGGGGAAGTAATTGGGTACCAGCTCAGCCATGTCTGTGTGTGGGCAAACAGCTGATGCCATGTAGGTGTAAACTGCTACTCTTTGTAAAAACAGAGCAGTTTTAATATATAGACCAAAAGCTGTTAAGAGAAGGACTTTGGTGCCCAAATACCTTAGGAAACCTGTGGCAAAACATAACAAATGTGGTGTGCCAGACCGGAACTGATATTTTGTGTGTTTATAAAGAGGATGAATGTTTAAAAAAAAATTTTAAACTCTGAAGTGGTAAAGTATGAGAATCTCACGATGCAGCTGGTGCCTTTTATTTTTGCTTTCATTGTTGTTGCGTACTGATACATAGAAGTAAATAGATTGGTTGGGGGGAGTAAAATGAGATTTGGCATCTGACCGTGCATTGTTACTATTTTAATGCACAGTCAGTTGACATCCCTTGGCCAATGACATTTTTTATTGCCATTTTATAAACAATTTTAAAGGATCTCCATGGCATGTCAGACTTCAGATATCTCATAATCTTGAACCCTAGATATTCATGCCCTTAAAACCAGAAGAATGTAAGCAATTTACTTTGGTGAGATTTGAACTATTTCCTACATGAGTTTTAAAACTGGTAAGAATGAGGTTAATATCCCAGTACTGACACTGTAGTGCAGCATGAGATGGGTGCTGCACTTCTGAGGTGTCGTCTTTTGGATAAGACGTTAAACCGAGGTTCCATCTGCCTGGATTGGTGGTAGTTCAGGTGGATGTTAAAATCCCATGGCACGTATCGAAAAGAGTAGGGGAATTTCCCCGGTGTCCTTGCCAAATTTCCCTCTTTCACTAAAAAATATCACCAACAGCTTAATCTGGTCCAAGATCAGTTGGCATTCATCTGTATCCCCCTTCCCTGGGTCATGCCTGGGTCGTGCCTGAAAATAGGCAGGATTTGTCTAGCGCACTTACCCAGTCAACAAAAACGAAATAAAATAAATAAAAAATAAATAAAAGCCAGATATAGCAGTAAAGCTAATGAAGCAAAGACCTTTATTTGTCTGTGTAATATGGGACACATACAAAAGTTGCACCACATACTGTTGCAATGCCCAATTTACTTGATTCCTAGACAAGAAATATTAGAGAAAAAAAGTAGGCTATATAGCACTGCACTAAACTATTTTATCAAATATCCCACGCTAAAAAATAAATCATATTATATTGAGATAAATGTTTTGTCTTCATTTCCAACATGTTATTACACTTAAAACACATTATTACACTTGGAACATTTTTTCGACTTAAAATCTGGAATTAGAACACAGGAAAGAATAGCTCAGATAGAGGGTTTACAAAGAGAAAATATAGTTTTAGGCTACAGCAAGGCCTAACAGTAATGAAAGCATTACAAATAGTGTGGTATATATCAAGTGCATAATGGGTTGTAGTGGGTTATACAATAGCAAGAATTAATCCTTTCTTCTAATTGGTCAACTGGCTGTCACAGCAGGGATGTTATCCTGGCATAACCTCCCAGCTGATAGTTTGGATGATCTGGTTGAGCTCCTCCATGATGAGCTCCTCCTTCTCTTAAGAAACAAAATCATTTTTACACACTAACAAAAACATTCCTTAAAATAATTTTTTTATTATAAAACAACACGCCATTGTATAATAGGAATAATGCCTTCCAGGGTGGGTGTTATGCTGGGATAACATCCCTTCTCCGGTGTTGGACACCCTCAACTGGTGGCTTTGGGCCCAACCACCAGAGGTGGGATGTTATCCCAGCATAACACCCACCCTGTCAGGCATTATTCCTTTAATAACACATTTATCTCCACTTATGACTGGTAAGACCTTCTTAACTAACTTGTAGTTTCGACACTCATGAGTTATAAATAGTACCACTCATTAGTACAGGTAAATGTGTTATTCCACTGTAACTCATTAGGTATTCCCTATTTATCTTTTGACCCCCTTGGGCATAGATACAGTGAGAATTATGATAATATTTTTTACAAAAGTTATAAGACTTAGGAAAATAAAATTGAACTAATGAAGCTGGATAAAGCACATTACCTAGAACTGAGGGGGTGTTTTATCTGTGGGATTGCTGTATATGTGATGTTCTTCCTATGATGGTTAAAGTAAATTGTGTTGTTGATGTACAACATTTGGATATGATTTATATATCTATATTGTATTTTATTTGATGGAAAAGGCAATAATGGCAATCAAGAAAGATTTGATAAAATATATACTCTCTTGGCAACAGATTATGATGTCACAGCAGAGGATCCTGACATCAAGTGGGGAATGCGATGCATGGGCAAAGGAGCTCTGAGGGGTTAAGAGCAGGGGTTGGATTTTCAAACAGATCAGGGACTAAGTCCCAACCTGCAGCCCCAACTGTGGGATAAGACCTCTACACCTGCATAGTTTCCTATTTTCAGCCGGTACAACTGTGGGACATTATGCCTTGTCCCACCAGGTGTAGCTTTACTCGCAGCTGTGCCAAAAATCATCTGCAAGCAGACATAAATCATGGAGTCCATTGTAAACCAGTTCCACTTTTGAGAATACCGCAGCTGCAGGAAAAACTGCGGCTTCACAAGCAGAGACCCACTTGCAGCAGGTTTTTCCCTGCAGCTGCACATTTTTATGGGGCTTTGAAAATGTAGCCCCAAGTTTTCAGGGCAGTTTATTTAGTAATAAATAATGGGGGTGACAGACCTATAAACCTTAAATATACACTGACTTTGGTCTATTTTTTTTTGAGAGTGTTTCCTCTCCCCTGGTGGCCTTCGGTCAGGTGGCACTCCAGCCCCATCCCCTGATGTCCACCGGCACCATCTATGATCCCCAGGGCTTACCCCCCCAGTGGGGGAGCGCTCACCCCTGCCTCAGGCACAAATCTGATCCGCTGGTCTGACTAGCTGGGGGTGGGACCTGTGAGTGCCAACATCATCTAAGCGCTGTCAGTTTCCCTTTTTCTCCCCTGCAGAGGGGGGCATGCAAGGACTCCAATAGTGGTGCCATGCATGCTCCCGTATGCTGCACACCTGGAGTCTGCCCAGCCTCCGCCCCTCTTCTATCAGCATCAGTGTGCCAGCTCCTAAACTCTGCAAGGGGCCAAGCTAATATTGACAGCTGCAACCCCCTCTCCTTGGAGGCAGAGACTTGTCCTAGGGATGCTCAGTCCTCCTCCTCCTCCCCAGCTGACCCCCAGTGACCCGCTTGCACCTAGAACACGGGTTGCCGGCATGGTACAAGGTGTAGCATCCAGTGCCTCAACCCTCAGCACCTCTGGACTGGCCTTGTCTAATTTTTTTAACGATTTCCCTGAGATGTCTGCATCTCTTCTTTTAACCCTTCCTGGATCTGTGCCACCAGCAAGCTGATGTTTAGCCTTGTACAGTATCCGGGTACAGTATGCAGGTTTACTCTTGCAATAAGGCTCTCAAATACAGTATGTATGCTACTGCTGCCACAAATCTATTTGTATGAAACTTGAAAATTCCTATTAATGTTGCCTTCATTAAAATTTTGTATGCTCCTAACAGGCAACATGTTTGACTCCAAGGACAATGTCTGTTTGTATGAGGATTGAGGATAGTTCAAAGGGTCATTCATGAGAAAGGACTTTCAAAGAAAAAAGGATAAACTAGAGAAGGAAGAGAGGTTTTACGGAAATGAACATCCATCGTTTCAGTGTGCAGAGTCAGCCAATGTTTTGTTTCATGCTTGTGTCCAATAACCAATCAAAACACAGTGTAGATGACAGCTGTGCTATTGATTCTCTGATTGTTTTTAAATTACCTTTTGCCATTGATTCAAAAGTACAGTAGATTGGCTGGAGCAGGAAGAAATCCCTGACTGCAAATCTCCTTTTGTATTTTGTTGTAATGGAGTCAGATGAATAAATAGTGCCAGTTCTATACTGGGTTCAACTAACTGGCTCTCTAAATACAGACTAGATTAGCACTGGATAAAAAACTCCGGAAAGAAGAGAGACAACACCAGTTCCAGTCTAACAGTCTATTTGTTGAGAGCATTTTCTTTAAACCACAGGCGCTAAAGAGTGGCACCATGAACAACTTCTAAATTTGCCTACTGAAAAGATAATTGCTAGTGTTAACAGGGTTAAATCTTTTGATAAGCATTTAGAAAAACTCTTCACCCTAATTAAACTTCAGTTGATCTAAGCAGGAAAGGGACCTTGGAGTCATTATGACTGACAACCTTAAAGTGGCAAGGCACAGTCAAAGCAGTGGGTAGGGCTAGTGGGATGCTGGGGTGCATAGGGAGTGGTATCACTGGCAGGAGGAAGGAGGTGGTCTTGATATTGTATCACTTGCTAGTCAGACCCCACCTTCTGTACTGTGTTCAGTTTGGATGTCATATGTCAGAAATGACATAGAAAGGGTGGAAGCTGTACTGAGGAGGGTAACTAAAATGGTGCACGGGTTGCATGAGATGCCCTACGAGGAGAGACTTTCGGGGTGTACATGTTGAGATCCCTTAGTCTCTCCTCGTAGGGTGTCTCATGCAACCCAACACTCTGAAAGAAAGGAGAGTGAGAGAGAACATGATTCAGACCTACAAGTACCTCACAGGGGTGAATAGGGTGACAGAGGGGATTCTTTTTCAAAAGAGAAAGAGTACCAGGGCCAGGTGGGGGCATGAAATGAAGCTTGGGGGGGGATTAAGAGGGATGTGAGGAAGTACTACTTCATTGAGAGGGGGCAGATGCCTGGAATAGACTGCCAGCCAAAATGGTGAAGACTAAAACAGTGGGGGCTTCAAGCATGCATGGGATAGCCATAGGGGTATATTAGTAAATAGGCAGGGAGGAGAAAGGGTCTCCGGAGACCAGTCAGAGTTTATGGAGACAGAGTAGGCAGGGAACATCTGGGCAAACTTTGGGTGGGGGGCAAGTGCTCAAATAAAATGGCTGTAATTGTAAGGCCTATGTATGTTCACAAAATATCAGTACAGAATCCCACAGTGTAGGCTACTGGTTCTAAAAATTGTGTGCCCCCTGGGATAGTGTCACACATGGACAGGGCTTCCCATTATGCCAAGGATAAGTGTTGTACACTCTGGTAACACTGCCCCAAAAATTATTTATTTGGCCAGTGTAGGCCTGCCAAAAATTCACAAAGCATTTATCTGAAGAAGACTGCGTGATGTCAACAGTGCAGCACCCTACAGTGTGTGTGTGTGTGTAGGCTACTGGTTCCAAAAAACACCATTAGACACAGAGCCATCCCCCATCTATCTCATCCTCTTCCTGTGGCTTTAGTCTAGCTGGAAGTGTAGGAGATATATCATCCATAAACCATGGCAAAAAGGGCTTTGAAAAAAGGGGCAGGTTTATTTTTAAGAAAGTGAGCATCTCTACATTTTGGGTCAAAAGGCATTGTATACTTGCAGGTGGGCAACTGAGATGTCCAACAGCTACCTGTGTCAAAGAGATCCAAATGGTCTTTTTTTGGTACCAGTACAATACAGGCCTGTCTCCTTCTGCTAGTGGCATGTTCTCATCTAGATAATTCTGCACCATTTTGTTTGCTGACATCTCACAGGACACCGCTGTATCAGAAAGTGACTTGCCATGCTTTTTCACCAAGCCATAATCAGACAGTTGTCCCTATAGCAGTTTGTCATTAATGGCTGTCTTTCTTGGGGGTACAGTAGCAACAGCAGTAGCAGCAGCTTCAGTAGTAGTAGTAGGTTGACTTGGAGACAAAAACGAATGACTCCTGCGATGTTCAGTAGTATCGGATGAAACATATTAGGATCCCCCTTCTTCCCTCTCCTCCACATGGCCTGTCAGTAGGATTGCAAGGGATGGTAACAAGTGTTGTTTTTCTGCTCTGTTTGTGTTCCTGTTCTTGCTTAGTGCCGTACATACAGAGATCAGACAGATAAGCCAGGATTTACAGGACTGCTGATCCTTACCGCATTCATGCGCATCACAGAATGTCTCACATGTGTCTTTGAATCAAGGGTCCAAGAGAGTGCCCATGATGTAGTGATCATCTGTACACATTTTTTAAATGCATACATCACTCCAGAAACGTGATCACATCCTTTCTACTAGCTTGAGAGTAGTGGTATCCTCCTTTTCCTCATACTGAGTTTTCATAAGAAGAACTCATAGGTTAATGAAGGCAGTGAGAGGGAGTACCTGGCTTAGACCAGCTGCATCAACACTTACCACCCCTGTGGCCTCACCAAAGGGCTTCACCACAGTGCAGAGGATCTCCATCAGGTGCCACTGATCTGGGCTATTTACCTCTCCCTTGCCAGTACCATACTCAATGCCATACTGGTGGATAGCCTTCTGTTGTTCTAGCAACCATTCCATCATGTAATAGGTGGAATTCCATCTTGTTGCCACATCCTGTTTCAGATAGTGGAGGGGAAGGTGGATCTGCCGCTGAAGATTTCATAACAGCTTCCATGCCTTTACAGAATGGCTAAAATGACCACAAACATTTTTGACCAGCTGTACACATGTTTATTATATTTTCACTTTGGTAACCGGGTATGTGCACTGGTACCAAATGCCTTTTTCAGTCATTACCCAGGTGCAATTGCACAGACATTTGAAGACATACATACAAATCTACCAAATAAAGACTATTGCACAAACTGGGGAATATGGGTGTGGGCAGGACAGTAGTGCAGTGGGTAGGTAACTTGCTGGGCAGCAGGACACAGAGGGTGGTGGTAAATGGCTGTCACTCCACAGAGGGAAGAGTGACCAGTGGGGTACCACAGGGATCAGTGCTGGGACCGGTACTATTCAATATCTTCATCAGTGACATTGTGCAGGACCTAGAAGGCAGAATTTCACTGTTCGCTGATGACACAAAGCTCTGTAACAGAGTAGACACACCAGAGGGTGTAGACAGAATGAGAAGAGACCTGCAGAAACTTGAAGAATGGTCAGGGGTTTGGCAGTTGAAATTCAATGCAAGGATAAGGATAAGGCCCTTACCTGCCGACACTGTCTATGTATCTATGTAACACTGTTTGTTTTGCATAGCAGTAACCTAACAGCACTGCAGTCTTCCTCCTCCTCAGGTCTCGGCCTGTGTTTGTACTTCGGGCTGGAAAAACAATGGAACTCACTGGACCAGCTCCTGTGGAAGCCCCTTGAAACCTGAAAGAGATCAGAAACATCTTCTTCTCGAGACCAGTGATTTAAAAGCTGCTGCCCAATGAACCTCAGAATATATTGCTACCCTCTTGCCGAGGCTGTCTGTCACCAGACTGTTGGCCATACAACAGGCAGCATATATGGGCAGAGTTGTGGCCCACCCGAGGAAACAGGGCCACGTGATAAAGCAGATCTAGGACCATCTGGAATACCTTGAGAACCAAGGCTGCTGAAAAAAAACTTGGGTTCATCAGCTTTCTTGAAGGGGTAGAAGACCATGGCGCAAACAGTTTCCTTCAGAATGTTCTGCCTGTTTTACTCAGTCAGCAATGGTTGGGCTCATTCAAATCAGAGTGATCTCACCACTGGCTGGCATCCCTCAAAGCCAGGACAGAGACCCAGACAAATACTAGCTTAATTCCTTCACTTTTCTGTGAAGGAATAAATAATGCAGCTTGCAAGGGAGCAGGGGACTCTTCAGTGGCAAGACTTCATCATCCATGTATACCTGGATGTCTCTCCAGCTCTCTCGGGGAAGAGGTGAGCCTTCACATAAATTAGAAAGGCTCTATAGAAGCTGGACATGCCTTACTCACTACATTACCCAGCAATTTTGAAGATATCCAGAAACAGGGTATATCATTCACTTCACACCCTGGAGGCCGCAGAGGACTTCATCTGTCGCTCCTGGCCCAGGGCAGACCTCCTAGACCGTACTTCCAAGGGTGAATAGCACCACATGGATACTACCTTGGCTGCAGACTTTCCAAGGAAAACCAGCCTCATGACTCACTTGGTACATCTGCCTCCTGGCCAGGAGAAGAAAACCGACAGCCTACTTATCATTGGAACGGTCATGGGACTTCCAAAAAGGAAAAAGGTAAACTCCTACCATGGGATCCACCTCACACACCAAGGCTGCACAGCAGAAGCCACAGCAGGGAATAAACCTCCTCATTGGACAGCTCTCCAGGTGAGGCACAAAGAAGCCAGTATACCCCCTTATAGAGCTCTAAATACTCTTCCCCCATGGTAAGACCCACTGCCACAGCACTCCCCCAAGAAGCCATAGGTGCCTCACTCATTCTGACTCACCCAGAGGTCAGGCTGCAACAGTGGAGCTTACCAGAGCTGACTCTGCTCTTACTAAGCATTCCTAGCTCTGAAAGATTGAAGCTCTGCTCTTATGTAGGGGCAGCAGCTTCACCTCAGGCATCTGAGTGGCATCTGCCTGCCCTGGCCACACTCCACCAACTTGGCTAAGACACTGGTACTGCATATTCTTTGTCTGTGCTTACCAACTGCCTATGACTTAACCCCTCCATGGGGTTCTGGATGAATTATATTTCACCCTTGCTTAATTGGAAAATTTGCTTAATATGTTGAGGGGGGTTAAAAGAGACAATGTCATTTTGGTACCAAGTGTTTTTATGTATCCTTACATTCCCTTCAAGGGTATGGCCCACTGACCGCACCTGTTTTAAGACTCCTCAAGGTTTTACACATCAGCATAGCTTTATAGGGTTGTATACTTGTACATGCAACTCCATGTGCTAAAGGGCGTGGCGATGATCTACAAAGAGTGTGCCTCACTGACTCATCTGTGATCCCTTGGGTCCTAGGTGACTCTCCTATGTACATCCACACTGTAGTATGGCTGATGAGTTCAGATGTCATCCTCAAACTCCCTAATCCCCCTGCAGCACTTCACTGCAGTATGCAAATACCTGTAGTGACTGGGCAAATCCAGAAGCTCCATCCCACTGTACAATTGATGAGCTGTTTACATCTGCATGTCTGATGAGCACTCAATGACCTGTCTGCTATCCATGTTCTGCCTTAACTACTTTCCCTATAGTTTTTTTTATGCTCAGAACTGGCATTCTCTTGGCTGGATCTCATTCATTTGATATAGATACACTTGATGTTAGTTATGTGATATACACCTGATGTTACAGTTACACTGTATTTGGATTTGGGTGGTTTATTCCCTTCCTTTTATCTGTTAGTCAGTGGTTGGGTGGGGTCTTGCCAACCCTGGACCTTTTCTCCTACCGCACAAGCCGTTTGGTAAAAGGTGTTAGCGAGCTTCAGGAAATGGGACCCGTGTGGAGGGTTAATTTCTTATTGGCATTCCTCCTACATGCACAAGAGATGCAGACGTTGTAGTTTCTCATTTTGGGTTTAATGTTTTTATTGTTGTGTTATGGGAATCTTTCAAATGTTCTAAATGCTATGTGTACCATGCCAGATTATTACCAGATAAAAATGTTTTAGTGCCATGAATGCTATACTGGAAAATGCCATCTGTGCCCTATTCTTTCTAACTTGGTTATCCCTGGGATATTAGTAGACTGCAGTTCACTAGAGGCATCCTTACGCTCAAGGGGGTGGGTCATACATGCTTCACTGAGTAAGAGTATCATCTTGTTTGATGACTGATCAAAACTGTATAACCTGGAATGTAAGGGGGTTAATCCTCCAGGGGTTAAACTCTCCCATCAAATGTAAAACTGTTCTCTGCCCTCTGAAGAAACTGAGGGCACAGGCAGCATTCCTCCAAGAAACTACAGTACATTATTTGGTAAGAAAGCAATCAGACTGAAAAGGGAATGTGTGTGCTCCATCTTCAAAGTGGGGGAAGGGTATACATACAATGGCACAGAGCCCTCCATTGGTCAATCATGGACTCAAAAACAGACCTGATGGAGGATGGGTTGTGGGGAAAATCTCTACACCAGAGTGTCCCCTAATGCTTCTGTAACCCCCCTACAAATGGGGGTGTAACCCCCCTACAAATGGGGGTTCCCTAAAAGTCTTCCTTGAGTTTGCCTAAATGCTCACTGCCAGGCTGGTGTCCTGCATTTTAGCAGTTTAAATGTGATTGCCAGAGAGTGCCTGTATAGTCTCTGTGTACTGTCTCTTTAAGAGCTGCCTGGATTGCAATCGTAAGTAATCTGAGAGTGATCTCTATTGAAAGATGTAACTATTTGCTGAAAATTATTTAGAGTGATAATGATAATGTAGTTTGTCTAACCTGCCTTCTTTGCAGCAAGGACTATTTTGTTTATCTCCATTATCTTGGTCCTGGACTGCGAATTGGACCAATCAGTACTGGTGGGACCTAAAATGGAGCACACACTACTCTCCTACAGGAGCTGTCTGGAGTCAAAATCTGTAGGAATTGTAGTTTTGGGCTTTTTGTGCCTTTTTGCACCTGAAGGGGGAGCCTTTGCTGTGACTGACAGGAGCATCAGCCAACCGAACCTTTTGGATTTTGGGAAATTTCCCAGGCTGCTGCAGCTAAACATAGAAACATAGAACATAGAATTTGATGGCAGATAAGGACCACTTGGTCCACCTAGTCTGCTAATTTCCCTACCTGATGGATAAGTTGCAGATTCTAGTTAATCAACAGCTTACTTCCTCCTACCCCCTACTAGAATTGCCTTATGCCTGTCCCATGCATTCTTGAATTCTCCCACTGTTCAGTTTTAGTTAATTTAGCTAGTTTTAGTTTTGAGCTGAGAAGTGAAGAAGTAACAGCTCAAGTGATTTTTGAGCAGCAGTTCTGTGTAGTTTTGCATGGGAGAACTGTGAAAGGGCTTAGTTTTTGTCTGCCTGTCTGCCTGCTGTTCCTGAGAGAGAAAATAGAGTTTATTCTGACTGAATCCGAGTTGTGAGGACTATTTAAGCCACTGGACTGTGACCAGGCTTTAACCCAAAGAAGACCAAAGATTTTGCTGAATGCGATCAGCCTGTCAGGATTTCCAGCTGCTTTTGAATCCCCGGTTTGTGCAGAGACTTTGCGATCTTGACTGGAGAGCGGTTTGCCTGGTACAGTGGAATTTCCTTACATGTAAATGTGCTGTGTATTGAGAGTTGGTAGTGACTTGGTTCCCCACTGTGTGAACTGTGTTCTGCTTGCTGGAAGCTTTATCCAGCCTAATAGGACTGAATCCATGTTCATCTCCATTTGGCCTGGGCCATGCCACACTGGCCCTGCCAGACTACCCCACTGCACAGAGAAAGCTACCGACGAGAGACCTACCTGGGGATCAGCCCCCTGCTCCACGCTTGAACAGGAACAGAAACAATGCCTCAGTGAATCGTGTGGGCCCTGCTTCTCCTGGCACTCCAGATTAACCACCTGCTGTCTAGATTTTTGTCCAGCCTGTGTCCAGTCTTGGGTATTGCGAGTAATCATCAGGGCAGCTCCCTGCAACAACAGCCTAATCTAAAAGTGCGTCATCTGATTGTCTTGTTGTTTTCTTTTCATGAACTGAGCCCTCTGGCTCCGGATTACAAATAGTGTGTGTGGTGCATGTTGTTTTCTTCCATCACAGGATCCCAACCAGCTTCAACATTCCTGGCTAGCCCACCATTTTCCATCTGGGTACTCAGAGTGTGTGACTGTTTCTGGACCCTGAAGTGCATGCATAACTGTTTGATTGATAGAGCCTTTAAGCAAATTAGCCTGATTACGCCCCTTCCTTGTTCAAGCCCCTTAAATAAATCAGATCTAACTCTTTTTTGCATTTACCCTGACTATGGTTCCAGTTTGTGCAAGAGTACTGTACTGGTGTTGTTTGCTGTGTATAACCTTGTTTTACAGGGGTCCTCAGGGCCGGGCCAGAGGAAAGCCCTGGTGGTAAGTGCAAATAGTGTGGGTACTTGTGTGGTGAATCAGGGGTATTGTGAAAGTGATTAGTGTGTATTGTTCCAGCCACTAGTAAGGAAAGAGGGGGGTTACAGTGTCCTGGAGGGCTGTGCCCAGGTTAGCTTGACCACTACCAGCCCTGACCTCCAGGTAGAAGCACCCATTTCAGAACTCAGGCCCCTTAACCTGCTACTAGCCAAGCAGGCAGGGGTAGTAGCCCTTGGGATAGTGCCACCTAGGAGTTACACTACTAAATGTATATGCTCTCAGAGAGGAAGCATCTAGCCTCTTCCCACATATAAGCAGTGCCCTCTCATCACTGTCTTCTTATGGGATCCCGCTGTTGTATGGGAAGACTTCATCCTGACCCTGGAGCCCACCCTGGACAGGTCACCCTCACACAAATAACCCTATCACGAGGCACAGATGCCCAAAGGGATCTGATGCATGAGAACTCCCTGACAGATGTCTGGTGCCTTCATAATGCATTTACCAGAAACTATATCTATTACTCTCCCACCCATAAATCACATAGTAGACTGAATTTCTGGCTCACCTCACCACCCCTCTCGCAAATCATCTCAGACACTACCATACATCCAAGGGTAATCTCTGACCATGCTGCAGTCTCCATCCTCATGCTATGGGGTCCATCTACACTTCTGGTGACTGCGGTACTGACCCATCTGCATGCACCTCTCTGGGCTGAGGAAGGAGGTTGTTAGATTCCAGATTGAGTTGGCTAGGATGAGGGGCACCTCCTCCCCCACCCAGGGGCCATCAGGTCTGCTTCAAAGGATGTCTAGGAGGAGGAGCGGCTGGATTATGAGGGGCTTGGGGAGGGTGAGGGCGATGGAACAGAGGCACATCCCACATCCGGTAACACTATGCAACTCCTATGCTACTCTTGTGAGGAGGGACTGTCCCATGGAAGAACCAGAGGTACTGATCAGGGAGGATGCGAGGGCCTGCCACACTGGAGACCCCAAGGAGGATGGCAGAGTACCCCAGAGGGGAAGGAAGCAGCTTCTGGTGGGGGACTCTATCATGAGAGGGATAGATTTGGGGGCAGAAAGGGTGTTGAGAGGGAGGTATGGTAACTACCTGGTGCCATGGTTCAGAGAGAGGGAATGCTGATTCTGAGGATTGCTAGGGCAGCAGGATGGGAGGGAGAGCTGGATGTCATTCTTCACCTGGGTACTAATGACCTGGCTAAGGATGGGGAGTGGATAGTACAAGAGTAGTTCATGGAGTGGGGAAGGGATCTTAGGCAGGTAGCAAGCTCAGTAGCCTTTTCTGAGGTGCTGCCTGTCTACAACAGGGGGAAGGATAGCAGTAGCTGAGGAGCGTACTAAATGTGGGGTGTCAGAACTGCATAGAAAGCCATAGCTGGGGCACTGGGAAAATAATTGCCTTCTTGAATATACTTTAGTCAACTTAATTAGCTTTTTGTAATCATAAATAGTCCATGTATTTTATTGAATAATCCATGATGTATTAACAGAAATACATAGGTTATTCATGATATTCAAAACAGGACAGGATCAGGGTCAGGGATTGCATCTTTTGAAGAGATGTGACAGGAGAAAGAAAGCCAAAAATAACTCAACACTGCAAGTCATGCAACAGTGAAACAAAATATTCCATAGTTGTTCCAAAAGGTATAATTTTCGGTTGCTCAGATTTTCAATTTATGTCGAGTACAAAAAGGTTTAAAAGCAGTTTCCCTGCTGTCATTGGAGAACTCCCACCAGCATCATGTTAATGCTGCTCCACTGATTGAAATGTGAGGGGTGAAAATTCATTGTCTGACCCTTCAACTACAAAAGTGAGGGGTTGCCTGACCCCCCTGACCCCCTGGCTCCACCACCTGCGGAGGATAGGGTACTCCATAGCAGGCGCTTCAGTCAGTGGTTGAGGGAATGGTGCAGAGAGGAGCAGTTTGGCTCCACTGGGGACAGGGGTCACACCTGGAGAGATAAAGGCCTGTACAGGGGAGATGGCCTGCATCCATCCAGGAGGGGGACTGCAGTCCTCAGTGAAAAGTTTAAATGTTACATTGGTGAGCATTTTAAAACTAGCTGAGGGTGGAGGTGGAAGGAAACAGGGAGACACAAACTCCCCCCCCCCCCACAAACTGAAGTAGTCAGCAGGGAGAACCCTAAGGGAGACAAATCTCCAAAGGCACCTAATAGAAAGAAAAGAAAATCAGTAGCAATGAAGAGAGACGGGAATGTGAACAGAGGCGGTAAGGAGAGAGGGCAGAAGAGAAAATGAAGAGATGAAGAGCAGGATGGTACTAGAAGTTGGAATGCCATATGTGCCGACGTCAAAGTCTGGGAAACACAATTCTGGACTTAGAGGCCATTATAGCAAAGGCTGGCTTGGACAATGTAGCCATTACAGAGTCATGGTGCACTGAAAACCATGACTGGGATATAGCCATACCAGGCTATATTCTGTTCAGGAAGGACAGCATGGGAAAAAAAGGGGAGGAGTTGCTTTTTATGTGACAGATAACATAAAAGCGACAGAGGTACTGGGAATACAGGGAGGGAGGGAGGTACTGTGGGTCACACTAGAGATGGGGGATGGAGCCACTGTTCACAGCGGCGTGATCCACAGATCTCCAGCTTGGGGGGGGGGGGTTGGATAGGTTTCTGTGGGAAGTCATCCAAAAGATGGCATATAAGGGGGAGCTGCTGGTGGTGGGGGACTTCAATATGCCTGATGTAGATTGAAGCATCCCAGCTGCAGCTTGAGCTAGGAGCAGGGACATCCTGGACTGTCTACGGGGGCTGTTCCTCAGGCAACTAGTTAGGGAGACCACTCATGGGGAGCAATACTGGACCTTGTACTAACTAACGGGGACAGTGTTGCAGACGACACGGTGGGTGGCCACCTGGGGACCAGTGATCACTGTACTGTGTGGTTCAATATGAGTACTGGGGCAGAACTGAACCACACAAGGATGAGGGTCCTGGACTTTAGGAGGGTCGATTAAAAAAAAAATGGCAGAATGCCTCAGGGATGCCCTGCCAGGGAAGGGAACTTGGGTGAAATGGAGGAACATTGGGCAAAACTAAAAGGGGGCATAGAGAAGGCAACAAACCTCTGTATCAGGCTAGCAAGCAAAGTCAACGGGGGAAAAAGAGACCTCTAATGGTTCTCAAAAGAGGTGCCTGGGAAGGTAAAAGCAAAAAAGTTAGTATTCAGGAGGTATAAGAAAACACAGAAAAAAGGATAGGGATCTGTATCTGGAGAAACAGAGGGAGGCAGGGAAATCAGTTAGAAGCACAAAGGTGCAAACAGAGGAGAAAATAGCTTGGGAAGTAAAGAAAGGAGACAAGACATTTTTAAGTACGTAAGCAAAAAGAGGAAGACCGGGAGAGGGACTGTAAGACTAAGAAGGAAGGGGGGGGGGGGAGATTGTGTGGAGGGGGACTAAGAAAAAGTGGACATCTTGAACAGGGAAGAGCAGTGGATGTTACCTGCCTGGATTTCAGCAAGGCCTTCGACACCATTTCACATAGGAGATCAGTAAGCAAGCTGGGTAGCCTAGGAGTGGGACCAAAGGTGGTAAAGTGGGTAAGAAACTGGCAAAGGGATAGGAGATAGAGGGTGTTGGTAAATGAAGTTTACTCCTAGGAAGGGAGGGTGACCAGCGGGGTACCACAAGGATCTATATTGGGACCAGTTCTCTTTAATGTTTTTATTTGTGACATTGCAGAGGTGGCTGGATGGAAAGGTCTGCCTGTTTGTGGATGTAACTAAAATCTGCAACAGGGTAGAAACTCCAGAGGGGGTTCAAAAAATGAGACGGGATACGAAAAAGTTAGAGGAGTGGTCAAGGATATGGCAACTAGGCTTCAATAAAAAAAAGTGCAAATTCATGCACTTGGGACACAGAAACCCAGAGGCGGAGTACAAATTGGGAGGATATGTATTGATGACCACCAAACAGGAAAGAGACCTGGGAGTTACCATATCTGATAACCTAAAGGTGGCTAGGCAGTGTGACAAGTCAGTCGAGAGAGCTAGTGGGATGCTGGGATGTATAAGGAGGGGTATCATTAGCAGAAAGAGGGAGGTGGTGTTAGCACTGTATAGATCACTGGTGAGATCTCCTCTCCAGAAGGACGTATAAAGGTAGAGGCGGTCCAGAGGAGGCAGCCAAAATGGTGCAGGGTCTGCATCAAAAGCCCTATGAGGAAAGGCTGAAGGATCTCAATATGTACACCCTGGAGGAAAAGAGAGAGACGGGATATGATAGAGACTTTCAGATACTTCACAGGTATAAATCAGGTTCAAGAGGTAAACATTTTTCAGAACAAAATGCCCAAGGACAAGAGGTCATGCTATGAAATTGGGGGTAGACTCAGGGAGATGTGAGAAGTAGTTCTTCATAGAGAGGGTGGTGGATGCCTAGAACAGCCTCCCAGCAGAGGTGGTGGGGGAAAAACCTGTAACGGTGTTCAAGAAAGCATGGGATAGGCATAAGTGAACCTTAGTGATAAGACAATGGGGTGGGGATAAGCCGGAGATCAACTAGGGTCTGTGATGATACAGTAGGTAGGGAAAAATGGGCAGACTAGGTGGACCAAGTGGTCCTTACCTGCTGGTAAATTCTGTGTTTCTTCACCTAGATCCTCTAGCTGGAGACAGGACACACTTCTCAAAAATCCTCAATTCACCCAGTGGGTCAAGAAAGAAATGAGGGGGCTGCCTGATGGCCCAGTGACCTTCGCCGTGCACCCACTGGTTCCTTTGAGTGTGTGGCTATCCGCAGTAGTCTCAGTGCGGGCTGCAGGATTTTCCTCATCTTACGCCCTTCTGGCCCGATGGGAAATTTCCTGCAGGAGCCTGCCGAGTTCATCGCTGGTGAAACATTGGGATCCCCCAGATGTGTTTTTCTGGGGGATTTCAATGTTTGGGTGGATGATGGAGATCAAAGATGCAGCAGTGATTTCTTGCAGGTTATGTCCTGTTTAGGACTGACGCAGGTCATTGCTGCACCCACCCATCAGGATGGCCACATACTGGACCTGGTGTTCTCACTGGGGCTTGAGATCACTGATCTCGAGATTGATCGGGTTTCTTGGTCCAATCATTGCACGGTGAGGTTCATGCTTGGGGCTCCTGCCATAAGCCCTTCCCCTGCTGAGATGATTAACTGTCACCCTTTGCGGGGTCTTACCCCTGAGGGTTTTTTGGCAGCAGTTAAATTATCAAATGTGGGTGCTGCATGTGTCGGAGGTGTTGGTGCCGGAGTTGACACCTATAATAAGGTGCTCTCTGACACCATCAACTCCCTCGCACCTGTCCGTGTATGACCTAGAACTTCATATCTGAGGTCCCCATGGTTTGATGGGGACCTCAGGAGATGAAGAAGACGGGTCAGAGATTAGAGTACTGCTGGAGAAGGTCCCACCTGGAGGCGGACAAACTGGTCCTGCGTATGCACTATTGTGCATATCAGGAGGCAATCAACCATAAGAAGGCAGTGTTCCTGTCCAGGGAGATTGCTGCTGGGAGGAACTGACCAGCTTCACTCTTCCGGACTGTAGACAGACTTCTTCATCCAGTCTGTTTGCAGCCCGGGAGGGTTTTTTCTAACGAAAATTGTGAGGAGTTTACTCAGTTTTTCTCGGACAGGGTGTCCTTGATCTGGTGGGAGGCTTCCTCAGCTAGCAATATTGCAGCTGACAGTGGTTGCCAAATGTGCTCTGAGTGCACTCCGCTGAGTTGGGGGGAGTTTAGACCAGTGGAAGTGAGTGAAGTTATCGAGGTGGCAGTCAATTTGAAGCACACCTTTTGTGAACTGGACCCAGTGCCATCGCGTTTCTTAATGAGATGCATTGACTCTGTTGGCCCGGTGTTTGCCATGATTGTACGGTGTCCTTACTTGAGGGAGTCTTTCCAGATGCCTTGAAGGAGGCTCTGGTGAGACTCCTTTTAAAAAAAACTTCTTTGGACCTGGAGATTATGGCAAATTACCATCCTATCTCCAATCTCCCATTTTTGGGGAAGGTGGTGGAGAAGGTGGTAGCGCTTCAATTGGAAGAGCACCTCGTGACTCACGAGATGTATGATCCCTTCCAGTCAGCTTTTCGGGCCAGACATAGCACAGAAACTGCACTTGTTTGGGTGCAGAATGACCTCCTCAGGGCTAGAGATCGAGGAGACAGGACAATTTTTGTTCTCCTCAATCTCTCTTCAGCATTTGACACTGTGGACCATTGTGTGCTGCTTGTCCACCTCAGGGAGTTGTGTGGACTCACCGGTACTGTCATCAACTGGTTTGAGTCCTTTCTTACCAACAGGAGGCAATGGGTTATGATGGGTAATTCCTCATCTATACCCTGTCTCCTTCCCTGTAGAGTCCCTCAGGGTTCAGTACTGGCCCCAATGTTAGTCGCAGTGTACTTGCTGCCCCTGCGGGGATCATTAGGAAGTATGGCTTGAGTTTTCATTGTTATGCCAATGATACTCAGCTATATTTGTCCTTCGGCCCAGGAACAGCCAACGCAGTGGATGTGCTAAATATCTGTCTGACCGAGATAAATGACTGGATGACTTCCAGCTGGTTGCAACTGAACCCTAACAAGATGGAGCTATTGGTAGTGGAGTCGAACAGAGTTCATGATAGGATGACCTCTGATTCAGCAACTGGACTTGTCCTTGGAGCTGTGTCATTGAAGGCCTCCTCTTGGGTGCGTAACCTTGGAGTGATTCTGGACAGGAATCTGACCATGGAAGCTCAAATAGCTTCCGTGGTTCTAACCTGATTTTTCCATCTCAGAAACATTGCCAGGATTAGGCCCCTTGTTCCGCCTCTGGACCTCCCTACCTTGATACATGCCTTAGTCACATCTAGGCTGGACTACTGTAATGCGCTCTATCTCGGGGTCACTGGGGGACTTCTCTGCAGACTGCAGCTGGTGCAAAGCGCAGCTGACCAGTTACTGATTGGGCAACCAAAATTTTGTCATATTACACTGGTACTGCGTGAATTGCACTGGCTGCCAGTCAGGTGGAGAATTCTCTTTAAGGTGGGTCTTCTCACCTTTAAGGCCCTACACGGACAGGGCCCTGGTTACCTGTCAGTCCTCCTGACACCTACTCCCTCTATCCGCCCTCTTCGATCCTCCAGTGGTAGCCTCCTGACCGTTCCTAGAACGAGGCTCAAATCAGCCGGTGATAGAGCTTTCAGTGTTGCGGCTCCCGTTCTATGGAACTCACTACCAGCTTTGGTCTGAGAGGTTCCCACTATAGATGTCTTTAAGGTTCGCCTGAAGACATTATTTTTCTCACAAGCATTTGATGTTTAGAGTACGATTTATCTTATAGTTTGTGATTTATTATTTCATTTCTGTATGAATGATTTTGTTTAATGTTCTTAAACTTTGTACAGTGCCCAGAGCCTCTGGGATTGGGCATCTTTAAATAAATTTGCCTTGCCTTTGCCTGGGTAGAATTGCACTCTGCTACCTCGGTGACCCAGTCCAGAAATGAGCCTGGGAAGTGGTTTGGGTGACCGCAAGAGCTGGGTAGGTGCTACCTTGCGGCAAAGCTCCCAGCCAGGGAAGGATGGCATCAGGTTTCACCATTCTGGCAACCCCAGCAGTGGGCCAGGGAGATTGCCTGTACCACAGTGGCATGCTAGGGCATGTGAGGCTGCCTCAAGGCTAGGCCTGACATCAGAGTGGAGTGCAGGGTCAGAAAAACAGAAACACCCACAGCAAGCCGCAAGATGATTTCCCAGTCGTCACAATCACCTTACCACCTACCACCTACAAGACCCTGGGGACCTCTGGACTGTACTATGGAGGTGGGGAGGATGGCCCAACCCCCCTTAGACCCCACCATGGGAGATACATCCATGGGGGACCATCCCCAGTAAGTCCTGAGATGGTGGGTGGCGAGGGTGGGTGACTGGTGAGGAAGGAAGGTGGCTGTGTGGAAACAAAGGGAAAAAGTAAGATGGAAAAAAAAGAAAGAAGTTATGGAATATCTCAGTCAGAAGGGTAATGGGGAGGTGTCTCAAGATACACTCTGGGAGGCAATGAAAGCCTTTCTAAGGAGTAGAATAATTGGGTATGTAGTCAATCAGAGGAAAGCCAGAGAGGCTGAAACCATAGAGCTGGAGGCTTAGTTCAAAGAGGCAGAGGATGCACTCAAAGTTAACCCCCAGGTGACCCACTTGGAGTGACCTAGATCTGTACACAGTTAAATGCCCTATGTACCAGAAAAGTAGAGTGCACCATATTCCCTACTAGCACAAATTCTGAAACACCACATCCCAGGGTTAAGGGATTCTGCAGGTAAGCTACATGCCACTCCTAAGGAAATCAACCTTATTATGAGAGAATTCTATTCCCAACTATATTCCACTCCCACCCTACCATTTCCAAAGAAGGTTAAGTATTTTCTTACAGGGATCCCTCTTCCATCCTTGACTCCTGAACAGGTAGTCCAGCTGGAGACCCCACTGACCACAGAGGAGATTAAACAGGCCATACTAGTAATGAACAAAAACAAATAACCAGGAGGGGACAGCCTACACATAGACCTCTACCAGGTGGTGGTGGAGGAGGTCATGCCTCTGCTTTTGTCCACTTTTCAGGAAGCCACCTCCCGGCATTTCCTGCTTCTCTCCTACCATGAGAGAGGCAGCAATCATGTACTCCTGGAAAAGAACAAGCATGCCTCCCTTTCAGGTAACGACTGTGCTATTTCCCTACTAAATTCAGATACAAAAATTCTTGCAAAAACTATGGCCATGCATTTGGGTTCCATCATCCCATCCCTCAGTTACTCTTTGCAGTTGGGGTGTGTAAAAGGCAGACTTGCCACAGACCCTCTTCGCACACTCATCAACCTCCACTTTCAAGCTAAATCCACCCAGTCTCCAGCTGAAGCCCTTATGATAGATTTTGAAAAGGCGTTTGACTGTTGAATGGCTCTATTTTTATAAGGTAATGCAGTCAACAGGATTCGGTCCCTCATTTCTCAACATCATTCACACCCTATACCAAGACCCTACTGTCATGGTTCTTACCAACAGTGCCCTATCCCCTCTGCTGTCTCTGTATATACTGTAGGTACGAGACAGGGCTGCCCTCTGTCTTCCCTGACTTTCCTTTTGGTAACTGAGCCCCTTGCCCTGGCTATGAGGGAAAAACCCCACCTCCAGGGGACAGGAGAAACAGAGCACAAAGCCTTACCTTATGCTGATGACATCCTTATTATATTGTCAGATGTTCCAAATACTGGTACTCCCCTGCAGGCCCTGCTTAATAACTTCACATTGGTGTCAGGCCTCTGCATAAATAATAACAAGCCTGAGGTATTCCCCATAAACAAATGAAGAACTCCGTCCTCACTCGGGGCCTAGAAGCCTTTAAAATGGACATTCAGAAGTGGAAGCAGCTTAACCTTTCTGTCACCGGTAAGATAACTGCAGAAAAATGGCAGAGGTGCCAAAGCTTCTTCACCTACTCTCCCATCTCACAATTCTCATTCCTGACCTTTGATTCTCCGAAGTAGCTGCTCCCAAGGTTCTGCAGAGTATAACTATGCCAGCACTAGTCTAACGGTGACTGGAGTCTTCCTAATTTTTGAAAATGACCCTAAGCTCCTTACTAAACAAGTATCCCTTCCAGTGGGATCTTAGAGAACTTAAATATTTGGACTTCAAACTGACCCTGTCTCTAGAGAGTCTGTAACAGGCTAACTATTGCTTTCTGTGAGCCCAGATGACTGCAGATCTGCACCAATGGCAGAACTTAACATTAATCCTGCTCAGGACGATAGACACTGCCCGAGTGATAACACTGCCCTGCTTATACTGTTTCAAAAATATCCCTCTTCCCATTCCAAAGCAGGAGTGGAGGAAGTTGCAACACCCATCTCCTGGTTTGTATGGGATGAGCAAAGACTCAGAGTCTGACTGTGTACCTTGATGCTCCCAAAGGCTAAGAGAGGGCTGGCTTTTTCAGCCCTCAGAACTTATTATATTGTCTTGCAACTCCAGACTTTGTTTTGTTGCCACCAAACCAGTACAGGGCCACATTGGCTGGATATGGAGCGTGATTTACTTCCTTTTTGGGAAATGACCAGATAAATATTTGATCCAGCTGGTCCAGATCAGTCCTAGGCACACTGAAAACCCTGGATTGCCCGGTTTTACCAGGTGTGGTGAGAAACAGTGGCCTTCTTGAATCTAGCCAAGGTTGAAATAGGAGTATGCCCCTTAGCACAATTGGGTGACTTCCCACCTGCTCCTTAGATCATGCCTAGGGTGGAGTAGGTGTAGTATTATTTATCTGTTACAGGTATGTTCTGATGGGGTAGTGCATTCCTTTCATGAGCTACAGGACCAATATGGTTTAGAGCGGTGAGATTTCTTTAGATAGCTCCAGGTCCAACATTACTCTGAGTTTTACCTGCCAGTTGACAGAAACTCTACTAAGGCTCCTCCTCTAATACTGTAATAGCTCTGATGACTTACATAAGAGCGCAAAACCCTTCATGCCTAATCTTCATGATGTACAGGGCAACATAGGCTACATAGCCCCATGCTACACTGTATCTAGCAGCAAAGTGAGAGGAGGAGGAAACTGGGCATGTTATAGCCTGAGAACAGTGGGAGAGGGGCTGCTTTGAAGTGGGCAGAATCACCTCCTCTCACATCTGGTGGGAAAACACCTGGAAACATGTGGTCCAATATTTTAGGACCCTGGTCTTCACTGCTTAAAATGGAAAGCAGGCAAGTGCTGCCTGGTGGAGGCTTCGTGGGCAACAGTGGACTACCCACACACATATTATGTGGTCCTGCCCATCAGTGAAACCTTTCTTAGGGGAGTTTGAATTGGCTATGGCTGAAATACTACATACAGTACTAGGATTGCACCCTCCCCTGAGCTGTACCTCTTGCATCAGTACCCCAGAGCTCTTAAAGATAGATGGGAGAAATTTCTACTTGTTATGGTGCTCTTGGCTGCAAAGAAATGCATCACACATAAATGGCTCACTGACCAAAGGATCGACATGGGCCAATGGAAGAATACAGTGAATACATGGGCTAATGGCGAGATAAGGTGAATACCACATACAATATGGCAAGGGTTACATATGGTCCTAATGAGAGGACTGAGGTCTTTAAGCCCTGAGTGTTATACACTATGCAGCATAACCCAGATTATATCCCATGAGTTAGGTGCATGCCTATAGAGGTAGAGGATCTGTTGGGGGGGATGGATGACTGAGATACCAGGACTGACCTACTGTAGCAGGAGGGCTGCATGTGGAAAAACTGATCACCCCCTCCTCTCTCTTACTTTTCTCTCATGCTACAGTCAGCATGTAGAGGAAATAAGGAAGCAATTTGGGGCACCCCCACCCCCAAAACTGAGTTCAGGGGAGGGGTACTCTATGGCTATTCATATTAGCCCCAATTCTCTATGGTGCGGAAAGTCTATGTGCCATGTATCTGGAGCATGTAGACCCTCTGCAGCCCCTGCACCCCCTGCACCTGATTCTTCAAGGGGGCCAAGGGCTGCTACATGCTGGATCCCCTGCCCGGCTGGCGAGATTTGTGAGGGAGCAGTCTGGGGGGGGTAGTGCAGGGTGTGTGCCCGCACTCCCTGCTATGCTCAAAAGCGTGGAGTGCCAGGGGCAGATGTAGCCACTGTGCACCCCCCATTTGCTGCCGCCGGCTGTGGTGGGCATGTCGGGACACAGAGTACCCCCCTACATGCTGCCCCAGCCCTCTGGTACCCCAT
The DNA here is from genome assembly GCA_016271365.2 of Neoceratodus forsteri. Lineage (NCBI taxonomy): Eukaryota > Metazoa > Chordata > Ceratodontiformes > Ceratodontidae > Neoceratodus > Neoceratodus forsteri. The sequence goes on along the minus strand of CM057455.1, from coordinate 278,041,274 downwards.
GGAGGGCCTGGGCAGTCATCCAGGCACCCACTCGCACTGGTGCCTTGCCCACTCCACAGCCACCTGGCTGCTGTAGCATCTCACGGGTGCAAGTGATCCAGCAGCAGACTGGGTTTGGGCATCCCCGTGACCTTGGAAGTGCCCCAGCGCATCTGCATGCCAGGGCAATGGGTCCACAGAAGAAGGCTGCGTGGTGGCTGGTGGATGTGAATATGGCCACTGTGCATCATTCCGTGGGTGCAGGTCTCCACAGGTGGGATACGCGCTTCTGGCATGTACTTCCCACTCCATGGAGAATCCCCGCCATTGTGATTTACTATGCTGTATTTCCATGTAGTAATCTGCTCCCTAAGACCTGCTGTATCTTGTACTGGATGTGCAACCCTGTAAGTTCTTTATAAAAATATATTTACAAAAACAAAAAAAATTATCATAAGGCTTTTTGTAATGACTTAGACTATTAAATGGTTCCTACCAAGCCAAGTTCATTTTTCCCCTTTGGATCCCTCTGGAAGGGACAGTAACAGGTTTCCCCACCCCCAGAGGCTACTGTACTCCTATCCCTGGAGAAAAACCATGTCGCACCTGACTATTAGTACTTCTTGTAAGTACTGGCAGCAGACCTTAAAATTCTTGGAGATGGATGACCCCCCCATTGATTTATGCCCCCGGTTCAGGATAATGGTAAGTCTTGCATCAATAGTCTTCTTTTAAACTGGGACTCATGAAGGAGAACCGGAATTCAGTATGTGCTGGATCTTCCCCCTAGGGCACAACTACAGGTACGTGCATTCTTTTGTTGATCTGAAACAGAAATACTGTATCCCCAGATGAGATTTCTGAAAGTATCTCCAACTGCGCACACTTCTCCATCCCCAGTGCAATATCCCAGACACCTCCCGAGAAGGAACATCGACTAGACCAATGACTCAAACTGCCCAGGGGAGTGGCTGGACATACTGTATATACACAGCTCTTAGGGAGGGAGCCCCAGCCACTACATCAGTCATACAGAAGAAGCTGCAAGAAGAGTAACACATCATGATTTCAGATTTGCAATGCCAGGTTGCCTGGTTCAAGGCCCACACCCCATTGTAGAGATACTATGGCTCAATTTCTCCAAATGAAAATTCTCCACAGGTGGTACAGAACACCACAAACATTAAAGGCCATGGGTCTCTTGCAGGCAGATAGATGCTGGTGATGCCGTTCTCAGGAAGGTTCATTATCACATTTCCATGGTGTTGTCTCTTTGAACAGAACTTTTGCTGTGCAAGGCTCTGGCTCACACAAAAAAAACTACAGTATGTCCTGCAGATCTCCACCTTGAGGCATCCTTTGCAATAAATGGGTGCAATTTAATGGGAGACTGCCTTCGTAAATACCTTGAAAGAGGGGGTGGTCGGGGAAGGTAGTGGATGCATAATGGAGAAGGATAAAGGAGGGAATTACTAAGGCAACAGCAAGCTATTTGAAGGAAAAAAGCAAAGGTAACAGAAGGAAGAGGCCACTATGGTTCTCTAAGGAGGTGACTAAGGTGGTAATGGAGAAAAAAACAGCTTCTAGGAAGTACAAGGAGACACAGACAGAGGGGACAGGGAGGTATGTCTGGATAAACAAAAGGAGGCAGGGAGGAGAATGAGGGCAAAAACTCAAATGGAAGATAGGATCACTGAAGAGTTCAGGAAAGGGGTACGACTGTCTTTAGGTATGTGAGCAAAAAAAAGGAAGGCATGGGGGCATTGGGGGGAATAATGAGGATGAGGAGAACTGAAGGGGACTGTACAGGAAAAGAGCAAGAATTTGCAAACATTTTAAACAAGTACTTCTGCTCAGTCTTCACAGTGGAAGGGGGAAGGGATGAACCAACAGCAGCAGGCACCAGGGAAGGTGTGGACATAAGTCAATTTACAGAACAAACAGTAAGTATGTCAGGGATGGGAAGCCCTGAAGGAAAAAAAGGCAATGGGGCCAGCCAGAATCTACCCAAGGGTACTAAAATAACTGAGTACAGTGCTAGCTGTCCCTGTGGCAATACTATTCAGTATGTCATTAGAGATGGGGGTAGTTCCAGAGGAGCAGAGGGGCGTCAATGTGGTCACGCTGCACAAGAGAAGCAGCAGGGAAGAGGCTAGCAATTACAGACCAGTCAGTCTCACATCAGTGGTGGAGAAATGAATGGAAACCCTGCTGAAGGAGAGGCTGATGGAGTACCTGAAGACAAATGGGCTGCAGGACCACCAGCAGCATGGCTTCACAGTGGGGAGGTCATGCCTAACAAATCTCATAGATTTCTGTGACTGGGTTATGAGGGAGGTGGGTAAAGGGAAGGCAGTGAATGTAGCCTATCTGGACTTCAGTAAGGCCTTTGACACTGTACCACACAAGAAGCTAATTAAGAAACTTAGCAACCTGCAAGTTGGGAAGAAGGTGGTATGTTGGGTATTAAACTGGTTGAAGGATAGGTGACAGAGGGTGGTAGTAAACAGCAGTCACTCGGGACAGGAGAGTGACCGGTGGAGTACCACAGGGATTGGTACTGGGTCATCATGTTCTCTTTAATATCTTTATAAGTGACACTGCTGAGGAACTGGAGGGGGAGGGGGAAGGGTGACTCTTTGCAGATGACAATAGGATGGACACCCAGGAGGGGATGGAAAGTATGCAAAGGAATCTGGGCAAACTAGAGGAGTGGTCTAGGATGTGATGGCTGGGTTTCAATACCAAGAGGACACAGTCATGCATCTGGGGTGGGGAAACCGGGGGGCTGTGTATGGTACTTACTATCACCAAGTAAGAGAGGGACCCTGGGGTAATCATATTTGATTATTTCAAAGTGGCAGGAAAAAGCAACAAGGCAGTAGGCAAGGCTAGCTGGATGCTGGGTTGCATAGGGAGGGGGATTTCTAGCAGGTGTAGGGAGGTGGTGTTGCTACTGCATTGCTCACTAGTGAGATCCCACCTGGAGTACTATGTCCAGTGCTGGAGGCTCCACCACTGTAAGGATAATTGACAGGGTGGAAGTGGTCCAGAGAGGGGGGCTACCAAAATGGTGTGTAGGATGCATGAGAAACCATATGAGGAAAGGCTGCAGAAATTCAAAATGTACACCCTGGAAGACAGGAGAGTGGGAGGGGATATGACTGACACTTATAAATACCTCATGGGGTGAACAAAATGCAGGAGGGGAGTCTCTTTCAGAGGAGGAGCACCAGAATATAGGGCATGCTATAAAACTTGTGAGTGGGAAGTTTAAGGGGGATTGTAAGGAAATGCTTTATCATGGAAAGGGTGGTGAATGTGTGGAACAACCTGCCAGAAGAGGAAGTTAGGATGAGGGGAGTTTCAAGCATGTGGGGGATAGGCACATGGGCATAATAGAGTAAAGGGAAGAGAGGGAACATCTGTGACAGAATAGGGTCCAGGGTATAGTAATAGGCAAGGAAAATAGGGCAGACTAGATGGGCCTACCAGTCCTTTTCTGCGACACATTCTATGTTTCTATAATGTCCCCACACATTTTGTCCAGCCTGCCAGCACTCAGACAGCTGTTGGCAGCCTGAATAGTGGCTAAGCATCTACCACTTAGATGATGGTGCACCACACAGGTTTCTTCCCTTCAAGAATGGATACAATCTATGGGGCCAGGGCTGGTGTTAGGACTTTGGGGGCCCCCAGCAAACTCCATCTCTGGGGCCCCTCGATGGGCCCCCGCATCCTCCTCCCCGGGCCCCCTTCCCCGTTCCCCCTCCACAAACCCCCAGTAATCTTTGTACATCAATCCAACTACTGCATGATTTTTCAGACACAATCTGACCTGGAGACACTAGAAGTATTACGTTTCTAACAGATAGTTAATAGAATAAATTGCAAAAAAATTGCTCCTCTCCAGCAGCTGCAATATTTGTTTTTACCTCTGCTGTTCTGCTCTCTACCTTTCCAGACTCCCATATCCCTGTACTTATGCTGCAGACACGGACCTGTGGGGGGAACAGAAATTTTCAAGTTGAGTTGGAGGAGGTGCGATAAACAGCCACGGACCTATTGGAGCCCTGTGATTGGTTCCAGCACAGGACCTCCTCCCACGTCAGCACGTTCTGTGCAGCACAACAGAGGACCATGGGGAACATGAAACCTCCCTGGGGAAAGAACTGAAGGCAGGATGGTGGCGTGGACCGCGTGGCGTAGTCTGGCGTTCCTTCGGGGAAATCGGGGCCCGATTTTCTTGCCAGGTACTAATAATGCTGCTCAGCTATGGGATGCTGTGTTGATCCAGGCAGGGAGTGGGGTGGGACAGACAAAAAAAGTATGCTGCTGGTGCCCGCCGCCAGACCCGCTACATATGCCGCCTGTGCCCGCTACATTTGGGGGCCCCCTGCGGCCGCGGGGTTCACGGGTGCCTAACGCCGGCCCTGCATGGGGCATCTGGCATCTCTAGAATGACTGTCTCACTTGACCCATAGGAAAATGACTGCATATAGTGCTATAGTGCTACATGGACTCCCTTTCTGGAGCTGCAAAGCTTCTCCTTACCTGGATGAACACGTAGTACAAATGTATGTGTGATTTATTTTTTTATTGTCAAATATATAATATGGTGCTCTATCCTTATATCTGTTTTAGAGTGTGAGGGTCTATTAAGTGATGTTTTTAACCCTTATGGTTTCCCTACAATTTATACCTTGTCCTCTTCCTCTCAGTTGTTATTTTGCATTTATACTGATAAATTTGCCATAACAAGTCCACTGTCTTGTATTATTGTTGGAAAAACTTTTAATAAAAAGTTTAACATTAAACAAAAATGGTGACCAGGATTGGCAAACTGAGGAGGAGCTCATTTCCAGGTGCACCCCAGGGGAAGGGATACAGCAGAGAGTGAAACAGAAATAACAAATAAAGTGACAAAAATGGAAACAAGTTCATGAACAGTAAATGCAAGGTACATGTAATAAATTCCAGGGACAAAAACAATGCAGAAAGTATACAAAGTACATAGGTTATTGGGGTAGCAAGGATGAGAGCTAGAGAAGGGTGCCAACAGTGTATGGCAAGACACTAGTAGCAGAATCAGGGTGGTTTAACATTCAAATTACAGATTACACTGAGTTTTAAGCTATACAGTAGGGTATGAAGCAAAATAGTTATATAATGCGGGGGGGGGAGTAGGCAGGGCATGGGTTTTGTAATAGTGAAAGAAGAGGAGGTGCTGGTCTATGTTGGGGCTGGCAGTATAGTCTAGAGGTTAAAGTAGTGAGCCAAGAATGAGCTTTATACATCCAGTAGACAGACCTGGATTTGATTCCCACAGCCTCCACTTGCATACTGTGTGACTAAGCAACTCACTTAACCTCCCCAGTGTTCCTGGGTCATCCCTGAAAACAGGCACCTGTGCATAGTGGGCCTCACCTGATTAATAAAAAGAATAAAATAAATGTTCCCTTTGATATAGCTAGCTAGATAGATAGATAGATAGATAGATAGATAGATAGATAGATATGTAAACATGTATTTTAAATATTTGCCTATGAGTGATATAGTAAATAATAAAATACTCTGGCGTAAAGGAATGGATAGGACATGAACATCGAAATGCTGAAGCATTTGTTCCCATACCTACAATAAAACATGTGTCAAGCTTTTCAATACCCTACTGCTAGAGTGCTAGTCTGGTGCTTTGATTTTGTAGACAAGTCACTTGGCTAGCCATGCATGAGACTGCTGTCTCATCTAGCTTTAAACAGGAACACTGACCTTTCTTTCTTAAAGTGATATGAAATCTGTTGGGTGGAGTTGAAAAAGTGGTGCTGGTTAATAAAGTTTGTTTCCAAAAACTGATAGGAGTGTTTTTTTTGTTTACTGTTAGGTTAAGGTTATCTGCTATTTATGATATCTGTTCGGTATATATAGCTATATCAATGTACAAAGGTTAGAGAGCCGTGAATGAGCTTGGTGCATCCTTCAGGCCTGGGTTTGATTTTCACCCTACCGGGTCATAATGTCGCACGCTTAATAGTGTATGACATTACGGCTAACCCGGTACAGAGCAGTATGCTACCACTACTGGTGCAATACCGCGCATACTGCTGTATGCAGTATTGCATCAGTAGCGCTTTCCTCTGCTAGGAGCGGGTTCCGACGAGCAGCTGCCGTGGCTCACAGGACTGAGCCAAGCAGTAGGAACCCAGGCTCTGTGTATGGAAACAGGTTTGATTCGATGCAACCCCCAAGCAATGCTCAAGGGGACTGCAGTGCCCTTCCATGTGTCACACAAACATTTGTGGCTTTGCATGAAAGGGGGTGAAGATCCATATGTAAATGGAATACAGTGTCTTTCACATATGTTTGTGCATCCCACATTCTGGGTTTCTAATGTAGTGACCCCAAGGCAGTAGAACTTTTAAAGCAGGTTCCAGGGGTGTCATTAATTAGTGGCCTAGAATGAAAGTGCTGGCAGGGGATGCAAGTCACTGAATCATTAGATGAATCACAGGTTACAAAAGGCCAAGGGGGTGCACTTGATGCTGTGGTCTTATTTTGGTCTTGGGTTGGGGGGCACTGTCTCTCTTGATATGTCTGGAGAGACACAAAATCATGGCAAGCCACTTCAGCTTAGGAGTTGGCAATTATGATTGGATGTGAGGGTAGGGGACTACTTTGATAGTAGCACCACTGTCCCCAGTAGTAAAGCATGGAACTGCAATATCAACAGGTGGTATACTACACACAAAAGTCTGCGGGTATTGTAACTCTGGAATTAATTGTAGGTGCAAACCCCGTTTGTGCCCACTGTTGTGTGGCAACTTAATTGCATTCCAGTTTAGTCACAGTGGTGACTCCTGCCCATGATGACTAAGTCAGTCTTTGTGGATAGTTGCTGTGGTCACAGACGGGTGCCAATCTGCATCCTGTTTTCAAGTCCACACCTAGTCAGCTTTGTATCAAGACCACGCTTTTTATCATGTGATACTTATTAATGAGCCAACATTGCTCAGAGGTGCCAGTTTAATGTCATTTTCTGGTTCATCTGGCATCTCCTGTGACTTTCCAGGATGATTTTATCAACAGTTGGATCACTGAACTACATTTTCTAGCTAGTAGTGACCTCATGACAAAACATAGTATCAGTACACTGCTGTTTCTCTATCAACTCAGTCTGTTCCCTAATTACTAATATGAATGCAACATGTGCAGGGAGCACTCATATTGCAGTGTCTCCCTGAGGCAACTTGCCAATTACGGAGCTTCTTACCATCTGTGCAAGTATTCTAATCAGGCAGTCTAATAGTGTGTGGGAAGAGGGAGGGACTCTCCCCTGAGTTAGATCTCACATACAGAACTGTGATTCTGAAATGACAGTGGGAGGCTAAAAATACTATAGGCTGCTAAAACTGCCAAGAAAAGCAGGACAGATAACAATCTGCAGCTTGAAAAAGCACTCATCAAAAGAAAAAGTAAAAAGCAAAGTGATCTGCCAGAACTGCAGAGACACAAGCTAGGAGGGAGCACTCAACCTGGGAACAGACAGAGAACAAAAGACTGAGCAAGTAAGGATCGAGCCAACACAAGCCATATTAATTTTCCTTAAACTAAATGCCTTTACTTTTCAGTAGTTTAACAGTTCAGTAGTTTAAACAACATAGAAATTGCTGGTCCAGTGGCATGGAGACCTGAGGTGCTGGCGACAGGGGTTCAAAAATGGACTAGGGTTGCTCAGGTGCTGGCCGGGTGAGGGAGGGAGGGTTAAGCGTCTCGGGATGGGTCTCCTTCCTTGGGGAAGGAGGACTGTGAATCCCACAGTTTGCCTGCTACCTAGCAGCAAGCATGTGCATCAATATCCACGCACATGTGTCACTCGCAGATGTCCCATGGGAAAACATGAAGGAAAAAGCCTTGGCTCCCTCGGCATGCTCTGCAGGCACTGCACAACTGTATGTGGTTGGCCACTTGGCGATGCAGCTGTCTAAAGGGCGGTTAACCTGTAAGTCCATGAGATGGGCCAGTGACATGGCTGGGGGGATTCTGCAGGACTGGGAATGCAGACAGAGAAACAAATGAAGAAAAAAACATGTAGAAACTAAGAAATCGTTGGAAGCTACTTTAACAAGTGGATGTACATGAGTCAATTTCTTCAGGTTTTCAGCAGATTAAAAATGTTTCTGTCTTTATTTCCTTATTTCTTTATTTTAGCAACATATTTCTATTTTCAAAAGTACAATAAGCACTCCAGGGCATGGGTGTATGTGGAATTAATGCATACCCCTGCCACATAAGGCAGAAAGTCATTGGCCTTGTCCTTTACTATGCAGCCAAGGTGTCTAGTAACAGCATACATCCATGCCCTGTCTTGTCTTATTCTCAATCAGCAACCTCCACACTTACCTCCAATGCATCTCTAGGTGTCTGCTCTTCCATAAAGTTAACAATGGAAAGCTCGACAGGAGTCTCCATAAAAACAGAGACAAGCAGTGAGAATTCCAACTCATATGAGAGAGGTAAGAATTTAAAATGTTAGAGTAGGTACCAGCCATGGGGTTCACCTTGCTGTCAATAGCTGAGCTTAATTCACATCTCAGCTGATATCTTACATCAAGAAACCCCTTTTGAAAATCACGTAGTACAAGAAAAGTGAGCAAAAAAAATTGCAGGCTCTTTTGAGCAGTTATTGGGGAGGAGAAGTGTCTGGATTCTGTTGATTTTCTTATCTGACCCTCACTCCAGAAGCCCTCCTACAAAATATAGGTTTTATACGAAACCTAATTTAAACTTTGTGAGTGAGCAGGAGCACAGCTTGCTTCTTGCTGATTTTACTTATCGGTTGGGTGATGTTTCCCTTTCATCCAGCAAACTCCCCTCATGCCACTTACAAGTCTGTATGTGTCTGCTGCTCTTTGTGTAAAAGTAAACCTTGGGAAGCTCAAGAGGAATTTCCCTCAGGAGTACACTCAGAAGGAGGTGAAGAGAATGAGCTGTACTCTGTGGAAACTCAAGGAGTGGTCTAAGCATTTGGGGTTCAGTGCCAAAAAAAACAAGATCATGCACCTAGGGCACAAGAACCCAGGCACTGTGTATAGGATTGTGAGGTGGGGGAGTACTGACAGTCACTAAACAGGAAAGGAACCATGGGGTTATCATATCTGATAACCTCAAGGTGGCAGGGCAGTGTTAAAAATTAGTGGGTAAGGCTAGTGGGATGCTGTGGGACATAGGGAGGGGCATCTCCAGCAGGAGGAGGGAGATGGCCTTGCCACTGTATCGCTTGCTGGTGACAACCTTCTTGGAGTACTGTGTCCAGTGTTGGAGTCCATACCTCAGACTGGACACCGACAGGATGAAGGCAGTCCAGAGAAGGGCAACTAAAATGGTGTTGGGTATGCACAAGGAGCTCTACGAGGACAGACTGAGGGATCTCAACATGTACACTCTGGAAGAGATGAGAGTGATATGTGATATGATACAGACCTACAAGTACCTCACGGGGTGAACAGGGTGCAGGAGGAAAGTGTATTTCAAAGAAGGAGCACCAGGACCAGGGGCATGTGATAAAGTTGGGGGGGGGGTTAAGTGAGATGTGAAGAAATATTTCTTCACTGAAAGGGTGGTAGGCACCTGGTACAGAGTTCCAGCAGATGTGATGGAGACAAAAAATTGGGGTATTAGAAAAAAGGCAGGGGGGAGGGTTGCTGGAGACTAGTTAGGGTCTGCGGGGACAGGTTAGGCAGGTAACAACAAAACTTCTATGAAAAAAGGTTAAATATACGAAATATATTTCACCAGGTTCCCTCTCGTCTCGTCCTTCCACACCCTTGAGGGTGCTGGATGGTCCTTCTACCATCACTGGTTCATTGGCTGGCAGTATAGCCTAGAGGTTAGAGGAACGAGGTGTGAACAAGCTTGATACAACCAACAGACCAGACCTGAGTTTGATTCTCACAACCTCCACTTGCATACTGTGAGACTCTGAGCAAGTCACTTAACCACTCAGTGCTCCCAGGTCGCCCCTGAAAACAGGCACTTGTGCCTAGTGGGCCTTACCCGGTTACCAAAGACTAAAATAAAAATAAAAAAATAAAATAAAATCACTGGTTCTGGGCTCCCCCTTGGGAAGTCAGGTACCTGTGCTTCTGACAGGAGTACAATCAAATTTGCAGCTGGAGTAAAAGGGACTGGTGTTGTTCTGCCACTACCAGCCATGCCACCCTTTCCCCTGACCACCAGGTTTGAACCCCAAGGTGTGCTGGGAGGGGGGGGGGTCAAAGCCAATGTCACTGAATCAGAGGAGGAAAAGGACTTCGGTATAGCCATTACCAGTGACCTTCAACAAGCTACGCAGTTTAGGAAGGCAGCAGCCAAGGTAAACAGAATGCTGGGCTACATTGCTAGAGGGTTCATGAGCTGAATGGAGGTACAGATGCTTGGTGTGACCACACCTAGAGTGTGACATGCAAAACTAGAGCCCCTACCTGAAAAAGGATATCAACCAACTTGAGGCAGTTCAGGGCGGTGACAAACATGGTTCAGGTGCAGTAGGGCTGGGCATATGAGGACTGTCCAAGAGAACTCCATGTGTGCTTACTCGAGGAGAGGGGACATGACTGAAACCTTCAAGTATATGAAAGTTATAAACAAGGTGGATATTGGGGAACTTTCCTGTCTCAGTGAAAACAAGACACAGGAGGGCACTGTTTTACACTAATGGAGGAAGATTAAAGAAGGAGGACAGGAGACACTTCTTTACAGAGAGGATGTTGTCAGGGTAGAATGACCTCCCATCTGAGGTCATCACTTAAAAGGCGGTGCAGATTTTAAGTGAGTGTGGGACATAGTGAAAGGGAGGGTCAGGGTTGGCAGGGAAGGGGTCAGTTCAGGGCTGTAAACTGCGACCCTCGGTGCAAGGCTGGTGCTATCAGAAAGGGGGCTGCCTACCCATTACATACATGAGCAAGAAGAAGGCTCAGCTGCACTTAAGGACACATGTGCATTTATATAAGGAATCCAGGGGGGTACACAAAATGTTCAGCTTTATTCCTCACTTGAGGTTCAAATTTCCACAAAAAAAACAGATCCAGAAACAAATGATTTGATACCTTTTATTGGACTAACATGGATGTTACAGAAAAGAACAAAGTGCTCTAGCTTTCGAACCTACCCGGTTGCTTTATGACAGTTATTTTGAAAATCTCATACTATTAACACCAGATAATGTTTAAAAAACAGAAATAATTCTCATTGGTTTAACATATACATTTAAAACACAACAAAAGATTATGTCAGAGAAGCTAATTAACACCAGTCTGCTTTTAACTGAGGAGCCTCAGAAGGGCAAAGGTTATCAAGAATTCTCAACAACCAGAGAGTTCTTCTCACATAAATTTTAAAATGTCTCAGTATGCTAAGACAGCATTCTAGTGATAACAAGCATTTGTCAATGCCGAATGTTGCTTGCTTCTATGTGCTGTTTAGGTATTTGGAAGTCATTGGAGTGCAAATATTGAAAATTTGCGAACTTACGAGCGTGCGTAGGAACTGTGCAACGCACGCTCGTAAAACAGTAATTTTGGGGAATTTTTTCACCAAATTTTCAACATAGCCATTTTAAGACCTCTGCTCATGAACAGTGTCACTGTGATTTTGTAATGTGTCCCATACATTGAGATTGCACACCGACTGCGCCATTGTGCGCTACATGGGCCGAAACATGTTTTGGGCAGGATGTGAAAAATGACAGCTGTACTGCTCATAAGGAGGTGTGGCAAAATGGCAATGTTGAAAATTTGGAGTGAAAATATTGAAAAATTTTATAACTTATGAGCTCATGAGGAACTGCGCAACCATGCTCGTAAAACAGTCATTTTAGAATTTTTCACCAAATTTTCAACATAGCCATTTAAGACCTCTGCTCATGAACAGTGTCACTGTGATTTTCTTAATTTGTCCCGTACATTGATTTCGCACACCGACTGCATCATTCTGCGCTACCTGGGCGGAAACACATTTTGGGTGAGATGTGAAAAATGACAGCTATACTGCTCATAAGAAGGTGTGGTAAAATGGCAATGTTGAAAATCTGGAGTGACAATATTGAAATTTCGCGAACTTACGAGCCTGCGTAAGAACTGCGCTGCGCTCTAAAACAGTCATTTTTTAATTTTGCACCAAATTTTCAACATGGGGTTTGGGACCCTTCTCATGAATGATGTCACTGTCATGGCAGTATTCAGGCCCAAAGGGTGATTTCGCAGTCACTGCACAGTCACTGTGCGAAATCACCCTTCGGCGAATGCATGCTCATGACAGTGAGATCGATGTGAAGGGTCCCAAAACCCATGTTGAAATTTGGAAAATCCAAAAATGCCTGAGATATGCAACAAAGTTGAACCCCCTATCTAGGCCATTATACAGCTTACCGGCATTTCCCTCAGTTCAGGGTCAGCTTTGAAGAGTGCAGACATGTTCCCGTCCAATGAAGATAGTCGCCAGAGTCTGGAGATAGTATGGGGTGGGGGGTGTGTGGGAAGCTGGGTGTGCAGTGGGTGGGTGTGGGTTGTGGGGGGTCGGAGGCGCTCAGCGGGACCGTTTTGTTTTCAGGTTTAAAAAAAAAAAAAAGGCGTCTTGGGGACGGTTTGCCACGCTGGGGTGGTCTCCCAGCATGGCACAAGGACATTGAGGGGATGTTCAGCCGGCGGAGGATTGGGCACCCCGTCGGCCAAGACTCATTGCCGCTGGGGTAGGCTCCCAGCGTGGCACCCTCACTTCGAGGCGGGGGCAGCGACAGCATCTCAACCCGGCAGGGATTGGGCACCCCATCGGCTATGCAGTAGGTCTTGAGGCGCACATGCCTGTGTGTGTGGGGGAGAACTACGTTTCAGTGGGCTTCTTATCGCTGCTCACTGAGCGTAGTCCTTTCAACTAATAACACTGCATTTTGGGCTAGTCATAGACAGCTCCAAAATGCATTATTACAGGGACGCGCCTGCCAGCACACACTGCCTGAATTGGAGAGAGGTGACACCTCCGAAATCTCCGATGATGGCACTATGTTTCTTGCACATGCGTGCAAGCAACATAAAAAACCTTGGGCTAATATTCTCTCTAATACATGTAAGATGAGGTTACAGCTTACACTCCAAGTGTCCTGGTGTATTAAAGAACAGATAATGAGACAAAATCCTGAAATTAGGTACAACTGCAAGTTGAAAAAGAGCTCCAAAGTAAACATACATTTATATACATGATGCATGATAGTATCACTTGTAAGTGTAAGTGGCAATTAAAAATACTTGTCAAGGACCCCCAAGAAAATGAGACCATGAGCCTGATAAGTGCAGATTTCAACACAGAGTCAGTGTATAACAAAAATGCATAGACTCAATCTAAGGAATCTAAATGAAAACTTCCAAGGATGAAATCCTCCAGCCCCCCCTTTTCCCTTTTCTCTCCCGCTCTCTCTCCTTGGGAAAGATACGGTAACTAGTAGGAATGACATATACTGTATGTGCAGTAGTCATACTACAGTATCATTCACACCAATATTAATCATTACCCAAAGGAATTACACCTTTTATGAACCCCCAAGTAAATGAGATATGCATCTTAATATGAGCAGATTTAAAAATGTGACCGTGTGTAATCCAACCACTGACAACTAGTAGAAGGAAGTAAATGTACACTATATGTGAAAAATCAGTGTCCTTGCCACATAACACTTGTCCCATGCCACGCTCCCCCCACACAGACATGTGTACATACACCACACCACACCACACACACACCGCTGCACACCCCACACAACCACAACATAAAACAAATATGACAAACACAACCCACATACACCACACCACACCTCACACACACAAACAAACAAAACACACACACACACACACACCATACCCACAACACAAAAAAACACAACACATGCAAAACACACACAAACACACACATACATACATACATCAATACACACACTCACCACAGTATTAAGGTGAGAAGTCAACACATAGATAACCATAAACTTACAAAATCAAAGGCCCACTGAAGAACTAAAGTATTTATGTCCATCCTTTAAAGTAAAGGTCTGTGTAAGTTTAAGTGGAATAATGTGTCATATAACCAACATCAATATTTAATCCATCCACCACCATATTGAGAAGTAAAATAAGTCTAATTTCAGAAGCCTGTCTCTGTTGTGTACTGTTGAAATGTCCTTTTAAGACCATTACAGGCATATCGGAGATTGAGTGGCCATCCTGGAAGAAGTGCTGGGCTACTGGTTTCTCAGCCTTCTTGTGATGAATAGAATGTTTGTGTGAATTCATTCTAGTGAGGAGTTGTTGGCTTGTCTCCCCCCACATAACCTGTGCGAGGACATTTCTTGCATTGGATAAAATAGACCACATTACTTGATGTACATGCATAATTCCCCTGTATCCTGAATAGTCTGTTTTGTGATGTAACCACACAGTCTGAAGTGGAATTGAGGTTACATGGACTTCCGGTGACGTCAGAGAGCTAATGGCAGCATAGACCCAGAGCTCCGTCTCCCTCCCGACTACAATCTGCTTACATCATCCACTTAGCGGGATGTCTTTGCCAGCAAAAGCCAAAAGAAACAGAGCAGGGAAACTTCCAATGACTCCGATGCAGAAGTTAAAAGAAATGATGGGAGAGGAAAGTAGATACGACCTACAAGAGAAAGACGCAACGAACGGCCTGCAGTGCTCAGAGGCCTCTGCCGAGGAACTCCCATCCAGTCTTAAGGAAGTCATACTACAGACAGCTCGCACAGTAGCCAAGATTGACCAAACTTTGAATGACTTCAGAACAGATCTTGCTAAGGTCGACCACAAAACAGAGCAACTTGGACTATGTGCCAGTCAGTTAGTGGAACAGTCGGATCGTCAGGACCGCCTCCTGATTTACTTATTGGCCAGAGATCGTGAGCTCACCCGTAAACTAGACGATCTAGAGGGAAGAAATAGAAGGCAGAATATCAGGCTTTACGGAATCCCGGAGGGGTCTGAGGATAAGTACCAAAACCTGGCTCAGTTTCTGCAAGAAATACTAAGGCAGATCCTCCAGATACCCCAGGAGATGGATTTGTCGATGGATCGAGCTCACATGGCTTTGGCCCCCCGCCCAAAAAACTCAGATGCAAGGCCCCGCTCTATAATCGCAAAACTCACCAACTATCCCGTAAAGGAAGAAATCCTGAAGGCAGCCTGAAACAAGGGAGCACTGAAATATGAAAGGCCACAGGATATACATAGATAACGACTACACAACCACGTCAAGAAGCCAGGAAATTAATCTGGCCTGTCATGCGGTGCATACGGGCCCACAACATGAAGGCTCAGATCCTCTATCCCGCACGACTTAAAATTATTACGGAAAGGGTCCCGAAAGTCTTCCAAGACCTACTGTCTGCTACCCCGGTTTTGGAATCGCTGGGGATAACTGTACCACCGTTGATGAAAGAAAAACTGGAAAGGGACCTCCTTACCTCAGCCTGGTCGATAGTCCGGAAGAGCCCCATGTGACAGGGTGCTACCCAGGGATCCCAACGCGCGAGCTTGTGAGCAGACATCTCCTCATTGATTGTTCAGCTGGGTGACCCTGTGAAGTTGAACAAAAGAGCAGCTCACCTTCAAACGGAAGAAGAGGAATCTATGTCGGGTGAGGCACCTGAGACCGCGGACGAGACATGATTTTGCAGAAGGAGGAGCGATGGTGTTCCGGTTTAACTCATTCTGCACCGACCGCAGACTGGCTTCACACCACGGCTGGGACTCTCTCAAACATAATAACTGGTATCCTTTTTGGAGCTTTTTCCTTTCCTGTACGATGACCCTTGTTGAAGCCTTCCCCCACACATGGCAGATGAGGAGGAGGCCACGGGCGATCCTTTGATCTGACGCGTACAGGCCTGATTGTTTTTGGCACAGGAGTTCAAGCAGATGAGCACCATTATCTTGCGGTCAAGTATACCTCCCAGGAGTCCTCAGAAGGGACATCGAGACTGGCTCTGTCAAGAACTGAGGCTCAGTTACTAAACTGGTTAAAAGCAACCCAGGCCAAGCTAAGTAGACACTGAGACCCATAGATCTTTCTGAAATACTGCTCGGGGGGGGGAGTCAACCACGCTTACTGAGTCACAGTCAGCGGGGCGCTTCTATACAGCAGCTTAGCTTAGCTATTTAAGGCCAGAGTTGTGGTGACTCACGCCCCATGAGAGGCATATGCCGATAAGAGTTGAACGATGGTGTGTGGGGGGTTATCATTTCATTTTATCACTTTCTCTTCTAATGGGATCGCCCACCCCGCCATGGTTAGAAGGAGGGTTTATATAAATAACCCCACCTATTTGCCTGTTACTGTTCCTTTAAAAACTGTCAAAGGGATGATTTATTTGTACTAATATGGATGTTCCAGAACCCCGGGGGGGAGGCAGACTAAAGTCGAAGTATGCCACTCTCTGAGTCTAGGGCAACCCTATTGGGGGACCCCCCCGGGAAGAGGGATTTGCACTTCACACCCATGGAGTCCCCTCTTAAGCTGCGCTTGTGTGCTTGCTCTACGGCTGATGTACCACCGACAGCCTTCCCCAGGAAGTCGATTGACACCTTATTTGAGAAGGGTTTGTCGGGCCTTAACAGGTCCACGTGCCCCATTCTCTCTCATGTCCGGGCCCGCAATTGAGGATAGCCCCGAGGACATGACCCCAGGTCCTGACCAGGACCATATTCCTTTGTTGAACAGTTCTAAGTTACAGTTGTTGTTCAAGTTATGCTGGTTTTTACACTTTTGGTAAGGATAGAAATGTTAAATGCATGGAGGCAAACTGTTCTTCCCCAAGTTAGTAAGCAGAATCTTAGTAGCTGTATCAATGATTGGTCAGAATATAAAAGTACTTTCCCATAATATTAATGGATGCTCCAGTCCGATCAAGAGAAAACAAATTCAGAAATATATTACCAGACAGAATTGTGAGGTAAACTTTTTACAAGAAACTCACTTGTCTCCCTCAGAGGCCGTAAAGTTGAAAACTAAGTCACACCCACAGGTTTTTTTTTCGTCCCTGGAGTCTGGCCGTAGGAGAGGGGTGGCCATCTTGCTTTCGGCGTCCTTCCCGTTTGAGTTGGAGGACACTGTGGTAGACAGTGGAGCAAGGTATATCATGCTGGTGGGAAGAGTGCAGGACTCGCCGGTAACCCTGGTCAATGTTTATGCTCCCCCGGGCTCCTCTGTGGCATTTTATGCCTCTCTGGTCCGGATGGTGACCGAAAGATCCAGGGGTCTCCTAATTATGGGGGGGACTGGAATTTGATTTGGAATAGAAGTCTTGATACCACCTCAGATTCTCGGAACCCAGACCAACACAGGGCATGGGCAGTCAAGCGTATCATGGGCCAGATGGGACTAGTGGATGTCTGGCGAGAAAGGTACCCCAGAGCGAAAGAATACACGTGTTATTCACACAGATTTAAGGTGTATTCTTGGCTTGATATGTTTTTTACCTTTAAAGACAGTGTCCCCGCCTTGTCCTCAATGTGGGTTGGTGTTTCCACCTTATCTGATCATAACCCAATATTTTTGGAAGTTGCTATCTCCCTGCCCAGAAAGACAACACATTGGAGACTGAATACGTCCCTACTCCAGGACAAGGAGGTGGTAGAAAAAATAAAACAGCACATAACAAGCACCCTAAATGAAAATGCCACACCAGGGATAACTCCACAAATTATTTGGGATACCTTAAAGACCACAGTTAGGGGGCAACTAATAAGTATAGCTTCCCGGAAAAAGAGAGATAGGTTGTTGAAGCAACAAAATCTACATAAAAGACTAGGAGACCTGGAATCCCTCCAGAAAATAACATGGGAGAAACAAAGAGATTCCGAGCTCAAATCTCTGAGAGCAGAAATTCAAAAACTTCAGAGGGAAGAGATTGAGAGAAATCTTTTTTTACCTCAAACAAAATTGCTATGAGGGAGGACCCAGGGGTACTAAACTTCTAGCAGTCAGACTTAGGCAATTTAAAGCCAGAGCGGCAATAACCAAAATAATTTCTCCAATTATGGGCCGACTAACTCATAAGATTGAACAGGTCGCGGAAGCCTTTGCCTCTTATTACCTTAAACTTTACACCCCCCAAGAGTCAGTACCAGCCCAAGAAACTATAAAATATCTTAAAGCCCTATCTCTCCTACCCTTCCTCAGGAAAAAGTCAATCCTTAATTAAGCCGATCACACATTTGGAAATTCTAAAACTATAAAGGCCTTAAGGAGAAAATGCCCTGGGCGGATTGTTTTAGGCAGAATTTTACAAAACTTTTGCCACAGAAATAACCCCGATATTGAGGGACGTGTTTTCGGTGGTCTGGCAAGAGGCGAACCCGGTCCCCCCTTCCTGGCAGTTTGCTACGATCTCATTGATACCAAAAGAGAATAAGGACCCGGCTAAATGTGAATCTTATCGCCCAATTTCACTACTAAATTCAGACTATAAGATCCTCACCTCGATCCTCGCATCTAGGCTGAACCCTATACTACCAGAGTTAATTAACCCAGATCAATCAGGATTTGTCCCAGGCCGACAGGCCCCAGACAGTGTTAGAACAGCCATCATTATAATAGATGGGGTCCACCGCTCACGTCTCCCTGCCTGTCTGATGAGTTTGGATGCTGAAAAAGCTTTCGATAAAGTCTCCTGGCCATTCCTGTTTTGGTCTTAGAGCAAATGGGCTTCCATGATGTTTATTGACTGTATTAAGTCATTATACTCTGGTCCCCAAGCCTATGTCAGAGTAAACGGAGGACTTTCTAAAAGGTTTAGTCTAAATAGAGGCACCCGCCAGGGCTGCCCCCTGTCCCCTCTGCTGTTCGCCATTTACATAGAGCCACTAGCTGAGGCAGTGCATACTGCCCCAGGGATACGGGGCATTGAGATAGGGGGGCAGCAATGGAAGATATCATTATACGCTGATGATATTCTTCTCTGCTTGTCCCAGCCTGAGACCTCGATCCCCGAAACATGGTCAATTTTATCTGAATTTGGGAGACACTCTGGGTATACCTTAAACAAGGCCAAAACAGAAGTCTTGTCTCTCTATTATACACCCTCCCAGAGAACCGTGGAGTTTCTGCCGCTGAACTGGTCAGCTACTAAGATGTCATATCTTGGGGTCTGGCTGACCAAACACAATTCCCAGCTCTTTGGGGCTAACAATGCCCTCTTTTCAACTGCAGTTAAAAAGACCTAGATAGGTGGTCACTAATAAACTTTTCATTACACTCCAGAATTGAAACTATAGCTATGAATATTTTGCCCAGATACTTATACTTGTTTCAGTGCCTCCCACTTACATCCCTAAAACGCAATTCCTTGCCTGGCAAAAATAATTACAGGATTTATCTGGAACAATAGGAAGCCCAGAGTAAGCGCCCATATACTCCACCTGAGCAGGCCAAGGGAGGCAGAGCTCTCCCAGACTTTGAGGATTATTATCTAGCGACACAAATCAAAGAGGCCCTGCTGTGGTCCACTCCCACCTATAGTTCCAATTGGAAGGAAATGGAAGGGGCAGAGGAAGAGGAACCAGGACTCCACTAGGAGTGCGTACCATTCAGACGTGGGCATCTGGGAATCTCCCTCCCCCCTACTTAACCTCTGTGAGGGACACTCTAAGGGCAACACATAGAGCCTGGCGGAAATATAGGATAAAAGCTTTCCTTTGGCCCCTTTACAGACCCTCATGGGACGTTGCTTTCGCTCCATCCCGATTGGACCATACTTTTAGAGCGTGGGAAAGAATAGGCCTAATCTTTGTAAAACAATTCATGTCTGGGGAGGAGATCATGGACTTCATGACTCTTAAGAATAACTTTGGTTTGCGTAATTCAGATCATTACCGCTTCCTACAAGTCAGAAATTATATCTACCGTTGTAGTAGGGCCAACCCTCAAACAGAAAGAATGGCTCCCTTTGTGGAGAACCTTTATACAATATTGTCTTCACAGAAGACCTTGGGCCTCATCTCTGTATTATACAGAGCCCTTATGGGCCTAAGGAAAAACTATTTGGAAAAAATTAAGTGCAGATGGAGAGAGGAGGGGGAAATTGGGCCTAGAGTAATTAACTGGGAAACAGTATTCAAATTAGCATCTAAAACTACCTGCTCTCCTTCTGGCAAAGTATAGTTGGAAAGTAAAAATACCTTTTCCTCTCTCTCTCGCTCTGGAGGAGCCCAGATAAGGACTCCTCCTGCTGGAGAATGTGGGAATTGAGGCGAACTACCTTCATATCTTGTGGCTGTGCCCACGGCTGGATCCCTTCTGGAGGGACGCCTCTCAGGCGCTACTAGGATTTTGGGCTTGTTGTTCCTCTGGAGTGGCCTGCCTCATTCTGGGGAGCCTCCCAAGGTTTGTCCGGAGTAGACTCATTATATCTTTGGTCCCTCCTCCTGGCTGCAGCCCATAAATCTATCACTAAAAAGTGGCTGAGACACGATACTCCTAACATGGATGCATGGATTCAGATTGTCCAGGGAATCGCAGAAATGGAAGAGCTAACGTTTAAGATAAATCATAGATTAACTCTGTATGTCCGGAGGTGGACTAGATGGATGGTTTGGCGGGACACAATCGCTGTCTAGTGTTCCGCCTGGCCCCTGAACTGCATTTGGGTGGGTCTTGACGGCCACATGTGGAGGGGTTGGTTGTTGGGGGAGGTCCCTCACTGAGAGATGGAGGGGAGCCATGGGGGTTTCATTGGTACTGGCCTGGAGACTTGCATCCATTAGACCTAGTTTTTACATAAGAAAGATTATATTACAAGGGGAATGTGAAGACTATATGCATTGTACGGCTATCCTGTATTATTATATAGAACCTGTCTGGTATATTTGTATTAATTGTACCCGCTGGTTGTTAATAAACTTAAATTTAAAAAAAGAAGAAATGAGGTTACATGTCTTACATGTGCGTTGATGACAGGGTCGTGTACCATATGATGTCATGGTATTCTTTTCTGGTTCAAGTTGACTCCTAATAATCAAGTTGTCTAAATTAGGTGGTTGTTTAAAAGATAGTAGTGGTAGTTCTTGCAAAATACAATTAAGGGTTCCATCCTCACTAATTTTTGGATGGAGATCCTTAATAATCTTATGTAGAAGTTCAAGGTCAGGATGGTATGTGACTACTAAGGGTATTCTGTTGGTAGTCATCCGTTCCTTATATTGCAGTAGTTGTTCTCTTGGGACCTGTGTTGCACGTTTCACTGCTCTGTCAATTTCCCTGGATGAGTGTCCCTGCTCAATAAAGGTGTTTTTCAACATCGCCAGATGTGTGACTCTGTCTTCCTCATTTGAACAGAGGTGGTGATTATTTATTATTATTATTATTATTTAGCTTTTGTTGACCGGGTAAGTGCACTAGACAAATCCTGCCTATTTTCAGGCACGACCCGGGGGAGGGGGGATACAGATGAATGCCAACTGACCTTGAACTAGATTAAGCTGTTGGTGGTATTTTTAGTGAATGAGGGAAATTTGGCCAGGACACCGGGGAAATTCCCCTACTCTTTTCGATAAGTGCCATGGGATCTTTAACATCCACCTGAACTACCACTAATCCAGGCAGATGGGACCTCAGTTTAACGTCTCATCCGAAAGACGGCACCTCAGAAATGCAGCACCCCTCTCGTGCTGCATTACAGTGTCAGAACTAGGATATTAACCCAAGTGCCAGATGTGGGAACTGAACCCACAGCCCTCTGATCTCCCGGCCTCAGAGGCGAGTGTGCTACTTACT
The DNA here is from genome assembly GCA_016271365.2 of Neoceratodus forsteri. NCBI lineage: Eukaryota > Metazoa > Chordata > Ceratodontiformes > Ceratodontidae > Neoceratodus > Neoceratodus forsteri. The sequence continues at coordinate 278,019,470 of CM057455.1, read as the reverse complement.
GAGCCACTGACACTGCCAAAGTGTCCGAAGTGATTGACTATATATGACAGATTTCTTTGTGTGGCTCGGGTGATTATTTTTCTTGTGTAAGTATCTCTGTCTGTCTGTTGGTTTCTTGTAAAGACAGGTATGTAGGGTTCCGCCCTTAATAGTGACAGTGGTATCCAAAATGTACACTGGTGGCAGAATATTCTAGGGAAAGCTTTATAGATGGGTGGAGGTTATTATGTTCCCGATGAAAATCTTTGAGTATGTCAGTGCCTTCTGTCCAAATTATAAACAAATCATCAATGTAACAGAAATAAGCGAGTGGTTTATGTGTACAGTGCCTTAGAAAATCCTCCTGCAAATTCACCATAAAAAAGATTAGCATACTGTGGAACCATCCTGGTTCCCATTGCTGTTCCCATAGTTTGAACATAATGTTTACCATTGAAGCTGACGTTATGTGTCAGAATGAATTCAGTGAGTTTACCCACAACTCCAGGGTCAATGTTGGGGTCCAGTTCTTTGTCATGCAGGTACCACTGGACAGAATACAGTTTTGTGGTGAAATGGAAGAATAATTCCGCAGATTGAGACTCAGGGAATTTTTTCATGGCAGAGGAGAAATCACAGACAGTGAAGAAATCACAAACAGTAAAAATAGTGTGGATAAGAAAAAGAAACCATATGAGTTTACCCCATCAAGTGTCCGTAACAAAAAACTGGACAAATACATTCATTGCTTTCGCCAGAGAGTTACTGGTGAGATTCTTAATAGGCAGAAACAGGCCCGTTACAACCTCTCTCCATTGGAATGGAGGGCCATACAAACACTAAAATCAAACCATAACATTGTCATAAAAAAAGCTGATAAAGGCTCTGCAGTGGTGATATTGAATCAGGAAGATTACATTAAGGAAGCCAACAGGCAGCTAAGTGACCTTACTTACTACAAAGTACTGGGGAGTGGCCCAACTACAGAATATAAAAGAGAACTACATGAGTTAATTGAAACATTTTCAAACCATGTCCAAGACAAACTAAAGGCCCTCATCCCCAGTAAACCTAAGCCGGGGACATTCTACATGCTTCCTAAAATACATAAACCTGGTAATCCTGGTAGACCCACAGTCTCTGGTAATGGTACCCTGACAGAGGGGATTTCAGGGTTTATAGAATCTATTTTCAAACCGTTGGTTATACAAAGGGATAGTTACATCAAGAACACTACTCACTTCCTGCATAAACTTTCTGGTTTTAAGAACTTACCACCTGATATCCTTTTAGCCATGATGGATGGAACCTCCCTCTATGCTAATATTCTACACACATATGGCATTTCAGCCTGCCTCAAATACCTGCATGACAAAGAATTGGACCCCAACATTGACCCTGGAGTTGTGGGTAAACTCATTGAATTCATTCTGACACGTAACAACTTCTGCTTCAATGGTAAACATTATGTTCAAACTATGGGAACAGCAATGGGAACCAGGATGGCTCCACAGTATGCTAATCTTTTTTATGACGAATTTGGAGGAGGATTTTCTAAGGCACTGTACACATAAACCACTCGCTTATTTCTGATGATTTGTTTATAATTTGGACAGAGGGCACTGTCACACTCAAAGATTTTCTTTGGGAACTTAATTCCCTCCACCCAACTATAAAGCTTTCCCTGGAATATTCTGCCACCAGTGTACATTTTCTGGATACCACTGTCACTATTAAGGATGGAACCCTACATTCCTGTCTTTACAGGAAACCAACAGACAGTCAGAGATACTTACACAAGAAAAGTAATCACCCCAGCCACACAAAGAAATCTGTCATACATAGTTAAGCACTTCAGTATCACCGCCTATGTTCAAATGAGGAAGACAGAGTCACACATCTGGCGATGCTGAAAAACACCTTTATTGAGCAGGGACACTCATCCAGGGAAATTGACAGAGCAGTGGAACATGCAACACAGGTCCCAAGAGAACAACTACTGCAATATAAGGAATGGATGACTACCAACAGAATACCCTTAGTAGTCACATACCATCCTGACCTTGAACTCCTACGTAAGATTATTAAGGATTTCCATCCAATAATTAGTGAGGATGAAACCCTTAATTGTATTTTTCTAGAACTACCACTACTATCTTTTAAACAACCACCTAATTTAGCCAACCTGATTATTAGGAGTCAACTTGAACCGGAACAGAATACCATGACATCATATGGTACACGACCCTGTCATCAACGCATATGTGAGACATGTAACCTCATTTCCACTTCAGACTGTCTGGTTACATCACAAAACAGACTATTCAGGATACAGGGGAATTATACATGTACATCAAGTAATGTGGTCTATTTTATCCAATGCAAGAAATGTCCTCGCACAGGTTATGTGGGGGAGACAAGCCAACAACTCTGCACTAGAATGAATTCACACAGACATTCTATTAATCACAAGAAGGCTGAGAAACCAGTAGCCCAGCACTTCTCCCAGGATGGCCACTCAATCTCAAATATGTCTGTGATGGTCTTAAAAGGACATTTCAACAGTACACAACAGAGACGGGCTTCTGAAATTAGACTTATTTTACTTCTCAATATGGTGGCGGATGGATTAAACATTGATGTTGGTTATATGACACATTATTCCACTTAAACTTACACAGACCTTTACTTCAAAAGATGGACATAAATACTTTAGTTCTTCAGAGGGCCTTTGATTTTGTACGTTTATGGTTATCTACATGTTGACTTCTCACCTTAACACTGTGGTGAGTGTGTGTGAGTGTGAGTGTGTGTGTGTGTGTGTGTATTGATGTATGTACGTATGTATGTGTTTGTGTGTGTTTTGCATGTGTTGTGTTTTTGTGTGTTGTGGGTATGGTGTGTGTGTGTGTTTGTTTGTGTGTGCGTGGTGTGGTGTGGTGTGTGTGGGTTGTGTTTGTTATATTTGTTGTGTGTTGTGGTTGTGTGGGTTGTGCAGTGGTGTGTGTGTGTGTGTGTATGTGTGGTGTGGTGTATGTACACATGTCTGTGTGGGGGAGCGTGGCATGGGACAAGTGTTATGTGGCAAGGACACTGAGTTTTCACATATAGTGTACATTTACTTCCTTCTACTAGTTGTCAGTGGTTGGATTACACACGGTCACATTTTTAAATCTGCTCATATTAAGATGCATATCTCAATTACTTGGGGGTTCATAAAAGGTGTAATTCCTTTGGGTAATGATTAATATTGGTGTCAATGATGCTGTATTATGATTCTTGCACATACAGTATATCTCATTCCTACTAGTTACCGTATCTTTCCCAAGGAAAGGGAGAGGGAGAGAAAAGGGAAAAAAGGGGGGGGGGGGCTGGAGGATTTCATCCTTGGAAGTTTTCATTTAGATTCCTTAGATTGAGTCTATGCATTTTTGTTATACACTGACTCTGTGTTGAAATATGCACTTATCAGGCTCATGGTCTTATTTTCTTGGGGGTCCTTGACAAGTATTTTTAATTGGCACTTACACTTACAAGTGATACTATCATGCATCATGTATATATATGTATGTTTACTTTGGAGCTCTTTTTCAACTTGCAGTTATACCTAATTTCAGGATTTTGTCTCTCATGATCTGTTCTTTAATACACCAGGACACTTGGAATGTAAGTTGTAACCTCATCTTACATGTATTAGAGAGAATATTAGCCCAAGGTTTTTTATCACTAGAATGCTTTCTCAGCATACTGAGACATTTTAAAATTTATGTGAGAAGAACTCTCTGGTTGTTGAGAATTCTTGATAACCTTTGCCCTTCTGAGGCTCCTCAGTTAAAAGCAGACTGGTGTTAATTAGCTTCTCTGACATAATCTTCTGTTGTGTTTTAACTGTATATGTTAAACCAATGAGAATTATTTCTGTTTTTTCAACATAATCTAGTGTTAATAGTATGGGATTTTCAAAATAACTGCCATAAAGCTTCTGAAGAAGGACTGGGTAGGTTCAAAAGATAGAGCACTTTGTTCTTTTCTGTAACATCCATGTTGGTCCAATAAAAGGTAACAAATCATTTGTTTCTGGGTCTATTCTTAAAAGGACCAATACGACACCTACAACATTTTTTTGCACAAAAAAAACACACACATACAAATCCATTGCTAGTCCCATGCAGTGGGAGCTGCTAGCCACTCACCCCAGCGCTTCAACTATGAAAAGTCTTCTTCAGGGGGGCGCATAACTTGTGGGAGAACCCGACATTCTTAAATACATCATCTACTGACTGTTCACAAGGGTATATATGTACAATTAGAGCCCTAAACTCAAAAAACACAATCACCAAAAATGTATGTGCTCACCCAAACCTTATTATCTGTACACTAATATATTTTATAATATATTTTGGCAATGTTATACAAAAGATATCTTTCACTAAGAATATCAAGGTTTTATCCCCCCCCCCCCCGTTTCACCAACTAATGAATATTCATAAACTTGGGCAGAACTCTCACTAGGCTATTTATGAAGATGCGAAGTTACACACCACTTAGTCCTGTCTTCAAGTAATGTAGTGCCAATGGCCGCTTCCCCATATGTCAACTAATGCATACACAGTAAGTGATGTTACAGAACATAGGGGGTGTGCATTCTTCATATCAATACTATACATATGAAGAAAGCACACTCCCTATGTATGGAGAAGCAGCCTTTCAACACTTCAACTGCCTATGAAAAGAAAAATGCCTGAGTTAAGAATCTTTTAACCATTTTTTTATAAGAATCCATTTAGAAAACAAGCCGGTACGTTGCTTTCTCTACTTAGTAAAGGACTAGGGGTGTGTAACTTTGCATCTTCACAGATAGCCTCATGAGAGTTCTGCCCAAGTGTATGAATACTCATTAATTGCTGAAATGGTGGGGGGGGGGAAGGGAATAAAATTTGATAGTCTTATCCTTCTCTGGGCTGATCTCTTGCAGCCTGCATTTGTTCCAGAAGTCGGACTGCCAGCGTGCGAGAGATAAGATGCCAAGCGCCTCGTCCTACTGCCTCACCATACTTGCTTTACCATGGTAGTGTTTTGAGCTGCATTGGTTGAAGACTAAGGGATGGAAGTTGGAGCGTTCTTGGAGAAGGTTATGATCTGAAGAGAACACATACACATTGAAAAAGCACTACGGTGAGTATCAACGGGCAAATGACATGAAAAAGACAGATTTCCTGCCAAGGTCAATTGCTGCAGGGATTAATCTTCCAGCTCAGCTCTTTTGCACCATAGATAGATTGTTAAATCCTCTCTGTCTGTGATCTGTTAGAGTGTTTTCAGCAGATAAGTGTGAAGAGTTTGGCAAATTCCTCTCTGACAATGTGTCCACCACTAGATCTGGTATATCTTCAAGTGGCCTCTAGTGGCCTGGCTGTGGTCTACCTTCTGGTAATGTAGATCTGCCTACCTGGAGTGAGTTTCAGTCAGTTTTGTAGGATGAGGTACCCCAAGTAACCTCTAGTTTGTGTCCTACCTGCTGTTTACTGGACCTGGGACCAACCTGGCTGCTTTTGGACTGCAGCGACTCCCTGGGTCCAGTGATCGCCAAGATCATCAGTGACTCCTTGAGGGAGGGTGAGTTTCCATCTGCCCTGAAAAAGGAAGTGGTCAGACCCCTCCTAAAAAAGCCTTCCTTGGATCCTGATGTTCTGGTGAATTACGAACCTGCTTTGAACCTTCCCTTTCTGGGAAAGGTTATTGAGAAGATAGTGGCTGACCAACTTGTAGATTGCTTGGAAAATTATAACATCTACAGTATGATCCTCTCCAGTTGGGTTTTTGGTCCTGCCACAGCACTGAGACCGCACTTGACTGGATGACCCATTATCTCCTCCTGGTGAGGGATCGAGGACTCTTCCATCTTAGTCCTTCTGTATCTGTCATCGGCATTTGACACAGTTGACCACAGGATGCTGTTGGATCACCTGAGGACCTATGTGGGTCTCATTGACACTGTCTTGTGCTGCTTTGAATCCTACATAACCAGGAGAATGCAGTAGATTGCCCTGAGAACTTTCATCACTGGGGCTTCTACACTGTCCTGTGGGATCCTTCAAGGCTTGACCCTTGCTTCTGTGTTGTTTTCTGTGTACATGCTGCATTGAGGAAGATCACTATATGGTACATGGTTGAGTTTCACTGCTATGCAGATGATACTCAGCTGTACCTGTCTTCTTCTCCCGGTGAGGATCATGTTGCCTCAGTGCTGGGGTGATGTCTTGCTGACATAAATGACTGGATGGCCTCAAACTGGTTATGTCTCAACCTGGGAAGACAGAGGTCATGGTGATTGAGCCGAGTCATCGAGGTGCAACAATGATGGGAAATATGGTAGCCCTTCCTATATTGGGTAGCCGACCTCTGTTTGCTGTTGATGTGGTTAAGAACCTTGGGGTCATTTTAGACTGCTGGCTGACAGCAGACCAGCAGGTATTGGTGGTGATCCACTCTGGCTTTTACCATCTTCAAAATATCCTGAGGATTAAACTGCATCTGGCTCCTGCTGACCTGGCAATGATTGTTCATACTTTCAATGAGCGCTGTGCGGATACCTTTTTCCTAATATTCGGCCTGTATATTCATATTCGGCAGCCAAATATTTGGGTATTCAGGTATTTGCATTCAGAGCCCATTAAAAATAAAAATAAAACCCCCTACCCCTCTTTCCCAGCTCAAAACAACAGTAAAATGTAACCCTTGTTTCCTCCACCCTCTATCAGCAGTCCAATCCCACTCTCCTCTCCCTACAGCACCCACAATTTGTTGCATTTAATTATAAAATGTTAAATAAATCCCTTGGTGGACAACCGGCACAACCCACCCACCTCCACTGCCAGCCACCGTCTTTCTAATTGTACAGCTCGTTTTGTAAAAAAGAAGAAAATTAGTTTTGTCCCCCCACCCCTCACTCTGGCAGCACTTTACTCCCACCCTCCTCCTCCACAACACCCAATTCTTGCTAGGAGAAGGTGACTGGCAGAAGCCCACTCTCCTCCATGGCTGTCCACCTCTCATGAATGAAAGAGCTCACACTCCTTTTATAAAAAAATAAAAAAAAAAATCAATTATGTCACCCCACCCTGGCAATACCCTATTCCCACCTTCCACCCCCCAACACCCATTTCTTGATAGGAGAAGGTGACAAGCACAAACTTACCGTCCGCCATGTGTGGCTGCTTATCATGAATGAAAGCGCTCATGCTCTGTCTGATTACTAAAACCAGTCAGCTGGTTTTATGATACAGCGAGAGCACAAGTGTAAGTGCTTTCATTCATGAGAGCCAGCCAGCTGTGGTGGAGGGCGGGTTTGTGCCACTCACCTTCTCCTATCAATAACTGGGTGTTGGAGGGTGGAGGTTGGGAGTAGGGTGTTGCCAGGGCAGGGGTAGAGAGACATAACTGATTTCTTTAACAAAATGAGTGTGAGTGCTTCCATTCAAAGAGTCATAGATTCTGTTGGCAGATAAGGACCTCCTGGCCCACCTAGTCTGCCTGTAAAAGAAATGGCCTCTCATGAAAGCACTTGCACTTGTTTTCCTGGAAAAAAAAGAAAATCAGTTATGTCCCCCCACCGTGGCAGCACCCTACTCCTACCCTCCACTCCCCCCAACACCCAATTCTTGATAGGAGAAGGCAACCATCTGCGGTCATTCATGAGAGTCAGCCGGCTGTGGAGGAGGGTGGGTTTGTGCTAATCCCCTTCTCCTATCAAGAATTGGGTGTTGGGGGGGTGGATGGTGGGAGTAGAGTGCTGCCAGGGTGGGGGTGGGGGGACATAACTGATTTTTTATTTTACAAAACGAGCAAGAGTGCTTTCATTTATGAGAGACAGCCAGTCATGGAGGAGGGCGGGCTTAGGAGGGCGGGCTTGTGGCAGTTGCCTTCTCCTATTAAGAATTAGGTGCTGGGAGGGTGGAAGTAGGGTGCTGCCAGGGTGAGGAGTGGAGAGATATAACTGATTTTTTTTTTTCAAAATGAGCTACAGGATACAATAAGAAAATCGGCTGCCTGCTGTGAAGGTGGGTGGATTGTGCTGGTCATCCATCAAGGGACTGATTCAACATTCTGTAATTAAATGGAACAAATTGTGGGTGCTGCAGGGAGATATGTGTGGGATTGGACTGCTGATAGAAGATGGGGATGGGGGTTACATTTTTACTGAGTGTTTTATGCTGGGAAGGAGGGGGAGGGGCTCTTTTTAATTTTAATGTTTTTATTTTGTAGCTGGCCAAATATTCTTTCCCGAATATGAATAGTCCCCTATTCAGGAAGGGCTTCTGAACATTCAGGAGCCCTACTATTAGTGGTATTTGGGAAATAATATTAAACCGCTGCACAGCCCTACTTCTGCTATTTTCGGGTTGGACTACTGTAACACTCTTTACTTAGGGTTATCTGCAAGTTTAATGCAATGCCTGCAACTGGTCCAGAATGCTGCAGCTCAGCCTGTGATAGGAACTTCTTGGAGGGACCACATCACATTGGTCCTGCATGCGCTGCACTGGTTGCCTCTGCGGTGGCACATAACCTTCAAAATATGCTTGTTAACATACAAGGCCTATGAAGTTTGGGACCTGACTACTTGAATGATCTACTGGTTTCTTACCTCCTGACCTGACCCCTCCGCTTCACTGATGCTGGCCTTCTTGTTCCCACATCCCGTTTGAAACAATGAGGGGACAGAGCTTTTGGGATTGCAGCTCCAGTGTTGAGGAACTCCCTTGCAGGGAGCATCTGCCCTGCTGGCATGGTGGAGGCCTTTAAGAGATTAATTAAAACTTATCTATTTAACCAGGCCTTCCCCAGCTAGCAAGTTTTTAGATTAATATAGTTTAGATATCTTAATGGTTATTATGCATTTCTTTTTATTATGTTTTTAACTTGTACAGTATGGGATTTGCTTGTCTTATAATTTTAAATACTACGTGCAGCACCCCGGGAAAGGGTGCTTTATAAATAAAATTGCCTCACCATGTCTCATATCCAGTCTCTGGTTTCCAAATCCTACAGGAAGCTTGGTGCCTTTTACCATGTTAGTGATTTACTTTCACTAGGTATGTGCAAATGCCTGGTTGAGCACTTAATCTGTTCTGTTACTGACTTGGGGATGTGGTTTATGATGTCACCCCAAAATGCCAGCTAACTAAATTGGATACCCAATTTTATCCCCTCTGTATGTTTATAGTCTGCATCCCTGCCCACATGCATCACTATACGATATATGAAATCCTGGGCTGGCCCTCACTGGCTGACAGAAGAGTCCAGCACCTTGCTTTCTATGGGTTTAAATACTGGCTTAACAAGCTTCTAAATTACTTGTGCACTTTCCTCACCGTCACTGCTCTTTATGCACACCAGCAGTGCTCCTACTCTGGTAAGAGATTTCTTGTAGCAAGGCACTAACTGAATTCTGGCCAATTTACTTTTAGCAATAGGCTCCCCCAGGTTTGGAACAACCTAACTTCTTAAGCAACAACTCACCCATCAGTATTTCTCCTGCTAAAACGCTTCTTAAAGGTCTAATTGTGTCATACTTTGACTGCACTTGATGCTAGCTAATGTTGTTTATGTCTCTCCTTGCTGTACTGATCATGCCTGTGATTGCTGAAACATGCACATAATTTATACAGTATAACATTGCATAGTTTTGTGTATTCATTGTATATTTGACGTTTTTTGCTGCCCATGTTCCTTCCCCTTCCCAGGTCACATCTGCAAATTAGATTGTTTGTATACCTCTGTATGTCTATGTGGTAAAACATTTTAAAATAAACTATAAGAGTTAATATCTTTTCTAAGCTCTAGAAGTGTAACTTTACAGTGTTACTAGTCTGGTACAGTACTTTGCATTTATATTGGGAAAGATGTCCCTTCTTCTCTGCTTCCCTTCCAGCAGCTGCAGCATGTTTTGAACTCCTTCACCTGTGCTTCCAGGTTCTGGTCTGAAATTTGCTTTTCCACTTCCTGGTTATTCACTAGTCCTCTGTCACTCAGTGTTGTATGTAGTTGTTCTACTGTTTTATGTCCTTAACCCTTCTGCCTATTTTGCCTCCCATTCCATCTTCTTGGCTCTATTTTTCTTTGGATCCTTCCCTGCCTGAACCTGTTCCCTAGCCTATTTATCATCTCTGTCTTATTGCAGCTGAACAACCCTGTGTCACAGTCAAGGTGACATTGCTCTCGTCAGAACTGTGCTGTTTTATTTCAGCAAATACAGAAGAATCTGGGGTCTACTTCATCTGTGCCTCCTTGCATAGAAACATAGAATGTGTCAGCAATAAAGGACAGGTAGGCCCATCTAGTCTGCTGTATTTCTCCTGCCCTAAACATTATACGTCGACCCCAGGGTAAATCTATCTCCCTTTAGATCCCTTTAGATTGGCACAGTGTGAAACAATTACTGATAGCTGGGTTTCCCCTCCTTGCTACTTGGATTCATCCTCATTTAGCAACCCCTGGGAGACACTGTCAAAATGGTAGGCAACAGTGTAAAGAACAGTACCCTGTTGCTGTGTGCCTAGACTCTGCTTCATTCAGAAACCAGTCTCTGTTCCTGGGGTGCATGCCTGGTACATAGGGAACATCCAACCATCAGAGTCTTCCTGTAGCACAGCTCCTCTGAGCCTCATTCTTATTTCCTAGCCTCCTTTTCTCTGTTTCACCATAATGACTTCCTATTCTATCTTCATCCTTCATTCTTTTTCAGAACCAGATGATTCAGCGATTAGCTATTTAGACTCTCCTCCTCCAAAACTCAGGAAGTCCATGGTTAAATTGCAATACTGCATCAAAGACTGGTCCATCTTGAAGCTAATGACACGCCTTTAGGAATTACAGGTCCCAAATCCTATGACTACCAAGAAACAGGAACCCTTCAACCTAATGGTCTTGTACCCCTCTGACCAACCTCTTCATTCCATGTGAGTATCTGAACTGAACCCCCACTCATCCTCCATATGCAGCTCTTAGCTCGAGGAACTCAAGGCTTTAATTCTGCAAGTCAGTACCTCTGTTACCAAACTGTCCTGAAGAGTTGCCACTTTTGAAATGAAATTAAGCAACCCAGTGACCACCGTGCCTAGTACTTCTCATTCATAACTGCAAACCAGACCTGCCAACCCTAGCTCTTCTGCTTTTCCAGCTCCTCATGTGACTCCACAAGACATGGCACAGTCACCAACTCTAGGTACTCATTCCTCTCTCATCACTTCTACTACTATTTCTCCACCTTCAACTTGTCCCGCTCAGTTAATTCCAGCTCATCTGAGAAAGGATGTAATTGAAGGAAAAGATGTTAACCTCATTACTTTCTTAATCTTCACACAACACCATTGAAAATTGTATTGTGTCATACAGAGTTGTATCTATAACCTGATGGCAAAAAATTCCTGATTGCTCAGAAAACAAACAGCCCTTGAAATTGTTGGAGTTTTTAGCTTCTATCAGGATGTCTGACACAAAACATTCCCAGGCTGATGAGAGGAACTGGGTATGTATCTAGAGATCATAGTGGATCTCGCTATCTGCTATGGGGGGGGGGGACTTATTTTTATGGTTAGCGTAAAGAATTCTTCACAAAGGCTGCAGTGTACCTTTCTCGCTGCAACAATAAACTCCCCTGAGCGTCCTTGGACAATGAGCTGTTCTGTAGGTGTTTTGCAGGACAACAAGCACTATCATGTTCCATCTGTAGCTCCTGTTCCCACCTCACTTCTCTGTATCTGCATGCTGCTCAAAGTGACACATTCTCTAGACCATCCTTCAACCAGGTCAACTTTAACTCAACGATTGTTTTATGCATCCAAAGATAAACATAGCAGACAGATTTTCTTCTTTGCAGGAAAACCTATATGCAATAATGTCAGTTAAGAAATCTGCTTCTCATCATCCTGTACCCTTCTTCATATATGCAGCTTCTGCGGCAAAGCACATTTCAAACATGTATGTCATGAGAGAACATATCCTAGATCTTCTTCATGACAACATCCATTCTTTTTCTCAGCCTATGGATAACATATTATCATAATCAACAATTGATGTCTGATCTTTTGTCTCCCCCGCCAAGTCTTTTGTACCCACGTGCATCACTATGTGAGGTTTCTTCCTCCCCTTCCATGCGCACTTGAGAAGGGTAGGGCAGGAGAGACAGTAGAGATGGTAAAGGGGAGGCTAATGGATTTGGGTAGACAGTGTGAGGAGGTGGGGGGTCGGTGGCATTCTCTGAGGTACTCCCGGTACCATGTGTAAGTACAGTGAGAAAAAAAGGATAGAGGTGTTCAATGAGTGGCTGAGGGATTGGTGCTGTACCAGGGAGTACGGATTAGTGTCAGACTGGGGCAGGACCTGGGGCAATAGTGACCTATATGCAGGGGACAGGTTATATTTGAGCAGGGAAGGGAGTACTAAAATGAGGAATAGAGGGGTATATATCAACAAAGGTACATTTAAACTTGGAGGGGGTGGTGGTGAGGGGACCATTGATAGGAAAAGGATTTGGAAAGGAGAACCTAGTGCACTCACCCCCCCCCCAGTTATGGGTAAAGGCAGTGGTGAAGTGGCACAGGGAGGGATGGGGGGAAGAATAGGGGTAGGGAAAGGGAGGGGACAGGCTGGAGGGTGGTCTCACTAAATGCAAGAATCATATGGAATAGAACAGTGGAGTTACAGACTCTCTTGGTGGTGGAGGGAGTGGACATTGTGGCCATCATGGAAATGTAGGCCACTCAGTACCAGGACTGGGATATGATGATCCTGGGGTTCAGGTTATTCAGGAAGCATAGGGCTAAGGGGAATGGGGGGGTGGTGATCTATGTAAGGGCAGGGATAAAGTGTGTCAGGGAGGAAGGGGAGGAGGGGAGGACAGAAGCACTTTGGATGCAGTGCCAAGATGCAAAGAATAGAACACTAAGGATGGTGGTGGTGTACAGGCCATCAGCTCAGGGAAGTGACCTAGATAGGGAATTAGCTGAACAAATAAGGAGGGTCTGCAGGAAGGGGAACACAGTGGTGGTGGGGGACTTCAACCTACCGGGGTGGAGTGGGGCACCCCATCCACCATGAATGCAAGGGAGGGGATCCTGTTAGAAGCATTTCAAGACAGCTTCTTGACACAGGTGGTCCAGGGGCTGACACGGTTAAAAAAGACTCTGGACATTGTACTGGATAACTGAGAATCTGTCAGGAAACTGGAAGTGGAGGAACCACTGGCTGGGAGTAATGACTATTTGGTGTGGTTCACGCTCAACATGGGGAGGGAAATGGGGCATGGGTACAAGAGTGATTGCATTTAGGCAGGTGGATTTTAAGAAGATGGGGAAATTTGGGGCAGGCGTCTAGCAGGTATGCAACCACACATGGATGCAGACCAGAAATAGAACATCATAAAGGAAGGGATGGCAGAGGCTACGGAGTCTTGCCCTAGGAAGAACAGCAAGAAAGGGAAGGCAAAGAAACCCAGCTGGCTGACACAGGAGGTTATGGAAGGGGTGAGGGCCAAGAGGGCAGCATTTCGAAAGTACAGGAAATTGGGGAGGGGTAAAGACAAGGATACATACATGGAGAAGTCTAGGGAGGTTACCGGACTGGTCAGGGTGGCCAGGGTGTCCAGGGAGCTGAAACTGGCACAGGGAACCAAAAGTGGAGAAAAAGACTTCTTCTTTCTACCTTTAAATCAAAGACTGATGTCTATTGTAAAGATAGAGCTACTGAATTTTAAAGCAAGGGAAGGGCAAGCTACAAGAACTGTAGTCTGATTCTTGAAATTTCCTATGATTCCTATGATTCCACTACATCAGAGCAAGAAGAAGGAGCAAGGATCAGCTGGTGAGGATTAAGAAGGATGGAGGGTGGGTTTAGAAAGGGGCAGAGCAGACAGAGGCACTGAATGGATACATCTCACTTTGAGGGGGCGCTATTGCAGCAGGTAATACCATTAGGACTAAGGCCGCCAGGCATTAGGACCCCAAGGAAAAATTTTCCAGCTAGTAGTCTATGGTGGGGGACTGGCCCTGACGTCGGCTCTGCACAGCGTCGGACGTGGTATAAAGGGAGTGGTCCCACAGCGCTACCTCAGCTCTTTTCCAGCTGTCAACCTATGAACATTGGATCTACGGATGCCATAGTTGCAGTCAACCACCTTTTTTCTTGCACATAGCGCAGTATTCTTTTTTGGGAAAAAAACATTTCTTTGACACCCTTTACCATCACACTTTCATGTCTTCATCATTTCAGTGGAGAAAATCGAAGTGTGTGTGTGTGTGGGAAGCAGATCCCAGCTAAAGACAGTCATTCTGCCTACCTCATCTGCCCAGGCCCAGACCACCAGCTGGACGATTGTCTGCACTGCACAAAGTTTAATAACAAGATGGAATACAGCCAAGGGGGATCTTTTCCATTGATCCAGGGATTCATCCCCAGTATGCCCGCCATCCAGAGACCTCACTTCTGAGCAGCCTTTGTTGCTGAAAGACTGGCTGCATGACAAAGAGGACAGGTGGATGCCCGTGTCGGACAGCCACAAGAGGCATCCATTGTCCACCCCCTCATCCAGCGGATGCCCGCAATTGACTTCAGGGGATGATGCAGGGGACTTGTCTTCCAACTGTTCTTCAGTAGATGAGCTCCCCGTTCCATCTCCTAACCCGAGGGACTTGCCGAAGTCATCTAAAGATGACCCATCCTTTTTGGACATCATGCGCCATATTCAGGTGCTTTACCAATGGGACGCCTAAGAACTAGATCAGAAAGGCACAGACTGGGCAAATACTTATGAGCCACAGATCCCAAACCACTGGTCATCCCTCCTTTGGTGGAGCCATTCCAGGATGTGACCAAATCCACCTGAAGACATCCGGCCACTGCAACAGCAGTTCCTCGTAAGGATGATAGACTATACAAAACCCCAAAAGGGGAGCCTTTTCTCAGAGAACATCCAAAGGCAGACCTGATGGTCCTGACAACTGCTCCTTGCAGGGCACAGCAACCACACCACAGGAGTGTCCAGCCACCGGACCCAGAATCAAAGAAACTAGACCAGATGGGGTGCAAGGTGTACTCCTCAGCAACTTGCACTGTCAGGTCACTCAATTTCCTGGCCCACATGGTCACCTACCAAAAATCCCTGTGGGCAAAGGCGATGGACCTAGCCAAAGCACAGCCAGATTCGGAGGGTAAGGCAGAACTCCTTGCTGTGATTCAGTCTGGCATGGATGTGGATAAGCATGTCCTCAGGGCTGTTTTGACTCTGCGGATACAGCGGCAAGAGCAGCGGCCACCGACATTTGCATGCAGAGGTATGCTTGGCTCAAGATTTTGGGCTTCCGACAGGATCTTCAGGATGCCATCCAGGATGCTTCTTTCCAGGGACCAGTCCTGTTCGGTCAAGACACAGAAAAACTGATAACTGGACTTCAAGACTTGGGTAAAGCTGTGTCTGAAGTCCACAGAATGTACCGGTTGGAGCCACAATCCACACACCGCTGCTCCTTTCGTAAAAATCAGGGACAGCAAGGAAGGCACCAGACTCAACATAAGGGAGGCTCCAAAATGAAAGGCCACTCTGTTCTTACAGACACCCAGAGCCCCAAAACCCCCAAGGTACCAAGACCTCCCCTGTCTATGCCCTGCAACACAGCATGACTCCCTATTAACCCCCCCCTCCACCACAGCCTGTGCCAGGGAGGCGGTAGGAGGGAGATTCTTCCTCTACCTATCCGGATGGTCCAATATAACATCAGACCAATGGGTCCTCCAGATGGTAGAGAGAGAATACTCCATAGAGTTCACACAGTTTCCACCAGACAACCCACCAGTCCCCTATCATGGCTCACCCTCCCATGCACTACTCTTGAGGGCAGAGATACAGGCCATACTGGACAAAAGAGCCATACAGGAGGTTCCTTTTGCTCAGAGCTGAAAGGGATTTTATTTTCATTTCTTCCTCATCCTGAAAAAGATGGGAGACCGCCGTCCCATTCTGGACTTGAGTCAACTGAATACCTTTATCGAATATAAGTGGTTCAGAATGGTGACATTGGTGAGCCTGTTACCAGTGCTCCAACAAGGAGACTAGCTTTGCTCACTAGACATACAGGATGCCTACATGCACTTCAAGATCCTGCCATCCCACAGGAAGTACTTAAGCTTCACCTTCCAAGGAGGACACTTCCAGTTCAGGGTGCTGCCATTCTGCCTATCCTCGGCACCAACAGTCTTTACCAAGTGCCCAGCAGTGGTAGTGGCAGCCCTCAGGAGAAGGGGTCACTTCATATACCCCTAACTGGGTGATTGGCTTCTTACCACTTCAACAGAAATCCAATTGAAAAGAAACTTGGAGGAAACGTTCAGCCTATTCCAGACTCTGGGCATCACCCTAAACCTGCCCAAGTCACAACCATGGCCAGCTCAAAGGCTGCAATACATTGGAGCAGTCCTGGACACAGTCCAAGGGAGAGCTTTTCTGCCCACAGACAGAGAAGCATGGTTAAGAGAAGTCGCTCGCAGGGTGCAGAGCTCAGACCTGATCCCAGCAAGACTGGTTCTACAACTGTTAGGTCACATGGCAGCAGCTATTGTGGCAGTTCCACTCTCGAGGCTGAGCATGAGGATCCTGCAATGGCACCACAAGGTTCAATGGGCTCAGATAAGGACAAACTTGAAAAGCCCTTTTGGATCTCCAGCGCAGTCCAACAGTCCAAGACCCGGTGGCTCAGCCCAGCCCATCTGAGCATAGGGGTTCCCTTTCAGTGACCCACTCCACTGCAGACTCTCACCACCAATGCATCAGGACTGGGATGGGGAGCACATCTTGTTTCACATCAGACAAGGGGCTCCTAGAACTCAATAGAATGAGCTCTCCACATAAGCACATTGAAGATGAGAGCCGTTCTGTATGCCCTTCAAGCTTTCCAAGGGGTACTACTTCCCAGACCTTTACTGGTCCAGTTGGACAACACCCCAATAGTCTTTCATGTTGACAAGCAAGGGGGTACACATTCGTATCCCCTGTGCAGAGAGGAGATGAGAGTTTGGTCCTGGGTGGTGGATCACACTCTGGACATCACAGCGGTACATATTCCAGGCATCCACAATGTCCTCACAGACAGCTTAAGTCACTCCTGACCTTAGAACCATGAATGGGAACTACAGCAAGAAGTAACAGATGACCTCTTCCAAAGGTGGGGTCAGCCAGAACTGGACCTCATTGTGTCCCCACACAATGCCAAACTGCCCAGTTTCTGCTCACTAGATCCAGGGCCTGGTGTTTTCTGGTGAGACGCACTGTCTCTCTCTTGGACAGGGAAATCTCTGTATGCTTTCCCTCCCTTCCCTCTTCTTCAGAGGGTCTTGCTCAAATTACAGGCAGAGGAGGCCAGGATGATACTGATAACACCATTCTGGCCTTGACAGATTTGTTTTCCGCTATTGCAACAGTTGGCATCAGAACCACTGGTTCTCTTGCCCCTCTCCCAAGAACAAGGGATGTTAGTCCATCTGAACCTCCAGTCCTTGGACCTGCATGCTTGGCTCCTGCGGACTTAGTCAAGGATAGGTTTGGAGTGTCTTTTAGAGCGGCAGAGGTGCTTGTGGCAATGAGAAAACCCTCTACCAGGGCAACCTATGCCATGAAATGGAAGTGTTTCTGCTTATGGGTGATTCCACATTCTCTGGATCTCCTGGGTTGTCTAGTGGAATCTGTGCTGGAGTATCTTCTTTACCTGTCAGACTTGGGTCTTAGTTAATCGACCATTAAGGTGCATCTCTCTGCTCTGTCACTTACCATGCACCAATAGATGGGAAGACTCTGGCACAGCTGGACATCTGCAAGACCTTCCTGAGGGGTATCTTGCATATGAAACCCCCCAGGAGAGACCCGGTACCATCCTGGGATCTTCTGTTCATTTTAGAAAAGCTCACCTTGCCACCTTTTGAATCAGCTGCAAGCTGTGAGCTCTGCCGTCTCTCTTGAAAGGTGTTATTTTTAGTTGCCAACACTTCAGCCCAGAGGATTTTCGAGCTGCAGGCTCTGATATGTAAAGAGCCTTATCTAGTTTTTCACAGGGGCAGAGTAGCCTTCCGTGCAAATCCAAAGTTTTTGCCAAAGGTAGTGTATGAATGCACATTGAACCAGGACATCTAACTACCAGTTTATTACCCAGGTTACTCAAATGGCAGGGAGGCATTGTTGCATACTCTGGATGTTCATAGAATTTCGCATTACTATCTGGCTAGGACTACTTCCGCCAACCAGACAGACCAGTTGTTTGTCTCCTTTTTCCACAGGAAACTTGGAGCACCAGTCATAAAACAAACACTAACTAAGTGGCTTGTGCACTGCATCACTTTTTGCTACCAGCACCACAACAAACCCCTACCTGGACCAGTGAGGGGTCACTCCACCAGAGGGGTAGTGACATCCTTCGCTTCCCTTTGAAATGTGTCTGCAGCGGACCTCTGTGCGGCCGCTACTTGGAATTCAGTGCACACCTTCATGAGGCACTACAGTCTGGATATTGCTTCCAGAAGGAGAGCAGGTGTCGGCCTAGCAGTCCTTCAGGGACTTCTCTCCTAATTTCCTACAGTTTTTTGTTGTCCTCCACCCTTACAATCTGGGTCTTTCTTTGGGCATTGCTCGGGACTCAGTCCTAATGGTATTACCTGCTGCAAGAGCTCCCCCTCGAAGTGAGATAGTACAGTTACATAAGAACTTACCATAACAGTAGATCTTAGAGAGGAGCTCTTGCAGCAGGTGGCTTTCCCAACCCCTTGCCCCCGGGAACACATATTACATCTTCTCTTTGGGGATGGGAGATCCTCCTCAGTTCTCCATCTGTTTTTTCAGCTGGGTCTCTGGCTGGAGAACTGAGGTAGCACCGGGGGACCGTCCCCTTTATACCATGTCTGACATCGGGGACGGGTCCCTGCCAAAGACTGCTACCTAGAAAATGTTTCTGAGGGGTTCTAACGCCTGGCGGTCTTAGTCCGAATGGTATTAGCTGCTGCAAGAGCTCCTCTTGAAGATCTACCATTATGGTAAGTTCTCATGTAACTGTACTTTCTGTTCTGTATTCACACAGGAGAAGGGGGACAGATACCCCAGGCAAGTTGGGGAGGGTGATGATAGATGTAGGGATTACAGAGAGCAGGGTACTAGATGGGTTGAGGGCATTAAGGGTGGACAAAGCACCTGGACCTGATGGCATTCACCCTAGGGTACTAAGGTAGATGGCAGAGGTCCTGGCAGGGCCAACCTGTTCAATACCTTCCTGGACATGGGATGTGTACCACAGGACTAAAAAATGGCCCATGTGGAGCTCATCCACAAAAGTGGCCCAAAGTATGAACCAAGAAACTATAGACCAGTGAGCCTCACATGGATCGTGGGAAAGCTCATGGAGACCATCCTAAAAGAGAAGCTAGTAAGCTTCTTGGAGGAAAACGGTCTCCAGGATGGTCAACAGCACAGGTTTGTAGTGGCAGATCCTGCCAGACAAACCTTGTAGAGTACTACGACTTGGTGATGTGGGAAATGGATAAGGGCCATGCAGTGGATGTCCAGTATTTAGACTTCAGCGAGGCCTTTGATTCACTGCCACATGGCAGGTTGGAGGGGAAACTAGAACATGTGGGGGTCTGAACCAAAAATGGTGAAATGGATCACAAACTGGCTAAAGGGAAGGCAGCAAAGGGTGGTGGTGGTGCGGAGGACCTCTCATCACCGAGAGTGGTGACGAGTGAGGTGCCACAGCATTCGGTACTGGGACTGGTGCTGTCTGGGACTTTTATTGCAAATATCTCACATGGGATCCAGAGCAAAATCAATCTGTTCACAGACGATACCAAGATGGGAGCTGTGGTTGATGATGCGGAGGGGTGGAAGGGATTGCAGGAAGACTTGTCTCAGCTGCAGGAGTGGGAAGAAACATGGCAGTTGGGGTTCAATGCCAAGAAGTGCAAGGTCTGCACTTCAGATCCAGGAACCAGGGGAAGGATTATCACTTGAATGGGGTACAGTTGGAGAGCTCCACAGAGGAGAAGGACCTAGGAGTGATCATTATGGGGAGCATGAACAACTCTGCTCAGGCAGGAAGGCAGCAGCAAAAGCCAACAAAATGCTGGGGTGTATTGCAAGAGGGATCTCCTCCAGAAGGAGGGAGGTTATCCTGCTCCCATATAGATCATTGGTCAGACCCCACCTGGAGTACTGCGCATAGTACTGGCATCCATTCCTGAAGAGGGACATCAGATTGTTGGAGGGGGTGCAGCGAAGAGCCACAAAGATGGTCCAGGGATTGGAGAGCAAACCCTATGAGGACAGGCTGGGAGAGTTGAGTATATATTCACTGGAGGAGAGGAGGGATAGGGGGGATATGATTGAGGCCTTTATGTATCTATAGGGGATAAACAAAACCAACATAGAAGGACATTTCCAGATGAGAAAGGGGAAGGACATGAGAGGGCATGGACTGAGATTGGGGGGGGGTGAAGATTCAGGAGGGAGATGAGGAGACATTTTTTCACTTAAAGAGTGGTGGACAAATGGAACACCTTACCAGATGAAATAGTGTCCTGTAAGACAGTGGGCAGTTTCAAGAGGGGTTGGGACAGGGTAAGGGGAAGGCATACTGGGAAGAGGAAGGTGGGAGGGGCAGCTGCGAAATGGGGTGCTTGCTGTACACTCGAGCAGACTCAATAAACCATGAGGCCTGTTACTGCTGGCAATTTCATATGTTCGTATGTTTTTCTACAGGATTTGACACAGGTCTCCATGCAGTTCTCTCTCTACATCTCTGATCTGCAAAAATCTGCAATCCACCAAGACAGAACCTGACATAGCTCAAGAACTCATCCAGAAAGAAGTACAGAAAGGATTCCTAAATGGTCCATTTCCAAAACTATCTTTACCTAAGTTTCATATTAGCCCCATCAGGATTGCAACTTGAAGATTCTCAGACATAGAAACATAGAACATAGAAATATAGACTCTGTCGGCAGATAAGGACCGCTTGGCCCACCTAGTCTGCCCATTTCCCTACCTAGTGGATAAGCTGCAGATCCTAGTTAACCAACAGCCTATTTCTTCCTACCCACACAAGAATTGCCTGTCTGTCCCATGCATTCTTGAATTCTCCCACAGTTTTAGACCCCACAAGCTTCTCAGGAAGGTGGTTCCATGCATTCACCACCATCTCTGTGAAAAATACTTTTTCACATTGCCCCTGAGCCGTCCCCCCTCTATCTTCAAATTGTGTCCCCTTGTTTTTGCACATCTGTTTTTCTGAAAGATGCTACCGTCTTGGACTTTGTTGATTCCACTGAGGTGCTTAAAAGTTTCTATCATGTCCCCCCCTCTCCTTACTTTCCTCAAGGGTATACATATTAAGCTCCTTTAGTCTCTCCTCATATGGCTTCTTTTGCAAACCCTGCATCATTTTAGTTGCCCTCCTCTGGACTTCATCCATCCTGTCTATGTCCTTGCTGAGATGGGGTCTCCAGAACTGGATGCAGTACTCCAGATGGGGTCTCACCAACTGTCTGTACAGAGGGATAACAACTTCCTGCTTTTTGCTGGTGATGCCTGTCTTTATACATCCCAGTATCCCCCAGCCCTCCCTTCTGCCTTTTCACATTGCTTGCCAACCTTGAAGTCATCTGATATGATTTATTTATTTATTAGCTTTTGGTAACCGGGTAAGTGCGCTAGGCAGCAGACCTGCCTATTTTCAGGCACGACCCGGGAAAGCACAGGACATTGGTTACAATTTTATTTATTTATTTAGTTTTGTTAACTGGTAAGTGCGCTAGTCAGAAGTGACTGTTTCAGGCACGACCGGGAGAGTACAATTACAATACACAAAGAGTACAGCCAGATTATTAAGACAACGAGTACAAAAAATGCAGAGAGAAATACATATGGCAATGTAACATACATTAGTAAACAAAAATATACTTTAGCACTTGATCATGGAACATACTCAAAATGTGAATAGTAGAAGGCAGAAAATAAGAGGATAGGCATCAGTAGAAAAGACACAAGGAAGGAAAACTGGCAAAAGGACGAGGAGGAGAGATTGAGTGGAAAGGAGGTGCCGTCGAATCCGGCAACAGCGGGTGAGTACCAACCCGCGGCCGGGCCTATGGAGCCGAAAGGCGGCAGGCAAAGAGAGGGTGGTGGGGAGCGCAGTAGACGGCAACAGCGGTAGGAGGTAGGAAAATACAACCGGTCTGGTGGAACCGATAGATGGCAGGGCGAGTGAGGGATGCCGTGAGAGGGGATAGAGGCAGAGGGCTGACGGCAATAGCGGCAAAGTGTCAAAGTCAAGCCGAGCCAGTGGAACCAAGAGATGGCAGGGCAGGGAAGGGGGTCGGTAGATGGTGGGAGTAGGCGGTAGTAGGTGGAGAGAGGTGACTAGCACAGCCAGGAGGGTGAGGACTAAGGAGGGCATGGATGAGAGTGGGAACAGGTAAAGGTGAGTTTGGTGGGAGTGGCAAAAGGGGAAGAGGATATAACAGAAGAAGGGAAGAGAGCAGCAGTGGGGTTAAGTGAGGAGAGGCTGTGAAGTGAAGATAAGAATGTCATGGAGTAGAATAGCGACTTACAATTGTCAACAGCTAACATTAGGTTTATAAAGAAACAGGTTAAAGCAACATTAATTACAAGGCACAAATAAAACATTAATTACAAGGCACAGTATAGAACACCCATTTGGACAGGCAAAAGTGCTAGCAATGAGGAAACAGTACAAATGCAGCGGATCAGGTAGGGTCAAAGCAAACACATTTGTCCATAGTAGTGAGGAAAGTCCTGAGTTTGCTCTTAAAGTCACATGAGTGGAGACATCTCTTAGATCCTGAGGTAGTAGGTTCCATAGGTGGGGGCAGCATGATGGAAGGAGCCCATGCCCTTTTTAGTCCGACAAAGGGGATGGATAGTAAGGTCTGATCAGCCGATCTAAGATTCCTTGTGGAAATGGCTGGCCTGAGGAGATCAGTCAGGATAGCAGGCTTGGACGTCCTTAGGATGGAATCAACTAAATTGTACAAGTAGTACTGCCTGGTAGAGGAAGGAAGAGCCAACCAAGGTACTGATATAAAGACAATGATGCTGCAGCCGAGGTGCTTTGGTTGCATACCTGCACACATTATTGAAGGTAGTATCCCATAGTTGCAGTGAAGATTTGGTGGCCAAGGACAGGATGGGACACCCATATATGAGGTTGGCAATAGAATGCCTCTGGCTATCACCAATTTAGCAGCAGGGGTGAGCAGGTATTTGGTTCTATAGGCAGCCCCAATTTGCAGTTAATTGACTTGCAGGTTTCTGTATATGTGCTTTCAGGTCCAAGCTTTGATCCAGGTGGATGCCAAGGTAACGAAAGGAAGTGACAGTTTCTAGGGTCCCCATCGACATCAGAGACAGAGATGGTCAGAGGACAGGATCTAAGCTTGTGATTGGAGCCAAACATCATAACTTTGTTTTATTGTATTTAAAACCAGGCGTTGAGAGTTCAACCAGTGTTGTACAGCACGAAAATTTGCAGTGAGGGCAGCATTTAGATCCAGGACCTTATCAGAGGATAATAAATTACCAGGCCATCCGATAAAGAAGTGAGTGACCTGTGGTGACCAGCTCAGGAAGTTTATTGATGAATAATGAGAATAGAAGAGGGCCAAGTATAGACCCTTGAGGGACCCAATGTTGATAACAGCACTTGTCTGACATGGATGAATTAAACTTAACAGCTTGTGTTCTGTTGGAGAGGTAGCTTTTGAACCAGGTAGTGACTGGGGGAGAGAAGCCCAAGGTACTGAGGGCGGATAGTAGCAGAGAATGGTCAACCAGATTGAAAGCTTTGGTTAAGTCAATGAAGACTGCCTCTGTTAACTTTCCTCTATCCATATTGGTAACGATATCTGAAGTGAATTTTGCAAGTGCTGTCATGGTGCTGTGATGCTTTCTAAAACCATGTTGTGCTGAGCTTAGTAAATTAAATTTCTCAAGGTATTCAGTGATTTGCATGGATACTACTTTTTCCAGGATTTTATTCAGAACAGACAAAATAGCAATAGGCCGGTAATTTGATATGTCATTTTTACTGCCTTTCTTAAATACAGGAGTGACTCTGGCTGCCTTCCAGACTTCAGGGACAATGCCATTGGAGAGAGATAGGGTGAAGATGTGTGCCAGGGGGCCAGAGATGTAGTAAAGCCATTTTAGTAGTCTTGGTTCTAGGCCATCTGAGCCAGTACTGGTGTTTTCAGAGAGTGACCTGAGCAGCTTTGGACCTGATGCCTAGACACTTCCTGAAATAGAAGGGGTTGGTTAAGTTTGGGGGTCCTTCAGATGCTGTGGGGTTAAACTGTGAAGCAGAGGATTGTGATGGGAGGAAGCTGTGTAGGCAGATAAGTCAGAAAATTTTTGGTTAAAAGCATTTGCAATGGTAGTAGAATCATTACAGTGTACACCATGTAGGACCATATCTGAGGGAGTGACATCTTTAGCAGAACCCAAGAAGGACTTAATGTGACCCCAAAACTTGCGAGGGTCATTGGAAGAATTAATCAGCAGGTTTTGGCAGTATTTACTTTTGGCCTGCCTGATGCATCTTTTACAATATGCAGAAATGCACAGACATAATATAGGTGTACAGGAGCAAAACAAGATATACATTGGGTAGCACAGTAATAGTTACATATGGGTACATTTTAGGCGTAGATCATAATAAGGATGTAAAATAAAGCAATTAGGGTAACCATAAGACAGCTGAGGACAGTAAAGACATCAAGGTTCATAGCCACCTAGACAAGCGTATTGCATGGGAGAACATTTATTTATTTAGTTATTTAGTTATTTAGTTAAACATCAGTTTAGAAACCTTTGAGCCAGAGGCTCATTTACAAAGGTACCTCGTCACAAAGAACATTAGTGTAGTACTCAGGGTCAGACCCAACAGCCTGCAGTGGGACAAAGCAAATTAAGAGCATTTGCATTGGCCATTGATTAGCCCAGGTCCCTTTCCATTTTTGTTGTTTTTGTTACTACCCCCATTGTGTACTCTTCCCCTGGGTTTTTGTTTCCCAGGTGCATTATTTTGCAGTTATTTGCATTGAATCTAAGTTGCCATACTTCTGTCTCATCCTTTTCATGCCTCTTTGGGTATCAACCCTGTTGCAGATCTTTTTTATCTTTTGGCTCCCCATCAGTCTAGTTAGCCCAGCATACATTCCCTTTCTACCGTGTGAAGACTTTTCTCTCACAAACACATGAATCGACAATGCTATAAATTCAATAAAATTGACAGATGACAAAGCAAGGCTATCCAAAGCTGATATTTTTGATGCCTTCCCATTGTTAACAATTCACCCTGATCTCTGGAATCTGTATGGCCTCAAATGGGCAACCAATTCTACTTCACCACAGACCTTACCTTTGGATATAAAAGTAGTCCTAGATTATTTAATAATTTCTCTAGTTGTCTGTGTTTGATTTCACTCAGTGTTCACCATAGGCCCTTTGTTTTTTCATCTACTGAATGATTTTCCTACTCATAAACCCTTCTACCTCTCCACCAGTCAAAGGCATCACCTGTTTCACTACACTGTCTTGAGCCCTCCATATACCATTTGCAGAAGATAAAACACTAGGTCTAGTCAGATACCTGCAATTCCTTGGTTTTCTGACGATGTGCAAGCATGCCTCCCTTCGGACAGACTGGCTTGAATCAGTTTGCTAGTTTATTCAAGTTGGTCCACTGGTGCATTGGTAGCATTACTGCTTGTGATGCCATTGACCTGCATTCAAAAGCAAGCCTGGATCATCAGAGGGTTAGCCTGAGGAGCTTGGTTGAGAGTTACAGGGGAGGAAGGTATCTGGTCTTCATTGCAGTACTGCTACCTGGGTGACCACAGGTGGCAGTGCAGGCAGGAGCCAAGGCTAAGAGAAAGTGGTCGTCAGTGTGCTCTGGTTGTGTGTGGCATGTATCTGCATGCATGCACACACGGAGAGCTCTATATGGGTGTCTAAGGGGAATCAGAAAGAAAACTGGAAAACTACCCCTGACCGCAGGATGGAGGATGTGTGCCCCTCACTGCAGGCCCTGCACCGTTGAACAAGGTGCTGTTGCAACATCATGATTTATGTCCGCTGAGGTACAGTCCCCACTGGTGGCCCCACCATGAAGGGTAAGCCAGAGAAGAACATGGGAGAAGTAAGGCCCCAGAAAGGCAGATGACAGGGTTGGATGAGTGGGTAGAACCAATGGTGAGCTGTTTGGAGCAGGGGGAAGTGAAGTAAAAAAAAAAAAAATTACTTTATTCCTTAGATCACCACATAACGCTGACTTCTTTCACTCTGATCTCTGGATGTGGTCCTTATTTCTACAGTCATGGAATGGGATTTTTTTTCTACAATGAGCCATCTCCTGCTCAGCAACTAGAAGTGTTTACCAACGCTACATCATCATACGGATTTGCTGCCATCCATGGAAACTCCTGATTTGCCTTATTTGGCCTCCTGACATCTGCAAGTCACCCAATGTTACCCAAAGTTACCCAATGTTACCCAATGTTGGTACAACTTCTGCCTTGTTTGAAATATATCCAGCAGCAGCTGGTGCAGTAATGTGAGGACATCTGTGGTCTAACCACCATAGTAAGTTTTACACAGACAATCAATCTGCGGCAGCCACGGTCAATAAAGGCCATTCATCTTTCGATTATGGCCTTTCTCAGAAAATTTACCTTAACTTATGTCTTCATTATTTTCAGCTTCATTGTGTACCCTTTCCAGGAACTGCCAATCATCTAGCTGACTCCTTATCCCCATTTCAATTTAACCATTCTTTAGTGTAAAAGCCTTGTCAGACACCAATATGTCAATACCTCCAGATCTGCCAGATCTGCAAATGCTATGAACCATTACTTGGAATCAGTCCAGTCAGTAATATGGACAGCTTACACATTACCTTGGACAAGGTGCTCTGCATTCGCACAAACTCATTCCTTGAGCCTTTTAATATCTCTGTTCAGCATGTTCTTACTTTTGTGTCATTCTGTTCCTCAGAATATGGAATATCGCACTCTTCCATCAAACAGCACATCACCGCTATCCAACATGTGTATAACCATCTTTATATTAACCTCCTTCTTACCTCTCGAATTACTCAATCAAAACATTTCTTCATGGCATCCAGAGGCAAAACCATAAAAGTCAATCAAAGAGAAATCCAATCAATTCAGAACTGCACTCAAGCCTCATGGATCGCCTCGCCTTTTCAGTATTCAGACAACTAGTTGACTTCAATCTTCAAGCAACCATAACCCTCACTTTTTATGGTTTTCTGAGAGTGGGGGAATTCACATCTAGTTCTACTAAATTCAATCATAAATGTTATCTCTCAGCTAATAGACTCCAAAGGAAGTCCTCTTGATATCCACTATCTACTTCTCAAAGTAACCCAAGACCGACAGGCTGTGTAACGTCTTCACCATTCCCTATTAACCAATGTATTCACAATTATTTCTTATCACTATTTTCAATCAGCTTAAAAATCATATAAAGAATCAAAGCAAACTACTACTGTCTACAGAATCTGCTGAAGTGATGTCTACTTCATGGTTCATATATTATGTCAGAATGCGAGTAGCTTAGCCTCAACCCCCTTTCATTTTCAGGTAATTCATTCAGAATAGTAGCAGCTACATGTGCTTCCTCCACATACCATCAAGGCTATGGGTAGATGGAACTCTTCTTGTTTCAAACTATACATTAGAAATCACTCTACAGAAATCTGTCAAGCTTACAGACTCCTATTTAGTTAAGCCTAGAGGGAAAGTGACCTTTTACCTTGGTCTCCCAGAGGCTTCCTCCACCTTGGGGGTTTTCATCTCCTCCATGCAACTAGTCCACTTCCATGAGTTGGAGGAGTTTTTCAGTTCACCGAATCTCAGATGTTTTCTGCCCAGCATCCCGTGATATTGGCGCTTGGGAAAGGGCACCTACAATAACGGTGACCCCTTCCCCAGCACATTGCAGGGATGGCCACAGGATGGTAGGGTGGCTGGATAAGGGGTGGGTGAGTATAGCAACAGGATGTTGCTATACATATGCACGTTGGGGGTGGGAGCAGGCCTGTACAGCGGGAGGTAGGAGGGGATGTGAGGGGGGGTGCCACTGTGGGTTGCTGAGCTGACTCCGTTGTATGGTGGGTGGGTTGCCGGTGTCGGTTCACAGGGTACTGGGTTCAGGTCTGGGGGCTGGTGTATTTTTGTTGTGCCCGGCCCAAACATTTTTTTTTATGTTTTCACCACCCCCAACATGCACCCCCCAGGAGTTGAGAATCCTTTAGTAGGAGGGTGTGGGGGTGCAGGTCTCCACAGAAATCATTTAAAAACAAAGTCCCCAGTGCCGTTTCGCTGTGTGTCGGGTTGTCAGAGTACCCAAAAAAATTTTCAGCACTTTGACTTCACAATAATGGTGATCAGCTTTAGGCTTTTGCCATTATCACATAAAACCTTTTGGCCCTCTCGTGTCTCTTAGCATGATCCCAACTGGGTACCTCTTTGAGGGTGGAGATAACAGAGAAAGGACAAGAAATTGTACTAGATCGAAAGCATATGAAGAAGAGGTCCATATGCTAACAGATCACTGTCTGGCCAGGGGCCATAGCACAACATGTATTGACAGAGGGTAAATGCATGCAAATGGTCTCGAACACAGGGATTTGTTAGCAAGACAAGGTGGAAATGGGCAGCCAAATGTGACTCAAACTGAACTGTGTACTCACCTGAACTTTGTAACGACTTAACCCCACAAGCTATTTTAGAGCAAAAGGTAATTCGTGCATTGGCACATTCTGCAGTAAGAACCACAATTGCAGCAATATACAGAATAGACATTGAGGATGACTTATTGGAGGGGTCAACATTTTTCTGATATTTTAGAGCACAGTTTGCACTCTGCCCCTGTAACAAACCAGCATAACTAGCTACCCTCAGGAACTCCTAAATGTGGAGCTTGCAAGTTCTGTAACTGGTAGTGGGCAAACACTTCCCTAGCCCTAATACAGGAAAAGATCCTTAATTAACTGCAATACCACTTACATTATCTACACGGCAATTTGCAGCTGCAATTGCTTTTATGTTGGTAAAACCAGTCATAAGTCCAAAGACAGAATGCAAGATGATGTTGACAGGTATGCATTCAAATTTCATGGTATGGAAACTGTAGGAGTGCGTAAGAGAGGTGGGGATTTAAACAATCTTCTCCAGAGGAAAGAGGCTTTTTGGCAGCATAAATTGAAATACCATGTAAGGAAGGGTTTAAATGAAAGTTTCCAGATAACGCTTTTTTTTATAGCAAGGTATTTTTAATAAAAGTATGGCTGAAATCATGTATATATGGTATTTGATGTAGAAGATACAGCCGGAGTGCTCCTTAAACTGTCCCAATACACTTTGTTAGGTGCCAGTTCTATCTGCTTATGGTATGCAACCGGTACTTCATAAGAGAGCTCTGACAAATATGTGCAGTACAAGGAATTCTAAAATATGCTAGGATTTGCACTGCTGAACAATCCAGCTTTATCAAAGCTTTATCCATTATGTTGCAGTTTTTTAATTTAGACTAATATGTATTTGATATTACTGTCATATTGCATTTCTCTCCATATCGATATATGTATTGTATGTGACTATTGGGGTTAGCATATTTGCATGTCAATGGTGAGGGCTGTTTTTTATCAACATTTACACTGAATGTAAATAACATTAAATTTTTAAATTTATTATATTAAATTATTGTACATTGTCACTTTAAGTTTAGCGGCTACAGTATAAAACTGGCAGGTTTCCTATGACATGCAGCCTTCGAAAAGTGCATGCCTATTGCAGGATATGTCAGGCTGTTACCACAGACAACTGCTGCTGTTAGTCCTTTGCTGTTTTGCACAAATACATTTTGGTCCCTTATTGAGCATCATCTGAGGTAAGCTATTTTATTCCTACATTGTGCAGCCAAGCTCTTTTGTTGTACACTGTGTCTATTTATGCTATGGCCCCATTGGCTTCCTCACAGCAGCCAGTAAGTGAGACTATTTCTTTGTGTGCACCCTGGCCAGCAGTCTTCCATGACCTTTTCTCTGGTGACCACAGGGTCCGATGAAAGTGTTCTGTTTCAAGTGCACCCTGCCAGCAGTTTTCCACTACCTTTTACCAGGCAACCAGAGGATTGATGAAAAAGTTCTGTTCCAGGTGCATTTTGCATGGTGGACTGCCACAACCTATCCTGAGCAACCACAGTTTTGACAAAACATGGGATGAAGTACATCTTCTGGTGATCCCTATTTTGTAGCTAGGTTTCTTCTGGCCTCAACTGGAGGCACTGGTGCAAAAAACCACAACCGGAGAGACCCTCCCATTTGTTCAGATCCACCCTTTTTCAGCAACTCCAATTTCAGATTACAGAGCACTCAGGATTTTTCCATAGTTAACCAGACTGGAGATTTAGATTGCTCCTGGCCAGGGCATTTAGAGTGATATGAAATACATAGAGTAACAGAATTGCATAGGGTACTAGACTTGCATAGAGTAATAGTATTGTGTAGTAGTGAGGATAAGGTTGCAACCACGGTAAAGTGCTGAATTGTATATAGAGTATCAGGCTTCAGTACCAAGTTGAAGATTAGCACATAGAGTGTTAACAATTGACCTCGTAGCATATCTCATTCTGTTCTGACATGACCCTTGCTTTCCCTTCCCTCTAAATGAAACCATTGTTGCATCTGAAAGTTGCGCCTGCCTCTTCCTGTCTATAGTACAAATTCTGAATCAATAGCCCCTGTCAGTGTGTAGTCACTACAGCTGCATCTCTTATTTGTATAATCTGTCAGTGTTATTGTACCACGTGATAGGATGTGTTGTTTGAATGAGAGCATCCCTGTCAATGTCAGAAGTCAAACAGTGATACAACATTACGGAGTGGAGTTATTCTCTCTTATTTTTGCTGGAAATCAATATCTTTGTTTTATTCAAGTGCTTAGCTTGGTTAGTATTTCTGGGCACTACAGTAGCTGGAACTCTGAGACAGTGTAACATACACTACATTGCAAAGGACAGTTTATCTGTCAGTATCAGTAATGAATTACTGATACTGTGCATTGCTGTGGTTTGGCAATTTAATAATCTTTTAGCAAAAAAAAAAAAAAATCACGAAGGCCCTGTATTATTTCTACATGGTACAAACGTTTATGTTAGGTCATATTTCTTTAAACACTACCTGGCTAGCTGTATAATCTTGACAAGCTCTGGATTAGGAGCACATGCGTCCCTGTCAGTGGTGGCTATAAATAAGTGGAGTAGCAGGGCTAACCTGGTTTCTTTTCCAGCGTAAAAAAAAACAACAACTCTGCTCCCTACTTCTAATCTCACTAATTATTTATACTGTGTATGTTTCATGGATGTTGGCTTCCCTGTCATTGTCAGCAGCTGTAAATTAGTATTGCATAGGGGCTGACCTGTTCTCTCTTGCTAAAAGCTTTAATTTGTCATCCATTGTACATGCTGGCCCCTCAGTCTGGGTGCTGACAGGCAGAGCTGAGTTCCCAACAGGGCAGTTAAGTGTACTATCAGCCCAGTACCCCCAGCCATGTGTACGATCCAGGTGGATCACTTAGTTGCTCCCAGTGCCCCAAGTGGAAAGGGCTCTCCCTTCTGCAGTGTTCTCAGTACTGGCACGGGTGTTGGAATAGCACAGACATATCAACAGTTTTAGTGGAGTAGCTCTGCCAGTACATTATAAAGAACAAAAAACAGCCGGCCTGGTGGTGCTGAGGGTTGAGGCGCTGGACGCCACACCTCACGCCATGCCAGCGACCTGGGTTCGGGAACGAGCCCGGGTTGCTGGTGGTAGGCGGGGGAGGGAAAGAATAGAGCATCCGGAGACAGCTCTCCTCTCCTGGGGAGGGACAGGGGTCCCAAGTTGGTGCACTACTGCCCTCTGGCGGAGGCCAGAGATGTAGCAAGCACTGACGGTGTAGAGAAGGGGTGGGGGAGTGGCAGATGTCGGTTCCATGCCTTGACATCAGGGTGCCAGCCACTCCCCAAGAAACAGGGAAAACACCCTTCAGCTCCGGCAGAGACGGAGCACCGGAGCTTGCCCTCAATCTGCGGCTGCCCGCCTGGCACCCGACCAACCGACATTACTGACTGCTCGGGGTGTTAGGGGCCCACCTCATTCCCACCTGGGTGGTAAACTGAGGCTACATGGGCAACAAAGGACTGTCCAGGTAGGGCAGACCGCAGAGGGATGACTCCTTGGTGCTCCCGAGGAGACCAGAGCTGAGAGGAGGAGAGGAGGATAAATACGAAAATAAAAAAAATAAAAAAAGAACAAAAAACAGATAGTGTGGGACCACTGATGACTAACCCATCCCCTGAAGTGCATGAAAATGGAATCATTCACTCAGTTATGCAAGTGGCGACTCCGATAGCACTGATTTTCCTAACTCTGTTCCACACTAATACTGTAGCTCCATGGTTTCCATTGACAACCACCCCTACTCCCTCAAACTGTCCCCTGTCAACCATTTCTCATTGTGCATTACCAATCCATTCCCACTTCATATCAAGTGTCAAAATTATCTCTGGTGTTGATCCAGTGGTACCATCACTGACCTAGTCTGAAGCACTTTCTGGTGCCCAAGTGTGCCACATTACTCTTCTACTGTACGCCCTCCAATGTGGTTGTTGGGTACAGATAGCACAGCAGGTACAATTATCAAAGTAATACCATGAGTTGTGACAGTGAAACTGTTATGATTGGGAAATTAAGAGGTGCTGCTTGTCATGTGCTTACCGTAAGTCTGTAGTCCAGATGCATAGATCTGAAAAAGGTCCTGATTCTTCTTAACAGGAGCAGAATCCATTCCTGCACCATTGACACCCATCCTGTTCCAATGTGTATCCATGCCCTCTCCTATCTGAAGGCATCCACCTTTCCCCAGTATTTACACCCATAGATTTACACCCCTACCTGTGCCAAACCCATGTGCCAGCACCCACCATGCACCAATATGAACACATATCAAAATAGTAATATCCACTCAATGCTAAATTTTGAGGGACAGCAGAAAATGTTAAGGCAAAGTCATGGACATCCCTGAAACTCACAAACAGTTGAGAGGCATGCATGGAAACTGGACACGTGAAATGTTGTTGTGGGTTTCAGTTTTGTCATCTCCAGCCACAATGCCACATGGAGTGTAAGCAGAGAGTGAGTATAAAGGGTCATGAAACTTACTACCCAGTGCCAGGCCATACTCCCAGTAGGGTGGAGGAAGAAGCCTGGTGAACCAGTGGTGCTGTTGCTGTGACTGGGGGGGGGAATTGGTGATCACCAAGGGCTGAGCCTCATCTGCCCTCTACCATGAATGTTCTGGAGCATCTTCCTTACTGGGTCTTTTTCTCTGCGGCCCAATTCCCAGGTTGAGGTCAATGCGGCACCGGACCTCACAGTTCTTCTGCTTCAGCAGTGCCTCCAGGCATGAGAGGTTGGACTGCAAGAGGCTGCTGCCTCCAACATCACTGCCATACCTCACAGCAGCAGCGCCAGCCATAGAATTAAAAATTAAGAGGTTTGACTTGTGTTGTGCCAACTGCTGTGTGCCTATTCTTACAATTGGCATCACTGAGGAGGAATATTGAGGAGGAATTGTCAGACCCAGCAAGTGTCTCTCAAATGATCTGGGGTATACTGTTATGGACCAGAGGACAATGGTGCTGGTCCGGCTGCAGGCTGCCTTCTCTTAGATTGTAACATCTCACTCTCCCCACTGCCACCAGTGGTGCTCACTGGCCTGGCCTCCTCTCTGGCAGCCAGCGCATGACCTTGGTCTGGTTGCATGTCAGCATGATCCAACCATAGAAATCCAAAGTAGACCTAACATAAATTCCTTTTGCAGCATTACCAGGTGACGATGTCGATAAGCGGGCTTAAGGAGACACCACTGTCCCTGCAATGGGGTGTCTTTTGGGGAGCGGATAACAGGCTGAGTGGCTGACCTTCCAAGGGGGACTTTGTCACAGTTGAGGGTTGCAGCACTGAAAAAAAGGGGCAGGGTTATGCAAATGAAGCAGAGCACAGAAATAAAGCTTTTTTTCATAGAAAACAGCACTTTTTTGGCAGTTTGAATGGTAGGAGATTGATTCACAACTCCTACAGGTTACGACTACCATTTGCTATGGCAAACATGACAAAATCACTTTAAGTTCATTTTTTTTGGCATCATCTTTTTATTAAGGTTTTAAAGGGTAATCACAAAGCACAAAACATAAATGCTACACAGCTTACAAACTCATTGAACTCTGTACAAAAGGGCCCAGGCCATTACTTATATCAATTAATTTACATTGAATGATCTCCAAAACATGACACTTTCCTTTACATGAAAGATCGGTACATTTACCATGAAGCTGCCTTAGGGAAGGTGGTCCCAATAAGATCCCTCTCCCCACAGGGCTTTTCTACTATCAGTTAGTCATTTCATTCCCCCAGCCAAATGCCTCAACCATGGAAACCAAAGTACTTCTTGTCTGTGAGACTTCATTCCTGCCTTCCCCTTTCATGACCAACCCTCACTTAATATCTGGGTCTCCCCAATGGACAGAGAGGCCAGGAATGGCTGCCAAGTTTTATAGAAAAATTCACCTTTCCCTCTCAACACATAAGTGAGTCTTTCCATAGCCAGAGCCTGTAGGGCCAGGGTCTTCCAGTGTTGCATTGTGGGGGTCACCTCCGAAACCCAGGTGTTCAGCGTACAATGTCTGGCCAGAAGGAGCAGCACATGTGCCCACCTCGGTAGGGTGCACCACCCTTCCTCCCCCAGGTCCTCTACCCCCAATAAGAGGAGCATTGAGGACACTGGTGCCCCTCTTCCCATTAACTTCTCCATTTCCCTTGCCACCTCCCGCTGACTGAAGGCGCGAGCCTGAGTAGCTGCGCCACTCCTAAGAGAAATTCATCTTTGAAAAACATGTTAACCCCCAGGTTATGACCCAGGTGTTGTAGCATCTTAATCTTGGTAAGTGTGTTTGTTACTTATCTATTGATTGCTTAAATACCTGGGCCATCTGTGGTTCATGCGTTAGAAAGTGATTATTGTTATACAAATATTTTAATTGGTTGCATTCAAAATGGTCGTTGGTGCTATTTTAGTGACTTTGTTTTTATTTGGGTCTGTTAATTCTTACTGTACAGCTTATACATACACAGGTATATCACTTGATCAAACATTTTGTTCATTGTTTGATTTAAAAATGTTGCACCTAGCCAGACAGTCAGAATTACAGCTGAAATTTTGCTGAAGGGATGTTCTAACACTTTTCTTAAGAAACATAAGATAGAAACATTGAAACATAGAATTTGATGGCAGATAAGGACTGCTTGTCCCGCCTAGCCTGCCCACTTCCCTACCTAATGGATAAGCTGCAGATCCTAGTTAACCAACAGCCTACTTCTTCCTACCCCCCACTAGAATTGCCTTATGTCTGTCCCATGCATTCTTGAATTCTCCCACTGTTTTTTACTCCATGACCTCCGAAGGAAGTCTGTTCCATGCATGCACAATCCTCTCTGTGAAAAAAATACTTCCTCACATTACCTCTGAGCTGTCCCCCCCCCCATCTTCTAATTGTGCCCCCTTGTTCTTGCACATCTCTTTTTCTGAAAGATGCTACCCTCTTGGACTTTGTTCATTCCCTTGAGGCACTTGAAAGTTTTTATCATGTACCCCCTCTCCCTCCTTTCCTCGAGGCAATACATATTAAGCTCCTTAAGTCTCTTTTCATATGTCTTCCGGTGCAGACCCTGCACCATTTTAGTTGCCCTCCTCTGGACAGCCTCCACCCTGTCTATGTCCTTGCAGAGATAGGGTCTCCAGAACTGCAAGCAGTGCTCCAGGTGGGGTCTCACCAACTGTCTGTACAGAGGGATAACAACTTCCTGTTTTCTACTGGTGATGCCTCTTCCTATGCATCCCAGTATCCCCCCAGCCCTCCTTACTGCCTTCTCACATTGCTTGCCCACCTTTAGGTCATCTAATATAACTACCCCCAGGTCCCTTTCCATTTTTATGTTTGCTTGCACGCATGTGCAAGAAACATAGTGCCATCATCCGAGTTTTCGGAGGTGTGTCACCCCCTCTTCCAATTCAGTCAGTGTTATGGCAGGCACGGCCCCTGTCCGGCAATGCATGCTGGAGATGTCTATGACAAGCTCCAAAATGCAGTGGCATACAGTTGAAAGGGGGAGCTACGCTTCAGTGAGCAGCAATAGATATTGCCTGCTCGCCGCAGCTCTCCCTACACCTGCACTGAAGCGCCGCATGCATCGCATGCTGCCCCCCATGCACACACTGTATAGCCGGCGGGGTGCCCAATCCCCCATCGGCTGTGCTGCGCTCCCCCAAGCCTTCCAAATGCCACGCTGGGTGCCCACCCCAAGCGGCAAGCTCAAGTATAGCCGGCGGGGTGCCCAATCCCCGTTGGCTTCACTGTCTCCCGTATAGGGTGCCGTATCAGGAGCCCACCCCGTGTGGCAACAGATGCCATGGCCGACGGGGTGCTCAATCCCCATCCGGTTTAACACCTAGCTGTCCTTCTGCCGCAGCCCAGAGCCCACCCAGTGTGGCAAGCGTCCAACCGTCGTCTTTTTTTTTTTTTAAATACCGTAAAGAAAAAGCGGTCCCATGCAGTCTTCCTCCCCCTCCCACAACCCGCACCCACCCACTGCGCACTCTGCCTCCCTACACCCCCCCTCACCCCAAACTTACCTCCGGAGCTCGGCGCGACGATCTTCGGTGGACCGGGAACATGTCTGCACTCTTCAAAGCCGACCACAAACTGAGGATATGCCGGTAAGTTGTATAATGGGATAGATGGGTTTTTTCAACTTTGTTGCATATCTCAGGCATTTTTTTGGAATTTTTGCGCCAAATTTTCAACATGGGGTTTTTGGGACCCGTTCTCATGAATGATGTCATTGTCATGGCATTATTCGGGCCTGAAGGGTGATTTCGCAGTCACTGCGCAAAATCACCTTTCGGGCCCGATTAACAAAACAACACTGCCAGCGTTCATAAGGTGGGCTCTCAAGAAGCCTATTTTGAAAATTTGGTGGAAAATTTAAAAAATGACTGCTTTATGGCTCATGTTGCGCAGTTCCTACGCAGGCTCGTAAGTTCGTGAATTTTCAATATTTTCACTCCAGATTTTCAACATTGCCATTTTACCACATCTTCTTATGAGTAGTATAGCTGTCATTTTTCATATCTCACCCAAAACGTGTTTCCACCCATGTAGCGCACAATGGCGCAGTCGGTGTACGAAATCAATGTACGGGACAAATTAAGAAAATCACATTGACACTTTAAGAGCAGAGGTCTTATAATGGCTATGTTGAAAATTTGGTGAAAAAATTCCAAAAAATGACTGTTTTACAAGCGTGCATTGTACAGTTCCTACGCACGCTCGTAAGTTCGCGAATTTTCAATATTTTCACTCCAGATTTTCAACATTGCCATTTTACCATACCTTCGTATGAGTAGTACAGCTGTCATTTTTCACATCTCACCCAAAACGTGTTTCCGCCCATGTAGCGCACAATGGCGCAGCCGGTGTGCGAAATCAATGTACGGGACAAATTAAGAAAATCTCAGTGGCACTGTTCATGAGCAGAGGTCTTAAAATGGCTATGTTGAAAATTCGGTGAAAAAAGTTCCTAAAACTGACTGTTTTACGAGCGTGCGTTGCACAGTTCCTATGCATGCTCGTAAGTTTGCGAATTTAATATTTTCACTCCAGATTTTCAACATTGCCATTTTATTACACTTCCTTATGAACAGTACAGCTGCCATTTCATATGTCACCAAATGTGTTTTCGCACATGTAGCGCACAATGGTGCTGTTGGTGTCAAAGCAATGTTTGGGACAGATTAAGAAAATCACAGTTACACTGTTCATGAGCAGAGATCTTAAATGGCTATGTTGAAAATTTGGTGACAAAAGTCCATAAAATGACTGTGTTCTGAGTGAGCATTGGCGCAGTTTCCACGCACCGTAAGTTCATGACTGTAATATTTTCAGTCCAGATTTTCACCAGTGGCATTTTCCACTCTTCCTATGAACAGTACAGCTGTCATTTTTCATAACATGGCTGAAGTGTGTTTTCACACTTTCAGCGCAGAGATCGTGTGTCGCTGTGGGAAATCATTGTTCAGGACAGATAAAGAAAATCACAGTGAAACTGTTCATGATCGGAGGCATCAAAATGCCTGAGTTGACAATCTGCTGTAAAAAATCCCCAACCTAATTATATTACGGGTGTGCGTTGCACAGTTTCTATGTACGCTCGTGACTTCACCATTTTTTTAAATACTTTTACTGCAGATTTGCAACATTGCCATTTTTTACACCTCCCCATGAACAGTACAGCTGTCATTTTTACATTCTGTTCGAATGTTTTGCACCTGTAGTGCTAAATGCGTCAATCGCTGTGCATAAGCAGCTTTCGTCAACAAACTGATATTCCCCTGCTCATGAGGTGGGGTCACAAAAAAACATGTTGAAAATTTGGAGGAAATACCAACGAATGCCTGAGGTATTAGGGTTTCCAACCATAACGCCTAACCCTGTAGAGAATGACAGGCATCAGGGGTGTGACTTGGGATTCTTGCCTGTAATGCTCATATCATTCACACCCTGCAGCCAGTGAGAGACATCAAGGTATGCCTTGGACTCTTTGGCCCCAAAGTTCACCCATTCTCCTATATAGCACCCATCTCACGTATTTCCTAATGGAATGGGGGGCGCGCAAAGAGCCAAAGACCCCAAGGAACACAGTGACACTTGTCAGTGTCTGTGGGTGGAGTGTGGTGAAATGGCATGGCCGTTATGCTGCGACCCAAGGCACACCCAATGCCTGTCACTCTCTGCAGGGCGGTGGTGGGGTTGGCTTCAGTTCAATACTTCACTACCATTCCTATTACGCAGCTCTGTAACTTCTACACTACCACTGCCAATGCCAGCAAGCAAACATTCGGCATTGACAAATGCTTGTTGTTGTTGTCAGTATCTCACCCCCCATTGTGTACTCTTCCCCTGGGTTTTGTTTCTCAGGTGCATTACTTTACACTTCTTTGCATTGCATCTAAGCTGCCATACATTTGACCATTCCTCCAACCTTGTCAAGTCCCTTCTCATCCTTTCCACCCCACCTTGTGTATCTACCCTGTTGCAGATCTTTGTGTCGTCTGCAAAGAGACATACTTTTCCTTCCAGTCCCTCTGCAATGTCACTTATAAAGACATTAAAAAGGACCGGACCCAGTACTGAACTCTGCGGTAGCCCACTAGTAACCCCCCTTTCTTCACTGTGGACTCCATTTACTATTACCCTCTGCATCCTGTTGTCCAGCCAATGTTTTACCCAGGCTACCACCCTGGGACCCACTCCCAGGCTGGCTAATTTGTTTATTAATCTTTTGTGCGGGCTTTTCCTATTAGAATTGTAAATCAGATTTCTCCTGTATTAAGAATTAGCATATCTAAAAGTCTATCTTGTATGTATCTAAGAATATGGAAGTTAAACTGAAGAGGTATTTTAATATCCTTTTTTATCTCTTGTTTATTGGTTTGTGGACCTGTATATCCAAACCCAGGTCCCCTTAACATGCTTAATCATATTCCAAAACCACATTCCCATGCTAGTGTTGCTCTATTACCATTCCTTTCCAGGCTTAAAGGTTTTGGGGTGCATAGGTGGCAGGGTAACTAAATCTATAGAACTGCACTCCACTACTCCTCTTAGTGCTGTCCACCAGCACTCGCCTTCCAATACAGTTTGCTTCTTTTTTTTCCTTTTTAGCAAAACATCACTCATTGGGTATTAATGATTTTATTTTCATTAACATGTGCTTAAAACTAACATGTGTTTAAAAAAAAAACTTCCTTTTGTTTAAACGTTAAGAGTCCAAAGATAATTATATTACAGTCATTACTGAAAAGAATTTGTGTTTATATGTCTCTTCATATCGTTTCATTTGTACTTGATTGCAAAGTGTTTTTAACACATGTACTTTACCATATTTCATTTATGGCAAACTGTTTCCTCTTCGTGGCTCTATGGCCTGTTCCAAACTCTCTTCATTCTCATTTTGTTTCTTTTATTTCTTTGTGATTGCACCTTTCATTTGTATCCATTGCCCGAAATTTAGAGAGCCTACTGTAGTCCACAAATGCTTGACGTTCTGCTTATTTGTTTTGTTTAGCTCTGATGATGGAGATTTACTCTCCAAAATGTCAGCACGTTAGAACATGATTGCTATCACCTGATTGAGGATGCACCGAGGAGGCTGGTTGGTCCAAAGCAGAAAGAAGGATTAATGGCACAGGAAGCTAAATAAAACAAATAAGCAGAACATCAAGCATATGTGGACAACAGTATGCTCTCTAAATTTTGGGCAATGGGTATAAATGAAAGGTGCAATCACAAAAAAAAAAAAGAAACAAAATGAGTATGGAGAGAGTTTGGGGCCATTGACTGCACCCACGTGCCCATCTGCATGCCACCTGGCCCTGAGGGTGTGGCATACATTAACAGGAAGGGGAGCCTGAGCATCAACAGCCAGGTGGTGTGTGATGCCATGGGGCACATCACCAATGCCTGCGCCACACACCCTGGGAGTGCACATGATGTGTTCATCTGGCACAGCTCTGCGCTGTGCCACAGGTTTGAACATGGGGACATCTCCATGGACCACCTAGTGGGTGAGTATGGCATGGGAAAGGGGCGATGGGCAGAGCAGCCATGGGATGGGGAGGGCAGGGTGTGCATGATGGCATGGGTGCCAGAGACAGGCAGGGGAACAGCATAGGCTGGCAGAGGGCTAACCATGTCATTATCCACACAGGAGACAGCACCTATCCACTGAGGCCCTGGCTGCTCACACACTATCTGATCCCGTAGTCCCCAGCAGAGGAACGCTACAACGAGGCATACGTCAGCATGCACAACATCATTAAGCGTGTATTTGGCATACTGAAGGCACAGTTCCATTGCCTAGACAGGTCTGACCGTGCCCAACAATACAGTCCCTCAAATGCCTGTGGCCTATTTCTGGCCTGCTGCATACTGCACATCATGGCCATTGGCTGTGGGATAGCTGTCGAGGCTGATGAGGGTGACAGTAGTGGGGACGACGAATGCAATGGGCCGGAGGGTGGTGGACTGCCCCCCCCGGTGGAGGGATCCCCGGCTGCAACAGCAGGTGTGCTGACACTGGGACACCATCACACAGGAGCACTATGGCACACGCAGGTAGGTGGTGCGATACACATGCATGAGCCACACACACACAGGTACAGCACACATGCAGGGGCATGCATGGCAATGGGAATGCGCACACAGAGGCATGGTGCAGGGGTGGGGAGTCAGTGGCACAGAACCACACACAGCAACACATAGCAACACACTGCAAAACACACGCACACATGCACCCACACACCGAGGCGTTGCTATGTGGCATGGATCAGATGCATTGCACTGGTGCACAGATGAAACTGGTGCTGAACTGCCTTCATCATGCCCATGCCACACAGTCCAGTGGCTGGGCAAGCACACACAGAGGCAGTGTTCGGCGTGACACACAGGCACCATACCAGTGGTATGCACACACACATGCCGCCCATGTGTGCATAGGGCAGCAGCTGCAGACTGCGGTCAGGGTGGCACGCACATCAAGTCTACTGCAGGGAACCATGGCTACTGCAGCCATGGGGGCAGCCATGCTGGGGCTGATTGGCAGCCACAGGCTGCACATCAGCCATAGGGGGTGTTTGAAACAGCCCCCAGGTGTTGAACCACGGGACTGTGACAGGGTCCATGCAGGGGTGCATAGGCCCCCAAACAGGCCAGCCCCAGGCATGCCTGGGATGCCAACATCAGAGCCCACTTGATGCGGGGTCCATGGGGTGGACATTGCACTGCGTGGGGTCATCCATGCCCAGCCACACCCTGTGGCAGCCAGCATTGCAAAGCCATCTGTGATTGCAGTGGCAATGCGATCCAGGGATGCAGTCATGGCCTCATGCATGTGCTGCATCCCTACCAGGGTCTGCGCATTGCCCTTCTTGCACTGCTCATCCAACTGGCACACCTCCATGTGCAGTGCATGCACCCCAGTGGCAAGCAGCATCTGTTTCTCTATGGAGGCCCACAGCAAACAGGTGTGCTCAGCCAGCGGATCAGCATCCTGGGGAACCTGGGTGGGATGCCAATCCTTCTGTAGTGACTGGCCACACTGCACAGCCCCCCTCTCTGGTGGACACTGCACAGTGGGGTCCTCATGGGAAATGTCCATAGCTGGCGCCCTGGTGGCAGACCCAGTGTCCGGCTGCCCGGTGGCACCCGCTGCCTGCTGCCATTGCCTGTTCAGCCACTGAATGCTGCTCAGTGTCTGCGAAGCCGCACCACCACAGGGCACAGCCATGGCAGTGCACACAGCTGCACCTGCAGTGGTGGCAGGCAGCTGTTGCTCTCCCAGCAGGGTGCTGGGCATGCTGCCAGTGTTGCTGGCTGGCATAGGCGTCTCCCCCACAACAGCACCCATGCTGTCCTGGATGATGGTGATGTTGTCATCGGTGTCAGACACCCCCCCGATCTGTGTCTCCATGCAGAGGACACCAAGACTCGCATCCTGCAGGAACACATCCAGGGCCTCATCCGACCCCAGGTCCAGGACATCCGCCTGGACTGTGGTGGTGTGCTGCAGCCTATCAGGCCCCCAGATGCTGGTGGAGGTGGAAGGCTGGTTCTCCGAGGCCGGTCCTACATCCACGGCCGCTGCCAGTGCCTCATCCTCCGCACGCAGGTGT
The DNA here is from genome assembly GCA_016271365.2 of Neoceratodus forsteri. Lineage (NCBI taxonomy): Eukaryota > Metazoa > Chordata > Ceratodontiformes > Ceratodontidae > Neoceratodus > Neoceratodus forsteri. The sequence continues at coordinate 277,976,529 of CM057455.1, read as the reverse complement.
GCCAGTGCTGAAAGAGTGTCAGTAATGCAATGCCCACATGTGCCCCCCCAAACTGCCATTGTAGTTGTCCAGCAGTGTGGCATGTACGGTAGTGCACACACATGCACAGGACATGCATGGCGGCAGCATGCACACCAGCATGCCCATGTACGCACCCTCCGTGCCACTAGCTGTGCATTGCTGACAAACTTACCATGCAGTGATGGGCTGCCACCCATCCTAAATCCTCCTCCAGGCACACCCTCCACCATGCTGCAGTGCATGGTGGCCTCCTCCTGCGCCGTGAGTGGTGGCGCATCAGGTGGTCCCCCTCTGGATGGCTGCCACGTTCTCCTTTATTCATCTCCTGTCTGTGCTCACCTTTTTATGGCACTCCTGCACCGACCACTGGTGGCTGCCATGCTGGTTAATATAGCCTGCCACCTCCTCCCGGGCCCCAGCCCTGGCCTGTGGTGTACCCATGGCACCACTCAACAGGGGCTTCCTGTCCAGGTAGGCATCAAACAGGGCCCCTGTTTCATCTTTTGTGAAATTGGGCCTGCACCAAGCTCCTCACCTTCCTCACATCCGATTATGTCACTTTCTGTGGACATAAAGCACAAGTGTTAGTGGCAGCATCCCCCTGTAGCATCCTACCCTGCTGTGCTCTCTGCTCCCAGTGAGCTGCAGCGGCACGTGCAACTTACCGCAAAGGATGCAATACTGGTCCATGGCCTATGCTGTTCTGTGGCACTTTTATGGTGCATCGCATGCAAATGAGGTTTGGCACAAAGGTAATGACATGCTAATGCACCCAGTGCACCATGCATTGGCTGATGAACTCATTAGCATATGGTTTCTGAATATCGTGATCTTGCACCGTGCGCAATGAGTTTGCCCCGGAGCAAGTCGTGACGCAATGCATACGCATGTGCATTGTGCAAACCCAGGGTGTGCATGCGCCGAATGGTGTCATGGTGTCAATCGCGCACCGTGCACCAAGTGTGCGATGGAGGCCATGGTGCATGATGCACCGGGCTTGCTATCGTGCACTTGTGCACTGCTCAGAGGCAGACGACCCCTGACCCCTGCTGTGACCCCTGGGTCACCCCCACACCCTTAACCCCACATAGCCACACCCATGTCATGCATCTCTGGGACTGCACAAAGATCGGACACAGTGCATGTGCCCTCGTATCACGCAACCAGCGCATGTCGTGGCCACGTGCAGCTCCTGCTGACATTTTCCTCAAAGGCCTCAAGTGTAGCATGGTGCATGCAGAGGACCCTGTGTACTGAACTGGACACAGGTGGAGTTGGCGAACCTTGTCACCTGTGTCCAGCCCCATGCACCTTATCTGTTTGGCCAGGTACCCCTGCAGCAGCCCAGGGTGGCGGTATGGCAGGGGATTGCTGCCACTCTGCAGTGGTGTACAGAGGTGGCCAGGACAGTGGAGCAGTGTCACCACAGATATGATGACCTCATCAGGAGGGACCCAGAGCACCTCGGGAGGCTGGAGGCACATGTCAGGCATGGGCCTGTGCCACAGCCAGGTGAGTAGGCCCATATTGCATGTATGCCCTAGTGCTGTACCGTGGTGTTGGCTGGGCTGCCTGGCATGCCCTGCAGAGTGGTACACTGCCATCATGCACATCAAGGGGTGGCATTACCAGCTGCCGCTTGCATTGTGATGCAGCTGTAAGGGCCATGTTGGGCAGGGGCTCACCCTGAGCACAGGGGTGGGGGTGTAGGGCAGCTGCTGTTGATGTTTACTAATGTGTCCCTGTCTATGTTCTATTCCCAGGGCCTGAGAATCACAGGAGAGCGGCAGCAGCTGCTGGACAGCAGGCCTCAGTGGGCCAGGGAGGTGGCACAGAAGCAGCTCTGGCACCAGCGGGACAACAGAGGGCAGGTAGGTACTGTCATGGTCCTTCACACTTTACATGGGGGGTGGCGGGGACATGGGTGCAGGCATGGCAGCCTGTGCAATGTGCTGTGGCAACTGTGTGTGTTGCACTGTGCGTGGTGCTCGCCACTGTGTCACATCCATTGCACATGTGTGGTAGCTGTACATGGGGTGGGAGTGCGCCCAGCTGCCACTGATGTTGCTGTGGTGCTGCCAGTGCACTGTACCATGTGACTGTCATTGTGCAGTTGGGTGACCATTGTGCAGCGGGACCACCTCTGTGCACTGTCATGGTGTGTCGCGTTACTGGCAGGCATTGGCCCACCCCCCGTGGGTGGCCGGTACGTGACCTCCAGGGAGTATGTGTTCCTGCTGCCCATTGCACGCTGTGGGTAGGCATGGTTCCTTGGGACATTGCAGTGACCAGCTGTCCTGTCCCTTGTCATAGGTGTCCAGTGGAGGAGACGGAGGCCCATGTACTGCCGGCTGCTTCGGCAGCTGATCCTCATCTGTTCCACCACCATGGAGGCTGTGCTGTGGCTTCACTGGATGCTCCTCAGGAACTGGTGGCACCGAGGGCACCAAGAGGTGGCAGGCCATGGCCGCTGAAGGCTGGACCCCAGCATTCCTCTGTTTTCCCCTGCTGTACCTTCCACTACAGTCCCCCTTCCCACTGTAAAGTCCCTGTTCCCTGTCCCCTTCCCTCACTTTCCTACCCTTTCCCAGCCCCTTGTTTTGTAAATAGTTCAGTTTCTTAATATATATATATATATATCTTTTGACATACCTGCCTGTGTCTGTGTCTGCTCTGCAGGTGGTGTGAGGAGCCATGATGCAGTGTCCCAGTGCCTGTCCATGTGGTGTGCATGTGTCAGGGCACGTGTTGTACTTCTGTGGTTCACTGCTGTGTCCACCTGTGCTGGTGTCCCTCCCCTCTGTTGGTGGCTGTGTCTTGGAGTGCCCATGGGGTGGCTGTCAGGGGTGTGTGGCGGGTGTGTGCGTGGTGATGGCACACAGCCATGGTCTTCAGTCAGATACTGGCCACATGTTGTGTTGAGACCCCTGCTTGGTGCTGTGTGGCCTGTCCAATGAGGTCTGCCACACTACGAGCCTCCTGGTGCAGTCCGTGCCTACTGTGTGGGCCGCCTGTGTGCATGTGTGGCGTGTGTATGTGCTTGGCTGTGTGGTCCTGGGTATGGCCTGCTCTGGTCTGGGTGTGTACTGGGGGGACACAGCCTGCAGCCTGTGGGGGGGCCCCCTTCGTGGTCGTCCATTGGCCATTGGCACCTTCTTTTGCCTACTATCTGTGCCAATGTTTTGTTCTGGGGTCAGGGTCTGTGTACACCCTGCTTTGCCTTGCTGGTGGTGGACTCCTGTGGCCTGTCACTGTGCTTCCCTGGCTCTGTCTCTGGTTCTCTTCTCTGTGCCATGCCCCCCTCTGTTGCTCTGCTACTCTGCTTCCACAGTTGTGCTGGAGCATCTCTTTCTGCACTATTGCGCAACTGTGTTTGCACCATGGCGCACCTCTGGTTGTGCCATGGCACAAACACAGTTGTGCCATGGTGCAACTGTGCCATATTCAGCCGGGTTGCACCGGCGTAGTGCAGCCGGCGCAACCTCTGAATATGGCTGCTGTTGTGCCATGGTGCATTGGATTTGTATTGAGTCAGACGTGCACCAGCCTTTGGCGTATTTCTGAATATCTGGGCCTTGGAATTTAATAATTGTTGCACAATTTGGTGTAGCAATGCTTTTATTTGTAATGCTCTTTAAAGACCGGTTTGTAAATTTCTAAAGTTGTAGCTATTGTCTATTGTACTTAATGTGATTATCTTATTCTGTTTATATATTATATTGTGTATATATATATATATATGTGTGTGTGTGTATGTGTAACTTAGACACTTTACTTGGCCTGGAACTTCATTGAAAATGAGCATTGCTTGACTGTATTTCATTATTCTTTCGAATAAAAAAATGATTTACTACTATTACTACTACCTCCTGCCAAAAGGTTTGTAGGATTGGGCAAGCTCAGAAATAATGCTAGTAAGATCCTAAATAGCTATTACAGTGTGCGCACACTGGTGAGACATCCGGATTATACTTATGTACAGTACTGTGAGTGGAGGGCAGTACAGCCGGTGTATGAATTTATAATAAGATTCTTTATATTTATTAAATATTAGGATGCCCATGTGGAGTTTTAGTATTATCCACCAATTTTCCTCAGAAATCTGGATCCCCATGACTTTTTTCCACTGAATTTTAGTTTTCTTGTAGTGTCTGGGAGGTGTTTCTTCCCCTCCCAGGCCGCTCTGCGAATGACTTCCTTGGAGTTCCTGCGGGATGAAAAAATTAACTGCTCCACTTGTCCAAAGGGGAAGTCACCCACCCATTCTCCCCCTGTCCCTGCAACATGCTTTGACCTGTAAAAATGAGAAAAAGTGCAGATGGCCCAGTCCTGTCCTCCCCTGTATTTCCGCAAATGAGCAGAGGCCTTCTTTAGTATGTTGGTCCCCCAGACAAAGCACTCCTCTCTCCTCCCACTCCTTAAATCTGACATCCCCCACACCTGGCAAAAGAAATGATTCTCTGAAACCGGGAGTAACAATGTTTCTTCCAGCCCAGCTCCCCTAGATCTGCCTATATATTCCCAGCTCTCGAAGACTGCCAAAATCAGTGGGTTGGGCCTACCCAAGTTAATATAAGCCCTCCGACCCTTTTTTGTCAGGTAGGCTGATAAACTTCCTGGGCAATCCCTTTTGTCCAGATCTTTCCAACCTGCCTCAATGGGGCTGTTAAACCAATCCTGGAAGTATCGGTGTTGGACAGCTACAAAGTAATTCCGCAGAGCTGGGAAATTTACTCCCCCATTCTCCACAGTCACCTTCAAGTGCACTAGGCCTACCGTTGGGTGCTTCCCCTGCCAGATAAAAGCAGAAAAGGCTCCTTCCAATTTCTTAATATCTGATCTTATGAGGCCCACGTGTATCAACTGCATCATATATAGGATCCGTGGTAAGATATTCATTTTTATTAAATTTATTCTGCCCGGCCAGCCCGGTGGCGCTGAGGGTTGAGGCGCTGGATGCCACACCTCGCACCCGCTGGCGTCGGGTTCGAGAGCGAGACTTGGGTCGTCGGGGTCGGCCCGGGGAGGGAGGATTGAGCATCCCAATGGATGCTCTCCTCCCTCAGGGGTGGATTCTCAACCCTGAGAATGCCGGTGGGAGCACCGGTGCTCAGGGGTTGTAGCTCCGTTCTTGGTCAGGGGGAGGGGGGCGTCTTAGGGGCGCGAGGAGGCATGCGTCAGCGTCGCCCCTCTAGGACGTACGTCCTTGTGTGCCGGCGTCCCAGGGGGCGGGGGTTGTGGGCAGAAAAGCGGAAAAAAACAGTCTTCGGTGTCCCTAGATGAAGACTGCCCATCCAGAGACCACCTAGGACAGACCCCGCTGTGCAGGAGAAGGAGAGGACAGGAAAAAGGCACTCTAGGGGCAGATCCTGAAAAGGGGGCTATGTGGATATGAGCAGTCGGAAGGAGGGGGACACCGAGGGCAGAAAGGTAGGAGAATAAAGAAATAAAGCAAAAAAAAAAAATCTATTCTGCTCAGCCATAAAATGGGTAGCGATCTCCAGTGGCACAGTTCTTCCTCAACAGTCTTAATCAGCAGGGTATAATTTAATTCATAAAAGGAGCCCACCTCCTTTCTGATTCGTATACCCAAATATACAAAAGAATCCCAGACTACCCTGAGACCCCACTCCCCCATTAAACTCTTTCCTCTAGCTGCCCCTATTTTGAACATTTCAGATTTCCCAAGATTAATTTTATATCCCAAAAATTGAGAGAACCTCTCAATGAGCTGTAGCAGATGTGGCCTAAATTGCTGTGGTCTGACAACTTATAATAGCATGTCATCTGCGTAAAGGGTGACCTTGTGTTCCCTGCCCGATTTCCCCCGAACCTCTACAATGTTGGAGTCATCCCTGATATTCACTGCCAGTGGTTCTAAGGCTATAGCAAACAGAAGAGATGAAAGGCGACATCTCTGCCTTGTCTTTCTACCTAATGTGAGCCTTCCCAATAACGAATCATTAACCCAAACCTGCGCCATTGGTGCCGTGTACATATATTTAGCTAGACCTACAAATCCTTCACGCAGACGAAATTGGGAAAACACATCAAACAGGTCACACCATAAGATATGGTTGAATGCCTTTTCAGCATCCACAGATATAACATGGGTGACTCCCCTGCCGTGTGAGGCACCCCACATCACATTCAGATGTTTTCACATATTATGGTAAGAGATCTACCCTGTATAAACCCGGTATGGTCTGGGTGAAACAGTCTCAGTAGCATCTTGTCCAGCCTCCCCACCAAGATTTTAAGGTCACAGTTCAAGAGTGAAATGGGCCAGTACGAGGCGCATTCTGAAGGGTCCTTGCCGGGCTTCGGCACTACGCATATAACTGCATCCCGCCAGGTGGTTGGATGTCCCCTCCCCTCCTCCCTGGCTTCACTCAGGGTTTCCCAAAATGTATTCACTATCTGGGCCTTCATCAACTTATATTATTCAGCCAGGAAACCATCTGGTCCACTGGCCTGCCCACTTTTCAGGCCACTAATTGCCCTCCTAATTTCATCCTTGGTAATTTTAGAATCTAACCACTCCCTCTGTGCATCAGAGAGACCAGGCAGTGCAGCACTATCAACCCCCCACCATTTCCCAGCACCCCCACACTCAGCCTGATAAAGTTTTTGGTAGAATTGTTTAAATCTTTCTCTTATTTGTGGCTTATCTCGCATCACAGTACCACCCTCCCCTTTGATGCCTCACACTAGGTTTGGGCCTCTCCTACCTCTGATCAGATTAGCCAGCATTAGTCCTGGCTTGGTTCCCCATTCAAAAATGTGTTTTCTCACAAACAACCAGGACTTCCAGGCCTCCCCTAGCAACAGGGAGTTTAATGCCTCCCTTGTTACTGCAAGCAGGTATGTTGTGTCCCCTCCCCTCACCCTGCGCAGCTTTTCGCTCAAGAACTTTCAAGCGGTTCTCTAAATTTTCCCTACGTTCTCATACTTTCCTTTTATGGTTTGACACAAAGTTAATAATAGCCCCCCCTCATGTAGACTTTTCCTGCATCCCACAAAACCGCCTTGTTGAGGGCCGTGTCCCTATTAGTTTGTATGTATTGCTTCCATTGCTCCTGTAAGTACTTCTTAAAATCAGCTTTGCCCATCAGGTAGTTGGGAAATTTCCATGGAGGAGGTCCCTCCCGCATCTCACTTAGGCCCAGAGACATATGCACCATGGTGTGATCTGAGATGTGAATTGGGCTATGTTTGATATTTATTAGCTTGAAAAAACAGCTCCTTGGGAGATACAAGTAATCTGTCTGGGATCAGGACTTATAGGGATGGGAATAAAATCTGTATTCTCCAAGGGTTGGATTTGCTGTCCTCCATCCATCAATCAGGTGTAGGTCACACATTCCAACCTGACAATTCTTTATGGCTTCCTTGACTCTGCCCCTTTATTTGGAATGGTCCAATTCAGGATCCATGTAATAATTCAGGCCCCCTCCCAGGATCAGGCCATTAAATTGTTTACGGACCATGATGTCCATTACATTTTTATAAAAGCTTGGGTCACAGACCGCTGAGGCATATACACTTGCAAAAGTTATCTTCTCCCCATAGAAGTTCCCTTCCACAAATATATAGCGTCCTTCCTCTGAGTCCATGGCAACCTGTCCCACCTTAAAGGGTAGCTTTTTATGCAATAAAACTGCCACCCCCCATTTGTGAGAGTTATAAGATGCCGCATGACATGTGCCCACCCACCCAGGCCAGTTTGGCATGCTCAATAGCCGTCAAGTGGGTTTCTTGGAGCATAGCTACCTGCGTGCTGGTAACAGGGCACTATGCTTAATTAGGGAAGAAACCCTCTGAACATTGCAGGTTATGATGGTTAATTCTTGCGGTTTAGCCATAACAGCAGATACATTGTTTCATTATTAAGGTCAATACTCTTATTCAAATGGAGTCTCACCCCCCCCCCTTCCAGACCATGTAAGTACCACTCATATTTTACACCCTTGGACTCTAAGAAACATAAACAATTGAACAGTAAACAAACACAGAACATATAAAACATATGACTCCTCCTTACTTCACCAACATACTGCAGCATTATACATTGAGAGTCCCTCCCCCCTCCTCCCCTCCCCAAGGTAAGTCGTAGCACCATTCATCCCCCTTTAACTGCAACAAGAATTGTAACTCTGCAAATATTTTACATGAAATGTCAAAATCACAGATCGTGTCATCTCCACCCCATCCCTTGTTTTCCACCATGTTAGAACGGTTAAAATATTAAGTTTTGCTAACACATTCCATCTTCTAAGGGCTGCACAGTCCCACCTGCAGAGATACCTATTCACCCCCCCTTCCCTCTCAAACATGTAAAGAGAAGAGAGGGAAAAGGGGGGGAGAATAAAAAACATAAAGGAAAATTCAGAGCCCAATGGCCCTATCCGGCCTGTAGGCTGCTACCGCCTCTTCCTGTGCAGTCCATGCCCCTGACAGATTCCCTACCTCCTCCAGGATTAGGAGGGTCTAGTATATTCCACTAATTACCTCTCCCCCACTGCCTCTCGTCCACCAGTCCAGAGGAGTCTGCACCCCCCCAAGAGAGGTGAGAGTGAGAAGGCAACACCCACTCATTTAGTCCCCTGTGGGCTATACAGCTGCTAGTTAATCTAATTCAACTGGTGGAGCTAGCCTTTGCCTGAGCAATGGACAGGGCAGTGCAAGCAAAACACCATGAGCAAAGCCCCTCCCTCCCCCCTCTGAGTTGGCTAACCTTGTGGCGGGAAACTCTCTGGCCCCCCTCTCTGAGCCACAGGATCCACTTAGCTGCCATGGCACATGTGTAAGGAACAAGATCCTGATCCACCCACTCCCCCATTAAAACATCTAAGTCTCTAGTCTCTGTCATTCAGTTCAAGTGGGAGAGCCATCCTGTGGGGAATCCATCGGGGCTGGAAATTAAATGAAAAATGAAAGTCCAGCAATGCCGTCCCTGAAGCCATAGCCCATAAAACACCATCACCACAGCAGGACAGGCACTTTTCATAAAGTCTCCACATGCAGTGCAGGACCACCCTTTAGAAACATTGTCCAGGCAAAGCAGAAATTTAGATCCCTGCTTGAAACACGTTGGGAAAGGCCCAACCACAGAGCCAAAAAAAGTGCGTAGGCCACAGGCGTGGCAAGGTTTCTAATGACAGTTCACCTTTCAACCCAGTTTCTTCTTGAGCTCTCGGACAAAGCCTTCAGCCTTTTGTACCTCCCAGAAGGAGTAAGTTGTTCCTTCATGCTTAATTTTAAGTGTGGCTGGATATACCAAAAAATAGTCCAGCTTCAGATCCCTGAGCTGTGCCATCAGCGCATTGAAAACTCAGCGCTTCGAGGAGGCATGCAGAATAATTCTGAGAGAGAAAAAGCCTCTTCCCCTCAAATTGTAGATTTTGATTTGCATAATAGGCCCCCAAAACAGCTTCCCTATCCTGGTAACTGTGAAAGCGCATGATGATTTGCCATGGCAGCTGGTCCGGATTCAGTTTTGGCATCACAGCTCTATGGGCTTTCACAAGCTTGTATTTCCCATTCTTAGGGGACAGGCCCAACATCTCTGGTATTTGTCAGGCACAAAAGTCGAGGATATCTGGACATACTTCCCCCCTCAGGGAGGCCCCTCAGATAGAGGTTTAGCCTTCTATGGTGATTTTCTTGATAATCGAATTGTTTCTTAAATTTTTCCAACTCTCTCTGTAGTGCTGCTATCTGCTCCGGGCCAGGGCCGGGGGAGTCATCCAGGTCCGAGACCCACTGTTCCACCTCGCTTAGTTGGGTCGCTTGCGAGACATGTAGTTCTACCAACTCTTAGGGTATTTTATCAAATTTCATCTCCAGATAGTCAAGATGAGGTTCCAGGGAAGCCAGGACCTGCTGGGTTACTTCTCTCCCCATCACGCTTACCTCCGCTACAGAGAGGGAGATTGGGTCAGCATTGTCCACTTGGGCTGCAGGTGGTTGCTTCCGTTGGTTTTTTGAAGATGTAATTCCTCTTCACAAAAGTGGGAGCAGAACAGAGATAGGAAACTACAGACCAGTTAGTTTGACCTCAGTGGTAGGGAAGATGATGGAATCACTTCTGAAGGAAAGAATTGTTGAGTACCTAGAGACCATTGGGGCACAGGACCCGAGGCAACATGGATTCACGATGGGAAGGTCGTGTCAGATGAATCTAATAGATTTCTTTGACTGGGTGACCAAAGTAGTAGATCAGGGAGGGGCTGTGGACATGGCCTACTTAGATTTTTGCAAAGCATTTGATACAGTCCCCCTCAAAAGATTAATACACAAGATAGCCAGCCTTGGAATGGGTCCCAAGGTGGTACCCTGGATAAAAAATTGGCTAGACAACAGGATGCAAAGGGTAGTAGTAAATGGAGTACACAGTGAAGAAAGGAGGGTTACTAGTGGGTACATGAGGTTCAGTACTGGGACCGTCCTTTTAATGTCTTTATAAGTGACATTGCAGAGGAACTGGAAGGAAAAGTATGTCTCTTTGCAGATGACACAAAGATCTGCAACAGGGTTGATACACAGGATGGAGTGGAAAGGATGAGAAGGGACTTGGCAAGGTTGGAGGAATGGTCAAATGTATGGCAGCTCAGATTTAATGCAAAAGTGCAAGATAATGCACATGGAAACAAAACCCAGGGAAGCATACACAATGGGGGTGAGATACTGACAACAGTAAAAATAGAAAGGGACCTGGGGTAATTATTTCAGATGACCTAAAGGTGGGCAAGCAATGTGAGAAGGCAGTAAGGAAGGCTGGAGGGATACTGGGATGCATAGGAAGAGACATCAATAGTAGAAAACAGGAAGTTATTATCCCTCTGTACAGACAGTTGGTGAGACCCCATCTGGAGTACTGTGTGCAGTCCTGGAGACCCCATCTCCACAAAGACATAGACAGAGTGGAATGTCCAGAGGAGGGCAACCAGAATGGTGCAGGGTCTGCACCAGAAGACATACGAAGAAAGACTAAAGGAACTTAATATGTATAATCTTGAGGAGCGAAGGGAGAGAGGGGACATGATAGAAACTTTCAAGTACCTCAAGGAATTAACAAAGTCCAAAAGGGTAGCATCTTCCAGAAAAAGAGATGTGTGCAAGAACAAGGGGCACAATTTGAAGATAGAGGGGAACGCTCAGGGTAATGTGAGGAAGTATTTTTTCACTGAGAGGGTAGTGGATGCATGGAACAGCCTCCCTGAGGAGGTCGTGGAGTCCAGAACAGTGGGGGACTTCAAGAATGCATGGGACAGGCATAAGGCAGTCCTAGGGACGGGTAAGAGGAAGTAAGCTGTTGATTAACTAAGATCTGCAGCTTATCTGTTAGGTAGGAAAATGGGCAGACTAGGTGGGCCAAGCGGTCGTTATCTGCCGTCAAATTCTATGTTTCTATGTTAAGTCCAGAGATTTTTTATTGGATTCTGTATCAGGAATTCATCCATTCTATAAGCTGGTGAGCTTTTCCAACAATTTCTGACTTGATTCTAACTTTTAACTTATAAGTTAATTATTGCGAGAGACGGAGCATGGTAGACATGTCTTTATTTGTCCCTGCTCATTAGCACCCACCCAAATTCATTTTTAAATACAACAGTGTAGCTTTCAAGATAAACAGTTAAAGCATTTAAAAGGGCTCCCTCTGCGCTTTTAAGCGACTGCAGAGAGGGGTTTAAAATAACGTTCCCTGGCCAGTTGCGAGCTCCATTTCACTCGGACCAAGCACAGGTTATTCACACAATATTTCTGGGCATGGATTTACACTCTCTGCTAGATATTAGCCAGGTTCAAGGCAAAAATTACAGGCTGAACTTAACCAGGTGAAGGCCACAAGCAATACCCAGGGAGATAAGGTAAGCCCCACCACTTGGGGGGGGGGTACATTTGGATCAGGTTGGGTAAACCAGATGAATAATTTATCCTTCAGACACATCATGTTAATACTCATTTTAGATATGACATAATCCTGAAAAGACAGGAGCAAACAGGAGCAAAAGAAGGTTGGAAACTGTTCACTGATATGCTACGCCACTGTGCCCCATCAGATCTCACCATCCACCCCCCCCCCAAAGAAATAAAATGTTAAGCACTTACCTTTGCCGTTAAGGTACACTGTGTTACTTGAAAATCACAAACATCTGGTTCTGGTTGCATCATCCCACTTAGTAGTTATTTGTTGACAGTCATCCACATAGATAATTTTTTCCTGTCACATTTTATTTTAATCGTCATTTCTGGGTATACAATGCATTTGTTCTGTCATATTAAAAAATATCGTCCATTAACCAGTTCAGGTCAGAGCTATGCAGCAACAGGATTTAATTACCTTGGTGATATAATACCTGAGAAGACAAGAAAAAAACGAGACCAAACATGCATTTGTCAATGCCGAATGTTTGATGCTTATTAAACAGCAGAACACGGAGTTTCTGTATGATGTGTTTTATGAGGCATATTTTAACTCCAAGCCTCGATGGAGCCCAAGCCGGTGGTCTTAATTGAGCTGAGGTAGAAATGGCTGATGCTGGTTGGACGATTAGAGGTGTAGTGCAAATTTCGTACTATGATTTAAAAAAAAAAAACAGTCAAAATATGTCAGACAAGTAGATAACCTTATGTAAGAACAGTGGATATCCCTGAGTGGAAGATAAAGGTCCCACATCAAAACAGTGAATGCAAAGTGATGCAGGCAAAAAAGGGCACTGCCCAGTCAGTAGAAAATGGCATGGTCTAAACCCATGCTAGATTACACAAACTAACTCCGAAATTGTGCACGCTGTTGTGATGGCACTGTTTTTGACCGTGCCATTTTGCATTCACTGTTTTGATGGGACACTGAAGATAAAAAGGGGTAATTCCTAACCCCTGTAAGACAGTTAAGTACTGGAAGTGGGTATGACTGTGAGGGGTAACAAACTCTGTCCACCTCAAACATCTGTATAATGGACACAAATGGTCTAACAATCCTTGCTTTTTTCTCCATCTGTTGTAACTCCACATTCTATGTTCTGCTGTGCAGCTGCTGTAAATTCTGGTCACTGAATGTCTTCCCATTTCAGATATAGAGGATAATGTCTGATGTACAGGTGATAATCATGGTGTAATCACCTTGAATTGTTGCTAGGGTATCAGTAAACCTCGAGAGCACAGCTTGAGAGTTTTACCGGTGCCCTAGCAACCATGAGAGGTGATTACACTGTGGTTATCACCTGTACATCAGGCATTGCCATTTACAATGCATGGGACTTTTTTTTCATAATTCAAGTTTATTGATTGAAACTCCAGAGTCTGCATACCATCACAAGCCAGACACACTGCAAGCATTTACAGATTTCATAAGCAATGTATAACATTAGTTCAGAGTTAGTTAAGTTTCAAGAACTTAATTCATTTTCTTTTCTGGGATATATATACTCTTCTGTTATCTATAAGATAAGTTCAGAGACAGCAGCTTATTTCTACTTATTCCCCAGTTTTATTATAATCTTTTTATGTTCCTTTCTTCCTGAGTCTCCCTCCTTCCCTCCACCCCCGGCTCTCAGGCCACTCTAGGTTCCTGTGGCTAGGTCCCATCTGGTCCATCTATTCACATATGTGTTCACCCTGTTATTTATCTTGTATGTTAATTCCTCCACTTCTTTTATTTCTTTTATAACAGAGTGCCAAAGGGGTAGGTCAGGCGCATCCTGAGAGAGCCATTTTTTAGTAATTGACTTATGGGCTGCTGCCAGTAGTACCCCCCAGAGCTATATACCATCAGCTCCTTTAATTTCATCAGGAAGTATTCCCAAAACCAGGTTCTTACATGTTAGTTGTGTGCTGCAGGAGAATATGTTCTCCAGAATTCTGGAGATCCCTTGCCAGAAAGGACGTATGGCATCACACTCCCAAAAAATATGGGAGTGGTGAGCCACTTGGGCACCACATCCCCTCCAACAAAGTGGGGCTACTCCTGAATCCCACTTACTTAAGCTTTCAGGAGTGTGGAAGTATCTGATTCTTATTTTCCAGGCAAATTCGCACCAGTTAGATGAAAGTGTGGTTTTTATTTACAGTCTGGAATATTGCCCTCCACTCCTCTTCTGTGATATTTAGTCCAATTTTCTGCTCCCACTTATTTTTGATTCTGAGAGATTGTCTAGGGTGCAGTTGCTTTAATGCTCTGTAGAGAGCAGATAGAGCAGATATGTGTCCCTTCTCTAGGGCACCCTCCTGAATAGATGCTATGACCTCCAAGAGATTCTTTACTTCGGGTTTCAGTTCTTATAATTTCTTAAGTGTGTATATATGTGTTCTAAGTTGTAGGTATCTGAAATGATCTTGGTTCCTTAAATGGTATGTTTGTTTAATGGAGTGAAAATCTAATATTGTGTCCCCCAAGATCATCTGACCCAGACTGGTAAAACCCAGTTTGGCCCATCTTCTAAAAGAGTGGTCTATCTTAGCTGGGAGGAAATATTGGGACCAAGCGAACCAATGTGGAGGTGACATTTCCCTTAAAAGGTAGTACTTATTCCATAATCTATGGATCATTTTTATGGTGCCTTCAACTGTCTGGGGGGGGGAACGCTGTGTCCCCTTGAGTATCGAGGCATCTGCAATCCTCGCGCCAAGAGGAGGACCCTCGGTTAAATGAGACTCAATGTCTTTCCAGTGGGCCTCATATGTTGTATTTGACCAGAGCAACGCATTCTTAAGGTAAGCTGCCATACAGTAATCTTCCAAGATAGGGACCATTCTGCTGCCATCAGCTTTATCTGTCTGGAGTAGTGCTGTTCTTACCCTGGGTCTGCCTGGGTGCCACACATACCTGCCAATCAGTCTTTGCCATTCTTTAAAATACTTCTTTGGAATAAATATTGGTAGGGATTGGAAGAGATACACAAATCTAGGTAGGATGTTTAAGGTAACTGTTTGAATTTTAGAATATAATGGTAAGTTAAGAAGTTGCCATCTAGCTACGTCTTGTGTAATTTGTGACTGTAGTGAGCCATAATTTGCAGTAAAGAGTCCCCCTAAATGTTTTGTCAGTTGTATCCCCAGATATTTGATTTTCTGTTTACTCCATTTAAGAGGTAGTAACTTAGTTACCTCCGATGAAGGGTTGTAGAAGAATTTCAGGATTTCTGTCTTTTCTTTATTTAGTGAGTAGCCTATGTGTCAGCCAAATTCTTCCAGAAGATTCATGATCTTTGGGATTGATTTGTCAGGGTCAGCAAGGTATAGAAGGACGTCGTCTGCATATAATGAGATCTTATGTTCGGTATCTCCGATCCTTCACCTCTGGATTCCCCCCGTATAGCAGAAGCTAAAGGCTCGATGTATAGGGCAAATAGTAGGGGGGAAAGGGGGCATCCCTGTCTAGTCCCACGGCCCAGGAGGAATCTATCCGAAATGCTACCATTTAACCTTATATAGGCTTGTGGGGCTGCGTATAGACTCTTAAGGGTATCAGTCATGTTCTGGGGGATACCAAAATGCTCCAAGGTAGTAAAAAGAAAAGCCCAGGATACCTTGTCAAACACCTTTTCTGTGTCCAGGCTCATAAGGCATGTTGGGGTTCTATCTATGGAAACTTTATTTATAATACTGATGGTATGCCTGATGCTGTCTGGGGCCTGACGGCCGGCTTTAAATCCTGTTTGGTCATTAACTATTAAAGATGGGAGAAGGGCGTTTAATCTGGAAGCAATGATGGAGGTAAAAATCTTGTAATCTACATTAAGTAGGGAAATAGGTCTGTAAGAAGTGCACTCAGATGGGTCCTTGCCCGGCTTGTGTATAACTGAAATATTAGCATAGTTCCATGATGGGGGTGCCTCCCCACCTGTCCAGACCTCATTAAATACTCTGAGAGGGTGCGGGGCAAGCTCTCCTCTAAGTTTTTCATAAATGTCTCCACTAAAACCGTCAGGTCCGGGACATTTCCCAGGTTTAAGTCTTGTAATAGTTTAGTCCAACTCGGTCATTTTTACGGGGGCAGTCAGGGTCTCTTTTTGATCTTGGGAAAGAGTGGGCAGGTTCAGAGATTCAAGGAAATTAGTCTTTTCCTCATTAGAGGACTCTGGTTGGGGTTTATAAAGTTTCTTGTAATATTCTACAAATGCCTCCATAATTTTCCCCTGATTGTAGGTCATGGCCCCAGTTTTAGAATGTTTGATCTTTACAATGGTGGCCCTGGCCTGCCTCTGCCTAAGTCTAATAGCAAGCAGTTTAGTTGCCCGAGTGGCTCCCTCATAATAAGATTGCCGTAAATAGGCAAGTGATTTCTCTACTTCTATTAGGTGAAGCTTATGCAGACGGGACTTGATGTCCCTTATTTGGTCATCTACTTGTTTTGTCCATCTTACTTTTTGCTGTGTTTCTAAGTCTCAGAGTTGGAGGTTAAGTTGCTCTAATAGCACCCTCCTTTCCTTCTGTTTGTATGTCCCTATAGCAATGAGCTTCCCCCTCATCATTGTTTTAATTGTATCCCAGAGTATCTGCGGGGAGACCTCTTTCTCAGAGTTATGTGATAGTGTCTGAGACACTACCTCCGAGAGTTTCTTTAGGGTGTCTTTATCTCTCAGCAAGGAGGTATTTAGTCTCCACTGTGATTTCTTTTTTGGGAGACCGAGGTCCCATTGCAAGAATAGGGGTTGATGTTCTGAGTAAATTGCCGATCCCACCCGAAGGTGTCCAAAGTTGGAAAGGTCTCTGGTCTGGGTAAGGAACATGTCTATTCTCGAATAAATTTTGTAATGAGGGGAATAGTAGGTGTAATCCCTGGTCAGGGGGTATATTTCCCTCCATCTGTCTCTTAGTCCCAACTCCCTCAACAACCGGAGGAACAGTTTGACAGTCCTATTGCTTTGTGTGGGAATCTGGGATGTGGTGTCCAAGTGCCTATCTAGGGTAAGGTTCCAGTCCCCTCCCAATAGCAGTGTGCCCCTAGTTTTCTCTAGTATCATCTGTATAAGTTCTGAGTAAAAGGAGAAGGAAGATCCTGGGGGAGCATAAACGTTAGCTAGCATTGCATACTCCCCCTGAATACGTCCTATGACAATTACGTATCTCGCTCCCGGATCAGCCACCACCGTCTCCTCCTCAAATGGGATGGAGTCAGAGATTAATAATGCTACACTCCTCTTCTTTCCTCTATCTAAAGAGGCATGGTAGATTTTGGGGTAGGCACTAGACTTAAGTTTGGTAGCTTCATGGGGAGCGAGGTGCGTCTCTTGTAAGAAGACAAAATGGCTGTGTTGTTCACCAATATACTTAAGTACTCTTTTCCGCTTAATTGGGCTATTAAGCCCATTGACATTGTAAGTTAAAACCTTCGTTCCTATGTGTGACATGTTCCTTTCCCACAGCTTGCAGAAATCACAGCACTTTTCTTAGACTGTAGTTTGCTTCAGTATTGACTAAGAGGTTGGCAGACTCAATCTAAACTGTATGTATAATCGAAATTCCAGGAGAACCATATCTTGGGTGCTATCCTGGCTCAAGAGAAACTATTTACATAGTATTTAAATATGTCCTGTTCTGCAAATAAACAGGCTTCCAAGGTTTTAAGAGCCCAATTTGGCTACTAGCGGGCACTTAGTTATGTGCCTAGTACCCGTCAGGTGTAGTGGGTACTTTCACTCTAGAGAATACTTGTATGATTCCCCTGAGTTTAATCTACGTCAGGACTTCAATGCTAAGTGATTGAAACCGCCTTGTTCAAGATCGGAACAGCCCCAATTTAAGGTGACATCAGGGGAAAAAGAATCCCCTTTTACTAATTCAACCTCATGCTTATTTATAAAGCTTCTACTTGGACTGTGATCTAAGTAAAAAGGTAAAACTTAGACCTCTGGGGGCGCCTAAGGTCCTGATCTAGGTCGCATTTCACAAGGGGTCGCCTCACGCACACGGAACAAAGATTCAGTGACCAGGTTATAAATTATTCACTCTAAAAATTAAAAATGAAAAATAAGCCCCAGTCCTAGGTTCGGTTAGTAGTCCAGCCCCCGAAAAAACCAAAGGAACTGCTTAATTGACTAAAGGTAGGCATCCAATGCCGCCTCGGACCTCATTTAACATTTTTAACCCTTTAGAGTATTTGCAAGCTTAACATTTCAAAAATTAACTATATGTCAGTAAAGATTAGACTAGCAATGATAAATGTAAGTAAGTCCTGCAATGTTTAAGGATATATGCATTGCAGGTTAATCAATCAGTCCTCCTCGGGGGGATGACAGATGGTTCCAGGCATAGCCGCACGAGCAGCAGAAGCTCCGGTGTAGGTAGCTAGCGCATTGTCTTTCCCCAGCCCCTTATTTCAATGTTTCAATCGTGGATATAGTAAGTGAACTAGACCGAGGAGGACAGCAGTCAGTTCAGGTGAAGTATCAGGAGTCCCAGTCAAAACAAATGTCACTGGACCCATCCATGGCCCTCTGGTCTCAGGGCACTGGGTATGTCAAAAAAGGTTTAAGTTATAAGTTTGGCTTTATGATTATTCAGGTGGTGCCTTCACACTCTATTTCAGGTGTTGGTCTGTTTTTCGTGTTGTTGTTTCTGGTGTTCTCCTCTTCTTGTGTGGAAAGAATCCGCTGTGTCACAGGAGAGTCAAATGGTTTCATGATCGCAGTCAAATCTGCACAGAGGTTTGTCTGTGGGTCAAATTGCTGGGAACCCTTGCGTTTGCTGCCTCTCTGTGCCACTGACCACGCTGCTTGAAGTAGCTCTTTCTCCATTTGCTTCTTAAATAAGGCAGGTAAAGAAATCCCCAGGTTTTGCAAATACGACTGAGCAGATTGTAAGTCATATCAAAAGTTCTAGGTCCTCGATCTGTTTCCACTCGGAGATGTGCTGGATGTAGGATTTGTGCTTTTTGCCCTTTATTTCTCAATTGTTTAATGACAGGCCAGAGTTTTCTTCTCTTCTCTTGTATCTGCGCAGTGTAATCATTGTCTAGAGAAATGCGGTTTTGTTTATAGGTTATCTCTCTCATTTTTCAGGCTTTGTTCAGGAGGTCTTCTTTTGTGACATAATAAGTTAGTCAGACCACGAATGAGCGAGGTCGGGCACCTGCATTAGAAGGCCTGGGGGCTAATGATCGATAAGCCCTATCAATACTGAGGTCGTAGTCTTGCGAGAGGCCCAGCGCTTCTCTGAGAACTGTTTGAATGAAGGAAGCTACATTGGGGGCCTTATCTTCTTCTCCTTCGGGGATGCCATAAATTCTGATGTTCTGCCTCCTGCTGCAGCCTTCTAGGTCATCAGTTTTATGGTTCAGTTCCCTTTCTCTGGCTAAAAGGTAGAGAAGAAGTCAGTCATGCCGATCAGATTGTTCCGAGACAGAAGTTAGGCCGAGTTCGAGCTGGTCAGTACGATGTTCTACTTTGTTAATGTCTGTTCTTATTTCCATTAGTGTTTTGTCTATCTTTTCTACTGTTTGAGCTGTCTGCATAATGGTAGCAATTAGGTCCTTATCTGCCATATTGGGTTGAAGTTCTGGTGACATGCTTTCCCCTGCGGCCTCCTCACTAGGCATCCCGTTTGTTTTCTCTCTGGCTAGAAGCTCTCGTAGCTGCGAAACCGGGGTTTCAGAGTGCCTTTGGTTTGCATTTTTCCATCTGGTAGCTTTGGCAGGTGAGTTCGTATTTTTAAGCTGTCGATGAACTTAGATTCTGGTGAG
Source organism: Neoceratodus forsteri (assembly GCA_016271365.2). Classification (NCBI taxonomy): domain Eukaryota; kingdom Metazoa; phylum Chordata; order Ceratodontiformes; family Ceratodontidae; genus Neoceratodus; species Neoceratodus forsteri. Next base: position 277,956,821 of record CM057455.1, on the reverse strand, counting down.
GCCGATCCGGAGCTCCGAGATTAGGCAGCCATAGGTCTCCTGATGTCACAGGAAGTCCCAGTGCATGGGACTTGACATGAGAAGTTACCCCCCTCCCTCCTGAATACAAGTAATTTAACCTTACCTTATTAATGATTATACAATGGTGTGTGAAAATCCTGTAACCTCATTGGTCAAAACATGTCACATGACCATTGGTAAGCCTGCATAACCCACGGCGGAGGAATGGCATTTATAAAAAAACATAATTAAACACATTTAAAATTTATTTTACACATGGGTCCATTGTATAATCGCAATAAGGCACTCCAGAGTGTGAGTTATTGGGTGATTTACCCACTTCTTGTGTGGTTAAGTCACTCGGCTGCGCTTCGTGACACACCATACAAGGCATGGGTAAATCCTCAATAACCCACACCCTGTTGTGCCTTATTGTTTAAATCTGCACTACGGCCATGTGATCATGTAGGAAAACAATTTATTAAGATACATGGACTGAACGACAGCGGGTCGAAATAGCACCAGAGTTAAAATTTGTATCAAGCATGGCAATCACTAGACTCAGTAACAGAAAACTGTGACAACTGGAATGTTTTTTGAATACTGCACTAAGACTAACAATCACATTCTGGGTGTGTAGAATACTGAATAATACTAGCAATCTGTTTTGTAAACACACTGCTGTGATATAGATTAAAGGGGTTGATAAGGTTCTGATGTCATGACAGTGGGATTACAAGGTTGTAAACAGCTTACTTTCAGTGGGTAATAAGGGCTACCCATACATTATAAAACAGAAGGTTGCATTGCAGGAAAACATTATTGCATTTCCATTTTAGGCTGAAAAGCTGAGCTGCCTGCAAGTAAACATCAACGAGCTGCCGTTTAATGTTGAGAGAAATGGAAAATGTTACTAATGAGGCTGTCATTATTGTCACTTAAAGTTTATTCAATAAAGAGTTCTAAATACAGCACAACCGCATAGCATGAATGGCATGTGGATGGTTCCATTAGTAGAAAAGTGTAAAAAACAAGAATTAGTGAAAGTTCAGTATATATTTTCATCCCTCATATGTTTCCAAAATATGACATAATCCTTTTAGGATGTAGCTAGGAGTGTGTCTTTGACGAATATTAACCCCCCCCCCCCAAAAAAAAAAGAAAATCTTGACTGCTTGCTATGTACAGAATTTAATAAACTTCTTTACATGTAAAAAACAGTCATATCGTGCCCTGCACATGGAAATATCTCACCTACTGTACATCAGGCACCAAATATCAATCTGCAGAGGTGCATTCACAGTGGTCAGTGTGCTTTGAATGTTTGTATGAGCTAAATATACTTAGGTAATTAAGCAATAAGGTATGACACAGTAAGTGTTATTGTGGGGTACCCAACTCAGAATGTGAGGCATGAGGCAACACTGAGTGCCTTATGTACCTGAGAAGTGCCATTATCCCACAGTTACATAGAAACACAAACACAGAAGTTGTCAGCAGAGAAGGATCTCTTGGCCCACCTAGCCTGCCCTATATTCCCTACCTATTATGCCACAGCAGACCCTACCCAATTTCCAGTCTTCTTCCCCCTTGCCTTACTTCTAAGGTCCCCTTGTGTCCATCCCATGCATGTCTTGAATCCTGTTACCATTTCAGCATCCACCCCCTCTGCTGGGAGGCTGTTCCAGGTGTCACCACTCTATCTGTGACAAAGTGTTTCCTCACATCTCCTCTGAGTCTTCCCCCTCCCAGCTTCATAGTTTGACTCCTTGTCCTTGAGCATTTATTTTATGAAAAATTTTATTTTTCTATACCTTATTAATACCTGTGAGGTATTTGTATATTTCTATCATATCCCCCCTTTTTCTCCTTTCCTCTAGACAGTACATATTTAGTTCCCTGAGTCTTTCCTTGTAGGGTTTTTGATGCATGCCTGCACCACTTTGGTAGCCATCCTTTGTATCACCTCCACCCTATCTATGTCTTTCCAGACATGGGGACTCAAGAACTGGACACAGTACTTGAGGTGGGGTCTTACCAGTGATCTATACCTGGGTAATACTACCTCCCTCTTTCTGCTGGTGATGCCCCTTCCTATGCACAAAGCATCCTGCTAGCCTTCCTCACTGCCTTATCACTACCTTAAGGTCATCAGAAATTATTTCCCCAGGTATCTTTCCTGTTTTGTGGTTGCTAATCCATCCCTGCTCAATTTGCACCTTGCTCCTGGATTTCTGTGCATATGCACACCCTTAGGTGCCTTATAGCACTTATCTCAAGATTGGAGGATGGCTCATGTGGTTCCCCTCCATAAGAGTGGCCCCAGAGATGAACTGGAAAACCATAGACCAGTGAGCCTCACGTCTGTCATGGGAAAACTAATGAAGACAGCCCTGAAGGAGAGGCTGGTGACTCTGCTGGAGGTCAGGGGGTTACAGGACAGTAGACAGCATGGCTTTGTCAATGGAAGATCCAGCCAGACCAACCTAGTAGAATACTATGACTAGGTGACTAGAAAAATTGACAAGGGTCATGTGGTGGATGTCCTGTACCTGGACTTCAGTAAAGCATTTGATTTGGTGCCACATGGGAGACTTGTAAGTAAGCTAAAGGACACAGGGGTGGGGGACAAATTGGTGGGATTGGTGGAGAACTGGCTGCATGGAAGGCAGCAGAGCGTGGTGGTGGGAGGGGAACTCTCGTCCCCAAGGACAGTGATGAGTGGGGCTCTACAGGTGTTGGTGCTGGGGCTGATGTTTTTCGGGATATTTATTGCAGACATTTCAGTGGGCATCAAGAACAAGATCAGTCTATTTGCAGATGACACAAAGATGGGAGCAGTGGTGGATGACCTAGGGGAGTGGCAGGGCTTGCAGGAAGATCTTGCAAGGCTGGAGAGATGGTCTGACACCTGGCAACTGGGATTCAATGCCAAGAAATGCAAGGTGCTGCATTTCAGGGCTAAGAATCCAAGGAGAAACTACCATCTGGGGGGAGTGCATCTAGCTGGGACTGAGGAGGAGGAGAAGGATTAGAGGGTGCTAATTATGGGAGCAATGAACAACTCTGCACAGTGTAGGAAGGCAGCGGCAATGGCCAAGAAAATGTTGGGCTGCATCACAAGGGGTATGAGCTCAAGGGGGGGGGTGATTCTGCCATTGTATAGATCGCTGATCAGACCCCACCTGGAGTACTGCATGCAGTACTGGCGCCCGTGCCTAAAGAGGGACATTCGATTACTGGAAGTGGTGCAACGCAGGGCAACAAAGATGATCCAGGGTCTGGGGGAGTTACCATATGAAAGTAGACTGAGAGAGATGGGTTGAACACGTACTCACTGGAGGAGAGGAGGTAGAGGGGGATATGATTGAGACCTTCAAGTACATGAGAGAAATAAACAGTACAGGTACAGAGGGACTGTTCAAGGGGAGGGTGGCAAGGGACACTTGAGGTCATGATATGAGATTAGAGGGTGGAAGGTTTAGGAAGGAACTAAGAAATAACTTTTTTACAGAGAGGGTGGTGGCAGAGTGGAACACTCTACCAGCAGAAGTAGTGGCCTGTAAAACAGTGGGATGCTTCAAGAGGGGCTGGAACAGGGCAAAAGGGAGAGTCAAGGGAGAAGGATGCAGGGAGGGAGGGGCAGCTGCAGAATAGGGTTGCTAGCTGCATAATCGAGCAGATTCGATAGACCAAATGGCCTTTTTCCTGCTGACAGTTTTCGTAAGTTCATGTAAAATGGTTCAGCTAATAAGTATAAAATGGTTCAGCTGATTTTAACTTAAAAATCTAAGTAACGAGGTTCAGAAAGTTAAGTATCTCTGAGCTGTGCTGTTTTGCTGAATAACAGGTGGCTATGTGATCACATCTGATCAATCACATGTTTTGTTTTCTTTTACCCATTTCATAATCAGTAGTATCTTTTTAGATATCCTGGATAATGACTATTTTAGGCCCAGATCTCTTTGTCTGGAGCAGATAATGAGGGATCTATGTAATTATCCTAAGTGATTATCAGTCAGTTGCTCAGTAGGTCACACGCTGGCCTCTGAGGCCGGGAGATCAGAAGGTCATGTGTCCTAGCCCCACACCAGGTAGTTGGAGTGATACCCGTAATCTGTCCTGTAGTGGAGTATGAAGGGGAGGTGCTGCACTGCTGAGGGGCCAGTCCTTGGATGATAGGTTAAACCAAGGTCTGATCTGCTCATCTCTGGTCAGTATCCAGGTGGAAGAAAAAGATCCATTAGCATTATTGAAAGAAGTGCAGAGGAGTTTCCCCAGCGTCAGAGCCAACATTCCCATTGTCAATAAGAAAGGCCCATGTAACCAACCTCCCAAGATACACCTGGAAACAAGCTATCACAGCTCAGTTTGCTTTTCTGGTACAAAATTACAAATAAATGAATAAATCCCAAAAAGATTCTGCTCAATCTATTATTCTAAACCCCAATATCAAGATAGGGGTACGTGCTTGTCCCAGGATAGCTACCACAGCTAAGAGAGGCTACCGTAGCTGATTTGTATTTTCAGGAATCTCGCCTCTCTTCTCCAGATATCCTCCTGAAATATGGCATAAACCAAGTGCACATCTTCAAGATGTCCCAGCTCAGACATTGGCTGGGTAAATTATTTGGCACATCCCCTAAACCCTCTGTTCTGAGTCCTGTCTTGGAACAGTTAAAGGAATTAGCCTTCACGCCACATGCCATTTCACTACTATATTCCTGTTTTCAAGTCATAGGTCATCCTGAACCCCTCCCAGGTTCCAAGTTTTGGAACTCTTTTTTACCTGATGCAACCCTTGATTGGCCACAGATCTGGAAAGATAGATACACTTATAAGCCCCAGGACAGGTTCAGACTCACCCAATACCACATCCTAAATAATATATACTATATACTGGTTAAATTGACCTGAATGGGCTGCCTTCCGTCCTCTATATGTTTGAGGCATGGTAACTCAGAAGGGAGTATTCTACATATATTCTGGCACTGTGATAAGGTTTCTCCCTTATGGCAGCTAATCCAAGCCAAGATGGATCCCTTGCTTGGTTTGAATGGTCTCTTTACAGCAGAAATTTACATTCTAGGTTGTTACTCCAACATCCCGGTCAAGCAGCGAAGATATCACATGGCCTTAATTTCAATGGTAGTCAAGAAACTGGTACTCAAGCACTGGATGGACCAGCTCGCCATATATTACAGTGAATGGCTGAATGAACTCTCAGTGTGTTTCAGGACTGAACACATGATTGCTAGCTCCTATAATAGTCTCAATCTTTTTGATAAAAAGTGGGGCAAACTATATGCTGTATATCTGCATTAATTACACAAAGATGTCCTAACTCTCCATGTGTCTAACCTTTCAAATTGTGTGATGTACTTTTGTTTACTGACTAGGGAGAGACTCCAGGGGTGGTTTGGTTGGGGGGAAGGAGTGTGTGGTCAGACAGTATTTTGTGTTAGCCAAAGTCTTTTACCTGATTATACTCCTATGTATGCAGGTTTTATGATAAAAACAATAAAGAAGTTAAATTTGAAAAAAAAAAATGAATAAATATCCAGATTATTTGTAACCATCAGGACATATGAGCTGCAGTATTATCCAGATCTATCTGCCTGAAGATACAAATATCTCCACATAGTGCTCTGGATCACTTAAAGTATACAATTATCTCTAATAATAGGGGTTTATTTTTAGCACCTATATATAGTCTAGGAATATCTCTGAAAAATTACCCCAGATCTAAACTACAAGGAGGTCAGACAAGCACAAATTCAGATGAGGCCAGAGTCAATGACTTTATAATCCATAAGGGATATTTTTTGTGACCCTTATAAAATTCATAAAGCATGCATATCTCTCAATCTCCTGCCTCATAAATCATGGACAATGCTTGCAAAAAATCAGGGACAAAGGACCAAAATCAGGGACACATCTTCAAAATTGGAGATATCAACTCAGCCAGCTGGTAGCATAAGGGGTTTAGTGTAAAATGCATTTTCTAAGGAAGAACGGGTCTGTAACTTTGATGTTTGACATTATTTTGTGCTTACAACTCCCACTGTTTGGTCACAGAAACACAATTTTTTGGCGGGACAGAGTAACATTTTGAAGCAAAATGAGGGACAACCCTGAAAATCAGGGACAGCTGAGAGGTATGAAAGCATGTGCAAGCTTGTGTTCAAGCCCTTACCCACCCCCCAAAGTAGTCCCTGCATCCTAACAGCCAGTTATTGCTCCTCTCTTGACAAGCAGTGCAGGGACAATATTCTTGGTTCATTGCATCCCTGACACTGAGACTGCATTATCCTCAAAAAGCTTATTTGTCTTAGAAGATGGGAGTTGTCAGCCTAATTCAATGTGTTGTGCACAATCCCTGCTCTCCCGAGGTAGAATGTTTGAGCTACCCCCATCCCTTTTGACTCTGCAGAACTTTTCAGAATAAAAAAAAAGGCTTTGGCAGCATACATATGACCTGCATTGGCAGCAGTGTCATGACTAACAATGGTGGTCAGACTGTAACCTTTGTCAGCATTAAGGATAAGGTTCGGAGAAATGTAAGGTCATCAAATCCACTGACAACTAAACATTACAGCCAAAGGGATTTAAGACAAGACAAGGACAGAAGTGTTAATCTGTTCAAGCCTGAAGAAGTTTGATCTTTCAGTTTTACAACTTTGAATTCTTCTTGTGAGATCCAAAAATTTAGAGCAGTAGCCTATCCCATCTGCACAGCTAGTGATTCAGTGATCTGAGAGACATAGGTACTGTTATCCCGGGGGGGTTGGTCTGTTGGTTCACAAGTGCTAGTGCTGGTGAGTTAGCCCTCTAAATTAAGACTTGGGCTGGATTTTCAAAGCCCTGATGCAAGCTGCGACAATAGCAGCTTGCGTCAAGTGTGAGTGCGTCTGGGACCCTGTGCACGATTTTCCATTCCACAGGGGCCCAGTGCCTAAGTCCTGCAGTTTGTGGCAACAGTGGCAGTGCACCAAATGGATAGTGCACCCACCTGGAATGCCACAACAGCTGCGGGGTGTCTCCGGAACCCACAGGCAGGGGCCAGGTATTGGCTAGAGCCCCCCCACGCCTCCGTGCCACCGGAACCCTCACGCCCAAACACACCGGGACCCTGGTGATCTAGTGGCCCCCCAGCCTCACCCAGCAGGTAGTGCCCACCTCCCCATTCCCACCTCCATCCCGTACCCTGATCTGGTGACTGGCACAGCCCTCCTCACACCAGCACGACCAGCCATCGAATGAACTGTCAGGGTGCGTACTGTATACAGTACTCAATCTGACAGTTCATTCGGTGGCCAGCCATTCAGGTGTGAGGATGGCTGTGCTGGTAACTGGATTGGGGTACAGGACAGGGTAGAAGCGGGCAGGTGGGTGCTGCCTGCAGGGTGGTGGGGTGGGGGGCTGCTACAGCACCAGGGACAATGGTACAGAATGGTCTGCCAGTGATTGGGGTGGGGAGGGAAGGCAAGGGGGCACTGTACAGTGCCAATAGAGTCCCGTATGGACAGTGGGAGGGCACTGGCCCCACGGGATTCCATGGGTATGGGTACATTGGGGCAGGTGGATGGGGATCTATGTATGGGAACAAGGCAGGCAAGGGGAGGAGGAGGAGGCAAAACAAATGAAGCTGGGGGGCTGCAGAGAAGAAAAGGACAGAGAAGACAGAGGCATACAGAGGACAGGAGAACAGGGAAGGATCCAGGGACCAGAAAACATGAAGGGCACCAAAATGAAAAGGGGAAGGGGGTAGCAGAAGCAGGAGGAAGCAGACCAGCAGAGGAGTGGCAGGAGCACAGGTGGGGGTGGGTGGGTTACAGACAAGGAATAAACTGCAGCAAAATGACAGTGGAACGAGGGGAAATGAGCATGAGCCATGGAGTGGCCACACAAGTAGAGAGAGATAGAGGAATGCACAACAAACCCCAGGATGGCAAACACAGAATAGGGGAATAGGAACAACGCAGGCAAGGGGAGGAGGAGGAGAGAGGAGGTAGGAGGCACAGATGGGAAAAACAGAGCAAGGAAGAGGAGAAAGCTAGCCACATAGTGCTTAGCTATGTTATGAAATGAATTGCGCACTAAAGTGAAAGGTAGGCAGGTTTCAGTAGGGCCAGTGGGTGGAGTTATTCCCCAACATTGAACCATGGCCAAAGCCCTCCCATAATTCAGCTGACAGTCTCCCTGATGTTGAAAGCTGATCAGCCGTTTGTTGACCTGGCTTCATGCAAATCAAAGGACAGAGGCCCTCTCTGATTGGAGCGGCTTCGGTCCTTTGAAGTACACAAAATTTTCACCCAGCAAACATCGAGTGGTGTCATGCCCACACTGTGTGGTCATTGGTCTAAACTGCTGAGCCCCTACAATTCTGAACTGCAATGGGCTCAGCAGTGACACACCCCTGACATACTTTTTCACTCTTCACAAAACATTTGATGCACAGGCACATCAAACATAAAAATTGTTAGAGACAAACTGTTTGATGAGACTTTTGACCCCCCCCCCACCAAAAAAACACAAATGAAAAAATAACGAACTGAGGGCCAGATTCCAAGACAAAGTACACATGGTGCAAGGTGATTTACACCAAACCCCATGGCATAAATCACAACTTGCACCATGAGGTACGCAAGTCATGATTCCAAGTCATGACCTGCGCCATGTCATATGCAGGTAGTGCCAAAGGTGGGTTATGCCACCCACTACACCTGCAATGGCATGGTGCAAGGGTGGGTTATGGCAGAAACTATGCCCTATTCCAAAAGGATGGCTGCTGTAATCTACATATGCTATTCCAGAAGCCGCAATGGTCCAGCAGAGTTAGACTATCTGGGAGATGGTCTAAGGGGCATCCATCCAAGCCAATCGATGGATGCCCACTCCAGAGTTCTGCAGTAAGTACACAGCTGTGCTCCTCATGCCCCCCAACACAGACATGCCCCTCACCCCCGAGTGTCTGGGACCCCTGGGGTCTGTTTCCCAAAGTGCCCCCTGAATGCTAGTGCTACCTGTCCAGCCCCCCCATGGCCCCTGGTGCATGCAGTGATGTTCTGGGGAAGGGGGGCTCAGGGGGGCATTTCTCCATGGGCTACAACTTTCCGCATCCAGGTCCATTGTGCCATGGCCGTGGCACTAGCCTGCATCTCCCGCAAGTCACAGGACGTAGGTGCCAGGGACCCTGCCTGTCTTGGAATACAGTGCAGAACCCCCAGCATAGTGCTGCATGGCACAACTTGCATATGCCTGCAAGTTGTGCCATGCATCTTGGAATCAGGCCCAGAGTGTTTTACTTACCTTTGCTGGTAGGAAACATTACCTTACTTGAAGATCACAAACATCCCGATCTAGTTTGATTGATCATCATTAATATCAAAAAATCATTCTCACAATTATGTGCTGATTGGACATGGCAATTGGTAATGGTGTTACTGGTCTGGACTGGAGTAACTTATAATCATCATCATCATCATTATGAGCAGCAGTGGCAGTAGCAGCAGCAGCAGCAGTAGCAGCATCAGCAGCAGCAGTGGCAGTAGCAGCATCAGCAGCAGTAGCAGCATCAGCAGCAGCAGTGGCAGTAGTAGCATCAGCAGCAGTGGCAGTAGCAGCATCAGCAGCAGTAGCAGCAGCAGCAGCAGCAGCAGTGGCAGTAGCAGCATCAGCAGCAGCAGTGGCAGCAGCATCAGCAGCAGCAGTAGCAGTAGCAGCATCATCAGCAGCAGCAGTAGCAGCATCAGCAGCAGCAGCAGTAGCAGCATCAGCAGCAGTAGTAGCAGTAGCAGCATCAGCAGCAGCAGTAGCCTGCTGGCTACAGGAATTGAAACTTGGAGAGACTGGTGACAGCATACTAGCCGACTTAGTTCAGGAGTTGAAACACTTGGAGAGACTGGTGGCAAGTGTAGCAGGCAACTTAATTCAGAATTTGAATCAGCTGGAGAGACAGGTACTGGGCATAACAGTCTGCTTATTTCAGGAGGTGAAACATTTGAAGAGACTAGTATTGGCTATAGTGGCATCCACTGCCAACATCGACACTTTCACAATAACCGTCAGTACAACGACTACAGTGTCAGGTCACTGTACAGACGTGCTGGACCCAGGCACTGTATTAGAGTTTGCACCCGTCCTAATCAGCTCAGACTCAGAGTTGATTATAAAATGTGGGGGGGGAGCACAGCCCCCGGTGTGGGGGTTCAGGGGGTGAAACCCCCAAAGAAAACATGTCTCCAACTTGGAAACCGTCTACTGACTGCAAATGCAGTCACCATGATGGTTTTGCTGTCTGGTTATGCAACAAACTTTTTGTCAATGATTGGTTGTAGATCTGAGTATTGCAGCCTGCCTATTTCAGATGAAACATTTGAAGAGACTGTTAGTGGGCATACTAGCCTGCTATTTCAGCAGTTGAAATGCTTGGAGAGACTGGTTTTAGGAGCTGTAACACTTAGAGAGACAGATAAGGGGGGCATAGCAGCCTGTTTATTTCAGAAGCTAAAACACTTGGAGAGGTTGATGGCGGGAATAGCAGCTTGCTTATTTCAGGTATTTGAAACACTTGGAGAGACTGGTGGCAGGCATAGCAGCCTGCTTCTAACAGACTGATGGCAGGAATAGCAGCCTGCTTATTTCAGGAGCTGAAACACTTGGAGCAACTGGTAGCAGGCATAATAACCTGCTTATGTCAGGAGCTGAAACACTTGCAGAGACTGGTGGCAAGAATACCAGCTTGCATATTTCTGGAGTTGAAACTCTTGGTGATACTGGTGGTGGGCATAGCAGCCTGCTTATTTCAGGAACTGAAACACTTGGAGAGACTGACACCGGCATAACAGTCTGCATCTAAGAGATTGATGCTAGGAATATAAGCCCACTTATTTCAGGAACTGAAACACTTTTAGAGACTGGTGGCAAGAATAGCAGTCTGCTTATCAGAAGTTGAAACACTTGGAGAGACTTGTGGCAGGCAAAGTAGCCTGCATCTAAAAGACTGATGGCAGGAAAAGCAGCCTGTTTATTTCAGGAGCTGAAACACTTGTAGAGACTGGTGTCACAGCCTGCTCATTTCAAGAGTCGAAACACTTAAATAGACTGATGGCAGGAATAGTAGCCTGCCTTTTTCTGGAGCTGAAACACTCGGAGAGACTGGTGGCAGGCATAATAAACTGCTTATTTCAGGAGCTGAAACACTTAAAGAGACTGCTGGCAGGAGTAGCAGCCTGCTTATTTCAGTAGCTAAAACACTTGGAAAGACAGGTGGCAAGAATAGCAGCTTGCTTATTTCAGGAGTCGAAACACTTGGAGAGACTGGTGGTGGGCATAGCAGCCTGCTTATTTCAGGAACTGAAACTCTTGGAGAGACTGGTGACACAGCCTGCTTATTTCAGGAGCTGAAACACTTGCTGAGACTGGTGGCAAGAACAACAGCCTGCATCTAAGAGACTGATGACAGGAATAGCAGGCTGCTTATTCCATGAGCTGAAACACTTGGAGAAACTAGTGGCCAGCATAATAACCTACTTATTTCAGGAGCTGAGACACTTGGAGAGGCTGGTGGCAGGCAAAATAAATTGCTTATTTTAGAAGCTGAAGCACTTAAAGAGGGTGATGGCAGGCATAGTAGTCCACTTATTTCAGGAACTATAACCCTTGGAGAGACTGGTGACACAGCCTGCTTATTTCAGGAGCTGAAACAAGAGGCGAAGAACCATACTGGAGCTTGAACATGAGTTTGCACTTGCAAGGTACAAAACGAATGTCCTAAAAATAATAATACACAAACGAATCTATCTAACGTTTATTGGCCAGTAACTTGGTTATGTCTGCTATAAGACAGAACATAAAGTTAGTCAGGCTTACAGTCTAACACTTTTTAAATCAATGCTGGTGAATAGGGCATTTCCGTAAGCCACGGTCGACTGTGACCTAAACGTTTTTTACTTAATACTCTAAGTGCTTTGCTCTGTTCATTTATTTTACTGGGAAACATAATTTCACACAGTGAGGGGGTATTTCATTCTTGAAGCTAGAGGTTATTTTTAACCAGTAACAGTAGTGCACTAGCCGAGCTCCGTTTTGCGAGTGATAAGTCATAAACACCGCTCGCATTATTAAAACCGGAGCACTTCACTTTCACTTCAGCTTAACGGCTTGCACTGCTGAAACAAGTATAAAAACGGTTTGCAGGACACCTGCTTTGAACAGTATGAAAGTATGATGAATGATTCAAAACTTAAAATAGTAATGACAATGTGTTACTGTTTTTTTTTTTCTAAATGTATTTATCCAGGATAACGCAACTGTGCTGCAGCATCTCATTTTTAATGAAGTCATGCAGCTGGGAGGATTGAAGCTCAGGGAGTTAGAATTAAGTGCTCAGTGTTGCACTGTGAGCAGGTGACTATTATGGAATTTGCAAATGGGTCTCCCAGTCCTCATGACTGTGCTGGTCCCACTGGCCCATACTGCCTCCCCTTCTTTTCACTTTTCCAGGCCCTCTGCTTGCAGGGTGAAGGGAAGATGCACTTAGCTGTCTTAGTGAGGGCTGCGCAGTTAAGGGTACTTTTTTAATTTTTATTGTAAACCACATTTCTTTTTATACTTTTAATTTAAAGATATCCTGAAAGAATAATTTGTTTTGTAACTGTAGTTGTTTATTTTTCTTAGGGATGGCCCTATTTTTCTGTCCATTACCCCGTACCTTTGTACATTGGGAGGGGCATTTTTTTTTTTAACTGGGAAATCATACAACACGGTCAGAGAAAAAAACACACTGGAAAATAGGGTTAAGTCTGTGAAGTTCAGGAGTAAGAAAGAGAAGAGAGAGAGATTGTTTGGTATAGGACCTCCCCCACCCAACCCATTACATGCATAGCAAGTAAACCAAACAGCAAGTTTTGCAGGATACTTGTCTTAAATGTTATGAAAGTAATATGGAGGGTACACAACCTGAAATAGCAATTGCAATGTGTTGCACAAATAATATAATTTATATGGTTATTATTAAGTGCATGTAATATTTCAGATGTGAAACACAAGCTATTTGTACATGCTACAGTAATATAAAAAGAAAAGATAGGACAGGCACTTATTACTTTGTGTCTGGCATGTACTTCAATTGTTGCTTATTTTTGTATAGAGGAATACCCTTTGTCCCAACCTCATCATGGGATATTATTCCACCCTGATGTACAGATGGGAGCAGAGGCAATCAGTTAGTATAACACATAATGTTTTTTTAAGGCTTGGAAGCAAAAATGAGACAGCTAATTGTAATGGTTTTAAAGTTTATCATAACCCCTCCCCCCCACCACCATGATACACAGCTGAGGTGGCGGTGTTGCATTGAATGAGTGGAATGGGATTTAAAATGAAAAATAAAAAACATAGGTTACTGGCCACAGGCTACTAGTTGCAGGATCTGCTAAGGTTTTATAGGAAAGTACTGTAAAAGTCATCAGTAAGTTTTCCCCCCATTTTATGTGTTCCTCATTTTTCTTTTTAAGTTACACCCCCTCTCCCATTACATTGATAGCATGGACATTTTTTTTTCAAAAAGGTGTGTAAATTTTTTTTTTTTATTTTAGTCTTTGGTAACCGGGTAAGGCCCACTAGGCACAACTGCCTGTTTCAGGGGTGACCTGGGAGCACTGGGTGGTTAAGTGACTTGCTCAAGGTCACACAGTATGCAAGTGGAGGTTGTGAGACTCAAACCAAGGTCTGGTCTGCTGGATGTACCAAGCTCGTTCACAGCTCGTTACTCTAACCTCTAGGCTATACTGCCAGCCCAATATGTATAAATGCGTAAATAAATATGTATAAATATATAATCTTGATTCCCAGTAGATCACAGTACTGACAGCTACCATGTTTGAGAGCTCAACTGTGCATGTAGGACTTCTATTATTAGCAAATGAACCTAGTAGGGATCAAGAGTTTGCACATGTGACAAATGTCTGAATGTCTGATACTGTAAAGTAAAACCCTGTAATGGAAATAAATAAGTAAATAAAGAAATCAATAAAAAACAACAAGTGCATAACTAGCTAAAGGTATGAAAATTATAGCATTTACTTTCAATGGTTTCCATAACACAGGAGTCATATCCGCATTTTTCACTGATGTACGTTGTGTCAGTTTGCAATCATATATCAAATTGTAACTGCAGCAGCAAGCCATACAATCAGAAATGACAACCACCCACATAAGTATTGAAATACATGTTTGCCAAATGTTACTTTGAATGATACAGTGATGTTATACCTTCTATGTAAATTAGTACCGTCTATGTAAAATGTGTAATATGGAGTCAAGCCTATGGTATTTAATTGATGAAAGATTTTATGATTAATTTATTTGTTGTTGAGATGTTCTATTGATTATGTTGTTGTGACATTTTGTGATTATATGATTTTAACTTTGTTAGGCGCCTTGGCTTTTGAAAGGTGCCATATAAATAAAGTTATTATTATTATTATTAATACTGTAAATAAGTAAGTTAATAAAAACATACAGATTAAAATCTAAATCCTGTACTTGCACTGCTTATCAAAACACATGAGGCACCTCTACATTTTGCACTGATGTGCAATATGATAGCCTGCATTAATATAACAATTTGTAATAGTGGTGGATGTAAAAAAAAAAATCAGTTTGTGTAAATATGTCATTTTTATTTCCTGCAGCTCACAGTTTTAAGACTTGCCAATCATGGGAATGTAACTCTGCATGTAGGACTCCTATCTCCCACTGAAAATTGAATAAGTGTTTTTTGTACTGTTTTTAAACAATAATATCAAATGGAGATGTCATCATTAATACAATGTGAACTGGCATCTAAACGCATATGCATGGAACTGTGTATTTTGCAAAGGCTGATGTGCCTTATACAATAATTTTATCACCTCATTGGAAATTGTCCAATCCAATTCTTTAACCAGGAGTGGCACACTAAGCTGAAAGCTTGTTTACAGGTGCGACCTGGGAGCACAGGGATGTTAAGTGACTTGCTTAGGATCACACAGTATGCAAGTGGGGGCTGTGGGATTCAAACCCAGGTCTCCAGATTTGCAGCTCATCGCCTTAAACCACTGCGCTATACTGCCTCCCTAAATTAATACCCTTTATGTCTATGCACTGGTTATTAAAAAAGGGGAGCCATATTCACATGTTGCACTAATGTACAATGTGTTTATCTCCAATCATATATCAGATTGCAATCATTACTCGGTGGTGGATGGCAAGTAAACATCTTCACAATGCTGTGAAAATATGTAGTCATGATGCCTGTCAGATCAGTATATGTAATATTAGGCATATAATAGAAAGGAGATAAAAACTTAGGGCAGTAGGCATGTACACTGATCTGGTACACCCACAAATAACATAGTAGGAATGGAATGTCTTCTAAAGACATTGTTAGGAAATCCAGTATCAGAAGATGCTCCTAGTTTGAGTCAATTGATTACTTAAGCAATATACCATGATAGAGAGTGGGTATATTGATGGATTTACCACACCTGGTGTGGTTTGGTCATGAGGCACAGCCGAGTGACTTAACCACACCAGAAGTGATAAATCCACCCATATACCCACTCTCTGTCATGGTATATTGCTATTATACAATGTTCAACTTGTTTTTTTGTTTTTATAGTGATATAAAACTTTTACAGTGGGTATACTGGAGGATTTATCACGGTCATGTGATGTGTTTTGACCAATGAGGTTACAGGATTTTCATACCTCATTGTATAATATTGAATTAATCAAGTCTTGAGATAGCTGCAGCATTAATGCAGTAGCCAAAAAAGCATCCCTCACATGGACAGTATATCAGAATATTTGAAGTTGATAAAGTCATAATATATTGCGTTGGGTATGTTACCAATAATGAAAGACCTTATTTTCCCTGTAGTCAGCAGTAAATGTTGGCTATGTATTGCGGTGGATAACATTGTGTAGCTCAGAAAACCAAGGGTTTACCTAAGTGGTTGTGTTCTGCATGTGAACCGGATGTGACACTTACATGTCAGTTTTAGGGGATGTGTATTACTTGGGGTTTGGGTGTGGTTGTGAGACAGAAAGTCTGGAAGTTGTATCTTGGAGATTGTGTGAGAGCTAGTTTATCATTGTCTTGTGAAGTGGCTTCAGGCTTGATGTAGTAGTATGTAAATTGGCATTGTGCTGTGAATTGTAATGAATATCTACAGAGTGGCTCGGCTAAGGCCAAATGAAGAGGGTGTAGATTTGATAAAAATATGAGTGTCAAATAATATTTTGCCTTGCTTGTAATGGATTTCTATAGCTGTATTACTGTATATGTCTGACAGACGTAACCATGGAAAAGTAAAGAACCTTTGGATTAATTTGTAAATCTCTGTTTTAGGCAAATAGCATTACATCAATGTAAGTTTATATAAAAATGTATTTTAAGGTGTTTGACATGCAGTTAATGCTTGTGGTATTGGATGAAGTTCTAATTTTCATTGCACTCTCTCAATAGAAGATTAGTTGGCATAGATAAGTAATACTGAGTAAATATAAAACCAATAACATTATTCAGAATAAGAAAATGGAAACATGGAAAGCATGGGATTCAGTTGTGGTAGGGACCAAATGACATTGCATAAGTTCTGGTACTTTTGCTATGCAACATTTATGAGGCAAAAAAAAAAAAAAACAGTAATGAATAAAATACGAAATTAAAGTATATCAGGTTGTGTATGTTTCTGAGTAAGGTAACTGACTAAATGATTCAGTGAAATTTAATGTGTGGTGAACAGTATAAATGGACAAAAGGGAACACTCATGTAATTTAGTTACAGGTTTGATATTGTGTGCAAAGTTTATAAATAATTTGGTCCATGACATAATTTATATTGCGTAACATTGAGGTGTGATATGTGGCTGGGGTGCAATAGTATTGTATGTAGCAATGGGACCTGAATAAAATTTTTTCTAAGAGTATTAATTTTTTTTTTACCGTTTTGGAGTTTGTGCTCTGTACTGCTCTGTTACTGCTGCTGTGCTATGTAACATTTTATTATCCCTCAACTACAACTGACACCCACACACATGGTACAAAATATCATACAACTTCCTAGTATTAAAATAATGTCTTCTGTTCATCATCATACTCGTTCACTTACAGGGATGTCTCCACTGCTTGATTATTATATTAAAAAAGTACCTATATTTTACCCTACCATATAAGCAAGGGTTTGTGCAGTAGAACCCACCGCCCACACCACAGTACTATGTAAAACAAATATTTCAGTGATGTAATATGTGAACCATGTTTCTTGGTAAAGTACACAACCCCATATACCTAGGAAGATACAATACATAGGAGCAGTGTAACACAAAATCCATGCTGCACAGTTTTAGAGGAGTACAGAGCACATACAGTATAACAAAACACACTCTTGCCCCAGCACTGTAAAATACAGTTGCAGTTATTAGCAAGTTACCATCCATCAGTAACACAACATACATCTGTATAAAATAATACAACTTACAAACATGTCACAGTAGAGAAAGCCGAATTTCCAGCCTGATAACATTCGAGGCAGCTCCCCCCCCCCAAAGCTAGGGACTCGGGACAATCAAGCAACAGAAGCAACACAAGCAGCTCACCAGAGGAGCTGAGGAAGCTGAATTTCCAGCCTGATAACTTTCGAGGCAGCTTGCCCCCCAAGCTAGGCACTCGTGACAATCAAGCAACAGAAGCAACACAAGCAGCTCACCTGAGGAGCTGAGGAAGCCGAATTTCCAGACTGATAACTTTTGAGGCAGCTCCCCTTCCCCAAGCTAGGCACTTGGGACAATCAAGCAACAGAAGCAACACAAGCAGCTCACCTGAGGAGCTGAGGAAGCCGAATTTCCAGACAGATAACTTTCGAGGCAGCTCCCCCCCCCCAAGCTAGGCACTCGGGACAATCAAGCAACAGAAGCAAAACAAGCAGCTCACCTGAGGAGCTGAGGAAGCCAATTTCCAGCCTGATAACTTTCGAGGCAAAGAGAGCCTCTTCTCTTCGTCTGGACGCCTGCAGGGGGGGTGCTACCTGATGAACACTTATATTTTATGAACTTTGTTCCCTGTTCACCACTGGGTGGGCTTGTTATTTGCTTCTCTTTGTGCTACTAATGCTGACGTGTAAAGCTAGGGACTCACTGGTTTCCCTAGAGTTGCCTTGCTGATTACACCTTAAAGCCAGATATACCAAGCAGCTAATATAGATTAGACTTGTTTAATATGGTGTTATTGGAGCTAATTGTGCTTGTAACAGAAGGTATTAGGATAGCTGGGTCCTAGTGTGACCTCATTTTGGAATAGCTCTGTTTGCTTAGAGTGGAGATCCTTTTGTGAAAGTCACAACATATTCTCCCGCAGCATAGTAATGAGAGGCTTTATTTTCTCCACTACATAGGCAGCTCCCCACCCCCAAGCTAAGCACTCGGGACAATAAAGCAACAGAAGCAACACAAGCAGCTCACCTGAGGAGATGAGGAAGCCGAATTTCCAGCCTGATAATTTTTGAGGTAAAGAGAGCCTCTTCTCTTCGTCTGGACGCCTGCAGGGGGGTGCTACCTGATGAAAACTTATATTTTATGAACTTTGTTCCCTGTTCACCACTGGGAGGGCCTGTTATTTACTTCTCTTTGTGAAACTAAAGCTGAAATGTAAAGCTAGGGACTCACTGGTTTCCCTAGAGTTGCCTTGCTGATTACACCTTAAAGCCAGATATACCAAGCAGCTAATATAGATCAGACTTGCTTAATATGGTGGTATTGGAGCTAATTCTGCTTGAAATTGAAGGTATTAGGATAGCTGGGTCCTAAAGTGACCTCATTTTGGAATAGCCGTGTTTGTTTAAAAGTGGAGCTCCTTTGTGAAAGTCACAAAATATTCTCTGGCTACACAGTAATGAGAGGCTTTGTTTTCTCCACTACATAGGCCCCCCGAAGCTAGGCACTAGGGACAATCAAGCAACAAAAGCAACACAAGCAGCTCACCTGAGGAGCTGAGGAAGCCGAATTTCCAGCCTGATAACTTTCGAGGTAAAGAGAGCCTCTTCTCTTCGTCTGGATGCCTGCAGGGGTGCTACCTGATGAACACTTATATTTTATGAACTTTATTCCCTGTTCACCACTGGGTGGGCTTGTTATTTGCTTCTCTTTGTGCTACTAATGCTGAAGTGTAAAGCTAGGGACTCACAGGTTTCCCTAGAGTTGCCTTGCTGATTACACCGTAAAACCAGATATACCAAGCAGCTAATATAGATCAGAATTGTTTAATATGGTGGTATTGGAGCTAATTGTGCTTGTAACTGAAGGTATTAGGATAGCTGGGTCCTAGTGTGACCTCATTTTGGAATAGCCCTGTTTGCTTAGAGTGGAGCCCCATTGTGAAAGTCACAACATATTCTCCCACTGCATAGTAATGAGAGGCTTTGTTTTCTCCACTACATAGGCAGCTAACCCCCCCAAGCTAGGCACTAGGGACAATCAAGCAACAGAAGCAACACAAGCAGCTCACCTGAGGAGCTGAGGAAGCCAAATTGCCAGCCTGATAACTTTCAAGGTAAAGAGAGCCTCTTCTCTTCGTCTGGATGCCTGCAGGGGGGTGCTACTTGATGAACACTTATATTTTATGAACTTTGTTCCCTGTTCACCACTTGGTGGGCTTGTTATTTGCTTCTCTTTGTGCTACTAATGCTGAAGTGTAAAGCTAGGGACTCACTGGTTTCCCTAGAGTTGCCTTGCTGATTACACCTAAAAGCCAGATATACCAATCAGCTAATATAGATCAGACTTGTTTAATATGGTGGTATTGGAGCTAATTGAGCTTGTAACTGAAGGTATTAGTATAGCTGGGTCCTAGTGAGACCTCATTTTGGAAGAGCCCTGTTTGCTTAGAGTGGAGCACCTTTGTGAAAGTCACAACATATTCTCCCACTGCATAGTAATGAGAGGCTTTGTTTTCTCCACTACATAGGTAGCTCCCCCCCCAAGCTAGGCACTAGGGACAATCAAGCAACAGAAGCAACACAAGCAGGTCACCTGAGGAGCTGAGGAAGCCAAATTTCCAGCCTGATAACTTTCGAGGTAAAGAGAGCCTCTTCTCTTCATCTGGACGCCTGCAGGGGGGTGCTACCTGATGAACACTTGTATTTTATGAACTTTGTTCCCTGTTCACCACTGGGTGGGCTTGTTATTTGCTTCTCTTTGTGCTACTAATGCTGAAGTATAAAGATAGGGAGTCACTGGTTTCCCTAGAGTTGCCCTGCTGATTACACCTTAAAGCCAGATATACCAAGCAGCTAATATAGATCAGACTTTTTTAATATGGTAGTATTGAAGCTAATTGTGCTTGTAACTGAAGGTATTAAGATAGCTGGGTCCTAGTGTGACCTCATTTTGGAATAGCCCTGTTTGCTTAGAGTGGAGCTCCTTTGTGAAAGTCACAACATATTCTCCCGCTGCAGAGTAATGAGAGGCTTTGTTTTCTACACTACATAGGCAGCTCCCCCCCCAAAGCTAGGCATTAGGGACAATAAAGCAACAGAAGCAACTGAAGCAGCTCACCTGAGGAGCTGAGGAAGCTGAATTTCCAGCCTGATAACTTTTGAAGTAAAGAGAGCCTCTTCTCTTCGTCTGGGCCGGCAGGGGGTGCTACCTGATGAACACTTATATTTTATGAACTTTGTTCCCTGTTCACCACTGGGTGGGCTTGTTATTTGCTTCTCTTTGTGCTACTAATGCTGAAGTGTAATGCTAGGGACTCACTGGTTTCCCTAGAGTTGCCTTGCTGATTACACCTTAAAGCCAGATATACCAATCAGCTAATATAGATCAGACTCGTTTAATATGGTGGTATTGGAGCTAATTGTGCTTGTAACTGAAGGTATTAGGATAGCAGGGTCCTAGTGAGACCTCATTTTGGAAGAGCCCTGTTTGCTTAGAGTGAAGCTCCTTTGTGAAAGTCACAACATATTTTCCCGCTGCATAGTAAGGAGAGGCTTAGTTTTCTCCGCTACATAGGCAGCTCCCCCCCGCAAGCTAGGCACTAGGGACAATCAAGCAACAGAAGCAACACAAGCAGCTCACCTGAGGAGATGAGGAAGCCGAATTTCCAGCCTGATAATTTTCGACGTAAAGAGAGCCTCTTCTCTTTGTCTGGATGCCTGCAGGGGGGTGCTACCTGATGAACACTTATGTTTAATGAACTTTGTTCCTTGCTCACGACTGGGTGGGCTTGTTATTTGCAGCTTTTTGTGCTACTAATGCTGAAGTGTAAAGCTAGGGACTCACTGGTTTCCCTAGAGTTGCCTTGCTGATTACACCTTAAATCCAGATATACCAAGAAGCTAATATAGATCAGACTTGTTTAATATGGTGGTATTGGAGCTAATTGTGCTTGTAACTGAAGGTATTAGGATAGCTGGGTCCTAGTGTGACCTCATTTTGGAATAGCCCTGTTTGCTTAGAGTGAAGCTCCTTTGTGAAAGTCACAAAATATTCTCCCACTGCATAGTAATGAGAGGCTTTGTTTTCTCCACTACATAGGCAGCTCCTCCGCCCAAGCTAGGGACTAGGGACAATCAAGCAACAGAAGCAACAAAAGCAGCGCACCTGAGGAGCTGAGAAAGCCGAATTTCCAGCCTGATAACTTTCAAGGTAAAGAGAGCCTCTTCTCTTCATCTGGACGCCTGCAGGGGGGTGCTACCTGATGAACACTTATATTTCATGAACTTTGTTACCTGTTCACCACTATATGGGCTTGTTATTTAGTTCTCTTTGTGCTACTAATGCTGATGTGTATAGCTAGTTACTCACTGGTTTCCCTTGAGTTGCCTTGCTGATTACACCTTAAAGCTAGATATGCCATGCTGCTAATATAGATCAGACTGGTTTAATATGGTGGCATTGGAGCTAATAGTGCTTGTAACTGAAGATATTAGGATAGCTGGGTCCTAGTGTGACCTCATTTTGGAATAGCCCTGTTTGCTTAGTGTGGAGATCCTTTGTGAAAGTCAGAACATATTCTCCCGCTGCAAAGTAATGAGAGGCTTTGTTTTCTCCGCTATATAGGGAGCTCCCCCCCCAAAGCCAGGCATTAGGGACAATCGAGCAAGAGAAGCAACACAAGCAGCTCACCTGAGGAGCTGAGGAAGCCGAATTTCCTGCCTGATCACTTTCGAGGTAAAGAGAGCCTCTTCTCTTCACCTGGACGCCTGCAACGTTGTACTACCTGATGAACACTAATATTTTATGAACTTTGTTCCCTGTTCACCACTGGGTGGGCTTGTTCTTTGTTTCTCTTTGTGCTACTAATCCTGAAGTGTGAAGCTAGGGACTCACTGGTTTACCTAGAGTTGCCTTGCTGATTACACCTTAAAGCCAGATATACCAAGCAGCTAATATAGATCAGACTTGTTTAATATGATGGTATTGCAGCTAATTGTGCTTATAACTGAAGGTATTAGGATAGCTGGGTCCTAGTGTGACCTCATTTTGGAATAGCCCTGTTTGCTTAGAATGGAGCTCCTTTGTGAAAGTCACAACATAGTCTCCCGCTGCATAGTAATGAGAGGCTTTGTTTTCTCCACTACATAGGCAGCTCCTACCCCCAAGATAGGCACAAGGGACAATCAAGAAACAGAAGCAACACAAGCTGCACACCTGAAGAGCTGAGGAAGCCGAATTTCCAGCCTGATAACTTTCGAGGAAAAGAGAGCCTCTTCTCTTTGTCTGGACACCTGCAGGGGGGTGCTACCTGGTGAACACATATTTTATGAACTTTGTTCCCTATTCACCAGTGGGTGGGCTTGTTATTTGCTTCTCTTTGTGCTACTAATGGTGAAGTGTAAAGCTAGGGACTCACTGGTTTTCCTAGAGTTGCCTTGCTGATTACACCTTAAAGCCAGATATACCAATCAGCTAATATAGATCAGACTTGTTTAGTATGGTGGTATAGGAGCAAATTTTGCTTGTAACTGAAGGTATTATGATAGCTGGGTCCTAGTGTGACCTCATTTTGGAATAGCCCTGTTTTCTTAGAGTGGAGCTCCTTTGTGAAAGTCACAACATAGTCTCCCGCTGCATAGTAATGAGAGGCTTTGTTTTCTCCACTACATAGGCAGCTCCCCCCCCAAGCTAGGCATAAGGAAAAATCTGGCAACAGAAGCAGCACAAGCAGCTCACCTGAGGAGCTGAGGAAGCCGAATTTCCAGCCTGATAACTTTCGAGGTAAAGAGAGCCTCTTCTCTTTGTCTGGACTACTGCAGGGGGGTGATACCTGATGAACACTTATATTTTATGAACTTTGTTCCCTGTTCACCACTGGGTGGGCTTGTTATTTGTTTCTCTTTGTGCTACTAATGCCGAAGTGTAAACCTAGGGACTCACTGGTTTCCCTAGCGTTGTCTTGCTGATTACACCTTAAAGCCAGATATACCAAGCAGCTAATATAGATCAGAATTGTTTAATATGGTGGTATTGGAGCTAATTGTGCTTGTAACTGAAGGTATTAGGATAGCTGGGTCCTAGTGTGATCTCATTTTGGAAGAGCCCTCTTTGCTTAGAGAGGAGCTCATTTGTGAAAGTCAAAACATATTCTCACTCTGCATAGTATTGAGAGGCTTTGTTTTCTCCACTACTTAGGCAGCACCCTCCCCCCAAGCTAGGCACTAGGGACAATCGGGCAACAGAAACAACACAAGCAGCTCACCTGAGGAGCTGAGGAAGCCAAATTTCCAGCCTGATAACTTTCGAGGTAAAGAGAGCCTCTTCTCATCGTCTGGACACCTGCAGGGGGGTGCTACCTGATGAACACTTATATTTTATGAACTTTGTTCCCTGTTCACCACTGGGTGGGCTTGTTATTTGCTTCTCTTTGTGCTACTAATGCTGAAGTGTAAAGCTAGGGACTCACTGGTTTCCCTAGAGTTGCCTTGCTGATTACACCTCAAAGCCAGATATACCAATCAGCTAATATAGATCAGACTTGTTTAATATGGTGGCATTGGAGCTAATTTTGCTTGTAACTGAAGGTATTAGGATAGCTGGGTCCCAGTGTGACCTCATTTTGGAATAGCCCTGTTTGCTTAGAGTGGAGCTCATTTGTGAAACTCACTACATATTCTCCCCTGCATAGTAAGGAGAGGCTTTGTTTTCTCCACCACATAGGCAGCTCCACCCCCAAGCTAGTCACTAGGGACAATCAAGCAACAGAAGCAACACAAGCAGCTCACCTGAGGAGCTGAGGAAGCCGAATTTCCAGCCTGATAACTTTAGAGGTAAAGAGAGCCTCTTCTCTTCTTCTGGACGCCTGCAGGGGGAGTGCTACCTGATGAACACTTATATTTTATGAACTTTGTTCCCTGTTCACCACTGGGTGGCCTTGTTATTTGCTTCTCCTTGTGCTACTAATGCGGAAGAGTAAAGCAAGAGACCCACTGGTTTCCCTAGAGTTGCCTTGTTGATTACACCTTAAAGCCAGATATACCAAGCAGCTAATATAGATCAGACTTGTTTAATATGGTGATACTGGAGCTAATTGTACTTGTAACTGAAGGTATTAGGATAGCTGGGTCCTAGTGTGACCTCATTTTGGAATAGCCCTCTTTGCTTAGAGTGGAGCTCCTTTGTGAAAGACACAACATATTCTCCCGCTGCAAAGTAATGAGAGGGTTTGTTTTCTCCACTACATAGGGAGCTCCCCCCCATGCTAGGCATTAGGGACAATCAAGCAACAGAAGCAACATAAGCAGCTCACCTGAGGAGCTGAGGAAGCCGAATTTCCAGCCTGATAAATTTCAAGGTAAAGAGAGCCTCTTCTCTTCGTCTGGACGCGTGCAGAGGGGTGCTTCCTGATGAACACTTATTTTTCATGAACTTTGTTCCCTTTTCACCACTGAGTGGGCTTGTTATTTGCTTCTCTTTGTGCTACTAATGCTGAAGTGTGAAGCTAGGGACTCACTGGTTTACCTAGAGTTGCCTTGCTGATTACACCTTAAAGCCAGATATACCAAGCAGCTAATATAGATCAGACTTGATTAATAAGGTGGTATTGGAGCTAATTGTGCTTGTAACTGAAGGTATTATGATAGCTGGGTCCTAGTGTGACCTCATTTTGGAATAGCCCTGTTTGCTTAGAGTGTAGCTCCTTTGTGAAAGTCGGAACATATTCTCCCGCTGTATAGTAATGAGAGGCTTTGTTTTCTCCACTATATTGGGAGCTCCCCCCCCAAGCTAGGCATTACGGACAAACGAGCAACAGAAGCAACACAAGCAGCTCACCTGAGGAGCTGAGGAAGCCGAATTTCCTGCCTGATAACTTTCGAGGTAAAGAGAGCCTCTCCTCTTCGTCTGGATGCCTGCAAAGTTGTACTACCTGATGAACACTAATATTTTATGAACTTTGTTCCCTGTTCACCACTGGGTGGGCTTGTTCTTTGCTTCTCTTTGTGCTACTGATCCTGAAGTGTGAAGCTAGGGACTCACTGGTTTCCCTAGAGTTGCCTTGCTGATTACACCTTAAAGCCAGATATACCAAGCATCTAATATAGATCAGACTTGTTTAATATGATGGTATTGCAGCTAATTCTGCTTATAACTGAAGGTATAAGGATAGCTGGGTCCTAGTGTGACCTCATTTTGGAATAGCCCTGTTTGCTTAGAATGGAGCTCCTTTGTGAAAGTCACAACATAGTCTCCCTCTGCATAGTAATGAGAGGCTTTGTTTTCTCCACTATATAGGCAGCTCCCACCCCCAAGCTAGGCACATGGGGCAATGAAGAAACAGAAGCAACACAAGCTGCTCACCTGAAGAGCTGAGGAATCCGAATTTCCAGCCTGATAACTTTCGAGGAAAAGAGAGCCTCTTCTCTTTTTCTGGACACCTGCAGGGGGGTGGTACCTGATGAACACTTATATTTTATGAACTTTGTTCCCTGTTCACCACTGGGTGGGCTTGTTATTTGCTTGTCTTTGTGCTACTAATGCTGAAGTGTAAACCTAGGGACTCACAGGTTTCCCTATGGTTGCCTTGCTGATTACACCTTAAAGCCAGATATACCAAGCAGCTTATATAGATCAGAAATGTTTAATATGGTGGTATAGGAGCTAATTGTGCTCGTAACTGAAGGTATTAGGAAAGCTGGGTCTTAGTGTGACCTCATTTTGGAATAGCCCTCTTTGCTTAGAGTGGAGCTCCTTTGTGAAAGTCAAAACATATTCTCCCGCTGCATAGTAATGAGAGGCTTTGTTTTCTCCACTACTTAGGCAGCTCCCCCCCCACGCTAGGCACTAGGGACAATCAAGTAACAGAAGCAACACAAGCAGCTCACCTTAGGAGCTGAGGAAGCCGAATTACCAGCCTGAATACTTTCAAGGTAAAGAGAGCCTCTTCTCTTCATCTGGACGCCTGCAGGGTGGTACTACCTGATGAACACTAATATTTTATGAACTTTGTTCCCTGTTCACCACTGGGTGGGCTTGTTATTTGTTTCTCTTTGTGCTACTAATGCTGAAGTGTAAAGCTAGGGACTCATTGGTTTCCCTAGAGTTTCCTTGCTTATTACACCTTAAAGCCAGATATACAAAGCAGTTAATGTATATCAGACTTATTTAATATGGTGGTATTGCAGCTAATTGTGCCTGTAACTGAAGGTGTTAGGATAGCTGGGTCCTAGTTTGACCTCAATTTGGAATCGCCCTCTTTGCTAAGATTGGAGCTCCTTTGTGAAAGTCTCTACATATTCTCCAGCTGCATAGTAATGAGAGGCTTTGTTTACTCCACTACATAGGCAGCTCCCCCCCAAGCAAGGCACTAGGGACAATCAAGCAACACAAGCAGCTCACCTGAGGTGCTGAGGAAGCTGTATTTCCAGCCTGATAACTTTCGAGGTAAAGAGAGCCTTTTCTCTTCGGCTGGACGCCTGCAGAGGGGTGCTACCTGATGAACACTTATTTTTTATGAACTTTGTTCCCTGTTCACCACTGGGTGGGCTTGTTATTTGCTTCTCTTTGTGCTACTAATGCTGAAGTGTGAAGCTAGGGACTCACTGGTTTCCCTAGAGTTGCCTTGCTGATTACCCCTTAAAGCCAGATATACCAAGCAGCTAAGACAGATCAGACTTGTTTAATAAGGTGGTATTGGAGCTAATTGTGCTTATAACTGAAGGTATTAGGATAGCTGGGTCCTAGTGTGACCTCATTTTGGAATAGCCCTCTTTGCTTAGAGTGGAGCTCCATTATGAAACTCACAACATATTCTCCCACTGCATAGTAATGAGAGGCTTTGTTTTCTCCTCTACATAGGCAGCTCCCCCCTGCCCAAGCTAGGCACTAGGGACAATCAAGCAACAGAAGCAACACAAGCAGCTCACCTGAGGATCTGAGGAAGCCGAAGTTCCAGCCTGATAACTTTCAAGGTAATGAGAGCCTCTTCTCTTCATCTGGATGCCTGCAGGGGGGTGCTACCTGATGAAGACTTATATTTTATGAACTTTGTTCCCTGTTCACCACTGGGTGGGCTTGTTATTTGCTTCTCTTTGTGCTACTAATGCTGAAGTGTAAAGCTAGGGACTCACTGGTTTCTCTAGAGTTGCTTTGCTGATTACACCTTAAAGACAGATATACCAAGCAGATAATATAGATCAGACTTGTTTAATATGGTGGTATTGGAGCTAATTGTGCTTGTAACTGAAGGTATTAGGATAGCTGGGTCCTAGTGTGACCTCATTTTGGAATAGCCCTTTTTGCTTAGAGTGGAGCTCCTTTGTGAAACTCACAACATATTCTCCCGCGGCATAGTAGTGAGAGGCTTTGTTTTCTCCACTACATAGGCAGCTCCCCCCCAAGCTAGGCACTAGGGACAATCAAGCAACAGAAGCAACACAAGTAGCTCACCTGAGGAGCTGAGGAAGCCGAATTTCCAGCTTGATAACTTTTGAGGTAAAGAGATCCTCTTCTCTTCGTCTGGACACCTCCAGGGGGGTGCTACCTGATGAACACTTATATTTCATTAACTTTGTTCCCTGTTCACCACTAGATGGGCTTGTTATTTGCTTCTGTTTGTGCTACTAATGCTGAAGTGTAAAGCTAGGGACTCACTGGTTTCCCTAGAGTTGCCTTGCTGATTACACCTTAAAGCTAGATATGCCATGCAGCTGATATAGATCAGACTTGTTTAATTTGGTGGTATTGGAACTAATTGTGCTTGTAACTGAAGGTATTAGGATAGATGGGTCCTAGTGTAACCTCATTTTGGAATAGCCCTGTTTGCTTAGAGTGAAGCTCCTTTGTGAAACTCACAACATATTCTCCTCTGCATAGTATTGAGAGGCTTTGTTTTCTCCACTACTTAGGCAGCACCCCCCCCAAGCTAGGCACTAGGGACAATTGAGCAACAGAAACAACACAAGCAGCTCACCTGAGGAGCTGAGGAAGCCAAATTTCCAGCCTGATAACTTTCGAGGTAAAGAGAGCCTCTTCTCATCGTCTGGACACCTGCAGGGGGGTGCTACCTGATGAACACTTATATTTTATGAACTTTGTTCCCTGTTCACCACTGGGTGGGCTTGTTATTTGCTTCTCTTTGTGCTACTAATGCTGAAGTGTAAAGCTAGGGACTCACTGGTTTCCCTAGAGTTGCCTTGCTGATTACACCTCAAAGCCAGATATACCAATCAGCTAATATAGATCAGACTTGTTTAATATGGTGGTATTGGAGCTAATTTTGCTTGTAACTGAAGGTATTAGGATAGCTGGGTCCCAGTGTGACCTCATTTTGGAATAGCCCTGTTTGCTTAGAGTGGAGCTCATTTATGAAACTCACTACATATTCTCCCCTGCATAGTAAGGAGAGGCTTTGTTTTCTCCACCACATAGGCAGCTCCACCCCCAAGCTAGGCACTAGGGACAATCAAGCAACAGAAGCAACACAAGCAGCTCACCTGAGGAGCTGAGGAAGCCGAATCTCCAGCCTGATAACTTTCGAGGTAAAGAGAGCCTCTTCTCTACTTCTGGACGCCTGCAGGGGGAGTGCTACCTGATGAACACTTATATTTTATGAACTTTGTTCCCTGTTCACCACTGGGTGGCCTTGTTATTTGCTTCTCCTTGTGCTACTAATGCGAAAGAGTAAAGCAAGAGACCCACTGGTTTCCCTAGAGTTGCCTTGTTGATTACACCTTAAAGCCAGATATACCAGGCAGCTAATATAGATCAGACTTGTTTAATATGGTGATACTGGAGCTAATTGTACTTGTAACTGAAGGTATTAGGATAGCTGGGTCCTAGTGTGACCTCATTTTGGAATAGCCCTCTTTGCTTAGAGTGGAGCTCCTTTGTGAAAGACACAACATATTCTCCTACTGCAAAGTAATGAGAGGGTTTGTTTTCTCCACTACATAGGGAGCTCCCCCCCATGCTAGGCATTAGGGACAATCAAGCAACAGAAGCAACATAAGCAGCTCACCTGAGGAGCTGAGGAAGCCGAATTTCCAGCCTGATAAATTTCAAGGTAAAGAGAGCCTCTCCTCTTCATCTGGACGCGTGCAGAGGGGTGCATCCTGATGAACACTTATTTTTCATGAACTTTGTTCCCTTTTCACCACTGAGTGGGCTTGTTATTTGCTTCTCTTTGTGCTACTAATGCTGAAGTGTGAAGCTAGGGACTCACTGGTTTACCTAGAGTTGCCTTGCTGATTACACCTTAAAGCCAGATATACCAAGCAGCTAATATAGATCAGACTTGATTAATAAGGTGGTATTGGAGCTAATTGTGCTTGTAACTGAAGGTATAATGATAGCTGGGTCCTAGTGTGACCTCATTTTGGAATAGCCCTGTTTGCTTAGAGTGAAGCTCCTTTGTGAAAGTCAGAACATATTCTCCCGCTGTATAGTAAGGAGAGGCTTTGTTTTCTCCACTACATAAGCAGCTCCCCAAGCTAGGCACTAGGGGCAATCAAGCAACAGAAGCAACACAAGCAGCTCACCTGAGGAGCTGAGGAAGCCGAATTTCCAGCCTGATGACTTTCGAGGTGAAGAGAGCCTCTTCTCTTCTTCTGGACACCTGCAGGGGGGGTGCTACCTGATAAACACTTATATTTTATGAACTTTGTTCCCTGTTCACCACTGGGTGGGCTTGTTATTTGCTTCTCTTTGTGCTATTAATGCTGAAGAGTAAAGCTAGGGACTCACTTGTTTCCCTAGACTTGTCTTGCTGATTACACCTTAAAGCCAGATATACCAAGCAGCTAATAATGATCAGACTTGTTTAATATGGTGGTATTGGAGCTAATTGTGCTTGTAACTGAAGGTATTAGGATAGCTGGGTCCTATTGTGACCTCATTTTGGAATAGCCCTGTTTGCTTACTGTGAAGCTCCTTTGTGAAAGTCACAACATATTTTACCGCTGCAAAGTAAGGAGAGGCTTAGTTTTCTCCACTACATAGGCAGCTACCCCCCGCAAGCTTGGCACTAGGGACAATCAAGCAACAGAAGCAACACAGGCAGCTCACCTGAGGAGATGAGGAAGCCAAATTTCCAGCCTGATAATTTTAGAGGTAAAGAGAGCCTCTTCTCTGTGTCTGGATGCCTTCAGGGGGGTGCTACCTGATGAACACTTATATTTAATGAACTTTGTTCCCTGTTCACGACTGGGTGGGCTTGTTATTTGCTTCTCTTTGTGCTACTAATGCTGAAGTGTAAAGCTAGGGACTCACTGGTTTCCCTAGGGTTGCCTTGCTGATTACACCTTAAAGCCAGACATACCAAGAAGCTAATATGGATCAGACTTGTTTAATATGGTGGTATTGGAGCTAATCGTGCTTGTGACTGAAGGTATTAGGATAGCTGGGTCCTAGTGTGACCTCATTTTGGAATAGCCCTGTTTGTTTAGAGTGGAGCTCCTTTGTGAAACTCACAACATCTTCTCCCACTGCATAGTAATGAGAGGCTTTGTTTTCTCCACTACATAGGCAGCTCCCCCCTCCAAGCTTGGCACTAGGGACAATCAAGCAACAGAAGCAACACAAGTAGCTCACATGAGGAGCTGAGGAAGCCGATTTTCCAGCTTGATTACTTTCGAGGAAAAGAGAGCCTCTTCTATTCATCAGGACACCTCCAGGTGGTGCTACCTGATGAAAACTTATATTTCTTGAACTTTGTTCCCTGTTCACCACTAGATGGGCTTGTTATTTAGTTCTCTTTTGTGCTACTAATGCTGATGTGTATAGCTAGTTACTCACTGGTTCCTAGAGTTGTTTTTGCTTATTGTTACACCATATAGCTAGATATATGTTGCTATTATAGATCATGACTGGTTTAATATGGTGGCATTGGTTTAATTGTGCTTGTAACTGAAGGTAATAGGATAGTTGGGTCCTAGTGTGACCTCATTTTGAATAGCCCTGTTTGCTTAGTGTGGAGCTCCTTTGTGAAAGTCACAACATATTCTCCCACTGCAAAGTAATGAGAGGCTTTGTTTTCTCCACTATATAGGGAGCTCCCCCCCCCAAGCTAGGCATTACGGACAAACGAGCAACAGAAGCAATACAAGCAGTCACCTGAGGAGCTGAGGAAGCCGAATTTCCTGCCTGATAACTTCTCGAGGTAAAGAGAGCCTTCCTCTTCGCCTGACGCCTGCAAAGTTGTACTACCTGATGAATACTAATATTTTATGAACTTTGTTCCTGTTTCACCACTGGGTGGGTTTGCCTGCTTCTCTTTGTGCTACTAATCCTGAAGTGTGAAGCTAGGACCTCACTGGTTTCCTAGAGTTGCCTTGCTGATTACTACTTTGAGCCAGATATACCAAGCATCTAAAATAGATCAGACTTGTTTAATATGATGGTATTGCAGCTAATTCTGCTTATAACTGAAGGTATAAGGATTGCTGGGTCCTAGTGTGACCTCATTTTGGAATAGCCCTGTTTGCTTAGAATGGAGGTCCTTTGTGAAAGTCACAACATAGTCTCCCTCGGCATAGTAATGAGAGGCTTTGTTTTCTCCACTACATAGGCAGCTCCCACCCCCAAGCTAGGCACATGGGACAATGAAGAAACAGAAGCAACACAAGCTGCTCATCTGAAGAGCTGAGGAACTAATTTCCAGCCTGATAACTTTCTGAGGAAAAGAGAGCCTCTTCTCTTTTTCTGGACACTTTGCAGGGGTGTGGTACCTTGATGAACACTTATATTTAATGAACTTTGTTCCTGTTCACCACTGGGTGGCTTGTTATTTGCTTCTTTTGTGCTACTAATGCTGAAGTGTAAACTTAGGGACCTTACAGGTTTCTATGGTTGCTCCTTGCTGATTACACCCAGCCAGATACTCAAGCAGTTTATATAGATCAGAAATGTTTATGGTGCATAGGAGCCACTGTGCTCGTGTAACTGAAGGCATTAGGAAAGCTGGGTCTAGTGTGACCTCATTTTGAATAGCCTCTTGCTTAGAGAGTGGAGCCCTTGTGAAAGTCAAAACATAATTCTCCCACTGTATAGTAATGAGAGGCTTGTTTTCTCCATCACTTAGGCAGTCTCTGCCAGGGCACTAGGGACAATCTTGCAACAGAAGTAACACAAGCAGCTCACCTGAGGAGCTGAGGAAGCTTCTAATTACCAGCCTGATAACTTTCGGTAAAGAGAGCCCTCTTCTTTTCATCTGGACGCCTGCCGGGTGGTACTACCTGATGAACACTAATATTTTATGAACTTTGTTCCCTGTTCACCACTGGTGGGCTTGTTATTTGTTTCTTAAAGCATTAATGCTGAAGTGTAAGTTTAGACTCATTGTTTCCCTAGAGTTTCCTTGTTGACATCAAAGCCAGATATACAAAGCAGCTAATGTTATCAGACTTATTTAATATGGTGGTATTGCAGCTAATTGTGCTTGTAACTGAAGGTGTTAGGGATAGCTGGGTCCTAGTGTGGACCTCAATTTGAATCGCCTCTTTGCTTAGATTGAGCCCTTTGTGAAAGTCAGCTATATATTTCCAGCTGCATAGCAATGAGAGGCTTTGTTTACTCCACTACATAGGCAACTCCTCCCCAAGCAAGGCACTAGGGACAATCAAGCAACACAAGCAGCTCACCTGAGGTGCTGAGGAAGCCGTATTTCCAGCCCGATAACTTTCTGAGAAGAGAGTTTTTCTTCTCGGACGCCTGCAGAGGGGTGCTACCTGATGAACACTTATTTTTATGAACTTTGTTCCTGTTCACCACTGCGGGCTTGTTATTTGCTTCTTTGTGCTACTAATGCTGAAGTGTGAAGCTAGGGACCACTGGTTTCTAGAGTTGCCATGTTGATTACCCCTTGTGCTAGATATACCAAGCAGCTAAGACAGATCAGGACTTGTTTAATAAGGTGGTATTGAGCCATAATTGTGCTTATAACTGAAGGTATTAGGATAGCTGGTCCTAGTGTACCTCATTTTGAATAGCCTCTTTGCTTAGAGTGGAGCTCCATTATGAAACTCACAACATTTTCTCCCACTGCATAGTAATGAGAGGCTTTGTTTTCTCCTCTACATAGGCAGCTCCCCCCTGCCCAAGCTAGGCACTAGGGACAATCAAGCAACAGAAGCAACACAGGCAGCTCACCTGAGGATCTGAGGAAGCCGAAGTTCCAGCCTGATAACTTTCGAGGTAAAGAGAGCCTCTTCTCTTCATCTGGATGCCTGCAGGGGTTGCTACCTGATGAAGACTTATATTTTATGAACTTTGTTCCCTGTTCACCACCAGGTGGACTTGTTATTTGTTTCTCTTTGTGCTACTTATGCTGAAGTGTAAAGATGGGACTCACTGGTTTCCATAGAGTTGCCTTGCTGATTACACCTTGAAGCTAGATATACCAGGCAGCTAATATAGATCAGAATTGTTTAATATGGTGGTATTTGAGCTAATTGTGCTCGTAACTGAAGGTATTAGGATAGCTGGGTCCTAGTGTGACCTCATTTTGGAATAGCCCTTTTTGCTTAGAGTGGAGCTCCTTTGTGAAACTCACAACATATTCTCCTCGCATAGTAGTGAGAGGCTTTGTTTTCCACTACATAGGCAGCTCCTCCAAGCTAGGCACTTAGACAATTAAGCAACAGAAGCAACACAAGTAGCTCACCTGAGGAGCTGAGGAAGCTGATTTCCAGCTTGATAACTTTGAGGTAAAGAGATCCTCTTCTCTTGCCTGACACCTCCAGGGGTGCTACTGATGAACACTTATATTTATGAACTTTTGTTCCCTGTTCACTACTAGATGGGCTTGTTATTTGCTTCTGTTTGTGCTACTAATGCTGAAGTGCAAAGCTAGGGACTCACTGAGTTTCCCCAGAGCTGCCTTGCATTACATCTAAAGCTAGATATGCCATGCAGCTGATATAGATCAGACTTGTTTAATTTGGTGGTATTGGAACTAATTGTGCTTGTAACTGATGGTATTAGGATAGATGGGTCCTAGTGTAACCTCATTTTGGAATAGCCCTGTTTGCTTAGAGTGAAGCTCCTTTGTGAAACTCACAACATATTCTCCCCTGCATAGTAGGGTTAGTCTTTGTTTTCTCCACTACATATGCAGCTCCCCTCCCAAGCTAGGCACTAGGGACAATCAAGCAACAGAAGCAACACAAGCAGCTCACCTGAGGAGCTGAGGAAGCCAAATTTCCAGCCTGATAACTTTTGATGTAAAGAGAGCCTCTTCTCTTTGTCTGGACGCCTTCAGGGGGGTGCTACCTGATGAACACTTATATTTTATGAACTGTGTTCCTGCTCACCACTGCGGGCTTGTTATTTGCTTCTTTCAGTTAGCAAATGCTGAAGTGTGCTAGGGACTCACAGGTTTCCTGAGTTGCCTTGCTGATTACTACTTAAAGCCAGATATACCAAGCAGCCAATATAGACTGGGATTTGTTAATATGGTGGTATTGGTGCTAATTGTGCTTGTAACTTGAAGGTATTAGACAGCTGGGTCCCAGGACCTCATTTTAGCCCTTGCTTAGAGTGGGAGCTCCTTGTGAAAGACACAACATATTCTCCCGCTGCAAAGTAATGAGAGGGCTTTGTTTTCCACTACAGGGAGCCCCCCAAGGTAGGCATTAGGGACAATCAAGCAACAGAAGCAACACCAGCAGCTCACCTGAGAAGCTGAGTAAACCAAATTTCCTGCCTGATAACTTTTGAGGTAAAGAGAGCCTCTTCTCTTCATCTGGACACCTGCTGGGGGGTTCTACCTGATGAACACTAGTATTTTATGAACTTTGTTCCCTGTTCACCACTGGGTGGGCTTGTTATTTGCTTCTCTTTGTGCTACTAATGCTGAAGTGTAAAGCTATGAACTCACTGGTTTCCCTAGAGTTTCCTTGCTGATTACACCTTAAAGCCAGATATACAAAGCAGCTAATGTATATCAGACTTATTTGGTATGGTGGTATTGCAGTTAATTGTGTTTGTAACTGAAGGTATTAAGATAGCTGGGTCCAGTGTGATCCCTTAACTCTCTTTGCTTAGAGGAGCTCCTCTGAATGTCACAACATTCTGATGCATAGTAATGAGAGCTTTGCATTGTCAGCAGCTCTCCAAGTTAGCAATAGGACAATGCCAACAGAAGCACACGGGCAGCTCATTGAGGTGCTGAGGAAAATGAATTTCCAGCCTGATAACCTTTGAGGTAAAGAGAGCCTCTTCTCTTCGTTTGGACGCCTGCAGGGTGGTGCTACCTGATGAACACTTATTTTTTAAGAACTTTGTTCCCTGTTCACCACTGGGTGGGCTTGTTATTTGCTTTCTGCTCAAGCATTAATGCTGAAGTGTAGTTAGGGACTCACTGGTTTCCTTAGAGTTGCCTTGCTGATTACACCTTAAAGCCAGAGTTACCAAGCAGCTAATACAGATGAGACTTGTTTAATATGGTGGTATTGGAGCTCATTGTGCTTATAACTGAAGGTATTAGGATAGCTGGGTCCTAGTGTGACCTCATTTTGGAATAGCCCTTTTTGCTTAGTGTGGTACTCCTTTGTGAAAGTGACAACATATTCTCCCGCTGCATTGTAATGAGAGGCTTTGTTTTCTCCACTACATAGGCAGCTCCCCCCCCAAGCTAGGCAATAGGGACAACACAAGAACAGAAGGCACAAGCAGCCAATTGAGGAGCTGAGGAAGGAATTTCCAGCCTGATAACTTCAAGGTAAAGAGATTTCTTCTCTTCGTCTGATGCCTGCAGGGGGTGCTACCTGATGAACACTTATATTTTATGAACTTGTTCCCTGTTCACTGTGTGGGGTGTTATTTACTTCATTGTGCTACTACGAAGTATAAACCAAGGACTCACTGGTTTCTAGAGTTGTTTTGCTGATTTCACTCTTAAAGCCAGATATACCAAGCAGCTTATAGATCAGAATTGTTTAATATGGTGGTATAGGAGCACTTGTGCCTGTATCGAAGGTATTAGAATGGGTCCCAGTGTGACCTCATTTTGGAATAGTCTCTTGCTTAGAGTGGAGCTCTCAGAAAGTCAAACATATTCCCCACTGCATGTAATGAGAGGCTTTGTTTTCTCCACTACTTAGGCAGCTCCCAAGCTAGCACTAGGACAATCACAACAGAAGTTAATACAAGGCTCACCTGAGGAGCTGAGGGCTGAATTACCAGCCTGATAACTTTGAGGTAAAGAGAGCCTCTTCTTCATCTGGACGCCTGTCGGGTGGTACTACTGATGAACACTAATATTTTGCGAACTTTGTTCCCTGTTCACTACTGGGTGGGCTTGTTATTTGTTTCCTTGTGGCATTAATGCTGAAGTGTAGCTAGGGACTGACTGTTTCCCTAGAGTTTCTTGCTTATTTATCTAAAGCCAGATATAAAGCATAATGTATATCAGACTTATTTAATATGGTATTGCAGCAATTGTGCTTGTAACTGAAGGTGTTAGATACGGGTCTAGTGGACCTCAATTTGAATCGCCCTTGCTTAGATTGAGCCCTTGTGAAAGTCACTATATTCTTCAGCTGCATAGTAATGAGAGGCTTGTTTATCTACTGCACCTCCAAGCAAGGCATTAGGACAATCACAACACAAGCAGCTCACCTGAGGTGCTGAGGAAGTCAGATTCCAGCCCGATCACTCGAGGTAAAGAGAGTTTTTCTTCGCTGGACGCCTGCAGAGGGGTGCTACTGATGAATACTTCTTTTTTATGAACTTGTTCTGTTCACCAGTGGGCTGTTATTTGCTTCTTTGTGCTACTAATGTTGAAGTAGTTAGGACTCACTGGTTTCTTGAGTTGCTATGCTGATTCTTAGTCAGATATACCAAGCAGCTAAGACAGATCAGACTTGTTTAATAAGGTATTGAGCACTGTGCTTTATAATCAGTTGTATTAGGATACAAGTCCTAGTGTGACCTCATTTGAATATCTCTGCCAGTGAGCCCACAGAAACTCACAACATTTTCTCCTACTGCATAGTAATGAGAGGCTTTTTTTCCTCTACATAGGCAGCTCCCCTGCCCAAGCTAGGCACTAGGGACAATTGCCAATAGAAGCACACAGGCAGCTCACCTGAGGATCTGAGGTCGTTCCAGCCTGATAACCTCGAGGTAAAGAGAGCCTTCTCTTCATCTGATGCTTGCAGGGTTGCTACCTGATGAAGACTTATATTTTGTGAACTTTGTCTCTGTTCACTACCAGGTGACTTATATTTGTTTCTCTTGTGCTACTATGCTAAGTAAAGATGGGACTCACTGGTTTTCAGAGTTGCCTTGCTGATTGCATCTTTGGGCTTAGACATACCAGGCTAACATAGATCAGAATTGCTTCTATATGGTGTATTTGAGCCACTTGTTCCTGAATGAAGGTATTAGGATGCTGGGTCCTAGTGCATCTTTACTTTGGAACAGTCTTTTTGCTTAGAGTGAGTCTTGTGAACTCATAACATATTCTCCCCGCATAGTAGTGAGAGGCTTGTTTTCCACACATGGGCTCCCCCTGCCAGGCACTAGGGTACACGTAACAGAAGCAACACAAGTAGCTCACCTGAGGAGCTGAGGGTAATTTCCAGCTGATAACTTTGAGGTAAAGAGATCTCTTTCGTCTGACACTTTGGGGTGCTACCTGATGAATACTTATATTTCATGAACTTGTCTCTGTTCACTAGATGGGCTTGTTATTTGCTTCTGTTTGTGTACACGTTGAAGTGTAAAGCTAGGGACTCACTGTTTCTAGAGCTGCCTTTTGATTACACCTAAAGCTAGATATGCCATGTAGTGATATAGATCAGACTTGTTTAATTTGGTGGTATTGGAACTAATGTGTTGTAACTGACTGTATTAGATAGATGGGTCCTAGTAACCTCATTTGAATAGCCCTGTTTGCTTAGAGGAAGCTCTTGTGAACTCGGCACATTCCTCCTGCATAGTAGGGTTGTCTTGTTTTCCACTCATATGCAGCTCCTCCCAAGCTAGGCACTAGGGACAATCACAGAAGCAACACAAGCAGCTCACCTGAGGAGTTGATGGCCAAATTTCCAGCCTGATAATTTTGATGTAGAGAGAGCCTTTGTCTGGATTTTCTGGGGGGTGCCTGGATGAACACTTATATTTTATGAACTGTGTTTCTTGCTCACCACTGGGTGGCTTGTTATTTGCTTCGCTTGTGCTACAAATGCTGAAGTGTGTTAGGACTCACAGGTTTCCTCAGGAGCTGCCTTGCTGATTGCTAACTTCCAAAGTCAGATATACCAAGCAGCCAATATAGATGGGATTTGTTTAATATGGTATTGGTGCTAATTGTGCTTGTAAATCAGTTGCATTAGGATAGCTGGGTCCCAGTGTGACCTTATTTGGAATAGCCCTTGCTTAGAGGAGCTCCTTGTGAAAGACAACATATTCTCCGCTGCAAAGTAATGAGGGTTTGTTTTCTTCTGATTACATAGAGCTCCCCCAAGCTAGGCACTTGGGGACAATCAAGCAACAGCTAACACCAGCAGCTCACCTGAGAAGCTGAGTGAACCAAATTCCTGCCTGATAACTTTGAGGTAAATATTTTTCTTCATCTGACACCTGCTGGGGTTTCTACCTGATGAACACTTGTATTTTGAACTTGTTCCTGTTCACCACTGGGTGGCTTGTTATTTGCTTCTCTTTGTGCTACTAATGCTGAAGTGTAAATGAACTCACTGGTTTCTAGAGCCTGTTGATTACACTTTGTGCCAGATATTAAGCAGCTACGTATATCAGACTTATTTGTATGGTATTGCAGTTAATTGTGTTTGTAACTGAAGGTATTAGGATTTGTCCTAGTGACCTCATTTTGAATCGCCTCTTTGCTTAGAGTGGAGCTCTGTGAATGTCACAACATATTCTCCAGATGGTAATGAGAGGCTTTGTTTTCCACTACAGCAGCTCCCCTGCTAGGCAATAGGGACAATCACAATAGAAGCAACACAAGCAGCTCACCTGAGGTGTTGAGGAAAATGAATTCCAGCCTGATAACCTTGAGGTAAGAGAGCTCTTCTTCGTTTGGACGCCTGCAGGTGGTGCACTGAGAACACTTATTTTAAGAACTTGTTCCTGTTCACCACTGGGTGGCTTGTATTGCTTCTCTGCCTGCTACTAATGCTGAAGTGTGAAGCTAGGGACTCACTGGTTTCCTTAGAGTTGCCTTGCTGATTACACCTTAAAGCCAGAGTTACCAAGCAGCTAATACAGATGAGACTTGTTTAATATGGTGGTATTGGAGCTAATTGTGCTTATAACTGAAGGTATTAGGATAGCTGGGTCCAGTGTGACCTCATTTTGGAATAGCTCTTTTGCTTAGTGTGGTCCTTTGTGAAAGGACAACATATTCTCCCGCGTATTGTAATGAGATGCTTTTTTTTCCACTACATAGGCAGCTCCCCCTGCCAGGGCAATAGGGACAATAGCAACAGAAGTAATACAAGCAGCTCACCTGAGAGCTGAGGAAGCCTAATTTCCAGCCTGATAATTTCTAGAAAGAGAGCCTTCTCTTGCCTGATGCCTGCAGGGGGGTGCTACCTGATGAACACTTATATTTTGTTAACTTTGTTCCCTGTTCATCACTGTGTGGGGGTTGTTATTTACTTCATTGTGCTATTAATGCTGAAGTATAAACCTAAGGACTACTTGTTTCCAGAGTTGCCTTTGCTGATTTCAATTTAAAGCCAGAATACTGCGGTGCTTATATAGATGTGAATTGTTTAATATGGTGGTATAGAGCCCTGTCGTGACTGAAGGTATTAGATGCTGGTCTCAGTGTGACCCTCATTTGAATAGCCTCTTGCTTAGAGTGGAGCCTTGTGAAAGTCAAACATATCCTCCCTATTGCATAGTAATGAGAGGCTTTGTTTTCCACTACAGGCAGTTCCCCCCAAGCCAGGCACTAGGGACAATCAAGCAACAGAAGCAACACAAGTAGTCACCTGAGGAGCTGAGGGAAACACTCAGCTTGATAATTTCTGTAGGTAGAGCTCTTCTTTCATCTGACACCTCCAGGGTGCTACCTGATGAACACTTATATTTCAAGTGAACTTTGTTCCTGTTCACCATTAGATGGGCTTGTTATTTGCTTCTCTTTGTACTAATGCTATGTAAAGCTAGACTCACTGTTTCTAGAGTTGCCTTTGCTGATTACACTTAGTTAGATATGCCATGCAGCTATTAAAGATAGACTTGTTTAATTTGGTATTGGAGCAAATTGTGCTTGTAATGGAAGGTATTAGGATAGATGGGTCCTAGTGTAACTCATTTTGAATGTTCTGTTTGTTTAGAGGAAGCTCTTTTGTGAAACTCACAATATTCTCCCTGCATGTAAGGATAGTCTTTGTTTTCCATATATGCAGCCTGCTTCCCAAGCTAGGCACTAGGACATAAAGCAACAGACGCATACAAGCCTAACTGAGGAGCTGAGGAAGTTTAATTTCAAGCCTGATAACTTTTATGTAGAGAGCGTTTTTTGTCTGGACGCCTTCAGGGGCTGCTACTTGATGAATACTTATATTTTAGAACTTGTTTTGCTCACCACTGGGTGGCTTTTATTTGCTTGCTTTGTGCTACAAATGCTGAAGTGTGAAGTTAGACTCACTGGTTTCCGAGCGTTTTGCTGATAACACCTTAGAGCCAGATATACCAAGCAGCTAATATAGATCAGATTTGTCTAATATGGTGGTATTGGAACTAATTGTGCTTGTAACTGAAGGTATTAGGATAGTTGGCCTAGTGTGACCTCATTTTGAATAGCCTTTGCTTAGAGGGCTCCTTGAAAGACACACATATTCTCCGCTGCAAAGTAATGAGAGGCTTGTTCCCATATGGGGAGCTTCCTGCTAGCATTAGGGACACTGCAACAGAAGCAACACCAGCAGCTCACCTGAGAAGCTGAGTAAACCAAATTTCCTGCCTGATAACTTTGAGGTAAGAGGTCTTTCTTCATCTGGACACTTGCAGGGGTGCTACCTGGATGAACACTAGTATTTTATGAACTTTGTTCCCTGTTCACCACTGGGTGGCTTGTTATTTGCTTCTTTGTGTTGCTAATGCTGAAGTGTAAAGCTAGGGACTATTTGTTTCTTATTTCCTGTTGATTATACTTTGTGCCAGATATACAAAGCAGCTAGTGGTATATCAGATTATTTGGTATGGTGGTATTGCAGTTAATTGTCCTTGTAACTGAAGGCTTAGGGATACGGGTCCCAGTGTGACCTCACTTGGGAGTAACCTGCCTTTTGCTTAGAGGAGGTCCTCAGAATGTCACAACATATTCCCTAGCTGCATATTAATGAGAGGCTTTGCTTTCCACTACACTGGCAGCCTCCCAAGTTAGGCAATAGGGACAATCACAAACAGAAGCAACACAAGCAGCTCACCTGAGGTGCGAGCTGCATTCCAGCCTGATAACTTTCGAGGTAAAGAGTTTCTTCTCTTTGGACGCCTTAGGGGTGCTCTTGATGAATTATTTTTTAAGAACTGTTCCTTGTTCACCACTGTGGGGCTTGTTATTTGCTTCTCTTTCTGCTACTAATGCTGAAGTGTGAAGCCAGGGACTCACTGGTTTCCCTAGAGCGTTTTGTTGATTACATTTAAAGCCAGATATACCAAGCAGCTAATACAGATGAGACTTGTTTATGGTGGTATTGACACTTGTGTTTATAACTATGTATTAGGATAGTTGGTCCTAGTGTGACCCCTTTCTTTGAATAGCTCTGTTTGCAGAGTGGAGCTACTTTGTGAACTCTCAAATGTTCTCCCACTGTATAGTAATGAGAGGCTTTG
The DNA here is from genome assembly GCA_016271365.2 of Neoceratodus forsteri. NCBI lineage: Eukaryota > Metazoa > Chordata > Ceratodontiformes > Ceratodontidae > Neoceratodus > Neoceratodus forsteri. Next base: position 277,914,527 of record CM057455.1, on the reverse strand, counting down.
TTTCTCCACTACATAGGCAGCTCCCTCCTGCTGCACTAGGGACAATAAAGCAACAGAAGCAACACAAGCAGCTCACGTGAGGATCTGAGGAAGCTAAATTTCCGGCCTGATAACTTTTGAGGTAAAGAGAGCCTCTTCTCTGCATCTGGATACCTGCAGGGGGGTGCTACCTGATGAACACTTATATTTTATGAACTTTGTTTCCTTTTCATCACTGGTTTGGCTTGTTACTTGCTTCTCTTTGTGCTACTAATGCAGAAGTGTAAAGCTAGGGGATCACTGGTTTCTAGAGTTGCCTTGCTGATTACCTTAAAGCCAGATATTCAAAGCAGCTATTATAGACTGACTTATTATATGGTGGTATTGGAGCTACTTAGTGGTAACTGGTATTAGAAGGGGTCCTAGGTGACTCATTTAGAATAGCTTGTTTGTTTTTAGAGGAGCTCTTGTGAAAGTTACAATATTCTCACTGCACAATGAGAGGCTTTGTTTTCCTCTACATAGGCAGCTCCCCTCACACACAGCTAGGCACTAGGGACAATCACAACAGAGCTAAATACAAGCAGCTCACCTGAGGAGCTGAGGCCGACTACTATTTGATAACTTTCGAGGTAAAGAGAGTTTTCATCTGACGCTGCCGGGTGGTACTACTGTGAGATCACTAATATTTTATGAACTTTGTTCTTGTTCACCACTGGGTGGCTGTATATTTTGTTTTCTGTTACTAATGCGAAGTGAAGCTAGGGACTCACTGGTTTCCTCTATTTCTTGTTATTACATCTAAAGCCAGATATACGCAGCTAATGTATATCGATTATTAATATGGTGGTATGCCAATTGTGCTTGTAATGAAGGTGTTAGATAGCGGTCCTAGTGTGACCTCAATGAATCGCTTCTTTTGTTAGATTGGAGCCTTGGAAAGTACTATATTCTCCAGCTGCTAGCAATGAGGCTTTGTTTACTCCACTACAGGCACCCCCAAGCAAGGCAGTAGGGACAATCACAACACAAGCAGCTCACCGAGGTGCTGAGGGCCGATTTGAGCCCGATAACTTTTGAGGTAAAGAGAGTTTTTCTGGGTTGACGCTGCAGAGGTGCTACTGATGAACACTTATTTTATGAACTTTGTTCCTGTCACCACTGGGGTGGGCTTGTTATTTGCTTCTCTTTTGTGCTACTTAATGCTGAAGTGTGGTTAGGACCACTGTTTCTGAGTTGCTATGCGATTACCCCTTAAAGCTGTGATACTACAGCCAAGACAGATTGCATTTACATAATAAGGTGGTATTGGAGCTAATTGTGCTTATAACTGGGGGTATTAGGATAGGGTCCTAGTGACCTCATTTTGAATAGCCTCTTTGCTTAGAGGAGCTCCATTATGAAACTCACACATTTTCTCCCACTGCAGTAATGAGAGGTTTGTTTTCTCTCACATGGCAGCTCCCCTGCCCAAGTTAGCACTAGGGACAATCACAACAGAAGGTCACAGGCAGCCTACGGAGGATCTGAGGTCAAGTTCCAGCCTGGTAACTTCGAGTAAGAGATTTCTCTTTGATGTCCACACGGGTTGCTACCTGATGAAGACTCATATTTTGCGAACTGTCTCTGTCTACCACCAGGTGGACTGCATTGTTCTTTGTGGCATTTGTGCTGAAGTGCGTAAAGATGGACTCACTATCATAGAGTTGCCTTGCTGATTACACTCTGAAGCTAGATATACCAGGCAGCCAATATAGATCAGAATTGTTTAATATGGTGGTATTTGAGCTACTTGTGCTCGAATTGAAGGTATTGATGGCTGGTCCTAGGACCTCATTTTGAATAGCCTTTGCTTAGGTGGAGCTCCCTGAGTCCTACATATTTCTCCCTGCTGCAGTAGTGGGAGGCTTTTGTTTTCCACTACATAGGCAGTCTCTCAAGCTAGGCACCAGGTAATCACAACAGAAGCAACACAAGTAGCTCACCTGAGGAGCTGAGGGCTTTACTTCCAGCTTGATAACTTTTGAGGTAAAGAGATTCCTTTCTTCTTCCGACACTCCAGGGGGTGCTACCTGATGAACACTTATTTCATGAACTTTGTTCTGTTCACCACTAGATGGCTTCTGTTTTGCTTCTGTTTGTGCATTAATGCTGAAGTGTAAAGCTAGGGACTCACTGTTTCTGAGCTTTTCTGATTACACCAAAGCTAGATATGCCATGCAGCTGATATATCAGACTTGTTTAATTGGTATTGAACCACTGTGCTTGTAACGAAGGTATTAGGATAGATGTCCCATAATTCTGTTTTGAACAGCTCTGTTTGCTTAGAGTGAAGCCTTGTGGGAAACTCACAACATATTCTCCCTGCATAGTAGGGTTGGTCTGTTTTCCACACATATGCAGCTCCCTCCCAAGCTAGGCACTAGGGATAATCACAACAGAAGCACAAGCAGCTCACCTGAGGAGCTGAGGCCAAATTTCCAGCCTATAACTTTGATGTAAAGAGAGATTTTCTCTTGTCTGGACGCCTTCAGGTGCTATCAGATGAACACTTATATTTTATGAACTGTGTTCTGCTCACCACTGGGTGGCTTTTATTTGCTTTGTGCTAGAAATGTTGAAGTGTAAAGTTAGACTCAGGTTTCTAGAGTTGCTTTTGCGATTGCTATTCTTTTGTGCCAGATATACTGCTGTTAACAGATCAGATTTGTTTTCATTATGGTGGTATTGGTGCTAATTGTGTTGTAATTGAAGGTATTAGGATAGCTAACCTAGTGTGACCCTCATTTGAATAGCCTCTTTTTAGAGGGAGCTCCTTTGTGAAAGATACAATATTCTCCCGCCAAAAGTAATGAGAGCTTGTTTTTCCACTACATAGAGCTCCCTAAGCTAGGCACTAGGGACAATCACAACAGAAGGTCACCAGTAGCTTACCTGAGAAGCTGAGTAACCAAATTCCTGCTAACTTTGAGTAAAGAGATTTCTCATCTGGACACCTGCGGGTTCACCTGATGAACACTAGTATTTTATGAACTTTGTTCTTCGTTCACCACTGTGGCTTTTATTTGCTTTTCTTTGTGCTAGTAATGTTGAAGTGTAAAGCTATGAACTCACTGGTTTCTAGAGTTTCCTTGCTGATTACACCTTAAAGCCAGATATACAAAGCAGCTAATGTATATCAGACTTATTTGGTATGGTGGTATTGCAGTTAATTGTGTTTGTAACTGAAGGATTAGGATAGCTGGGTCCTAGTGTGACCTCATTTTGGAATCGCCCTCTTTGTTTAGAGGGAGTCCTTCAAAAATGTCACACAACATATTCTCCAGATGGAGAGGAACAGAGAGGCTTTGTTTTCCACTACACAGGCAGGCAGCTCCCCAAGCTAGCAATAGGACAACTGCCAATGGAAGCAACACAGTTAGCTCACCTGAGGTGCTGAGGAAAAGAATTTCCAGCCTGATAACCTTGGAGGCAAAGAGGCCTTCTTGCTTGACGCTGCAGTGCTACCTGATGAACACTTATTTTTAAGAACTTTGTTCCTCGTTCACCACTGTGGGCTTGTTATTTGCTTCTCTGTCTCACAATGCTGAAGTGTGAATAGGACTATTGGTTTCAGAGTTGCCTTGCTGATTACACCTAAAGCCAGAGTTACCACAGCTAATACAGATGAGACTTGTTTAATATGGTGGTATTGAGCTAATTGTGCTTATAATGAGTATTAGATGTGGGTCCAGTGTGACCTCATTTTGGAATAGCCCTTTTTGCTTAGTGTGGTACTCCTTTGTGAAAGTGACAACATATTCTCCCGCTGCATTGTAATGAGAGGCTTTGTTTTCTCCACTACATAGGCAGCTCCCCCCCCAAGCTAGGCAATAGGGACAATAAAGCAACAGAAGCAACACAAGCAGCTCACCTGAGGAGCTGAGGAAGCCGAGTTTCCAGCCTGATAACTTTCAAGGTAAAGAGAGCCTCTTCTCTTCGTCTGGATGCCTGCAGGGGGTGCTACCTGATGAACACTTATATTTATGAACTTTTGCCTCGTTCATCACTGTGTGGGGTTTTATTATTTCATTGTGCCAATGCTGAAGTATACCTAAGGACTCACTGGTTTAGAGTTGCCTTGTGTTGATTTCACTCAAAGCCAGATATACTACAGCTATATAGATCAGAATTGTTTATTGTGGATAGGAGCTAATTGTCTCAGAATCGAAGGTATTAGAATAGAGAGCTTTGTTTCCTCACGACGCTCCCCCCTCAACAGGCACTAGGGACAATAAAGCAACAAAACAACACAAGCAGCTCACCTGATAAAATGAAAGCTAAATTTCGTATCACTTGAGGGTAAAGAGAACTCTTCACTGCGTCTGGATGCCTACAAAAGGGGTGCTACCAGTGAACACTTATATTTTATGAACTTTGTTTCCACTTCATCACTGGGTTGCTTTTGCACTACTCTTTGTGCTATAATGCAGAAGTGTAAAACTAGGGACTCTAGTTTCCCTAGGTTGCCTTGCTGTTCACATAAAACCAGATATACAAAGCAGCTAATATAGTCAGACTTATTTAATATGGTGGTGGCCCAATTATCGTGTAACAGAAAGTATTTGGATAGCTGGGTGCTAGTGTGACCTCATTTGAATAGCCTTGTTTGCTTATAGTGGGCTCTTTGAAAGTCAACATATTCTCCGCTGAAATGAGAGGTTTAGTTTTCTCACTACATGAGCTCCCCACCACAAAGCTAGGCACTGGGACAATCAAGCAATAGCAGCAACACAAGCAGCTCACTAAGGGCTGGGAAAGGTACAGCCTGATAACTTAGGAGTAAAGGCGCTCTTTGTCTGGACACCTGCAGGTGGGTGCTACCTGATGAACACTTTTTATGAACTTTGTTCCTATTCACCACTAGGGTGGGCACGTTCTTCTTCTCTTTATACTACTAATGCTGAAATGAAAAGCTGGGACTCACTGATTTCCCATTAGTTACCTTGCTGATTACACCTTAAAACCAATATACAAAGCAACTAATAGAAACCAAATTTTTTAATATGGTGGTATTGGAGCTGACGTGCTTAAAACTGAAGGTATTAGGATAGCTGGGTCCTAGTGTGACCTCATTGGAATAACCTGTTTACTAAGTGGAATCCTGTGAAATCAAAACATATTCAAGCTGCATAGTATTAAGTATTTGTTTTCTCACACTTGAGCACCCCCCCCAAAACTAGGCACTGGGACAATCAAGCATCAAAACAACACAACAGCCACCTGAGGCTGATTAACCAAATTACAACCTGTAACTTCGAGATAAAGGCCTCTTCTCTTCGTCGGGCGCCTACAGGGGGTACTACAGTAAAACATATTTTATGAACTTTGTTCCCTATTCACCACTGGGTAGGCTTGTTACTTCTCTCTGTACTACTATTGAAGTATAGCTGGGGATTCACTGGTTTCCTGAGTTGCCATGCTGAGTACACTAAATCAGATACCAAGCAGCTAATATGGTCAGACTTGTTTAATATGGGGAATGGGCTAATTGTGCTTGCAAGAAGTATTAGGATAGATGGGTCCTAGTGTAACCTAATTTTGGAATAACCCTGTTTATAGAGTGGAGCTCCTTCCAGAAGTCAACATATTCTCCGCTACCTGTATGAGAGCTTTGTTTTCTCACTACACAGCTCCCCACAAGCTAGGCACTGGGGCAATCAAGCAACAAACAATACCAGCTCAACTGAAGGCTGAGGAAGCCCAGTTCAACTGTAACTTTGAGTTAAAGGTCTTCTCCTCATCCTGGACGCCTGAGGGGCTCCTGATGAACATATATTTTGAACATTCCTGTTCACCACTGGGTGAGCATTAGTTGCTTCTCTTTGAGCTACTAAGCCGGTAGAAAAGCTAAGGACTACTGGTTTCCCTAGAGTTGCCTTACTGAATACACATAAAACCAGATATATCACATCTAATATGATCAATCTTGTTTATTGGTGATATTGGAGCTAATTATTGCGTAACTGGTATTGGCCAAAGCTAGGTACCGTGAGCTAATTTTGGAAAACCCTATTTGCTTAGAATGAACTCAATTATGAAGACACAACATGTACCCGCTGCAAAGTAACCAAGGCTGTTTCTCATCTACATGGGACTGCCCACCCAAGCTAGGCTGGGACAATCAACCAACAGAAGCAACAGCAGCTCACCTGGGGAGCGGAAGCCAAATTTCAGCCTGATAACTTTCAGGAGAGGCTCTTCTCTTCGTCTGGACACCTTCAGGGGGTGCTACCTGATACACTTTTTATGAACTTTGTTCCTTGTTCACCACTGGTGGGCTTGTTATTACTTCTTTTTCTACTACTAATGCTGAAGTATAAAGCTGAGACTCTGGTTTCCCTAGAGTTACACCTGATAACACTGAAAACCAGATATACAAGCTATAATATAGATGAGACTTATTTATATAAGTGTGTGCATCTAGTATGCATGTAACTGAAGGTATTAGGATAGCTAGATCCTAATTGACTCATTGGAAGCCCTGTTTGTCAGCGTGAAACTACTGTGAAAGTCCAATAAATTCTACCACCATGGTAAGGAGGCCTTCTTTTCTCCACTACATACCTTCCCACCAAACTAGGCTAAGACAATCAGGCAACAGAAGCATACAACGCTCACTGAGTGGGAAAACCAATTTCAACCTGATAACTTGCGGTAAGGAAGCCTCTTCATCTGGACGCCTGCAGGAGGTGCTACCTGATGACTTATATTTTATGAACTTTGTTCCATTTCACCACTCGGTGGTCTTGTTGCCTACTTCTCTGCTACTAATGCTGAGTGTAAGGAAGGATCACTGGTTCCTAGGTGCCGCACTGATTACACCTTAAAACCAAAATACCAACAATAATAGAATCAATTTGTTTAATATGGTGGTATAAGACTAATTGTGCTCGTAACTGAAAGTATTAGGATAGCTGGGTCTAATGCGACCTCATTTTGGAATAGCCCTCTTTGTGAATGGAGCTCATTTGTAGATGACACAATATTCTCCCGCTGCAAGTAATGAGAAAACTGTTTTCTCCATGGGAGCCCCAAAGCTAGGCATTAGGGACATCAAGCAACAAAGCAACAACAACAACTCACCTGAGAAGCTGGTAAATTTCCTGCCTGATAACTTTTGATGAGGCCTCTACTCTTCATCTGGACACCTCCGGAAATTTTACCTGTGAAACACTATTTTAACAACTTTGTTTCCTGTTCACCACTGGGTGGGCTAGTTATTTGCCTCTTTGTCCTGCAATGTGAAGTGTAAACTAGGGACTACTGGTTTCCTAGTTTCCTTACAGTTATGCAAAAGAATATACAAAACAGCTATATCAGACTTTTGGTATTGTGGTGTGCAGTTAATTGTGCTTGTAACTGAAGGTATTAGGATAATGGGTCCTAGTGTGACCTCATTTGAATCTCCCTCTTTCCTTAGGTGGGTCCTTTTGAATGTCACAATATACTCAGTCATAGTAATGAGAAACTATTTCACACTACAGGCAGCTCCCCCAAGCCAGGCAATAGGGACAATCAAGCAAACAACACAAACGCTCACAGTGCTGAAGCTAATTTCAACCTGATAACTTCCAGGGAGGCTCTTCTCTTGTTTGGACACTGCAGTGGGGTGCTACTGAAGACGATGTTTTTGAGAACTTTGTTCCACAATTCACCCTCGATAAACATTGTTACTTCTCTTTCTGCTACTAATACTGAATGTGAAGCGAGGACTCACTAGTTTCCTTAGGTTGCTTACTGATTACACCTTAAGCCAGATATAGCAGCTAATACAGATGGAACATTTAATATAGTGGTATTGGGCTAATTGTGCTTATACTGAAGTATTAGGATAGCTGGGTCTAGTGTGACCTCATTTTGGAATAACCCTGTTTACTTAAGTGGAGCTCCTTTGAAACTCACAATATTCTCCGCTGCATAGTAATGAAACTGTTTCTCACTACAGAGCGCCCCCCTCAAGCAAGGCGTAGGGACAATAAAGCAACAAGAACAACACAAACAGCTCACCTGATAATCTGAGGCTAAATTTCCAGCCTTATCACTTTCGAGGTAAAAGCCTCTTCACTGCGTCTGGATGCAGGGGGTGCTACATGATAACACTTATATTTATGAACTTTGTTCCTGTTCAACACTGGGTTGGCTTGTTACTTGCTTCTCTTTCTACTACTATGCAGAAGTGTAAGCTAAGGACTCCTGGTTTCCCTAGGTTGCCTTGTGATTACCTTAAAGAAAGATTACAAAGCAGCTAATATGATCGAATCATTTAATATGGTGGCTGGAGATAATTGTCGTGTAACTGAAAGTATTAGGATAGCTGGGTGCCTAGTGACCTCATTTGGAATATTGTTTGTATATTGAGCTCCTTGGAGAAAGTCCAACATATTCTCCAACTGCATAATAATGAGAGGTTTTGTTTCCTCCTGTACAACAGCTCCCCCACAAGCTAGGCACTAGGGACAATCAACAATAGAAACAACACAACAGCTCATCTGAGGCTGAAGCCGAATATCAGCATGATATTTCGAAATAAAGAGCCTCTTCTCTTCATCGGGACGCCTGCAGGAGTGCCATGATGAACACTTATATTTATGAACTTTGTTCCTATTAACCCACTAAGTGGGCTTGATAGTGCTTCTCTTTGTACTATAATGCTGAAGTGTAAAACTAGGACTCTGGTTTCCATTGGTTGCTGATTCTCCAGCTAGAGATCCATGCATAGACAGATCAGGTTGTTTAATATGGACGTATTAGACTAATTGTTAGCAACTGAGGTATTAGGATGACTGGTCTAGTGTGACCTCATTTGGGAATAACCCTGTTTGATTGGAGTGGAGCTCCTTTGTGAAAGTCACAGCATATTCTGCCACTGCAAAGTAATGAGAAGTTTAGTTTTCTCCTCTACATAGGCAGCTCCCCCACCACAAGCTAGGCACTGGGGACAATCAAGCAATAGAAGCAACACAAGCAGCTCACCTTAGGAGCTGAGGAAGCCAAATTTACAGCCTGATAACTTTAGAGGTAAAGAGAGCCTCTTCTCTTCGTCTGGACGCCATTGGGGGTGCTACCAGTGAACACTAATATTTACCAAGTTTGTTCCCTGTTCACCACTGGGTGAGCTTGTTGTTACTTCTCTTTGTGCTTCTAATGGTGAAGTGTGACAAGGACTCACTGAACCCTAGAGTTGCCTTGCTGATTACACCTTAAAGCCAAATATACCAAGCAGCTAATACAGATCAGACTTGTTTAATATGGTGGTATTGGAGCTAATTGTGCTTGTAACTGAAGGCACTAGGATAGTTGGGTACTAGTGTGACCTCATTTTGGAATAGCCCTGTTTGCTTAGAGTGGAGCTCCTTTGTGAAACTCACAACATATTAACCCGCTGCATAGTCATGAGAGGCTTTGTGTTCTCCACTACATAGGCCGTACCCCCAGCTAGGCACTAGGGACATTCAAGCAACAGAAGCAACACAAGCTGCTCACTTGAGGAGCTGAGGAAGCCGAATTTCCAGCCTGATAACTTTCGAGGTAAAGAGAGCCTCTTCCCTTTGTCTGGACACCTGCAGGTGGGTGCTACCTGCTGAACACTTATATTTTATGAACTTTGTTCCCTGTTCACCACCGGGTGGGCTCGTTATTTGCTACTCTTTGTGCTACTAATGCTGAAGTGTAAAGCTAGGGACTCACTGATTTCCCATTAGTTGCCTTGCTGATTACACCTTAAAGCCAGATCTACCAAGCAGCTAATATAGAGCAGAATTTTTTAATATTGTGGTATTGTATCTAATTGTGCTTGTAACTGAAGGTATTAGGATAGCTGGGTCCTAGTGTGACCTCATTTTGGAATAGCCCTGTTTGCTTACAGTGGAGATCCTTTGTGAAAGTCAAAACATATTCTCCAGCTGCATAGTAATGAAAGTATTTGTTTTCTCCTCTATTTAGGCAGCTCCCCCCGACCAAGCTAGGCACTAGGGACAATCAAGCATCAGAACCAACACAAGCAGCCCACCTGAGGAGCTGATTAAGCCGAATTTACAGCCTGATAACTTACGAGATAAAGAGAGCCTCTTCTCTTCGCATGGGCGCCTGCAGGGGTGCTACCGAGTGAAAACATATTTATGAACTTTGTTCCCTGTTCACCACTGGGTGGGCTTGTTATTTGCTTCTCTTTGTGCTACTAATGCTGAAGTGTAAAGCTGGGGACTCACTGGTTTCCCTGGAGTTGCCTTGCTGAGTACACCTTAAATCCAGATATACCAAGCAGCTAATATGGATCAGACTTGTTTAATATGGAGGTATTGGAGCTAATTGTGCTTGTAACTGAAAGGTATTAGGATAGATGGGTCCTAGTGTGACCTAATTTTGGAATAGCCCTGTTTGCTTAGAGTGGAGCTCCTCTGTGAAAGTCACAACATATTCTCCCGCTGCACTGTAATGAGAGGCTTTGTTTTCTCCACTACATAGGCAGCTCCCCACCCAAACTCAGGCACTGGGGGCAATCAAGCAACAGAAGCAATACAAGCAGCTCAACTGAAGAGCTGAGGAAGCCGAAGTTCCAGCCTGATAACTTTCGAGTTTAAGAGAGCCTATTCTCCTCATCTGGACGCCTGCAGGGGGGTGCTACCTGATGAACACTTATATTTTATGAACTTTGTTCCCTGTTCACCACTGGGTGGGCTTGCTATTTGCTTCTCTTTGAGCTACTAATGTTGAAGTGTAAAGCTAGGGACTCACTGGTTTCCCTAGAGTTGCCTTGCTGAGTACACCTTAAAGCCAGATATACCAAGCATCTATTATAGATCAGTCTTGTTTAATATGGTGATATTGGAGCTAATTGTGCTTGTAACTGAAGGTATTGGGATAGCTGGATCCTAGTGTGACCTAATTTTGGAAAATCCCTGTTTGCTTAGAATGGAGCTCAATTGTGAAAGACACAACATATTCTCCCGCTGCAAAGTAATGAGAGGCTTTGTTTTCTCCACTACCTTATGCAGCTGCCCCACCCCAAGCTGGGCACTAGGTACAATCAGGCAGAAACGCTGCGGCAGCTCACCTGGGGTGCTGAGGCAATTTCCGGCCTGATAACTACGAGGTAAAGAGAGCCTCTTCTCTTCATCTGGAGCCTGCAGGGAGGTGCTGCCTGATGAAAACTTATATTTTATGAACTTTGTTCCCTGTTCACCACTGGGTGGGCTTGTTATTTGCTTCTGTTTGTGCTACTAATGCTGAAGTGTAAAGGAAGGGACTCACTGGTTTCCCTACAGTTGCCTTGCTGATTACACCTTAAAGACAGATATACCAAGCAGCTAATATATATTAGACTTGTTTATTATGGTGGTATTGGAGCTAATTGTGCTTGTAACTGAAGGTATTAGGATAGCGGGGTCCTAGTGTGAACTCATTTTGGAATAGCCCTGTTTGCTTAGAGTGGAGCTCTTTTTGTGAAACTCACAACATATTCTCCCACTGCATTGTAATGAGAGGCTTTGTTTTCTCCACTACATAGGCAGCTCCCCCCACCACCAAGCTAGGCACTAATGACAATCAAGCAACAGAAGCAACACAAGCAGCTCACCTGAGGAGCTGAGGAAGCTGAATTTCCAGCCTGATAACTTTTGAGGTAAAGATAGCCTCTTCTCTGCATCTGGTCGCCTGCAGGGGGGTGCTACCTGATGAACACTTATATTTTATGAACTTTGTTCCCTGTTCACCACTGGGTTGGCTTGTTATTTGCTTCTCTTGTGCTACTAATGCAGAAGTGTAAAGCTATTGACTCACTGGTTTCCCTAGAGTTGCCTTGCTGATTACACCTTAAAGCCAGTTATACCTAGCAGCTAATATAGATCAGACTTGTTTAATATGGTGGTATTGGAGCTAATTGTGCTTGTAACTGAATTTATTAGGATAGCTGGGTCCTAGTGTGACCTCATTTTGTAATAGCCCTGTTTGCTTAGAGTGGAGCTCCTTTGTGAAAGTCACACTACATTCTCCAGCTGCATAGTAATGAGAGGCTTTGTTTTTTCCACTACATAGGCAGCTCCTTCCCCCAAGCTAGGCACTAGGGACAATCAAGCAACAGAAGCAACACAAGCAGCTCACCTGAGGAGCTGAGGAAGCTGAATTTACAGCCTGATAACTTTTGAGGTAAAGAGAACCTCTTCTCTGCGTCTGGACACCTGCCGGGGGGTGCTACCTGATGAACACTTATATTTTATGAACTTTGTTCCCTGTTCACCACTGGGTGGGCTTGTTATTTGTTTCTCTTTGTGCTACTTATGCTGAAGTGTGAAGCTAGGGACTCACTGGTTTCCCTAGAGTTGCCTTGCTGATTACACCTTAAAGCCAGATATACCAAGCAGCTAATATAGATCAGACTTGTTTAATATGGCTGTATTGGAGGTAATTGTGCTTGTAACTGAAGATATTAGGATAGCTGGGTGCTAGTGTGACCTCATTTTGGAATAGCACTGTTTGATTAGAGTGGAGCTCCTTTGTGAAAGTCACAACATATTCTCCCGCTGCATAGTAATGAGAGGCTTTGTTTTCTCCACTACATAGGCAGCTCCCCCCACCAAGCAAGGCACTAGGGACAATCAAGCAACAGAAGCAACACAAGCAGCTCACCTGAGGAGCTGAGGAAGCCGAATTTCCAGCCTGATAACTTTCGAGGTAGGGGGAGCCTCTTCTCTTCATCTGGATGCCTGTAGGGGGTGCTACCTGATGAACACTTATATTTTATGAACTTTGTTCCCTGTTCATCTCTGGGTGGGCTTGTTATTTGCTTCTGTTTGTGCTACTAATGCTGAAGTGTAAAGGAAAAGACTCACTGGTTTCTCTAGAGTTGCCTTGCTGATCACACCTTAAAGACAGATATACCAGGCAGCTAATATAGATCAGACTTGTTTAATATGGTGATATTAGAGCTAATTGTGCTTGTAACTGAAGGTATTAGTATAGCGGGGTCCTAGTGTGACCTCATTTTGGAATAGCCCTGTTTGCTTAGAGTGGAGCTCTTTTGTGAATCTCACAACATATTCTCCCACTGCATAGTAATGAGAGGCTTTGTTTTCTTCACTACATAGGCAGCTCCCCCCACCACCAAGCTAGGCACTAATGACAATCAAGCAACAGAAGCAACACAAGCAGCTCACCTGAGGAGCGGAGGAAGCTGAATTTCCAGCCTGATAACTTTTGAGGTAAAGAGAGCCTCTTCTCTGCGTCGGGACGCCTGCAGAGGGTGCTACCTGATGAACACTTATATTTTATGAACTTTGTTCCCTGTTCACCACTGGGTTGGCTTGTTATTTGCTTCTCTTTGTGCTACTAATGCAAAAGTGTAAAGCTATTGACTCACTGGTTTCCCTAGAGTTGCCTTGCTGATTACTCCTTAAAGCCAGATACACCAAGCAGCTAATATAGATCAGACTTGTTTAATATGGTGGTATTGCAGCTAATTGTGCTTGTAACTGAAATTATTAGGATAGCTGGGTCCTAGTGTGACCTCATTTTGTAATAGCCCTGTTTGCTTAGAGTGGAGCTCTTTTGTGAAACTCACAACATATTCTCCCACTGCATAGTAATGGGAGGCTTGGTTTTCTCCACTACATAGGCAGCTCCCCCAGCCACCAAGCTAGTCACTGATGACAATCAAGCAACAGAAGCAACACAAGCAGCTCACCTGAGGAGCTGAGTAAGCTGAATTTCCAGCCTGATAACTTTTGAGTAAAAGAGAACCTCTTCTCTGCGTCTGGACACCTGCAGGGGGGTGCTACCTGATGAACAATTATATTTTATGAACTTTGTTCCCTGTTCACCACTGGGTTGGCTTGCAATTTCCTTCTCTTTGTGCTACTAATGCAGAAGTGTAAAGCTAGGGACTCACTGGTCTCCCTAGGGTTTCCTTTCTGATAACACCTTAAAGCCAGATATACAAAGCAGCTGATATAGATCAGACTTATTTAATATGGTGGTATTGCAGCTAATTGTGCTTGTAACTGAAGGTATTAGGATAGCTGGGTCCTAGTGTGACCTCATTTTGGAATCGCCCTGTTTGCTTAGAGTAGAGCTCCATTGTGAAAGACACAACATATTCTCCCACTGCATGGTAATGAGAGGCTTTGTTTTCTCCACTACATATACAGCTCCCCCCTCCCAAGCTAGGCACTAGGGACAATCAAGCAAGAGAAGCAACACAAGCAGCTCACCTGAGGTGCTGAGGAAACCGAATTTCCGGCCTGATAATTTACGAGGTAAAGAGAGCTTCTTCTCTTCATCTGGACGCCTGCAGGGAGGTGCTGCCTGATGAACACTTATTTTTTATGAACTTTGTTCCTGTTCACCACTGGGTGGGCTTGTTATTTGCTTCTCTTTGTGCTACTAATGCTGAAGTGTGAAGCTAGGGACTCACTGGTTTACCTAGAGTTGTCTTGCTGATTACACCTTCAAGCCAGATATACCAAGCAGCTAATATAGATCAGATTTGTTTAATATGGCTGTATTGGAGGTAATTGTGCTTGTAACTGAAGGTATTAGGATAGCTGGGTCCTAGTGTGCCCTCATTTTGGAATAGCAGTGTTTGATTAGAGTGGAGCTGCTTTGTGAAAGTCACAACATATTCTCCCGCTGCATAGTAATGAGAGGCTTTGTTTTCTCCACTACATAGCAGCTCCCCCCCCAAGCAAGGCACTAGGCACAATCAAGCAACAGAAGCAACACAAGGAGCTCACCTGAGGAGCTGAGGAAGCCGAATTTCCAGCCTGATAACTTTCGAGGTAAAGGGAGCCTCTTCTCTTCGTCTGGATGCCTGCAAGGGGGTGCTACCTGATGAACACTTATATTTAATGAAGTTTGTTCCCTGCTCACCACTGGGTGGGCTTGTTATTTACTTCTGTTTGTACTACTAATGCTGAAGTGTAAAGGAAGGGACTCACTGGTTTCCCTAGAGTTGCCTTGCTGATTACACCTTAAAGACAGATATACCAAGCAGCTAATATAGATCAGACTTGTTTAATATGGTGGTATTGGAGCTAATTGTGCTTGTAACTGAAGGTATTAGGATAGCGGGGTCCTAGTGTGACCTCATTTTGGAATAGCCCTGTTTGCTTAGAGTGGAGCTATTTTGTGAAACTCACAACATATTCTCCCACTGCATAGTAATGAGTGGCTTTGTTTTCTCCACTATATAGGCAGCTCCCCCCACCACCAAGCTAGGCACTAATGACAATCAAGCAACAGAAGCAACACAAGCAGCTCACCTGAGGAGCTGTGGAAGCTAAATTTCCAGCCTGATAACTTTTGTTTTAAAGAGATCCTCTTCTCTGCATCTGGACGCCTGCGGGGGGGGGGGCTACCTGATGAACACTTATATTTTATGAACTTTGTTCCCTGTTCACCACTGGGTTGGCTTGTTATTTGCTTCTCTTTGTGCTACTAATGCAGAAGTGTAAAGCTAGTAACTCAGTGGTTTCCCTAGAGTTGCCTTGCTGATTACACCTTAAAGCCAGATATACCAAGCAGCTAATATAGATCAGACTTGTTTAATATAGTGGTATTGGAGCTAATTGTGCTTGTAACTGAATTTATTAGGATAGCTGGGTCCTAGAGTGACCTCATTTTGGAATAGCCCTGTTAGCTTAGAGTGGAGCTCCTTTGTGAAAGTCACACCATATTCTCCCGCTGCATAGTAATGAGAGGCTTTGTTTTCTCCACTACATAGGCAGCTCCCCCCCCCCGCCCAAGCTAGGCACTAGGGACAATCAAGCAACAGAAGCAACACAAGCAGCTCACCGAAGGAGTTTGAGGAAGCCGAATTTCCAGCCTTATAAATTTTGAGGTAAAAGGAGCCTCTTCTCTTCGTCTGGATGCCTGCAGGGGGGTGCTACCAGATGAACACTTATATTTTATGAACTTTGTTCCCTGTTCACCACTGGTTGGGCTTATTATTTGCTTCTGTTTGTGCTACTAATGCTGAAGTGTAAAGGTAGGGACTCACTGGTTTCCCTAGAGTTGCCTTGCTGATTACACCGTAAAGACAGATATACCAAGCAGCTAATATAGATCAGACTTGTTTAATATGGTGGTATTGGAGCTAATTGTGCTTGTAACTGAAGGTATAAGGATAGCTGGGTACTAGTGTGACCTCATTTTGGAATAGCCCTGTTTGCTTAGAGTGGAGCTGTTTTGTGAAACTCACAACATATTCTCCCACTGCATAGTAATTAGAGGCTTTGTTTTCTCCACTACATAGGCACCTCCACCAGACACCAAGCTAGGCACTAATGACAATCAAGCAACAGAAGCAACACAAGCAGCTCACCTGAGGAGTTGAGGAAGCCTAATTTCCAGCCTGATAACTTTTGAGGTAAAGAGAACCTCTTCTCTGCGTTTGGACACCTGCAGGGGGGTGCTACCTGATGAACACTTATATTTTATGAACTTTGTTCCCTGTTCACCACTGGGTTGGCTTGCTATTTGCTTCTCTTTGTGCTACTAATGCAGAAGTGTAAAGCTAGGGAATCACTGGTTTCCCTAGAGTTGCCTTGCTGATTACACCTTAATGCCAGATATACCAAGCAGCTAATATAGATCAGACTTGTTTTATGTGGTGGTATTGGAGCTAATTGTGCTTGTAACTGAATTAATTAGGATAGCTGGGTCCTAGTGTGACCTCATTTTGGAATAGCCCTGTTTGCTTACAGTGGAACTCCTTTGTGGAAGTCACAACATATTGTCCCGCTGCATAGTAATGAGAGGCTTTGTTTTCTCCACTACATAGGCAGCTCCCCCCCAAAGCTAGGCACTAGGGAGAATCAAGCAACAGAAGCAACACAAGCAGCTCTCCGGAGACGCTGAGGTAGCCGAATTTCCAGCCCGATAACTTTCGAGGTAAAGAGAGCCTCTTCTCTTCATCTGGACGCCTGCAGGTGGGTGCTACCTGATGAACACTTATATTTTATGAACTTTGTTCTCTGTTCACCACGGGGTGGGCTTGTTATTTGATTATGTTTGTGCTACTAATGCTGAAGTGTAAAGCTAGGGACTCACTGGTTTCCCTAGAGTTGCCTTGCTGATTACACCTTAAAGCCAGATATACCAAGCAGCTAGTATAGATCAGACTTGTTTAATATGGTGGTATTGGAGCTAATTGTGCTTGTAACTTAAGGTATTAGAATAGCTGGTTCCTAGTGTGACCTCATTTTGGAATTGCCCAGTTTGCTTAGAGTGGAGCTCCTTTGTGAAAGTCACAACATATTCTCCCGCTGCATAGTAATGAGAGGCTTTGTTTTCTCCACTACATAGGCAGCTCCCCCCCCCATGCTAAGCAATAGGGACAATCAAGCAACAGAAGTAACAGAAGCAACACAAGCAGCTCACCTCAGGAGCTGAGGAAGCCGAACTTCCAGCCTGATAACTTTCCAGGTAAAGAGAGCCACTTCTCTTCATCTGGATGCCTGCAGGGGAGTGCTACCTAATGAACATTTATATTTTATGAACTTTGTACCTGTTCACCACTGGGTGAGCTTGTTATTTGCTTCTCTTTGTGCTACTAATGCTGATGTGTAAAGCTAGGGACTCGTAGGTTTCCCTTGAGTTGCCTTGCTGATTACACCTTACAGCGAGATATACCAAGCTGCTAATATAGATCAGACTTGATTAATATGGTGGTATTGGAGCTAATTGTCCTTGTAACTGAAGGTATTAGGATAGCTGGGTCCTAGTGTGACCTCATTTTGGAATAGCCCTGCTTGCTTAGAGTGGAGCTCCTTTGTGAAAGTCACACCATATTCTCCCGCTGCATGGTAATGAGAGGCTTTGTTTTCCCCACTACATTGTCGGCTCTCCCCCCCCAAGCTAAGCACCAGGGACAGTCAAGCAACAGAAGCAACACAAGCAGCTCACCTGAGGAGCTGAGGAAGCCAAATTTCCAGACTTATAACTTTCAAGGTAAAGAGAGCCTCTTCTCTTCGTCTGGACGCCTGCACGGGGGTGCCATCTGATGAACACTTATATTTTATGAACTTTGTTCCCTGTTCACCACTGGGTGGGCTTGTTATTTGCTTCTCTTTGTGCTACTAATGCAGAAGTGTAAAGCTAGGGACTCACTGGTTTCCCTAGAGTTGCCTTACTGATCAATCCTTAAAGCCAGAGATACCAAGCAGCTAATATAGAACAGACTTGTTTAATATGGTGGTATTGGAGCTAATTGTGCTTGTAACTGAAGGTATTAGGATAGCTGGTTTCTAGTGGTTCCGCATTTTGGAATACCCTGTTTGCTTAGAGTGGAGCTACGTTGTGAAAGTCACAACATACTCTCCCACTGCATAATAATGAGAGGCTTTGTTTTCTCCACTACATAGGCAGCCCCCCCCAAGCTTTGCACTAGGGATAATCAAGCAACAGAAGCAACACAAGCAGCTCACCTGAGGAGCTGAGGAAGCTGAATTTGCAGCCTGATAATTTTCGAGGTAAAGAGAGCCTATTCTCTTCATCTGGACGCATGCAGGGGGGTGCTACCTGATGAACTCTTAAATTTTATGAACTTTGTTCACTGTTCACCACTGGGTGGGCTTGTTATTTGCTTCTCTTTGTGCTACTAATGCTGAAGTGTAAAGCTAGGGACTCACTGGTTTAACTAGAGTTGCCTTGCTGATTACAAATTTTAAAGCTAGATATACCATGCAGCGAATATAGATCAGACTTGTTTAATATGGTGGTATTGGAGCTAATTGTGCTTGTAACTTGAAGGTATTAGGGTAGCTGGGTCCTTGTGTGACCTCATTTTGGAATAGCCCTGTTTGTTTAGAGTGAAGCTCCTTGTGAAAGTCACAACATATTCTCCGCTGCATAGTAATGAGAGGCTTTGCTTTCTCCACTACATAGGCTTCTCCCCATGAAGCAAGGCACTTGGGACAATCAAGCAACAGAAGAA
Organism: Neoceratodus forsteri; assembly: GCA_016271365.2. Taxonomy (NCBI): domain Eukaryota; kingdom Metazoa; phylum Chordata; order Ceratodontiformes; family Ceratodontidae; genus Neoceratodus; species Neoceratodus forsteri. Next base: position 277,895,578 of record CM057455.1, on the reverse strand, counting down.
CACAAGCAGCTCACCTGAGGAGCTGAGAGCCGAATTTCCAGCCTGATATCTTTTCGAGGTAAAGAGGCAGCTCTCTTCGTCACGGATGCCTGCAGGGGGAACACCTGATGAACACTTATATTTTATGAACTTTGTTCCCTGTTCACCACTGGGTGTGCTTGTTATTTGCTTCTCTTTGTGCTACTAATGCTGAAGTGTAAAGCTAGGGACTCACTGGTTTCCCTAGAGTTGCCTTGCTGATCAATCCTTAAAGCCAGAGATACCAAGCAGCTAATATAGATCAGATTTGTTTAATATGGTCTTATTGGAGCTAATTGTGCTTGTAACTGAAGGTATTAGGATAGCTGGTTCCTAGTGGTTCCGCATTTTGGAATACCCTGTTTGCTTAGAGTGGAGCTACGTTGTGAAAGTCACAACATATTCTCCCACTGCATAATAATGAGAGGCTTTGTTTTCTCCACTACTTAGGCAGCCCCCCCCAAGCTAGGCACTAGGTATAATCAAGCAACAGAAGCAACACAAGCAGCTCACCTGAGGAGCTGAGGAAGCTGAATTTGCAGCCTGATAATTTTCGAGGTAAAGAGAGCCTATTCTCTTCATCTGGACGCATGCAGGGGGGTGCTTCCTGATGAACTCTTAAATTTTATGAACTTTGTTCACTGTTCACCACTGGGTGGGCTTGTTATTTGCTTCTCTTTGTGCTACTAATGCTGAAGTGTAAAGCTAGGGACTCACTGGTTTAACTAGAGTTGCTTTGCTGATTACACCTTAAAGCTAGTTATACCATGCAGCGAATATAGATCAGACTTGTTTAATATGGTGGTATTGGAGCTAATTGTGCTTGTAACTGAAGGTATTAGGATAGCTGGGTCCTTGTGTGACCTCATTTTGGAATAGCCCTGTTTGTTTAGAGTGAAGCTCCTTTGTGAAAGTCACAACTTATTCTCCCGCTGCATTGTAATGAGAGGCTTTGTTTTCTCCACTACATAGGCTTCTCCCCCATGAAGCAAGGCACTTGGGACAATCAAGCAACAGAAGCAACACAAGCAGCTCACCTGAGGAGCTGAGGAAGCCGAATTTCCAGCCTGATATCTTTTGAGGTAAAGAGAGCCGCTTCTCTTCATCTGGATGCCTGCAGGGGGGTGCTACCTGATGAACACTTATATTTTATGAACTTTGTTCCCTGTTCACCACTGGGTGTGCTTGTTATTTGCTTCTCTTTGTGCTACTAATGCTGAAGTGTAAAGATAGGGACTCACTGGTTTCCCTAGAGTTGCCTTGCTGATTACATCTTAATGCCAGATATACCAAGCAGCTAATATAGATCAGACTTGTTTAATATGGTGGTATTGGAGCTAATTGTGCTAGTAATTGAAGGTATTAGGATAGCTGGGTCCTGGTGTTTCCTCATTTTGGAATAGTCCTGCTTGCTTAGGGTGGATCTCCTTTGTGAAACTCAGAACATATTCTCCTGCTGCATAGTAATGAGAGGCTTTGTTTTCTTCACTACATAGGCAGCTCCCCCACAAGCTAAGCACTTGGGACAATCAAGCAACAGAAGCAACAGAAGCAACACAAGCAGCTCACCTGAGGAGCTGAGGAAGCCAAATTTCCAGTCTGATAACTTTCGATGTAAAGAGAGCCTCTTCTCTTCGTCTGAACACCTGCACGGGCGTGCTTCCTGATGAACACTTTTATTTTATGAACTTTGTTCCCAGTTCATCACTGGGGGGGCTTGTTATTTGCTTCTCTTTGTGCTACTAATGCTGAAGTGTAAAGCTAGGGACTCACTGGTTTCCCTAGAGTTGCCTTACTGTTCAAACCTTAAAGCCAGATATACCAAGCATCTAATATAGATCAGACTTTTTTAATATGGTGGTATTTTTGCTAATTGTGCTTGCAACTGAAGGTATTAGGATAGCTGGGTTCTAGTGTGACCTCATTTTGGAATAGCACTGTTTGCTTAGAGTGGAGCTCCTTTGTGAAGGTCACAACATATTCTCCCACTGCATAGTAATGAGAGGCTTTGTTTTCTCCACTACATAGGCAGCTACCCCCCCCAAGCTAGGCACTAGGGACAATGAAGCAACAGAAGCAACTCAAGCAGCTCTCCTGAGGAGCTGAGGAAGCCGAATTTCCAGCCTAATAACTTTCGAGGTAAAGAGAACCTCTTCTCTTCGTCTGGACACCTGCAGGGAGGTGCTACCTGATGAAAACTTATATTTTTTGAACTTTGTTCCCTGTTCACCACTGGGTGGGCTTGTTATTTGCTTCTTTTTGTGCTACTAAAACTGAAGTGTAAAGCTAGGGACTCACTGGTTTCCTGAGAGTTGCATCACTGATTACTCCTTAAAGCCAGATATACCAAGCAGCTAATATAGATCAGACTTGTTTAATATGGTGGTAATGGAGCTAATTGTGTTCGTAACTGAAGGTATTAGGATAGCTGGGTCCTAGTGTGACTTCATTTTGGAATAGCCCTGTTTGCTTAGAGAGGAGCTCCTTTGTGAAAGTCACAACATATTCTCCCGCTGAATAGTAATGAGAGGCTTAGTTTACTCCACTACATAGGCAGCTCCCCCCAAGCTAGGCACTAGGGACAATAAAGCAACAGAAGCAACACAAGCAGCTAACCTGAGGAGCTGAGGAAGACGAATTTCCAGCCTGATAACTTTCAAGGTAAAAAGAGCCTCTTCTCTTCGTCTGGACGCCTGCAGGGGGGTGCTACCTGATGAAAACTTATATTTTGTGAACTTTGTTCCCTGTTCATCACTGGGTGGGCTTGTTATTTGCTTCTCTTTGTGCTACTAATGCTGAAGTGTAAAGCTAGGGACTCACTAGTTTCCCTATAGTTGCCTTGCTGAGTACACCTTAAAGCCAGATATACCAAGCAGCTAATATAGATCAGACTTGTTTAATATGGTGGTATTGGAGCTAATTGTGCATGTAACTGAAGGTATTAGGATAGCTGGGTCCAAGTGTGACCTCATTTTGGAATAGCCCTGTTTGCTTAGAGTGGAGCTCCTTTGTGAAAATCACAACATATTCTCCCGCTGCACAGTAATGAGAGGCTTTGTTTTCTCCACTACATTGGCAGCTTCTCCCCCAAGCTAGGCACTAGGGGCAATCAAGCAACAGAAGCAACACAAGCAGCTTGCCTGAGGAGCTGAGGAAGCCGAATTTCCAGCCTGATAATTTTCGAGGTAAAGAGAGCCTCTTCTCTTTGTCTGGATGCCTGCAGGGGGGTGCTACATGATGAACACTTATATTTTATGAACTTTGTTCCCTGTTCACCACTGGGTGGGCTTTTTATTTGCCTCTGTTTGTGCTACTAATGCTGAATTGTAAAGCTAGGGACTCACTGGTTTCCCTAGAGTTGTCTTGCTGATTACACCTTAAAGCCAGATATACCAAGCAGCTAAAATAGATCAGACTTGTTTTATTATGGTGCTATTGGAGCTAATTGTGCTTGTAACTGAAGGTGTTAGGATAGCTGGGTCCTAGTGTGACCTCCTTTTGGAATAGCCCTGTTTGCTTAGAGTGGAGCTCCTTTGTGAAAGCCGCAACATATTCTCCCGCTGCATAGTAATGAGAGGCTTTGTTTTCTCCTCTAAATACACAGCCCCCTTCCCCCCCAAGCTAGGCACTAGGGACTATCAAGCAACAGAAGCAACACAAGCAGCTCACCTGAGGAGCTGAGGAAGCCGAATTTCCAGCCTGATTTCTTTCGAGGTAAAGAGAGCATCTTCAATTCATCTGGATGCCTACATGGGTTGCTACCTGATAAACACTTAAATTTTATGAACTTTGTTCCCTGTTCACCACTGGGTGGGCTTGTAATTTGCTTCTCTTTTTGCTACTAATGCTGAAGTGTAAAGGTAGGGACTCACTGGTTTCCCTAGAGTTGCCTTGCTGATTACACCTTAAAGCCATATATACCAAACAGCTAATATAGATCAGACTTGTTTAATATGGTGGTATTGGAGCTAATTGTGCTTGTAACTGAAGGTATTAGGATAACTGGGTCCAAGTGGGACCTCATTTTGGAATAGCCCTGTTTGCTTAAAGTGGAGCTGCTTTGTGAAAGTCACAACATATTCTCCCACTGCACAGTAATGAGAGGCTTTGTTTTCTCCACTAAATTGGCAGCTCCTCCCCCAAGCTAGGCACTAGAGGCAGTCAAGCAGCAGAAGCAACACAAGCAGCTCGCCTGAGGAGCTGAGGAAGCCGAATTTCCAGCCTGATAACTTTCGAGGTAAAGAGAGCCTCTTCTCTTCATCTGGACGCCTGCAGGGGGGTGCTACATGATGAACACTTATATTTTATGAACTTTGTTCCCTGTTCACCACTGGGTGGGCTTTTTATTTGCCTCTCGTTGTGCTACTAATGCTGAAGTGTAAAGCTAGGAACTCACTGGTTTCCCTAGAGTTGCCTTGCTGATTACACCTTAAAGCCAGATATACCAAACAGCTAATATAGATCAGACTTGTTTAATATGGTGGTAATGGAGCTAATTATGCTTGTAACTGAAGGTATTAGGATAGCTGGGTACTAGTGTGACCTCATTTTGGAATTGCCCTGTTTGCTTAGAGTGGAGCTCCTTTGTGAAATTCACAACATATTCTCCCGCTGCATAGTAATGAGAGGCTTTGTTTTCTCCACTACATAGGCAGCTCCACCCCCCAAGCTAGGCACTAGGGACAATCAAGCAACAGAAGCAACACAAGCAGCTCACCTGAGGAGCTGAGGAAGCCAAATTTCCAGCCTGATAACTTTCGAGGTAAAGAGAGCCTCTTCTCTTCATCTGGACACCTGCAGGGGGGTGCTACCTGATGAACACTTATATTTTATGAACTTTGTTCCCTGTTCACCTCTGGGTTAGCTTGTTATTTGCTTCTCTTTGTGCTACTAATGCTGAAGTGCAAAGCTAGGGACTCACTGGTTTCCCTTGAGTTGCCTTGCTGATTACACCTTAAAGCCAGATATACCAAGCAGCTAATATAGGTCAGACTTGATTAATATGGTGGTATTGGAGCTAATTGTGCTTGTAGCTGAAGGTATTAGGATAGCTGAGTCCTAGTGTGACCTCATTTAGGAATAGCCCTGTTTGCTTACAGTGGAGCTCCTTTGTGAAAGTCACAACATTTACTCCCGCTGCATAGTGATGAGTGGCTTTGTTTTCTCCACTACATAGGCAGCTCCCCCCCGCCAAGCTAAGCAGTAGGGACAAGCAAGCAACAGAAGCAACAGAAGCAGCTCACCTGAGGAGCTGAGGAAGCCGAACTTCCCACCTGATAACTTTCCAGGTAAAGAGAGCCACTTCTCTTCGTCTGGACGCCTGCAGGTGGGTGCTACTGGATGAACACTTATATTTTATGAACTTTGTTCCCAGTTCACCACTTGGTGAGCTTGTTATTTGCTTCTCTTTGTGCTACTAATGCTGATGTGTAAAGCTAGGGACTCACTGATTTTCCCTAGAGTTGCCTTGCTGATTACACCTTAAAGCCAGATATACCAAGCAGCTAATATAGATCAGACTTGTTTTATTATGGTTCTTTTGGAGCTAATTGTGCATGTAACTGAAGGTATCAGGATAGCTGGGTCCTAGTGTGACCTAATTTTGTAATAGCCCTGTTTGCTTAGAGTGGAGCTCCTTTGTGAAAGTCACAACATATTCTCCCACTGCATAGTAATGAGAGGCTTTGTTTTCTCCACTACATTGGCAGCTCCCCCCCCCAAGCTAAGCTCTAGGGACAATCAAGCAACAGAAGCAACACAAGCAGCTCACCTGAGGGGCTGAGGAAGCCAAATTTCCCAGTCTGATAACTTTCAAAGTAAAGAGAGCCTGTTGTCTTCATCTGGACGCCTGCACGGGGGTGCTACCTGATGAACACTTATATTTTATGAACTTTGTTCCCTGTTCACCACTGGGTGGGCTTGCTATTTGCTTGTCTTTGTGCTACTAATGCTGAAGTGTAAAGCTAGGGACTCACTGGTTTCCCTAGAGTTGTCTTACTGATTACACCTTAAAACCAGATATACCAAGCAGCTAACATAGATCAGACTTGTTTTATGTGGTGGTATTGGAGCTAATTGTGCTTGTAACTGAAGGTATTAGGATAGCTGGGTCCTAGTGTGACCTCATTTTGGAATAGCCCTGTTTGCTTAGAGTGGAGCTCCTTTGTGAAAGTCACAACATATTCTCCCGCTGCACAGTAATGAGAGGCTTTGTTTTCTCCACTACACTGGCAGCTCTCCCCCCCACCAAGCTAAGCACTAGGGACTATCAAGCAACAGAAGAAACACAAGCAGCTCATCTGAGGAGCTGAGGAAGCTAAATTTCCATTCTGATAACTTTTGAGGTAAAGAGAGCCTGTTCTCTTCGTCTGGACACCTGCAGGGGGGTGCTACCTGTTGAACACTTATATTTTATGAACTTTGTTCCCTGTTCACCTCGGGGTTGGCCTGTTATTTGCTTCTCTTTGTGCTACTAATGCTGAAGTGTAAAGCTTGGGACTCTCTGGTTTCCCTAGAGTTGCCTTGCTGATTACACCTTAAAGTCAGATATACCAAGCAGGTAATATATATCAGACTTGTTTAACATGGTGGTATTGGAGCTTATTGTGCTCATAACTGAAGGTATTAGGACAGCTGTGTCCTAGTGTGACCTCATTTTGGAATAGCCCTGTTTGCTTAGAGTGGAGCTCCTTTGTGAAAGTCACAACATATTCTCCCGCTGCATAGTAATGAGAGGCTTTGTTTTCTCCACTACATTGGCAGCTCTCCCCCCCCCAAGCTAAGCACTAGGGACAATCAAGCAACAGAAGCAACACAAGCAGCTCACCTGAGGAACTGAGGAAGCCAATTTTCCAGTCTGATAACTTTCGAGGTAAAGAGAGCCTCTTCTCTTCGTCTGGACGCCTGCACGGGGGTGCTACCTGATGAACACTTATATTTTATGAACTTTGTTCCCTGTTCACTACTGGGTGGGCTTGCTATTTGCTTGTCTTAGTGCTACTAATGCTGAAGTGTAAAGCTAGGGACTCACTGGTTTCCCTAGAGTTGCCTTGCTGATTACACCTTAAAACCAGATATACCAAGCAGCTAACATAGATCAGTCTTGTTTTATGTGGTGGTATTGGAGCTAATTGTGCTTGTAACTGAAGGTATTAGGATAGCTGGGTCCTACTGTGACCTCATTTTGGAATAGCCCTGTTTGCTTAGAGTGGAGCTCCTTTGTGAAAGCCACAACATATTCTCCCGCTGCACAGTAATGAGAGGCTTTGTTTTCTCCACTACATTGGCAGCTCCCCCCCCCCAAGCTAAGCACTAGGGACAATCAAGTAACATTAGCAACACAAGCAGCTCATCTGAGGAGCTGAGGAAGCCGAATTTCCTTTCTGATAACTTTCAAGGTAAAGAGAGCCTCTTCTCTTCGTCTGGATGCCTGCACGTGGGTGCTACCTGATGAACACTTATATTTTATGAACTTTGTTCCCTGTTCACCACTGGGTGGGCTTGCTATTTGCTTCTCTTTGTGCTACTAATGCTGAAGTAGAAAGCTAGGGACTCACTGGTTTCCCTAGAGTTGCCTTGCTGATTACACCTTAAAGCCAGATATACCAAGCAGCTAACATAGATCAGACTTGTTTTATGTGGTGGTATTGGAGCTAATTGTGCTTGTAACTGAAGGTATTATGATAGCTGGGTCCTAGTGTTACCTCATTTTGGAATAGCCCTGTTTGCTTAGAGTGGAGCTCCTTTGTGAAAGTCACAACATATTCTCCCGCTGCATAGTAATGATAGGCTTTGTTTTCTCCTCTAAATACGCAGCTCCACCCCCCAAGCTAGGCACTAGGGACAATCAAGCAACAGAAGCAACACAAGCAGCTCACCTGAGGAGCTGAGGAAGCCGAATTTCCTGCCTGATAACTTTCGAGGTAAAAAGAGCCTCTTCTCTTCATCAGGACGCCTGCAGGGTGGTGCTACCTGATGAACACTTATATTTTATGAACTTTGTTCCCTGTTCACCACTGGGTGGACTTGTTATTTGCTTCTCTTTGTGCTACTAATGCTGATGTGTAAAGTAAGGGACTCCCTGGTTTCCCTAGAGTTGCCTTGCTGATTACACCTTAAAGCCAGATATACCAAACAGCTAATATAGATCAGACTTGTTTAATTTGGTGCTATTGGAGCTAATTGTGCTTGTAACTGAAGGTATTAGGATAGCTGGGTCCTAGTGTGACCTCATTTTGGAATAACCCTGTTTGCTTAGAGTGGAGCTCCTTTGTGAAAGTCACAACATATTCTCCCGCTGCATAGTAATGAGAGGCTTTGTTTTTTCCACTACATAGGCAGCCCCCCCCCAAGCTAAGCACTAGGGGCAATCAAGCAACAGAAGCAACACAAGCAGCTCGCCTGAGGAGCTGAGGAAGCCGAATTTCCAGCCTGATAACTTTCGAGGTAAAGAGACCCTCTTCTCTTCGTCTGGATGCCTGCAGGGGTGTGCTACCTGATGAAAACTTATATTTTATGACCTTTGTTCCCTGTTCATCACTGGGTGGGCTTGTTATTTGCTTCTCTTTGTGCTACTAATGCTGAAGTGTAAAGCTAGGGACTCACTGGTTTCCCTAGTGTTGCCTTACTGATTACACCTTAAAGCCAGATATACCAAGCAGCTAATATAGATCAGACTTGTTTAATATGGTGGTATTGGAGCTAATTGTGCTTGCAACTGAAGGTATTAGGATAACTGGGTCCTAGTGTGACCTCATTTTGGAATAGCCCTGTTTGCTTTGAGTGGAGCTCCTTTGTGAAAGTCACAACATATTCTCCCGCTGCATAGTAATGAGAGGATTTGTTGTCTACACTACATAGGCACCCCCCCCCAAGCTTGGCACTAGGGACAATCAAGCAACAGAAGCAACACAAGCAGCTCGCCTGAGGAAGCCGAATTTCCAGCCTGATAACTTTCGAGGTAAAGAGAACCTCTTCTCTTTTTCTGGACGCCTGCAGGGGGGTGCTACCTGATGAACACTTATATTTTATGAACTTTGTTCCCTGTTCACCGCTGGGTGGGCTTGTTATTTGCTTCTCTTTGTGCTACTAATGCTGAAGTGTAGTGCTAGGGACTCACTGATTTCCCTAGAGTTGCCTTGCTGATTACACCTTATAGCCAGATATACCAAGCAGCTAATATAGATCAGACTTGTTTAATATGGTGGTATTGGAGCTAATTGTGCTTGTAACTGAAGGTATTAGGATAGCTGGGTCCTAGTGTGACCTCATTTTGGAATAGCCCTGTTTGCCTAGAGTGGATCTCCTTTATGAAAGTCACAACGTATTCTCCCACTGCATAGTAATGAGAGGCTTTGTTTTCTCCACTACATAAGCAGCTACCCCACCCCAAACTATGCACTAGGGACAATCAAACAACAGAAGCAAGACAAGCAACTCACCTGAGGAGCTGAGGAAGCCGAATTTCCAGCCTGATAACTTTCGAGGTAAAGAGAGCCTCTTCTCTTCGTCTGGACGCCTGCAGGGGGGTGCTACCTGATGAACACTTGTATTTTATGAACTTTGTTCCCTGTTCACCACTGGGTTTGCTTGTTATTTGCTTCTCTTTGTGCTACTAATGCTGAAGTGTAAAGCTAGGGACTCCCTGCTTTGCCTAGAGTTGCCTTGCTTATTACACCTTAAAGCCAGATATTCCAAGCAGCTAATATAGATCAGACTTGTTTAATATGGTGGTATTGGAGCTAATTGTGCTTGTAACTGAAGGTGTTAGGATAGCTGGGTCCTAGTGTGACCTCATTTTGTAATAGCCCTGTTTCCTTAGAGTGGAGCTCCTTTGTGAAAGTCACAACATATTCTCCCGCTGCATAGTAATGAGAGGCTTTGTTTTCTCCACTACATAGCCAGGTCCCCCCTCCCCCAAGCTTGGCACTAGGGATAATCAAGCAACAGATGCAGCACAAGCAGCTCACCTGTGGAGCTGAGGAAGCCGAATTTCCAGCCTGATAACTTTCGAGGTAAAGAGAGCCTCTTCTCTTCATCTGGATGCCTGCAGGGGGGTGCTAGCCTGATGGCGGTTCGCGCCATCTGTCCCACCCGCCCCAACCACCCTCCCACCCAGGGGCGGCTGTCAATTTAAGGATCCACCCCTTGACATCACGTCCTTTTGCCCAGATCCTATCTCCCCACTTTCCCATTTGCAGGTTATACCTGCTGGCCACTAGAGGGACCTATGCTCCCTCGCTACTTCCTACTCCTACCTGTACAGCACTACTTCCCTGGGATCTTGCTCACCAGACTGTATTGGCCCTGCCTCATGCTCTGCCTGTGCCTATCCCCACTAGCAGTGCACTTACCCACTTTCCCACCTGCTACTCCGCACTGTGCTCTGGCACCTCTCCCTCCCCTTGCTCCTGAACCTGCTCTCCTGCCCCTTGGGACCTCTGTGTGTCTCGGTCCTCCCTGCCCTCCCCCTAGCTTTCTCGTCACCTCAGGAACATGTGGGTGTCTTCTTATTCTTGCCTTCCCTTTCTGTACCACTCTGCCCACCCCCTGCCCCCTTAGCCGCCCCTCCCCCCTCATGTCAATCGTAGGAAAACCTCTCACCATCTCCCAGCCAGGGTGTTAGTCATGCTACTACTCCTGTCAGGGAACATTCATCCAAACCTTGGCCCGGTTCCCAGGAGCTCCCTGACTCACACCACAGGCCTATGCATGGTCTCGATGAATATCTGTAGCCTCCTAAAAAATTTTTACTCACTACAATGCCTGGTGACATCAATTAACCCTGATGTCATCGCTCTGGTTGAGACTTGGCTGTCGAAATCCTCTCCTGACTCCCTAGTCTCCCTTCCTGGTTTCACCCTCTTCCGGTCCGACCGTGTTGGGAGACGGGGCGGCGTCTGCGCTATTTTTGTCAAGGAATCTCTGCCCATACTAGCCCTGCCTGCTCCCATCCTTGACTCCAGGGCCCAGGCACTTACACTGAAACTAACCCCTGACCCTTTAATGGGACCCCTTTATCTGACTACTGCATACGTGCCCCCAGGGACCAAATGCAGGCCATTGCCTCTCTTACAGAATACCTTTCCTCACTACCTCCATCCGCTGATCAAATTTTGGTGGGTGTCTTAAATGTCAACTGGCTCAGCCCCTCCTCCTCCTCTACCCAAGACTCCTTTTCTGCAATAGACCTAACGCAACTAGTTACCCACCCTACCAGGACTAACCCCAAGAGAGGCTCCAGTACCCTGCTTGATGTGGTACTCACTAACCACCTAATCGGATCCCCAATCTCAAGTCCTCCCAGACTCTCTCAGTGATCACTCCCCATTCTATTCCACTGGTCATCCTCAGTCCCCAAACCCATAGCACAGTCCACATGCGCGCGGTGTCTAATACCTGGTGGACTGATAAAACTTAAGGAACTTCTGTCCCAAATTGACTGGTCTCCTATACAGGCAACTCCTGACATTGACACAGCTCTCTCCTTCTTTACCCAAACTTTTGATAATGCCTGTGATATCTTTGCCCCAATGTTGACCCGCCGTTCTAAAAGGCAGAATGCCCACTGGGTAACCCCAGCTTTGATCCACCAACTCAAACATAGGGACAACCTATGGCACCGTGCCATTGAGACTGGCCGGCCCAATGACAGGCGGTTATATGCTGCTGTGCGAAACAAATGCACTCGGGCCATCAGAAAGGCCAAGTCTGAGCACTATTGGTCCTCACTCACTGCCTCATGGGGGAACCCCAGAACCTTCTGGGATAACATTTAACAGTTAAATGGGACTGCACCCCCACCCACCCAGATCAATATTAATGGTGTGATCTCCTCAGACCCAGCCCTCATAGCCAACCACCTCAACACCTCATTCACTGACCTTAGTCCTATCCTCCCTACAAATTTTTTTGACCCTCATCCCCCAGCACCTGCCGTAAATCTTTCTCACCCTTATTTTCTCCTCCACCGTGTTTCTGCCCAAGAACTTAGGCCACATCTTGTCACTGCCCTGAAGAGTAATAGTACAGGCAGTGACACCCTGGATCCGTGTATCCTACGGCTGGTCTTAGACACAGTCCTTACCCCGATCACATGTCTCATCAACCACTCTCTTTGCCTGGGGAAGGTTCCAACTGCCTGGAAAGTCGCCACTGTCACCCCTATCTTTAAAGGTGGTGATAGGACTGTGGCTGAAAACTATCAACCAATCTCCATTCTCTCTCCTCTCTCCAAGGCCTTGGAAAAAGTGGTGGCCTCTCAAATCTCTGACTACCTCTCCACCTACAATGTCCTATGTCCTGAGCAGCATGGCTTCTGAGTGGGCCACAGTACCAACACAGCCCTCCTAGAGTTCTCCAACTTTCTCCACTCCTCCTTAGACACTGGTTCTCTGGCTGGTGCGGTCTTCATTGACCTCTCTAAAGCTTTCGACACTGTCTCCAACCCCATCCTTCTTGATGCCCTTAGTCTCTCTGGTTTTGCTGCTGGGCCTATCTCCTGGTGCACCAGTTATCTGTCTGACCGCTCACAGTGTGTAAAAATTAATGGGACCTACTCAGACATCTGTCCCATCTTTTCTGGGTTCCCAGGGCTCCATTCTGGGCCCCCACTATTCTCCCTTTACCATAACACCTTCCATGCTCTTGCTCAGGGAACATTCTATGAGCTGATGATGCAGTCATCTTTGCCTCAAGTTGTAACCCTATTGCCCTCCAGGACTCGCTGCAGAAGTCCTTCGCTGAAGCCGAGGGCTGGTTCAAGGAACATAGATTGGTGATAAATCTTAAAAAAAAAAATAAAAACCATGTTCTTCACTCATCCTCAAAACAAGTCCTGCAACTTCAAACTCCTCATTCACTCTGGGTCCTCTTTCCCCACTCGAACAAGTTTGCTCCTATAAATACCTAGGGATCCATTTTGACCCCTCCTCTCCTTCCATGGACACATCGCTGCCCTAGCCACTGCCGCTAATATCGATTGGGCATCTTACATCGGTATAAACACTGCCTCCCGGACTCTTTGACCATGCAGTCACCTCCTCTATCCTGTCCCTAGTGGACTATGGACTGCCGGTGTATGGTGCTGCTGATCAGACCCGCACTCCATAAAATTCGCACTATCTGAATAAAGCCTGCAGGTTAATTACTGGGGCACCTAGGTTGACACACACCTGTCTACTGTATGCTAAAGCGCTGGTACTTGATCTTGTGAGCATACCTCAAATATCTGACCTGTACCCTAAAAGACCCTCCTGGGCTATCCCCCAGGATTGACCACCACCATCGCCGCTCTGTCCCATTAGTTCATACTGGACCTCTGGGAAAACTTCTCTTGTTATCCCTAGAGCTAGGACCTCTCACGGCCAAAGAGCCTTCAGCTTTAGGCCCCTCCTGGTTCAACACACTGCCCCCTCCATCTCAAGCTCCAACTATATCGTGCTTCAAAACTTCCTTACATAACCACCTTATTAACACCCAATGCTGTAATTGCCATTAGTCAAAGTCACTCAATACTTATGACAAAGCTTACTACTAAGCTGAAGGACAACATAACTCTGGTATTGTTTGCATCAATCCTACCTGTACCAGCTTGTTTGTATCTATGTCTTAAGTTACTGTTATACTTATGTGTTGTACTGCTATACTGTGTATTTTTGTTTGTCTTACTGTGACAAGGTACCTTTGTAAATGAGCCTATGGCTCAAAGGTTTTCCAAACTGCTGTTTAAATAAAAAAAAAAAAAAAAATAGATCAAACCTGCACCTTTGTTACATGCATGTTTCAATTGCCTGGCTATGCAGTTCAGCATACTTTGTAAGTATTGTAAGGTTATTTTTTTTTCTGTTTTGGAGTTTGTGCTCTCTACTGCTCTGTTACTTACTGTTGCTGTGCTATTTCACATTTTATTATCCCTCAACTACAACTGACACCCACACACACACACACACTACAAAATTTTGTACAACTTCCTAGTACTTAAATAATGTTTTCTGTTCATCATCATACTCGCTCACTTACAGCGATGTCCCTACAACCTGATTGTAATATTAACAAGCATTTGTCAATGCCGAATGTTGCTTGCTTCTATGTGCTGTTTAGGAATTTGGAAGTCATTGGAGTGCAAATATTGAAAATTCGCGAACTTACGAGCGTGCATAGGAACTGCGCAACGCACACTCGTAAAACAGTCATTTTTAGGAATTTTTTCACCAAATTTTCAACATAGCCATTTTAAGATCTTTGCTCATGAACAGTGTCACTGTGATTTTCTTAAAGGGTACCTAAACAAGCAGTTTTTTTTAAAACTACAAACTCTAAAATCTGGCTTCATATTAAGGTAAAGCAAAGGCTACTGTTTACATTTATGCTAAAACTACATTTATGTAAATAACATAAATGCAGTTTCATAGCTTTTGAAAAGTGTAAACGTCAGCCTTTCACTTACAAAAAACAGCTTTGCCGTCTCCCTAAGATGTCTGCCAACTGTGTTAAGTGATGAGTCATGATGACATCATCGGAGCCAGAGCCAGAAACCAATATAGATTCCTATAGGCTAACTAGTTCTTCTTTCCCTCTTTGTTTTAAATTGTTTTACCACAATGATCAACACAACGTGTTAACATGTGGATTATTTTAATCAGTACACGTTAGGCTATGATTTTGTTCATTTTATTTACTTTAACTTGCTGAAAATGTTTTGCAATCTAGCTGACATTCTCATTGGCAAACTGTAGAACAGTACAACACTTCAAATACCTGATGGTCTAGTGGTTATGTGATGCCTTGAATTTTTGTTTTTTGTTAACCAGGAGAAACACACTATACTGAAACCTTGTTTACAGATGTGGCCTGGCAGCACAAGGAAGTTAAGTGACTTGCTTAGGGTCACACAGCACAGTACTGGTCTGGTCCAATTCCAAAGCTTATGAATTCTTGTTAAGATACAAAAAAAGCTTCTCTTGTATTCTTTTTCCAAGTGACCCTCCTGCACCTAGTCTGGCTTCTGTTGAACACCCCACCATCCATACTGTGTCCTTAGTACTGCCTGGGGCTGCACATGAGCTTGCAGTCTCATGAAGGAAATTATCACACCTCAGACTGTAATCGTATACCTCAGAGAGTTTTGCATACTTACACTGATACGGATCATCAGCTGGCACTGTTAATAAATACCTCCCAAATCACACTTAAGTCCACTTTTTCAATGTTTGACTTCTGCTCCCACAGTAAACATTGAGTGGATCGCCACCCTTCTGCACAGTGAAGGCAGTATGTACAGTTCCCCTGTTGTGTTTTTGTCCCACCTCATTAACCAACAATTGGGTCTTCTTGGAGGGCCAAGCAATAAGCCTCAGGACTCACCAGAAAAACTGCTGTTCATGCCCTCATAAGGGCTGTACTTACTATGGAGAACAATATTATTAGCAGGAGAGGCATACTAATGCCTTGAGCAAATCCACCAGACTTCCAGTGTTAGTCTACTCCATTACCTGTGATCTGCAGAATCCTGCAGAACAGTTCCTTGCAAATCTTCTCCAGCACTTTTTCGTGCCCTACTCTGCAATGTGGGCTGGTTGGCTACCACCTTCTAAATCTTGAATGATCTAAATACAGCTCCCTTAATACTGTCCTAACACATGTCAAGACTCCCCCCACCTGAGGGTAATCTCCCTACTCTGAATTCAAGTAACACTTTAAGTGCTGCCCTGCCACTCAGAGTATTTGTCATTGCTGGCTGCTCTCATTCACAGTCAGGTAGTGATCATGGTGCTGGCAGCCCTACATTTCAGATCTCGCAGTGATCTGCTAAACATTCCCCTTGCTGCCTTCCCCTAACCTGAATATAGCTGTACCCTGCTGGAATGGCCTCTTCAATCCCTCTCTACAATTCATTATTCTCTTCTGCTCCCCACACCAAAAATTGGTGAGTTCACTACTCTTCAGCATCATGAATGTGGTTAGTACAGTCGCCTGTGTCATTTTTACATATTAATAATAAACATGATCTTCTGGTAAGCCAGGCTGATAGCAGCAGAGCACAAGGGGAAACATAGGCATTCCCACCCATATAAAATCTAATTCACCTATGATTAGGCACTATTAGATGACGTGCATAAGGATCTGCACACCCAACATTTAATAGTGCCTAATCAAAGGTAGCCTAGATCTTTTAAGGAAAGGAAGCCCATCTTTCCCTTTGTTCCCTGCTGCTATTAGCCTGACTTACTGGAAAGATTTGTTTATTTTTGATATATCAAAAAATCTGGAGACTGTACTGCCTACATGCATGATGAAGAAGGGTGATGAGCTCACCAGTTTTTGGTGTGAGGAGGAGTAGTGAAGTATGAATACCAGAGGGGGACTGAGAAGGCCACTCCTGCAAGGTACTGCTATATTCAGGGAAGGGGGAAGACAGAAGGAGAGAAATTTGAGCAGGTCACTGTGAAATAGGATGTGGGGCTGCCAGCACCATGATCACTACCTGACCCCATTGTCCTGGCCAACATTCCCCTTCCCATAAAACCAGTTTGTACAATTGTTCAAGGCTGTGTGTGGATATTAATGTATGAAATGGCTGCCACAGTACATTCAGATCACTTCACTACCAGTTTGGTATTGCTTGTGATGCACTTTGGGATACAATGTGTATGAAAGTACTATATAAATACTCATTCTTATTATTATTTCCCATGGAAAAAGAAGATAAGACAAGACAAGCATATTTTTGATTTCCAAGAAAGTATGAACTGTGGCACTGAACTGCAGAAGAACTTTGCTACAAACAAGTGATGGATCTATGGGGTGGTGAAGGGTGTGGCTGTACCCTCTCCCCTTTGTAAAATACTCGCTTACTGCTGCTGCATTTCAGTTTGTTGAAGTCTGATTTATTGATTGTACAACTGTTTACATTCAAAAATATGGATTACATTTGTAGTTTCAGTCAAAAACATACTAAAAAATCATAATAGCAGAAAATATAAAGGTTTCATAAAAATGTTAAAAAGTGTATATCAAATATGCATGTACTCCCAGCCACCCCCACTGTAGCATCCTGGATCTGCCATGACCACTAGACCACCAGGATATTCAAGATTTGTACTACACTGTGGTCTGCCAAAGAGAAAGCCAGTTGGATGAAAACACATTTTCAGCATGTTAAAGAAAACAAAATGAACAAAACCATAGCCTAACATGCGTATTGATCTAAATAATGCACAAGGTTTTGACAATTTTGGTGAAACAATTCTATACAAAGGGAAAAAAAACAAGTTAGCACTATAGAGAGCAATATAGCTCTCTGACTTTGGCTCCGATGATGTCATCATTCAGTACATTTGGTGGCCATTTTAAGAAGCAGGTAAGGCAGTTTTTTTTTTAAATTGGAGGACCGATTTTACATTTTTCAAATGCTTTGGGACCACATTTAGGTAACTTTTATAAATGTAGTTTTAGCATTAGTGAATTCAGCAGACTTTTCTTTAGTCCTGTTTGAGGTCAGATTTGTGAATAGTTTGTTGTCAAAATGTTGTTTAGGTATCCTTTAATGTGTTCCATACATTGAGTTCGCAAACCGACTGTGCCATTGTGCGCTACATGGGCAGAAACACATTTTGAGCAAGATGTGAAAAATGACAGCTGCACTGCTCATAAGGAGGTGTGGTAAAATGGCAATGTTGAAAATCTGGAGTGAAAATATTGAAAATTCACAAACTTACGAGCGTGTGTAGGAACTGCACAACGCACACTCATAAAACAGTGATTTTTAGGAATTTTTTCACCAAATTTTCAACACAGCCATTTTAAGACCTCTGCTAATGAACAGTGTCACTGTGATTTTCTTAATGTGTCCCATACATTGATTTCGCACACCGACTGCGCCATTGTGCGCTACAGGGCAGAAACACATTTTAGGCAGGATGTGAAAAATGACAGCTGTATCACATAAGGAGGTGTGGTAAAATGGCAATGTTGAAAATCGTGTGAAAATATTGAAATTCGCGAACTTCTACAGCGGGCGTGGGAACTGTGGCGCAAGCTCATTAAACAGTCATTTTTGGAATTTTTCCACCAAATTTTCAAAATAGGCTTTTTGAGAGCCCACCTTATGAACACTGGCAGTGTCGTTTCATTAATCATTCCGGAAAGGTGATTTTGCACAGTGGCTGCGAAATCACCCTTTGGGCCCGAGTAACGCCATAACAGTGACAGTACTCATGAGAAGGGGTCCCAAAAACCCCATGTTGAAAATTTGGTGCAAAAATTCCAAAAAATGCCTGAGATATGCAATAAAGTTGAAAAAACCTTATCTATTCCATTATACAGCTTACCGACATTTCCTCAGTTCATGGTCGGTTTTGAAGAGTGCAGACGTGTTCCTGGTCTGCTCAAGATCGTCGCGCCGGCTCAGTAAGTATGGGGTGTGGGGGTGTGGGGAGGCAGAGTGCGCAGTGGGTGGGTGCGGGTTGTGGGAGGGGCAGGGAGAAGCACCGAGGACAGTTTTTCATTTACAGGTGTTTTTATTTAGAGATGATGAGGACGTTTGCCATGCTGGGGTGGGCTCCCAGCGTGGCAGTGAAACTGTTCGAGGCTGGAGCCGATGGAGGATTAGGCACCCCGTTGGTCTCTTTACATTTGCCACTCTGGGGTGGGCTCCCAGCCTGGCACCTGGATGCTTGGGGGAGACAGTGGGCCGATGGGGATTGAGCACCCCCATGTGGCAACAGCATGGGGAGAGACAGTGGAGCAGGACGAGTTGGGCACCCCGTCGGCCATAACATCATTTTGTCATGCTGGGGTGGGCTCCCAGCCTGGCACCTGGATGCTTGGGGGAGACAGTGGAGCCGATGGGATTGAGCACCCCGTTGGCGACAGCATGGGAGAGACAGTGGAGCCGGCGAGGTTTGGGCCCGTCGGCCGCTGTCATTTTGTCATGCTGGGGTGGGCTCCCAGTGTGGCACCTGGATGCTTTGGGGGCGTGGGCCGATGGGTACAGTGTGGAGGGAGGAGGCGCGCCGAGCACGCAGTATGCGTGCGTGCGCGTATGTGTGTGGGGGGGAGGAGAACTCTGCTCACTCAAGTGGAGCTCTCCCTTTCAACTGTATGCCACTGCATTTTCAGCTTGTCATAGACAGCTGCAGCAGTGATTGGGGAACTGGGGCCGCGCCTGCAAACACACCGACTGCATTGGAAGACGGGCTGACACACCTCCGAAAACTTGGATGATGGCACTATGTTTCTTGCACATGCGTGCAAGCAACATAAAAACTGCTTACATTTTACCCTACCATATAAGCAAGGGTTTGTGTAGCAGACCCATACTCTGCACACCACAGTACTATGTGAAACAAATAATTCAGTGATGTAATATGTGATCCTTTTTTCTTGGTAAAGTACAAAAATCCTTAAGGTTATGAAGATTCAATACATCAGAGTAGTGTGGCACAAAATCCACACGGCACAGCTTCAGAGGAGTGCAGAGCAAATATGAAAAAAAAGTAATTCTTGTTCCAACACGGTAAAAAAAAAATTGCATTTATTAGCAAGTTGACATCCCTCAGTAATGCACAACATACACATGTAAGGTTCTACTTTGCCATACTGTCTCCCCTTCTTTCTGCTTCTCAAGGCCCTCTGCTTGTAGGGTGACTGGCAGATGCACTTAGCTGTTGTAGTGAGGGTAGCGCATTTAAGGGTACTTTTTTAAATGTTACAATAGTGTGCTAGGCACAAGTCCACTTGAAACTCTTGGCTCTCATTTTAGTCTTTTCCTGATTTGGGATATCTGACAAACTGTTTTGTATCATGGCCAACCCTCCCCCAGTTATTGTCTGGTGCCCCCAAAACTCCGTAATAAGTTATGTAGCAAAATAATGTAATTTGCCATTTATCTTAAAATAAATTACACTGTGTGGTAATTCTGCTAATTGCTACAGTTTTCTGTCATAGGGACAGGATTTATATAATGACAGCTGCTTACCAGAGTCAAGAAAAGTTGCAGTCAGTAATAAAAAATGTGATGCTGATCAATTTGGTGACCCAGAGCTTGCAATGTTAATATATGTTATGTGCATTTGTTTTCTGCTGCGGATAACAGGTAGCATTCTGCTCTCTGCTACCTGCTGCCAAAAACGAATATACATATATTAATACTGTGTATTGAGTTTGCTGCAAGCTTAGTAACACAAAATACATTTGCACCATTTAAAAAAAAATAGTCACTATCGCTTTGAAAAAAATCCAACAATCGAGAAATTGCGTGAGTACCCCCCACCCCAGTGTATCCCCAAATGGGCAAACCAACATTATGTCATTCAGTATATGTCAGAATTAATTTCACTGTGCCTACAGTAAGTTAAGTTAAAAAATACTTACATTTGCCATTTATCTTAAAATACATTACATCATGTGGTACTCCGACTCATTGCTATACTTTTCTGTTATAGGGATGGGATTTTTATAATGACATCAGCTTACTGGACTCGAGCATAGTTGCAATCAGTATAAAAAACTGTGATGCAGCTCAATTTTGTGACACGGAGCTTGCAATGTTAATATATGTTATGCACATTTGTTTTCAGCCGCTGATAGCAGATAGCATTCTGCTATTTGCTACCTGCTGCCAAAAACAAATATACATGTCCTATATTAACATTCCAGGTCCTCTGCTTGTAGGGTGAAGGGAAGAAGCACTTAGTTTTCTTAGTGAGGGCAGAGCAGCTAAGGGTTCTTTTTCAAATTTATAATCGCCTGCTAGGTCCAAACTCATTTGAAACTCTCGGCTCTCATTTTAGTCTTTCCGTGATCTGGGATCCTTGACAAACTTCATTGTTTTGTTCAGATTACTTGCTCAGGGTCAAACTGTGAGCAAGTGGCTCATATGGAATTTGAACCTGGGTCTCCCAGTACTCAAGACCTATTAAGTGTGTGAAATATTTCAGATATGAAGCACAGACTATTTGTACATGACAGTATTGTATGGAAGGTGCTGTTATTGATAGATCAAACCTGAACCTTAGTTACATGCATGTCCCAATTGCCTGGCTATGCAGTTCAACATTCTTTGTAAGTATTGTAAGGTTATTTTTTTTTTTCTGTTTTGGAGATTGTGCTCTGTACTGGTCTGTTACTTGCTGTGATATTTAACATTATATTATCCCTCAACTACAACTGACACCCACACACAGTACAAAATATTATACAGCTTCCTAGTACTTAAATACTGTTTTCTGTTCATCATCATACTCGCTCACTTACAGCGATGTCCCTACAACCTAATTATAATATTAAAAATTCCCTGCATTTTACCCTACCATATAAGCAGAGCCCCTGGTATTCTGCGGCAGAATTTTCTAATTTCTGCGGCAGGGCTTTTTGACTTCTGCGGCAGGATTTTCTGATTTCTGCGGCATGATTTATTCATTTCTCTGGCAGAATGCAGTCCTGTCATTGGCTAAATATGATGTGATGTCATCGATGACATCATATGCTGAGCATAGAGGAGGGGCTTCAGGATAAACGAGGTGGGAAAGAAAGCCTGACACTATGGAAAAACAGTATATTTATATGAAAATTCACCAAAAACAATGAATTCTGTGGCACTGTATATATTCTGCAGCATGATGCAAATTCTGCGGCAAATTCTGCAACCGCAGAACCGCAGAATTCCAGGGGCCTTGCATATAAGCAAGGGTTTATGTAGCAGACCCCTACCCCCACACCACAGTACTATGTGAAACAAATATTTCAGTGATGTAATATGCGATTCATGTTTCTTGGTAAAGTACACCACCACTTAAGGCTATGAAGATTCAATACATTACAGTAATGTGGCACAAAATCCACACAGCACAGTTTCAGAGGAGTGCAGAGCATATATTAAAAAAAAGTAACTCTTGCCCCAACACGGTAAAAAACAATTGCATTTATTAGCAAGTTAACATCCTTCAGTAATACACAACATACACATGTATGAAATAATACAGGTTACACACATTTCACAGTATATCAAACCTGCACCTTACTTACATGCATGTCCCTATTGTCAGTCTATGCAGTTCAGCAGACAATTGAAAATGTTATTTGATCATTTACATAAATTTTGTAGGCTGGCATATAAGTAAAATGTTATGATGTGTGTTGACACATATTAAAAAAAAAAAAAGTTTTGCTCCAACACTTTAAACTACAGTTGTTTTTCTTAGCAAGTTAATGTCCCTCAGTAATATACAACATACATCATGTATGAAATACTTCAACTTACACACATGTCACAGTATATCAAAACTGCACCTGAGTTACATGCATGTCTCTGTTGTCTGTCTATGCAGTTCAGCACACAAGACAAACTCCCTTGTATCCAACCCCCACCCCTAATCATTGTCTGGTCTTGCTTTTAATTGCATGGGTACTCCACCCCAAACCTCTGTAATAAGTTATGTAGCAAAAAATGTCATTTGCCTTTTATCTTAAAAGAAATGACACAGTGTGGTAATCCTCCTCATTGCTGCAGTTTTCTGTCACAGGGATGGGATTTATATAATGACTAAGGCTTACCAGAGTCAAGAAAAGTTGCAGTCAGTAATAAAAAATATGTGATACTGATCAATTTTGTGACACGGAGCCTGCAATGTTCATATATTCTATGTACTGTACGTTTGTTTTCTGCTGCAGATAATAGGTAGCATTCTGCTATCTGCTACCTGCTGCCAATAACAAATATATATACTATAGATTAATATTATGTATTGAGTTTGGTGCAAGCTTAGAAACACAGAAAACATACACACCATTTAAAAAAAAAAAACAGTCACTGTCACTTTGACAAGAAAAAAAAACAAGCATTTGTCAATGCCGAATGTTTGCTTGCTGGCATTGGCATTGGTAGTGTAGGAGTTACAGAGCTGCATAATAGGAATGGCAGTGAAGTATTGAACTGAAGCCAACCCCATCACCCTGCAGAGAGTGACAGGCATTGGGGTGTGCCTTTGGGTCATCAGGCATAACGGCCACGCCATTTCACCACACCCCACCCTGCAGACACCGACAAGTGTCACGGTGTGCCTTGGGGTCTTTGGCCCTTATGTTCACCCCATTCCATCAGGAAATACGGTGAGATAGGTGCGGTATAGGAGAATGGGGTGAACTTTGGGGCCGAAGATTCCAAAGCACACCTCGATGCTTCTCAGTGGCTGCAGGGTGTGGGTGGAATGGTATGAGCACTGCATGTGACAATCCCAAGTCACAGCCCTGATGCCTGTCATTCTCTACAGGGTGGGGCGTTATGGTTGGAAACCCTAACACTTCAAGCATTCGTTGGTATTTTCACTCCAAATTTTCAACATGTTTTTTTTTGAGGGAGGGGCTGTGGACATGGCCTACCTAGACTTTAGCAAGGCATTTGACTCAGTCCCACACAAAAGATTAATATACAAGTTAGCCAGCCTGGGAGTGGGTCCCAAGATGATAGCCTGGGTAAAGAATTGGCTGGAGAATAGGACACAGAGGGTAACAGTAAATGGAGTCCACTCTGAAGAAAGGGGGGTTACTAGTGGCGTGCACTGGGGTTCCAGTATTAGGACTAGTCTTCTTCAATGTCTTTGTAAGTGACATTGCAGACAGACTGGAAGGAAAAGTATGTCTCTTTGCAGATGACACAAAGATCTGCAACAGAGTTGATGCACAAGGTGGGGTGGAAAGGATGAGAAGGGACTTGTCAAGGTTAGAGGAATGGTCAAATGTATGGCAGCTTAGATTTAATGCTAAAAAGTGCAAGGTAATGCACCTGGGAAACAAAAACCCAGGGGAAGAGTACACAATGGGGGGTGAGATACTAACAACAACAAAATGGAAAGGGACCTGGGGTAGTAATATCAGATGACCTAAAGGTGGGCAAGCAATGTGAGGGCAGCAAGGAGGGCTGGGAGGATACTGGGATGCATAGGGAGGCATCACCAGTAGAAAACAGGAAGTTGTTATCCCTCTGTACAGACAGCTGGTCAGACCCCATCTGGAGTACTGTGTGCAGTTCTGGAGACCCAATCTCCGCAAGGACATAGACAAGATGGAAGCTGTCCAGAGGAGGGCAACTAAAATGGTGCAGGGTCTGCACCGGAAGACATATGAAGAGAGACTAAAGGAGCTTAATATGTATAGCCTCGAGGAAAGGAGGGATGGGTGGACATGATAGAAACTTTCAAGTACCTCAAGGGAA
Organism: Neoceratodus forsteri; assembly: GCA_016271365.2. Classification (NCBI taxonomy): domain Eukaryota; kingdom Metazoa; phylum Chordata; order Ceratodontiformes; family Ceratodontidae; genus Neoceratodus; species Neoceratodus forsteri. The sequence goes on along the minus strand of CM057455.1, from coordinate 277,871,349 downwards.
TCAACAAAGTCCAAGAGGGTAGCATCTTTCAAAAAAAGAGGTGTGCAAGAACAAGGGGGCACAATTTGAAGATGGGGGGCTCAGAGGTAATGTAAGGAGTATTTTTTCTAGAGAGGTTGTGGATGCATGGAGCGGCCTTCGGAGGAAGGTTGTGGAGTCAAAAACAGTGACTGAATTCAAGCATGCATGGGACAGCCATAAGGCAATTCTATGGGGTGGGGTAGAAAGAAGTAAGCTGCTGGTTAACTAGGATCTGCAGCTTATCCATTAGGTAGGGAAATGGGCAGACTGGGTGGGCCAAGTGGTCCTTATCTGCCATCAAATTCTATGTTTCTATGTTTCTATGGCCCCCACCTCATGAACAGTGCCAATATCAGTTTGTTAGCCAAAAGCAGCTTTTGCACAGCGACTACAGCATTTGTCACCACAGGTGCAAAAACACATTCCGGACAGGATGTGAAAAATGACAGCTGTACTGTTCATCGGGAGGTGTAAAAAATGGCAATGTTGAAAATCTGCAGTGAATATATTAAAAAAACTGGTGAAGTCACGAGCGTGTGTAGACACTGTGCAATGCACACCCGTAATATAATTAGTTGGGGATTTTTTACAGCAGATTGTCAACACAGGCATTTTGGAACTCTGATCATGAACAGTGTCACTGTGATTTTCTTTATCTGTCCCGAACAATGATTTCCCACAGCGACCACACACTTCTGTGCTGAAAGTGTGAAAACACATTTCGGCCATGTTGTGAAAAATGACAGCTATACTGTTCATAAGGAAGTGTGGAAAAATGCCACTGGTGAAAGTCTGGACTGAAAATATTACAAATTCATGAACTTACGAGGCTGCACGGAAACTGCGAAATGCTCACTTGTAACACAGTCATTTTATGGACTTTTGTCACCAAATTTTCAACATAGCCATTTTAAGACCTCTGCTCATGAACAGTGACACTGTGATTTTCTTAATCTGTCCTAAACATTGCTTTCTCACACCGACTGCACCATTGTGCGCTACATGTGCGGAAACACATTTTGTGTGAGATGTGAAAAATGGCAGCTGTACTGCTCATAAGGAAGTGTGGTAAAATGGCAATGTTGAAAACCTGGTGTGCAGATAAAAAAAATTTGCAAACTTACGAGCGTGCGTAGGAACTGCACAACGTGCGCTCCTAAAACAGTCATTTTTAGGAATTTTTTCACCAAATTTTCAACATAGCCATTTTAAGACCTCTGCTCATGAACAGTGTCACTGTGATTTTCTTACTCTGTCCCAAACATTGATTGCGCACACCGACTGCGCCATTGTGTGCTACATGCGTGGAAACACATTTTCTGTGAGATGTGAAAAATGACAGCTGTACTGCTCATAAGGAGGTGTGGTAAAATGGCATTGTTGAAAATCCAGAGTGCAAATATTAAAAATTTGTGAACTTACGAGCGTGAGTAGGAACTGCGCAACACACATTCGTAAAACAGTCATTTTTAGGAATTATTTCACCAAATTTTCAAAATAGGCTTTTTGAGAGTCCGCCTTATGAACACTGGCACTGTAGTTTCATTAATCAGTCCTGAAAGGTGATTTCACGCAGTGACCGCGAAATCACCCTTCGGGCCATATTAACACCATGACAGTGACAGAATTCATGAGGAGGTGTCCCAAAAACCCCATGTTGAAAATTTGGTGCTAAAATCAAAAATGTGAGTGTCACAACAAAGTTGAAAAAAACTATTATTGCATTATACAGCTTACGGCATTTCGTCAGTTGCGATTCGGCTTTGAAGAGTGCAGAGGTGTTCTTGGTCCCACTGAAGATTGTTCGCCAGACTCTGCAGGTAAGTATGGGGTGAGGGGTGTGGGGAGGCAGGGTGCACAGTGGGTGAGTGCGGGTGGGGGCAGGGAGACTGAGGAACCGTTTTGTTTACGTTTTTTTTTATTATTAAGACGACGCTGGACGTTTGCCATGCTGAGGTGGGCTCCCAGCATGGCAGCTGGACAGACCGTTTGGGGGGGCTGGAGCCGACGGGGGATTGGGCACCCCCATCAGCCACAACAAGTTTTCTCATGCTGGGGTGGGCTCCCAGCGTGGCACCTTGAAAGCTTTTGTGGGGACGTGGAGCCGACGGGGATTGGGCACATAGCGGCTATAACAGTTTTTACTGCAGCTGGGGTGGGCTCTCAGCATGGCACCTGCACAGCTTTTTTTGTGCGTGGGGCCATGAAGGCAACTGGGGATTGGGCCCCCCCCTGTCGGCTATACAGTGTGTGAGTGGGGGGGGGAGGAGTGCATGAGCACACAATATGTGTGCATGTGCATGTCTGAGTGGAGAGGGGGAGCGCTGCTCACTCAAGCGGTGCTCTCTCTTTTAACTGTTCGGCACTGCATTTTGGATCATTGCACTATGTTTCTTGCACATGCATGCAAGCAAATATAAAAAACAACAATCCAGTAATTGCCTGATTACGCCCCACCCCATGTATCCCAAAATGGGCAAACCACCATTATGTCATTCCTTAGTACAGTATATGACAGAATTTGTTTCACTATGTCTACAATTAATGAAGTTAAAAAATAATTACAGTTACCATTTATCTTAAAATAAATTACACAGTGTGGTAATCCTGTTCATTGCTGCAGTTTTCTGTTATACAGAAGGGATTTATATAATGACAGTAGCTTTCTGGATTCAAGCAAAGTAGCAATCAGTATTAAAAAACTGTGATGCAGATCAATTTTGTGACACGGAGCTTGCAATGTTAATATATGTTATGCACATTTGTTTTCTGCTGCAGTTAGCAGGTAGCATTCTGCTATTTGCTACCTGCTGCCAAAAGCCAATATACATATATTAATATTCCAGGTCCTCTGCTTGTAGGGTGAAGGGCAGATGCACTTAGCAGTCTTAGTGAGGACAGAGCAGTTAAGGGGACTTTAAACTTTACAATAGCGTGCTAGGTCCAAGTTCATTTGAAACTCAGCTCTCATTTTAGTCTTCCACTGATCTGGGATCCTTGACAAACTCCTTTGTATTATGGCCACCTTCCCATCCCCCCCACACACACCCCAGCCACAATCATTGTCTGGTCTTGCCTTCAGCTTTTCTAATTAGCTCTGTGCATGAATTATGGCTGCTGATACTGATCACTTCTTGGAAACTGTTTTGGGGCAGGGTATGTAGTGTATGAAAAAGGATATATGAAATCAAATTAATTATTTTTGCTAAAGTGAACCATCAACAATAAGTTATGTAACACACAATGGTTTGGTAATCCTGCTCATTTGTGCAGTTTTGTTTTTTTTAAGGATGGGATTTATGTAATCACTGCAGCTTACCGGACTCAATCAAAGTTGCAATCAGTAATAAAAAAAATTGATGCAGATAAATTTTTTTGACACAGCTTCAATTATGTAAATATATGTTATGCACATTTGTTTTCAGCTGCAGATAGCAGTTAACATTCTTCTCTCTGCTACCTGCTGCCAAAAAGAAACATAATACATATTAATGTTGCGTATTGCATTTGCTGCAAGCTTAGTTAGGCAAAATACATAGCACTTTTTTTAAACAAAAGTCACTATCACCTGTGCAAGCAAACATCCCATAATTATATACCATTCTAACACTACAGCAATAGGAACTAGCAGTGAATATCCCACAATCGGCACATCTAAAATAAATTATATTCTTTACCAAATCAAAGTATGATTGTTTGACAGTGGCACAAAATAGTCATCCATTCAGTCGAAATCATCTCAGAGGATATATAATTGTTCAAGGGATCACACTATGAGCAAGTGGCTCTTATGGAATTTGATCCTGGGTCTTGTGGTCCTAAAGGCTGTGTTGTGTTGGTCCCACTTTGCTATACTGTCTCCCCTTCTTTCTGCTTCTCTAGACCCTCTGATTATAGGGTGAAGAGCAGATACACTTAGCTGTTGTAGCAAGGGTAGCGCATTTAAGGGTATTTTTATAAGGTTATAATAGTTTGCTAGGCCCAAGTCCACTTGAAACTCTTGGCTCTCATTTTAGTCTTTCCCTGATTTGGGATATTTGACAAACTGTTTTGTATCATGGCCAACCCCGCTCCCCCAACCCCCAGTTATTGTCTGGTCTTACTTTTAATTGGTGAGAACCCCCCAACCTCCATAATAAGTTAAGTGGCAAAACAATGTAATTTGCCATTTATCTTAAAATAAATTACACTGTGTGGTAATTCTGCTAATTGCTGCAGTTTTCTGTCATAGGGACAGGATTTATATAATTTATTTATTTATATAAGTTTAGGAATTACAACCCTTTGAGTCAGGGACTCATTTGCAAAGGCTCAGTGTCATACATTGAACAGTGGACAATACAGAGTTATAAACAGTACATAGATAAACAGAGATAAAGAAAAAATATGGTAATACATAAGTAGAGAAGAAAAGAAACAAACTACACCATAGGTGCATAAATTATAAATCATGTACTAAGAAACAGTGGTAGACAGTTTTCAAATGGATACTATCACAAAATATGGGTGTTACATGCAATCACAGTAGCAGTTTGATATGATATGGGTACGCAGCAGAGGTTTAAATGATCCCAATCTAGGAATGGAGAGGACAGTGTCAGAGAGGGAGTTCATCCATTGTGGCGCCCTGTAACAAATGGATCTTTGGAAGGCGGTGGTCCTGGCAAATGGGTTGCAAAAGGTAGTGGAGTTAGAGTGTCTTGTAGCCCACATCAGCGAGCATGTTTGTAGAAGCGTGAGACAGTCTGGAGGGGCTAATCCTAGTTGGATTTTTTTGGACAATAAGCAGGTCTGATAACGTAGGCGCCCCTGGGAGTTTAGCCATGATGACTGTTTGTAGAGTTCGCAGGTGTGTGTGAGGTGATCACAGCCAGTGGCAAGCCAGCAGGCTTTGTTAAGTGAGCGCTTAATGCTGGACAAGGCAGTGTCGGTGGCAACATCATATATGACTATGCCATAGTCGACCAGGGAAAGGATGGAGCTAAAGATGACTAAATGGAGGGCGTCAGGAGGGAGGAAGGGCCTGTATTTATATAGGAGTCCAATTCTAACATTTATAGTACAGCAAGTCAAAGCTATATGCTCCCAGAATGTAAGGGCTGAGTCCAGGGTGACCCCTAAATATTTAAAGCTGGTGACTGATTCCAGCATGGTACCCTTGGAATTTAGTATAGATAGTCTGGCCATGTTGTGCTTGTGTTGAGGGTGGGTGAATAGCATGACCTTTGTTTTTTTGTAGTTGAGGACAAGTTTATGGGAGGTAAACCATGATCCAATTTCAGTGAAGGAGCCCTGCAAGGCTTGTTGGAGCTGAGTAGGGTCAGGATGCAGGCCAAAGATCACGGCATCATCTGCATACAGGAGCAGGCATTCAGTGGAGGCCAGGGGGAGGGAGTTTAGGTATAGGAAGAAAAGGAGTGGGCCCAGGATGGACCCTTGAGGGACACCTGGCCATACTGGAAGGCAGGCGGAGAGGGTGCTATTAATTTTAACTTGCTGGGTACGGCCATGGAGATAGTTGGAGAACCAATCAGCAGTCTTCTGGAAAACATCAACGGAGAGGAGGGAGTCTACTAGCATAATGTGATTAACGGTATCAAAAGCCTTGGAGAGGTCAATATAGACAGATCCAGCCAGGGCTCCCTGGTCAAGGGCTTCATGTATGAATGAGGTAAACTCAAGCAGGGCAGAAGTGGTGTTGTGCCCTTTCCTGAACCCATGCTGCTGTCGGCACAGTAGATGGTGTGAGTCCAAGTAGTCAGTAAGTTGATCAGCAGCTATTTTTTCCAGGGCCTTTGAGAGGGGAGGGAGTATAGAGATGGGTCTATAACTACTACAGGAGGTACGGTCCCCATTTTTATGAATTGGGGTGATGACCACCCTTTTCCATAGGGTAGGGAACTGCCCTAGGTAAAGGGACATGTTTAGTATTTTTAGTTAGTGGGGTTAGGACAGCATCCGCGGTTAATGAGAGCAGTTTAGCATCAAGAGAGTCAGCACTCTGCCTTGTCTTACCCAGAAACTTGGCAAGATATGGGCAAGCTACACTAGGGGAGACCATTCTAAAGCAGAAAGGAGGAGCACTTGGTGGTGGGGGAAACTGTCCATTGCTTGTGGTAAAGAAATCAGGAGGGAGGATAGAGCTGAGGTCAGAGAAAGACGCATTGAAGGCATTAGCCATCTTACTAGGGTCTTGGGTGGACACATCATCAATGACAATCATAGAGGGGGAAGGGGTGGGAGACTTGCGGCTTAGTTCCTTCATATTAGCCCAGAATCGCTTTCCATCTCCCCAGGTGGCAGTAAGGTTGGACTGATAGAAGACTGCCTTTGCCTAGCGGATAGCCCAGGTGCATGAGTTTCGGGTGGCACGGTACAGCTGCCGATCCGAGAGGCAGCCAGAGTGAAGGGCACGGTGTCATAGGTTATCATGGGCCTTCATTTGGTCGAGCAAGGACCGATTTACCCAAGGGGAGGATTTTGTTTTTTCAGTTTGCTTAACATAGGGAGCAAAGATGTCACAGGCAGCTTGGAAGGAGCTGATGAAGAAGGACAGGGCGGCATCCACTGATGACTGGTGATTTATTGGGGAGCAGTCGAGGTGGAGAAGGTGGTCACGGAGATCTGTCAGGGAGCCTTTTTTTAGTTGGCGATACAAGGAGATCCTCGGGGGGGGGGCTTCCAGCTGTTTGACCAGTGGCAGGTAACTGGGGAGTGATCACTGAGTGAGTCAGAGAGGACCTGGATATCCTGCAAGCGCTCAAGGTGGTTTGTGAAGATGAGATCAAGGAGAGAACTAGTGCCCCTGCGTTAGTCAACTCTAGTGGGGCTTTGGACCATTTGTGAGAGGTTAAGGGCTGCAGCTGCATCCTTGAAGGAGGATGTGTGAGGGGCAAGCCAGTTGCTGTTGAAATCTCCTTGGGCAATGATTTCTGAGTTTTTTGGTAGTTGGGTGATGATGTTGAGGATGGAGAAGAAAGCCTTCTTTTGGTTTCGAGGGGGTATATAGACTGACATTAGGTAGAGGGATTTACCTGACTTGCCAACTGCTAACTTAAGGGTAAGGGACTAGGCACCTGCCATGGGGTTCAATGTAGCAATTGTAGAGCCTTGTAGGGGTTCCTGAAGGTACATCGCGCACCCCCCCCCCACCCTGTCTATCCAGCCTGTCTGATCTGAAAAGTGTGTAGCCTGGTATGTGAACAGCCGAGTCTGGGATGGTTAAAGATAGCCACGTCTCTGATACAGCTAGTACGTTAGGGTTGTGGAGGCAGACCCATGCTTGGAGAGATGTGAGATTCTTTTGGGCTACATATATTAATTGTTGGCCAGTCGTAGAACTTTGGATTGCATAGAGAGGCAAGGGGTGGGGGTAGTGGGGTCGGGATTGGGGTGGATATTTCCCATAAGAAGCAGTAGGATGATGGAGATCCTAGATAGTGCACTTTTGAGGGACAATTTATGAATTCACGGAGTGGGGTCAGCACTTAGAGGTAGCTTGTTGACATAGTGAGAGCAGGCAAAACACAGTATTTCTTGGCTATAAAGGAAGGGGGGAACCACAGCAGTAGGCAGCAGATGGCAAGCAGCAAGAGGGAGGTAGGAAGGGTAGGAGATGGTCTCTGAAGGAGGAATAATTATGGGGAGGACAGCAGTGTTGGTGTTATTGTGGCAGAAGGGGTAGTGCTGGGTTTTGCAAGGAAAAGGTATGGGGGGAGAGTCATGGAGAGGAGAGTGAGCAATGCCATCATTCTATGAAAGAGAGGGAGAGAGAGGACAGGAAATGAACTTGGCTATTATGATTGTTGATAATATAGTTCCGGACTTATAGTTACATGTGCAAATACTGGGGAAAGGCAATATGCTAATTCTGGCTGAGAGGAGTGAGGAGATAGCGAGTAGAAAGTAAGTGGTGAAACGAAGGTAATTATGTGTTTTCACAATACCAGACAGAGTATCTGACAGCTGTAATGACAGCTGCTTACCAGAGTCAAGAAAATTTGCAGTCAGTAATAAAAAATGTGATGCTGATCAATTTTGTGACCCAGAGCTTACAATGTTAATATATGTTATGTGCATTTGTTTTTTGCTGCAGATAACAGGTATCCAAGTCCAATTTCATTGACAGAGTAACTCATTCCCCTGAAAGATGCATGTGGTGAGAAATAAAAAATGTATTTTAAAATCACCCCTAATTACCTTCCATCAGTAGAAGCCTAGTGTCCATTGTTTGTTACTGTGATTAGGAGCTTTGTCACATCCTAGAAGGGAAAATTATGTGCACTAAATTTTATGGCTGTGGGTGGAGCCTACAACCATTTTGCAATCTGTTGCTTGAAAGTGGAGTTTCATCGAACTCATTTTTTGGACATTTCAATGTATTCTTCCACATCTACAAATCACTATGACAACTAAAATAAATTAATCCCTTCTTTCTGTTTAGAATGCTGGAGATGTAACTCCAAGCTGCTTATCTGAGGGTCATTAGGAAACTGAAACAGCTTGTTAAATATTGGTTGCCTATTAAACTGGATATTTGTTTACCCCTTTTGAAATGCTACAGCTTGCACATTTAAATGATTAGCATTTAAACATGTTTTGCTAATAATTCAGTTGGGGATGAATATATTTCATCCTGTCTACCTCTGATATGCTCAATGATTAGGTATACAATGGTTGTGGTGTCATTCATTGTTGATTGAGTTCATAGGAACATAGATTTTGACTTGCAGGGTTCTATGACTCCATCACACGTAATAGTGGCTACTTTTTGTGGAACATCACTGCAAAAAATGGAATAACAGTTTTAATAAACTGACTAAATGTTCAAATATCAGCTCCCCACATATTCCAGATGACATTCTACTGAAGGTAGACATGCTGCTGCATCCACCACCTCCACCCATCACCATGATATGTGAGGCAAAAACATTGCCCCTGTGCTCCATCTGTACTATTGCTAGAATGATTATCTAGGCATGCTTACTACAAAGATTTATACTGTTGACTGCACGTGGGTAAGTCTCTAATTGCTCAAACTACTTCACATAACCATAGATTTCTTTTCAATTTATTTTCCCCTTCATGCAACTTACACTACTTCAAACAAACCAAGTGCAGTGTTTGTCCCACATAACACTTATCCCGCCACACACACAACTTCATGACTTCTAAAACTACTGTATTCCTCAATTCTATTGCCCTGCCTAAAACACTTTCATGCTTTCCCTTTGTACTACTCAACCCACTGGACAAAACATTATCACAGATCCTTCACCTCACTGCTGCATTTTGTGGCCTCCTGTAACAAGGTCTGATTTCTCATGCTTTCAACCATGTTTGTCAATAACTTACTTCCATGATTATCACACCCTTTATCATGCTTACCGCAACTATAGTTTAACATCTTTTTCCACAGAGCATACAAGACCTGTTTCAAAACTCATATTACTTGCATGGCACAAAGGGAGTACCTGACCCTCTGGAAAGTACAACTTTATCATTCAAAATGAGCACCAATTAATAGACTTTTTCTAATCTGATCCTACAAACATTGCTAACTGTACACCACCAGCAAAAATACTTTGCTTTCCATCCTTTTGCACATTTCACACACAAAATATCTTCCACCCCACCTTACAAAACACAAAACTGAACCTACCCATGCATTCTGTTAACAACAACTCAACAAATGTACATGACTAACCTCATATAGACTACAATCTCCTCTTGTCCTACTGGTTACACACCCTTACACTTTTCCTCACCACTTTAATTTAGCACACCTACACCACTACATCTTTATTTCACACCTTATCTATGCCTTCTTACAAAACCAGATTATTTCCCTTGCATTTCTATGTACAACAACCATCTAACATGGCATAGCGCAACTACATGTCCTCTCTGTACTGTTTCACTTATACAGTTTTACTTCACTCTACGTCTACAACTCCTATCTACACTTCAATAATACACATCAATAATACGCAGTTCAAACCTGTGTGATTTGGTGCCTTTTTTCTCGTAGTACTTTCCTGTCGGCATAGTAGTGGAGATAGTTTTTTACTTTTAGCCAAATCTCCACCTTGTGCCTAAAGTGCTTTTTACTTTCAGCCAAATCTCCACCTTGTGCCTTAAAGTGCCCAGGAACTGCATATAAGCCTAATGTAATATTTATCCTTAAAGGAAATGTAGAACAGATATTACTGCATGTATTGTGGCCAAATTAACTCAAAATCAGCCTAAAAGAAAATGTAACTGTGATTACAGCATATACTGTGAGCAAAAAAAAAAAGAACTTAACCTTAGGAGCAGCCATCTTAACCATCTGTTAATAGCCTTAACAATGCTCTCAGCCATGTCCCGATATCAGGGTTGTTTTACAAGTCTCCACCCCATTTCTCTGTACTGTATAAATAATTGTTACCTGCTTCCTCTCCACAGCTATCCAAATCCTGACTCCCAGTCAGGTGGACCGATGGTCGCGAGGGTCTGGTGCAGACGCCCCCCCCCCGAGAAGCTGAACTGCTGCAGGTGCAAAACTGCGGACACAGCAGCTCCAGAATGGTGGCGCAGTTTAAACCTGTGTGCTCCCCTTGGAGTGCTGCGCATCGGCTCCCCTGCCCCACCACCACCCTTGGTTGACACTCAACTTTATAGAGTGAGTTAGCCAATAGGGACGTGGTGCTGTTTTAACCAATCAGCCCACTTTTCCACCTGCAGATTATATTCATTGACCACTAAAGGGATCCTGCCTGCCAACACTTATCTCTCTTACTTTATCCCATACACGAGTATGTCCCTTGTAGTGTTCTGTATACTCGCTTTACTCCTCACAGCGCTGTCCCCCCCCACTATCCCTGCAATGAATCTCTCCAGCTGTATTGTAGGCACACATCTGCCAGAATTTCAGCCTCTTTGTGCAAATCCCCCCACTGCTCCTGGCATTCCGATCTGTTTTCCGCTCACCACTAACACACATCACATGCTGGACCACCCCATTGCCCCACCACACCCACCACTGACGTCCACCCCCCCCCCTGTACACAGTAGAAGATGGGCCCTCTCTGTCCTAGCCATACCTGCCCTCAACTCCCTACCCATCCCCTGCACTGCTTTCCCCCAGATCCTTACATCTGCCCAAGTGCCTCTACCACAACCGCCATAGTCCTCTTCTCCATCTCATCACCTTACTCCTCATGCTTTCTGGGAATGTCCACCCTAACCCTGGACCTGGACCCTCTACCCCCCATTGCCCCATACTGGGCATGGCCTCAGCATTGCCTCTATGAATATCTGCAGTGTCCCAAGGAAGACTGCTGCACTATAGTGTTGGGTCTCCCAACACTCGCCCGACATTCTTGCCGTAGTGGAAACCTGGCTCTCCCAATCAACTCCCCACTCTGCTGTCTCCGTCCCTGGCTTCACCTTTTTAGAGAAGATCGGGTGGGTAAGCATCGTGGCGGATGCGCTGTCTACCTGCGTGGCTCCCTCATGAGCCATGTACTACCTACCCCCAAGCTCGACCATGGTGCCCAAGCCATCACCCTAAAAATCACCCCTGACCCAGGCCATGGCCCTCTTTACCTTACAACCACTTACATATCCCCACGGGCACAAAGTCTAGCTGTCCACTCTCTCACTGACTGTCTCTCTACCCTGCCACACAAAGCTGAACAGCTCGTCCTAGGTGACCTCAACATCAACTGGCTTGGCTCCACTACAACACACATTAAGGACAACTTCACAGCCCTTGACCTATCTCAATTAGTCACTCATCCCACCAGATTTAATCAATCAAGTGGGTCCAGCTCCCTCCTTGATATAGTACTCTCCAACCACCCCCACAAATTCAAGTCTATTAATGTCCTAGCCAACTCCCTTAGTGATCACTCACCAATTCTCTGTTTCTGGTCCTCCCCCATGCTCAATCCCATGCACAAAGCCATCCCTTGTCACTGCTTTCACCCTGGGGACCTTAATAAACTAAAGCAGTACCTAGCCCAGCTCGACTGGTCTCCGATCTCCCTCGCAACGGATATAGATACTGCTCTAGCCTTCCTCACCAGAGCCTTCTGCAAGGCCTGTGACATCTTTGCCCCTGTCACCAGCACCCACTCCAAGAGACCCAATGCTGCCTGGATATCCCCCTCACTGATCCAGCAACTGAAGCAGTGGGATAACCTGTGGCATATTGCTGTTGAGTCCAGCAGGACAGCTGACAGACAAGCATACAATGCCGCTCGCAACCAATGCACCTGGGCCATAAGGCAGACCAAGGCCAGATACTATCAAACCGCCTTGGCCTCATCCTGGGGCTCTGCCCGAGCTTTCTGGGATAACATTAAGGAGCTTAATGGGAAAACCCGCACCCCCCCTTTCTCAGATGGTTATTAACGGTGCAATTAATACTGACCTACCACGTGTTGCCGACTGCCTCAACGCAACATTTTCTGACCTAAATGCAGTCCTTCCTGCCCACTTCTTCTATCCTATCCTTGAATCTAACCGCCCTGCTATTGCTCGACCCCCATTTCTCTTCTGGAACATATCTCCCCATGACGCTAAGCCACTCCTCCTAAAAGCCCTCTCCTTCCGCAACCCTAGTTGAGACCCCCTTGATTCCAGGATTCTCCGCCTAACACTTGATATCATGTTAGCCCCCCTTACTGACCTTCTTAACTGATCCCTATGCCTTGGCCAATTCCTGAACGCATGGAATTTGGCTGAAATTACCCTTATCCATAAAATTGGAGACCGCACATTACCAAACAACTACAGACCTATCTCCATCCTGCCCCCCAAAGCCCTGGAGAAAGTAGTATCCACCCAACTAGTGGATTATCTATCCAAGCACAACATACTATGCCCAGAGCAGCATGGCTTCCACCCTGGACACAGCACCACTACAGTCCTATTGGAGTTCTCCCACCAAATACACTCTGCACTTGATGCTGGGGAGATCACCGGGGCAGTGTTCATTGACCTATCCAAGGCCTTTGACACTGTGTGTCACCCACTATTGCTTGACTCCCTCCGACAGCTTGGTGTCTCTACTGGCCCTCTGGCCTGGTTCTCCAGCTACCTCCGTGACAGATCTCAACGGGTCAAAATAAATGATATTTTATCAACTGCCCTGCCTGTTTGCTCTGGGGTCCCTCAAGGCTCCATCCTGGGCCCCACATTGTTCAGTCTTTTTCTAAACACCCTCCCCAGCTCCTGTTCTGGCAAAATGCTTCTATACACCGATGACGCAGTCCTCGTCGCCTCACACCCCAACCCACTCACACTCCAGAGCTCCTTGCAACTCACCTTCAGCCAAGAGGAAAAGTGGCTCCTCGACCATCGTCTGGTTCTGAACCTCAAGAAGACAAAATCTATGATTTTTGCACACAACCAAAGTAACTCCAGAAATGCTTCCCTCTGCATCATCCCCAGCACCCTACACCCCCTTGAACAGGTATCAACACACAAATACCTGGGCATCACCTTTGACTCAGCTTTCTCCTTCCATGCCCATCTTAACTCTCTGTCCTCTGCCATGAATGCCCAGATTGGACTCCTCTACCGCCACAAAGACTGCCTCCCTGAGTTTGCCCTATGGCTGGCTATCACCTCCTCCATCCTGTCTTTGGTTGATTATGAACTCCCTACCTATGCAGCTGCTGACCCCACTGCCCTCACCAAAGTCCAGACCTCTATCAACAAAGCCTGCAGGCTCCTGACTGGCGCCCCTAGCAGAACCCACACATGCCAGCTCTACTCCACCTCAAACCTAGTCACTTTCGAAGAACACCTGCAATACCACACATGTATACTAGCAAAAACAACTCTACTTGGGCTCTCCCCCCCAGGAGTCACTACATCCCTTCAACGGGCCTCCCATTCGGTTGTCACCTGAAACACAGCAAAAGCCACCTTCCAGGTGCCAAGAGCCAGGACCTCGCTCGCCCAAAAGTCTTTCCACTACAGAGCACCATCCTGGTATAACTCCCTCCCCATGCACATTACTAACATCTCCAAAATCAGACCCTTCAAAATCACCTTACGCAAACACCTCACTGACATTCAGAACTGTAAATGCCCATTATAGGGCCTTACCGAGAGCGCCGTTTCTGAACCAATCTGCAAACATAGACCCCCCCAGGCAACCACCAGCTAGTACTCCTAGTCTCTTATAATATTACGTATGTACTAGTTTACTTAGAATAGCTTCTTGTAGCCTGCACACTATGCACTGTAATCTGCGTGCTCCACTGTGTCACTGAAATTGCTTAGTTTTGTATGCTCTTCTGTATCTCACCTAGATTGTTCAATAAAATGCCTTGCTTTGTATACTCTTTTGTATCTCATCTGTATTGTTCTCCACTGTCTTGCTCCACCAATATGTTGTCTACCCTCCCTGTGACGAGGTGCCTTTGTAAATGAGTCTTTGACTCAAAGGTTGTAAATCCGAATTGTGAATAAATAAATAAAATAAATAAACATTAACAAGTGTTTTAACCAAATTCACAACCCTCTTTATAACCTTGCTTTTTCTCACTCCTGCTACTCATATTATTCTCATGTTAGCACCATGCAGGCTAAACAACTGCAAAAATTCACTTCACTTCTAAAATGCTATGAGGACAATCAGTCTTACTCCCACCACATCACTACACTACCCACCCATGGCATACATCCCCAAAACACCATTACCTGCAATGATTTAATTCTTCCTTACTATGTGACATACATGCCAAGGATCCACTACATGACAGAATTTGGCATTAATGCTCTACAAATGCACAGATGCACCACTATTTATAATTTACTATATCATCTACTTCTAATTACAAAATTACCATTTTCCAAAAACCATCTCCTATCACCAGTCCAAAATAATGCCATAGCAAGACTGAATAGACCCCATAAGATATTCCCCTCACTTTTCTTTTCCGGACTATACCTGAAACACTACTTCTTAAAATGCAAGGACTTTCACTAATACTTTTCCTTCCTTCATCCGTTTTTTCACCCTTTTAAACCATAACTTGTATCCAACACAAAAGCCACAATCAGACACCAAAACACAATATAAGGTATGTAATTATTGGAGTGGTATCTACCCTTTGGTACTTTAAGGACCCACAGCCTACAACACATGCACAACCTCACAAACAACATTACGCAGCTGTAGTGGCTCTGACCAGAGTTTTTTTGAGGAGCTGAAACATTTAAAGAGACTGGTGGCAGAATAGCAGCCTGCTCATTTCAGTAGCTAAAACACTTGTTGAGACTGGTGGCGGGCATAGCAGCCCACTTATTTTAGCTGCTGAAACACTTGTAGAGACTGGTGGGAAGAAGAGCAGTCTGTTTATTTCAGGAGTTAAAAAACTTGTAGAGACTGGTGGCAGGCATATCAGCCTGCATCTAAGAGACTGGTGGCAGGCATATCAGCCTGCATCTAAGAGATTGATGGCAGAAATAGCAGGCTGTTTATTTCATGAGCTGAAACACTTGGAGAAACTGGTGGCCTGCATAAATACTTGCTTATTTCAGGAGCTGAAACACTTGGAGAGACTGGTGGCAGGCATAATAAACTGCTTATTTCAAAAGCTAAAGCACTTAAAGAGACTGGTGGCAGGCATTGCAGCCCACTTAGATCAGGAGCTGAAACACTTAAAGAGAATGTTGGCAGAAATAGCAGGCTGCTTATTGCAGGAGCTGAAACACATGTAGAGACTGGTGTCAGGCATAATAAGCTGTTTATTTCAGGAGATAAAGCACTTAAAGAGACTGGTGGTGGGCACAGCAAGCTACTTATTTCAGAGGATGAAAGACGCGGAGCAACTGGTGACAAACATAATAACCTGCTTATTTCACAAGTTAAAACACTTGGAGAGACTCATGGCAGGCATAGCAGCCTGCTTATTTCAGGAGCTGAAACACTTGGAGACTGGTGGCCAGCATAATAACCTGCTTGTTTCAGGAGCTGAAGCACTTAAAGAGACTGGTGGCAGGCATAGCAGCCTGCTTATTTCAGGAGCAGAAACACTTGTAGAGACTGGTGGCAAGAATGGCAGCCTGCTTATTTCAGGAGTTGAAATGCTTGGAGAGACTGGTGGCAGACATAGCAGCCTGCATCTAAAAGACTGATGGCAGGAATAGCAGGCTGCTTATTTCATGAGCTGAAACACTTGGAGAAACTAGTGGCCAACATAATAACCTGCTTATTTCAGGATCTGAGACACTTAGCATGCCTCAGACAGCTAGTTTTGAAACCTACTCGTGAGGGAGCAAACTTAGACCTCAAACTCTCAAATGCGGACAGTGAGAGGATCTTAGATCTAGAAGTGGGTAGCCATTTGGGAACAAGTGACCACCAAACAGTGTGGCTCATGATAAACTCAGCTACAGAGTCAAGCCATACAAAAGTGAAGGCTCTGGACTTCAGGAGGGCTGACTTTGGCAGGATGGGAGAGTGCCTTAGAAAAGCACTAGCAAACAGGCTAGAAGGAGGGGCAGAGCAACAATGGGGAAACATCAAAACTGCCATCACAGAGGCAACAAGCCTTTGTGTGAAGCAAATAAACAAATCAAAATGAAAGAAAAAGCCACTATGGTTCTCAAAAGAGGTGGCGGTGAAGGTTAGGGAAAAAGATAGCATTTAGGAAGTATAAGGAAACACAGAAGGAGCAGGACAGATAACTGTACCAGTTAAGGCAGAAGGAAGCAGGGAGGGTAATCAGAATAGCAAAGGCCCAAACTGAGGAAAAGATAGACAACTCAGTTAAGAAGGGGGATAAAACCTTTTATAGGTATATCAGGGAGCGTAGAAAGACAAAGGGAGGGATAGTGAGGCTGAATAGAAAGGACGGTGGGTGGGCAGAGAGGGACAGTGAAAAAGCAGGAATACTGAATGAATACTTCTGTTCAATATTCACAAAAGAGGAGGGAGGTACTCAATCCAATTAACAGGAGCACTCTGGATAGGGGGTCGATCCCAGTCCTTTCACAGAAGAAAGGGTTCTGATAGAACCCCAAAACTGAAGGTGGACAAAGCAATGGGGCCAGATGGAATTCACCCCAGAATTCTAAAAGAATTAAGCAAGAACTAGTGACACCACTGACTACCCTTTTAACAAATCATGGGAGGATGGTGTGATACCTGAGGACTGGAGGAAGGCAGATGTGATTCCCTTCACAAAAGTGGGACCAAGACAGAGGCAGGAAACTACAGACCTGTCAGTTTGACCTCTGTGGTAGGAAAAGTGATGGAATCACTTCTGAGGAATGAATTGTTGAGTACCTAGAGGCCAGTGGGGCACAGGACCCAAAGCAGCATGGGTTCACAGTGGGAAGGTCATGTCAGATGAATCTAATTGATTTCTTTGACTGGGTGACCAAAGTGGTAGACCAGGGAGGGACTGTGGATATGGCCTACCTAGACTTTAGCAAGGCATTTGACACAGTCCCATACAAAAGATTACTAGTCAAATTAACCAGCCTGGGAGTGGGTCCCAGGGAGGTAGCCTGGGTAAAACATTGGCTGGACATCAGGACACAGAAGGTAATTGTAAATGGAGTGCACTCTGAAGAAAGAGGGGTTACTAGTGGGGTACCGCAGGGTTCAGTACCGGGTCCAGTCCTTTTTAATGTCTTTATAAGTGACATTGCAGAGGGACTGAAGGAAAAGTATGCCCCTTTGCAGATGACACAAAGATCTGCAACAGGGATGATACACAAGGAGGCATGGAAAGGATGAGAAGGGACTTGGCAAGGTTGGAGGAATGGTCAGAAGTATGGCAGCTTGGATTCAATGCAAGTAAGTGCAAAATAATGCAGCTGGGAAACAAAAACCCAGGAGAAGATTACACAATGGGGGAGGGGGGAGGTAGTAACAACAACAAAAATGGAAAGGGACCTGGGGTAATCATATCAGATGACCTTTAGGTTGGCAAGAAATGTGAGAAGATGGTAGGGAGGGCTGGGGGATACTGGGATGTATAGGGAGAGGCATCACCAGGAGAAAACAGGAAGTTGTTATCCCCCTGTACAGACAGTTGGTGAGACCCCATCTGGAGTACTGCATCCAGTTCTGGAGACCCCATCTCCGCAAGGACATAGACAGGATGGAGGCAGTTCAGAGGAGGGCAACCAAAATGGTTCAGGGTCTGCAAGAGAAGCCATACAAGGAGAGACTAAAGGAGCTTAATATGTATACCCTTGAGGAAAGGAGGGAGAGGGGGGACATATTAGAAACATTTAAGTACCTCAGTGGAATCAACAAAGTCCAAGAGGGTAGCATCTTTCAGAAAAAGAGATGTGCAAGAACAAGCGGACACAATTTGAAGATGGGGGGACGGCTCAGGGGCAATGTGAGGAAGTATTTTTTCACAGAGAGGGTGGTGGACGCATGGAACAGCCTTCCTGAGGAGGTTGTGGGGTCTAAAACTGTGGGAGAATTCAAGAATGCATGGGACAGACATAAGGCAATTTTTGTGGGGGTAGGAAGAAATAGGCTGTTGGTTAAATAGGATCTGCAGCTTATCCTCTAGGTAGGGAAATTGGCAGACTAGGTGGGCTAAGCGGTCCTTATCTGCTGTCAAAGTCTATGTTTCTATGTATTTTTTCACGGAGAAGGTGGTGGATGCATGGAACAGCCCTCCTGTGGAGATTGTGGGGTCAAAAACACTGGGGTAATTCAAGAATGCATGGGACAGACATAAGGCAATTCTTGTGGGGGGGTAGGAAGAAGTAGACTGTTGGTTAACTACGATCTGCAGCTTATCCAGTAGGTAGGGCAATGGGCAGACTAGGTGGGCCAAGCGGTCTTTATCTGCCATCAAAGTCTATGTTTCTATGTTTCTATGTTAGAGAGACTGGTGGCAGGCATAATAAAATGCTTATTTCAGGAGCTGAAACACTTGTTGAGACTGGTGGCAGGAATAGCAGCCTGCTTACTTCAGGAGCTGAACACTTGGAGAGACTGGTGTCAGACATAATAACCTCCTTATTTCAGGAGCTAAAACACTTAAAGAGACTGGTGGCATGTATAGCAGCCAACTTATTTCAGGAGATGAAACACCAGAGCAACTGGTGGCAAACATAATAACCTACTTATTTCATGAGTTGAAATGCTTGGAGAAACTTTGTGGTAGGCATGGCAGCCTGCTTATTTCAGGAGTTGAAACACTTGGAGAGGCTGGTGGCCGGTGTGAGTATTGTGGGATACAAATTTGACACAGCAGGCAGAGCTCAGGTGCATAAAAGACGCTGGAATGCATCTGTCATTTTATTAAAAGTCAAAAATATTGACAGAATGGAAAAAAAATGTGTTAGTTCAATAACCAACAGAAAATTCCAGGTCTCTGCTTCCCTCGCAGAGCCTGTGGCTTAACTCCAGCCAAATCGGTGTAATAAACCTCTTACACTGATACAAAGAACTGTCTCAGCACACATATAGGTCCTTCTCCTTCATAGTCATCACACCATCTGACTTGGCTCTACTCTCCTCCCCTAGTGGTGAGCCCTAGTTATAGCCCTAGGGATTACATCACTCTCTGAGGGGGAGTTCCCATTGACCATGACATTACATAATAGGAGGAGTTTCCATTTTATCCCATGCCTTATCATGCAGGGGCTTTTTATTTGGCCCATTTTGCCCAAATATGCTTTATTTTATGGGCAGCCCCAGTTAACCCTCTCTGGGGCTGTCACAGCACTGTTTTAATTATTTTAAATATTGGGGACACTATGGGATTAAATCAAAGCGCAGTCTGCACTGAAAGATTATCTCCCGCTCGGGAGCTGTATTTTCAGCACAACACGCGACATTCATCAGCCCTTTATTCTGGGCTTTTTTTATACCCTAGTGTACCATGCACATTTTACATATCTCCAAGATGAGAGGTTCTAGTTTCTAATCCAATGTGCACAGCAAGGGTTTTTTTTTAAAAGAGGACAGCAAAGAAAAGGCTAGGGTTTGGTCAGGCTGGCCACCCAGACAAAGAAACAAGAAAAGAAAAAGAAGGAAAATGAGAGGATAGAAAAGGGCGAGAGAAATAACACAAGGGAGACAAGAACTGGCACATGTGACTCTTTATTCTTTATTTCCAGGGTCTGTATACTAATAACAGGTAGCACCCTGTTACACACCTCCCCCCACCAAGAGGCAACAGATTTCTGTTGTCTAAACACCCTCCTGAAACCCTAGGAGGATTGGTGCTTCCGCCCACCCATTCTCAGAAACTCCACCTCAGGGACCCTTAAACAATACAGTTATTTATAACAGATATAACTATATCTATATCTATACTCTGTACATTTTACCTGAAGTACAAACACATTTTCTCAACATGTAACCTTCAGTTTATTTCTTTAAGTTATTTTACTTCAGGAGTTCACTGTAACATTTTGTACAAAAAGCAAGAAAATATGTTAACATCACATATATTTCATCTTGTTTCCATCACATTTGCCCCATATCTGGACAAAAAGTCAGCACTGAGGTGTTTGGAACCCATCCTGTGTGTGATGGTAAAGCGATAGGGTGGCAATGCTAAGTACCATTGCATGATCCTACCGTTTTTATCTTTCATTTGTTGAAGCCAACACAGGAGATTGTGGTCTGTCACCACCATAAATTCCCTGCCCCACAAATAATATTTGAGTGCTTCTACTGCCCATTTCAATGCCAAACATTCTTTTTCAATGGTAGACTATTTCTGTTCTCTCTCGTGTAATTTTCTGCTTATATATTTCACCAGGTGTTCCTCACCTTTGTGTTTCTGGGACAACACCACCTCAATGCCTGTGTCAGAGGCATCAGTGTGAAGTTCGAAGGTGTTTGTAAAATCGGGACTACATAACACAGGGTAGGAACAGATTAAAGCTTTGGGGGTTAAGAAAGCCTCATTACAATCATTAGTTCATTGGACCTTATCAGCACATTTGTTTTGCATCAAGTCTGTCAGTGGGGTGTAGATGGTGGTAAAGTCGTGGATAAAACATCTGTAATAGCTGACTAGGCTTAAGAAGGAGCGGACATGATGTTTTATCTCTGGTATAAGGCTGTTTGCCACTGCCTCTGCTTTACTGATATCAGGCTGGATAATCCCTTTTCCTATTATAAACCCCAGATATTTTGTCTCAGTTTTTGCTATGGCACATTTTGCAGGATTGATGGTCAGACCTGAATCAGTAATGGACTGTATGACAGCACTCAAATGAATTAGATGAGTCTGCCAATCAGGTGAAAAAATGACAATGTCATCCAAATGACTGTATAAGGTATGGGTGCATAAAACCCTATCCATGTAGCGCTGGAAGGTGACAGGTGCCCCATGTATTCTGAATGGCATTGTTGTGAATTGGAATAGCCCTACTGAGGTACTGAATGCAGTCTTTTCTTGGGCTTATAAAGATAATGGAATCTACCAGTACCCCTTTGTTAAGTCCAGGGTACTAATGTACTAAGCTGATCCAATTTTACCTAGAAGGTCATCCACCCTGGGCATTGGAAAACCATCAAAGGAAGAAAGGGCATTGATCTTACGAAAATCCAGATGAAGTCTGATTCCTCCTTTCTTTTTGGGTACTACTACCATCGGTGAAGACCATGCGCTATGGGATGGGACTATTACCCCTAGTGCTTCCATGTGCTTGACTTCAGTGACAACATCCTGTCTGACCTTCTCAGGCAAGCGATAAGGTCACTGATGAATAGGCTTTTGTTTGTTCCATATGTGCAGGTATGTTATGTACCACCCCCTTTTCTCTACCTGGTATGCTAGTAAAGTTAGCCCCATAATATTGTAACAGATCCCCTATTTCTTGTTTCTGGGCATCATTCAGCTCAGGGTTGATTTGCACCTCATCCATCTGGGACCTAGGGTCCAGTCTTTCATAAGCTACATCCAACTCACTGCTTTCAGACTCAGGGTACATAAAACAGCTGAGCATAGAGTTTGCTCTTTCCTGCCACTTACATAATAAGTTAGCATGGTACACTTTCAAAGCTGTTTTTCTTTCTTGTGTTTTAATTTCATAGTTCACCTTCCCCACCTGTTTGATCACTTCAGAGGAACCCTGCCATTTCATTAAAAGTTTATTGTCCTTGGAAGGTAATAACAATAACACCTTCTCCCAGGATGAAAACATTTGTCTTTCAGCCCTTCATCATAACCAGATTTTTGATCAGCTTGCCTTTGAATCACGTTCTGATGTGCCACCTGCACAAATTTAACCAATTTCTTTCTTGAGTTGGTCCTGTAATCAATTATGTTACTGTGGCTGACCTCCTTCCCCTCCTCCCAGTGTTCTTTTACTATGTCCAAGGGACCCATGGGTTCCTACCATACAAAAGAGTAAAGGGAGAAAAACCCAGTAGCTTGGGGCACCTCACAATATGCAAATAATAGATAGGGTAAGTACTTGTCCCAATCCCTTCCTTCCTCCTGGACATATTTTTGCAGCATGTACTTCAATGTTTTATTGAACCTGTCAACCAGTCCATCAGTCTGGGGGTGGTAAGAAGAGGTTCACACTGCTGTAACCTCCAAAAGTTTATACAACTCCTTTAGGAGGATGGAGGTGAAGTTCATACCTCGGTCTGTGAGGATAACCTGAGGAATACCTAGCTGACTAAAAATTTTTGCCAATTCCTCGGCGATCCGAGGGGCAGTAACAGTGTGCATAGGTATTGCCTCAGGGTATCGGGTGGCATAGTCACGGACCAGAAAAATAAAATGGTTACCCTTAGCACTCTTAGTTAAGGGGCCTACCACATCCATTGCTATCATTTCAAATGGATGCATAACAGCTGGTAAGGGTTGTAGGGGCACCTTATCTTTCTTTCTGCCTTTTGCCACCATCTGACACACAAGGCATATCCGGTAGTACTCTGCTACCTGATCATGAATCCCTGGCCAGAAAAACCAGTGGGTCAGCTTACCCAGAGTTTTGTCTCGGCCCTCGTGACTGGCCATAGGGATATCATGGGCCAGTACCATCAGTTTATCCCTACACCTCTGGGGAACCATCATTTGTTTCAGCTGCTCTCCTGTCACAGGATTAATGCATGTTCTGTACAATATCTCATTTGACAATACATACCGAGGTTGTCCCTGTACAGCTACTTGGTCCACCTGTGAAAAAAAGGTTTTAATATCTCATCCCTGTTTTGCTCCTCCTGACTTTTAGCCCCTTTTAACACTGGGGCCCATTCAGAAATCTCAGGTATCGCAGTCTTATGAGTGACTCTCCACTTCTGCTTTTCCCTCCTTTTTTCATTCTTGTTTTTTCTGGATTTTTCAGGGATCTCAAATACTTCTGGATCAAAAGGGAAAATATCAGGAGACTGTTCTTTTCTAGCCTGCGCCCGGGTGGTGGCAGCAACAAAAGGATAACCTGTCTGGGAAGACTTTAACAGTTTATCAAATTTTGGATAGTCCTGACCACTGAGCACGGGCACAGGAAGATGAGGGACTAGACCCACAGCAAGAGTCTGATAATCTTGTTCCACAGTCATTTCTACCATGGCTGTCTGGTAATGATGAACATCCCCATGGACATTGGTTTCCATCCCTCCATGCTGAAAGTTCTTTATAAGGTCAGCTCTTACTAACATCTGTTTACTCCCCGAATCTATAATGCCTAGTAAACTTTTATTTTTATTTATTTATTGAAATTTCGGACAACACTTTTGAGAACAAGCTCATTTCATAGGTTCCACATCAGACAAACAATACATATTGGAAAAGTATGAGACGGAGAACAAACAAAACAAGAAATTATACAAGACATTACAAGAGTGTTTAACTAGAGAAGTTCCAATACATGTGACATTGTACAATGTATGCCATGGTGCATATTTGATTAAAATCTGGAATTCAAATGGTCATATTAGAGGGGGGTGGGGTCTTATGAAACAACCCTTTACAGGAAAATGAGAACAGACTCTGCCTAATATCTAATAATCAACAAGGTAAGGGATGGCATCAGCCAAGGGGCCTCATCAGAGGTGAGAAGGTATGGGACAAAGCATTTTAAAGTGAGCAAGGGCGCAGGAGATATAACGGGGGATAAGGGGAAAGCCATAGAGGGTGAGGGAAAGAGTGGAAAGGATCAAGAGGAAATGTGAAGGAGAATGATTAGCGACTTAGAACAGTTATTTACATGCTGAGAACAGTTATGCATAAGGTCAGGATAGCATAAGGTTAGAATAAGTGCTGGTCACAAGAAGGAAGGTTATTGGAAGCAGTCACAACTGGCATCAACAACTAGCTGTTGCTTAAGTTTAACCTTGAAGGAGTCCAAAGTGGATGCTGAAGTGATGTCATGGTGCAGTGAGTTCATCCATAGCGGGGCATGGTAGGCAAAGGACCTTTGTCCTAGAGAAGTGCGACAGCGGGGTATATTAAAAATCTGGCTACTAGAGCATCTGGTGCAATGACGGTTGATAGTGAGGGTAATAAGCTTTTGCACTCCTGGGGGCATTTTGCCTAAGCTTACTTTTGTGGACAGTAAACATGTTTGGTACATGAGCCTACCTTTGAATTGGAGCCAGTTAGCCTGAGCGTACATGTCACAGTTATAGGACAGACGGGCTGAGCCGGCAAGGAGCCAGCATGCTTTGTTGAGTACAACTATGATGCGGCTAAGAGTTGTTTCAGTAGCTGATCCATAGATTGGTAAGCCATAATCAATAAGTGAGGCAAGAAAGCTTTGAATGGCCAGGCTAAGAGCCTTTGGGGTCAAACATTGCTTATGTCTATAAAGTAGCCCAACGTGGGTGTTAACAGCCTTAACAATGTTGTCAATGTGATAGGCATAGGTCATCATACTGTCAATAGCAATCCCCAGATATTTAAAGAGCTAAACTAGCTTCAGGGAAGAGCCCTCTTCGTTGGTGATAGAAAGAGGGTAAGTTCTGTGCATATTTTGGAAGCTGGAGAACAGCATACAGTAGTTTTAGTCTTGTTGTAATTCATAACTAACTTGTGCTTATGGAACCATCTTTCTATGACTACGAAATTACTCTGTAGCCTGGATTCAAGAACCTTAAGGCCTGGATCACTGGTAAATAAGACAGCATCGTCAGCATATAAAAGGATGTGGCCCTAACAGGAGTAAGGAAGGTTGTTGAGGAAAATGAACTTTTTTGCCCAATTCCCACTGTGGTAACATAGCCCCAGTTAGTCATAGCAAAATGGGAAATATTCAATCCTTTACTCGGGCAGTTCTGTGTGATATGTCCCTTTCTTGCACATATCCTACAAATAAAATCAACATGGTAGGGGGACGGTGCTATCAACCTAGCCAGCAGCAGCAGATTTCTGGAGCTCCCTATTCATATGCTATTTAAATTAATATAAAATACACTTCTGAGACTAGAGCCACTACATGTGGCAAGGCACTGATAGAGGAGGAGATTCTGCATCACGAGCACTGGAATTTAAGCCAAAATGGGGCACACAAAAACAACCAAGCAAGACTTCTTTCTGCCATGCTCCTCGAATGCTAAATCACCAGAGGAACCAGCAGGCCCGTCTCAAGCACTGAATTCCGACTCTAATGCAGCTACCCTGGCGTCGTTACAAATAGCTGTACAAGCACTTACAAAAACAGTCCAGCAAATGGATCAGAAACTAGATAAATTCTCTGAAAAATTTCTCTCGATGGAACACAGATTGGACGCTATGGGGGAAACTACAAAATCAGCGGAGACAATGGCTGGGAAGGCTCTTGCGGCCACTGTTACATCCGTGAAGGAACAAGTGGCCCTGAGAAGCCACGTGGAACAACTTGAGAACGTAATGACAGCTGTCAATGTTAGGGTACTATGAGTGCCCAGGGAAACTGAAGGTGACTCCCTACTATTTTACCTTCAATCCTGGCTGGAGGGTCTGACTGAGATCTCAGATTTTAAAATTACTGAAGCTTATCGCATTACACCTAGACAATCCTCCAATGGATTGTCCAACCCTCGCACCATCCTTTTTACACTGTAATCATCGGGGACAGGGATCGACTGTTGGGGGCCCTGAGAAATAGGGGTCCAGTTCACTTAGATGAGGCCTGGATTCTGTTTTTCCCTGATGTGTCCTACGCCACCTGCATGAGAAAGAAGGCATTTGACGGTATGAAGCAATGCCTTAGAGAACTGGATGTCACTTATTCCCTGCCAGATTGTGTTTCACAGTGAACCACCGTCAATTCCGCTTCACCGATCCTAAAGAAGCAGGGGACTGTGTAGAGAGACTGATTGCCAAATGGCATCATGAGGAACCCTCCTCGGCAGGAGAAGATTCAGATGAGGACTGATGTGTGCCTAAGGGACAGTGAGCCTAGTTACTTTTAATATCTGAACTGCACTATCTTTCTCTATGTAGTTCATTTCTGTAGTCTCTCATCCTTAAAGTGCTGAACAGAGACTTCTGGTGAACTTTGTTTAGTGAACGATTTGAACATCTACAAATGACATCAGTGCTTTAGGACAGTTATTTCTTGAAATGTGCATGTACTAGATACTCCTCATTATCAGTGATTTTATTATTATTTCCTTCGGGTTAATCGTTTAACAGTTTTAAAGCTCTGTGCTCTGAATTATTAATAGGGAAGGGAGATGCTTTATACCTAATTACTCTTCCAAGTGAAAGTCATTTCAGTTTGTTCCGGGAGTCCTGGAGACAAGTTCTCTTCTTCTTGGGTGCCTGTATTAAATTGATCTATGGCACGAGCTGGTCTAGGTGCGAGAAGAAGCTTTCTCTTATAGGCACTAGACGCTTTACTTTACTTTTGATTTCCATGGGCATATTTCCAGAACTACTGCGGGCAGCACCTTTCTTCCACTAGAGGGCGCTCCAGAACAGAGTTTTCCTTGTGAACATGCTGATGTTAACTCACAAAAACGACCCATGGTCGGTTTAATCCATTGTTATACTTTATTTTTTTAATTCATTTACCTTGGGCATTGGCTGCACTATAGCTTCTGAAATCGATGAATCATTTATTTTTTGCATTTGTAGCCTAACCCCCTGATGCTGTTCCAATCAAATAGATAGTCTCAATTCTATGTAATGTATTGCTATGTCGGTATTTTGTATACCTGTTCTGCAACTGAGTATTCTGTATGCTTACATATCAAATACTATAAACAGAAAGTAAAACAAAAATCAATATGGTAGGGTCTCTCTTTGCCAACTTGCTCCCCCACCAGATATTGTTTTTTGGTAAGTTTGATCATATTGTCTTACCAGTGTCATAATTTGGGCTGTGAGGCTTGGGGTTCCTCTGGTCCTTGCAGGTCTAGCCACCAGGTAGTCCTCTGCCAGAGTTATTGTTTGCTTGGCAGTGTCAGATTTGTGCTCTCTTATCCACACCTGCACATCCTGGGGCATAATCTGTAAAAACTGTTTGATGATAATTAAATTCATTATCTGATCGACTGTTTTTACTGTTGCTTTCAACCATTTGAGGCAAAAGCCCTTTAATCTGGCAAAGGCTTCCCTTGGAAGTGCATCCTACATCACATTATGTATCCCCAAGGCTTCCTCTCGCTATGGCAGAGTGGCCATTAGTTTCCTGTTGCCAACATTGTGGAACAAAGTACAAAAATTATTGAAATTAAGCTGCCGCCACAGTATGAATGCCTTTAAATCTCTATATGCTCGGTATGTGTGTGAGCCATGCAACTGCTACCCCAGCCCCTAATTTTAGTCCGAAGCATCAGGCTGCTGCCCTCTGAGCGTAGTTGAATTTATGATCGCTTGTAACCTTTGGTGACCTTAACTCTGTGAGCGTCTCATGCCTTAAATGTTTTTCCCCTCTAGAAATCCTTGTAGGGTTATTATCTCTTCATGGCTTTCGCGGCCGCTACACCTTACTCATCCTGCTGTCTTTTATATATTGCTTAATCTGTGGCTCTTATTCCCCCACCCTGTACCATTTAACTGCCCTATTTCATCTTCGTATTCCCTTTTCACTGCATTCCACTCTTACTATCTCTTTCCTCTGTCCCCTAACTTTTTTCCCTGCCATAGACTAGCCTTTTGGGGGCTCCCTGCCCCTCAGGTGGGAGAAATGCGGATACCGCGTGGTTGTCGCTTCCATAGCCGCCGCCTGAGACACCTAGACCAGACTCCTTACTAGCGAGGTGCAGCATTGCCGATACCCAATCAGAACGCAAGTGTTTTTCTGCTCTGGCATCTGATTGACTCCTGCAGTCTGCTCCTGTGTCTCCCTCAATACTAAGCTAAAGTCTGATTTTCTGTCTAAAACTTGCACAAGAAAGAGCTTTTCTTACTTATTGCCTAACAGTTATGCCCTCTTTTTTTTCCTGTTTGGAGTGTCAAGAGTTGGAACTCTGTTTGATTATGCTCCTTTCTGAATTTCTGTGGTTGGGCCAGGCTTTAGGCATCAAGGAATACCCAATTCTGTTGTCCTGCTGTTTTGGTCCTCCCACTGGTTCAGATGTTCCATTGTCTGTGGGCCCAGTACCTAATGCCGACCCCTTCCTCCATTCCCCGAAAAGAATATGCTCTCCACAGGGGCTCCCTGCCCATAGGCATGGGAAACCCAGGAACCGAGCAGTCGGCGTTGCCTCTCCCGCCACCTGAGAACATAAGCTTGGACTCCCCATTAGCAAAGCATGGCATTAGCAGCCATCCAATCAGAACGTGAGTGCTCTGCGGCATTGGCTTCCAATTGGTTCCTGCAGTCTGCTTCTGTGTCTGTTCTAAACCAAGCATAAATCTGATTTCTATGCCAGAATTTGCCAGAAAAGAGCTGTAATTACTTTTCTCCTTGACTGTTAAGACCCATAGCCTTCTGTTTAGAGTGTTACATTTAGGGATACTGTGTGATTACACTATTTTTGAAATTCTGTGCTTGCGTCAGCTCCCTACACAAGTGGCCGATCACTTCTCCCTACTGAAGTTCCTACTAAGCCTCATCTTAAGTCCTCCTTCAATATTACAGAAGCACTCTGAACTGATATGACTGATGTAACATTGAGTACTTACTTGCATTAATTGCATTAATTGTTTTTTGCTTGTGTTATTTGGCTGTATTGTAAATATCTCTGTATGCATTGTACCATTTGACCTGGAGCTAACAAGGTCCATCTTGTAAATGAGCTTGCTCAACGATGTTAGCCTGGATAAATAAAGATTTTGATTGATTGGTGTATCTTGACCCACCATTTTCTGTGATCCAAACCTTTGCCAGAATGTCTCAGAATTAATGTCATACCTTCTTAGGATCTCTTCCTTTACCTGGTCATAATTATTGGTATCCGGTGCTATGATATGGCTGTACACCAGCTGGGCATGTCCAGATAAGTGTGGTACCAGTCTTATCACCCATTGATCTCTGGGCCAGGTACAGGTTTGAGCAATCTGCTCAAAGGTGGTTAAGTACACCACAATGTCATCTGCCTCAGTGAGCTTGGTCAATTTGATGTCCCGAGGGATGTTTCTGTCAGGCTGCCCTGGGTTCATTGCTCGAATGGCCTGCAAGGCATCATGCCATCTAGCATCTTGTCATCTTCTTTCCTCTTCTTGGTTCTTCTGTTCCTCTTCTCTCTGCTGTCGATCCTCTTCTTGGTCCCTTTCCATGTCCAGCTGTCTCAGGCAAAGCCAACGCAACAGGTCACCTGGATCCTCTGGAACTGGGTCTTCCTTTTGTCTTCTCTCCTCCTCTAATCACTTCTTTTCCCCAGCACACCATTTCTTTTCCTCCTCTAGGGATTCCACATCTTTCTTTAGTGGTTCCTTGGGGCGAACAGCTGACTCCATTCCTGGTATGGGTTTCAACCCCAATTGTTCGGCCTTGGATTTGGTCCACTGGAACTCCTTCCTCCTGGCACCTCTTTCTCTGCTCATGTTTCGGGTATATGACTATACCCCCCCAGCAATGTTTTTCCAAGGCAGTCTAAAAATGCACCAGGTATCCCACTGCTAACACCAGTGTGAGTGTGGTGGGATACAAACTTGACACAGCAGGCAGAGCTCAGATGCATAAAAGATGATGGAAGGCATCTGTCATTTTATTAAATGTCCAAAATATTTACAGAAAGGAAAAAAAAATTGTTAGTTCAATAACCAAAATAAAATCCCAGGTCTCTGCTTCCCTTGCAGAGTCTGTGGCTTAACTCCAGCCAATTCAGTGTAATAAACCTCTTACACTGATACAAAGAACTGTGTGAATTGATCTCTGTTGAAATCTGCGGCCCCTATAGTAGCACAACAAATTTCTTACATTTATAATTTGTCCCTGACTACCGGAACATTTCCAAATGCCTGGAAGAAGGCAAAAGTAATCCTGGTATATAAATCTGATAAAAAAATTGAAATTCAAAATTATAGACCTATTTCCTTACTTCCGATAATATCTAAACTTTTAGAAAAATTTGTAGGGAAGCAATTACAGACTTACTTGGAGGACAATAAAATGTATAATCAATACCAGTCAGGTTTTCATTCTAGTTATAGTACAACGACAGCTTTAATAAAGGTAACCTCTGATATTCAGTCCTTACTGGATAGGGGCCTCCTGGTCAGGGCCATATTTATAGACCTGTCCAAAGCATTTGATACACTTAGTCATACAGTTTTGTTAGAGACTCTGAAGGACACTGGCCTCGACCAGGTGGCCCTGAACTGGTTCAAGGACTATTTAATTGGCAGGACCCAGCAGGTCACTCGAGGAAAGTTTACATCTCAGTTTGCATCTGTTAAATCTGGAGTCCCTCAGGGATCAGTGCTGGGCCCGCTTTTGTTTAATTTGTATACGAATGGTGCTGGTGCCCTAATAAAAGGGGTGAGGCACCACTCATATGCAGATGATGTAATTTTATATACTGAAGGTGCTTCTCTTCAGGAAATTCAGGAAACGCTTCAAGGCGATTTTGACATTTTACAAGAGTACTACAAGTCACGAAACTTGATACTAAATAATAAAAAATCTCAAGTTATGCTTTTTAAAATTAAGCAAATGATTATAATAAATTTACTTCAAATTAAAACGTTGACTAAACATACATTAACACAGGTGAACTCATACAGATATTTGGGAATATGGTTAGATACAAAACTAAAATGGGATTTACATATAGAAAACTTGATTAAAAGACTACATGGTAGATTAGGAGTTTTGTACAGACTGAAAAGATGTATACCATATAAAGCTAGGGTATGTTTAATTAACTCTACAATAATTCTGTTGTTTGATTACGGGGACGTGGTGTATGCCGGTGCATCAAAAACTGTATTGGAGAGGTTGGATACAGCCTTGAATAGATTTGCAAGGTTTGCTTTAGACGCACCTTATTTGGCGCACTGGCACACCATGTATAGTGCCTTAAACTGGACTAGCCTTACGGAGCATAGAAATTTACATATACTGCACTTAGTTCATCAACATCTGAAACAGAAAACTCCTTGTTATTTGGAAGACCAGAATATGTCTACAATCAGCACAAAACTTGGAATTGGTAATTTCAAAAATGAGAACGGCAAAGGCAAACTCTGCATTAACAGTGAGTGGGCTTAAACTTTGGAACGGGTTATCAGATCATCTGAAAACAAAAATAATTGTCCCATGGTACGAGATAAAAAAATGGTTAAAACAGAAGTCTATTAAATCAGTTGACAGTGTCCCTAGTTAAAAGAAAACACTTTATACTATCACCCTTTATTACTGATTTCACTACCATGATTATAGGCTATTTTTATGCCATTCTAAAATGTAAGATGGATACAACTGGGCTTTGTATTTTTACAATTTGTTATGTATGTTGTTGTTTATGGATAAATAATATTATAAGTGCGTCAGAGTATTTTCTAAAAACATGTATCTTTCTATTATATTGTGTGTACATTTTATTTTTATGTAATTGAAAATGTTATGGTTTGTACTGGACCCCACTGAAAATGTGTCTAATCACTCAAAATGTTATCCTTTTCCTGAATTTATAAGGAATAAACTTTTACAACAACAACAAATAGGTCCTTCTCCTTCACGGTCAGCACACCAACTGACTTGACTCTACTCTTCTCCCCGAGTGGTGAGCCCTATTCATAGACCCAGGGATTACATCACTCTCTGTGGGGGAGTTCCCATTGCCCAAGACATTACATAATAGGGGGAGTTTCCATTTTATCCCATGCCTTATCATGCAGGGGCTTTTTATTTGGCCCTTTTTGCCCAAATATGCTTTATTTTATGGGCAGCCCCGGTTAAACCTCTCTGGGGCTGTCACAGCACTGTTTTAATTCTTTTATATATTGCGGACACTATGGGATTAAATCAAAGCGCGGTATGTGCTAAAAGATTATCTCCTGCTCGGAAGCTGTATTTTCAGCACGACACACGACATTCATCAGCCCTTTATTCTGGGCTTTTTTTACACTCTAGCACACCATGCACATTTTACAGATCTCCAAGACAGGAGACAGGTTCTAGTTTCTAATCCTATGTGCACAGCAAGGGGGCCTTTTTGAGAAGAGGACAGCAAAGAAAAGGTTAGGGTTTTGTCAGGTTGGCCACCCTGACAAAGAAACAAAAAAATAAAAAGAAGGAAAATGAGAGGATAGAAAAGGGTGAGAGAAATTACACAAGGGGGACAAAAACTGACACATATGACTCTTTATTCTTTATTTCCAGGGTCTATATACCAATGACAGGTAGCACCCTGTTACAGCCGGCATGATAACCTTCTTATTTCAGGAGCTGAAGCTTTTAAAGAGACTAGTGGCCGGCATAATAACCTGCTTATTTCAGGAGCTAAAGCACTTAAAGAGACTTGTGGTGGGCATAGCAGCCTGCTTATTTCAGGAACTGAAACTCTTTGAGAGACTGGTGACACAGCCTGCTTATTTCAGGAGCTGAAACACTTAACAGAGACTGGTAACAGGAATAGCAGCTTGCTTATTCCAGGAGCTGAAACAGTGACATGACGGAAGACCTAGAAGGGAGAATGCACCTGTTTGTTGATGTCACAAAGCTCTACAACAGGGTGGACACACCAGTGGGTGTGGATAGAATGAGGAGGGATCTGCAGAAGCTTGAGGACTGGTCAAGGGAGTGGCAGTTGAGATTTAACGCAAAGAAATGCAAAATAATGCACATGGGACACAAAAACACAGGAATAACATATCAGCTGGGGAGGGGAAGGGGGAGGATATAGAATGTTGCAAGCAGGGAAGGGACCTAGGAGTTATCATTTCTGTTGACCTCAAGTTAGAGAGTCAGTGTGACAAGGTGGCAGGAAAAGCAAACAGGATGTTCGGATGTATAGGCAGGGGCATCACCAGAAAAACAAGCATTTGTCAATGCCGAATGTTTGCTTGCTGGCATTGGCATTGGTAGTGTAGGAGTTACAGAGCTGCATAATAGGAATGGCAGTGAAGTATTAAACTGAAGCCAACCCCACCACCCTGCAGATACTGACAGGCATTGGGGTGTGCCTTTGGGTCGTCAGGTATAATGATCATGCCATTTCAGCACACCCTACCCTGCAGACACCGACAAATGTCACGGTGTGCCTTGGGGTCTTTGGCCCTTATGTTCACCCCATTCCATCAGGAAATATGGTGAGATGGGTGCTGTATAGGAGAATGGGATGAACTTTGGGGCCGAAGAGTCCAAGGCACACCTTGATGCCTCTCACTGGCTGCAGGGTGTGCGTGGGGGTGGAATGGTATGAGCATTACAGGCAACAATCCCAAGTCACACCCTGATGCCTGTCAGTCTCTACAGGTGAGCATTATAATCTGGAAACCCTAATACCTCGACGTTCATTGGTATTTTCACTCCAAATTTTCAACATTTTTTTTTGTGACCCCCACCTCATGAACAGTGGCAATATCAGTTCGTTAGCTGAAAGCTGATTTTGCACAGTGACTACACTATTTGGCACCACAGGTGCGAAAACAAATTTCGAACAGGATATGAAAAATGACAGCTGTACTGTTCATGGGGAGGTGTAAAAAATGGCAATGTTGAAAATCTACAGTGAAAATATTAAAAAAACTAGTGAAGTCACGAGTGTGTGTAGAAACTGTGCAACGCACACCCCTAATGTAATTAGTTTGGGGATTTTTTACAGCAGATTGTCAACACAGGCATTTTGGGACCTCAGCTCATAAATACTGTCACTGTGATTTTCTTAATCTGTCCCGAACAGTGATTTCTCACAGCGACCATGCATTTCTGTGCTGGAAGTGCAAAAACACATTTCAGCCATGGTGTGAAAAATGACAGCTGTACTGTTCATAAGGAAGTGTGGAAAAATGCCAGTGGTGAAAATCTGGACTGAAAATATTACAAATTCATGAATTTACGAGGGTGTGTGGAATCTGCGCGATGCTTGCTCGTAACAGTCATTTTATGGACTTTTGTCACCAAATTGTTAACATTGCCATTTTAAGACCTCTGCTCATGACAGAGTGTCACTGTGATTTTCTTAATCTGTCCCAAACATTGATTTCGCACACCGACTGCGCCATTGTACGCTACATGCTCGGAAACACATTTTGGGGGAGATGTGAAAAAATGACAGCTGTACTGCTCATAAGGAGGTGTGGTAAAATGGCAGTGTTGAAAATCTGGAGTGAAAATATTAAAAATTCATGAACTTACGAGCGTGTGTTGGAACTGCGCAATGCCTTTCATAAATCAATCATTTTGAGGAATTTTCACCAGATTTTCAACATAGGGTTTTTGGGGGCCTACCTCATGAACTGTGACACTGTCATTTCATAAATCAGTCCTGAAAGGTTGTTCAGTACAGTAACTGTGAAATCACCTTTCGGGCTGATTAACGTCAAGACAGTGCCATAATTCATGAGGAGGGGTCCCAAAAACCCCATGTTGAAAATTGAGTGCCAAAATTCAAAAAAATGCCTGAGATATGCATCAAAGTTGAAAAAAACCCTCTTTATTCCATTATACAGCTTACCGGCATTTCTTCAGTTCATGGTTGGCTTTGAAGAGTGCAGACGTATTCCCAGTCCACCAAAGATCGGCGCGCCAGCCTCCATGGGTAAGTATGGGGTGAGGTGGGGGTGTCGAGAGGAGGATGTGCAGAGGGTGGGTGCAGGTTGGGGGCAAGACATTCAAAGAGGGACCATTTTTTTTCTTTTCAGGTGTTTGTTTCCTTTTTAGGAAGACAACGCGGGACTTGTGCCACGCTGGGGTGGGCTCCCAGCATGGCAGCTGGAAGATTTTTTCTGGGGGGGGGTCAGTGGAGCAGATGGGGGATTGGGCACCCCTGTCGGCCATACAGATGTGTGCCATGCTGGGGTAGGCTCCCAGCGTGGCAACTGGAAGTTTGTTTCTTTTGGGGGGGTTAATTGAGCCAACGGGGATTGGGCACCTGTCGCCATTCTCACTTATGCCATGCTACATTGGGCTCCCAGCATAGCTAGAATTCTGAAGTCAGAGCGGAGCCGATTGGGATTGGGCACTCCCATCAGCCATACTGTGTGCGGCGGCAGGGGGAGGGAGCACTATTCAGAGACACTCAGAGGGTTGGGGAATATTATTACAATACTGATCAGGTGTGCCAACAGACGAAAACTGCGTCTACTTTTTCAGTCTCTTTGGGATTCTGTTTTCCTGTTTTTGTCAATGCCGCTCCTACCCTGAACTTTGACTCAACATTCCAAGGATGGCAATTAGATCTTTTTTTTTAATCATTCCAAGGATGTCATTTCAGTCACTTGCCTCCTCCCAGAAAGATAATCCTAGGAAAAGTTCACTTCAAACTGAAATTATGTTCCAGGAAGAGAAAGCAGAGACGTATACAAGCAGGATTGCTGGCATTATGCCAATCAACACTATCTTATCGCTGATCACTGAAGCGGTCTCTCCCTTTCAACTGTAAGGCACTGCATTTTCAACTGCTGTCATAGACAGCTGCAGCATTCATTGGTGAACTGTGGCCGTGCCTGCAAACATACTGACTAAATTGGAAGACAGTGCTACACCTACAAAAACTCGGATGATGGCACTATGTTTGCTTGCACATGCGTGCAAGCAAACATAAAAAGGGAGGACATAATTCCACTATACAAGACATTAATGATACCACACCTCGAGTACAGTGTCCAGTTCTGGAGATCTTACCTATGTAAGGACATTGACAGGGTGGAGGCAGTTCAATGGATGGCAACCAAGAATGTGCACGGATTACATCACCAAACACAAGAGGACAGGCTGAAAGACTTAAATATGTACTCCCTGGAAGACAGGAGGGAGAGGGGGGATATGACTGAGACATATGAATCTTCATAGGGAGGATCAAGGTGCAGGAAAACACACATTTTCACAGAAAAAGATGCTCCAGGACTAGGTGGCATGGGATAAAACTGGAGGGAGGGAGGTTCAGGTGGAATGTGAGGACATACTTCTTCACAGAGAGGGTGGTGGTCAAATGAAACACCCTGCTAGAAAAGGCGGTGGGGGCAGAAATGATTACAGGATTTAAAAATGCTTGGGATAGGCATCAGGGGATCCTAGCAGTCAGGGGAAGGGGACAACCTAGCTCTAGGGAAGCTTGAAGAAGCACAGTTACATGCATAAGTGGGCAGATTAGGTGGGCCATAGGCCCTTATCGTTTGTCAAAATCTATGTATCTATGTGTATGGATCAAGGGAGCGCTCCCAACCAATTGGAGTGCTCCTTTCCTCTGCGCATGACACACACTGTTTTTGTGACGAGTGTGTCACGTGTAGCTGCTCTGGAAATAGGTATATTCGGGTAAGGTTTTTTAAAAAACTTAATATATTATTGATTGAGCTCAGTCAATAATATACAGTATTAATAACACTGCCAAGACCACTTGTATGGTTGTAAGAGTTGTCTCAGTTATGTTCTTAGGGTATCTGAACTGCTCACCTTTAGATTGCCGTTCTCATACCCTAGGAATGAATGTGAGACCACTCTTACAACTGTAAGAGTGGTCTCGGCAGCAGTATTAGCATACAGCTTCAAGTACAGAAAAGAGTTCCTAAACAAGGGGTCTAATCACACCTCTGGTCCCACCCCGAAGTCATTCTTCTTCTCAGCTCTCTTGCTTCTGAGCTGAGAAGAGGGATGGCTTGGAGGTGGGACTAGAGCAAGGTTAGACCCCTTGTTTTGGAATGTAGGATATGCTGCAGAAAATGGCTCCCCCCATAAAATATTTACAGGCTGAGGAATAATTAATGTACTTTGCATTTTTGAGTTACCTAAGTTTATTAAATCAGTGCAATTACTAGGCTAAAACCTGTAAGAGAGCTGCAGTCCTTCCCTCCAGTAGGTGGCACCAGAGGAGAGTTCAGAGCCACTGCTGCTGCCTTCCCCAGGTATGTCAGAGCTATGGATAAGCATGTCTTGGCTGTCTGCCCCACTGCAGCCAGACTTGGACTTTTCAGATTCATCGGCCTCTTCATCTTCCTCCTTCGAGGAAGAGGATACCTATGTCCATCTTTCCTCAGACACTGATCAGACAGAGTATCAGTGTTTCTTATTGAGGCTGGTCAGCGATCTGCACCTATTCCACATTGCAACATGCAAGACTGCATGGATGATGCATGTCTTCCTTAGTGAATTTAGTGCAGACCACCTGGTGGTCCCTTTCTCGCTGATTGCCTTCCAGGAGGTGTAGTCCCACACCTGGCAGTGCCCATCTTCCGCAACTCCAGCCCCTATGAACTTCCAGGGCAGGTACTGCACACCCCAGGGGTCTCTAGGGACCTTGCCTCATCCCACTTCAGGAGTGAGGGTACTGGATACCCCTTCCAGGCATAGACGCCCGGTGTGCAACCTACCCCCAAATACGGACTCTGCAGAGTTCGACCGCTGGGGATGGAGAGTGTTCTACTCGGTGAGTATTATGCTCGGTATTGTAGCTCATCAGGCATACCATGCTGCCTACAACAGGCATTTGTGGTCTATGCTAGGCTGGGTGCTGGCATTGCTGCCAGATGCAGAGGCAAACAGACAGGCCATTGCCTTCTCTGTGAAGGGCCTGGAGCTCACAAGGGATCAAGCAAGGACGTCTTACGATGCTGAGGTAGCTTCAAGGCTAGCGGTGACAGTGATCTGCATTAGCCGGATGGCATGGCTTCATCTATCAAGATTGTCACCCTTGGCCTGGCACAGAGTGCCTGCTTCTACTCTCCAGGGAACCCACCTCTTCTCCTGCAGGGCGAGGTGCGAACTACATGGGCGACTTCCGTCTCCCAGATAACTGGAGACCCTGCCTCACCCTGACCAGTCACAGGCCGAACTGGCCTGTAATGGGTCTCCTCCATTTGTAGTCCTCCCTCATGAGAGGCTGAGGGGCTCACGTCCCTCAGGGAAGTGCTGGACCCCTTTGGGGTGGGTTCGGTACTCACTCAGACAGTGATGAATGGTAAAGATTGACACAGGGAAGATATGAAAATTACGTACCTATTGTAATTCTTGATCTTCCTGTGTATCTTCACTATTCATCACTGGCACCTTCCCAGCTTCCCCTCTGGGCCTCAGTCCTTGGGCGATGCCTCCTCCCTACTTGCCCTAACCCTCCTTGAGGCCAATTGTAGGTGGGGTATCACTGGTACCTCTGGATCCTCCGTACCTTTCTAAGCAACAGAGGGCCCACCCTGAGAGGGAGGGCAAGTAGGGCTTCTTGCCTTGGCCTTAGGGACTCCCTGTGGGTCCTTCCCTTCTCAGCTGGGGGGGTCATCTGGGACTTTGTACGGTCCTGTGGGCTGTAACTGACTCCTAGTGGTGAGAGATCTCCCCTAATGGGATGGGGAGGGGAGGAGAGGGCCCATGGAGACTCTCCTCCCTCCTTATATAATTCCCCTCCCTTTTTGGGGGAAAGGACTTGTCCTGGACAGGATTCCCCTAACCCTGTGGGTTCTCCTTCTCGGGACAATAGTAACTGGAGGGTGTCCTGTCCCAGGGTGGCTGTCATCACCCTGTACTGCAGTGGAGGAGAGGGGAGACCTTCTGCACACCTTCTCTTTGGGAGGAATGATGTCTGAGGCTGCCCATCTAATACGCTGCTCTCACCTTTTCAAGCCAGGAAGTACTCGGTTCTGAGTCTCCGTCTGAACTGCTGCTCATCTTCTCCAGCTGCAGGTTCTGGGTGCCTGGTCTAGCTTCAGTTCAGCCAAATTCTGTAGTCCCCATGGGACAGCAACAGGTTCAGTGACCTCCTGGATGTCAAACAACATAATTTCCCAGAATTCTTTCTGGGTATAGGATATGGTGGGGTATCTCTCTTCCTCCCCTCATCTTTCTTCCTCTTTACTTTACCTTTCTCTCTTCTCTCTCTGTCTGTCTGTCTGGTTGGCTGCCCAGGGGCTGGGGCCAAAGCCTGAACCCCCAGGACCTCTGCCTCTGTACTCTGGCCAGCTTAATCCTTTTTCAGTTTTGTATCCCTTCCTTTAGCTACCTCTTGGACTCCCTTACCCACCCTTGTCTTTTCTCTATCCACCTGTTTATCCTCTCTCTCCAGTGAGCAGAACTGGGGCAGAGGAGAAGCTGGCGACCCTTGCTGGCTGACTTGTGAGTGCCATGTAATGTGTCTTCCTAGAGGGTGGCGCTGCCTTCGGCTCCTCCCCCTACAAAAAAAAAAGCTGCCACGGGGTGCAGCACCTCCGAATGTCACCCAGACAGTGATGAATGCTGATGATACACAGGAAGATCAAGAATTATGATAGGTACATAATTTTCATTTTTGGATGACACTTTATTTTAAGTGTCCCTTACTACACTGTAACTACTTTGTAACTATGCTGTAACTGCAGGTCTTGTGCACTGTTTCAACTGTCTATGTCTGTCTGACATTTATTTCACACGTAATCACACAGAAAAACGTTAAAGTGTAATCAGAATGGTAATTAAAATACAAATACAATGCAACTTCAGTCTGCTACAGTTAAATGCAGTGACTGTCAACTCTTTAGATGATGTTCCATGTCTGTATTTCTGTTTTTCATGAACGTACAGGTTAGTAAACATGCAGTCTAATACTGTGAATTGATATGTGACTGCACACAAAAATATTTCATTTGCATAATTACTAATTGGCACTATAATAATATTGTGGCTAAGAAATAATGGTACTGTTTTCACAGTTAATGCCTACTTGACATGTATTTGCAGTTGCACACATGTTCATATACCATATGTCAGTACTGTATCTGTGATGTAAATTCTCAATCAGAAATCAGTCTCTCATGAACTTGTTGCTTACTAAACATGCAATCTAATATTGGACCCTGTTCACATAGGCAACAGCCAACATGTCAAATGTGCATTCCTAGGCCTGGTGATCAATAGCAGCCATCCAATCAAATGGTCTGACCAGGGGCAGCCTGGATTCTGCACTGTGTGTGGAGTGAGGAATTGTTGGTTATGGGTGGTTTTCCCATTACTGCTGTTTTCCAGTAAAGGGACCTACTGGTCTGCCTATTTTTATCACCTTGCCCCCAGCCCTCATGGTATAGTGAGAGTGATGGGGTAGCTTGATGTGAAGGATGATGCTATGGCAGGCATATCGTTCTGCCAGTGGAAACGGCACGTAATGGCTAAGGAAGGGTCCCTACCTGTGTATTCTTCGCCACTCACTACCACTCCATGCAGCAAATCAATGATAAAGCATGGCATGTAGCCATGCCCAACCCCCAGCCATCCACCTGGGCTGTAGTAGGCCAGGAGTGTGGGTGTAGAAGAGGTGTGGGTCAATGCCACAGAAGCAGGGCATTTCTTAGTAACTACAGCACTGTTACAAGCCAATAAGTAATTATGTAAATGATTTGTATTGTATAAGTAAACAATGTAGCTGTATAGCAATTAAGAATATTAGATTGCACATTTATTAAGCAGTAAGTGCATGAGGGAATGATTTCTGAAGGAAAGCATACATCAGAACTACAGCACTGACATTCAGTGTAATTGTACAGTAGTTACACCCTTCTTCTTATGCTTTAAGTGTCAGTTTCTGCGTGCTTACTTTGCAAATACATGTTAGTTAGTCATTAACTGTGGAAACAATGCCACAGAAACAGCACATTCCATAGTAACTACAACACTGTTACACCCTTCTTCTTACACTTTATTTTAAGTGTCAGTAACTGCGTACTTTGTAAGTACATGTTAGTTAAGCATTAACTGTGGAAACAATGCCACAGAAGCAGCATGTTCCTTAGTAACTACAGCATTGTTAAAAGTCAATACGTAATTATGTACTGTAAATTAATGATTTTTTTATTGTATTGCAATTTACAATGTCAGATTGCATGTTTATTTTTAGTTCTTTTTTTGGGTCGCACAGTATACAAGTGGTGGCTCTGGGATTTAAACACAGTTCTCCATGTTTGCAGGTCAGTGCTTTTAACCACTACGCTATACTGCAGCAACTTCATGAGGGAATGATTTCTGAAGGATTATTTTAAGTGTTACTAACTACACTGTAACTACTGTATAACTACACTACTATGTAGTTAACTAGTTTCTCAAAGCGTGTTGTGTATTTACATAATTTTAAATGTGCTGCTTCTGTGAGATTGACCCAAACCTCTAGTGCACCCACACCCCTGTCCTGCTGATGCCCAGGTGCGTGGCTAGGGGTGGGGCATGGCTACCTTTGGATGAGAGTCCTATTTCTTCTTTACTGATGACTAAACTGTCCTGTTGCACAATGCTGAACAGTCATAAGACTGATTAATTGTACATCATGTACATTGCACCCGGACTTTAACTGCTATTCTGTTGTGTTTCAGCTGTATTCTTGCACTTAATTATACCTAGTTATACTCAATATATTCAATGTATTCTATTTCCTGTACCTTTCTTTGTTAATGTAAGTG
The DNA here is from genome assembly GCA_016271365.2 of Neoceratodus forsteri. Taxonomy (NCBI): domain Eukaryota; kingdom Metazoa; phylum Chordata; order Ceratodontiformes; family Ceratodontidae; genus Neoceratodus; species Neoceratodus forsteri. The sequence goes on along the minus strand of CM057455.1, from coordinate 277,829,488 downwards.
TATTGCCTGTATTGTCTATGTACCATCTTTACAGCCCGGGTAGTGCCTAAAAACGGTCCAATGAATCAGTACACCTACAAACATATGAACTTTGCCAGCAGAAACAGGCCACATGGTTTATCAAGTCTGCTCGAATGTGCAGCTAGCACCCCTACCTTGCAACTGCCCCTCCCTCATTGTCCCTTCACAATAAGCCTCCCATCTCACCCTGTCCCATCCCCTTTTGAAACTCCCCACTGTTTTGCAGGATGCCACCTCCTCTGGCAGAGAGTTCCATTCTGCCACAACTCTCTCCGTGAAAAAGTTTCTCCTCATTTCCCTCCTACATCTTCCCCCCCTCCAATCTAAGACCATGACCTCTTGTGTCCCTCCCCTTCCTTAACCTAAATATCCCTTCTGTTGCTGTCTTGCTAATCCTCTTTAAGTACTTGAAGGTCTCAATCATATCCCCCCAATCTCTCCTCTCCTCCAGGGAGTACATATTCAACTCATGCAGCCTCTCCTCGTATGGCATTTCCCCCAGTCCCTGGATCATCTAAGTTCCTCTGTGCTGTACCCCTTCCAGCAGTCTGATATCCTTCTTTAGATATGGGCAAGAGTACTGCATGCAGTACTCCAGGTGTGATCTGACTAGTGACCAGTGGAGAAGCAGGATCACCTCCCTGTTCCTGGGGAGATTCTTCTTGCAATACACCCCAGCATCCTGTTGGCCTTTGCTGCCACCTTCCTGCACTGCCCTGATTTGTTCATTTTCCCAATTACAACCACCCCTAGATCCTTTTCCTCCTTGGCGGTACCTAGCTGTACTCTAACCAGCTGATAGTCCCCCCCCCAGGTTCTTTTCTCTAAAGTGCATCACCTTGCACTTTTTAGCATTGAACCCCAGCTGCCACTCTTCCAACCACTCCTCCAGTTTAGTCAGGTTGTTCTGCAGTCCCTGCCATCCCTGTATGTAACTCACCACTGCCCCAACTTGGTATCATCAGCGAAGAGGCTGATCTTATTCCTGATGCCATGCGAGATGTCCACTATGAATATCCCAAACAGCATTGGCCCCAGTACTGATCCCTGTGGCACCCTGTTCATTACTGCCCTTGGAGAAGACAACTCCTTCCCACCACTACCCTCTGCTGTCTTCCCTGTAGCCAATTTTTGATCCAGTTAACCATCTTAGTCCCAACTCCCACAAACCTCAACTCCACCCCCACCCTCTCATTCAGCACTGAATCAAATGCCTTGCTGAGGTCCAAAAATATGACATCCACCACATGACCTTTGTCCAATTCCCTCGTTACCAGTTGTAGTATTCAACTCAGTCTGACAGAACCTTCCCGAGATAAATTCATGCTGTTGACTGTCTTGGAGTCCATTATCCTCCAGAAATGTCACCAGCCTGTCCTTCAGGATTGTCTCCATCAGCTTTCCCACAACGGATGTCAGGCTTACAGGTCTGTAATTACCTGGTTCATCCTTAGGACCACTTTTGTGGAGGGGCACCACATTGGTCCAGTCCTGTGGCAAGCACCCTGTGTCCAGGGAGATATTGAATAGGTCTGCCAGTGGCCCTGCCAGAACCTCTGCCAGTTCCCTCAGCACTCTGGGATGTATGCTGTCTGGTCCTGGTGCCTTATCCACCCTCAGAGCCCTCAGGCCCTCCAATACCCTGCCCTCGGTGATTACCCTCTGACACCCTCCTCCTGCCCACCCTCCCACCCCTGGGGAAGCTGCTGCTTCTCCCTCATGAATATGGAACAGATGTACTGTACTCACCCACATGTATTCTATGCATGTACTGTATGAATGTCTGTTTTATTCTGATGTGGAGCCTTTGGAAACGAGTCTATGACTCAAAGGATTGTAATTCTGATTCCCTAAATAAGTAAATAAAACTCATTCAGTGCTTCTGCCTGTTCTGCTTCTTTCTCTGCCCACCCCTGTCCTTCTTGATCCACACTATCTGGTCTTTGCAGCTCCTTCTTTCCCTAATGTATTGGAATATGTCCTTTTCCCTATCTTTGATTCCCTCAGCCAGACTCAGTTCCCTGGAGGCCTTGTCCGCTCTAACACCCTTGGTAACTTCTCTGGACCTCCTCATGTACTCCTCCCTATCTTCCCCCCTCCTGGATTTCTTGTATCTATGGAATGCTGCTGTTTTTGCCCTCACCTTATCTAAAACTTTCCTACTCATCCAGCTTGGCTTCTTAGCTCTTCCAGGTCAAGTCAAGTTTATTTATTTACCATTATGTATAAAAATCACATTTATTACATGTACTACACTAAAATCATAGAATTCCATTACAATGTATGCATTTAAAATCGACACATATTTATAAATATTTAACACATACCGCCTGTCACTCAGAAACATCTTCTTACAAACATTCATACTTTAAAGACTCCATTTACATTGCTTAGCAATCAGATAGGCAAAACTAGCAAGTGCAACAATCTTAATTTCATCTTTTGTATTACATATAAAATTCAACTGCTCTACTTTTGTGCATCCTCCTAAATTTTGAAACACATTCCCAATAGTATCACTTCTCTCCTTCCGAAGCTCAGGACAATCTAAGATTAAATGAGACAAGCACATTTTTACATTTGTACACAAAGTAGAGGCTTGAGCAGAACTTCCATTTTATTTTAAATTTCTCCATTCGGTATACAATCCCATTCTTAATAATGTCAGAGCTTTTCTATATTTTATATTTTCACATAATATTAAATATCTTTCAACTTTAAATGAGGATTTAATATTTTTTAAGTTTTCAGTATTCCAAGCTAATCTAATATTTTCTAGATCTTTTTGTTTTATTATATCCAATACACTTTCTATTGCTTCTTGTGCAAATCTTATAGGAGCAGCTGCCCCATTAAAAACTGCATTATGCTCAAGCCCGTATTTATTCAAAACCATATTTAATCTTCCTCCCCAGGTTAACAATAACTTTTCTTGTTCTTGAGTTATATCTATCCAACAGTTAAACTACAGACTATCCACAGAGGCAGGTCTAATTTTCTTCAAATAAACAATACACATTTTTACAATGGTTGCATACAAAGATACCGTACCAGTCTCCACCCTTACCAAGGAATTTGATGTATATCGAGGGACCTCCAAAACTTTTTTCAAATATTGATTTTGTATCACTTCTACGTTTTTAATATTACAACACAAACCCCATAATTCAGCCCCATACATTAATTGTGAATGCACTTTTGCCATAAGGCAACAATGTTATTACAAAGGAGTCTTTGCCATCACTTGGGCAAAATGTGTAATCCGTTGGAGTGTTTACTGCATTATCCTTTACTCTTTTAACCTGCTTATCCCGCTTACCATTATTACTAAAAACCACCCCATAATATTGAAATTCATCCATTGCCTCAATTCTACACTCATTTATTTCCCAAAATGCTCTCTCTTTTCTTTTTTTATTAAATTCCACAGTCTTAGTTTTCTTCAAATTTAACTCCATGCCTAGATTCTTTATTGCATTTAGATTTGTTTGTATTGCTCTTTTTAGTCCTAACAGAGTTTGAGCAAGTAACACCGCATCATCTGCGTATAGTAACATTTTTACTGGTATTCCATCTATTCTTGGTGGAAAGCTCTCTGTACTCTCTAATTCTTCCACAATTGAATCTATATAAAGATTAAAGAGTGTCAGAGCAAGTAAACAGCCCTGTTTAACCCCATTTTTAACTCCAATGGTATTTGTCAATGTACCATCTTTACTATTCTAACAGTAATTTTGTTGTCCTCATGTAAAATCTTAATAACTTCCAATAACTGTGGTTCCAAACCTTTATTTTCCAGAATATGCCATAAAGACTCCCTATGAACTGAGTTAAATGCGGATTTAATGTCAACACATGCTGCATATATTTTTCCCTTATTAATTTGAACGTACTTGTCTAAGCTATATTGTAAAATAAACATTTGATCTACTGTAGAGTTCCCTTTTTGGAAGCCCACCTGGAAATTTGAAATTACTTTCTGGTCATCTAACCAGCACTGGACTCTGTTTAGAATTATTCTGGAAAATATTTTGAGACTAATATTCAGGAGAGAAATAGGTATGTAATTCTCTGGTAAATGCGGTGAACCTTTCTTGTATAGAGGAACTATAACACTAACTTTCCAATTTTCTGGGCTCTTTTTATATTTAAAATTTTTTTGAAACACACTCAACAATATTTCTGCCCACCAATCAGGATCAGACTGACATATTTCAGCACTCATCTCATCTATCCCTGCTGCCTTGTTCTTTTTCTGAGCGAGGATTGCTCCCACCACCTCTTCTTTTGAGATCTGAAAAACCTCCTTGTAATCTTTAGTTCATGTAAAGTCACCATGTAGGTCATCCCTGTATGCTTTATTAAAAATTCTTTCAAAATATTCTTCCCATTCACCTCCAGGGATTACCTCTAATACTTTGTATCTACCTTCTTCTACACCAAATGCAACTAACTGCCAAAAAGTGACATTGTCTTTCAATTTGATCACTCTCTGTAGGCAACTCCACTGATAACTATTAAAATCTTTTTTCTTCTTTATCAGCAAATTCTTATATTCTAGTTTTAAGTATTGTATTGCTAACCTGTCTTCTAGGCTATTATATTTTCTTATTCTCCTTCTCCTTCTTATTTTCCGGATCATTGTCCTTTTTTCACAACATTCTCTATCAAACCATTTTGCCCCATCTCTAGTTTTTTGCTGCTGTTCCTTTAGGGATCTCCTCTTGATCTCGCAAATAATCTCCTGTTAAATATTTTGATACTGTTTTAGAATTTTTCCTAAGGCATCATCCTTTCCCTCCTTACTTAATTGAGCCTTTAAATTCACCATTACTTGTTCTTTTAAGCTGATAATATTTTTAAATCTCAAGACATTTTTCATTAAAGCTGGGTCTACTTTTGACCACTTAATTCATTTAGAAACTCTAATTTGCATCTCTTTGTCTATAATCAGTCTTTGTTGTTTATTTTCACCAACCAAGCCCATTTCTTGGCTTAGCATAAGTCTTAATGGACGATGATCACCGTCCCAATTATTAATAACCTCAAAATGTACTATATCCTTGAATGAGTATATATTAACCATAATATAATCCAATACACTACTTCCCTTTGTATATTCATAAGTGTAATTTCCAACTCGGTCCCCTATACTTCTTCCATTCATCACTTTTAAATTCAACTTATTCATAATTTCCAATAAGATTTCCCCTTGTTTAGTTACTTTCTTATCCCTAGAAACTCTTAATGGGATTCCAAACATATCATCCAAACTCCATTTCTGGTACAATCTTCAGTTCTTTCTCCTATTTTAACATTAAAGTATTCTCCAATAATTAACAGTTTCCTTGGGTACTACATTTCAATATTCTGAATTACCTCCCCAAAATGTTCAAGGGCCTTCTTAATTGGGAAGTCCTTGGTATCTGGTGGAAGATATACATTTACCACTATACAGATAATACTGCACTTATAAGATACCACTACTGCCAAAATATAATATTTTTCATCACACCATATACATTCTGCAGACAAATCGTGTAAATTTCAAGAACGTTGCTATCCCTCCAGAGGCTCTTCCATATAGTTTTCTCTTTTTTGCTGGAATACACCACCCCTGATAACCTTATATATAGTTATTCTCTATATCCACAATCCAAGTTTCTTGAACTAATATTATAGAAAAAGACTTTAAAAATTTCAGTACCCCAACATCTTTCAATTTCCCATTTAGACCTGCTATGTTCCAGCAAAGGATTTCAATGTTCTGCAAATACTATCCCTTTAATGACTGTGAGCTGTCAGTTTGCTTCCCCTGTCTCATCTAATACAAAAACAGAGCTATCTTCAAGATTGAACTCATGCACAAGGGGGATTTCTTTCAACTGTATGAAAAGTTAAAGATGACCCGCCGAAGTCAGAGGATTCTAAGGATTCTAAAACATAGCTGTTATTTATTCTCTGACCCCTTCTCTTTCGACCTCTGATTTCTGTAAACAGTATGTTTCTCCATTTCCCGCCTTATCATCTGAGAGCAGAGAGTGTTCCTGCTCTACCGGTTTCGTATAGTGGGATATTTTCTTTTGTACCTTTTTATTCTTCTTTCCTACTTTGGTTACTTTTCCACTACTTCAAGTTCTTTCTTCTCTTGTTTTCTCTACAGTTTTTCTTGCCATATTCTCTGTTAAAACTGTTGTTTCTGCCATTACCCCAATATCCTTAAATAACTCTCTATGACTTAAAATGGATTGTCTGGCATTTTTTATTCTTTAATACCATATAGATCCAACCATTTTCCTTTCCTATCTGATATCTGTAGGTTAACCCAATATAATTCCAGGCAAATTTCCTACCCATAATACCCTCACATATGTTATAAACACAAAGTTTAAGGGTCATAATGTTTTCATTCCCATTCTTAGGGATTCCTTTAAAAAAAAACACATGGCAGGATTTCACCTCTTTCTATACAATCTTCTTTAGTATCCCTATTGTCCTTTATCTCTATGAATTCAACATTCTTCTTAGTTAAACCTTTATATGTTCTACTATCCCTAACCTTATTTTCATCTGTCATACTTTTCTCTGGGGTGCTACTAATTACCCCTTCATCCAATAACTCCTCAACAACTCTCAACCTTGTACTAGATCTTTCAATTCTTCTTTCAAATTCCTTCTCTGTATTACCGCCATCCCCACCCTTTTTTCTCCACCTTATTTTTTATTTTGTTTTTCTTTACACCCTCAGCCAAGTGGAGGGTCTCCCTTAATTCCTTTTCCCCTAGTTCCTCTGTCACTTGTTTAATTGTTTTATGTGATTTTTACTCTATTAATCTATTATCCACTCTTCCTCCATTTGTAACTCCTGAAGTCATTTTCTCCCTTAAACGAGCCCCTAATAGGGAGGAGAAATTTACAAGTAATTCATTACTTAACAAGATGCCATCTCTAATTTCCACCAACAGATTTTTTATTCTCTCATTATTCTGAGCTTGCTCAGGAACTTCACTTACTGACCCATACTTTTCTTGATCATCTATTATATGTGAAATATCTGGAGGCTGCATATGTGAAGGGTCCCGTCTTTTTCTCAATATATATATGGGGTTAAAAATGCCTTAAAATCACCCAGAAAAGAAGCACTAGGGCATTGATGGGATTTATCTATCATCTTTCACCCATCACTACTCTGTGCATTACTTATTTCACCCCTTAATACAATTCCTTCTGAGCCAGAACCTCCAGATTCTTTTAAAATTGCTCTGTCAATCAAGATCTCTTTTTCTCCACTTAAATATTCTCTCCTCCCCTCTTCTAAAATTTTTTATAGTTTTCAACAATGGATGTTCTTCTGTAGTTTTCTGTAAACTCACTTCTTTCCTCTCTTGTATAGGAGAGGAACTGAGAGTAGGAACACAGGAACCTTGTATTCTCAGGACCTCTTCTACCCACCAAATTAAGTTGACTACCAGGTGCTAAGATACTACTTGTAATTTTTTTTTTATCAATTAACACCTTATTCATGTCTGTCTTTTCATTCGCTAAATCCTTTACTTTCTTATTTTTATTAGTTTATATTTTCGGGTTTATTCCCAACTTCTTCTGTGTCAATCTTGTTTGTACCATTTTCTTTGTAAGCACTAGACTTATTAAGATTCAATAGGTAAATGTCTAACGAGATACATTCTTGAAAGCAGTGGAGACCCCCCTATAAATATAGAGCAAAGACTAGGAAAAATATCAATATCCTAAAGATAATGGGGTCCCAATACTTCACCAATACAGTCAAAAAGCAGCCTCTAAAGACTTATGCCTCGATGCGAGGGATATTCCACAGCGGTTCAAAGTTGTGAATTGATGACTGTTGTTTCTACATCCAGCACACAGAGTTTTCCTTTAATGGGCTTCAGAAGTTCAAATATAAGTCCTTATCTCATGGTGTGTTTCCAAATAGAAGAGAAGAAAAAATGAGAAATTTGCACGTGGATACCAAACTATGACAAAGGGCTTTAAACATCCAGGTCTCCAAATCTGAACACAATCCTTTGCTGTTCTCAGCTCTCTTAAATTCCCTGGTTCCAGATCTCATCTCCAAATTGTTCTAGATGTGAGAATGTTCCAGGAACCATGTGTCATATGATTTGGACTTGCCCGGTGGTACAGATCTTCTGGAGCTCCATTAAAAATACTCTCGACCCATTACTAGGGATAGACACTTTGTTCACCCCGGCTGCCTGCTTACTACACTTGTTCCCTCAAGGCACCCCCAAAATTTGGAAGGCACACCTCACTCTGGTGGCCTCAGTTGCTAAGCTTATTATCATGCACCATTGGACAGAGGCAACCTTACCCCCAGTGGTAGAATGGTACAGGGAGGTGCTTTTAGCACTCCAACTTGAGAAACACATTGCGTCTATATGTAATAGGATGATGCCCTACCAGAATCTATGGGGCCCCCTTGAAACTTTACTCTCTGTATAGACCTCTTGAATGTATTATAATCTATTTTTTCCCCTTTTGATAATTGATAGTTTATGCCCCCTCTTAAGATCTCATTTGGCATGGGGTGGATTAGGATGGGGTGGTGGGGTTGGGATTAGTGGTTAACTAAGTTCTACTTTCCTTTAATATTCTTCTTTACACTTTGTTAATAGTTAAATATGTTTTTTTTTAAAGGGCAAACTGTAACATTCACTTACTATTCCAACTCTACCCTGTTTGTTGGATGAAAATTAATAAAGCATATTGAATTATAAAAAAAAATTCCCTGGTTCCCATAAAGAGTACACTAGAAGAAAAAGAGCAAAGAGATTGTGAGCACAGTGGAGGAGTTTAAAACTCCGATGTATAATAAACCCAGAAAAACCCAGGAAAATTGAAAATTAAAATCAATTTAACTCAATTATACAGAGTTTTAAAGGCCACACAATTTCTAAATGGCTAGTAGCTAGTCAGTTAGTGTCCTATGCAAACATACACCATTAAATAAACTTAGTTACCATATACACCATACCATTTAAAAAAATGATAACTTACTTTTATGTAGTCGAAGAATTAAAAATGAAGGTTTGCTTGAACAATCTCCGAAACTAATGAATTTCCCAGAGGTCTCTTTGCTAAAAGTGTTTCTGAGTGGTAACGTGCACCGAATTCAAAGGAAGCAGCTTCAGCTGAAAAAAAAATTAATGTGCACCACTATAGATGCTCCAAATGTTCCAAACTCGCTCTTTGGTTGTCTACATACAGCATTTAAAACAGATCATAGACCCTGTAAAGAGACAACACTTGGGTTTAAGAAAAACTACTCGACTTAGTGTAAAACATGGAGCGTGTGACGACCTCGGCCCTCAGCTTGATCTATGTGAGAATATGTTAAGCGCTTGCACATGTGCCTTTTGTATCCTAAATCCAAGGTGCACACGTGACTATCAAATTAGCATAAGGTGCAAAATATAAAATGTATATAACATCATAAAACTTCCATTATAGACTTCAATCTATCAATCAAAACTACAATGTAATAAAATGTTTTTTTTTCTTTCTCAATAATTCACTATAATTCTTTATATTCCTTTACTTCTGTACTCCCATGCTCTTTCACCCCCCCCGCTAACCAAGGGCCTTAACACTGTGCAACCCCTCGGTAACTACAACCATCATAAGGGGTATAAATAATCAGAAATAGTACATGAATACATGAGAGGGAGAGACTCAAAGTAATAAAATACAGAAATAAGATAAAAAAGAAAGCAGCCCTTATGCATGTATCTGCTCCATCCAGCCCCGACAGTCCAAATCCGGGGTGACTACCCAGCAAAACTCAGGTTGACAGGCGAGACCTCCACATCAAATCAGCAGGGACACTACACTACACTACTAGTGTGGTTCTTCCTGTACCCAAGGCCACTCCAAAGACGTCCTCTCTCTCTCTCCACACAGATCACTCTTCAGTCTTCCCCTTGCTCAAGTTTCAGGTTCGAGCACCTCCAGAACGCCGATGCTGCAGGGGGAACGTGGTCCCTGGCCACGCAGAGGTCTGCTACCTGCAGGAGAGAGAGAAAACAGGACAGGAAAATGGACAAGGGCCAGCAATAAGGACTTCTGGAAAGGAGACAAACTATACAGTTAACGGTGGCATACCTGTTGCAAATTATTTTCAAGCGCTGTCTCCCTGCTTCTCTATTTTTCTCCACAAAATAGAGAGCGCATAACTGTGCATCTGTCTCTACTCAGCCTCTCTGAGTTCTTAGCTCTTCCCTTTTTGCTCCACAGTTTGGTACAGGTCCCAGTAGCCTCCACAAGCCCCAATTAAATTTTCTCCTATTTCTGGTTCACATCCCAGTGTGATTGAATTCCTGCCAGGTATTCCCCTAAGATTTCACCCATTCTTCTGAAGTCAGCCTTTCTGAAGTCAACCACCCTGGTCCCTGTACCCACCACCTTCCTGCCCATGTTGAGCGTGAACCACATGGATTGGTGTTCACTCCTTGTCAGTAGGTCAGCCACCCTCACCTGCCTTACAGCTTCCCCAACCTACCTGATAAACATATATATATATATATATATATACACACCAATCTGTTGTGTAGAGCAATGATGGGTGGTGCCAGATACACATGCAGGGACTCTTCTTTAATCATTACATGCATGTCTTCACCACCATGCCTCACACCCTCATGGTATAGTCAGGGGGCTGTGGTAGCTTGGTGTGAATGATGGTGCCATGGCTTCCACCTCATTCAGCTAGTGGGAAGGGCATGTAATGGCTAAGGGAGCATCCTGGTATGTGTATCTTGCATCACCCATCATCACTCCACACAGCAGATCAGTGACATGTATTTATTTATTTATTTGTCTTTTTGTTTGTTTGTTTACTGTGTAGGTGCACTGATTCAGTGGACCATTTTCAGGCATGACCCAGGCCATACAGATGGTACGTAGGTAATACAGACCATACACTTACATTAACAGAGAAAGGTACAGAAAATAGAATACATTGAATATGTTGAGTACAGCTAGGTACAATTAAGTGCAAGAATACAGTTGAAACACAACAGAGTAGCAAATAAAGTGTGGGTACAATATACATGATGTACAATCATTCAGTCCTGTGACTGTTCATCATTCTACAATGGAACAGTTTAGTCTTAGATACAGAAAAATGAGGACTCTTATCAAAGGTTAACCTTCCCCACCCCTGCCCACCCACCTGGGCATCAGCAGGACAGGGGTGTAGGTGCAGTAGAGGTGTGGGTCAGTCTCACAGAAGCAGCACATTTAAAGTTATGTAAGCACACAACACACATTGTGAAACTAGTTAACAACTACATAGTAGTGCAGTTACAGTGTAGTTATACAGCAGTTACAGTGTAGTTAGTAACACTTAAAATAATCCTTCAGAAATCATTCCCTCATGAAGTTACTTCAGTATAGCATAGTGGTGAAACCACTAACCTGCAAACCTGGAGAACTAGGTTTGAGTCCCAGAGCCACCACTTGTATACTGTGCAACCCAAAAATAAAGAACTAAAACTAAATATGCACTCTAACATTGTAAATTGTAATGCAATAAAAAATCATTAGTTTACATAATTACTTATTGACTTTTAACAGTGCTGTAGTTACTGTACAAGGAACTTGCTGCTTCTGTGGCATTGTTTCCACAGTTAATCCCTAACTAACGTGTATTTGCAAAGTAAGTACACAGAAACTGACACTTAAAATAAAGTGTAAGAAGAAAGGTGTAACAGTGCTGTAGTAACTAAGGAATGTGCTGCTTCTGTGGCATTGTTTCCACAGTTAACTCCTAACTAACGTGTATTTGCAAAGTAAGTACAGGTACACAGAAACTGACACCTAAAGCATAGGAAGAAGGGTGTAACTACTGTACACTTACATGGAATGTCAATGCTGCAGTTATGACATATGCTTTCCTTCAGAAATCATTCTGTCAGGCACTTACCACTTAATAAACATGCAATTTAATATTCTTAATTGCCATACAACTACTTTGTTTACTTATACAATAAAAATCATTTACACAATTACTTATTGGCTTGTAACAGTGCTGCAGTTACTAACAAATGTGCTGCTTCTGTTGCATTGACCCACAACTCTTCTAAATCCACACTCCTGGCCTGCTATGGTCCAGGTGGGTGGGTGGGTGGGTGGTTGGGTGGGGCATGGCTACATGCCATGCTTTACCATCGATCTGTTCTGTGGAGTGGTGGTGCGTGGTGAAGAATACACAAGTAGGCACCCTTCCTGGTGTGTAGTTATATAAATTGCATGAAGTGGTAGCTACACATGCAGCCACATCTGTCTCTCTTTTGGCACAAGTTGATTTATGCTGGAAGTGTAATTACATATGTAACAGCTGTTGCAAAGTGCAACAGAAAAATTGATTTATGCTGGAAGTGTAACTAAAAATGTAACAGCCATTGCAAAGTGCAACAGAAAAATTGGTTTATGCTGGAAGTGTAACTACACATGTAACAGCTGTTGCAAAGTGCAACATACATAATTACATTTGCCAGACAGAATTGATTTGAGGCAGAAGGGAGGAACAGTAATTGCAGTAACTACCAGTTCATGCAAATTATGTAACTATACCAAACTGCAAATGTGAAACTAGTTAACTACTACATTGCAGTTACATGTAACTACACAGAGGTTACATCGTCATTACATTGTAGTTATACAGTAATTTCAGTGTAGTTAAGTACACTTAAAATAGTGTGACCAGTTTAAGTATCAGTGAAGGTTTGGTACCTACAAAAAGGGGCACCTCATCCAAAGTAACCATTCCAGTGGTAAATCATACCAAACATGATATCACCCTAAACTAGCAGACAACCCTGGGCCATGCCAAGTTGGTGAAAGCAATATATCCTGCAGAGGTCAAGCCAGTGGGGCATGCAGTATATAACCTGAGTAACCACGAGATGGACAGCAGCCCCACCATGAACCCAGAGACACTGATAAAACAGCAACCAAATGACATACTACAGGAGGTGGATAACTGTTCTGAAGAGTGGGATCCACCAGTACCCTTGGATCATTTCACTGGAGCACAAAAGACAATAGTACAATGCATGCTCAGGGAAGAGCACAAAGCTTTTTCTAAGAATAGTACAGATATAAGATGTATTCCTTCATGGAAAATGCATATTAACTTGAAGGATAGTACCCCAGTACAAAAAACATACATGTCGATACCAAAGTCATTGCATAAAGAAGTGAAAGAGTACCTATAAGATTTGCTGAGCTGAGGATGGATAACAAGATCAGAATCACCATATTCTTCACCTGTTATTTGTATCAGAAAGAAGGATGGGAGTTTGTGACTCTGTTGTGATTACCGTGAGCTAAACCAGAAGTCAGTACTAGACAGACACCCTATTCCCAGAATACAGGACATGCTATACAGCTTAACTGGGAGCTCCTGGTTCTTGGTCCTTGATCAAGAAAAGGCATACCATCAAGGATTCATGGATGAGGAAAGTCAGCCTTTAACTGCTTTTGTAACACCGTGGGGACTGTTTGAATGGGTCTGTATCCCATTCGGCCTGCGCTCATCCCCAGCAAAGTTCCAAAGGTGTATGGAAGAGTGCCTATTTGGTCTCAGGGATGAGATCTGCATGCCATATCTTGATGATAATCTGGTCCACAGCAAAACCTTTGAAGACCATGTTGAACATATGCAGGCAGTCCAGCACAGATACTAGCAGTATGGCATCAAGCTTACAGCCAAAAAGCGTGAACTGTTCAAGAGAAAGGTCTGATGTTTTGGAAAGATTGTATCACAAGAAGGCTATTCAATGGACCCAGCAGAAATTGCACCAGTGCTAACCCCTAAACAAAAGAAACTAACCACAGTAGGTGAGTTCAGGAGGATTCTGGGGTTTACCTCCTACTATAGCCCTTATATACAGGATTTCTCATGTATAGCCAAGCCACTGTATGAGCTACTGTCAGCATCATCAAACAGGATGGGAGGAGAGGAACCATCCAAAGAGATATCAAGATGGGCACTAGGTACACATTGGAAAACACAGAAAAAGAGTTAAGGTAAAGGTCAGCTTTCACCGTGACAGCCAATTGTCTGGATGGTATCCCATGACATGGGCGACCATGATTCGGTGCATACAAAAACAGCAACTCAATTGTGGTGCATGTCATCGGGGTTACCTAACAAAAACCCAGGGGAAGAGTACACAAAGGGGGGTGAGATACTAACAACAACAAAAATGGAAAGGGACCTGGGGGTAGTCATATCAGATGACCTAAAGGTGGGAAAGCAATGTGAGAGGGTAGCAGGAGGGCTGGGAGGATACTGGGATGCATGGGAGGCATCACCAGTAGAAAACAAAGCTATTATCCTCTGTACAGACAGTTGGTGAGACCCATTTGGAGTACTGCGTGCAGTTCTGGAGACCCAATCTCCGCAAAAGACATAGACAGGATGGAAGCTGTCCAGAGGAGGGCAACTAAAATGGTGCAGGGTCTGCACCAGAAGACATATGAAGAGAGACTTAAGGAGCTAAATATGTATAGCTTCAAGGAAAGGAGGGAGAGGGGGAGACATAGAAAGTTTCAGGCACTCAAGGAATCAACAAAGTCCAAGAGGGGCATCTTAAAAAAAAGAGGCAAGAACAAGGGGCACAATTTGAAGATAGAAGGGGGTGGCTCAGAGGTAATTCTAAGGAAGTATTTTTTCACAGAGAGGGTTGTGGATTCATGGAATGGCCTTCCAGAGGAGGTTGTGGAGTCAAAAACAGTGGTGGAATTCAAGCATGCATGGGACAGTCATAAGGCAATTCTAGGGGGTGGGGGTAGGAAGAAGTAGGCTGCTGGTTAACTAGGATCTTCAGCTTATCCATTAGGTAGGGAAATGGGCAGACTGGGTGGGCCAAGCGGTCCTTATCTGCAGTCAAAATCTATGTTTCTACCTACCAGGGAGGGTGACCGGATGTGGGGGTTGCGCATATAGTGACAGGATGTTGCTACATGTACACAAGTGCATGGGGGAGAGTGAGCATGCTTAGCAAGGGGTGGGGGGAGAGAGGGAGAGTTTCTGAGGGGTGGTGGCATGGTGAGCTGCCAAGCTGGCCCCGTGGCATGGTGGGTGGGTTCAGGGCTGGGGTTATGAGGTGCTGGGTTCAGGGTCCAGTTCTGGGCGCAGGTACATTTTGTTGCACCCTACCTAATTTTTTTATGGTTTCACCCTCAAACATGCACCCCCAGATTGGGAATCCTACAGTAGGGGGGTGTGGGGGATGCAGCCCCTGCATAAAATTGAAAATTGTAAGTCCATGGTGCCCTTTTGCTATGCGTGTGTGGGGGGTTACATTGCTGAATTTGATTTTCGGTGATGTACAATCACCCTAATGGTGATCGCCTTTCAGCAGTCACTGTTATGATATAGAACCTGTCTGGACAGAGCATCACCAAGCTATCCTTAGTCTACTTATTGACCACCTGTCAAACCCACTGATTTTAGGGTACCCTGACTTTAATCAACCATTTGTCCTCTACTGTGATGCTTCCCAAGAAGGCTTAGGAGCAGTGCTTTATCAGTGACAGAACAACAAAATGGTAGTCATTGCTTATGGCTCAAGGACCCTTACCCCTCCCTTCAAAAAGTATCACATGCATTCTGAAAAACTTGAATTCCTTGCCCTCAAATGGGCAATCTGTGAATGGTTCGGAGACTACCTGTACCATGCACCATCATTTGCAGTCTATACCGACAATAACTCCCTGACGTATGTTCTCACAACAGCCAACTCAATGCCACAGGGCACAGGTGGGTGGCACAGTTAGTTGACTTCAATTTTAGTATTAAGTATTGTTCAAGACAAGCAAATGCAGATGGGTTGTCCTGAATATCCTTGGACTTTGAGGAATACATGCAACAGTGTTCAAAAGAAGTACATCCAAAGGTTATCAATGCAATCGTGCTAGCCACAAATGCACAGCAAGAGAAGCAGACACCATATATGGTTTTGATAGATGCAAATACCCTAATATTAACATAAGAGAATGTGGGTAATATCACATGGGGCCAGTTGGGATACACCTAAGAATACTTAAAGAACTTGGGAAAGAACTGGCAGCCCCCTTAGCAGTGCTTTTCAACAAATTGTTGAGGAGTGGGGAGGAGTCGGAGGATTGGAAGAGAGCAACAGTAGTACCACTCCACAAGAGTGGAAGCAAGGAGCAGCCAGGAAACTACCGTCTGGTTAGTCTAACATCAGTCATGGGAAAACTGATAGAATCCCTGCTGAAGGGATGAACTGTAGCTTTTTTGGACCAAACTGGTCAGCTCTACAAAAATTAACACGGTTTTACAGCAGGGAGGTTCTGCCAGACAAACCTGGTTGATTTTTTCAGTTGGGTCACCAAAACAATGAATCAGGGTGGGGCAGTGGATGTGGTTTACCTGGACTTAAGCAAAGCTTGTGACTGTTCTGCATGAGACTAGTCAAAAAACTGGAGATCATGGGAGTCAGGCCCAAGGTAACAAACTGGGTCAGAAACTGGATACGTGGGAGAACTCAGAGAGTATTAGTGAATGGCACTCTGTCAGTAGATGGGAGGGTGACTAGCGAAGTCCCACAAGGCTCAGTTCTGTGGCCAGTCCTCTTCAACATATTCATCAGCAACATTGCAGATAGACTGAAAGGAGAGGTGTGCTTCTTTGCAGATGACACCACAATTGGCAACAGGGTGGAAACACCAGAGGGACAGTATAGCATGGAAGCTGATCTGCGAAAACTGGAGGAGTGGTCCAGGACCTGGCAATTATAATTCAGTGCCAAAAAATGCAAGGTCATGCACCTGGAAAAATGTAACCCAGTGAAACTGTATTCAATGGGAGGAAAGCAGCTGCACTCTACTAGGCAGGCATGAGACCTTGGGGTGATCATATCAGATGATGTCAAGTTCAGCAAACAATGTGAAAAGGCAGCACTAAAAGCTAGTGATATCCTGGGATGCATAGGGAGGGGCGTCGCAAGCAGAAGGCATTATATAATCATGCCCCTGTATCAGTCCCTGGTAAGGCCTCACCTGGAATACTGTGTCCAGTTCTGGAGGCCACACATCAGTAAGGACATAGATAGGCTGTAGACAGTACAGAGAAGAACAACAAAGATGGTACAGGGCTTGCATCAGAAACCGTACAAGGCAAGACTAGATTATCTCAAATTATACTCCCTAGAGCAATGCAGGAATCATGGGGACATGACTGAAACATTTAAATACCTTAAAGATAACAACAGGGTGCACATGCAGAACCTCTTTCAGGTAAAAGACTATAACAAGACTAGAGGACATGACCTTAGACTTAAGGGAGGAAAGTTCAGGAGCAATATGAGGGAAATTCTTCTTCACAGAGTGCATTGTAAAACCATGGAATAGCCTGCTGGAGGGGGTGGTGGGAGCCAAGATGGTGGGGGAATTAAAGCGGGCATAGGACAGATAATGTGGGATACTCAAGCAGGCAGCTAAGTAAGGGGGGGTTGGAAACCAAGGGCAGGCTTGATGGATCAACGATCCCCATCTGCCAACAAATTCTATGTTTCTATGTTACAACAACAAGACAACCAATATCTAGACAAAACCTTAAGAGAGCTCAGGAGGAAGATCCCATGATTAGCCAGGTGCTACAATACAAAGCTCAAAACCTATGGCCAAAGAGGAGAAATAGACACTGTGAGCATCATGACTCCGCAGCACTGCTTAAGGAGTGGACAAAGCTGCATCTTGACAAGGATGGGAGTCTATTCAGAAAAACTGCATCTCGTTCCCAACTGATATTGCCAAAGAAATACCTCCAGCAGGTCTACAGAGAACTACATGAAGAGCTAGGACATGTAGGAGTTGAAAGAACAATTAATTTAATCAGAGACATATTCTATTGGCCCCACATGCAAAGAGACATGGAACACTATGTGACTAAAGTCTGCAGTTGCCTCAAACAGAAGAAGCCCAACAAGCCAACACATGCGCCACTGAACAACATTATGACCACTTATCCACTTGAAATGATATTAATAGACTTCCTGCATCTAGAGAAATGCAAAGGTGGCTATGACTATATATTAGTGGTGACGGACCATTACACTCGTTTTGCCCAGGCATACATGACCACAAATGAATCTGCAAAAACAGTTGCTGATAAGATCTTTAATGACTTTGTTCTATGATTTGACTACCTGACAAAAACTCACCATGATATGGGGAAAGAGTCTGAAAATCAATTTTTTGCAACTTGCTAAAGAAGCACTGTGGAATTCTTCATTTACATACTACGCCCTACCATCCTCAGGGAAACGGACAAGTTGAGAGATTCAACCGCACTCTTTTAGCCATGTTACAAACTTTGACAGAATATGAAAAATCTGACTGGAAGAAATCCTTTGCTAAAGTAGTTCATGCATATAATTGTACGTGCAATGAAGTCACAGGATTTTCACCATTCTATTTACTATTTGGAAGATCTCCAAAACTTCCTGTTGACATCATCTTTGATTTGAAGCCAGAAGGTAAGAAGGGAACGTTTCAGCACTATGTAGAGACCTGGTGGAAAAGAACGGCGGAGGCTTATCAGATTGCATCAAAGTCAGCGCCCAGAGAAGCAGCACGGGGGAAAGCATACTATGATAGGACAATCTATGGTGCTGATCTTTAGCCTGGGAACAGAGTATTGGCACGGAATCTAAGGGAGAAGGGAGGCCCAGGAAAACTTTGATCCTAGGAGGATGAAGTCCATGCTGTGATCAAGAGGAAAAGTGATGATAGTCCAGTTTATGAAGTGAAGCCAGAAACCGGTAGAGGTCAGACCAGGATCTTATGTTGCAATTTACTACTTCCTTGTGATTCTCTACCTGTTGAAGATTCTCCACAAGCTCAGCCGAAACAAAACAAACCAAATCACAAAGCAAGAGACCAACAAAAGTACATCCTGCTGAAACAGAGTGACACTGATTCTGATGACAATAATTATCAGTTGGCTTACACCAGACGAGCAACAAATGATTTCCAAAGCCCTGTCAGCATCACTTTGGACCCAGAAGCAGAAGAATTCCAACCTTTGGACACTATAGAAAACTTAGAAATGCAAGAGATAGAGCAGGATACAGAACCAAACATCATGATCAACACAGAGATCAATGTAACATTACCCACGAATAAGGACTCAAATGAAGAAGTTGGAAGCAACCAAGAGGGGAGCAGTGAAAGTCACAATTCAGCTTCAGTGGTGAGGAGATTCCCTAGAAGAGATAGAAGACAGTTAAAGGATGGCTTACCTCTGATACCAAGATGGCGGCCGTGCTGGGCCGACCGTTGGTGGCAGTTTTGTATTATTTATTTTAATGTTGTTTTTATTTTTTTTAAAGTAATTTTATTTGATTTTTTGTTCACAATAGCTCCAGCAATACTTTTAATGACTTTGGGTCATAACTGCACAATTTTTTTGGACTGCAAACGCTAGTATTTTTATACTACCTGTTGGGGTTACAGAAGTTGAAGAAGTCTCCTGGTTGGGGATACTGCAGAATTCTCTCTGAGGGTTTTTTTAGCCAGCTGGCATGGATTTGTATGCTACCGCCACTGTGGTGACTGTGGTGGTTTCGAACTTGGGTTCGGCGGATGAGAATTGCAGCGGTGATTGGCGCTGCAGAGTGCCGAAGGTCTGCTGGAACAGGCTGCCTCACATATCGATCTGCTACTTGGTTCCCATGAAGGATTTATTCTTTTATTTCCTGAGAAGGATTTGCTACGCCATGCTCCTGAACTTCCAGAGAAGGATTTATTCACTCACTCTCTGAGAAGGATTTGCTACGCTTCGTTCCTGAATTGGACTAGGTGAGCCTGGCTGGCTTGCCTCAAGGTGGATGCCTGATTGAGTTGCTTCCCCTGGAGGGGCTGGATGATGTCGGCTGGAGGGTAGGCATTTTTTGGATTATCCTTGGGCTGCCGAGGGCCATCTGTGTAAGGTCGGATGTGCATCTGCAGCTCAAATTTGGAGGAGATGCTTAGGTTGAGTTGCTCACTTTGGGGTTAGGCTGACTGACTTGCTGGAGTCTTATTATTACAACTTTGGATCCTATGTTCTCGGGATTAGACCTCTGTTTGGTTTATGGTGAAGGACCTGTTGGGATTTATCATCTGGAGTGTGGCCTTTTTCGGAGGGAATTTCTGTGCTGCTTCCCATTTAGTTTTTGTGGTGAAAAAGAACTGGAGGGACTTCAGTGGCCCAGAATTTGTTTTTTTATAAAGGATTGAAGTAGATTAACTATCAGTTAGATTCTTCTTTATTTGGGCTTTTGCATAAATTATTGGGCAGTGAGAGTGCCTAAACTTGAGTTTTCAGTTATATTCTGTTTGCTTACTACTGAGGCAAACGTAAGCAGTCGACCTCAATGTGAACTATTTGAGGTTTTATTTTGCAGAAGAGGTAAGCGCTCCAATGGACACATACCAATTCACTGGAAATACTAACTAAATTATTGCCCTGGACTGTAAATACAGTTTCTGTTAAAATACTTTTTTCTAACTATATTGCTGTCGCTATTGCATTTTGTTCTTATTTAAATATTATTTTATTTCTGTTTTATGTTTGATTTGTTTGGTTTTATTTTTTATTCTGCTGCTTAGTGCTGTCTTATTGTGGTCACCAGAATATGGTGGAGGCCTGCCCCCATGGTTGTGGGTTATTCATCCTCCACCCTTTGTGACCTCCGTCCTTTTATCTCCCCCATTGCAGTTCGCAACTTACCAGCACTGTAGAGTGCTGGGTTTTGCACATTGAGGGGCCGGGGGCTATGAACAGTGAATGAGGGGGCCACCATATCGGGGTTGTAAGATCTAGAAGATGCCCTTGGGTGAAATGGAATCCAGATCATGGTTTTCTATGTCTGGTTTCCATACCCAAGGGCACCTCCAATTTTGGTGGGCAGGTCATTCTGGCAGCCCTAGAAGTTCATCCAACTCGAGCGGTGTTATGCAATGCCAGGTCCATTAAAAACAAGACTGCAATTATTGTAGATCTTGTGGGAACTGTGGATCTGGCTTGTATTACTGAGACCTGGCTGGATGAGAACTCTGGCCCTATATTGGAGGCTGCAACTCCAGCCGGGTGCTTGGTGATCCACCGCTTGAGATTGGATCGTGGGGGGGGGGTTGCGGTCTGTTTTAAGACCGAACTGGGCCTCACAAATGTACCAGTTGAGGAGACTGAGTCATTTGAGTGTACCGTGGTAGCAGGTGTAGGCTGTAGGATCTCTCTCATCTACCATCCACCTGGAGATGAGAAGCTGTTTCTTCAGGAAGTGGCGGACTTCGTGATTGACCTGGCATTTGAGTCGCCCAGGCTGATGGTCTTGGGCGACTTCAACACCTGGGTCGCTGATGAACTCTTGCAGTTTGGACAGCACTTCCTCCAGCTGATGACATCTCTGGGCCTTGCACAGATTGTTACCGCTGCTACCCACAAACACGGTCACTCTCTTGACTTAGTCTTCCTCCTGAGGATCGAAGCCTCAGACTTGGGGGTGGAACCAGTTGGATGGTCCAATCACTACACCATGGGGTTCAGATTTTGCATCACCCCTGGTAGGCCTACCTCTGCAGAGATGGTCAGGTACCACCCTTTATGAGATGTTAGCTCTGAAGGCCTGGTGGCATGCTTGACATATCAGTCATTCCAATGGCAAACAGTGACCCAGAGGCCCTAGTGACAGCCTATAATATGGCTGTCTCTGAGGCCTGGATGTAATATTTCTCATCCGTGTTCGTCCTCTCTCCCTTCACCCTCGGTCCCCTTGGTTTGATGGGACCTTGAGGGAGATGCAGAGATTAGGACGAAGGTTAGAGCATTACTGGTGGAGATCCGGCAATGATGCCAACCACCTTAGATTGATGGATCATTATCAAGCCTATCAATCCACAAACACCCGTAAGAAGGCAGAGTTCCTGTCCGGGGAGATTGCGGCAGTTCAGAATTGACCAGCTCAGTTTTTTCGTACTGTGGACAGGCTGTGCAACCCAGCCTGTCTACAGGTTTGAAAAGCCTTTTTGCAAGTGGAATGCGACCAGCTTGCTCGATTGTTTGTGGCTAAGGTGGCCAACATCGGGGCTGAGCTCCAACCAGCACACTCTAAGGGTGTTGCATTGGACCGGCACTTGGTCACTGCTCCTCAGTTTTCCTGGAGTTCCTTCGACCACCGGGAGTTCATGGAAATCATGCAGATTGTCCAGGGCATGCACCCTACATGCTGTAGTTTGGACCCAGGACCAACTACCCTGATTATGGGTTGTAGATACATCACTGGTCCAGTCCTTGCACGGATTGTCTGGTGCTCCTCGGAAACAGGTGAGTTTCCTAGCTCCCTGAAGGAGGTGGTGGTAACAGCTCTCCTGAAGAAAGCTTCTTTGGAGCCAGAATGTCCTGCAAACTACAGACCAATCTGAAACCTCCCCTTTATAGGGAAGGTGATTGAGTAAGTAGTGGCTGTACAACTGGAGAACCATTTGACCATCCATGACATCTATGAACCTCTCCAGTTTGGTTTCCAAAAGAGGCACAGTACTGAGACAGCACTGGTTCAGGTGCTCAATGATCTCCTGATGGCAAGAGACTGGAAAAAATGTTCCATCTTGGTTCTTCTTGATCTCTCATCAGCATTCAACACTGTGGACCATGGGTCCTACTCATTCATCTGAGGTTCATCTCTGACCTGTCTGGTACAGTCGTCAGGTGGTTTTCATCTTTCCTCACTGGAAGAACTCAGAGGGTGGTGTCGGGGATTTATTCCTCTGACCCAACTCCTCTGCTCTGTGAGGTGCCTCAGGGATCGGTGTTGTCCCCCATGTTGTTCGCAGTGTATATGTTGCCCCTCAGTGACATTGTAAGAAGCTGTGGGCTGAGGTTTCACTGCTATGCTGATGATACCCAGCTCTACCTTTCTTTTGCACCTGACCAGGGTAGAGCTCCCTCAGTTTTTATTAACTGGCTCATCGAAATCCAGGACTGGATGAATTCGTGCTGGATGAAGTTGAACTCAGAAAAGACTGAGGTGATGGTTGTGGACCTGGGGTTCCAGATAGGGGGGTTGGGGGTAGGTTCACCCTCGGATCTCTTTCTTGGTGGCTTATCACTCCCGACCTCTGAACGGGTGCGAAACCTACGGGTAATATTTGACGAAGGGCTGACACCGCATTCGCTGGTGTCGGCAGTCGTCAAATCCTCTTTTTACCATCTGAGGAATATCTCCAGGGTTAAGCACCTTGTTCCATCTGGTGACCTCCCAACACTGGTCCATGCCTTTGTGTCCTCATGGCTGGATTATTGCAGTTGTCTTTACATAGGGCTACCTGGGCTGGATATCTGCTACTTGCAGCTGGTGCAGAATGCTGCAGCCCGGTTATTGACAGGAACTTCTCGCTCCTGTCATATTTCACCGGTGCTGCATGAACTGCACTGGCTGCCGGTACAGTGGCAGATCACCTTTAAAGTTGGACTTCTGACTTATAAAGCCCTTCATGGACTGGGTCCAGACTACCTGAAAGAGCTTCTGGTTCCTTACTCCCCTGAGCAATCACTCCGCTCAGCTGACATGGGGTTGCTAGAGATTCTGAAGGTCTGTTTGAAATTGTCTGGGGCCCGTGCATTTATGCACGTGGTCCCTACCCTCTGGAATCCTCTACCCCGTCAGCTACGGGAATGTGCAACCATGGAGGGATTTAAACAGGAACTAAAAACGTATTTGTAGATGGAAGCATTCGTTGACTGATTTATAATGTAACTATAATATTTGTTTTAAGTATTTACAATGACTGATTTTATTATTATTGTTATAATTGTTTATTAGGTTCCTTGGTTATGGAAAGGCACTATATAATTAAAGTTTTATTATTATTATTATTAAAGGCACTGACATATGACCACTTGGGACAGCCCAGAACAGTTTCAAGGGACATGACCACACAGGTGGTGAGTATGGTACCACAACCATGTTCTGGTCCATATGGATATTGGACACCTTGGAATGCTGAAATGAGCTATGGACCATATCCGGGTTATCAGAGACTCATCACATGAACTAAAAATGTTACTATGTTATAATTGTGAATATTTGATATACGGTGGACGTTGACATCTGAAAGTTATATATATATTGTATAAGAGGTAATGATTTAAAGAGTACATGTAATTCAATGAAAATGCCTGACACCATGCTATAAGAACTGGATAAGGTAAGGAGTGAAAAGTATTGTGTTTTACTGTAGGCCAAAATCAAAATGGGTATGCCCATTGCACTCAAAATCAGATAAGTACAGTAATTTTGAGGGGAAGCTCTGGGAAGCAGCCTGCCCATGTCCAGTCCTTAACTGTGTTATCTGTTCTTATTCAATATAGATTGTTAGGTGGAGACATCCCTGCTAACAGATGCAGAATTTCAAGGTTTTGTATCATAGTGCACAATGGGCTCAGCCTTTGTACCCATAGTAGCAAAGGGGTACAGCTATCATGGAAATGGATAATACACCCTAAACTTGTTTACACACTGCCCTAAGAATGTACTAACATAATGGTTACAAAACATTGGCAGCATGAACACTTAATAAGATAGACATGTAAGGGTGACATTAATTTTGAGGGGGAGAGTACAGGATATGCTGCAGAAAACATCCCCCCCATAAAATATTTCCAGGTTAAGCAATAATTAATGTACTCTGTGTTTTCAAGTTATATAGAATTGTTAAATCCATGCAATTACTAGGCTAAAACTTGCAAGAGAGCTGCAGTCCCTCCCTCCAGTAGGTGGCACCAGAGGAGAAGTACAGCAGTGGCTCTGGCAGGCAGAAAAGTGTTGTGTAAAGTTCTGTTTGCAATGTGTGGGCAGCAGGCTAGAAAAGTTCTGTATTTCTGTAACCCCCCTGCAAATGGGGGTTCCCAAAAGTCTTCCAGGAGCTTGCCTGAATGCTCCAAGTCTGGGCAGTGTTTGGCATCTGAGCTGTTTAAATGTGGTTCCAAGTGAGTGCTATTTGAGCCTCCACGTACTGTCTCTTTAAGAACTGTCTGCTTGCAGCCTTAATTAGTTTGTATGGGGCGACTGTGTATTTAATGCTTGAATCCCGCCTGAACTGCTGTCAATTCATTCTGTCTCTGCCATCACTACATGTGCAGAGGGAACCTTGTTGATAGATGTAACTGTTTGTCAGAAATCATTTAAAGTGACTGAGAAAATGTAGTTTGTCTAACCTGTCTTCATTTCAGCACGAACTGTTTCAGTGTAGCTTTTTTCATTTTGGTCCTGAATAGCTGACTTGGACCAATCAGGATGAGAGGGAGACCCTAAAATGGAGCCTGTGGACGAATCGGAACTGGGACTCTCAATTATGAGCCAGCCACAAGGGGATTGTATGGGCAGTGACAATGGTGCGGAGCTAAAGGAAATGCCCTGCTCTGTGACTGGAAAGATTAGATCAGTTGTGACTGTGAAGAGAGAAGGAGCGCTGTGCTTCTGCGGTGTATAGTTTTGCTCGGGAACCACATGTGAGACCCTGAGTTTCAGTCTGCGACCTTTGTGAGTGCCAGTTTGGACTGAATCCGAGTTGTGAGGAGAAAGAAGCACTAGAAGTGTAGAAACCAAGCTAACCCGGTAGAAGACTGGAGAAATTGCTGAGTTGCGCCCGGTCTGTCGGGAACTGAGGCTACTGTGTGTGCTCCTGGGTATTTTGCAGTGGTTGCGATCAGGACCGGGGATCAGCCTGCCTGGTATAGTGCTTTCCTTTTACATATGAATGTGCATAGTGCTTGTGGGGAATCGCTATTTCCAATCCCCAGTGCTGTGTGCTGTGTGTTGAAGCTGGAAGCAAACCCCAACTTGTCTCGGACTAAATCCGTTTGCTATCAACTGCAGTGGGGTCCAGTCACAAGGACCTTGTCTCCATACCCTGTTGTTTCTGACAATCCAGAGAACATCCACCATCCGGTTCTCAGCTTGGGTATTGTGAATACAAATCAGGGTATTCCTCTGTAGCCTGTTTTCAATCACAAGTGTGTCATCTAATTCTTGTTGTTTCACTGCTTCATGGACTGAGCCATCTGGCTCCAGATTATAATTGGGTATTGTGCATATATTTTCTTCTACAGGGCCTGATCCATCTGCACCTGCCGGCCAACCCCGGGCAACGGACCTGGCTAGGCCCCCCCAACCTGGGTACCCAGAGTGTGACTTTTCAGCCCCTGTATGTGTGCACAGTACTGTGATTTAATGCCACCAATTAACCTGATTTCCCCCTCCCATGTTACTGCCCCCTAAATAAATCAGATTTGTTGTTGTTATACTAAATACTGTCTGTGGTGTTGGTACTTATGGAAACAGTATTGTGTTTTGCTGTGTATGTTGTTTAACCTTATTTACAGGGGGTCCTCAGAGACGTGCTGCAGAATCAGTCTCCAGGGTAAGTGGTATCTATATGAGTGAACAGTGTGTATACATGGGGTATTGGGGCTGTAACTCCGGTGTACTGTGTGAGCCACTAGAGGGAATGAAAGGGGGTTTCAGTGTCCCAGAGGGCTGTGACCAAGCTAGTCTAACCACTACAAACCCTGACCTCTGGGTGGAGGCACCCGCCATAGGACCTAGGCCCCTCAACCTATCCGTAGTCAAACAGGCATGGGTAGTAGCCCTTGGGATAGCGCCACCTAGGGGTTACACTTCAATGTTTGTTTTTATTAACTGCAGGTAACATTGCAACTTATATGGTAATTGAATAAGTATAGGAATTGTTCAGTAACAAATTGATGCAGTGTAGAAGCCTAGGTTAAGCTTTCCAGTTTCTTAAAAGCTTAAGAAACTCAGAGGCCTAGTCAGCATTGCAGCCCCCAGTGGTAGTTTAGAAGTGCTGTATCTGTAATACAAATAGGGGAGAATTATTAAACCCCGAGTCTAAAGGGGAATGTGTGATGACTCTACCCAAACATTATTGGTGCTAGGGAACTTTACCTGAACTGGCCAGCATACTATATGTTTGTTACCAATTAGTTACAGATTAATTATGTTACACTTATTTTCAAGTACAGCAGTGGCTCTGGCAGGCAGAAAAGTGTTGTGTAAAGTTCTGTTTGCAATGTGTGAGTAGCAGGATAGAAATGCTTATTTTTATTAATTGCAGACCTAATAAACAACTTATAACGTCACTTGGGTGTAAATCATTTCAAGCGTGCAGCAGGAACTTTGAGTGGTGTAAGAGGCTCCTTCCACTGACAGTCAGCTATGTGGTATCCAGCCTTACTGGAGGTAAGACATCTGCTAACTCATGCTGCTTATGGTTCCAGCACTCCTAGAAGCCTGTGGGGGTGTACCAGTTGCAGTTTTGCTGACCTCCTTTGTCTGAAATTGAAAGCTTTTAAATGGACACTGTGAAAAGCTTCCATACTGCAACTCTGTCATTCTGCATCCTGAAATATAACTGGTAAAAGACTTTATTCTGAACTTTTATGCACATCTTCACGGTATATTGTATTCAGTTTTGGTTCAGTCATGTTTTCTTATTTTTTGCTCAGATTTCTGTATGTTTTTTTCCTGTACTTCTTTTCTTTACTCCCCCATTTATTCCTTAACTGATTCACCTAGTACTTGCATGTTTCTATGTATACTTTGTATAATTAGGCCATTACTGAATGTAGATGATTTGCTATTGTTTCTACCATTCATTGCATACTGAAATGTGTCCTTATATCTCAATTGTCCTGATTTCTATTGTTTCTATTGTTCTACCTTGTAACCTCCTGGGTTGTGTCTGAAAATTGCCATTTTTATGGCTAGAGCGCTCACCCGATAAACAAAAACTAAATAAGTAAATATAACTGCCTTGCACCTTTCATGAATAAAACAATGCTGCACTAACACCTTAACTATAGTCTTTTGTCTCTGTCTGAACTTCTTCACCTACACCTCCATCACAGGAGTGGGGCGTGTTTGTTGTGCATGGTATGTTTCTGCTGCATGATTCATGGGCAAAAAATGGTTTGGCATTTATGACTAATACGTCTGCTTCCACTCAGACACTGAAAAATGACAAACATGTAATCAAAATCATCAGCCTTTATTGTAATACACACATTGATAGAAACAACACCATGTGGTACTTGCACGGCAATTAAAGAAACCTTCATTAAAAGCTTTTTTTTTAAGAACAAAGGCTACTTAAACTAAAGATTGCACAACAGCCTTGGAGCCGGCATAGGATTATAACTAGTAATATGTGAAGCTGAAAAAAATGTGCAAATTCATTGCAGTTCACGAAATTAAAGGGACACTGTCAACATCCTTAGGCCTCAAATTGTCTCTTGTTTAAACAAGCATTTGTCAATGCCACATGTTTGCTTGCTTGTATTTGCTATGTAGTCTTTGGGCATAGCTAGGACAACAGTTAAAATTAACAAATTAATACCATGAGTTGTAACAGTGAAATTGTCATGATTGGGAAATGAAGAGGTGCTGTTTGTCACGCACATACCATAAGTCTGTAGTCCAGATGCACTGACCTGAAAAGGTCCTGATTCTTCTTATCAGGAGCAGAATCCATTCCTGCACCACTGACACCCATCCTGTTCCAATGTATACCCATGCCCCCTCCTATCCGCAAGCACTCACCTTTTCCCTGCATTTCCACCCCTACCTATCATCTCAATGCTAAATTTTCGAGGGACTAAAGAAAATGTTAAGGCAAAATCATGGACATCCATTGAAAATCATGGACCATTGAGAGGCATGCACAGAATCTGGACTTATGTGAAATTTTGTTGTGGGTTTCAGTTTTTTGTCTGCAGCCACAAGGCCACTCGTAGTGTAAGCAGAGAGTGAGTGCAAAGGGTCATGAAACTTATCCATTGCCAGGCCATATTCCAAGCAGGGTGGAGGGAGAAGCCTGGTGCCTTGGTGGTGCTGTTGCTGTGGCTGTGGCTGGGGCCGGGCGAGGGGG
Organism: Neoceratodus forsteri; assembly: GCA_016271365.2. Lineage (NCBI taxonomy): Eukaryota > Metazoa > Chordata > Ceratodontiformes > Ceratodontidae > Neoceratodus > Neoceratodus forsteri. Next base: position 277,800,460 of record CM057455.1, on the reverse strand, counting down.
TTGGTGAGCACCAAGGGCTGAGCCTCATCTGCCCTCTACCATGAATGTTCCGGAGCACTTTCCTTACTGGGTCTTGTTCTCTGTGGCCCAATTCCCAGGCTGAGGTCAGTGAGGCACTGGACCTCATGGTTCATCTGCTTCAGATGTGCCTCCAGGCATGAGAGGCTGGGCTGCAAGAGGCTGCTGTCTCCAACATCACTGCCATACCCCACAACAGCAGTTCCAGCCACAGAATTAAAAATTAAGAGGTTTGATTTGTATTATGCCAACTGCTGTGTGCCTACTCTTACTGCTGTGCCACTGAGGAGGAATACTGAGGAGGAATTGTCGGCCCCAGCCAGTGACTCTTGAATGATCTAGGATGCACTGTTATGGACCAGAGGATATTGGGTCTGGTCAGGCTTCAGGCTACCTTCTCCTAGATTGTAACATCTCACTCTCCCCACTGCTGCCAGTGGTGCTCACTGGCCTGGTCTCCTGTCTGGCAGCCAGCGCATGACCTCACAGTCTTGTTGCATGTCAGCATGATCCAACCATAGAAATCCAAAGTGGACCCAATAGAAGTTCCCTCTGCAGCTTTACCAGGTGACAATGTCAATGAGATGGCATAAGGAGACTTCACTGTCCCTGGAATGGGGTATCTCTCGGGGGTGGGGCAGAGGGGCGACAGGCCGAGTGGCTGACCTTCTAAGGGGGACTTTGATGAAGAGGACCTTCCTGGCTGATGCTGAGCCTCAGAATTGGCTGACTTGAAGCAGAGCCACAAAGCCCATTAAAAGCAAGGCTTGACTAGAGTCAACAACAATGTCCGTGGAATTAGTGTTATCTTAATTTATTGTATTATTGTGATGTGTGTGTAGAAAATGGAGAGGTATAATGAGGTTTAAACTTCATACTGATAGTACCGCTCAATTTTTCTGGATTACACCACGCTTACAAAGTAAATCAGTATGGATTTATCAGCTCCACTCCAGACCTGTATAAAACTTGTATGGGGCTTAAGTAGCTCAGCATTAAATATAAATCCTCAATAATACCGCATAAAAATGACAATAAAAAGGTAAATGTACCCAAGCCTTCACTAGGCAATAGGTAGAGGGTCTCTTACCTGGGTAGTAGGGAGCCAGCAGTAGGAGTCCTGAAGGGACATCTGTCAGACCTGTAAAATTGAATATAGCAAAAGGGTAACAAAGGATCTGTAGTTCTTAGGAAGTAAATAGGCAGGATAGAACAGGTTAGACATAGAGTAATACTTATCTGATTGAGAACAAATTAGCAACCAGTCAGATCTGTTGCAGTACAGAGAAAAACAAGTTAAAATGGGGACACAATCTCAGACAGACTAATCCTTACCACAGGAGTTCCCCAAGGGTCCATCCTGGGTCCACTGTTGTTTAGTCTTTTCTTAAACAAACTCCCAAAAGTATGCAATGATAAAATCCTATTATACGCGGATGATGCTGTCCTCTACATGAGCCGTCCTGACCCAGTAGCTCTGGAACAAAGTCTCAAGCATAATTTACGACTCCTTGAAAACTGGTTCTCTGAAGCCTGATTGCTCCTCAACTATAAGAAAACAAAAACAATGCTTTTCACCTCCACACACAGTAAATACAGATCTATTATCCTAAACATCTGCAACAAATGAAATGAAATCCTTGACATGGTGCAAAATTTCAAATGTCTTGGTGTCACCTCGGATAGCTCCTTGTCCTACTCGCTCCACATAGACAGTGTCTCTTGAACTGCGAACAGGAAAATCGGATTGCTGTGTTGTCACAGACACTGTCTCTCCATGGATGCCTTAAAACTCACCTTAACTAGCCCTGTCCTCTCTGTGATTGACCATGGTCTCACGGTCTGCAGCACTGCCTCTACCTCATCCATGAAATGCATTGCCCTAACCCCAAACAAATCCTGTGGGCTTCTCCTGGGAGCTCTGCAATTGATACACACTTGTGACCTATATTCTCTCTCAGGTTGTCTTAACCTGGAGAACTGAATTAGGTACCAGCTCTGTCTTCTGGCCAAAAAGGCCACCCTTGACTTAACACCACCCGGTATCCAATCCATGCTTACCCCAACAGCCCCAACCAGGCTGACCAGAGGGTCTCAGAATAATCCCTACAAAGCTCCTTTCTACTGGATGACCCTAGGGCAACATTCTTTTGGATGTTGCACCCCTAAGTGGCTTAACTCACTCCGGCCGGACCTGCAGTCCGAGACTAAATTAAGCCTTTTAAAATCCGAACTTAGCTCCCACCTTGCTAGTCAAATGTCTTGCCACTGCTTCCCTTCTTAGATGCAATGAATTTGGCCTAGCCTAATTCACGGACTCCCTCCATCTTGATGTACTGGATATCTGCTCTTTAAAGGATCAAGTGCCTAGCACTTGAGCACACCCACTTCAGCTCAAAGGGGAGCAGTGCAGGATGTGGAAGCAGCAACAATGGTTTTCACAGAGAGTTATATCTACTTGGAATACCTTACCATTAGAGGTGGTGGGTAGTACATCAATGTGTAGTTTTAAACTAAAGTTAGACAAGTTGCAGGGAACTGGTGAATTCACCTTTTAGATAATTGGCAAGCATTAAGGATGAAAGTTGAAACAGCTCTGAATAACCTATGATACCTATGATAGACACTGAATTTATATGGACAGAAGGTTGAAGGTTTAAAGTAAAACTATATCATAATGAGAGAGGTATTAAACGCATTCCTAACAGCTTCTTCCTGGGTAGGGATAGGGAAGTTGTCACCTATCCTGGGCAACCGAAAGCCTGCTATAGGTGTGGGTCCAGATCACACCTATCTAATGTTTGTGACACTATCAGGTATGGCTTCGCTTTTTCGGAGAATGTGGGAACAGTAACTCCCAATGTAACAATCACGTGTGTTGTAACTTGTGTGAAGAATATGGCCACCTGTATCAAAACTGCCCATAGGCAACTAGAAATAACGCAAGAAATATGAACCCAGAGGATCTTATAAATAAGGCCCAACAGTCAGGATCAAGAGAGGAACTGACTGCCTCTCCACCCCAGAAGACGGGGAAGAGCCAGGTCCCTTGGAGCACATGCCTCAAGAAACCCCAGGCCAGGAGGAAGAGGTGACCCCAATTACAGAGTTAAGAGTGGGGAAAGATGGTGCGGTGCCCTCAGCTGGGATAATGGCAGAGGCAGAAACCACTAACAGTAATATTGGTCAGGTGGATGAAAAGAGAATGGAAGAACAAATGCCAGAAGGTCAGAGCACAGTGGAACAAGACATGCTCCCCCCACTAAAGTGTCTGATAGTAACCAGGAGCACTCAAGATGAAGAAGCCTGCAAAGCAATAAGGGAATAGTCTCTGACATGAAATTAGGGAATGTATATGAAGCTCTTGTAACCCAAGGAAGGCAGGAAAGCTTTTTGAGGGAAGAGGAATCTGATGCATCCTCCATGGTCCTTTCTGGGCAACAAAATACTGAAGCATCAGAAAAACCATCTGGTGTATGCATGAGGAAGAAAAAGAAGAAAAGGAAAATCACATGCGTGAAACGAATTTAAAAAAAAAGACTGTTGCTTTTTTGGCTACACATGGTTTTGTTTTCTATAGCATCTGCAAAAGTTTGCAGTATTTTGAATGGAAAAAAAGGGAGGCTGTGTGGGCAGAGTTACAACGGCTTGCTTGTGAGGTGTTTTTTTTTTTTACAGGAAACATGGTTAAATTCTGTTCAATCTGTGGCACAGTCACAAAGGGAGTGGATATGGGGACTATCTTATTGGTCTTATGGTATGAATAGGGCTGATGGGATGGGTATTCTATTTTCTGGGATGGGGTTAAAGTTAAATAAAATAATAGCTTTACAGCCAGGAAGGGCACTAGTGATGGATGGCGTATGGTATGTCCAGCTGAGTAGATTCATAGTGGTTTATGCACCACAAATAAAGGTAGAGAGAGTGCGGTTATTTGACTTAGTGCAGACTTTTTATGTACCTCTAGGAATGTCTGTTTTGGTGGAGATTTCAACTGCACTTTTGGGGCACAATATTCAGAATTGTGCCTGGCAATGATGCAAGTGGTTGCGCAGCATGACTGAGTTGAGCTGGAGCAACAAAGGGATATATTCAAAAGAGATGTACTATGGCACATCTCTTCTGAATATATCAAAGAATGTGCGAGGTGCAAACACAATGCTCCGGTGCATCCCTCAGACAGGCCTGCATACCTGGAATGGGAATGCGCCAGTGCAACTGGAGCTGCGTTGGGTGCAGTTTCCAGATATTCCGACCTGAATATGCAAATGAGGCCGTTATGCATGTAAGGCACAAATGGGTCCATTTGCATGACATGGCTCCATTTGCATCTGTTGTGCAGGGCTGGCCAGCGAAATGCACCTGGGACACCAGGGACCACAGTTGTACCCCATCCCGTAACGTCGATCACTCATTTTGAACAAATGAAACAGCCCTGGTAGTCTAGTGGTACCCCTTCCCCTCCCGTAACCCTGATCGCCCATCATTCTATGTATTTAAGATCCCTGGTGGTCCACTGGTTCCCTCCTCCCCATCCCGTAGTACCGATCACCCAAAATAAATAGCTTGCATATTTCCTGGTAGTCTAGTGTTCCCCCACACCCCCACCCACACTAGGACCCCAGCCCATCCAGATCCCCCTGGTCATCTGGCGGGCAGCATACCCACCCCATACCTCTGTGGCTGCCCGTCAATGACAGCCACAGTATGTGCTGCAGTTTATTGGTCCACACTGTGGACCAATGGGCTTGCAGTGCATACTATAACAGTCATTCACAACTTTGTGAATGAAGTCATTCATTCACAAAGTTGTGAATGACTCATACAATGCACTGCAAGCCCATTGGTCCGCATTGTGGACCAATGAGCTTGCAGAACATACTGTAAGCTGTCACTCAGTGGGCAGCTGCAGAGGTATGTGGGTGGGTATGCTACTCACTGATGACCATGGGGGGGAGCTGTGTGGGCTGGGTGTCCTATGTGGGTGCGGGGACCACAAGACTACCAGAGACTGATTATGATCATGTGTTTTGGTTATCGGGGTTATGGGCGGGGAGGGGGATACCACTAGCCTACCAGGCAAATATATTTTTGAACAACATGGGTGATCAGAGATATGGGAGGGAGGGATACCACTAGTCTACCAGGGACAATTGTGGGTGCTTGTGCGTGGTGTTGGGGGGGTTGCTACCCATGGCTGGTGGCTGCTGTGTTGCACCCTGCACTACAGTGTCCCGCCTGTGGGCAGCTAGCAGTTGATCCATTTTTTATGGGCTCAACTTTGTGTCCAGGTATGCAGCACATCTCTGGGATGTGCCGGCAGATGTGCCACACATCCCGGGCTGAATATCGGGATGTGCCGCATATGCATGGGCACGCCCCCTGGAGATGTGCTACATACATTATCTTTGCACCTCAGCGCCTCAGGAATTGCACTGCACAATTCCTCCTTTTGAATATTGCCTTGGGGTGCATTTCTGGGGTTGCACTGGTGCAACTCAGCTCCTTTGAATATCTTGGCCTAGATATAATTGAAAGGAAAAACTTGGGTAAAAAGGTTTACTGTGACTCTTATGCTTTGAAGAAATGTATTGAATGTATTGAATTAGCAGAATTAGAGAATGTTTTTACCAAAGCTAAGCCTCCAGTCAAATTTACCTTTTCTAAAGGCACATTATTTTCAAAAATTAATTATGTCTTTATAACTAAAAGGTTAGACATTAGCAAGACCACTGTTATTCCTTCTGCCTTGTCAGATCATTTAGTAATTAAGAGTACAATTTGTACCGAAACATGTATAGAATGCCCAAAGTCGAGGTGGTAAATGAACGTAGCTAGTCTTGAGTTAGATGACGTTAAATTAGCCTTAGGGAATTTGTTTGAAAATAGGGCATCAGTAATAGGAATATATTGTATGGTGATCTTTTTAATTGGTGGCAGGATACAAAGAAAGAAATTTGTGATTGGTTGAAAGCTTATGGGATAGAGGTTGCAAAAAATTATTTTATGAAGTATTTAAGGCTTAGAAACCAGTTGTATAGGCTTCTGGAGGCCTCATATGTGGGTGGGGAGGATTTGAATGGTCAAATTAGAATATAAAAAAGGAAATGAAGGGGGGTACAATATGACACAGCTGCCACACTCAAGACAGAGTTAAGTTGGGAACACAAAAAATGCCTTTTTCAGACCCATGTGAGGTGTTTAAGGAAAAAAAGAATAGGTCTAGAATTACGAGCCTGAAAAATGAAGGCCACATAATTAATACCACGGAAGGAATAAAGGACATGTAATAGAGGAATATGTGAGTAAAGCAACCAGTAAAGTGGGCTTAGATATACCAGAAATGTAGAACTACTTATTACATTTAACTACACCAAAATTGGATCCAATTGCGGTGAGAAAATTGAAAGAGGTAATCTCAGAAGCGGAGGTGTATGACGTAATAAAATAATTTAAAAATGGTATAGTTCCTGGCGAGGATGGAATCCCCAATAAATTCTATAAAACATTCCTCAGAATAATGCCAGCCTTTTGGTTAGAATATACAACTTTTTGTTTAATAATGAAACAAATATTCTGGCTAAATTTACTATGGGGTGATCATTTTTTTTATTTAAATCTGGAGAGAAACAATATTTGGGCAATTAGAGGCCAATAAGTGTTTTGAACTCCAATTTCAAGATCCTCACACAGGTACTTCAGAAGAGGTTAAGGGGGCCATCAGCAAAAGTAATTCATGCAGCATAAACATGTGCAATTCTGGTTAGAAACATTCAGGAAAATCTGGCACTGACCTGAGACATAACTGAATATTGTCAGAAAGCAGAAAGTAAAGGGTGTTTAATAGCTCTAGATCAGAGCAAAGCGTTTGATCGGGTTAGCCATGAGTTTTTACTTAGTGTACTAGATAAATATGGGATTCCAGAGGAGTTTCAGGTATGGGTAAAAAGAATATAAAAATGCAGTAATTAAAACAGAAATTGGGGGGAGAGGTGGTGAACTGATTCCAGTTCAGGCAGGAGTAAGGAAAGGATGCCCCCTGAGTCCTGTCTTATACACATTTGCTATCAACCCATTAATCTGGGCAATTACAGGGGCAAGCGAAATGTGGGACATGAAAGGTCAACAGAAAGGGGACGGAATTCAGGTATCAGCATATGCAGATGACTTACGCATATTTCTAGCATCCTACAGAGATGTTCCTCATCTAATGAAGAAACTAGATATATTCTCTTCTGTTTCTGGGGCAGTGGTCAATGTTAACAAGAGTAGAGGTATGTGGTTAGGCCCCCCTGAAATAAATAGTGTGGGAGATTAGTGTTCTCAAAATCTCTGATGACAGCATAAAAATCTTAGGAGTTCATTTCGAGAAAGGAAACACGGGGATAAAAAATTGGAAAGAAGCATTAGAGGTAGGGGAGAGGAAGATGGCTAGATAGAAATCATGGAAGATGACTGAATTGAAAAGAGTTTTTGTAGTTAAACAATTTTTAATCCCATATTTTCTTTATATAGCAGGGGTATTCCTATTACCAATAGAACTGGAAACTAGAGTCTTAAGTTTCTTTTTTCAATTAATATGGGGAGTAGGTTGAACCCCATAAAACGTAAAATAACATATAAAAATAGAAAAAAAGGTGGGTTAGGGATAATAAATCCAATAATATTTTTTCCATATCCTATTCTGGAATACAAACCTGGGCAAGCTTTGTGACAGACAAAAAGGGACAGGTAGGTGGGGTGTTAACGTTTTAGGCAAATGGATCAAAGTCTGGAAGGGTGGAGGTGCCAAAAGGGTTTTTTAAAAAGAATATACCAGAATATTATAAAGTAACACTTAAGAAAATGCAGAAGTGGAAAATTTCAAGGCCTCAAATAGAGAGTAACACTAGGAAAGGAATGTACAGAAAGATTGTGCGTGAGACTGGGGTAGGGAACCCAAATTGAAAGTGGGAACTCCTGCAGAGAATCAGCATGTTTATGAAATGTTAAATAATCCCAGGATACCCCTGAAGATGTGGGACACACAGTGGTTGATGGCTTATGGAAGAATAGGAGTGAGGGGGAACCACAAGCCCAAGGCTCTAGAAGAACACAATTGTTTATACCCTGGTTGTGGAAATATGGAAGAATCACAAGACCATTTTCTTTTCCAATGTAAATATGCTAAGGGTTCATGGCCTTTTTTAACAAATGAGTGGAAGATGCCATGGCTTAAAACAATTACTTATAAAAATTTGGTCTTAGGTGTTTTCCCAGAATTATTGGATCAATACCATAGTGCAACATTGCAGATTTTATTCCCTTGCTTGAAGTATTACATGTGGCAGAGTCGTTGCCAGCTGCTTTCACAGCAGAAATACATATTGTATGAGCGAATAGGAAAAATATGTGCTCAAGCTGTGAAGGAGGTGTACAAGAAAGAATGTAAAGCTCACCCAAAAAGTAAAGTAAATATGAGGTGGAGAGGGTTATCCTTTTTAAAAATATATGCTTATAAATTTAAGAAATATGAAGGAGCCACCATGTACAGTAATATAGATGAATTTGGAGGAATTAAAAAAATATGCAGGAAGGGATGGGGATACGGAAGAATGTCATATGTAATTAAATGTATGACTAAGAAAAATGTAAAAGTTATGAATTTGTAAATAGAGATTTGTACAGAATGTGGTAAAGGGTTGTATGTAAATATTTTGTAGTGTGTTTGCAATAACAATTCCCCTACTCTTGCAGTAGGGGGAACCCTTGTCAGCCAAACCAAGGTGGCCGACAATGATGTTGGATGCAGCAGAGGGGAGGACTCTGTGGAACCTCCCCTTGGTGTTATGCCCCCTGACACCATTTCAATACAAAGCCAAATGGAGGAACTTACAACAGAGATGGATGATTTCATGGATTGCTTCATGGATACGGAACAAGATGTTGCTCATACAACACCTACAATGATAACACCAGCATTTGATATACAAGCAGGGGTATCCTCCCCTACCAAGGCTAAACAAGCTACAATGACTGCTATGACCCGTTTGACTCCTGAACAGGAGGAACAAATATTGAAAAATGGCATTCAGAATAATAAAGTGCTACTGTTCAAATTGCTAAATGAAACAGCACAAACAACAATCAGGCCTGCAGCTAGTTTCGAACCTATGACTATTTCTACAACTACCAACATACCGCATGGACCTTTATAGCCTGGTACTAACTTCCAGACCTCAGAAGATTTATCTTTGTCTTTAGCTTCCACGACTGATGATGATGCTTCTTCTGTGCCTACTGATGTTTGGATTGACACAACAAACCAGGCTCTCCAACAAGATCATTCAACAGATGGTCGTGCAACTTCTATTTTTGAACCTTGGAACCTGGCTTTGGCCTTGAAAGCAGCAGGATGGGTCCTGAATCAAGAAGGAATTGGTTTGATGTCTCTGGGGCCCGTTTCAGCTTCAGACATTATTCTCTCCACAAAAACTTTTCTTTTAGATCCAGCTGTTTTGTCTGCCTCTACAGTGCCAGCTGGTCCACACCAGGATATTTTGTCCAATTTGGTGCCTGCTGACACAATCAAAAGGATGCCTATGCTTCCTATGTATGACCAACCTCACATGAGTACTGCTTCTGTGGGTGCTAGTGATACAGATACTGTATTAACAAAATCGGTCAGACAACTGTTACTCTGAATACAAATATTCCTGTAGTACCTGCTGCATCGGACCTGCCTCATTCTGACACCAGACATCCCTAGGACGGGTGCCAGTCTCGGACAACAATAGAGCAAGTTGTTGATTTGGAAACTCCTGACATACCAGAAACTGTATTGGGAAATAGCACTGAGATGCCAGACTCTTTTTTCATACGGCTGATTTATTTAAGCAGGTGGGAGAACCTGCACAATGAAGAAATGTGGTTAAACTTAAATACACTGGTACCTCTAAAATGTTCCCAGACAGGAAATTTGTGATGCATCAGCTGTTAAAAGACACTATGAGCATAAGTGCAAAGAAACTTTTTGCTTTCATACATGTTAAAGGGGAAAACACTTATGATGTGAGTTTTCAAAATGTTCATACACTGGAAAGGTTTTGGCACATTGAATATTTTTCATCATCTGACTCCTGGTACCTCGGACAATATTACTATATTACATATGCACTACCAGTAGCTACACTGATAAACATCTGACCACATTTTTTACACTGCTCATCAAGCCTCCCCTTCGAGGAAAAAGCACACCTACTCTTGTGCGACCGTCATGTACCATCTACTTCGCCCTCTTGTCCTACGGTTGCTGTTTCTATCAGGGAATGTGCACCCGAACCCTGTTCCCACCCCCATTAGACTGTCTAAACACAAAGGGCAACTCACTATCGTCTCTTTAAACATCAACAGTCTCCTATCCAAGTTCTCCCAATTCCAGGCTTGGGTACAGGTGACTAACCCAGACATTATTGCACTCACAGAAACCTGGCTTTCCCCGAAAATCCTGGATGCATCAATCTGCCTCGATGGATACGACTCCTTCAGGCAAAATAGAACCACTAAATGTGGGGGAGGGTGCCTAGTCTATACCAAATCTGGAATAAAGGTGCAGGCCCTTGACTCCAGCCTACACACAAAAGAGGTCCAAATCCTGAATCTTAAGCTAAGCATAGGTCAACAGAACAAAACACTGCTGTTCTCTACAGTATATATACCACCTGGGCACCAAACTACTGGACTAAAACTAGTTGCAGACAACCTGCAGCAGTTGGGTACTAATTTGGAGAAGATTGTTATAGGTGACTTTAACATAAACTGGCACTCCCAAAAGGAGACAAAAGCCAGGGATCTAATATCCAGCCTATTCTTAACCCAGATGGTAACTGATAACACTTGTATCAACTACAAAACAGGGAGCAGCTCCCTTATAGACTGGCTCCTTTCCACACATCCAGAACATATATCAGATGTCACCATCCTGCCTGACAGCCTCTGTGATCACTACCCAGTGAAGTGCACCTGGACAAACAATTTCACCAAAGGCCCACCTAAGGTGTCCAAAAATTGCTGCCTGAGGCCGGGGCTACTTGACCATTTCAAGCAGTACCTATCACAATTGGACTGGACTCCTTTGGCAGGAGATATTGATGGTAACGGAGGCCTTGAATTATTTCATAATGAACTTCAACCGTGCTTGTGATATATTTGCTCCGTACAAAACTAAGAAAGTCAGGGGTACCTCCAACCCATGGCTCACTAACCCCCGGATCAGTTTAATGAAGAATAGAGACAATCTCTGGCACATTGCAAAATCTTCTGGAACTCCTGCATCACTCATTGCCTCCAGGGCAGCTAGAAACACCTGCACCAAGCTCATTCGGCAGGCAAAAGCTTCCTACTATAAGGACCTCTTAAGCAAGAGCTGGGGCTCTGGTAGGGAATTCTGGAACTCCATCAAATCCCTAACAGGAAAGACTCCTAAGGCCCCACCCGATCTACTAGTAACAAGGGAGGGTCCCCTACAGGAACCCATTGACATCACAAATGAGCTCAACCATGCTTTCACAGACCTATCTGGAGTACTCCCTGCTGACTACTTTAAAGATCAGCTTGGGCAACAACACCCCCACTACCCCTCTTAACCCCCCAAAGAATGCAATACCACCATTCTACTTTAAGCAGGTCACCAAGTCTGAAACCACCAAGCACATTAAGAGGGTTCTTGGCAAGACCAGGATGGGGGCTGATTTAGTAGATATGAAACTTGTGGGTCTTCTCCTAAATGAATTGGCCGGTCCCCTCTTGATGGTGTTTAATGCATCTCTAAGAATGGGGGTCTTTCCAAAACTGTGGAAGTTAGCCAATGTCATGCTTGTCTTTAAAGCCGGGGACAAAACTCTAACGTCCAACTACAGACCAATAGCCATTCTACCACCCCTCTCTAAAGCACTTGAAAGAATGGTCTCGGAGCAGCTTACAGAGTATCTTGATGAATATAACCTACTTTGCCCACAGCAGCATGGGTTCCGAAAAAGCACTCCACACTTACCGCCCTTGTTGATTACTCTTCCCAGCTTTATGATGCCTTAGATAATGGGGAGGCAGTTGGTTCAGTCTTCATCGACCTTATGAAGGCCTTTGACCCTGTTAACCACAAACTACTCCTAAACTGCCTCAATTCAACAGGTCTATTCCCAGACATGGTTCTGTGGTTCAAAAGCTGCCTCACAAACAGGTCACTACGAGTCAAAATTGGAGACACCCTATCATCTGCTAGGGAAGTGTCCCTCAGGGTCCCACAGGGCTCTATTCTTGGCCCACTGCTTTTCAGCCTCTTCATCAACTCAGTACCATCTGCATGTACAGCATGCACTATTCTCTATGCTGACGATGCAGTGATATCGGTCACTGGGAAAGATCACAACTACATCACAACCGGACTCCAAGGCAGCTTCCTCAAGCTTGAATCCTGGTTCACATAAAACAAACTACTACTAAACCATACAAAAATGAAAAGTCTACTCTTCTCTACCTCCCAAAGCAAAAAGAAGTACCAGGCTTTGCTCATCCAGAACCATAATGGTGAAACACTGGAACAAGTAACAAAGTTCAAATACTTGGGCATCACCTTTGATGATACACTAACCTTCTACGGCCATATAGAATCAGTCGTCAAGCCAGCGAACACAAAACTTGGGGTCCTCTACTGCCATAGGCACTCTATGACACCAGATGCTCTGAAACTTGCCATCAGTAGTTCAGTGATGTCCTCCATAGATTATGGCCTGCCTGTCTATGGGGCAGGCACTAAAACTGCCCTAAACAGAGTCAGCACACTACTAAACAAGGCCTGTTGACTAGCCATAGGGGCTGCCCAGGACACCCACACCTGCACGCTGTACACTGAAACTGAATAGCTCCCACTCCATCTTAAAGCACAATACCAAACCTGCCTACTTCTGAAAAAAGTGCTTCTTGGGCTTTCTCCCCTTGCACAGGGCTGCCTCTTTATGCTGGCATGTCCCACCAAATCAACAAGAAGCATGGCTACAGACAGGTTGGTGATTCCCTTCAAAAGGATAAAACTCGCCCAGAACTCCATCCTGTACCAAGGACCAAAATGGTACAATTAGTTACCTGCTAACCTTACAGAATCACCCAAGATTAGTACCTTCAAATCTGGGCTCAGATCCTTTCTTGACACAAAAAAGAATTGTGTTTGTCTGCACTAGTAAGGCAGAATTTCAGCCACCCAACCCTCTCCCTTTCACCCTTCCCCCTTTTAACTGATCAAACCCCCCATCTCTGAATGAGGCCCACTCGGCTGACAAACCACTTCCACCACAACAACGCCATCCCTGGCTGACCCCCTACACCCTTAGGCTAGACTGACCAACTAAATAGTGAACTACAAGGCTGAACCCTATTAACCCTATCCTCTTCAGCCTTTAGTTGGATATATAAGATTTCTTTGGCATTTGAATGTATGTGTAACTGTTTTCTGTTCTCTGTAAACACTGTTATATTTGTAATGTTTGTTCAACAATGACCTGGAACCTTTGAAAACAAGTCCTGGACTCAAAGGTATTAATCCTAAACTGAAATAAATAAATAAATAGAAAGTTTGACACAGTTAGACATATCTCTGTCTGTCAAGATTTCTTTCCAGTTACCTTGACAAAAGCCATCATTAAAATAGTTACCCTTCTTTTTCATAGTGAAGGGGTAAACATTGAAGATGTCCAATACTGGCTGAGACAGAAGTGTGAAATTGTGCAGAAACCAGTGCCCATACAGGATGATGATTTAGTATGGACAGGAGGTTGGCAAATAAAAGTTAAGCTCACACACACTGATACAGGGATACAACATCTCCCTAATAGTTTTTACATCAGGAGGGATAGGGGAATTTACTTCTATCCTGGCCTATCTAAAATGCGTCACAAATGTGGGGCTAGAACCTACCTCAGTTCCACCTGCAACCTACCAAGATATAATTTATGCTTAGAATATGGGCATGTTAGTTTGGGTTGTCCAAACCCCTTAAGGTGTAATCTTTGTGAAGAGCAGGGGCATTCTTACCAAAAATGCCCCTGGCAGGCACACAATAGGCTAGATAGAGCAATGCAGGATCAGGAGGTTTTGATCACAGAACAACAGGTCAAAGTGATGCAAGCTAGGCAAGAACCTAGGCCACCTCCTCAAGAAGTTGTACCCTTTACTAGTACAACTAACCCCATACAAGATTCCCCTAGCCCTAGTATTGAAACCACAACAGAAACATAGAAACATACATAGAAACATAGAATTTGATGGCAGATAAGGACCGCTTGGCCCACCTAGTCTGCCCATTCCCTACCTAATGGAAGGTGCAGATCCTAGTTAACCAACAGCCTACTTCCTCCTACCCCCCACTAGAATTGCCTTATGTCTGTCCCATGCATTCTTGAATTCCCCCACTGTTTTTGACTCTACGACCTCCTCAGGAAGGCCGTTCCATGCATCTACAACCCTCTCTGTGAAGAAATACTTCCTCATATTACCTCTGAGTCGTCCTCCTGTATCTTCAAATTGTGCCCCCTTGTTCTTGCACATCTCTTTTTCTGAAAGATGCTACCCTCTTGGACTTTGTTGATTTCCTTGAGGTATTTGAACGTTTCTATCATGCCCCCCCTCTCCCTCCTTTCCTCGAGGCTATACAACTTAAGCTCCTTTAGTCTTTCTTCATATGTCTTGTAGTGCAGACCCTGCACCATTTTGGTTGCCCTCCTCTGGATAGCCTCCATTTGCAGAGATGGGGTCTCCAGAACTGTACACAGTACTCCAGATGTGGTTTTACCAACTGTCTGTACAGAGGCCAACAACTTACTGTTTTCTACTGGTGATGCCTCTCCCTATGCATCCCAGTATCCCCCCAGCCCTTCTTACTGCCTTCCCACATTGCCGGCCCACCTTTAGGTCATCTGATATGACTACCCCCAGGTCCGTTTCCATTTTTGTTGTTGTCAGTATCTCACCCCCCATTGTGTACTCTTCCCCTGGGTTTCTGTTTCCCAGGTGCATTGCTTTGCACTTCTTTGCATTGAATCTAAGCTGCCGTACATTTGACCATTCCTCCAACCTTGTCAAGTCCCTTTTTATCCTTTCCACCCCTCCTTGCGTATCAACCCTGTTGCAGATCTTTGTGTCATCTGCAAAGAGACATACTTTCCCGCTCCAGTCCCTCTGCAATGTCACTTATAAAGACACTAATAAGTAACAGTAATGGAAATGGTCCCAATCGCTTCCCCTCTCCCTCCCAATCCTTTAGATGAAGAGGAAACTGTCAACACTGATGCTCCTAAGGGTCAGTCTCCTATAGTTATACCACTGCCTTTCCTGCCTAATGACCCTCCTATGGAATTTATCCTGTCAGACAAAAAAATAAGATCAAGGAAAAAATGAGAAGCTAAGCATTCAGAGGAACAGATCTTGACTGGAAATCGGTATAACATCCTCTCCAAAAGAAAACAGTGGGGGGGACACAGAAGATGATGGTGATTCAGACACATCATCTGTTGCCTCGGGGGCCATGGACTATAACACTGATCCACCTATGCAAACGTCCAAGGCAAAAAAAGCTAAAGGGAAATCTAAATAAAAAAAAATCTTCTGATGGCTGACTACTTACCTCCCCTCCCTTTCTTTTCAAATGAAGTCTGACATATGCCCTTTGACTGTTAATGTTAGTAGCATTAAATCTTTTAAAAAACGTGCTACTACTCTACATATCCTAAAAGAAATGCCAAACAATATTTATTTTTTGCAGGATACCAGCATTAAAACAACCTATGAACTCTCACAAGCACAGCAATCATGGTCAGAGGGTGCCTCCTGTTGGTCACAAGGTGAAGATACTTGTGATGGGGTTGCTATTCTTCTAAAAGGTCACCATTTTCATTTGAAAAAAAATTTCCGATATTTCGCGAGGTTGAGCCTTGCTGGTAGATATAGCTTTTCATAACACAGAGTTTAGATTAATTAACCTGTATGCACTTCAGAGTATTGCTGCTTGGGTCGAACATTTTAGTAAGGTAAAACCCTACCTGCACACCCAAAGATTTGTAATCTTTGGGGAGGAATTCAATTGTGGACTATCCCCTTCAGACAGAGGGTGTAATACCCGTAAAGTTTTCAGTGACATGGCATGTCTAAATAAAATCATACAGACTGTGGATATGAAGGAAGGTTTTCAGGCAGAAAAACTGGAAGGTGGAAAAACCTTTTATAAAGGCATCCTGGCCTCCAGAATTATTTGTTTTTTTTTCCTAAAAAAAATATTAGTTCATAATGCCCACACCGTACCCCTGGAAACTTCAGATCACATGGCAGTGTCACGTGACTGTAGTTTAAACCATCACACTAATTCTCATCCTAAATCTTGATGGAAGTTCTTTACTTCATATAGTGAATAGTTCTTTACTTCAGGAGCCCTTCATAGTAGACAAATGGATGCAGTTATTGGAAGCAAGAGTGTCCATTCTGGAAGCTTATGACACAGTTTGGGACGGGTGGTTAGAGATGCAGCGAAATTAAATTTTGCCTCTGAAGTGAACTCGAAGTGGCCACGTCGCGTTATCATAATGCTACGTGAAGTGGCCATTGAAAAGTGTTCACTTCGCCTTGTTATTATGACTTCGCATTGTTGTTCCGCCTTAACGCAAAGTAAGGCAGAATGACAACAGTATAGGCACTTTAGGCAGCCCCCCACACACATCACATGGCTTACAGTACTGTAAGTCACATGCTTTAGCCAGGCAGGAAGGAAGTGAGTCATACAAGCAGATACTTTCACTTTCTCCTTTGCAGAGGTAGAAAGAGGAAGCATTTTGTGTAGGAGATTTTTTTATTAGTTTCTTTCTTGAGCAAATTCCAAAAACCCAAAAGCTTTTTTAAAAGCTAATTCTTTAGTATTTTTTGTACTGTTTTGTCTGTTCTTTTTGGTGACCGATTTCTTTTTTTTATAAATTTTGTTGTGTTTGTGTGTGTGACTGTGTGTGAGAGTGTGTGTGAAGTCACTCGTCATGTCGGAGAGGGAAGGAGTGTTTTTTGTGTGATGGACCAGGGACAGTATGTGGCCCATGGCCAAAGGGGAGTGCGCACACGTGGGGGTCGTAGCTAGGTGGTGTTGGACAACTCCAAACCCTTTGGTCCTGTCCCCCCCCTCCAGAAGCAGCAGCACCACCAGTGCCACCGCCACATCCACCAAGTCCACCACCACCACCAGCAGTAGCAGCTGCAGGAGCTCCAGTAGCACCACTTCCACAGCAGCAGGTGGAGCCCCAGGTGTGTGCCCATGCTGCTGGCACTGCATCTGCCCCTCCTGTGCCTGGTCCCCCTCCCCGCAGCTCCCCAGTTTGGCAGTTTTTCAACTGTGTCGAGGGGGACAGCAGTCTTTTGGTGTGTCTGCTTTGTGGTGTGCAGGTGTGCCATGGCCCCAGGGGACACATCTGGGGACTGGGGGACGTTGCACACAGATGCTGAACCACCACAAGGTGGAGTGGCAGGCTTCCACCGAACCGGCCAGTCCTCTACCTGCTGGCCCTTCCGTGGCAGTGGCAGAGGGTGCTGCTGTTGTGCATCATTGCAGCAGGAGGAGGGCCACAGCTGCAGTTGCTCCACCACTACCCCCACCACTGCCACCAGCACCATCCTCACCACCACCACTACCTGGTTCCCCCCCCCCCGCACCAGTGGACCCCACAATGCCTGCAACTCAGGCAGACATAGCACTTTTGTGGGCTGTGGTGGAGGAAAATAATGAAAGGGTGGGTGTTGTCTAGCAGCAGGTAGAGCAGATTGAGCAACACCAGCTACAGATTGTGTTGATACTCCATCTGCTGCTGGAACATCAGGGGATCCCCCATTAGCTTTTTTTTCAGCACACCCCCAACTGCTGTAGTGTTTTGTCTTTTGTTTATGTTTAATAACAGACAGAGGGAAGGCCACAGTATTAGTTTAAAGGAAGCCATCAGAACAGGAGGTCCTGCCCCTGCAGGATACACGATCCGTTAAACCTTTTAAGTATGTTGTGGTGTTTTTCGTGCTGGCGTACCTTATTTTAATAAAGAAAAGACAGCGACCAGAAGTATGGCGGATATCTGGGCTCCATTGTGTGTAAAGGTGCATGAGCGGTGCACCATGCGTGTCAATACAAAAGTATTGAAGCGCATGGTGAGTCTCCACCACACCTTTCCTTTACGCATAATGGAGCCCCATAGCATCTGCCATACTTCAGAAACATTATTGTTTTTTTATGCTATTTTTACATTGCCACTTTTATTGGTTCTCCTGACTTGAATGATACCATTCTTTTCAGTATTTGAGCCTGCTTTAGTACTTTTTTTCATATCTGAAATAATAAAAGGAGCACTCCTTTTAATACGGTGTGGACCAGCCGATCTTCATCAGTATTTTTTGCTGTTTTTCTCCATCAGTTGTTACATATTACTTCTATGGTAAAATTAACAATTATGCAGCAGGCAGTGTTTTAGGACCTCACAGAACAATATTTATTCAAAAACAGCTGCAAATAGTGATGAAAACCTGGTCAGAGCCATATTAAAAGGCATGCTCCTTTGGTTTTTTTCAGACATGAGAAAAACTAGTAAAGCAGACACAAATTGTGAAAAGAAGGGTATCATACAAGTCAGGAAGGAGTAACTAGTGGCTGGCAATGTAAAATAGCATAAAAAAGTATAGGTCAAATTTTTCACCACATTGTTGCGCTTCTGCTTTAATTTATAATTTAAGTATGACATTATGTGCTCACAATCACAACACACAAAATGCAACTCTCTTGTGTCCAGAAAATTCCCAAGTGCCAAGGAAGTGAAATGGGAGCGTTACACCACAAGCAAAGTCCCCCAGAATGTATTGCACAGTCACTCATGCGTGCAGTGGTCACACAGAGTCCCCAGAATTTTTATGCATCCCAAAATGCATCTGTCTTGTGTCCAGAAAATTCCCAAGTGCTGAGGAAGTGAAATGGGAGCATTACACCACTTGCAAAGTCCCTAGAATGTATTGCGAGTCACTCATTCACGAAGTGGTCACACAGAGTCTCCAGAATTTTTCTGTATCCCCAAAATGCATCTGTCTTGTGTCCAGAAAATTCCCAAGTGCTGAGAAAGTGAAATGGGAGTGTTACACCACATGCAAAGTCCACCAGAATGTATTGCACAGTTACTCATGTGCACAGTGGCCACACAGAGTCCCCAGAATTTTTTTGCATCCCAAAATGCACCTGTCTTGTGTCCAGAAAATTCCCAAGTGCTGAGGAAGTGAAATGGGAGCATTACACCACATGCAAAGTCCGCCAGAATTTATTGCACAGTCACTCATGCGCTCAGTGGTCACACAGAGTCCCCAGAATGTTTCTGCATCCCCAAAATGCAACTGCCTTGTGTCCAGAAAGTTTATATACTCTGTGATGATGATGTCATGATGTACTATGTCTTGCCAAACCATATGAAAGAGGGATAACAAGACATGAATCCATTCAGTATTCTGTCAGAAATGATGACTGTGAAAGAACTGTTGCTGGTCCAAAGTGTACTGCGATTCCCACGAATGCAATGTGATCACCCCAACTGGATGGAAGGGTGCCCTTTGTGTGTACACTAATAGTAGCCTTGGTGAGTTGATATGTGTGTGTGTGTATATATATATATATATATATATATATATATATATGTGTTTTCTAGGTGGGGGTTGACATATATAGACATGTACTCATTATATTGTTTTGTAGCACATGTCACATACTGTTGGAGTGCACATTCCAGTGCTTGATGAGAAATGTAGGCATTTTAATTGGAAATGGAATACTCTCAAGCCAATGAAGGAAGTATTTTTTGGGGGGGAGGGGGAACATATTTGCAAATTGCAAGTAGGTCTCATTAATGGCTTATTATTTTGTTACTTCTTCACATATTTCATCTGCATCCTTCTCCAGTCTGGTAATGATGGTCATGGTCATCGATTGAAATGACTTCTGCGGGTTGTATGTCTGCCCCAGCCTGGAGGGGGGTGCCTGATGTTGAAGAAGAAGTTCTTTGGATAAGGCAACTATGATACAACAAAGCATCTGGAAGTTTCCTAAAAAAAGAAATGAAGGACATATTACAACTTGATTGCAGCAGTAAGACATTATGTTTAAGCCGTGGCTGTTCCATGGGTATCTGGATTAACACAGATAGCAAGCTGTCCCACTGCAATCATCAGATCACAACTTAATTTAGTACCAGGCTGTGTAACAAATACACTGTGTCAGTGTCCCTGCATCTCAACTCAAGTTACATTTCAAAACCACATCTTGTCAAGTTAATACAACCTGGGTCCAACTTTTTTAGCACTGTGATGGCTGCACAGCTGCAAATTTGGAATACAGTGCATAATATGTTGCAGAAATATTTTTTGTGATGTACATGTCACCTAGTTTATGAACCTTCAGTCAGATTTGTTGCACTCTTATGAAAAAAAAGGAACAGATGAAATAAAATTGATATACTTACCAGCATGGATTGGAAATTGATATTTCATAGGTTCCTGTAGACAGTACTGCTGATGTACCATTGATACAGACCTTCAGTGAAGGAGAGTCATTTGTTGTTAACCTGTAAAAAAACAAAATACATTGACCGTATGTATTTCACCATTGCAACTCAGAAAAGCAAAGGAAAACAAAACACACAGCTAAAGAAAGTTGAATAGCATAAAAATCATTAGCACACATACTCACTTTATAGTAAGAAGCCTTGTGCCTGTGGCCAATGGATGTGGTCTCCTGTTCAACTCCCTGGAAAAACATTGTCACAATGACACTGGTGGTGGGTACTGGAGGTCATAGCTGCGGCACATGATGATATTCCCTCTCATATCTTCCTGCATCTGGTGGTGGTGGTTGTGGTGAACAGTGGTCTTATGGTGGTGGTAGTCTGGGGGGGACACATGGTCACATTACCTATGGTGGCAGTGGAGAACAGTGGTCTTATGATGGTGGTAGTCCGGTGGGACACACGGTCACATTCCCTATGGTGACAGTGGAGAACAGCGGTCTTATGGTGGTGCTACTCCAGGGGGGGACACACACGGTCACATTCCTTATAGTGGCAGTGGAGAACAGTGGTCTTATGGTGGTGGTAGTCCAGGGGGACACATGGTCACATTCCCTATGGTGGCAGTGGAGAACAGCGGTCTTATGGTGGTGGTAGTTCAGGGGCCAGGATATACTGTGCTCTGTGTTATAAATGTGATGATGTGACATATGAAATTTGAGTCAGTATGACTGGGACAGTGATTTAACTTTATGAAAAAGAGAACATGTATCACACAAGACATGTGACAGCCTTTTGACCACTTAAGTTAAAACCTGCCAACATTAACCTCATCATCATTCATTATCATTCTCAGAAAGAAAGCTGCCCTTGCAGTCTTCTATGTCTGAATTCGGACCACGGGGAAATTCTTTCTCCACTGTGTTATCATCCACGTCAGTGGAAGGTCACTTAATGCTGTCACTGCCACCAGGATGGTACCTTTCTTCAACATCAGCAAAACCATGATTATGCCAGGGCATGAATATTGAGGGTGCAGTCTGAGCTGGTATGTGCCTCTCATTCTTTTTTATGAATGTCAGCAAACTGACATTTGCAGGAGAGAGGTTTGTGCAATGATCCTGAGCTATTGCACCTGCTGAGCTGAATACCCTCTCGACACTCACATTGGAGAGTGGGCATGTCAGGTACTTCATGCCACAGCGGTCAGCTCCGGCCATTCACTGACCTTTCCACTTCAGTGAGTGACAGATGCCTGTTTTCAGACACATATGACACAACCATTCGTTGTGCTGCTCTGAGTCCAGTGGTTGATGCATCATCCGCTTCTCCGGAATCATTTATGTCACAAATCCCCATTTGGGACAAAGCCTCACAAAGTGGGTTAACACCAGCCGCTTTTGATGACAGACCACCTGGAACTGCAGTCCCCTTTCCCTTACAGGATATGCTTGATACTACTCTTCTAGGTTCACCTTCAGCCTGATTATGCTGCTCAGGTTTCCTGACCTTGGCACGTGACTTCTGTGCCTCATGAACCAAGCACACCAGTTGCCCACTGACATTTTTTTACCTGTTCAGGCCCGCCCTCCAGTACTGAGGCAATTCCATGTTTGTATCGTGGATCTAGCATTGTTGCTATTGCAAAGTTGTCACTACGCTGAATGCTCAAAATGTGACGATTCTGGTTGAATACTGTCAGCACGTGTTTTAGCAACACACGGCTAGCACTGTCTCCAGCAACATCAAGGCTATGCTGTACAGTCACCAGTGTCTGCTTCAGCACCCACAGTAGTGGAATTGATTGGCTAATGGAGGCCGACTCGCCACTCACTGCCTGTGTGGCATGTTCAAAAGGCCTCAAGATTCTTATTGCAGAGTCCATGAGGTGCCACTGTTCAGTCGTCATAGACATGGAGGCCCTGGAATTGTCACGGCTAGTGTGCTTGACAAGATATTCTGAGATGGCTTTGTACTGTTCATACAACCTCTCTGCCATATAAAGTGGAGTTCCTCCGGGTGACAACTTCCAGCTTCAAGCGGTACTGCAGGAGGCTGTTTCGGATTGCAGCTGCTGAAGCTGGCCACGGGCTTTTGCAGAGCGTGAAAAGTGAGAACAGATATGGCATGCAACTGTCAGTATTTCCTTTATATCAGGGTGCTGCAGAAACTCCTGCACCACAAGATTTAAACAGTGGGCCATGCATGGAACCCAAAGAAAGCCACCATTCGTGATGTATTTCCCCACATTTGACCCATTGTTACTTGCTATGAACTCAGCTCTCAGGGACAGGGGGTTCAGCCACTTGTCAATTTCAGTCAATATCACATCCAACATGTATTCACCAGTGTGTGAACAGGTCACATTGCGCATAGCAATTGTTGCATGCTGTCGAATTCCTGGAAGATTGCTACCATGACACTCCACCTTACTACACTGATTGTTCACACTGCCAACAGCACAAACAACCCCCAGCACCTGCGCCTAGTGTGCAGTTATAAACAAATATGAACTCCCTGCTGTTTTGCCACTTGTCCACATATCCATACTTAAATGGATGAATGGAGAGGAATGTTGAAGGGCACGTCTTACTGAGTCGGACACAGTATGGTACAACTCGGGGACTGCATGGGTCAAAAAGTATGACCTGGATGGGACTTTCCATTTTGGACAAGCACGGGCAGCAAACCACAGGAACCCAGAACTCTCCACCAAGGAGAAGAGCAAAAGATCAATTGCCAGCATTTCAGCTACAGCAGCACTGAGTTCACGTGACACTGTATGATTGGGTGGGTACTTCAGCTTATGCGCAATAACTCTCTGTAACGTGGGCTGACTTACACGTTTTACATGGGGTGTGATGACAAATGGTTCTGCTCTGCGAATCGCAGGGGGTGGAGTGTGGACGTGTGATGAAGATGGTTGCACAGGTGATGACAAACCCAGAAATGCAGTTATTTTCCCAGATTTGCCAACAGGGGTTGATGTACCACTTGCACTAGACATACTGCATTGACCACCACCACCACCAAAAATGGCTACTCTCACCACCACTGGACACGACTTCAACATTATTCTGCTCTTTCACCTCATCATGCCTGTAGTAATCCTCTGCTGTTATTTCATCATTACTGCAAGCATTTAATTTTCTACTTGATGTTACAGTCATGGAAGGGGATAACATGCTCGTTATGGTTGATGATGAGGGTGAACGCCCCACATTGGTATAGGTATTAGCTGCCATCTTGTGCTGAGTCCACAGTGCCATGTGCCTATTCTTAAGATGTGTATGCTGTCCCCCTGTGCCCAGATAGCTCCCCTTTTTACCTTGACTCACACGCATCTGGCAAACCTGGCAGATTGCAGCTGACTCTTCATTTGCATCTTCCACAAAAAATCCCAAACAAGGGATCTTGATGCTCTAGTTTTAACGTGTCTCCCCTGATGCTGCTTATTGGACTCTGTTTTTTTAAGCCATGAAGAGGGGGATGTGCTACATGATTTTTCAGGCAGGACACACTTGGACTGCAACTAACCACCATGACTACCTATCATTATTACTGGGTCATCATCATCAACTGAAACTGGTAAATCACAACTTTTTATAGGAGGAAGGGAAATGCAAACAGACCCAGAAACAGCCACCTTGAGTTTCTTTTTCTCTGGTTCCCAACAGGGGTCACTGACATCATCATCATATTCATCAACTTTATCCACGTCTTCTGCTTGGATGCTGGCATGTGGACTGCATGTTGCAACCACAGCAACAGCAACATCATCATCATCAGCACCACCATCACCTGAAATGTTTTCACCATGCTGTGAATCACTGCATGGCAAATGCATGACCTGAACTGCGGTGGAAGAAATTTTGCTTTGTGTACTATCATTGACATGATGATCAGAATCCTCATGTTCAGTTACTGGGATGTTACTGGGGAGTATGGCATCATCTACACTGTCACTCATTGCCACTGCTTCACACTCCACTATATTTTTGGACATGGTAAACTGGTCAGAACTGGAAGTTGAGGCGGCAATACACATACCACCACCAGCAACTGCACTAACACCACCAGCTGGGGCAACATCATCTCCTCTAACTATGAGTGAAGCTACTGATTGTGCTGTAAAAAAATTGAAGGAGAAATACCTTTCCTCACATCAGCAATGCACTTCTGCGACTGCGTACCACTACCATGTCCACAGACAATCTTAATACTGGCAGCAGTGCCATGGCGAGAAACAGCTTTGCTTGCACATCTCTTTGCAGGCATTCTGGGACATCAACAGGAAAATTCTAAACAAATTCAGATTTTGGAACATTCACTCGGGGTGGGGGGTGATGCTGGATGTGAAACCAAAAACACAACTGTGGCTTCAACAACAGATACAGATGCAAAGTCACAAGAAGTTCAACAACACCTTAACTAACCAGTGGTGTTCTCAAGTCACAAACAATCAAATCTGGAAAAGAATATATTTTGCTGGTGGGAGGGGAGCATTGACTGCAGATTACTGCAGTGCAAAACTAAGAAAAGATACCACAATGGCAGTATAAAATCATGCAGCTGCAGTGGATAGCAGGTTCACACTGCTATGCCTGCAATTATGCTGTGGCACAATAAAAGGTGTATTATTTGATGTCACATGATGCACCGCACACACACTCACACACACAGAATTTATCTCAAGTAATGCGTACCAAATTTAAACTTCAGTAATATACAACATATTTTAAACAACCTCAATGCTGCACCAGGTCCCTCCAGACCACAACACACAATATCAACAACAAAATTTCAACAATTACTGAAAATATTACTGTGTGTACATTAACACAGTCAGTTATACAAGAAAAATATAACCAAAAAACAAAGAACTCCCTATTTCTCCAACTTAAATCTACCTACACCAGATACACCCCTCCCCCAAAGCACACTTCCACTGTCTCTCAGTACACAGACTGAATGTCATACATTAACATTCAAAATCCACTCACAAACAATAAAGGCTCGATGATATAAGCACAGGAGGGTTTCCTACAATCGATGAACTAAAGTTTCAGCAAAAAAAAAAAAGATGCAAAAAGACTTTTTTAATAGCTTTTAGAAGGTTTGAATCACAGAGAGCTCTCAGAGCAGACTGTCTCTTACAGTTTCCTACACACACTACCCCAAACTGATGCTGTGTAGAAAAATCTAGAGTCCATGTGACCTGAAATCCCATGAATCACTGCAAAATTCACCTTTGGAGCTTTAAAACGAGGCGAAGTACATTGTTCTAAATGTACTTCACCTTAAGATTTGGTGGAGTAGTGGTTTGGGAAGGTGGAGTAATGCAAAGTCATTGTCTTCAATGGACTTCGCGTTACCTATTATAATGCAAAGTACTCCGCTTTGCATTGTGGAGCACTCCGCGAATCCACCTTCACTCCAAGAATCACTCTGCAGAGCGAATTGAGGCTACTTCGCATATCTCTACTGGTGGTCTGAATCTAAATTAGATTTCAAAATGTTTTTCATTAAACAGGCTACCCAGAAAGGGTGAAATCAATATTCACAATATCTAAAATTGAGGGAAAAATTAGAGTCTAATTTCCTTAGCACATGAACAAAAAATTAACTGAGATGCCCAAATTAAGGAAACTAAGGAAGTCATGTTTCATTTTCAATATAATCCATCTCTCAGCCTAAAAAATTGGAAGCCCAATTTGGAACACAGGAATGTCAGCCTTCGCTGAATATGTTTAAAAGCTGTGCTGATAAGAGTAAGTCATACAAATATTGATTCACTGTTTTGTCCAGTTGGTGGTACAATAACTACTAGTCAAATTAATATCCAGTCTGTGACCCAGCAGTACTTATATAATATGTTTGGAACTCCCTCAGAGGCCATATGGACTGACTCTTTTTTTAAAAGATTTAAATATACCACCCCTTTCTGCTTTGGAGTCTCATACATGACCACAGAAATTACAGCTGCTGAAGTTAAGTTAGCCATTAGAAAAATTGAATTCTAACACACCAGGGAAGGATGGCCTTATGTCAAGAGTTTTACAAAACATTTCAGGGTCTACTTTGCCCTGTATTAACTTTTTTATACAATTCTTTATTACTATCATCTCATATTCCGTCAGTCTTTACTCAAGCTCTTATTATCCTCCTTTTCAAAAAAGAGGATAGATCTGACATAACAAACTGAAGACCCATCAGTATTCTTCATGTGGATTACAAAATGTTATCCAATATTCTGACACACAGAATAACGCTAGCGGTTGATAATCTAATTACTCCTGCACAAACTTGTGCATATCCTAAACATTCTATTTTTCATAACTTAACAATTTTTAAGAGATCTGTTTGATTTAGGTAACTCATATCAATGTCAATGCCTTTTATTAGCCTTAGATCAACAAAAAGCATAGAAACATAGACTTTGACGGCAGATAAAGACTGCTTGGCCCACCCAGTCTGCCCAGTTCCCTACCTATTGGATAAGCTACAGATCCTAGTTAACCAACATCCTACTTCCTCCTACTCCCAAAAAGAATTGCTTTGTGTCTGCCCCATGCATTCTGAAATCCCCCCACTATTTTTGACCCCACAATCTCCTCAGGAAGGCTGTTCCATACATCCACTACTCTTTCTGTGAAAAAATACTTCCTTACATTGCCCCTGAGCCGTCCCCCCTTTATCTTCAAATTGTACCCCCTTGTTCTTGCACATCTCTTTTTCTGAAAGATGCTTCCCTCTTGGACTTTACTGATTCCCTTGAGGTACAGTACTTAAATGTTTCTTTCATGCCCCCCCCTCCCTTCTTTCCTTGAGGGTATACATATTAAGTTCCTTTAGTCTCTCTTCGTATGGCTTCTGGTGCAGACCCTGCACTATTTTAGTTGCCCTCCTCTGGACTGCCTCCATCCTGTCTATGTCCTTGCAGAGATGGGGTCTCCAGAACTGCATGCAGTATTCCAGATGGGGTCTCACCAGCTGTCTGTACAGAGGGATAACAACTTCCTGATTTCTACTGGTGATGCCTCTCCCTATGCATCCCAATATCGACCCAGCCCTCCTTACTGCCTTCTCTCATTGCTTGCCTACCTATAAGTCACCTGATATGACTACCCCCAGGTCCTTTTCCATTTTTGTTGTTGTTAGTGCCTCCCCCCACATTGTGTACTCGTCTCCTGGGTTTTTGTTTCCCAGGTGCATTACTTTACACTTCTTTGCATTGAATCTAAGCTGCCATACTTTTGACCATTCCTTCAATCTTGCCAAGTCCCTTATCATCCTTTCCACCCCCTCTTGTGTATCAATCCTGTTGCAGATCTTTGTGTCATCTGCAAAGAGGCATACTTTCCCTTCCAGCCCCACTGCAATGTCACCTATTAAGTAATTAAAGAGGACTGGTGTGGAGCTCAGGGTTTTGGCTTCATTGGGGACTGGGAAGTCACCTGGGGGGATGCAAGCTTATACTGGCGCGATGGTCTGCATCTGTCCAGGGGGGATCCAGGATCCTAGGTGACAGGTTTAAATGCTTCATCGGCAAGCATTTAAACTAGCCAAGGGGGGAGGCACTGAAAAGGAACAGGGAAATCCCTGCCTCCCCCCACAAAGCGCAGTAGTTAGAGAGGTAAACACAGAGGCAGAGAAGTCAGTAGGGAGCAGGACAGGGATAAATGCAGAAAAAGGTGTTAAGGACAGGGATGCGCTAAAAGGGGTAAGGCCATAAAAAATAAATGGAAGGTGATGAGTACCAATGCCTGTAGTCTGTGCAACAAGCTCTCTGAACTAGTGGCCTTAATGGAAGAGGGATGCTTGGATATTGTGGCAGTCACTGAAACATGGTACACAGAGAACCATGAATGGGAAGTCAACATACCAGGATACAGAGTCTACAGGAGGGACAGGGTGGGTAAAAGAGGAGAAGGAGTAGTAGCTCTCTATATAAGGGAAGAGATTAAAGCAACAGAACTAAAGAGTAAACAGGAAGTTGATGAGTCACTATGGGTCACCCTGGAGACAGGAAATGGCACCACAATCCACATAGGGGTTGTGTACAGACCCCCATCTTAGGGGGAGGAAATGGACAAGGAAATGATAGAAGGCATCCTTAAAATGGCAGAAAAAGGGGAGATATTGTTGATGGGGGACCTGAATATGCCAGATTTTAACTGGAGTACCTTTGCTGCAGGCACATCCAAGAGCAGGGTCATTCTTGATGCCCTACAGGGGGCATGCCTCAGACAGCTAGTGTTGGAACCCACTCGGGAGGGAGCAATCTTAGACCTGGTACTCTCAAATGGGGAAGGAGAAGGGATCTCAGATTTAGAAGTGGGTAGCCATCTGGGAACAAGTGACCACCAAACAGTGTGGTTCACAATAAACACAGCCACAGAGTCAAGCCATACAAAAACAAGAGTACTGGACTTTAGGAAGGCTGACTTTGGGAAAATGAGAGAGTGCCTCAGAAAAGCACTAGCAAATGGGCAAGAAGGAGGGGTGGAGGAACAATGGGGAATAATCAAAACAGCCATCACAGAGGCAACAAGCCTTTGTGTGAAGCAAATCAATATAACAAAATGAAGGATAAAACCACTATGGTTCTCAAAAGAGGTGGCAGGGACGGGTAAGGAGAAAAGGATAGCATTCAGGAAATATTAGGAAACACAGAAGGAGCAGGACAGAGAACTTTATCAGTTAAAGCAGAAGGTGGCAGGGGAAGGCAGTCAGAATGGCAAAGGCACAAACTGAGGAAAAGATAGCCAACTCTGTTAAGAAGGGGGATAAAACTTTTATAGGTACATTAGGGAGCGAAGAAAGACCAAGAGAGGGATACGGAGACTTAATAAAGGGGAGGGAATGTGGGCAGAGGGTGACAGTGAAAAAGCAGGGATACTGAACAAATATTTCTGCTCAGTATTCACAACAGATGGGGAGGGGGAGGTGCCTAAACCAAACAAGGGAGAAACTCTGAATAGGGGGGGCCAATACCAGTCCATTCACAGAAGACAGGGTTTTGAAAGAACTCTTGAAACTGAGGGTGGACAAAGCAATGGTGCCTGATGGAATTCACCCAAGAATACTAAAAGAACTAAGGATAAAACTAGTAACACCACTGACTACTCTCTTTAACAAATCATGAGAGGATGGAGTGGTACCTGAGGACTGGAGGAGGGCAAATGTGATTCCACTTCACAAAAGTGGGAGCAAGGCAGAGGCAGGAAACTACAGACTAGTTAGTTTGACTTCAGTGGTAGGGAAAATGATGGAATCACTTCTGAAGCAAAGAATTGTTGAATACCTAGAGGCCAGTGGGGCAGAGGACCCAAGGCAGCATGGTTTCACAGCAGGAAGGTCATGTCAGATGAACCTAATAGATTTCTTTAACTGGGTGACCAAAGTAGTAGACCAGGGAGGGGCTGTGTATATGGCCTACCTAGATTTTAGCAAGGCA
Organism: Neoceratodus forsteri; assembly: GCA_016271365.2. Classification (NCBI taxonomy): domain Eukaryota; kingdom Metazoa; phylum Chordata; order Ceratodontiformes; family Ceratodontidae; genus Neoceratodus; species Neoceratodus forsteri. Next base: position 277,770,403 of record CM057455.1, on the reverse strand, counting down.
TTCGACCCAGTCTCACACAAATGATTAGTATACAAGTTAGCCAGCCTTGGAGTGGGTCCCAAGGTGGTAGCCTGGATAAAAAACTGGCTGGACAACAGGACGCAAAAGGTAATAGTAAATGGAGTCCACAGTGAAGAAAGGAAGGTAACTTGCGGTGTAGCACAGGGTTTGGTACTGGGACCGGTCCTCTTTAATATCTTTATAAGTGACATTGGAGAGCACCTGGAAGGAATGATATGCCTCTTTGCAGATGACACAAAGATCTGCAACAGGGTTGATATACAAGGTGGGGTGGAAAGAATGAAAAGGGACTTGGCAAGGTTGGAGGAATGGTCAAATATGTGGCAGCTCAGATTCAATGCAAATGCAACCCCCCTGTTATCCGGGGTTACTAGAATCCCAATAAGACCTAGTGGTAGGCAGGGAAGGCAGCTTGTGAAACTCCAGTTAAATGGATTTCACACTGTCTCACTCTGTTCTCAGTCTCAGCTGATACTGAGGGATGACATCACCATAGAACTATCACAGCTGCATGAGCCACATTGGAATCTGCAAAAGGGAGTTAGATTAGAATGTTGGGAGTTTTGAACAGTCAGTCAGTAGTTGGAGTTGGAGATTGTTGTGTGAGGAGCATAGCAGTTCTGTGCACAGGGTCTTGGAGCCTAAGCTCTGAAACAGAGCTACTTCTAGGGAATGGTGTGTGTTTCCACCTAAAGAGGGACACAGTAAGCTGTTCTTTAAAGTGGTGGAGACCACTGATTCGGGTCTTTGTGCCCCATCCCTGAGGGGATGGGGGTGGAAGGTTTGCCTGCTATTCCAGGGGCAACCCCCTGGCTACTGCTAGAGAAAAAGCTGCCTTATTTTTTCCCAAGAATGTGGGGTACAAGAAGATTTCAAGATTCGCCTGTGGGGCACCTGCAACCGAAGGGTGAGTCCCGCTCTTTCCAAAGGGCCTGTGTTCACCTGAACTGTATTAAAGTGGGGATTGGACTGCTGAAGTAATGGGAGGCCTAGAGGAATAGGCTTAGCCAAAGTAAAAGTATTTTCAAGTCCAGCACAAGGAGAAAGTCAAGACATGTAGAGGAGATGTGATATACGTCTACCCTGTTATCTACATTGCCAAGCTTTCAAAAGAGTTGTTTAGTGTCCAGAGAAATGGCCGGGTATGGATTGTGGGAGCTGGAGGTGGGAGACCCCCCATCTTTAGTAATCAGGTCCACCTCTACTGATTTGCTCTGTGGATTTCTACTTTGCCTCATGCACTTGGCCAGTGATGAGGGAAGTACCCAGACATGGGATGGAAGGAAATTTCCCTTAAGGGGTCGAAGGCTCTAAGGTGGTTTGGGGAGCCACCAACAGAAAATTGGTTCACTGCCATATGGACCGCGGTCAAGTGGCTGGCGGGGAGCCGGTCGGGGAAAAACCCAAGTAGTGTACAAGTTGGGCTGTGTACCCAAAGCTGCGTGCAAGTCCGGGCTGTGTGCCTGGTGGGTTCAGAGCCTGAGGGCTGAAATAGTGAAGAAGTGTTCTGTTGCTCTTATCTGCATTACCAGGAATGTAGCCCCATGGGGGTCCATATATGCTTTGTTTGTTCAGTTTGGATGTGAATAAAAGCCACACTTTAGAATCCCATTCCTGGTTTTGGACATTACAGTTATTGCTTCCTGTGTTCGGATTTACTTGGGTGCCCTTGTGCAGAGTAGCCAAACCTAGACCCCCTGTGCCGAGTAACCTAGTCCTCCCTGAACCCAGTCCCCACCAGGTACTGCTGTCAGCTTCAACAGCATACCACCTGTCGTTTTGCAAAAATGCAGGGGTCCGGGGGCCTTACACAAAGAAGTGCAAGGTAATGCATCTGGCAAACAAAAACCCAGGGGAAGAGTACACAATGGGAGATGAGTTAATAACAATAACAAAAATCGAAAGAGACCTAGGAGTAATTATATCAGATGACCTAAAGGTGGGCAAGCAATGTGATAAGGCAGTAAGGAGGGCTGGGGGGATACTGGGATGTATAGGGAGAGGCATCAACAGTAGAAAACAGGAAGTTGTTATCCCTCTCTACAGACAGTTAGTGAGACCCCATCTGGAGTACTGCGTGCAATTCTGGAGACCCCATCTCCGCAAAGGCATAGACAGAGTGGAGGCTGTTCAGAGGAGGGCAACCAAAATGGTGCAAGGTCTGCACCAGAAAACATATGAGGAGAAACTAAAGCAGCTTAATATGTATACCCTTGAGGAAAGGAGGGAGGAGGGGGACATGATAGAAACTTTCAAGTATCTCACGGGAATTAAGTTACAAGAGGGTAGTATCTTTCAGAAGAAGAGATGTGCAAGAACAAGGGGGTACAATTTGAAGATGGGGACAGCTCAGAGGTAATGGTAGAAAGTATTTTTCACAGAGAGAGTTGTGGATGCATGGAACAAGCCTTCCGAGGAGGTTGTGGAGTCAGGAACAGTGCGAGAATTCAAGAATGCATGGGACAGGCATAATGCAATTCTAGTGGGGGGGGGGCAGGAGCAAGTAAGCTGTTGATTAACTAGAATCTGCAGCTTATCCATCAGGTAGAGAAATGGGCAGACTGGGTGGGCCCAGTGGTCCTTATCTGCCATAAAATTCTACGTTTCTATGTTTCTATGTACTGAACCATGCGGTTTTCCCCACTAGTAACCCCCCTTTCTTTGGAGTGGACTCCATTTACTACTACCCTCTGTGTCCTGTTGTCCAGCCAATGTTTTACCCGAAGTAAACCCTTGGACCCACTCCATGGCTGGCTAACTTGTTTATTAATCTTTTGTGTGGGACTGTGTCAAATGCCTTGCTAAAGTCTAGGTAGGCCATGTCCTCAGCCCCTCCCAGGTCAACTACTTTGGTCACCCAGTCAAAGAAATCAATTAGGTTTGTCTGACATGACCTTCCTGCTGTGAATCCATGTTGCCTTGGGTCCTGTGCCCCACTGGCCTCTAGGTACTCAATAATTCTTTCCTTCAGAAGTGATTCCATCACTTTCCCTACCACAGAGGTCAAAATGACAGGTCTGTAGTTTCCTGCCTCTGTCCTGCTCCCACGTTTGTGAAGGGGAATCACATCCGCACATCCACATTTGATAGAGTTAGTCACACTTATCTGTTTAATGTACTTTGGGGATATGGCATCTCAACTATTGTTGTATCATGGCTGATATCTTTATACAAATCGGCTTTTGTACAGCCCTTTATTAATGGATAAATGGGACAAAGAATTTCAAATCTGAAGAGGAGTACAGCAGAGCTGTCATCTAAGCCCTGTACTATATTTGTTCATAATTGACCCTTTTATCAAGAAAATTCTAAATAATTCAGCAATACCAGGAATTTTGCTACCTGATGAGCATAGCACCATTAACATTTTTGCCTATGAGGATGATCTAGTTTTATGTATCCAGGATAAAAAAGGGGTCTCCAACATAATATTAATACCCTTTCAGGCTATTGAAATGTATCAGGTGCCAAACTTAACTATACCAAAAATAAAGACTTACAAATAAATCTAGATCTATGCATACTTCTATTGCTAATATATCATTAAGTACAGATCCTATTACCAAATTGGTGATTTCTTTTGGGACTACAGATGATGCTAAACATAACTGGGAACAGACTCTTATAAAAGCACAAAGACTGGTGAATCAGTGGAAATACAAAACTATTTCAAAACGAAAAAGGGTTTATTTGATAAAAACTTTTATTATTTCACAATTTCTACATATGGCCAACATATTCCCCGTCCCTTTTTCTGTGGAAGCTCAGTCTGATAAGTTTTTCTTTCAAGGGATTTGGGGCAGTGGCCCGAATCCTATAAAAAGAAATTTTACTTGCTACGATTACAGCTTAGGAGGTATAAGGATGGTAAATCCAATTTTTTTTTCATAGCATTTTTATCTATCGGAACTTATTAGACATGTTGAAAGGAACCCATATGTTTTGCCACAGCATTACATTTAGCTGATTCTCTACACTCTTACAGACATGGAACCTGGGCTACTGTATCTGTCCATTTCCATGATTACTGATACGAAACACATAACACACCGCACGAACCTTGCCAACTAAGCTAAGGCAGAGGCAAATAACTCAATAACCTGCTCTATCTAAACCTAGAAATCTGTTTTATGCCACTATTATTGGTGATATACAGTTTGTGACTCCTCAATTCCCAGGTCATCCTGCAGCACAAATGGCAGAGGCCTGTCAACAATTGACCAGTGTTAGACTACCCCACCAGATGTGGGATGTAGTATGGCCTTCCTGCCATGGGAGGTTGGGAGTTAGGAATACTTGGAAACAAATATATTGAGGAATGGATGTGTCCTAGAACTACTTGTAGTAAAACTCTTGAAACCCTGGGACATTGTTTATCCAATGTCTCTTTGCTCAAACCTTTTGGAATACTTTAGTACATAGATGGAATGATCCACAGCTCCTTCCTATTACATATGTATAGTTAGTGATAGGTATCTATCCTGCTAGTCTGAGAAAATATGAAATAGGTACACTGAATAAATTTTACAGCTTGTAAGTTTTATATGTGGCAAGCAGGATGTGCCTTATTGCTACTACAAAAAGAGATTTCTCCAGACCAAATAGTAATACAAGTGATGTCTTCTTTAAAGTCAAAATATGTCACTGAAAAAAGCACATTAGCTCCTTTCAGGTTGAAAAAACTATGGAAATGTTGCACACGGTTATTGATTTCTTAAAGTTCATATAGCATAGGTTGGTCTTCTAACCTTGAAAATTTCTTTTTTTTTCTTTCCTTTGTAATGTTTTACAAAGATCATTTAGTTTGATTTGTTTTTTTTTCCTTTTTCCCTTACTTATTATGTTTATTATTTTTTTTGTTGTTTTTATAAAGGTGTTTATCCTCCTATGACCTGGGGGCATGTTTCAGCCTTCTGCCAGTCCCCGGCTGCTGTGCCACCCCAACAACCCTGACCCTGTGTCCCCCACTGATTACCTCCTATGGCAGGGTGGAAGGAGAGAAGGCTATCCTCCCCTCTCCTGAGCAATATCTGGAGAGGGCCCAAGAGTGCCATGAGGCTGTGGTGCCAGAGTACTGCAGGGGCTTCATTAAGCCGGCAGTCGTTATTTCCTCTTTTTCTTATGTCCCTTCCCCCGTGGCCATGAATGCACATGCGTGGAGGCATGTGTGCATCCTGATGCCACATTCTTGCGTCTCTGCCTCTATCCTCCACAGGAGGCAGCCATGGAGTGAGACGATGTATGCACCCACCCCCAGGAGAGGACAGCTGTCATGGGATGCTCAGTCCTCTCCCTCCCCTGCTGACCCCTGGTGGCCCGAGTTTGTTCCTGAACCCAAGTCACCGGCATGGCACAGGGTGTGGTGTCCAACACCTCAACCCTCAGCACCACCAGGCCGGCTATTATGTTTCTTGTTTAACTGCATTTTAGTTTTAAATACTGGTCAGCCATGATTTATTGTGATATGGTATTGACACATGCTTATTTTTTTATTTTTATTTTTTTGGCACTTATGTTTTTCTTTTGTGTGTGTGTGTGTGTGCGAATTTATATATTGTTATTATTCATACTTTTCCAAATACAAAATTCCCCATCTCTTATCTTAACATCTGATTATAAGATTTTAGCAAAAAAAAAAATTACTAAAAGGTTAGCTGTAGCAGCTCAGCATATAATACTGGAAACTCAGACATGTGCATTCCAGGGAGGAATATAAGACAACATTTAATTTATATCAGAGAAGTGTTAGAGAAAGGTATTAAAATGCAACTAGATGCATGCACTTGATCAGGAGACAGCCTTTGACGTCATCCAACTTGAATATACATGGGCAACATTAAGAGCATATTATATACCATAGGAATTTGTCAAATGATTCAAACCCTTTATAACGAAGCACAACTGATTGTGATGATAAATGGGTGCTTGGGAATACTGATGTATATTAATTACGGGGTTAGGCAGGGGTGCCCATTAAGTCCGCTGTTGTGTGACTTATGTTTAGATCCTATACTCGGAAAAATTGAGACAGAACATGCTGTTAAGCCACTGCAACTATTAAATGGTGGAAAAAAATGCTAAGACAACTGCATATGCAGATGATTGCATCCTGGTGGTAGCAGACATAAATTCAGGTGAACAGGCCTTAAAATGCTTTGGGGAATATAAGAAATATACAGGGATAAGTATAAACAAAACTAAAAGTAAAATCTTACCAATAGGGAATGTACCTGTTACAGAAAGTAGTAGCATAGCAAAAACAAAAGACAATATTAATATTTTAGGGATTTATTTTGGAAAAGATAGTGCAATTCAAGTAAACTGGACAGAAAAATATGAGATTGCCCAGGCTAAAGTAGAAAAATGGAAATCATGGACTATGACTAAAGATAAACAAATACATTTACTAAAAAACATTTATTGTGCCTATTTCTTTACATTTATCTCACATCTTTCCGGTTCCAGTAAATATGCAGAGCAAAATTTTAGGACTTTTTTTTATTTATTATGAGGAAGCTGGTTGAATCACATAAAGAGATGTCATACATATAAACCAACAAAGGAGGGGGATTAAATATGTTACAACTGACTGTTTTTTTCTGAGCCTTTTTTTGTCTTTCTTCTTCTTTTTTCCATATTATTTTTATCTTCCTTGGCCTGCAGGCAGTAGTCCACCCCCCTCCAGTCTCCGGTCGCTTCCCCCCAGATATTCCCATGCCCTAGTTCCCCCACGGATTACTCACCCCGTGGTGGGCTGGGAGGGGGCTGCCCCCCCCTTGTAACCATATCCAGAACTGGCAATTACAGGCATCCCGAAATGGTGGCACTGGCATTCTGGAGGAGACATCATGGAGCCTGCAGCCATGATTTTCTTTATTTTTCTGGTCCCTCCCCCTCGCAGCCGTGGTTGCGTTTATGTGGAGACGTGTGTGTGTCACAAAGCCATGCTTTGAGCCTCCTGGAGGCTGGCATTGCCCCCCCATCCTCCACCAGGAGGCAGCCATGGAGTGGGATTATGTGCCCACCCATCCCCAGGAGAGGAGAACTGTCATCAGATGCTCAATCATCTCCCTCCCCTGCCAACACTTGGCGGCCTGAGCTCAATCCTGAACCTGGGTTACCAGCATGGCGCGAGGTGTGGCATCTAGTGCCTGAACCCTCAGCACCATTGGGCTGAGGGCCTTTTTTTAAAACTAATTTTAAACCTATATTAAACAAGCATTTGTCAATGCCGAATGTTGTTGCACTGGCATTGGCAGTGGCGGAGGTGGAGAGGCACAGCACTGAGTTTGTTAATGTGTCCCAAAAGGTGATTTTGCACAGCGAGCACACCACTGTGTGGCAGAGCTGCAGAAACGCGTTTTGGGCAGGCTGTTGAAAATGGCAGCTGGACTGTTGATAATGAGGTGTGCACAAATGCCAGTGGTGAAAATGTGGCAAGAAAATATTGCAGATTGACAAAGTTACAAGGGTGCGTGGAAACTGCGCAATGCACGCTTGCAACACAGTAATTGTCTGGACTTTCACCACCAAATTGTCAACATAGGCATTTTAGGACCTCTGCTGATGAATAGTGTCACCGTCATTTCCTGAAAGTGTCCCAAAAAGTGATTTCGCACAGTGACCATGCAATTCTGCACCGGATGTGCGAAAACACATTTCTGTCAGCTGTACTGTTCATAAGGAGGTATGGAAAAATGGCAATGATGAACAGCTGGAGGAAAGTATTACAAATTACGAAGTCAATGAAGGCAGGTGGCAAATCCGCTATGCAGAATGCGCGTCAGAAATACTCATTTTATTGACATTAGTCCCTAAATTTTCAACATAGGCATTTTAGGACATCTGCTAATGAACAGTGTCACTGCCATTTTCATAATGTGTCTCGAACACGGGCTTTCCACAGTGGCCGTGCTATTGTGCGCCAGAACTGTGAAAACAGATTTTGGACAGGATGTGAAAAATTACACCTGTACTGTTCATTAGGAGGTGTAGAACAATGGCACTGTTGAAAATGTGGAGTGAAAATATAAGTTTGCGAACTTTACACTTGTAACACAGTCATTTTATGGTGTATTGTCACCAAATTTTCAACACAGACATGTGAGGACCTCTGCTCATGAACAGTGTCACTGTCATTTTCATAATCTGTCCCGAACAGTGATTTCGCACAGCGACCACGCTATTCTGTGCTGGAAGTGCGAAAACATATTTTGGCAAGGATGTGAACAATGACAGCTGTTCGGTTCACAAGAAGGTGTGGTAAAATGCCAATGTTGAGAATGTGGTGTGAAAATATTGCAAATGCGCTAACTTACGAGCGTGCGTTGCACAGCTGCTATGCACGCTCGTGAAATAGTCATTTTATGGAGTATTGTCACCAAATTTCCAACACAGGCATTTTAGGACCTCTGCTCATGAACAGTATCACTGTCATTTTCATAATGTGTTCCGAACACTTATTTCACACAGCGACCGTGCTATTCTGTGCCGGAAGTGCGAAAACACATTTTGGGCAGGATGTGAAAAATGACAGCTATACAGCTCACAAGAAGGTGTGGTAAAATGCCAATGTTGATAATCTGGTATGAAAATATTGTGAACATGCTAACTTACGAGCGTGCGTTGCGCAGTTGCTACGCATGCTCGTAAAACAGTCATTTTTTTGTATTTCTCCCACCAAACTTGCAACATAGGCTTTTTGAGAGCCCCTCTCGTGAACAGTGGCACTGTCATTTTGTTACTCAGTCCCAAAAGGTAATTCCGTGCAGCAACTGCGAAATCACCTTTCAGGACTGAATAACGCTATGACAGTGCAAGAATTTATGAGAAGGGGTCCCAAAAACCCAATGTGGAAAATTTGGGGCCAAAATTCACAAAAATACCTGAGATATGCATTAAAGTTGAAAAAAACCCTATTCATTCCATTATACAGCTTACCGGCATTTCTTCAGTTCGTGGTCGGCCTTGAAGAGTGCAGACATGTTCCCGGTCCACCGAAGATCATCGCGCTAGACTCCACAGGTAAGTATGTGGTGAGGGGTGAGGAGGCAGGGTGAGCAGTTTGTGGGTGGGCGTGGGTGGGGGAGGGGCATCGCGACTACAAGGGACGTTTTCATTTACAGGAAACAAAAAAAAAAAAAACCCAGCGGGACAGTTTTTGTTTTGCAGGGGACTTGACATGCTGGAGTGGGCTCCCAGCATGCCACCTAACTGTTTGGGCGGGTGTCTGTAGCTGACGGGGATTGGGCACCCTTGTCGGCACACAACATGGGGGAGGGAGGAAGTAATGCCGGCGGAGATTGGGCACCCGTCGGCACACAAAGCGGGGCCGGCGGGGGTGGCTTCCCGTGACACACAAAGCGGGGAGTTAGCCAACAGGGATTGGAACCCTGAATCGGTGGTAGGTGGCGGCCACCCGCTCACCGACCATGCACATAATGGCAGCGAGCACGGCAAGAAAAGGACTGCTGCGTATGATGAGCTTTGCTCGGATTGCAGCAGACCTTTTCTTAGATGTGCTTGCCACATTATGTATGCATGGTGTGGTGCCGGCATGCAGGCTGATTGGGGAATGCGGCACGCACCTACTGTTGCGTGCCCTGCATTAGCCCAACAGCAACCCCGCCTCCAAAGCTGCACTGTCCCACGATGTTGGCTACGCAAGCGTGCCAACATAAAAATGAAATACATATATGGTCGAGCTTAATTACAGATTGGAAAGAACAATTAATACTATATTGGGGAACTAAAATAATAGGGAATGTCAAACATTTGGAGCCAGAATGTATTAGTATATGTAGACATTATATCCAACAATGGAAATTAGCAAAAGATACGATTCAGAGAAAAACTAGGAAACAAATGTATACCAAAATAGTCTCCACAAGTTACTATGAGGAACCAGTTTTTTACATTCCACCCAATATATGGAAAATGTTAGAGGCAACATTAGAAAAAAGGATACCAAAAAAGATGAAAGATACTATCTGGATGTGTAGCTATGATACATTAAACGTAAAAAAACAATCATATGTGTAGCTATGATACATTAAACGTAAAAAACAATCATATGCATAAAGTGGTAGAAAAGAAGATATGCATGGATAATAATTGTACGAGACAATTAGAAACTGTGCAGCATTTATATTTTAATTGTTTCTTTATTAAACCTTTATGGCAACAATTAGACAGACTATGGGGAACAGAATGCTCTACAACTATAACTTATGATATTCTGATATATGGCCAGCTTACGGATACTTGTCAGAAATGAAGTACGAGTACAGTGTATGTAATCTTGACAACTCTGAAATTGTCTATATGGCAAGTTAGGTGCCAGGGGGGGTTTTGCAACGAAAAGAATTGGATCTGCAGGATCTGATTTTTAAGATACAGGCAGAACTGGACAGTATACATCAGTATGAATGTTGTACTCTGGGAGAGGAAATAGGGAAAAGCTTGTGGAAGAATATGCATTGGGTAGGGTAATAGGGCATAGTTAAGGGTAGAGGAAGATGTTACTATATTGAAAGTATTGTTCATTCTTTTTCAAAATTAAAGAGAGTAAATAATAACTAGGGAAACAAATGATAAGGGATATACTTATGGAATGTTAAGTATGGAAATATATCTTATGTTTTATGTTTTACGTTCTTGTTGTCAGTATGCATATTTGTTTTTGATTTTCAATAAAAAATTCCCCTATTCTTATTGAGAAGTGCCATGGAATCTTTAAATGTTGACTTTAACAACCACCTGAACAGGCAGACGGGATCTCAGTTTAACATCGCATCTGAAAGACAGCACCTCAGGAGTGCAGCACCCCCCCTCTTGATGTACTATGGTGTCAGTATTGGGATTTATCCCATGTTCCCGGTGTGCGGCTAGAGCCCAGCACCTTCCAGTCTTTTGGCCTCAGAGGTCAGTGTGCTACCTGCTGAGCCACTGACACTGCATATACTGTTTATCCATATATCCATTTTTCTTTTCACTGTACTTTATTCCTGACCTGAGACATGGGTTTGGAGTTTTTTAAATGTAACTGCTCACTGGCCATGCCTACTCTGAATCACTGGAACAGCTTAATGAGGTGTTGTGCTGTTTACCCTTAGAAATGTGTGCTAGTATGTTCCCAATATATCAACAGTATGAATCCAATGTGCAAAGTCAAAAGTTAACCTCAAGGAAAAGGATTTTTTTTAATTGCTAATGGCAACCATCTTTAATGAATTAAGTTATTCAGAACAAACATAATAGAAACACAGCAACATACATAGACAATGATGGCAGAAAATGACCAGTGGTCCACTGAGTCCGCCCAAGTTCCCCGTTTTGTCCTGCGATCTATTGCTCTACCGTGGTGCTGGTCCTCCCATCCTCTCCCCCATTTTCCTCTCCATATCTGATGCCTCGAGCAACCATAATTCATTTAATTCTGTCCCAGTTGTGCTTAAAACTACTAACAGTTTTTGCACCCACCACCTCAGCCAGTAGGCTGTTCCACTTCCCCAGCACCCTTTCTGTAAAATAGTACTTCCTGAAGCCCCTACTGTTCGCCTACATTCATGACCACATGACTGCAAGCCAGCATTCAAATGAAATAGATCTCCGCAGTTCACCCTGGTAATTCCTGTTAGGAATTTGAAGGTCTCTTTCATATCTCCCCTCTGTCTTCTGGTTTCCAGCGAGTACATGTTCAGTGCCTTGAGGTGCTCACCACAAGACCTACCCTGTTGGTCCTGGATCACTGCTCTGTTGGGCCTCGATCATTTTTTTTACCCTGTGCTGCACCGTTTCCAGCCTATCCCTGTCCTTCCTGAGGTGAGGATCCCAGAACTGGGTGCAGTACTCCAGGTGTGGCCTCAGCAAGGATCTGTACAGGGGGAGTATTACCTCTTGTTCTATTAAAAATATCCCCCAAATACAGCCAAGCATCCTACTTGCTTTGGTGTATGTCTTATTGCACTAACTTGACTGCTTTAGGGAGTCACTTATGATAACTCCAAGGTGTCTTTTTTCAGTCATGGTCCTGAGTCTCACCTCTCCCATCTGGTACTCCATCCTAGGATTGCTATTTCCCAGGTGCATAACCTGGCACTTTTAGCAATGAATTTTAATTGACAAACCCTTGCCCACCCCTCCAGCTTTTGCAAGTCCCTTTACATTTCCTTTATTCCCTATACACCCTCCCACAGAGCTATGAGTCACCTGTGAAAAGGCACAAGCTGCCCTGGATCCCCTCACCAGTGTCACTGATGAACATGTTGAAGAGAACTGTCTCCAGGACAGATCCTTATGGAACGCCACTCATGACCTCCTACCACCTCCAAGTTTGTGAGCACCGTGCTGAGAATTGCCATCTATGTGGTGGGCTCCTTAACTAGCTGTACCAACAGACAGTCCTGGAATGCATCCAGCACAGCCTGATGTCTGATACTCCTGGCCACAGGAACATTCTAATTGATGTCTGATAGGTTCAGATCACCCACCACCACTACTACTTCCCCCTTAGTTATCCCTCTTTTCAGGTCTTCCCTAAGGTCTTTGTCCCTCTCCTCCCTTTGCCCCAGAGGTCTATAGATCACCCCCAAACACAGTTTCTTACCTAAGACAACCATGAGTTGTATCCACATCATCTAGGTCTCCCTGTTACTACTCCTAATGCCTCTATCTTCTGCCACCTCTGTGCCCTCCTTCACATAAAGGGCTACTCCTCCCTCTGCACCTGTTCCTGTATCCATCCTAAACACCGAGTACCCGGGGACTGTCAGTTCCCAGTCATTATTTACTGATGCCCATGTTTCTGTTATGGCCACAACGTCCACCTCAGCATCTGCCATCAATGCCTGGAACTCACCGATTTGGTTTTCTAGGCTCCTGGCATTAAGGCATACCCCCTTCCATCTCACCCCTGATCTTACTTTGGAACTACCCTTGCATTTCTTGTGTTCTGTCCTCCCCTTTTTTTTTCTGTTGCTTGCCCCCTTTGTGTTTCCACTCCCCGATGTCTGTTCATGTAGTCCAGTAAGAGCCATAGGTGTTCCCTTGTACCTGCTGTGCTGGTACAAGCCTCCAGATGTGGGGGAGCAGTAGCTAAGCTCCCCTTCTTCTCCCCTGCCATTGAGGTTCCTCCAGACCCAATCTCACCTGCAGTTAGTTTAAATGACTGTTTATACTAATAAAAGTTTTTAAAACAGCTGACCCGTCAGTGCAGCGGTAGCGTTATCACTCTCAATGCTAGCAACCTGCATTCAGGAACCAGTGTGGGTCATTGGGGGCCAGCGGGGGAGGGGAGGCTCAAGTGTCCCAGGGAACACTCTTCTCCTCCAGGGAGGGAGGGCAGCCAGCTGAAAACTAAAGACAGTTGTTAGAACCTGCACTCCATGGTGGCGATATGGTTGGAAGCAAAAATCAAAGGCAATTCCACTCCAATAAAAATGTATTCTTTTCATTGGAGAAAATTCTAGACGCAAGTGCAGCTAACGCTAAAAAACGATGATTATTTTTTTTTTTTGCTGCCTCACAAATAGTGCTGCTTTAAAACATTTCTTATATCCTGGAAAGGGAAACAGCAGACCTGGCCATTCACTGTGTTAGACTGCTGCCTCCACTTTTTACTTTGCTCCATATTTTGTTTATCCTGTGACTGAACAGTATATGGGATACTCACAAACATAGTGTTTGAAACACTCACAAATGGCAGGTGGCAGAAGCTTCATTGCAGACAAACACACAACACGCATACGATCTACAAATCCCTCATACTCCCAATATGAGGGATAAATATCAACATAACTGGCCAATGTCCCTGTTACTGTCAACAGTGCAAGTCACTAGCAATACATTCTCAACCTTTTCGATCCCAGTACAAGAGCCCTTCTTTAATGATTAAGCAGCATCATTTCAGCCCCTCAGTGACATTCTTTTTTTTTTGTTAGTCTTTGGTAACCGGGTAAGGACCACTAGGCACAAGTGCCTATTTTCAGCGGCAACCTTGGAGCACTGGGCAGTTAAGTGACTTGCTCAGTGTCACACAGTATGTAAGTAGAGGTTGTGAGAATCAAACCCAGGTCTGGTCTGCTGGATGTACCAAGCTCGTTCACAGCTCATTACTCTAACCTCTAGGCTATACTGCCAGCCCAATCCAGACATCCAGAGTCCCATCTCAGTGGCCACACTTCTTTCTGTCTTTCAGCCTCTGGCAAGTGACCTACCATATCCTCTTTCAATTGGTCTAATGCTACCATGGCTTTAACCCTCCACACACACACACACACACACACACACAAAACCATAACCAGAAGTGCAATCATAGCCTCCTCTCAAGCTGCCCACGACTGGTCTGGTCTTTCAGTCTCTCATCCAAAGGCATTAAAGCCCCCCTGCAGACCCTTCCCCTGTGGTGACATCCCAATCCCCTTTCACACACCCTCACCACCATGGGTGACATCTCAGGTCCCCTTCCAGCTTTCTAACAGTACTCTGACTTTCATATTCCCAACACACACTGCCATCCCAGCTGCAAGCAACCATTTCAACACCCCCCAAGTGACAAGCCATGTCCTCCTCCTAGCTACCAACCACCCACACAGTTTTTCAGACCTCCCATTAAAGTCAGTCAGAGTCCCCAGCATGCTTTTTGACACCCATCTGCAGTGCTCTCTCTCAGCCCTCTCCACCTCTTACTGTACCTTTCAGCCACTTCATCTCTGTAGCTCCTCTCCAAAGGCCTGCTCTCCTCCCAGATTCCTAAACTTTAACAGACAGTGAGATCCCTGCCCCCCAATCTGACAGACAAGGCAAGCTGCCCCTGCTAAGCAGTAAGCACCAATCTGTCATTCAGCCCCCCCCCCAAAAAAAATTAGAGAGACAAACCCTATACATCATACAAACTGTCAGCAGTCCAATGCATATTTATTTATTTAATTTTTGTTTACTGGGTAAGTGCACTAGCCATAGAGATGACTATTTTCAGGCATGACCTGGGAAGTTACAGGGTAAAACATTACAGATGTGCAAAAAAGGTGGTTACAGCAAGGTATAAGTAATAGTGTTACACAACAGGTTCTGCAGCATTAGGATACAGGGTGTTGAGAACCGGGTACAGAACATATTTTACAGTTATAGAATAAGGATGAGGCATATTTGCGATAAGACAGTGTGAATTACAAAATAAAGGAATAAATCTAAATCAGAGAATACAGTGGGCAAACAATACAAGAAGATAGACATGCAGTAGATAGGACCCTGTGGGAAGACAATTAAGCAGACAGGTAAGATAAGGGAAACAGGACTGCTAAGTGCTAAGAGGGTAGGTGCAGGAGAATAGGCGACTGGGGAGCAGAGGGAAAAAGTGCAAAGGGGGCTTGATGCAGAGGATAGTCGAGGTGAGGTTTGAAAGTGAAAGCCTGTCGAGTAAGGGTAACCTGGGGAGGAGTGTAAGGGAAGTGTCATAATGTGGTATTATGCAGAAACAAGTTAAGAACTGCTGCCAGGGATGGAGGACCAGGGAGCTAAGGAGGTTTAAAGCAGGAGCATTGGTCAGATGAGATAAGGTGGTGATGGAGTGCTTTTTTAAAGGTGTCATGGGTGGGTACTAGGCAGACCTCGAGAGGGAAGGAGTTCTACAGCTGTGGAGCATGGCGGGCAAAAGCGCTAGCACCTTTGGTAGTTGTGTGTTTCGGTACACATAAGAAGGATTTATCCAATGAGTGCAGTCCATAGTTGGAGGTCTGTGGAGTGAGCAGTTCAGCCAGTGATTTGGGTGTTTGAGACCTCATAATACCGTCTGTGGTGGAGCCAAGGGAATAGAGCCTGGTGGCATTTGAAGATAGCCAATTAAGATCAGACTAGAGGAGGCAGTGGTGTTTTCTCCTATGGGAAGAGGCAGTGTACCGGCATATATTATTATAGGCCACGTCCCACCTGTGTAGGTTTGTTTTAGGTAAGGTGGCAAATGAAGATATCCCATAGGTTAGGGCCGGCAGAAGAATGCCTCAGGCAATAGTTAGTCTTGCTTAGGGGGTTAGAACATAGCTAGTGCGGTAAGCTACACCTAGCTTGGAGTTCACAGACTTACATATATTAGTTATATGATGATCAAAGTTTAAGAATTGATCCAATATGATGCCAAGGTATTTAAAAGAGGTAACTATGCCAATAGGTGAGCCATCTGAGTAGGAGACCCTGAAATTGTTTTGATAAGGTTTGAGTTTTGAGGGGGTACCAAATAGCATGGACTGGGTTTTGGTCTCATTAAGAACAAGTTTCTTATCCGAGAGCCAGGTTTGTATGCGTTGGAAATCAGCAGAGAGCCGTAGATTGATGTCAATTACATTTTTCGCATTGATATAGAGGACAATGTCATCTGCATAGAGTATGGAGGAGGAGGAAGAGAGTTTGGAGGTAATATCATTAATAAACATTAAAAAAGAAGTGGACCCAGGATAGAGCCTTGGGCTTCACTGCTAGGCCTGTAACTGCACACAAAACAAAAATAAACAACAGCCCATGCCCACCACTCACAGCTGCCAAAACCACCTACTGATTTGTCAGGGTGTGTGTGCATCTTCCCCCCAAAATACAACCTCTTCCACCATATTAACAGTGAAAAATCCGATACTGTCTAACACATACATACTAACAACAAAGAAACAAAAATCATTAGTTTAGTGCTCTCAGGATTTCTTACCATCACCAATACTTAACATACGCTTTACACATTCCTGACAGCACTCCAGTTTGTTTTCCTCTGACCGCAGAATGCTGGAACCTCAAGTGTCACTATCTGTAATGTGCAAGTAGGGACTCCAATAAACATTTCACATACCGTCCATTCAATAGGTCTGCCTCTGCCATTGTAGTCCCTTTAACGTTATGCTAAGCATAACCACAGGATCTCAGGTGGTAATTTTCTAAACTGGTTTGACCCTGTTGCTTTTAAACTCTATCAACAAATCCATCAGCAACTGCTATATAAAGCAATTTCAGCTTCAAAGAACCACAGAAACACACACTGGTTCACATTACTGTTTCTTTTTTTTTTTGAAATTCAATATACTTTATTTATTGGACACAAGTGAGCACAAGAATTTTAACATAGCTATGTCACAATGAACAAGACCAGGTGTATATAGCTGTTGAGCCATTGGTTACATCGGCTCCTATTTCTAACTTGTAATAACAACCATTTTTATGTTGGCTCGTCCATGCGCAGCCAACATATTGCGGTAGTAGCACATTTGGAGGTGTGGTCACTGTTGGGTGAATGCAAGGCACACATCAGTAGGTGCGTCCTCATTCCCAAATAAGCCTGCATGCCGGCGCCACACCAGGAACACATGATGAGGTGACCGCATCTAAGGAAAGGTCCGCTGCAATGCGATCAAAGCTTGTCTTACGCAGCGGCACCTCCCGACGTCTTTCCCTGGTGAAAACAAAATTACAACAAACATGGTGGCACACTGCCTGCCATAATGTCAACTTTGGGGGTGCCCAATCCCCCTGTTGGCATGCCCTGATACAATGTATGTGCCGACGGGAGAGCCCACTCCCCATCAGCATAATGTAATCCCCAATTTGTTATGTGTGCGGGGGTGTCCAATCCTCGGCTCTTGCATTCCCTGTATTGTTGTGCACCGGGAGGTGCCCAATCCCCATCGCCACAGCATCCCCCAAAACACTTAGGTGGCATGTTGGGAGCCCACTCCAGTGTGCCAAATCCCCTGAAGAAGAAAAACCAACCCGATTTTTTTTTTTTAACCCGTGAAAGAAGATAACGTTCCCTCGTGGCCTTCCTGCCCCCTCCCACGACCCACGCTCACCCTCTGTGCACCCTGCCTCCCCACACGCCCCCACCCCATGCTTACCTCCGTAGTCTGGTGCGACGATCTTCGGTGGACCGGGAACATGTCTGCACTCTTCAAAGCTGATTGCGAACTGAAGAAATGCCGGTAAGCTGTATAATGGCACAAATAGGGTTTTTTTCAACTTTGGTACATATCTCAGGCATTTTTTGGAATTTTTGTACCAACTTTTCAACATGGGATTATTGGAACCCCTCCTCGTGAATTCAGTCACTGTCATGGTGTTATTTGGTCCCGAAAGGTGATTCGCGGTCACTGCACAGAATCACCTTTCAGGACCGAGTAACGAAATGACAGTGCCACTGTTCATGAGGGAGGCTCTCAAAAAGCCTATGTTGCAAATTTGGAGAAAAAAATTCCAAAAATGGCTGTTTCACGAGCGTGCATTGCGCTGTTTCCAGCCACTCTCGTAACTTCGTGAATTTGTAATATTTTCACTCCAGATTTTCAAAATTACCATTTTTACACACCTCCTGATGAACAGTGTAGCTGTCATTTTACATATCCTGGCTGAAATGTGTTTTCGCATGTCCGGAGCGGAATAGTGCGGTCGCTGTGCAAAATCAGTTTTCGGGACAGTTTGAGAAAATGACGGTGACACTATTCATGAGCAGAGGTCCTAAAATGCCTATGTTGAAAATCTGTTGCCGAAAGTCCATAAAACGACTGTGTTACAAGTGTGAGTTGCACAGTTTCCATGCACCCTTGTAACTTCGCAAATTTGGAATATTTTCATGCCAGATTTTCCACACTGGCATTTTTTCACACCTCCTTATCAACAGTACAGCTGTCATTTTTCACAGCCTGCCCAAAATGTGTTTCCACAGCTGTGGCGCACAATGGCGTTATCGCTGTGGGAAATCAACTTTTGGGACAGATTAACAAAATCACAGCACCACTGTTCATGAGGGGAGGTCCCAAAATGCCTATGTTGAAAATGTGGCTAAAAAACTCCCAAACATAAATGGGTTACGGACGTGTGTTGCACAGTTTCTATGCATGCTCATGACTTCAACAATTTTTCATGTTTTCACTCCAGATTTTCAACATTGCCATTTTTTTACGCCTCCTCATGAACAATACAGTTGTCATTTTCCACATCCTGCCAAAAATGTGTTTTCGTCCCTGTGTCGCCAAATGACATAGCCGCTGTGCAAAACCACCTTTCAGCTAACAAACTGATTGTGCCACTCTTCATGAGGTGGGGTCACAAAAAGCCCATGTTGAAAATTTGGAGTGAAAATACCAACACACTCCTGCAGTGTTAGGGTTTCCATCTGTAGCACCCACCCAGTAGAGACTCAGATGCATCGGGGTGTGACTTGAGATCATCAGCTGTAATGCTCATGCCATTCCAACCACACCCCCACCCTACAGCCAGTGACAGGCATCATGGTGTACCTTGCACTGTTCGGCCACAAATTTCACCTCATTCTCCTATACTGCACCCACCTCAGCATATTTCCTTATGGAATGGGGTAAGTATAATGCCCAAAGACCTCAAAGCACACCACAACACTTGTCAGTGTCTACAGGATAGGGTGAGGCAAAATGGCATGAGCGTTATAGCTGATGACCCAAAGGCACACCCCAATGCCTGTCAGTCTCTGCAGGGTGGGGATAGGGTTGGCATCACTTCAATACTTCACTGCCATTCCTATTATGCGTCTCTAACTCCTGCACTACCAATGCCAATGCCAGTGAGACAACATTCGGCATTGACAAATGCTTGTTATTATATTGCTATACCCCCACCCCTCAACCCCCTCCTGCACAGGATCTTCATTTGAGCAAATCAAACTATGTTGGCATCATGGTATAGGGTGATCCATACTTCACTCTGGATCCCTGATAGGAGTATACCTTGGTAAGGCAGTAGGACCAACTATGATCAAGTTGGTACTCACAGGGGATGGTACCTTTTACGCATTATAAGTAAGGCAGTGTATGAGACTATCTAAGAATGGAATAAAGAGTATAAAGCTTGCCCCATTTTTTTATCAAAGCTGGCTGGAGTATGTCTAAGGAAGACTATCATCTTTTCTGTTCTGAGATTAAACAGTAGCTCATTTAACCACTCAGAATAAGATATCACTATGGAATCTTTCCAATGCTTTAGGACCAGATTTTTAAGCAAGTATGAAATAAGGGACATGCTAAACCATCTTTCCTTGACTGACACAAGTGAGTAATTGCCAGTGATACAAATTCCTGGGAGAAAGAGATTTTCTAACCGCAACAGAGGGTCCACTTAAAGGACAGCCCCAGAGTACAAGTAACAAGGTGCCCTCTTCTAGACCACATCTGTTGTAATTTGGATCCTGGTGCCTCCCCATATCTACCAGCTTGGCAGGTGTAAGATAAATATTATGTAGTATGTAATACTGCATGATTCTAAGTTTATCGTTGGCAGTGTAAAAATAGATTGCTTGCCAAATTTTGTCCCATTGAAAAGTTTTATCAGGAAATTGTTCAGACCAATATGTTGAGGTCCTCTGTATCTCTGGATGGAGGGTAGGATACAGACTGGATGCAATCTGTGACACTGCATGGGGCTGTCAGGTTATATTATGAAGTGATATGATGAGGCCTAGTTGGTTCATTTCCCATGGGCCAGTCCCAAAAGTAGAAATCAGTAAGTGCTGCACTTGCTATCCTTTGAATACTTGCTTTGCTGGAAGCTTCAGAATAGAGAGAAGCTCTACTGTAGATTTAAGTAATTCACTGACTAGTAAGTCCAAGATTGCAAGTTCAGTGGAGGGAGAACCTTCTTTACTGGTCAAGCATTGACTCCCCAGTCTAAGATTGGGGTTCAAATATAGAGGTTGGGCGATATCTTTGGTTTGGTCATATTTAATCACCCTGCAAAGCTGGGAGTGGACCTTGATACAGTAGGTGTTTGAATTATTTCATGCTTGATAAAAGCTAAACAAGTTTTAGGTGAAATGTATAACAAACTGAGAGGGGAGATCCCACTCTGGTTAATATGCTGGCGTTCTATTTGAAGCCAGATTGGAATGAAAGGGGATCACTTTGTGGAACTATAGGTGACAACCATTTCATATATTTGGCAACATGGCTCGCTATATAGTTATGAAAAAAATTGGGATGTTGGAGGCCTCCCTGTTGTTTGGCTGCTCCTAATCAAGCATATGACTGTCTTGGTTTTTTTATTTTATGGCAGAGAAATTGGGAAATTATACTGTGGAGAGTGTGGAACCAGGACTGGGGAAGATAGAAGTTTAGCATATTCAGAGGGTAGAAAACCCTGGGAAGGACATTCATTTTGATTATGCTAATTCTCCCTTGTAAAGAGAGATAGAGTGGGGCCCATCGATCTAGGTCATAACCTATGATGGTAAGAAGAGAGTCTAAATTAAGTTTTTTTCATTTGGGACATGTTTTGAGAGGAGTGTAAGACCTAAATATTTAATTTGGGGTGACCAGTCTAAGTGCAGGCCTGCAATCTGGGATTGACAGGCATGTGAGTTTTGAAGCATAACCATAGAATTTTCTCTATTTAATTTATAGTTGGAGAGTACTCCATAAGAGTCAATAATATCTGGGACTGCCGGAAGTGTGTCTCCTAAGTCTGCTATATGCAGTAAGATATCGTCCACATAAGCAGACAGGCGTAAGTCAAACACACTTATTTGGATACCCTTTATACGGGGTGAGGTCTGAAGGTGATAAAGCAGAGGTTCTAAGTAAAAATTAAAGAGCATTTTGGAGAGTGGGCGGCCCTGGCAAGTGCCAGAATGAAGAGGGAACAGCCTCGAATAAACCCCATTGCAGTATATTTTAGCTATGGGAGATGTGTAGAGGACTCAGTCTACATAAGCCTTAGGGAATCCAAACTTGCCCAAAACTGCAAACAGAAATGACCAAGATACTCTGTCAAATGCCTTCTCTGCGCCCAGAGACACCAGAGCCATGGAGGTAGGTGCCTGTCTGGACGCAGAGAAGACATGGAACAGCTTCCGTATGTGGTCAGATGATGAACGGCCTTCAACAAAACCTACTTATTCAGTACTGAGCAGGGGAAGCCAAACTTTTGTTAATCTGGATGCTAGAATCTTCTCAAATAGCTTCCTATCATAATTCATTAAGGAGATAGATTGATAATTGGTTACCTTATTTTTGGGTCTGTTAGGTTTTGGAAACACTATAATGAGTGCCTCCAGGAGAGTGGGATCTGAAATGCTTGATTCACAAAAATAATTAAATGTTTGAAGAAGCAGGGGAGAAATCTGCTATTCAAAAGCGTTATAGAATCGAGGGGGAAAACCATCGGGCCCTGGAGCTTTATTGTCAGGAAGAGAATGTATGGTTTCTGATGACTCCAGTTGAGAAATTGTTGCTGAGACTCATCTAGATTTGGCAGTGGGATGTTATTTAGGTATTCATCAATGTTATTTGGTTGGGGAGTGTTGCCAGGAAGAGAATATAAAGACTTATAGTACTCTTCAAATTCCTGAATCATCTCCTTAGGGGAGGTAAGAAGGGAGTCATCCTATAGCGAGTTAAGGACCGTCACCAATCTGGATTCCTCTCGCTTCTTTCATCTAAGGGCCAATAGGTGTCTGGCTTTTTCCCCCTGCTCTATGTAGCGGGCCTGCATTTTAAACAACGTGTACATGGCTTGTTCCCTTAGAGTATCTGCATATTGGTTTCGAGCCTGGGCCAGCTGGAGGAGGATGTTCTCACTTGGATTGGAAGGCAGCTGATCTTGAATTTGGGCTAAGAGGGAAGTAGAGAGGGCTTCTCTTTTTTTCTTTCTGACTGTAGCCAACCAAGCACACATTTTAAAGCACTTCAGATTTTGTCTGTGTGCGGTAGAGAATTTTGGTTGAGGGACAAGAAGTTCTCTATTGTATCCTTAAGTGACTGAACTATATACGGGTCATGCAACATTTGAATGTTACATTTCCAGGCACTGTCCTTGGGAGTACTAAGCGGAAGAGAGCCCACTGAGCCAGAGCGGAGCATGATCCAATAGGGTCCTAGGAACTATGCCACACCCTATGAGCCCTGTTAGCACTGCATTATTTACCAAGAAGTAATCAACCCTAGACAGAGATTTGTGAACAAGAGAAAAAAAGGTCTACCGTCTGGTAGCAGAATTTAGTAGGCACCAAGAGTCATTCAGGCCATGATTAGTCATAAATTCCTGAAGTGCAATTTGTGCCAGGGAAAGGGATTTTTTCCCATGGGTAAGGGACTTGTCTAGCTCAGGGGAGTACACTAAGTTCCAGTTACCAGCTAACACCACAGGTACCCTTGGGAAGGAGCCTAGTGCTAATGACAGGTCTGTAAAACATTCTGGGGTATCGATGTTGGGGCCGTAAATAGAGGCTAGAATCACTTCAACATAATTAAGAATGTCTCTTACAAAAATGAACCGACCTAGGGGATCCATGGTGCACTGTTGCATTTGAAATGGTGTACCCCTGGTGAAGAGAATTACCACCCCTCACTGAGCTGTAACATTACCAGCAGCGAAAACTTGACCAATTTGGCGCCTTCTAAATAATGTACCTTCTGTCTCCAGCAGGTATGCCTCCTGGAGAAAAATTACATCACTGCACAGCGACTCCAGATGTTTAAGTATTTGAAGCCTTTTAACCCT
Organism: Neoceratodus forsteri; assembly: GCA_016271365.2. Lineage (NCBI taxonomy): Eukaryota > Metazoa > Chordata > Ceratodontiformes > Ceratodontidae > Neoceratodus > Neoceratodus forsteri. The sequence continues at coordinate 277,746,886 of CM057455.1, read as the reverse complement.
ATTCCTGGCTCCTTTTACATTCAAGGAAATGTATCTCAACGCCATTACTGGATCTTCATGTGCACAGGAGCAGGAAGTGGGTAGTGTAAACCAAATACCAGTACCTTATTCATAAAGTCAGCATGCAATGAGAGTACCTTTTCTCTGTAGCCTTTGTGGTAGAAGAAACTGCTAAATAAACCTTCAGATCCATGTCAGAATGGAGATCTATATGCACCGCCATCCCCCTTCCCCCCAGACCCCAACCCTAAGCACAGTATACCCCTCAACTTTTTAACCCAAAAGTAACAAACAGCTAACTAACTAAAATGCTCAATTTCCCCAGTCTGTACGACTGATCTCCTAAGTATCCCTCAGTTGTGATAATCACACACCACCAAGCAGTCAGCAGCCGTCACAGCTACCCCCCCCCCCCGGCACTGACTAACACAGTCACCACTTGGCGATGAGGTCCTGCAGCAGAGTGTAATATTATGAAGGGATATAAGATTGTCAAAGTGTCTGTACTAATAGTTCAGTCATATGGGAGATTATTTACTTGTCCACCAAATAGGTGTACTGACAGTTCTGATCCATAACACAACCTCAGCTTCCAGTAACAAACAGCAAAAAAAGGCTAAAGCTGCTTTCTTACAAAGTTAATTGAGTTACTGGGCTACAACTGAGTAATACCAAAAATCCCCAGTAACCAAATCTTGTAAACTCCAGTAATAAAAATTGTAAAAAAAAAAAAAAATGATACGAGCAGTTCCCCACAACTGACTTATTGTGAGTGGGGCGTTAGGCAGTTATCAGAGTACGCCCCTGTTGTGCCATGAAGCCATCTTCCTCCTCACTTATTGAAACCCTTTAAACACCAGGATCCTGGATGTGCAGTCACTTGAATAAATCAGGGAACAGCTTCTTAAGTTCAGTAGTCGCCTCGCTTAAGGATTCATATGAGATCCACCTGCCCTCATGGTTCACTTGTAGAACAGCAGGGTAACGCATCCTAAACCTGTTATTAGCTGCAATGATCTTCGCTACCAGGGGATGCATCTCTGATCTTTTTTGCCGTACTGTAAGGGGTCGGTCCTGCGCAATTCTTATTTTTTTATTTTCCCATTGTTTTTCCCTGGTCTCTCTTACTTTATCAAGGACAAACTGCCGATCCAGATAATTAAGGAGTCGGAAGATCAATGAGCCTGGAGGAGAGCTTTCTGGTGGGGTAGGCTGGAGAGAGAGCGGTGGGCTCTCTCAGCTATGTAATTGCGGCCATTTGGAGATGGGCTGCAATCTTCAGGTAGAGCTTTTGTGCAAAGAGTATTGGGTTTGTCTCTTCCTCCACCTCAGGGAGGCCCAGCACCACCAGATTGTTCCTTCTCGATCACCCCTCCAGGTCCTCGAGTTTCTCTTTGGCCTTCCTGAGACGCTGAGGCATGGTGGCCAGATCAGGCTTGATTCGGGCTCTCCAGTCATCTAAAGAGGAAATCCTTGACTCATTGTCCCCCGTCCTTAAGGTAAGCAGTTGCAAGAATTTTTAACAAATCATGGGAGGATGGTGTAGTACCTGATTACTGGAGAAAGGCAGATGTGATTCCCCTTCACAAAAGTGGGACCAAGACAGAGGCAGGAAACTACAGACCTGTCAGTTTGACCTCTGTGGTAGGGAAAGTAATGGAATCACTTCTGAAGGAAAGAATTGTTGAGTACCTAGAGGCTAGTGGGGCACAGGACCCAAGACAGCATGGGTTCACAGTGGGAAGGTCATGTCAGATGAATCTAATTGATTTCTTTGACTGGGTGACCAAAGTAGAAGACCAGGGAGGGGCTGTGGACATGGCCTACCTAGACTTTAGCAAGATATTTGACACAGTCCTACACAAAAGATTAATGGTCAAATTAACCAGCCTTAGAGTGGGTCCCAGGGTAGCCTGGGTAAAACATTGGCTGGACAACAGGACACAGAAAGTAATTGTAAATGGAGTCCACTCTGAAGAAAGAGGGGTTACTAGTGGGGTACCACAGGGTTCAGTACTGGGTCCAGTCCTTTTTAATGTCTTTATATGTGACATTGCCGAGGGACTGGAAGGAAAAGTATGCCTCTTTGCAGATGACACAAAGATCTGCAATGGAGTTGATACCCAAGGAGGCGTAGAAAGGATGAGAAGGGACTTGGCAAGGTTGGAGGAATGGTCAGAAGTATGGCAACTTGGATTCAATGCAAAGAAGTGCAAAATAATGCAGCTGGGAAACAAAAACCCAGGGGAAGATTACACAACGGGGGTAGGGGGGAGGTAGTAACAACAACAAAAATGGAAAGGGACCTGGGGTAATCATATCAGATGACCTTAAGGTTGGCAAGCAATGTGAGAAGGCAGTAGGGAGGGCTGGGGATACTGGGATGTATAGGAGAGGCATCACCAGCAGAAAACAGGAAGTTGTTATCCCCTGTACAGACAGTTGGTGAGACCCCATCTGGAGTACTGCATCCAGTTCTGGAAACCCCATCTCCACAAGGACATAGACAGGATGGAGGCAGTTCAGAGGAGGGCAACTAAAACGGTGCAGGGTCTGCAAGAGAAGCCATACGAGGAGAGACTAAAGGAGCTTAACATGTATACCCTTGAGGAAAGAAGGGAGATGGGGGACATGATAAAAACTTCTAAGTACCTCAGTGGAATCAACAAAGTCCAAGAGGGTAGCATCTTTCAGAAAAAGAGATGTGCAAGAACAAGGGGACACAATTTGAAAGAGGTGGGACGGCTCAGGGGCAATGTGAGGAAGTATTTTTTCAAAGAGAGGGTGGTAGATGTATGGAACAGCCTTGCTGAGGAGGTTGTGGGGTCTAAAACTGTGGGAGAATTCAAGAATGCATGGACAGACATAAGGCAATTTTTGTGAGGGGGGTAGGAAGAAATAGGCTGTTGGTTAAATAGGATCTGCAGCTTATCCTCTAGGTAGGGAAATGGGCAGACTAGGTGAGACAAGTGGTCCTTATCTGATATCAAAGTCTATGAATGATTTGAGGGTTTACAGGTCTCCCACTACAGCTTGAAGAGACTCTTTGATGGGTGCGAGGCCCTCGAAAAAGGTAGCTTCGGTAAGTGGGGTCTAGTGAGTTGCTTGAATTTCTTCCCCGAACTCTGCTGCCTCATTTTGCTTTGCCGACTTGCCTTTAGCCAGAGACTGCAGTGGTGTATGCTTCACCCTCTGTGTCCTCATTTCTGCATCCATAGAGCAGGATGATATACGGAAAGTTCTTTTGGGGGCACAAATTCACCTATACACACCTCCAAGCTATAACAGTGCAAAAAGATGAGTTTTGTTTGTGGTGGTAACGGAGTTATTCACCTCAAGTCCTACTCGGCAGCCATCACAACCAGAAGTCCCACATTACTCTTTCTAAAGTTTGCAATATAATATCAGACACACATCAACAAAACCATCCTGCTGGCTGCACACAACATGCCTATAGGTACCATTGGTATGCAGGCAACATTTTCGAGAGGTAAGTAAATAATCTGGAATGCAGTACCTTGTGAAAGCAAATCCATTGCAATTCTGGGCAAGATGCTCCTAAGAAAAGGGCTGTTCATTTTGATTCCTTGATTGCACTTACAGAAAAAAAAATCCTTTACTTACAAAAAATAGACCAAATCAGGAGCTTGCTAGAGAATCTTACATTCAGCACAGCGCATGTTGCAAAACATATGGCTTCCATCATTGACAGGTGAGGATGAGTGACCACGGGGCTGGGCCAAATGGGGAGAGAGGAGGCGGTGCGGAGCTTTCCATGCAAATCACAGGGAGGGGAGGTGGGTCAATGAGTGGTTAAGTGCACTTACAATAAAAATGTTTTCCTTAGAAAAAAATAGACTTGATCAGATGATTGCAAGAGAGTCTTGCATTCAGCCTTAGCGGTTACTACAAAACAGAGGGCTCCCATGATAGACAGGTGACATTGGCATGGGAGTGACCTTACAGAAAAAAAAAATCTTAGAGAAAAACAAACCAGATCAGGAGCTTGCAAAATAATCTTGCCTTCAGTCCTAGCACTCGCTGCAAAACAGGGCTCCCATGATTAACAGGTGAGGGTGACTGATGGTGGGGCTGGGCCAATGGAGAGACAGGGGTGGCACAGGGCTTCACATGAAAATCATGAGGAGGGAAGGCAGCCAGTGAGTAGGCTGGTGCACTTAAGAAAAAAATCCTTCATTTAGAAAACTATCCTGAGCATACACTCCCATTTTTTTGCCCTCTCCCTGAAACTCTTGTACATTCGGTCATACAGAGAGTATATTTGCTGATAGCAGTGAAATCAGTATGACTTCCCTGTCCCACAAGCAAACATAAAAAGCAAGAGGGTATCAAGCATGAGATCAGCTAGTTGGGAAGTTGTGGGAGGTTGTATCGGGTCAAGCTGGCATATGAATATGCAAGCGGAATGTATGTACAACTGCTACAATGCAATGACAATAGTAAGTACTGCTGTAGCATGCCATACAAAATCAAACAATTATTTGCACATTTCCTTAGTAAGGTCTTTGATTACTAGCCCCCCCCAAATAATGTCTGCAACTGCTGTATATTAAACAAAGTCAATGTAGGTAGCATGCATCACTGAGGCATGGTGCACAGACCTTATCCCCCCCCCCCCATCGAAGCAATCCACATTGACATTTTCAATGTGAAGAGACTGGATTGGGTTGGTTGGGGAAGGGGGGTGCTGCTTGCTACTTGCATAAAAGTATACCATATAGGCATCTTAGTGAACTGGAAAATGTAAAATAGGAAATGATGTGGTTTGAAGTTAAAATGCAGAATTTACCAAGAAGATGCAGGCCCTTTATTCTGGGGTGTTTTTGCCAGCCTCTTTCAAACTGCAAAACAGGACATGAATGTCTGTTTAAGTAATTGCACAGATGTAGTTTTTCAGAGGCATCTGGTCTGTGGCTTAACCCTTACAGGGTCATGGACTGATATATCCATCCAGAACTCCAATACATTCTAATTCTGTTGGCAGTCTAAGCCGATCACGGGGCATGCCAACAAGTTACCACTGACTAAAATGATGGAAGGGAAAAACTTCAGCTGAGAAGAAAGACAGAACTCTAACCTGCCTAACTTGGGAACTGAATACTGACTGGCTCTTAGAAAATGATGCAGCTGTGACAAGGAACAAGGTAACAGGAAAACTCAGGGAAGCGACAGATAGGTTAGCACCTGTGTAAAAGTAATTGGGGAATAAGCTGTAGTTAATGGAGGAGTTCAAGGAGTTAATCCACCAGAGGCAAACTGCTCTTAAACAAAACAATACAGTAGGATTCAATCATTTAAGTTATCAGGTAGTCGGGGAGGGCAAAAGATTACAAAGATGACACCATGAGAATAAGTTTGCAAATTTGAGGAGATCAAATCCACAAAATTGGTTGAAAAATGCAAAAAAATGTAATGGATCAGATAAAAATACTAACAAACGATGACAAACTTGTAAGTTTGATGGGACAGTCATGGAGTTTAACTCCATGAATGATGCCTTTTTACAACATGAATAAGAAATGAACCCCCCAAAAATGAATCAAGCTAAGGAATGGGATAGAGAGTAATTTCTTAATGAAGGTAGGGGGCATTCAGTGTTGGGTAAGTTACTTTTTCTATTATTTTCTATTATGTTTAGAAACTTGTTCCAGGAAGCTCTGTGCAGTTGCTAGCAAGGATGGAGAGATACTAGAAAAAGTGACGCACCTTACAATTATAGTTACTTATTTCTTTTTATACAGAAATAATACCAAAATAATAAAAAACTGCAACAGATTACATTTTTTGAAAGTAATAGGTTAGTTACTACTTTCAAATAAATGTAATCAGTTACAGTTATGTATTTCTTTTGTATAAAAAGACATGAGTAATTGTAACTGTAAGGTGTATTACTTTTTCCAGTACTTCTCCATCCTTGCTAGTGATTGCACAGAGCTTTCTGGAACAAGTTTCCAAAAGTAATAGAAAGTAATAGAAAAAGTAACTCACCCAACACAGAGAGCATTGCAAAAGAACTACAAAAAAGTCAAGGTGGGAAGAGGCCTGATGAAATCCCTAATAGGGTGTGTCGAGAAGGTGCTGATGTGTTGGCCCAATGGGTTTGTAACATTTTCAACAAAACTATGATTTTTGGCCAGGTTCTGTTACAGTTGAAAGATGCCCAGGTTATACCTAGCCCCAAGATTGGGTTATCTGCTGACCTAGAGAAAGACGTTCGGCCCCTCTCGCTTACTTACTTGAAGTAGGTAGCACACTCGCCTCTGATGCCGGAAGATCAGAGGGCTGTGGGTTCAGTTCTCACATCTGGCACTTGGGTTAATATCCCAGTACTGACACTGTAGTGCAGCATGAGAGGGGTGCTGCACTTCTGAGGTGCCGTCTTTTGGATGAGACGTTAAACCGAGGTCCCATCTGCCTGGATTGGTGGTAGTTCAGGTGGGTGTTAAAGATCCCATGGCACTTATTGAAAAGAGTAGGGGAATTTCCCCGGTGTCCTGGCCAAATTTCCCTCATTCACTAAAAAAAAAATACCACCAACAGCTTAATCTGGTTCAAGGTCAGTTGGTATTCATCTGTATCCCCTTCCCCCAGGTCGTGCCTGAAAATAGGCAGGATTTGTCTAGCGCACTTACCCAGTCAACAAAAACTAAAATAAAAAAAATAGATAAATAAAAAAAACTTGTGTAATTGCAAAATGATGTGAGTTATCTATAAGTGGCTCATGATATGTGCGCAGACTGAAATAGACCCTATTCAGTTTGGGTCTCAGGAAGGTAGCACTGCCATCATTGTAATGACCAAGCCGTTGGAGGTCTGCATGCAAGCATGGGATAGGTGTGATCATTTATTTATTTCATTTTTGTAACTGCACTAGACAACACAACTGCCTATTTTCAGGCATGACCTGAGAGGAATACATACAGAGGAACAGCATAATATAGGTGACAACACAGTACAACATTACATACATAGTTTAGCCAAAAGAGGCAGACTCAGTTGTAGGTGATTACATCAGGTATATTAGTGCAAGACATCTAAAAACTGTAGCTAACCTGAGGAGATTTAGCACCGAAGTGAAGCGCAAATTCAGGCAAGGCAAGGCAAATTTGATTTTTCTGGCACCCAATCCCAGAGGCTGTGGGCACCAAACAATAGGAACAAACTATCAGTGCAACAATAGGAATCAGTACAAAACATTAAAATATCAGTATACATAAATATAATTAATAAATAATAAATTCAAAGATAGAGTAAGGTTACATGCTAAGATATTCTTACAGAAAGACTTAATTATGAAATTCCACAAATCAGTTACAAGAGCATTTATCAGAATCTATGAGAAGAGTACGAAGACCCAGCTTAAATGCCCTGTCTATGTGATTGGGATTGCCTTATAGATGTAGGCAGTGCGTTCCACAGTTTGAGAGCAGAAACTACGAAGGCATGCTCCCTCATTTTTGTACCGCATTTTGGGGATGCCTAATTGAGACCTATTTGCCGACCTCAGTGGGTAGGTGTGGGTGGCTGGGCTTAACATGTGTGCCAGTGCCACTGGAGTACCATTTCTTATGATATTACCTATTGTGCAGCCAGTGGTGTATTGATGATAGGAAACAGGGGAGAGTCAGCCCAGGCTTGAGTAGAGAATACAGTGAAAATGTTCAAGAAGACAGAGCACTCACCAATCTTCTGCAGGTAAAACACTCCAGGAGTCAGTAATTAAGTATAACAATTCTCCACTTTATTGCAAGAAATTAAACAGATACTGGTGTGGGCTCACCGCCACACCAAAACCCCAGCTCTTTGACAAAAGTCCTCTGGGGGGGTCTGGCAAAACAGCTGGCCAGCTGATCCATTCCACTTGCCAGTTGGCTGACCATGGTCCCCCCCCACTCGAATGTTTTGTGACACCCTACTAGAGAGAGCGCAGGGGCGTACTCCATTGAATCCTTCGATACAAATGAAAGTCACCACTCAAATAATAGGGCCCCTATTAGTTTAATGGTGGATTTCATTTGCATCAAAGGTAGCTTAAAGATGCATAGTAATGTTTTGAAAATCTCCCCTCTAAGATTCAATGGGGTGTGCCCCCCGCACTCTCCCTGGTAGGATGTCACAAAACGTCCGAGCGCGGGGGTGTGGCCAGCGGATCAGGAAGTGGAAGGGATCAGCTGGCTGGCAGTTCGGCCAGAGTTACGATCCCTTTCCTCCCTTACAGGACAGTATTAAAATTTATAATTTTGCCAAAGAGGAACTATCACTGCAGCAGGGTAATGGGCGATGAAGCCCCCAAACTGAAATTAAAAAGGTCACATCCTCACTTTAAGAATTTACCTGGGTACCACATTGGTAGTTTATTCATGAGATCTAGTGCTTTCTTGCAAAACAATGATTCCAAACTGCAGTCCCATTAGTCAGATTATTCTGACAAAGAGGTATTGGTGCAGATAAGCACACTGCTAACATTCTGTGATACTGTATGGATCAGCTGGAAGAAGACCAGAGTTATTCCTACAGTTCAAGAGGCAGTGGAACCAAAAATAGCAGACAGGAAATTTTACAGAATTCAAGAAGTAGTCAGTTATAACTATTTCTGAAGTATTATTCTTTTTTCCTTACGCTTAATAGAGTTTTCTGCGCGACGGTATTATGCTGGATGTGTGGAAAAGCACTTTGCCTGGCAAGATGACCAATCTAGTTTTATGAAACTTTTGAAAAAATCCTGTTCTCTGATTCGCCCAGAGCCAATCACATGACATACAATATTCTTGAACTATTGCCTGGGTCAAAACAAAGAACCAGGTAGCAGCTCATTAGAACCTGGCAACAGTTCATAAGAATGAGGCAATTTTGTTTCAACTATTGCCACTTCTAATCCTTGCAACTTGGGCAAGATTTAATAAAACAGTTATTGACTAGAATTGTGTTGGGGTAAAGTGGGAAAATATAGACCCTCTGGATGAATCATTTCCTTCCAGTAGTCATATTTCCCTCAGCCTTTGGCTTCGGGCAATAAAACTATTAGGCATAGTTCATCCTTTGTTATCAATATTTTCCCACTATTTACCTTGCCTCTGGTCAATATTTACAGCATATCCTATTCATCCCACTAATATCCCAGTACTGACGCTGTAGAGCAGCGTGAGAGGGGTGCTGCACTTCTGCGGTGCCGTCTTTCAGATGAGATGATAAACCGAGGTCCCATCTGCCTGGATTGGTGGTAGTTCAGGTGGATGTTAAAGATCCCATGTCACTTATCGAAAAGAGTAGGGGTATTTTTATTTAAAAACAAAACATATGTACAAACTGTTTCAGAAACAAAACAAAAATACAGCAATAATACAAATATCAAAACCAAAAAACATCAAATATTGAAAAATACAGTAACGAAACATCTCATAAGCAAAAACACAGTGAATCAAAAGAAATTCCAATATCGTTCCCATATGCCTGTCTTAAGAGATTTCCTTTCTCTTTGAAGTAATCAAGGTAATTCAAGATTTTTGTAAATAATTCATCAGGGTTGAGGTAACGCTGCTGAAATAAAACCAACATCTAATCTGCCACACCCAGTACAATATTACAACTGCCACTATGTTCAAAGTACTAGGATTGCAAGATGCCCAAGTATCTGGAAAAGACCAAGAAAGAGCTTTCTGATCCCAGTGGCACCATACCTTGTTCCAAAATTGTCGACGCTATAAAAACAGAAATGAAGAATAAATGGGCAAGAAAAATATAAATGAGACATTGTCTCTACCATATCTGGACAAGAATCACGGAAACAATATCTGTCAGCTATTTGCTTGTGTTTTAAGTTACGCTACATTAATTCTACCGTGGACTCCTAACCAACTAATATCCCACATTGTGATAGGGCCCGTGGATCAGTTAGCGTACTAATTTGTAGTCCGTTCTGGTAACGAAAGTCTGGAAAATGTCTTCGCAAAGTGAGGACGAATAATATGTGTATATAACTGTTTTCAGTGAGGGTTTTGATCATCTGTACTGTTATATGCCATGTTTTTAACATATCAAACGTTATCATCCAATCTGGAGATAAACATAACGCCTTTTGTTTTTATGTAGAAAAATACCTACAGTCCATTCCTGAAAAATTTCAGTGAGGACATATGCACAAAGGGGATCCAAAGTTTTAGAGATTCCGAAACTAAAGGTTTCAAATTGGTAATAAAAAATAGAAAAAGAATACAATTGGGTGAATCATAGTCACACTCCCTGACGATAGGACTGTAATAAAACATTGCGTTAATGGGATTTAAACGACTACCCCAAAACAAGAAAAGAAAAGGCTAAGGAGAGGGACGAAAAAACATTTGGGCAACGGAAAAACATGTGCTACATGTAAAAAAATGGGTAGTAAACAGGTCTTAATCAAAAAAATATGTTTCTTTTTGCCTAGATACCATTTATTCCATGTACATATCCTTTCCCTGCCTTTGTTTATACACAGCTCCCAATTATATTTGGCCATATCTGGAATACCAAAATAAAGTCCTAATAATTTATGTGGAGTATCCACTAGTTGAATACCAGCAATCGAGCCTACAGTTGTGATAGACACAGTTAGATTAAAGCATACACTTTTTTGTAAATTTAACTGAGAGCCAATAACTGATAAAAAATGGGCAATACTGTATATAGTAATTGTTCTATCGAGTAGGGACAAGAACACATAAGTCATCTGCATAACAAATTACTTTTGGAATAGTTTTATCATGAAGGCCTAGAAGTCTTGGGGATTTGGAAAGAAGTCGAATTATAGGGTCTAGAGCGATAACAAATAATAAAGGGCTTAAAGGGCAACCTTTGCCGCACTCTCATGGATGTAGCAAGGGGAACCAATTCTACCATTAACATATGGTCTGACATAAGCTAGGAATAGCATAAACGAAGCCAATTAATAAAAGGACCTGGAAACCCATAAGCATTAAGTGTTAACCAACAAATTCTTGAGAAATGGGTCAAAAGCTTTGGAGAGGTCAAAATTAAATAAATAACCATTAAGGGCTCCTTGTTGACCTTGGGAAAATAATTTCTAAGTAAAGCAAAGCATCATGAATAGATCTGCCAGTGACTGAACAATATTGGGATGGGGAGAGTACTGACGGTAAAAGTTTAGACAGTCGATTCCCTAACAATTTAGAAAAAATCTTATAATCAGTATTAAGTAATGTGATCGGTCTCCAATTTGTCAGGTTACATCTATCACCTTTTTTATAGAGAAATAGCATTAACCCCTCATACATCTGGTTAGTCAGTCGGTCTTCCTGCAGAAAGGCATTAAAAATAGCTAGTAACTGACTTGGCATATATTGCCATAAAGATTTATAAATTTCCGCTGAAAGACCATCTGACCCAGGAGCATACCCTATCTTTAAAACTAAAAATAACCTGTCTCACTTCCTCAGAGGTAAAAGGTGCCAAAAGTTCAGACTTCTGTGATGCTGATATAGTCGGTACAGCTAACGTCTATAACAGAAGTTCCATATCAGGTGATTCAACAACAGGGGTCTCAAAAGTTGTTTTGATAAAAAATGTTACATATGTCATGAGATTGTTTTGTCCAGTAAGTACACGGTGTTGATCATCACGCAATTGGTGTATTTGTTTACTATGAAATTTGTCAGTAGCTAGTTCAAAGGGGTTAAATTGATACTGTGTCCCAGTAGTACGATATTTTTGTTCAAAGAGAATAGTTCTTTGTCTGTCATATTGTTCTTTAGCCAGAGCAATTTTAACTTCCTTAATACGGGCTGAACAATCAACATTATATATATGGGATTTAGAAAACAATTCCAACAGTTCAGCCTCTTAAAAACTTGCAGACGGTGTCGGTGTCAGCTAGAAACCTAGCATAGTATTTAAAGTAAGAAATCACATAGTTTTTAGTGTCAGTCCACCAGTCTATTATAGAATCATAAAGAATCTCAACAGAGATACGGTCTGTAATTAGGTTCTGAAACCCTTTAAGAAACTCAGGAAGAGATAGCAAGGACGTAGTTTACTCTCCAAGTCCCCGGACCCTGTGCTATAGTCTCTCCTAACGGTATTCTAGAGACCTATTAAATGGTGGTCCGAGGTAGCCATAGGTGTAGTAATACCAGTCGCAACCTTGACAGTCTGAGAACAAAACCAAAAGTCTATCCTGGAGGTCAATTTTCCTTTGAAAAGGTAGGTAACTGGGATTGGGCCAATATATCAAGTAGATGTGTCTCTTTTAATAATGGTATTTAAAACAGACGATCACAATAGGTTTTCTTATTAGGGGGGATGTCCAAGCTGGTATTAAAATCACCACCCCAAAAAATAGTTCGGTTAGTAAACAAAAATGGTTTGATCAAACGGAAAAGCTGAACTCTGGTAGCTTTTTGTTGTGGTGCATAGATATTAATAAGTCGATATGGGGAATCACACCATAATAAATCCAAAATTAATACTCTTCCGGGAACTAAATCTACCATTTTTTGCAAAAGGAAAATTGAAGAACGAAAACAAAAGCCCACACCAGAACATAAATCCTGCCCTACAGACCAATAAGAGGGCCCTAAACCCCAGTTCCGTGAGGCAGTTGTGACTTCCTCCGCTGTATACAACCTAATGTCTTGCAACAAGTAAACATCATAATTTAAACTTTGTAATGCTGAAAAGGTTGCAGTGCGCTTATATGGAGACCGAATACTATTAACATTAAGACTGGCTAGTCGTAAAAAAGACATAAGCAAAGGGAAAAAGGTAAACCACAGATAGCAATAACATTTCATTTCTTTTCCGTGTTCTGACTGACTTTTTCCGCACAGGAATCCCAGAAGTAGTAGGTAATGGCACTGAGGCAGCCGTGGAAGGTTGGGAAAGAGAAGAGTCATCTAAGTCCTCTTCTTCCATAGCATCGCCCCAACTTTGTAACGGGTCATAGGGATTTGAGACTGGGATGGAAGGTATAGTTATTGGGTCTACCTGTTTGGTAGAGCAAGACAGCGAGTTGTCGGCGGGGAGGGTGGAATGATCCCGAGCCTTACATCTTCACTAACTGGAAGAGAAGTAGGTGGGTCTACAATCGGGCTGGAACAACAGAAGTGATGGGCAGCGTACTGCACACCGAAATCTCCATAGATTCAGGGGGTGGGGATCAACCATATCTGGTAAACTCAGAAGGAGGAGAAACCTTCACAGACTGAGGTACGAAGTGGAGAGGCCTATAACTGTGTTCCCCATAGTGTGCTACAGAGCTTCGAGGGTGTTGTAGTAGCCGATGATTTGGCTATATATGAATCATGCTCCGTAATCCGTGAGTATTATGGGCCCATGGACAAGTTTCAAAATTGGGAAGAATCACCACATAAGTTACAAGTAGGTGGTACCGCAAGATAGCACGAATGACCTAGCAGACCACAAGAAGCACATTTCAATTGTTCACAGTCTGAACTTAAATGGGATAATGAACCGCATCTATAACAAGAACGTGGCTGACCAGGATAAAACAATACACCTCGGTCCCTGCCTAGATAGAAACAATTAGGGAGGTGTTGTACCCCTGCTTCAGTGATTTTAAGTTGTACAGTAAACTTCCACCCTCCCGTCCAAAACCCATTGTCATCAATGACTGCATGTGGAACACCAGTTACTGTACAGCGTTGCTCTAACCAATATACAATATCCAGTACATTAACTCCTTCATTTCGAAAGAGAACAGTTACAACTTTAGCCGTTGGTCTGGTAAGAGGAATAACAATAAAATGTTTCCAAACTGAGTCCATCCGGGCAGTATAATAAGCTGCCCAAAATTTATCTAATAATGCAGCAGTTCTGAATGAGATATCAAAGTTACGATCTCCAGAGGTATGAATAAAGGCATAAACATCAGTAGGGCGAATCCCTAGAGAGTCAATTAGTAGAGATTTGCCCACATAATGACGGTCAGGGGGAAGTTCTAAGCCTCCTTTTATAGTGAATTCAACAAAACGCTTTCTGGCTGGTATGTCCTTATTTTTAAAGAGGGAGGCATAACTTACTGGTTTAAAGGCTGGTTTGTTTGGGGGTGAGTCAGAAGAACAGTACCTTCAATAGCTGTAGAGTCCCGATCGAGCATTCGGGTCTTGTGGCATAGGGTCCGATGCTGTAGTGTCCAGAATCTCTGTGTCCGTGTTGTCTGGCATTTTAATTCTTCCTTCGACGTTCTCTGTGGTGCAAAGGTCCATTTTCGGCTGGGAAACATCAAGGCTCCTGGATTCAGCCGAGGAAGGCGGAAGTGACACGGTGTTCCGGTCCGTCACCAAAATTGGTCCCTCCATCAGCAGTGTACCCGAAAAACGGTCCTCCTGGCTCGAAGAAGCTGTTCCTGGCAACGGGATCGACGGATCTGGTAGCCATGCCTCAGGGGTCTGTATCCAACCTGCCGCCTGCAGTGCTCTTTCAGGGGACCAAGCAGCAAAACGGGCTGAAAAGGGGAAAGAATCCCCATCCATTTCTTGAACGCCAGCAATATCACCTTGCAGGTCAGCAGTGTTTGTCTTAACACTTTTTTTTGCCATATTAGAGCAAACTGTCTGTCCCAGGTCTAAACGTTTCCGTTTCTTATCCTCCTCAGCAGCTATAATCATTGAGGCACTGGTCTCACCTATATCAGTGAATAAGTCAGACTGGGGTAACTCTTCATTTACCACTGCAGAATCATATTGTAACTCCTTTGCTGAAGAAAAAGCAACCTCCTCAAGTGTTGCATTGGGTATCTGAGGACCATCGTCCACCACCTCCACTCCTGCCGGTGACTGAGACATTCTGAACCGAGTCCAGATGTCTCATGGGAAGGGTTCCCCCACCCCTCAGAGTAGGGGAATTTCCCCGGTGTCCTGGCCAAATTTCCCTCATTCACTAAAAATACCACCAACAGCTTAATCTGGTTCAAGGTCAGTTGGCATTCATCTGTATCCCCCTCCCCCAGGCCATGCCTGAAAATAGGCAGGACTTGTCTAGCACACTTACCCGGTCAACAAAAACTAAATAAAAATAAATAAAATACATCCGCACTGTGACCTCACTAATGGTGACATCACAGGAGACTGACCTGGCAGCAGTTGATTGGCTCTTCCTGAGAAGCTGTGATGTCAATGCCTTTGAGGTCACAATGTTGAGATGTAATACAAGGAAGAGAGCTAGATATATCAGCATTGTGATGGCAAGGTCTGAGAGGTCACAGTGCTGATGATGTAATGGGAGGAGCAGAGCTAGATATGTCAGCTGTCAGGCAGAGTACTGTTCCACACACCACACCTACTAACATCGGGTAAAAAAAATCCTCTAATTAAATAAAAGGGACAAGAAAAAGAACACCAGGTACAAAAAGTAATAGTTGATGGCTTTTAAAAACTAGGATTAGTTTTAGACAGTACACTAACTCTTTAAAACTGGTCAGCAAAATGAGCTCAATAACCACTATTCAGTTTCATTGCTGCCTGTTGTGTTGAAGGTCTCGGAGAGGTTAGTAGCCAAACAAATGTAGTGTCTCGTACACAGCAATAATATCGAGAATGTAAATCAGTCTGGTTTCAGAAAATGTTGCAGCACTATCTATGCCATTTTTAGGTGATGAATGATATCCAACTTACAATGGATAGAGGATTGCTGTCTGAATCTGTGTATATTGACCTCTCCAAGGCCTTCAACACTATCAGTCATGATACAGTGTACTGATACAGGAACTGAGCTCTTTAGCTTTTGATAATAATATGCTGAAATAGCTTCAGAGTTACTTACAATAGCAACTTGTTGACAGGTAGCTTCTTTCCAGAGAGTCAATTCTAATGAAGCATTTGTACTGATGGGGGTCCCTCAAGGTGCAGCACTGGGCCCTCTCCTATTCACACTTGATATCAATAGTAAGCACCATCAGCTGCAGGGGATTCAGAAACATCTTATGTTGAATTTATGTGATACTATTTTATATTCTTCTAGAAAAAATATTAATCAAGCATCCCCCTTTACAATTCACACTTTCTTTTCCTGCACACCTCTCAGCTGCTGCTGTACTGAAATGGCTGAAGCTGGACCATGTGTTGATGTTAACCATCTCTTGGTATCAGCAGGGGCAGGCATGCCTGAGGAGACCATCTCTGCCTAGGGGTAAGGTGGACTGCTCATCAGAAGGTTTTCTTGCACTAACTTCACTTTACACTCAAAGCTCCCCAAATGTGGTGTGAGCACAGCTTCGGCCTCTGTTCTGACAGAGGAATTACACTGGTGGTTAAAACAGCAGTCATTCTTTTTTTTTTTCATTTTAGGTACATTTTTTTCTGTTTTCTCCCCGATCCTGACTTCCTACCTTGGATGCGTGCAAGCACGAGGAGGCATGTGCACGCCGTGTCTCAAGGTGCCCTCCCTTCATGTCACCCCCGCTGCCTACGCTAACCACCGGACCTCCACCAAGTGGTAGTGGGACTACGGGGGGGGGGCGGCGACCACCCCCCAGGAGAGGAGAGCTGCCTTCCAGCTGCTCAACCCTGCTTTAACCTTCCCCCCTGTGCTGGCACCCTGATGACTCGAGTCCGGTCCTGAGTCCCAGGTCGCTGACGTAGCATGAGGTTAGGGCATCCAGCACCTAAGCCCTCAGTGCCACCAGGCCAGCTGCAGTAGTCATGCTTCACTGAAGATATGCACAGTTACACACAATGGAAACCCAGTCCTTAAAAGCTCTCCTGATTAGCACTGTACACACAGGTTTGATCCTGACACTGGACTTGAGTCAGGACCTCAGGGTCACCTTGTATAGGTTGTACCCTCATTTCTGATCAGGAACAACATGAGCCTTCCTTTGCCTCTTTTTATATATACCAGTGGGTTTGGTTACAGCTCAGGTGAGAGCCTGTTCTACTCTGCATAACGTTTTACCAGTTTCTCCCTCTAGTCTATTAGCTTTGGGTTTACACTTTTACTCAGACTTTGTGACACCATAGGGTCTGGTCAATGGGTGAAGGAAGAAGCATCACCACTGCAGGGACTTCTCCCTTAGTCTTCAGTTGGCTGATGGCATCCAGGAATTCCATGATCCAGGGGGTCACTACTCTGTGCCAGGTCAGTCTTCCCACTGGAGTCTAGTGGCCACCCCTCCACTAAGTGCCCCACATCAGCATCTTCTCTCTCTCATTGGCAGGTGTGCTGGGTATAGCATGACAGTGTGTATTCCAGCCTTCCCACTAGCAGCTACAGGAAATTGCTCCAGCCCTTCCACTGGAGGCAGTAGCTCCTGTACCCATCCTGGCTCAATATAGACATATATCTCACCTTAGTCAGCAGTTTAGTCTCACTTACCAGGTTTCCCTACATCAGTAGCTTCAGTAGCAGCATCTTGCATGCACAGGACCACAAATGCCCCCCAAAAAGTGAACACCCAACTTCTTTTTTTTTTTTCTATTATTTATTTTTCCACCCAGAGCCCTGGCAGACAGCTATGGCCCTCCTTGAGGAGGGACTCACTATCCAGTCCCACATGCTCTCGCTCCTGCTGACCCCCGGAAATTCCCCCACGGCTTACCCTCCGAGGAGGGTGCCGGATTCTTCCCCCACGGAGACTCAATCCAGAAACTGGGGGCAGTCCTCAGGATGTGGTGGGTGATCACAGAGCCTGCCAGGCTCTTTTCCACCATTTTTCTCTCTGCCGCACCTCCCCTACCAATGCAAAGGGTGCTGGTATGTGCATCCCAACCCATACTGCCCCACGGCTGTTGTCAGAGGGCAGTCAACAAGTGGCAAGTCCCCCCCATGAGAGAGGAGAGCAATCCTTCAGAAGCTCAATCTTCTGTTACCCCTGCCGACCCCTGGCAACCCAGGCTCACTCCTGAACCTGGGTCGCCAGCATGGCACAAGGTGTAGTACCAGCACCTCAACCTCAAGTGCCACCGGGCTGGCCTTGAACACCCAACTACTGTGGAACCTTCACTGTACAGCAAGACTGCCAGGGACTCCCCTTATGGGGAAGCCCCTTACGGTTCTTATATCCTCCCAGTGTGTCTTCTACATAGTCCTAGGATTTTGAATCACCGCAGCTCATTCTGTGTGCCTATCATCTGTCCGAGGGTCCAGCTGTGAAAAGTGCTGCTGGAGTTATGGTAGATGCTAGTCAGGCTCCTGTGGATTTGTGGACTTAACAGACAGGCTGGGCATTTTCTTATTCTGAACTGGTTCCCTGCTTTATTGGTACAGCTCAATACTCCTGTCGGGAGACTGATCTTGTCTCAGGGGCAGAGCTGAATCAGCTATATTTACTCTTTTGTCTCGCGGTCCTCCGCTGTGGTCCTTGAGTTGAAGGGCCATAGCTAAAGGGCATAGGTGGAGAAGCGGTTCAAAAACTGGGAGGTCGGAACAAATTATATCATGACAGTTTCACAGTCTTGGAAGTCATGTTATCAATACTGTGGGAAAGTGACACTACCATTAATGGTTCATGGTATACCACTGTTTTCTGGTCTTTTAACCAGTTCTAAGGGGTGTTTTTTCATCTGTGCCATCTCTCCCTAAATATAACAATAAATACGTACCTTAGTTTGCCAAGATAGTAACTTCCGTGCATGTGCCAAGCAGCCATAGAGTGCAGCAGCTGCAGCCCCGCCCCTAAAATATATTTAATGATGACATAAACTAAGGAAGGGGTTTGCAGGCGCTTTATGTAGAAACAGTAGTAACAGAATTGGTAGGGGTGGGGGACTATCTAAGCCTAACTGCGTTATTTTTGCTGGCAGTTCTACATGTACGGGGTTAATTATAGACCCATACAGATAAAACATTCAGCAAAAGTAATGCAACTACCTTTAGAGTGTCCCCCTCCCCATATATCCTACTGATATCTACATAGAGCACCTGCAGCCTGTTCCTTACTTTGTGAGCTTGTTAAGCTTATTTTAGGGGCAGGGCTGCTGCAGTGCTCAGCAGCTGCTTGGCTCATGCATGAAAGTTGCAAGACAGGCAACTTGAGGTACATATTTCTTTTAAAGCTATCTCTTTGGGCCGCCAACTCCTTGGTAAGAGATTTGCTGCCTGGAGTACTGTACACCAACTGCTATCTAAGATACTGCACACACATGATCTCCTCCCCACCTCACACAGAATCCAAGAAAATCTACAGATTATGTCCCCCTGCATTTACTACTGGACTCTGCATTCTCACTGACCAGATCAAATCTAAAGTGAGGTTTTAGTGAAATCAGTGGTCATACCAGCAATATACAAAGGAAAGGATTCTAAGCAATGAAACAGTCTTTCAAGTGTCTAGCTTTTTCTACAGAGTACACTCTGCCCCTTGTTTCCATAACAAAGATGGTTTATAAACAAAATTAGTGAGCTTTATTCCCACCACCCCCCTCACACATACAGACATATCTGACCTATCCAACCTCCTGGCATAACTGGAGAATGATGAACCAAGAAATAGCTTAGAGTGTGGTGCTCATGCTTCTCTGTAAACACAACCACTACTTATCATTAGGTTACGTTTTCACATTTTCTTTTCTTTCTTTATAATCCTAATCCTCACTACTACATTAGTATGTACAGGGTTGCAAAAGCCACAGAGGTGGTTACTTCAGGATCTGTTTGTTCTTCCCAGTTACTTCAGGAGTCAGGAAGCTTCACACCAGATGCCATTACTTCTGTATCTCCCACAATTCACCAGTTATGCTGCAACCAGCGTGGTTACAGTGCTATAGCTGTGCTATGCATTAACAAGCATAACATTTTTTGGGGTCAAACCTGAACACTGCGTGGCACTTGTCCCAGTCCCCCACTCTGAAATTAACACTGGAGCCTTTCTTCTTCATTTTGAGTCTGCTCTACACTTCCAGCACTGAGCTGGCAGTACAGCCTAGAGGGTAGAGTAAAGAGCTGTGAACAAGTTTGGTACATCCAGTAGACCTACAGTAGGTTTGATTTGCACAGCCTCCACTTTCATACTGTACTGTGTGACCCTAAGCAGTTGTTCCCGGGTAACACCTGACAACAGGTCTTAGGCCTAATGGGCCTTACCCAGTTACCAAAGAATAAAAATAAATGACAAAATAAATGGAGCATTCCATAGGCTTTCATCAGTATTCTCAATGCGTTGTTTTTGAATGCTCATTAACATCATTTCTGATGACTAAAGCAAACAGACAGTGCTCCATGACTTTATAGGACAGCGGTTGTACTAAAACCAGGACCGCCTTGTAAATAAGCATCGCTCAATGGAGCCTTTTCCAGGTAAAACACACACACACACACACACACACACACACACCACACACACTCTGCTGGTTTCATACTTTCTGAACACACACACACTTTGGTGTCCATTTTCAGGGAGGCAATTAAGCACTTGACAGTTTATAGCCATTGCCACATTCCATTCCTAGGGAAAGGCTGATTTACACACAACCAGGATTTTAGACTTTTTTTTAAATTTCTGAATAACATCAATTCTATCCTATGTATTTAAAGTGAGTTATTTGCAAAAGCTTAAATTATTTAAATCTCTTGTTGGTCCAATAAAAGATTTGGGAAACGGCTGGGAAAAAATGAAGTTTTTGTGTGCCAGTGGGGAAGGGTATGTAGCAATTAGTCAATTCAATTCAGTGAGCTCATCTGACCTTACTCTTCCTGAATTCAAGTGGATGTGTGTGATGTGTGCCACAGACTTAAGACAAAAGCCAGACTGAAGATAACAGGCTAGTAAATCCTGTATCAGATTTGGGGCATCAAAATGTTCATTCTGACCTTTACTTTTGAAAGTGAGGGGTCAGCTGACCCACCGGCCCCCTGGCTCTGTTGTCTATGCCTAAAGGGCATTAGCGTTAGGCGGCAGTCGGCAGGAGACTGCACCCGCAGTGTGACACTTTTTAATTATAGTTTTCCATTGCTTTGTTATTGTAGAACTGTAAATATATATTACCTTTCCTTCATTTTTTGCTGTTTGTATTCTGCTTTTAGGTAGGCCTGTCATAGATTTATAGCTAGGTCTTTGCTGCAACTTCTGGGCTATTGTTAAACATTTTATCCACAATCTTGCTTATTGTGTGCTGCCATTTTATAGTTACTGAATTGGTTATTTTCTGTATTAGCAAATGTTGCTTGCAATTCTTAACATTCTTGTCTGTGGGGGTATTATCGTACTGTGCTATTTTCCATCCATCAGCTATAGATATGTTAGTGTGTTTTTAATACTACACATGCCAGCCTTTTTAGCCTCCCCATATTTATTTGATATTTCTATCGATTTTGTCTCATGTTTGGTGAGACTATTCCCACTTAATTATTGTATTTCTTGTATCATCTGCCTCCTCTTTTGGTTCAGATCCTCATCCAGTCTACCTCCCCGTTACCTCCCAATCTGGGTCTGGTTAACATTACCCATGCCTCCTTGTTCTGATTACAGGCCTACATTTTACAAGAATTTGTACAGTAGTTAGCCTTATCCCTGTTTTATCCCCCTATCTGGGTCAGGCATATTCCCCTATAATCTCATTACTTTGTTTTGTCCTTTCCCTTTAACTCCTTCTTTGAGTAGGCCCATTTCCCTTTTATCTCCCTTTCTGTTTAGCTCACTCCTTTTGCCTTTTTATTTCTCCTTTTACTTATTACCTAGGTTGTTATTTTTTTTTTCACTTTATGTTCACTATGCTATTAACTTTTCTGACTTTCTCAACCTCCTCTTTCCTTTCTTCCCACTTCCACCATTTACTATTCTTTCCCCCAACCCCTCTATCAGCCTGTCCCCCTCCTCAGCCCCCAATGTCCCCGCTTCCTCTCTCCCTTCAATCCTCCATTCCCCCTGGCATCCTAGGTGTCAGATCCTTCCTGTTCCTTGGTTCCACCTTGAAACTCTCTGTCTTTTTATCCTTTCTCCCCATATCCCCAATCCCTTTCCCACTGCCCCCATTCATCCAGTCAACATATTGGTTCTTTAAAGCTCCTTTGTCGCTGTCACGACTGTTGGGCTTTGGGTTTAAATGGGTCCCTATAGCGTGTGCCCTGTGCTGTCCATTTTATTAAATCATGTAGTGTGCTAGCATGGGGATGTCTCTCCAAATTGTCAAGTGGAAGGGCTCAGACTCTTGGTTCCATGAGCCAAAATATGACCGCTATATAGAAACATAGAAACACAGAAACATAGAATTTGACGGCAGATAAAGACCGCTTGCCCACATAGTCTGCCCATTTCCTTACCTAGTGGATAATCTGCAGATCTTAGTTAACCAGCAGCCTACTTCTTCCTACCCCCACCCCCTAGAATTGCCTTATGACTGTCCCATGCATGCTTGAATTCCACCACTATTTTTGACTCCACAACCTCCTCCGAAGGCCATTCCATGCATCCACAACCCTCTCTGTGAAAAAATACTTCCTTAAATTACCTCTGAGTCACCCCCCCTCTATCTTCAAATTGTCTAGGAATCTGGCTTGATGTGCTGCTTGCATGCCGTGGGCACCTTCATCTAGGAATGTGGCTTGATGTGCCGCTTGCATGCCGTAGGCACCTTCGTCTAGGAATCTGGCTTGATGTGCCGCTTGCATGCCGTAGGCACCTTCGCTCAAGAATCTAGCTTGATGTGCCACTTGCATGCAGTAGGCAGTTTTGTCTAGGGAATCTGGCTAGATGTTGCCACTTACATACAGTAGGCACATTCATCTAGGAATCTGGCTAGATGTGCCACTTACATTCAGTAGGCACATTCATCTAGGAATCTGGCTTGATGTGCCACTTACATGCAGTAGGCACACACATCTAGGAATCTGGCTTGATGTGCCACTTACATGAAGTAGGCACATTCATCTAGGAACCTGGCTTGATGTGCCACTTGCATGCAGTAGGCACATTCATCTAGGACTCTGGCTAGATGTGCCACTTGTATGCAGTAGGCACTTTCGTCTAGGAATCTGGCTTGATGTGCCACTTGCATGCAGTAGGGCACTTTTGTCTAGGAATCTGGCTTGATGTGCCACTTGCATGCCAAAGCCACTTTCATCTAGGAATCTGGCTTGATGTGCCACTTGCATGCAGTAGGTACTTTCATCTAGGAATCTGACTTGATGTGCCGCTTGCATGCCATAGGCACCTTCGTCTAGGAATCTGGCTTGATGTGCTGCTTGCATGCCGTAGGCATCTTCATCTAGGAATGTGGCTTGATGTGCCACTTGCATGCTGTAGGCACCTACGTCTAGAAATCTGGCTTGATGTGCCATTTGCATGCCATAGGCACCTTTGTCTAAGAATCTGGCTTGATGTGCCACTTACATGCTGTAGGCACCTTCGTCTAGGAATCTGGCATGATGTGCCGCTTGCATGCCACAGGCACCTTTGTCTAGGAATCTGGTTTGATGTGCTGCTTGCATGCCTTAGGCACCTGCATCTAAGAATCTGGCTTGATGTGCCGCTTGCATGCCACAGGCACCTTTGTCTAGGAATCTGGCTTGCTGTGTTGCTTGCATGCCATAGGCACTTACGTCTAGGAATCTGGCTTGATGTGCCGCTTGCATGCCATAGGCACTTTCGTCTAGGAATCTGGCTTGATGTGCCACTTGCATGCCGTAGGCACCTTCATCTAGGAATCTGGCTTGATGTGCCACTTGCATGCCATAGGCACCTTCATCTAGGAATCTGGCTTGATGTGCCACTTGCATGCCATAGGCACCTTCATCTAGGAATCTGGCTTGATGTGCCGCTTGCATGCCATAGGCACCTTCGTCTAGGAATCTGGCTTGATGTGCTGCTTGCATGCCGTTGGCACCTTCAATTAGGAATCTGGCTTGATGTGCTGCTTGCATGCTGTAGGCACCTTTGTCTAGGAATCTGGCTTGATGTGCCGCTTGCATGCCATAGGCACCCTCGTCTAGGAATCTGGCTTGATGTGCTGCTTGCATGCCGTTGGCACCTTCAATTAGGAATCTGGCTTGATGTGCTGCTTGCATGCTGTAGGCACCTTCATCTAGGAATCTGGCTTGATGTGCCACTTGCATGCCGTAGGCACCTTCGTCTAAGAATCTAGCTTGATGTGCCACTTGCATGCAGTAGGCAGTTTTGCCTAGGAATCTGTCTAGATGTGCCGCTTGCATGCAGATGGCATCTTTCATCTAGGAATTGGGCTTGATGTGCCACTTACATGCAGTAGGCACTTTCATCTAGGAATCTGGCTTGATGTGCCACTTGCATGCAGTTGGCACTTTCATCTAGGAATCTGGCTTGATGTGCCACTTGCATGCAGTAGGCACTTTCATTTAGGATTCTGGCTTGATGTGACACTTGCATGCAGTAGGCACTTTCATCTAGGAATCTGGCTTGATGTGCCACTTTCATGCAGTAGGCACTTTCTTCTAGGAATCTGGCTTGATGTGCCACTTACATGCAGTAGGCACATACTTCTAGGAATCTGGTTTGATGTGCCACTTACATGCAGTAGGCACATACTTCTAGGAATCTGGCTTGATGTGCCACTTACATGCAGTAGGCACATTCATCTAGGAATCTGGCTCGATATGCCACTTGCATGCAGTAGGCACTTTCATCTCACTGTGAATGTCCTAAGCCTCCTTAGCCTCCCGGTGTCCACTGGTGCCGGCTTCTTCTCTCCTGCTCTGACGTCACCACTCTTGCGCTATGTCCTCATCCAAATCCCCCCTACCTTGCTTGACCGATGCTATGATATTACTATGCTCATAATCCTCACCAGCCCTGTTGGTCATTGAATTTATCTCTAACTTATACCTTGCCCCAGCACTGTATCTGGGTGTACCTTCCATGTAAATGTAAAACTGTAAACATTGTCTTTTCTCCTGTTTTTGTACCTGAATGTATTTGTCTGAACCAATTACTGTATCAATGTACCTGTTGTACCCTTTTGTACTCTCCCGGGTCGTTCCTGAAAATAGGCATAAAACTTGTCTACTGTACTTACCCGGTAAACAAAAACTAAATAAATAAATAAATCTGGGATCTGGCTTGACGTGCCACTTACACGCAGTAGGCACTTTCATCTAGGAATCTGGCTTGATGTGCCACTTACATGCAGTAGGCACATTCATCTAGGAATCTGGCTTGAATCTGGCTTGTCGTGCCACTTGCATGCAGTATGCACTTTCATCTAGGAATCTGGCTTGATATGCCACTTGTATGCAGAAGGCACTTTCATCTAGGAATCTGGTTTGATGCCACTTACATGCAGTAGGCACATGCTTCTAGGAATCTGGCTTGATGTGCCACTTGCATGCAGTAGGCACATTCATCTCAGAATCTGGCTTGATGTGCCACTTGCATGCAGTAGGCACATTCATCTAGGAATATGGCTAGATGTGCCACTTGCATGCAGTAGGCACTTTCATCTAGGAATCTGGCTAGATGTGCCACTTGCATGCAGCAGGCACTTTCATCTAAGAATCTCGCTTGATGTGCCACTTGCATGCAGTAGGCACCTTCATCTAGTAATCTGGCTTGATGTGCCACTTGCATGCAGTAGGCACTTTCATCTAGGAATCTGGCTTAATGTGCCACTTGCATGCAGTTGGACTTTCTCAACCTCCTCTTTCCTTTCTTCCCACTTCCACCATCTACTATTCTTTCCCCCAACCCCTCTATCAGCCTGTCCCCCTCCTCAGCCCCCAATGTCCCCGCTTCCTCTCTCCCTTCAATCCTCCATTCCCCCTGGCATCCTAGGTGTCAGATCCTTCCTGTTCCTTGGTTCCACCTTGAAACTCTCTGTCTTTTTTGTCCCTTTTCTCCCCATATCCCCCCAATCCCCTTTCCCACTGCCCCATTCATCCAGTCAGCATATTGGTTCTTTAAAGCTCCTTTGTCTCTGTGCGACTGTTGGAAGCAGGTTTAAAATAGGTCCCTATAGCGTGTGCCCTGTGCTGTCCATTTTATTAAATCACGTAGTGTGCTAGCATGGGGATGTCTCTCCAAATTGTCAAGTGGAAGGGCTCAGACTCTTGGCTCCATGAGCCAAAATATGACCGCTATATAGAAACATAGAAACACAGAAACATAGAATTTGATGGCAGATAAAGACCGCTTGGCCCACACAGTCTGCCCATTTCCTTACCTAGTGGATAATCTGCAGATCTTAGTTAACCAGCAGCCTACTTCTTCCTACCCCCACCCCCTAGAATTGCCTTATGACTGTCCCATGCATGCTTGAATTCCACCACTATTTTTGACTCCACAACCTCCTCCGGAAGGCCATTCCATGCATCCACAACCCTCTCTGTGAAAAAATACTTCCTTAAATTACCTCTGAGCCACCCCCCCTCTATCTTCAAATTGTCTAGGAATCTGGCTTGATGTGCTGTTTGCATGCCGTAGGCACCTTCATCTAGGAATGTGGCTTGATGTGCCGCTTGCATGCCGTAGGCACCTTCATCTAGGAATCTGGCTTGATGTGCCGCTTGCATGCCGTAGGCACCTTCGTCTAGGAATCTGGCTTGATGTGCCGCTTGCATGCCGTAGGCACCTTCGTTTAAGAATCTAGCTTGATGTGCCACTTGCATGCAGTAGGCAGTTTTGTCTAGGAATCTGGCTAGATGTGCCACTTACATGCAGTAGGCACATTCATCTAGGAATCTGGCTAGATGTGCCACTTACATACAGTAGGCACATTCATCTAGGAATCTAGCTAGATGTGCCACTTACATACAGTAGGCACTTTCATCTAGGAATCTGGCTTGATGTGCCACTTACATACAGTAGGCACACACATCTAGGAATCTGGCTTGATGTGCCGCTTACATGCTGTGAGCACCTTCGTCCTAGGAATCTGGCATGATGTGCGCTTGCATGCCGCAGGCACCTTCATCTAGGGTCTGGTTTGATGTGCTGCTTGCATGCCTTAGGCACTTTCATCTAGGAATCTGGCTTGATGTGCCCCTTGCATGCCGCAGGCACCTTTGTCTAGGAATCTGGCTTGCTGTGCCACTTGCATGCCATAGTCACCTTCATCTAGGAATCTTGTTTGATGTGCCATTTGCATGCCATAGGCACCTTCATCTAGGAATCTGGCTTGATGTGCCACTTGCATGCCATTGGCACCTTCATTTAGGAATCTGGCTTGATGTGCCACTTGCATGCTGTAGGCACCTTCGTCTAAGAATCTAGCTTGATGTGCCACTTTCATGCAGTAGGCAGTTTTGTCTAGGAATCTGGCTAGATGTGCCATTTACATACAGTAGGCACATTCATCTAGGAATCTGGCTAGATGTGCCACTTACATACAGTAGGCACATTCATCTAGGAATCTAGCTAGATGTGCCACTTACATACAGTAGGCACTTTCATCTAGGAATCTGGCTTGATGTGCCACTTACATACAGTAGGCACACACATCTAGGAATCTGGCTTGATGTGCCGCTTACATGCTGTAGGCACCTTCATCTAGGAATCTGGCATGATGTGCCGCTTGCATGCCGCAGGCACCTTCATCTAGGAATCTGGTTTGATGTGCTGCTTGCATGCCTTAGGCACCTTCATCTAGGAATCTGGCTTGATGTGCCGCTTGCATGCCACAGGCACCTTTGTCTAGGAATCTGGCTTGCTGTGCCACTTGCATGCCATAGTCACCTTCATCTAGGAATCTGGTTTGATGTGCCATTTGCATGCCATAGGCACCTTCATCTAGGAATCTGGCTTGATGTGCCGCTTGCATGCCATTGGCACCTTCATCTAGGAATCTGGCTTGATGTGCCACTTGCATGCCGTAGGCACCTTCGTCTAAGAATCTAGCTTCATGTGCCACTTTCATGCAGTAGGCAGTTTTGTCTAGGAATCTGGCTAGATGTGCCACTTACATACAGTAGGCACATTCATCTAGGAATCTGGCTAGATGTGCCACTTACATTCAGTAGGCACTTTCATCTAGGAATCTGGCTTGATGTGCCACTTACATGCAGTAGGCACATACATCTAGGAATCTGGCTTGATGTGCCACTTACATAAAGTAGGCACATTCATCTAGGAACCTGGCTTGATGTGCCACTTGCATGCAGTAGGCATATTCATCTAGGACTCTGGCTAGATGTGCCACTTGTATGCAGTAGGCACTTTCGTCTAGGAATCTGGCTTGATGTGCCACCTGCATGCAGTAGGGCACTTTTGTCTAGGAATCTGGCTTGATGTGCCACTTGC
This sequence comes from Neoceratodus forsteri, assembly GCA_016271365.2. Lineage (NCBI taxonomy): Eukaryota > Metazoa > Chordata > Ceratodontiformes > Ceratodontidae > Neoceratodus > Neoceratodus forsteri. The sequence goes on along the minus strand of CM057455.1, from coordinate 277,718,715 downwards.
ATGCCAAAGCCACTTTCATCTAGGAATCTGGCTTGATGTGCCACTTGCATGCAGTAGGTACTTTCATCTAGGAATCTGACTTGATGTGCCGCTTGCATGCCATAGGCACCTTCGTCTAGGAATCTGGCTTGATGTGCTGCTTGCATGCCATAGGCATCTTCATCTAGGAATGTGGCTTGATGTGCCACTTGCATACTGTAGGCACCTTCGTCTAGAAATCTGGCTTGATGTGCCACTTGCATGCCATAGGCACCTTTGTCTAAGAATCTGGCTTGATGTGCTGCTTGCATGCCGCAGACACCTTTGTCTTGGAATCTGGTTTGATGTGCTGCTTGCATGCCTTATGCACCTTCATCTTGGAATCTGGCTTGATGTGCCGCTTGCATGCCACAGGCACCTTTGTCTAGGAATCTGGCTTGCTGTGCTGCTTGCATGCCATAGGCACTGTCGTCTAGGAATCTGGCTTGATGTGCCACTTGCATGCCGTAGGCACTTTCATCTAGGAATCTGGCTTGATGTGCCACTTGCATGCCATAGTCATCTTCATCTAGGAATCTGGCTTGATGTGCCGCTTGCATGCCATAGGCACCTTCGTCTAGGAATCTGTCTTGATGTGCTGCTTGCATGCTGTTGGCACCTTCAATTAGGAATCTGGCTTGATGTGCTGCTTGCATGCTGTAGGCACCTTCGTCTAGGAATCTGGCTTGATGTGCCACTTGCATGCCGTAGGCACCTTCGTCTAGGAATCTGGCTTGATGTGCTGCTTGCATGCTGTTGGCACCTTCATCTAGGAATCTGGTTTGATGTGCTGCTTGCATGCTGAAGGCACCTTCATCTAGGAATCTGGCTTGATGTGCCACTTGCATGCCATAGGCATCTTCATCTAAGAATCTAGCTTGATGTGCCACTTGCATGCAGTAGGCAGTTTTGTCTAGGAATCTGGCTAGATGTGCCGCTTGCATGCAGATGGCATCATTCATCTAGGAATTGGGCTTGATCTGCCACTTACATGCAGTAGACACTTTCATCTAGGAATCTGGCTTGATGTGCCACTTGCATGCAGTTGGCACTTTCATCTAGGAATCTGGCTTGATGTGCCACTTGCATGCAGTAGGCACGTTCATTTAGGAATGTGGCTTGATGTGACGCTTGCATGCAGTAGGCACTTTCATCTAGGAATCTGGCTTGATGTGCCACTTACATGCAGTAGGCACATACTTCTAGGAATCTGGTTTGATGTGCCACTTACATGCAGTAGGCACATACTTCTAGGAATCTGGCTTGATGTGCCACTTCATGCAGTAGGCACATTCATCTAGAATCTGGCTTGATATGCCACTTGCACACAGTAGGCACTTTCATCTAGGAATCTGGCTTGATGTACCACTTATACGCAGTAGGCACTTTCATCTAGGAATCTGGCTTGATGTGCCACTTACATGCAGTAGGCACATTCATCTAGGAATCTGGCATGAATCTGGCTTGACGTGCCACTTGCATGCAGTATGCACTTTCATCTTGGAATCTGGCTTGATATGCCACTTGTATGCAGAAGGCACTTACATCTAGGAATCTGGTTTGATGTGCCACTTACATGCAGTAGGCACGCATTTCAGGAATCTGGCTTGATGTGCCACTTGCATGCAGTAGGCACATTCATCTCAGAATCTGGTTTGATGTGCCACTTGCATGCAGTAGGCACATTCATCTAGGAATATGGCTAGATGTGCCACTTGCATGCAGTAGGCACTTTCATCTGGACTCTGGCTAGATGTGCCACTTGCATGCAGTAGGCACTTTCATCTAAGAATTCATTTGATGTGCCACTTGCATGCAGTAGGCACCTTCATCTAGTAATCTGGCTTGATGTTCCACTTGCATGCAGTAGGCACTTTCATCTGGAATCTGGCTTGATGTGCCACTTTCATGCAGTAGGCACTTTCATCTAGGAATCTGGCTTAATGTGCCACTTGCATGCAGTAGGCACTTTCATCTAGGAATCTGGCTTGATGTGCCACATACATGCAGTAGGCACATACTTCTAGGAATCTGGTTTGATGTGCCACTTACATGCAGTAGGCACATACTTCTAGGAATCTGGCTTGATGTGCCACTTACATGCAGTAGGCACTTTCATCTAGGAATCTGGCTTGATGTGCCACTTATACGCAGTAGGCACTTTCATCTAGGAATCTGGCTTGATGTGCCACTTACATGCAGTAGGCACATTCATCTAGGAATCTGGCTTGAATCTGGCTTGTCGTGCCACTTGCATGCAGTATGCACTTTCATCTAGGAATCTGGCTTGATATGCCACTTGTATGCAGAAGGCACTTTCATCTAGGATCTGGCTTGATGTGCCACTCTGTATGCAGTAGGCACATTCATCTTAGAATCTGGCTTGATGTGCCCTTGCATGCAATAGGCACATTCATCTAGAATATGTTAGATGTGCCACTTGCATGCAGTAGGCACTTTCATCTAGGAATCTGGCTAGATGTGCCACTTGCATGCAGTAGGCACTTTCATCTAGGAATCTGGCTTGATGTGCCACTTTCATGCAGTAGGCACTTTCTTCTAGGAATCTGGCTTGTTGTGCCACTTACATGCAGTAGGGACATTCATCTAGGAATCTGGCTTGATGTGCCACTTACATGCAGTAGGCACATTCATCAAGAAATCTGGCTTAATGTGCCACTTAGGAGCAGTAGGCCCATTCATCTAGGAATCTAGCTTGATGTGCCAGTTACATGCAGTAGGCACTTTCATCTAGGAATCTGGTTTGATGTGCCACTTACACGCAGTAGGCACATTCATCTAGGAATCTGGTTAGATGTGCCACTTACATGCAGTAGGCACATTCATCTAGGAATCTGGCTTGATATGCCACTTGCACACAGTAGGCACTTTCATCTAGGACTCTGGCTTGATGTGCCACTTATACGCAGTAGGCACTTTCATCTAGGAATCTGGCTTGATGTGCCACTTCTACATGCAGTAGGCACATTCATTCAGGAATGGCTTGAATCGCGGTCGCCCACTTGCATGCAGTATGCACTTTCATCTTGGAATCTGGCTTGATATGCCACTTGTATGCAGAAGGCACTTTCATCTAGGAATCTGGTTTGATGTGCCACTTGCATGCAGTAGGCACATTCATCTCAGAATCTGGCTTGATGTGCCACTTGCATGCAGTAGGCACATTCATCTAGGAATATGGCTAGATGTGCCACTTGCATGCAGTAGGCACTTTCATCTTGGACTCTGGCTAGATGTGCCACTTGCATGCAGTAGGCACTTTCATCTAAGAATCTCGTTTGATGTGCCACTTGCATGCAGTAGGCACCTTCATCTAGTAATCTGGCTTGATGTTCCACTTGCATGCAGTAGGCACTTCATCTAGGAATCTGGCTTGATGTGTCACTTTCATGCAGTAGGCACTTTCATCTAGGAATCTGGCTTAATGTGCCACTTGCATGCAGTAGGCACTTTCATCTAGGAATCTGGCTTGATGTGCCACATACATGCAGTAGGCACATACTTCTAGGAATCTGGTTTGATGTGCCACCTACATGCAGTAGGCACATACTTCTAGGAATCTGGCTTGATGTGCCACTTACATGCAGTAGGCACATTCATCTAGGAATCTGGCTTGATATGCCACTTGCACACAGTAGGCACTTTCATCTAGGAATCTGGCTTGATGTGCCACTTATACGCAGTAGGCGCTTTCATCTAGGAATCTGGCTTGATGTGCCACTTACATGCAGTAGGCACATTCATCTAGGAATCTGGCTTGAATCTGGCTTGTCGTGCCACTTGCATGCAGTATGCACTTTCATCTAGGAATCTGGCTTGATATGCCACTTGTATGCAGAAGGCACTTTCATCTAGGAATCTGGCTTGATGTGCCACTTGCATGCAGTAGGCACATTCATCTTAGAATCTGGCTTGATGTGCCACTTGCATGCAGTAGGCACATTCATCTAGGAATATGGCTAGATGTGCCACTTGCATGCAGTAGGCACTTTCATCTAGGAATCTGGCTAGATGTGCCACTTGCATGCAGTAGGCACTTTCATCTAGGAATCTGGCTTGATGTGCCACTTTCATGCAGTAGGCACTTTCATCTAGGAATCTGGCTTAATGTGCCACTTGCATGCAGTAGGCACTTTCATCTAGGAATCTGGCTTGATGTGCCACTTACATGCAGTAGGCACTTTCTTCTATGAATCTGGCTTGTTGTGCCACTTACATGTAGTAGGGACATTCATCTAGGAATCTGGCTTGATGTGCCACTTGCATGCAGTAGGCATATTCATCTAGGACTCTGGCTAGATGTGCCACTTGTATGCAGTAGGCACTTTCGTCTAGGAATCTCGCTTGATGTGCCACCTGCATGCAGTAGGGCACTTTTATCTAAGGAATCTGGCTTGATGTGCCACTTGCATGCCAAAGCCACTTTCATCTAGGAATCTGGCTTGATGTGCCACTTGCATGCAGTAGGTACTTTCATCTAGGAATCTGACTTGATGTGCCCACTTGCATGCCATAGGCACCTTCGTCTAGGAATCTGGCTTGATGTGCTGCTTGCATGCCGTAGGCATCTTCATCTAGGAATGTGGCTTGATGTGCTGCTTGCATGCCTTATGCACCTTCATCTTGGAATCTGACTTGATGTGCCGCTTGCATGTCACAGGCACCTTTGTCTAGGAATCTGGCTTGCTGTGCTGCTTGCATGCCATAGGCACTTTCATCTAGGAATCTGGCTTGATGTGCCGCTTGCATGCCGTAGGCACTTTCATCTAGGAATCTGGCTTGATGTGCCACTTGCATGCCGTAGTCATCTTCATCTAGGAATCTGGCTTGATGTGCCGCTTGCATGCCATAGGCACCTTCGTCTAGGAATCTGTCTTGATGTGCTGCTTGCATGCTGTTGGCAGCTTCAATTAGGAATCTGGCTTGATGTGCTGCTTGCATGCTGTAGGCACCTTCATCTAGGAATCTGGCTTGATGTGCCACTTGCATGCCGTAGGCACCTTCGTCTAGGAATCTGGCTTGATGTGCTGCTTGCATGCTGTTGGCACCTTCATCTAGGAATCTGGTTTGATGTGCTGCTTGCATGCTGTAGGCACCTTCATCTTGGAATCTGGCTTGATGTACCACTTGCATGCCATAGGCATCTTCATCTAAGAATCTAGCTTGATGTGCCACTTGCATGCAGTAGGCAGTTTTGTCTAGGAATCTGGCTAGATGTGCCGCTTGCATGCAGATGGCATCTTTCATCTAGGAATTGGGCTTGATCTGCCACTTACATGCAGTAGACACTTTCATCTAGGAATCTGGCTTGATGTGCCACTTGCATGCAGTTGGCACTTTCATCTAGGAATCTGGCTTTATGTGCCACTTGCATGCAGTAGGCACTTTCATTTAGGAATCTGGCTTGATGTGACGCTTGCATGCAGTAGGCACTTTCATCTAGGAATCTGGCTTGATGTGCCACTTACTTGCAGTAGGCACATACTTCTAGGAATCTGGTTTGATGTGCCACTTACATGCAGTAGGCACATACTTCTAGGAATCTGGCTTGATGTGCCACTTACATGCAGTAGGCACATTCATCTAGGAATCTGGCTTGATATGCCACTTGCACACAGTAGGCACTTTCATCTAGGAATCTGGCTTGATGTGCCACTTATACGCAGTAGGCACTTTCATCTAGGAATCTGGCTTGATGTGCCACTTACATGCAGTAGGCACATTCATCTAGGAATCTGGCTTGAATCTGGCTTGTCGTGCCACTTGCATGCAGTATGCACTTTCATCTTGGAATCTGGCTTGATATGCCACTTGTATGCAGAAGGCACTTTCATCTAGGAATCTGGTTTGATGTGCCACTTACATGCAGTAGGCACGTACTTCTAGGAATCTGGCTTGATGTGCCACTTGCATGCAGTAGGCACATTCATCTCAGAATCTGGCTTGATGTGCCACTTGCATGCAGTAGGCACATTCATCTAGGAATATGGCTAGATGTGCCACTTGCATGCAGTAGGCACTTTCATCTAGGAATTTGGCTAGATGTGCCACTTGCATGCAGTAGGCACTTTCATCTAAGAATCTCGTTTGATGTGCCATTTGCATGCAGTAGGCACCTTCATCTAGTAATCTGGCTTGATGTTCCACTTGCATGCAGTAGGCACTTTCATCTAGGAATCTGGCTTGATGTGCCACTTTCATGCAGTAGGCACTTTCATCTAGGAATCTGGCTTAATGTGCTACTTGCATGCAGTAGGCACTTTCATCTAGGAATCTGGCTTGATGTGCCACATACATGCAGTAGGCACATACTTCTAGGAATCTGGTTTGATGTGCCACTTACATGCAGTAGGCACATACTTCTAGGAATCTGGCTTGATGTGCCACTTACATGCAGTAGGCACTTTCATCTAGGAATCTGGCTTGATGTGCCACTTATACGCAGTAGGCGCTTATCTAGGAATTGCATTGATGTGCCACTTACATGCAGTAGGCACATTCATCTAGGAATCTGCTTGAATCTGGCTTGTCATGCCACTTGCATGCAGTATGCACTTTCATCTAGGAATCTGGCTTGATATGCCACTTGTATGCAGAAGGCACTTTCATCTAGGAATCTGGCTTGATGTGCCACTTGCATGCAGTAGGCACATTCATTTTAGAATCTGGCTTGATGTGCCACTTGCATGCAATAGGCACATTCATCTAGAAATATGGCTGGATGTGCCACTTGCATGCAGTAGGCACTTTCATCTAGGAATCTGGCTAAATGTGCCACTTGCATGCAGTAGGCACTTTCATCTAGGAATCTGGCTTGATGTGCCACTTTCATGCAGTAGGCACTTCTTCTAGAATCTGGCTTGTTGTGCCACTTACATGCAGTAGGGACATTCATCTAGGAATCTGGCTTGATGTGCCACTTCATGCAGTAGGCACATTCATCAAGAAATCTGGCTTAATGTGCCACTTAGGAGCAGTAGGCCCATTCATCTAGGAATCTAGCTTGATGTGCCAGTTACATGCAGTAGGCACTTTCATCTAGGAATCTGGTTTGATGTGCCACTTACACGCAGTAGGCACATTCATCTAGGAATCTGATTTGATGTGCCACTTACATGCAGTAGGCACATTCATCTAGGAATCTGGCTTGATATGCCACTTGCACACAGTAGGCACTTTCATCTAGGAATCTGGCTTGATGTGCCACTTACATGCAGTAGGCACATTCATCTAGGAATCTGGCTTGAATCTGGCTTGTTGTGCCACTTGCATGCAGTATGCACTTTCATCTTGGAATCTGGCTTGATATGCCACTTGTATGCAGAAGGCACTTTCATCTAGGAATCTGGTTTGATGTGCCACTTACATGCAGTAGGCACGTACTTCTAGGAATCTGGCTTGATGTGCCATTTGCATGCAGTAGGCACATTCATTTCAGAATCTGGCTTGATGTGCCACTTGCATGCAGTAGGCACATTCATCTATTAATATGTCTAGATGTGCCACTTGCATGCAGTAGGCACCTTCATCTAGTAATCTGGCTTGATGTTCCACTTGCATGCAGTAGGCACTTTCATCTAGGAATCTGGCTTGATGTGCCACTTTCATGCAGTAGGCACTTTCATCTAGGAATCTGGCTTAATGTGCCACTTGCATGCAGTAGGCACTTTCATCTAGGAATCTGGCTTGATGTGCCACATACATGCAGTAGGCACATACTTCTAGGAATCTGGTTTGATGTGCCACTTACATGCAGTAGGCACATACTTCTAGGAATCTGGCTTGATGTGCCACTTACATGCAGTAGGCACATTCATCTAGGAATCTGGCTTGATATGACACTTGCACACAGTAGGCACTTTCATCTAGGAATCTGGCTTGATGTGCCACTTATACGCAGTAGGCGCTTTCATCTAGGATCTGGCTTTATGTGCCACTTATACGAAGTAGGCAATTCATCTAGGAATCTGGCTTGAATCTGGCTTGTCGTGTCACTTGCATGCAGTATGCACTTTCATCTAGGAATCTGGCTTGATATGCCACTTGTATGCAGAAGGCACTTTCATCTAGGAATCTGGCTTGATGTGCCACTTGCATGCAGTAGGCACATTCATCTTAGAATCTGGCTTGATGTGCCACTTGCATGCAGTAGGCACATTCATCTAGGAATATGGCTAGATGTGCCACTTGCATGCAGTAGGCACTTTCATCTAGGAATCTGGCTAGATGTGCCACTTGCATGCAGTAGGCACTTTCATCTAGGAATCTGGCTTGATGTGCCACTTTCATGCAGTAGGCACTTTCATCTAGGAATCTGGCTTAATGTGCCACTTGCATGCAGTAGGCACTTTCATCTAGGAATCTGGCTTGATGTGCCACTTACATGCAGTAGGCACTTTCTTCTAGGAATCTGGCTTGTTGTGCCACTTACATGCAGTAGGGACATTCATCTAGGAATCTGGCTTGATGTGCCACTTACATGCAGTAGGCACATTCATCAAGAAATATGGCTTAATGTGCCACTTAGGAGCAGTAGGCCCATTCATCTAGGAATCTAGCTTGATGTGCCAGTTACATGCAGTAGGCACATTCATCTAGGAATCTGGCTTGATGTGCCACTTACATGCAGTAGGCACTTTCATCTAGGAATCTGGTTTGATGTGCCACTTACATGCAGTAGGCACATTCATCTAGGAATCTGGCTTGTAGTGCCACTTACACGCAGTAGGCACATTCATCTAGGAATCTGGCTTGATGTGCCACTTACACGCAGTTGGCACATTCATCTAGGAATCTGGCTTGGTGTGCCACTTACACGCAGTAGGCACATTCATCTAGGAGTCTGGCTTGATGTGCCACTGACACGCAGTGGGCACATTCATCTACTAGTCTAGCTTGATGTGCCACTTACACGGAGTAGGCACATTCATCTAGGAATCTGGCTATATGTGCCACTTACACGCAATAGGCCCATTCATCTAGGAATCTGGCAAGATGTATCACTTACATGCAGTAGGCCCATTCATCTAGGAATCTGGCTAGATGTGCCACTCAGACGGAGTAGGCCCATTCATCTAGCAATCTGGCTAGATGTGCCACTCACATGGAGTAGGCCCATTCATCTAGGAATCAGGCTTGATGTGCCACTTACAAGCAGTAGGCACATTCATCTAGGAATCTGGCTTGTTATGCCACTTACACGGAGTAGGCACTTTCATCTAGGAATCTGGCTTGACGTGCTACTTACAAGCAGTAGGCACATTCATCTAGGAATCTGGCTTGATGTGCCACTTACATGCAGTAGGCGCATTCATCTAGGAATCTGGCTTGAATCTGGCTTGACGTGCCACTTGCATGCAGTATGCACTTTCATCTAGGAATCTGGCTTGATGTGCCACTTCTATGCAGAAGGCACTTTCATCTAGGAATCTGGATTGATGTCCCACTTACATGCAGTAGGCACATACTTCTAGGAATCTGGCTTGATGTGCCACTTGCATGCAGTAGGCACATTCATCTAGGAATATGGCTAGATGTGCCACTTGCATGCAGTAGGCCCTTTCATCTAGGAATCTGGCTAGATGTGCCACTTGCAGGCAGTAGGCACTTTCATCTAGGATTCTGGCTTGATGTGCCACTTGCATGCAGTAGGCACCTTCATCTAGTAATCTGGCTTGATGTGCCACTTGCATGCGTTAGGCACCTTCATCTAGGAATCTGGCTTGATGTGCCACTTTCATGCAGTAGGCACTTTCAACTAGGAATCTGACTTGATGTGCCACTTGCATGCAGTAGGCACTTTCATCTAGGAATCTGGCTTGTTGTACCACTTATATGCAGTAGGCACTTTCATCTAGGAATATGGCTTGATGTGCCACTTGCATGCAGTAGGCACTTTCATCTAGGAATCTGGCTTAATGTGCCCCTTACATGCAGTAGGCACATTTATCTCAGCAACCATAGGGCCCAAACTCAACTTTCTCTAAAAGTCTAAATGCTGCCTCAATGCTGACATCAAGATGAAGACAGTCCCCTACTTTGTGCTGCATTCCACAGACTGATATATGAGTCCGGAATTATGCATTTTAATTCTGTCGGCAGAGAAGGGTTAAGAAGATGCTGAACTATGAGAGTGTGTTGGCCTTCAGATAAAAAGTTAAACTGATGTCCTGTTTTCTTTTTCTGCCTCTTGTTCAGGTGGATGTTAAAGACCCCATGGTACTCCTCGAAAACAGTAGGGAATTTTTATTAAAAGGAAAGAAACAAAAATACTCTCTGCAAAAAACTTGCAGAGGCTTCAAAATTGATAACAGTTAGAGATGTTGTGAAATTAAATTTTGCTGGTGAAATTTCTGTGAAATAGACAACTTAACCACTCGAAACATTTAGCGATATTCTGCCATTTCGTGAAATTTTTTGCCAGCTGCGAAGTTGTGAAATTTCACCAGCGGAACATGGAGTTTCGTTGCGAAATGCACAATTTCACGCAGGCAGAATTTCACCATTCTGCGGACAGAATTTCGCATTCCATGGGTGGAAATTTGTATTCCGCACCCACGTAATATTTCGTGTAACAAAATTTCAGAATTTTGCATATCTCTAAGAACTAAAGGAACACCCAAAGTGTATCAGTATAACAGTTTACACAGAAAAAGAGAAAAAAATGAAACAGAGAGCAAAATATGTGAAGTGAGGAAAAATACAGTATATTACTGCAAAAGAAAGAAAAGAAAATTGATACAAGTTAGTCAACCAGAGACAGGTTATCCACAAATCGGCAAATATCTATTTTCTGAGCTTACCAAATTATTTATTTATTTGTTTATTTATTGTTTGTAACCGGGTAACTGCATTGATCCAGGGGACCGTTTTCAGGCATGACCCGGGCCACAGGTGGCACAATACATAGGTTCAATCACAAAAGGAAAATTATACAAGCAGGAGTACTAAAGGTAATATATAAAAATTATACAGACAGGAATAATAAAGATAATGTACAAACATTATACAGGCAGGAATAATAAAGATAATATACAAAAATTATACAGGCAGGAATAATAAAGATAATATACAAACATTAGAGCAATGTACAAACTTGCATAGGAATGCCTCCTTAACCCCCTGACTTTGAGCAGGGCTACTATCCACCCAAGGAGCTGATCCCCTGCCCATCACCAGAAGCCTAAAGCCCCCCCTTCCCCAGCTTTGAGCAGGGTTACTATCAGCCGAAGGAGCTCCTCTCCCGCCCATCGCCAGAAGCCTAAAACCCCGCCAGCTTTGAGCAGGGCTACTATCAACCCAAGGAGCTGCTCCCCTGCCCATCACCAGAAACCAAAAGCCCCCCTGACTTTGAGCAGGGCTACTATCAGCTCAAGGAGCTGCTCCCCACCCATCACCAGAATCCTAAAGCCCCCGGCTTTGAGCAGGGCTACTATATCAGCTCAAGAAGCTGCTCCCCACCCACCACCAAAGCCTAAAGCCCCCCCCCAGCTTTGAACAGGGCTACTATCAGCCCGGGGAGCTGCTCACTCATCCATCACTAGAAGCCTAAAGGTATGCTCTACAGGGACCTACTGGGGACCAGCCGTTTCATTCCTTTGTCCTGGATTTTTGAATCTTGGTTCCTTTTTGCTCCTGCTGCGCTACCAGTACTTTGTAAATCCACTTACATACTGGTATAATTTAGTGACCGTGCTTCAAGTGGCTCTGACTAGCATTACTTGTATTTGCTTTAGGCACAACAGTCAGAGTTTTCTTTTGGTTTATATTTTTAATCAAATCAAGGTCCGTTTCTGTATTTTAACCTAACAATGTCAGTTTTTTATCTTAAACAAACAAAGTCTGTTTTGTTAATTTATTGCCTACCGCTCTGTCTGCAAGTTATCAAGTAGGCAGAGTGTGCACAGAACAATTCGTACTACACTCCAGAAACTCTTAGTTTAATCATTTATTGTGCTGATCAGGCATCTAATTTTGTCACGATGCTGCGAAGGCACAGTGCTTGATTCTTTTGATTTTTATCTCCTACCTACTGGAGCATAGTGAATCACTTGAGAAGGCACAGCATTTGATTCTTTTGATTTTTATCCTTTACTTTCTGGAGTTTAGTGACCACTTGCTGAACAACTTCCCACAGCTGCTGTGCAGCTGCTCCCCACCTTCCCCCACTATGCCCACCCTTAGCCGGCTGTACTTTCATAGCCTCTGAGTATCACATGACTAACTCCCCACTTTCCTGTTAGCAGCCTATACTAATAATAATAATAATAACTTTATTTTTATGGCGCCTTTCAAAACCAAAGAGCCTAACAAAAGTAAAATCACATAATTAAAAAATACACAACAACATAATTAGTAACATATCTCAGAATCAAAATATAATCATAAAATCTTAGGTGCTTCCATCCATTCAATGCCATAAGCTTGGCTCCATAGCCAGGTTTTCAATGCTTTTTTTAAAACCCTCCATGGTCGTGTGCTCACGTAACCAACGGGGTAGAGAATTCCAGAGGGTAGGGGGCGCATACATAAATGTCCTGGCTCTAGAAGATTTCAGGTGTACCCTCCCAATCTCTAGCAGCCCCTCGTTGGCTGAGTGAAGCAATCTCTCGGGTCAGTGAGGAACCAGAAGCTCTTTCAGATAGTCCGGGCCAAGTCCACGTAGGTCTTTAAAAGTCAGCAAGCTGACTTTAAAGGTGATCCGTCACTGAACTGGCAGCTAGTGCAGTCCGCGCAGCACTGGTAAAATATGACAGGACTGCAAGGATCCCATCAACAGCCACGCCGCAGCATTCTGCACTAGCTGCAAGTGGTGGATTTCCACCCCAAACAGCTCTAGGTACAGGGAGTTGCAGTAGTCCAAACGTGAGGTCACAAAGGCGTGAATCAGTGTAGGAAGGTTGTCGGATGGAACAAGATGCCTGATCCTGGCGATATTCCTCAGATGGTAGAATGAGGAACTGACAACAGCCGACACCTGAGAATGCAGGGTAAGTCCATCGTCAAAGATCACCCCCAGGTTCCACACCCATTCAAAGGCTAGGAGTAGCTCACTCCCAAGAAATAACCTAGAGGGTGAGCCCCCCCCAACCGCTCTATCTGGAGACCAGGATCCACTACCGATACCTTGGTCTTATCAGAGTTCAACTTTAGCCAGCTGGTATTCATCCACTCCTGGATTTCAGCAAGACAGTTATTAAAGATCGAGACAGCTCCATTCTGATCGGGCGCAAAAGAAAGGTAGAGCTGGGTATCATCAGCATAGCAGTGAAACCTCAACCTATACCTGTTTCTTACAATGTCTCCGAGGGCCAGCATATACACTGCAAACAACATGGGGGACAGCACTGATCCCAGGGGAACACCACACGTTAACGGGACCAGGTCTGAGGAAAAAAACGCTGACACCACCCTTTGAGATCTTCCCGTGAGGAATGACGTAAACCACTTGAGAACCGTACTCGACAGTCCACAAATGAACCTCAGGCAATCAAGCAGCACCCCATGGTCCACAGTATCAAACGCCGATGAGAGATCTAGGAGGACAAAGCTAGAACGGCACCTCCCATCTCTAGCCATCAGGAGATCATTGAGCACCCAAATCAGCGCTGTCTCAGTACCATTCTTCTTTCGAAAACCAGACTGGAGAGGTTCATAGATGGCATGGATGGTCAAATGGTCCTCCAGCTGTGTGGCCACTACTTTCTCAATCACCTTCCCCACAAAAGGAAGATTGGAGATTGGTCTGTAGTTAGCAAGGCAGTCTGGGTCCAAAGAAGCTTTCTTCAAGAGTGGCGTTACCACCGTCTCTTTTAGGAAGCTTGGAAACTCACCCGTTTCCAGGGAGCACCAGACTATCTGAGCTAGGACTGGGCCAATGACATCACTACAACCCAAAATAAGGGAAGTAGGTCCCGGATCCAAACTACAGCATGTAGGGTACACACCCTGGACAATCTGCATGACATCCATGAAAGCCGGGCAAATAAAGCTGCCAACAGAGGGAGCCGGGTGTCTGTTTCTTGGCTTTTCTGCTTAACTAGCCTGACCATAGGATTACTGTTACTTATATTTTTTATTTCACTTCTTTCTTTTTCTGCTTTCACCCCATCTCTCTTCCTCCTCAGTTTGATCATTTTTTCCTTGCAGCACAAATGAAATAGTAACTAACTTATCACCTCAATCCCAACAAATTTCTCACTGCTTCTGCCCTCTATACCCTCCTGCCTCCCCCTTCCTCATCCCAAAACACAGTCATCTGGCATTTCTAGCACTCTCTTGTTCATCAACCACCCCTTACCTACCACCCTGAGGTGTCTTTGAACTCGGCTGGTTTCCAGTCTGGCTCCTCCAGGTAACTACCTTGCAGGCACCATGAATCCCTTACTCCTCCCCCTGTTGGCTGCATTGCTTATAGGTACACTAGTATTAGTGGATACACGTGGCCTGATTGTAGCCCAAGTTGAACCTAACCATCTCCAAATGGCCACACATCTATCTAAACCGTCACTTGTGCAAGTAAGGTGGGAGCTAACACCATTTAGTCCCCTCACTCATCTTTTTCTATGCAATCTGAAGTGGAGACAGTTAGGTTATTTTTTAAACTCATTCTCTCTCTCTCCTGTGCCCGACCGTGTTGCTGTTATCACCTCCATTTTTCACTGTTACTTCTAGCTGGGGACATTGAGAGCAACCCCGGCCCTGGAAACACCCATATCACTTCCATGGACTGCGGCTGGATCAGGCCCCATGACTTAAAAATTGCCCATATGAACATCTGCAACCTCCCTGCCAAATACCCCAACCTTGAAGCATGGGTATCCCTCCATAAACCCCATGCTGTCTGTCTCTCTGAGACGTGGCTGAAATCGCACCACACCGATGCCATGTATCACTTGGCTGGGTACACCCTGCTACATTGGGACAGTCCTGGTAAAAAGAAGGGTGGTGATGTTGCCATATACACTAGGGAACCCCTATATGCTACTACAATACTCTGCTCTGAGCCCTCTTCGTCGAGTGAATGGATAATCCTAGAGGTTACCTTGGGTTTGGCTAAGAAACTATATTTGGGGTGTTGTTATAACCCTCCCACTGGAGGCATAGATGGTCTTCAGAATCTCCTGACTGGCTATGGATCTCTCTTCCCTCCCAGGGACACCATTCTCTTTGGTGATTACAACCTCAATTGGCTAAATGTCCATGCACCTGATCACAACAACCTTCTGAAACAACACAACTTGATGCAAGTCATCACACTTCCCACTCGTCTAAACCCTCGCACTGCTACTGACACTCTACTCGACTGGGTGATGACAAACTGGGATGACAGAGTGATTCAGGCAAGTACCTTTGCTGATTCAATTAGAGACCACTTCCCTACTTATGCCATATGGTCCTCCAAGACTACTCACCCCCCCAAAGTACCTCTCCTTCCACAATTTCAACTGCCCTGGCACCTCCCTCCTCCTGGATGATGTAAAGGCCGTAAACTGGCAGGAACTCTACACCATTTCAGACGTATCCTCTGCTGTTGCTTTCTTCACCAATGCCCTCCTCACAATCCAGGACCATCATTTCCCAATTACAACTTGTAGAGTTAGAGGCAGGAGGTCCCAATGGATAACCAAAGACCTACTAGCCCTAATGAAAGCCAGAAACCGTAAGTGGTTTGCCCACAGGTTGTCTCCCTCCACAGGCCTTTGGAATGATTATCGGCAACTGAGCAATCAATGTAAACACATAACAAGATCCCAGAAATTGAACTACTATCTCAACTACCAGAAGGAGAGCCTCGGTAACCCCAGAAAATTCTGGGACTCCATTAGCTCCCTTCTCAACCCTCGCCTACACAATAACACCATTCAACTAGACTCACCTTTGGGGCAGCTAACTGAGCCCTCCGAGGTTGCCCAGGCATTCAACAAGAAATTTACTGATCTCTCTGTCCTGCTTAGTAAGTTTCCTGCAAATGCAGTAACCTACTCAGGGGCTAGTACCACATCTCTACCCCCTCCCTGCTCTCCTAGCACCACTCCCCTTCCTCCTTTCTACTTGAAGGCTATTTTCCAAAAGGAAACCTCCAAGTTCCTAGGGACTTTCCTTTTCCATGGCAGCCCCTGCTCTGATGGCCTCTCCCCTGTTATGCTAAAATTAGTCTACCCTGCAATCTCCAAACCACTTACTTTTATCTTTAACCTGGCCCTTTCCACCTCCTCTATGTCTGACCCCTGAAAATCAGCTAACGTGGTACCCATCTTTAAAGCTGGTAATTCCCTCTACTCTGACAACTATCGACCCATATCAATTCTCCCTCACCTTAGCAAGCTTCTCGAGACGGTCGTCCATCACCAATTGTTTTAACATCTTGGGGAATACAACCTGCTGTGCAAACAGCAGCACGGTTTTTGCAAAAATCACAGCACCACGACAGCACTTGCTCCATTCTCTGACTGTGTCCTTTGTAACTTGGACCACGGCAATGCCACTGGTGCCATTTTTGTCAAACTCTCCAAGGTGTTTGATATGGTAAACCATGGCCTTCTCCTGTTCAAATTACCCCAGATTGGCTGCTCCCTGGAGACCACAACTTGGTTTCAGAGCTACCTTTCTGACCGCTCTCAAACTGTCCATATTGGCCTCGCTATATCCTCTGCCCTAACATTTACTTTAGGTGTTCCCCAGGGGTCCATTCTTGGACCCCTTCTCTTTTCCATCTTTATAAATACCCTCCCCTCTGATAGCTTTACCTCTAACTCCTTTCTCTCTGTGGATAACCTTGTCCTGTTTCATAGTGAAAAGTCCCTCCCTCATATGTCCTCCATTCTCACACATAACTATTGCTCTGCCCACAGGTGATTCACATCCAATTTGCCCTTGGTGAATGAAAAAAATACAAAGGTAATGCTGTTTGGGTCCAAACCCTACCTTGCCAAAGCACACAAGGCCAACTTTTCCTTCCATGTTTTCTCTCCTGATGGCCCTGCCCTCCAGAATGTCCCCTCTTTTAAATACTTGGGGTGACCCTGGACCCTTCTCTCTCTTTTTCTGAACACATTAACCTTGCTGCTCGCAGAGTGAATCAGAAACTTGGGGCGGCCTATCGCATCAAACACTACTTGTCTACAGAGGCCCGCCTGGCTATCGCGATAGGAAATCTCCTTCCCATCTTAGATTACTGTGCTCCTATATATTCACATGTATCCATTGCCCTTCAAGCTCGACTCACATCTGTCTACAATAACATCTGCCGATTTGCCCTACTTGCCCCATTCTCTACCCATCACTGTGACCTATACCAGTCCCTTGGCTGGCTAACGCTCAAAGGTCGCTTTGACTTTGCCCTTGGCTGTATCCTCTACAGCACCCTCAGGACTGGGGATGTGTCCCCTCTCTCCTCCCTCCTCAAGATTAGACATTCTTCCAGGACCCTTCATTCCTCGATCCCCCCCCCGAAGTTCCTAGAGCTGCAACTTGTAAGGGAAGTAAAGCATTATCGGTTGCAGCCCCCACCCTGTGAAACAACCTACCTCCATCTCTCAGAACAGCCTCCTCTCACCTCGCCTGTAGAACCAGTTTCAAAACCTGGCTACTTGGGGATTTTCACTGCAACTGCTCACCCAGGTAGCTCCTCCCTCACTCCCATGGGGTGCACCCTCCTGTCCTTCTTTTTCTGCTGCATCTGTGCCTGTACCCTCTCCTGTGCCTATGCTTCAGTGGTTATCTGGCCATGGAGATGGTCCAACTGCAGTCTTAATGGTAACCACTTACTGCTACCTCTTTTTCACTACCTATGCCTTCAACCATTGGATAGTTTGTTTTATGTTTTTAGGAACCTGTCAACTATTAAGTTATGTAAAGTTGCTATCTCTCTCATTTCAGCCAGTATCTCATTGTACTGCACTGACTGTACTCAGTGAAAATGATAGATTATGTTTTGTATAGTAGATAATTATCATGTATGTATTGCATTGCATGTATATGTTTCTTGTCAACTCATCTTAAGATGCATTTTGTAAAGTTGCTTATTACTCACTTCTACCAGTATCTCACGTCCCATTCTGCCTGTACTCATGGTATATAATTATCATATCCCGTACCAACAGTACTCATTGTATATAATTATCATGTATTGTATAGTGGCTCTTTTATGATGTATGCAATCATGTATGTATGTATTTCTTTGTCATTACTGTGCCACTCCTGTGACCCGGGTCATGCCTGAAAGTGGTCCTTTGGATCAGTGTACCTACCCGGTAAACAAAACCATAAATAAATAAAAATAAATAAATACATGACTGTGATTTTCATTGGATATATATATATATATATACATACAAAGAACAAAGATAAACAGAGGGAAAGAGGTAGTTAGTGAACGCTGTAAGGATACACCCTGGGAAGGGCGGCTAGGGAAGAGTAGGAAGAAAGGAAAGTGAAATATGGGAGTATTACAGAAGAGAGAGACAGCTAGTGAGCATAGCCATTACAGTTATATTTGCCAATGAGCCAGGATTTGAGGTTGTGCTTGAAAACAGGATGGGATTCAAAGGATCGAAGAGGGGTGGGCAATCTATTCCACATGGAGGGGACCACAGTTGAGAGAGCATTCCCACCGATGTTGGTGACAGATTTAGGTATCTGGAGGGAGGGTACAATAGAGGAGTGAAGGAACCTGGTAGGAGTTCTAAAGTTGAAGAGGGTGGAGAGAGGAGAAGCATCACCACTTCTAAGGGTGGTATCCACAAGACAGTCTAGGATATAGTCAAAGTGCCCTTACAAGGAGAGCCAGCCAAAGGAGCAGTGGAGGTCACAGTGGTGAGTGGAGTAGGGGGCTGATAGGGCAAAGTGGCAGACATTGTTGTAAGCTACCGAGAGCCTAGACAGAAGGGTGGTAGAGGTCCTAGAGTATATTGTAGAGCACTAGTCGAAGATGGGGAGCAGATTTCCCATGACCATGGTGAGGCAAGCCTCCTTTGTGAGGTAGGGTTATAGGCAATAGGCAGCACCCAGTTTCTGATTTACCCTGCGGGCTATAAGATTAATGTGGTCATTGAAGGAGAGAGAGGCGTCAAGTAGCACACTCAGGTGCTTGAAAGAGGAGACATTCTCAAGGGCTGGGCTATTAAGGGAGTTAATGAGGAGGGCATTATTGGTGTGGATTCCAATTGGTATACACGTGATAAGCTGCTATTACATAGAAACATAGACTTTGATGGCAGATAAGGACCACTTGGCCCACCCCAGTCTGCTCATTTCCCTACCTACTGGATAAGCTGCAGATTCTAGTTAACCAACAGCCTACTTCCTGCCACCTCCCACTACAATTGCCTTGTGTCTGTCCCATGCATGTTTGAATTACCCCACTGTTTTAGCCCCAACAACCTCCCCAGGAAGGCAGTTCCACACATCCACCACTCTCTCCGTGAAAAAAGATTTCCTCACATTACCCCTGAGCTGTCCCCCCTCTATCTTTAAATTGTGTCCCCTTGTTTTTACACATCTCCTTTTCTGAAAGATGCTACCCTCCTGGACTTTGTTGATTCCCTTGAGGTACTTGAACATTTCTATCATGTCCCCGATGTCCCTCCTTTCATCAAGGGTATACATATTAAGCTCTCTCAGTCTCTCTTCATATGATTTCTGATGCAGACCCTGCACCATTTTAGTTGCCCTCCTCTGGACTGCTTCCATCCTGTCTATGTCCTTGCGTAGATGAGGTCTCCAAAACTGCACACAGTATTCCAGATGGGGTCTCACCAACTGTCTGTACAGAGGGATAACCACTTCCCTTTTTCTATTTGTGATGCCCCTTCCTATGCATCCCAGTATCCCCCTGGCTCTCCTCACTGACTTCTTACATTGCTTACCCACCTTTAGATCATCCGATATGACTACCCCCAAGTCCTGTTCCATTTTTGTTGTTGTTAGTACCTCCCCTGCTATTGTGTACTCTTCTCCTGGGTTTTTATTTCCCAGGTGCATTACTTTGCACTTCTTTGCATTGAATCTAAGTTGCCATATGTCTGACCATTCCTCCAACCTTGCCAAGTCCCTTCTCATCCTTTCTACCCCCATGTATCAACTCTGTTACAGATCTTTGTATCATCTGCAAAGAGGCATACCTTTCCCTCCAGACCCTCTGCAATGTCACCTATAAAGATGTTAAAGAAGACTGGACCCAGTACTGAGCCCTGAGGTACTCCACTAGTGACCCCCCTTTCTTCGGAATGTGTGCCACTCACTATTACCTTCTGTGTCCTGTTGTGCAGCCAGTTTGCAACCCAGGCTACCACCCTGGGACCCACTCCCAAGCTGGCTAACTTGATTATTAATCTTTTGTACGGGACTGTGTCAAATGCCTTACTAAAGTCTAGGTAGGCCATATCCACAGCCCCTCCCTGGTCTATTACTTTGGTCACCCAGTCAATGAAATCTGTTAGATTTGTCTGACATGACCTTCCTGCTGTAAATCCATGCTGCTTTGGATCCTGTGCCCTGCTTACCTCTAGGTACTCAACAATTCTTTCTTTCAGAAGTGATTCCATCATTTTCCCTACCACTGAGGTCAAACTTACAGGTCTGTAGTTTCCTGCTTTTGCCTTGCTCCCACTTTTGTGAAGGGGAATCACATCTACCCTCCTCCAGTCCTCAGGTACCACCCCATCCTCCCTTTGTTAAAAAGTGTGGTCAGTGGTGTCACTAGGTCCTCCCTTAGTTCTTTTAGGATTCTGGGGTGATATTAATTTATTTGTATAATTTTAATAGGTGAGTTCAATTTTTGTTGGGTTGTTAGTGCTTTCCCCCTTGTCATAACAAGGGGGAAAGCACATCCCAGATCCTATTCCACTCAA
The DNA here is from genome assembly GCA_016271365.2 of Neoceratodus forsteri. Classification (NCBI taxonomy): domain Eukaryota; kingdom Metazoa; phylum Chordata; order Ceratodontiformes; family Ceratodontidae; genus Neoceratodus; species Neoceratodus forsteri. The sequence goes on along the minus strand of CM057455.1, from coordinate 277,697,824 downwards.
GAACTCATATGCCACACTGGCAAACGAGGACAACCAAATAGAGGTACCCAGAGAAGTGGAAGGAAAGGATGTGGAGGTTAGCCAAGGAGGTGACCTCAGCGGGGAAAGCAGTGGACCCCAGAAGAGGAGGAAGCGAATCCTGGTGGGGGACTCCATCATAAGAGGGATCCAGCTAGGAACACAGGAGGGGGAGGACAGGGAGGTGAGGTGCCTACCAGGTGCCACTGCGTGGAGAGATGGAAGGAAGATCCTGGGGATCACTGGGAAGGCAAGATGGGAGGGTGAGCTGGATGTCATTATCCACCTAGGTACTAATGACCTGGCAAATGGGGAGCCAAAGGATGTTCAGGAATAGTTTAGGAAGTTGGGGAGGGGTCTCAAGAAAGTAGCTACTTCTGTCACTTTCTCAGAAGTACTACCTGCGAGAGGCAAGGGAGAACATAGGAGTGCATGCACCATGAACTTTAACTCATGGTTGAAGAGCTGGTGCTGTGAGGAAGTGTTTGGATTCATTGGGGACTGGGGACCCACCTGGAGGGATGGAGGTTTGTTCAAGCCTGATGGCCTGCATCCATCCTGGAGGGGAATCCAAGCACTCAATGATAAGTTTAAATGCTACACTGACAAGCATTTAAACTAGCAAAGGGGGTGGCAGGCCAGCAAGGAGGGTACCTACTTGCTCACCCCCCATAGCTAGCAGTGGAACCAGTGAACCAGAGGAGTGGCTGTCTCTGCAAAGCAGTGTGCAAAAGATGGAGATTAGTGCCCAAGAGGTGGATAGGCAGAAAAGGGGCAAAATTCAGCAGAAGGGCAGACAGCAAGAAGAACCAGGGATAAAGGACAACCAAGGCAGGGGCTGGAGTAGAACAGCAAAACAGTCTAGGGAGGTCAAATCATGGAAAGCCATGTGTGAAAATGCCAGGAGCCTTAGCAACAAGATGGAAGATCTGGAGGCTGTCATGGTGCAGTCGAACCTGGACATTGTGGCCATCACTGAAACCTGGTGTAATGATAACCATGACTGGGAGATGGCCATCCCTGGCTACAACATATTCAGAAGAGACAGAGAAGGCAGGAAGGGAGGAGGAGGAGTGGCACTGTATGTGAAAATGACATAAGGGCTACAGAGATCCAGGAGGAACAAATGGGGAGAGATACTGTGAGTTAAGCTGGAAAGGAAATGGGACAGCCATCCGACAGGTGTGGTCTATAGACCACCAGCCCAGGAGGAAGAAACAGATAGGGAGTTGATGTTAGCCATCCAAAGGATGGCAGACAAGGGTGAGGTAGTACTGGTTGGAGACTTCAATATTCCAGATGTGGACTGGAGCATCCCAGCAGCAGCAACTAGAGCAGATTTATCCTGACTCCTCAGGTGCCTTCCTCAAGCAACTGGTCATGGAACCAACTTGGCAGAAGGCAATACTGGACCTGTGCTCACAAACAAGGACAGTGTGATGGGGGTAACAGTGGGGAGCACCTGGGGAACAGTGACCACCAGTCATTGTGGTGTGAAACACAGAAAGAGCAGAACCAAACCACACAAAAACATGTATCTTGGATTTTAGGGGGGCAGACTTTGGGAAAATGGGGAGATACTTGAAAGAGGCATTAAGGGGAATGGGACAGGAATCAGGGGTTGAGGAACAGTGGGCAGTATTTAAAATGGGGATTACAAGAACAACAGAATTATGCATTATGCAGGTTAGCAAGAGGAAAAGGAAGAGGAGACCATTATGGTTTTCCAAAGAGGTAGCAAAGAAAGTGAAAGCCAAAAAGATTGCATTCAGGCAATACAAAAAGACACAGTCAGAAGGGGATAGGGAGAAGTACCAGGAGAAGCAAAGGGAGGCAGGGAGGTCAGTAAGGGAAGCCAAAGCTCAGACAGAAGAATACATTGCAAAATCAGTGGGTAGCAGGGACAAAACCTTTTACAGGTACATAAGTGAAAAAGAAAGACAAAGGGAGGGATAGTGAGACTGAAGAGGGAGGATGGGGGCCACGTGGAGGATGACAACAGTAAAGCTGACATATTAAACAGGTATTTCTGCTCAGTCTTTACTGAGGAAGAGGAGGGTGATGGGTCTGAAGGGAGTACAAGGGGTGAGAATGGTGCAGAAATGGACACAAGTCCCTTTACACGAAAGGGTCCTGAAGGAACTGGAAGTAATAAGAGTTGATAAAGCAATGGGGCCAGATGGGGTGCACCCAGGGTCCTTAAGAACTAAGAGAGGTGGTGGCTGAACCTCTGGCTATCCTTTTAGCCAGTCACTGGAAACAGGGAGGTACCCAAAGACTGGAGGGCAGCAGATGTAGTCCCTTATACAAAAGTGGGAACAAAGAGGAAGCAGGAACTACGGACCAGTCAGCCTCACCTCGGTAGTGGGGAAGATTATGGAAGCACTACTGAAGGAGAGATTGGTGGAACATCTGGTTGTCAATGGACTACAGGACCCAAGGCAGCATGGTTTCACCAGGGGGAGGTCATGTCAGACCAACCTCGTTGAATTTTTTGACTGGGTGACTAGGGAGGTGGATCAGGGGAGGGCAGTGGACATGGCCTATCTGGACTTCAGCAAGGCCTTTGACACTGTGCCACATAGAAAACTATTACACTAACTGGTGAATATGGGTGTGGGCAGGACAGTAGTGTGGTGGGTAGGTAACTGGCTGGGTGGCAGGACACAAAGGGTGGTGGTAAATGGGTGTCACGCCACAGAGGGAAGAGTGATCAGTGGGGTACCACAGGGATCAGTGCTGGGTCCAGTCCTATTCAACATCTTCATCAGTGACATTGCGCAGGACCTAGAAGGCAGAATTTCACTGTTCGCTGATGACACGAAGCTCTGTAACAGAGTAGACACACCAGGGGGTGTAGACAGAATGAGAAGGGACCTGCAGAAACTTGAAGAATGGTCAGGGGTTTGGCAGTTGAAATTCAATGCAAAGAAGTGCAAGATAATGCATATGGGGCACAAAAACCCTGGCACAATATATCAGTTGGGGGGTGAGGATATAGCATGCATCAAGCAGGAAAGGGATCTTGGAGTTATCATCTCTGATTACCTCAAGGTAGGGAAACAGTGTGATAAGGCAGCAGGTAAAGCAAATAGGATGCTGGGATGTATAGGCAGAGGCATCACCAGCAGGAGAAGGGAGGTCATAATTCCGCTGTACAAGACACTTGTGAGGCCCCACCTGGAGTACAGTGTACAGTTCTGGAGACCATACCTACATAAGGACATAGACAGGGTAGAGAAGGTTCAGAGGAGGGCAACAAAGATGGTGCATGGATTGCATCACAAGTCCTATGAAGACAGGTTGAAGGAACTGAACATGTACTCCCTGGAGGAGAGGAGGGAGAGAGGGGATATGATAGAGACATACAAGTATCTTACAGGGAGGAACAGGATGCAGGAATACACTATTTTTAAGTGAAAAAGATGTTCCAGGACTAGAAGGCATGGGATGAAGTCAGAGGGAGGACAATTCAGAGGAAACATGAGGAAGAATTTCTTCGGGGCTGAAACAATCACGGGATTTAAGAATGCATGGGATAGACATAAAGGAATTCTGGAGGTCAGGGGTAAGGGGCAACAGACTTCTAGGAAAACATAAACTGAACCTACAAGCTCAAATGGGCAGACTGGGTGGGCCATAGGCCCTTATCTGCGGGCACTGTCTACGAATCTATGTATAACAATTTAATAGCAGCCATGCAAACTCTGAGAGTGCTTATATCGAACCTTCCCCACTTCCTGGGAAAGATTTCCAATACCACCCATAAAAGAGTAGGAAAATTTTTTTTATACAAGCAATCAACAGGAAAAATACAATACAATTAGACATTACGAAGATATTTCACAAAGCAAGAAACCAAAACATACTCCCACTTAGTGAGCAAAAAGAAGAAAGGATAGCCAACAAAACTATAAACTCAGGCCATATACTTCATCATTAATATGTCTATAAAAAGAAAAAGAAAAGAAGAGAAACAGAAAGATTCATAACCTTTCTAGACCAGTTATCGTATCCCAGACAGATTGGGGGGGGTGGGGGGTGGGGTGGAATTCCATAAATTGTACACAATCAGACATGGAGGACACTTAGTTTCTCTAACGTAGACTGCCAAGATCTCCTTTTTGATTTTGTCCAAAAGGATCTGTAATGGTACATATTTTTGTTGTAGAACAAATTGGCATCTCACTTGCCAGATGGACTATTTCAGGCCTGTAACTATAAGTCATAAGGTTCCTGGGGAATTCTTACCCCACACCTGGAAATCTCTGCAGACCAGTGTGCCGTAAGACATTTTAGCATAGATTTGATCCTGCCACCTACACACACAGCATCCTGCCCATATACAGCATTACCAACCACGATGCAACACAGTAACTTACAATAACTTGCAGTAAATGACATGCCACAAAATATTGCAGTAAAAAAGCACTTAATTACTATTGGATTTCACTGTTACCTGCAGCATTTTCTGACTACAACATTATTGCATTGCATCCTAGCTGGTGCCGCTGTATGTGCAGTTGAAAAATGTTCCACGGTCTCAAAAGTCATTAGACACTCGAGTCATTAACAGAACCTTTCTTTTATACTCTTATGATGGTGATAATTCCTTACATTCAGTTTGCCATGGCAGCATAAGCAAAGAGTATCCCACATCTTTTGAGGTATCCTGGATTTCAATAAAATTGGCTTGTGATCCACCTCACTTTTATCCTGACGGGACAGTTGAGACATGGATTCAGGTTGAAGAACTTATCCAAAATCCTGGTATACGCGTGTCTCCTGATACTGTATGTGGCATCCTCCATTGAGAGTTTCCATTGTTTTAACTTTTGGAAATGATCCACCAAGCAGCCCAGAATATCAGCAGGGAAATTTCTAAACATCCCAGTTCTTCCCGTATTCCACTTCTCCATAAAATATTCACATCTGTTCTGAAAAAATGGAATCCACGGCCTGACCTTACCTTATACAACCGGGTGTAAATTACTAAACAAAAACAATATGCTAAAGAAAGAAAGTACTTGGTTTAACACAGCTAGACCTCCCTCTTTTACTGGCTTATAGGTGACACTTTGTTTGAGTGGCTTTAGTCTACTTCCCCATAGTAGTTTAAAGACTTTATTTTAAAGGCTAGCTTCTCTACATTGTGGTAGTGGAAAAATACAACTGGTAAACAAAAAAATGGGGACTAAAAAGGTTTTCAACCTGTAAACTCTCTTTTTTTTTTTTTTGGTCATTGCCTATGCTTTCCATTTAACCACTTTCTGTTCTGCAATTTCTATTTTCTCTTGCCAGTTATGCATCATCATATCTTGTTTGCCAAACTTGACCACAGTATTTTAGCAGAGTCTTGTGATATCTGTACCCCCAATATCTAATGGGGGGGGTCTTCTAGTTCACCAAATTGCATACCTATACACTTATTTATGTTAATTGTTGTTCCTGAAACTTGGGAAAATACATGTGTAAGTCTTAATGTAGATTCACCAGACTGTTTATTCTACACCATAATACACAGATAATCTGCATAAACTGATGTGTACTGGAATATCTGTCCTTCTGGTCCTCCAACCCCTTTAATTCCTTTGGTCTATCCTCGTAGGATAGGGTCAAGGCAAAAGAAGTGCACAATTGGGCTGAGTGGGCACCCCCGTCTCCCCCCGTATATTGTCACCCTGGATCCCAAAATCCCATTCACAGTGGGTATTGTAGTAGCTGATGTATGTAGTAGTTTGATTCCCTTCCCCACCCTTAAACACACACACACACACACACACACACACACACACACACACACACACACACTCAGGGAGTTCATAGTTTTTTTATTTAAATAGAAAATAAATACTCATGGGGGAAACAAACAAAATATTTTTCCTGATCTAAGGTCAGGAGAAAGTGATAAGCCTGGTTGCCATTCCCACATTCAAGCAATTCTTTAAGGAGGTATAAATTGTCTTGGATTCAATGACCTTGTACAGTTCAGGTTTGGAAAGATGATATTAAAGTCTTTGCCATTTGTGCCAATCTAGTCCTTAGAATTTTGGCCATAATGTTCCGGTCTGTGTTCAATGGACTAATTAAACACCAATTCTTTAAATCATTTTTGAACCTTTTTTATGTAAAAAGATAAACAGACCTTCTGAAACTTCTTGTGGCAGGTCATTCTGTTCCGGAACATGATTATACATAGCAGCAAGTTCCTCTGCAGGTTCTACCACTAAAACATTATATAATTCACCTGTTAATTCATTGGGTTCTGGTGCCACAATTGTGTGCAGAGAGCCCAACTGCTTTTATCACTTCTTCCTTTGATACAGGAGTAAGTAGTGCTGCAGCTTCTGACACAGCTGGCATCAGGAGTCGAAGACCCTTAAGAAAAGGCTCAGATGCATTCAGTCCTGGTGGCTGGTAACCAAACAGGCCCTAGGTACACTCCAAAACTGTCTTCTTTTTTTTAACTTTTTATATAAGGAGTTATGCATATAGCAATCAAGTACATAACAACAGTTCAGTGATAAGACTGCACACCAGAGATGTATAGAATATAGCATTTATCTAATGCAGAATATAAAGTTGCCTGAGTACTAGCCCTTAGCCCCAATTCTTTGTGAAGGATTCAATAGTCCACTTAGATGTGTCTGGAGGGCATCACACTCTCACCACAGGAGATGGCAAATCAGATCTCTGTACCAGATCTCTTTGCTCCTCGCAGGACTACGTGGTCATGGTGGAGCAGGAACCCATATACGGTTATGCAAAATAATATAAAGGTAGCTTGGGCTCAGTTAAAAGTTACACCCCAACACACAAAGAAACCATACCATTATATCATGCCTGGAATAGAGTGTCAAAGAACAGGATATATAGCAGGCCACAAACTGAGATGTGTGCACTTGCACACTGATAATAACTAACATTACTGTTATGGTAAACAAACATTACCTATATGGGTAAAGACCCATAAAACAGTAAATTTACAGTAAGCAACTATCAAGTCCCTACCACTAATGCAGGGCTGCGTGTCTAACTGAGTCATTCAATTCTCCTAACTGGAGAGACAGAACTAATAGAAAAGAGTCTGACATTGCAACTCAGAGCAACAAGTGAACATATCATGAAAATCAATCAGCTTCATCATTCAGTGCCTGATTCTCTGTAGCCTCTGGTGTTGTTAAAGCAATTTGCTCTGCGAACTTAGCGGCCATCTCAGGGTCCGTATATATGCTAGTTTTGTTTTTACACTGCATCTGGAGCCTTGCTGGAAACAGATGCTGTGCCATGATACCCTCCTCCAGTAATGATTTAGTAACCACCTGGTGCTGGCATTTTCTGTCCTGGGTTTGGGCTGAGATGTCCAGCAAAAAAAACCAGCTTGCTGCCTTCCCAAGTAAGTCCCCACAGGTCCTGGCTGCTTGCAGCAGAGGGATGTGTGCTTTGGTAGAGGACAGTGTAACGGTGGCCGTTTAGGGTCTCTGTACCATCCTTTCCCTAGGTCTGAACTAGATCAGAATAACAAAAGCCTTCATGAGGGTTACCCCAGAGTCTCATGGTAGATGTGGGAAAATAAGGGTCTAAAGTAGAAGGTAATTCCCCCAACTGGCTAGCCATGAGGGAAAATCCACTACTCGAACATTGCATTGCCGCTGAGTATTTTCAAGGGACTCTACCCTAAACCTAAAGAAGCCCAAGTCTTTTATCAATGTTGCATTGATGGCATCTTACCTCTCTACATCTCATGTCAGCTTTGTGATGGTCTTCTTATTCTCCACATTATAACTGTCCAAGTCCCCCCAGTTTCAATTCAACTGCTGCAAGCTTCCTGTTGGTCTGTTCACCAGTCGACTGTATTTTCTGCAGCACAGTTAGGATCTGCATCACTTGACACTCTCTGGGAAAACTATCATGCTACTGAGGCCTAGCCATTTTTGAACCACGGGCAGATGTTGATGCTGAGGAGAAAGCTTTGACTCCCTGCTGTTGGGCTTGTTGTTGCTTTTTCGGTCCCATCGTGACTCCTGGTAAGTCTCTACACTCCACAGAACAAAGTTGAAGAACTGCCACATACAACATAAAATGTGCTACTTTTTACAGTTCAGCACAGAGCTCACAGAAGGCACATCTGTTCTTGATGACTGCTCAGCAGTACCCCGCCATAACAATCTTTTGAAGTGAAACACTATCCTTCTATATCATCCCCTGTCTATCCTTAAGTTGTGTAATTTACTTCGCATCTTCCCTTTCCTTACAACCTTCATAAGGATTCATCTGCTGTGCCTTTCTGAGTCCCGTATTTCTGTTCCATCAATAATAATGTTCCCTTCCCGCCATCCAGAACCTCCCCTTTGCAGCACCCAACCCCCACTGCACAAGAAGTATAGCCAGACAATCATTGCATGTCCCTTTCTTTCACACCTCAGAAGCGCAAGGGTCTTTCTGATACTGGGCCCCACAATGGCTCAGTGAACTAGCCCCAGATATCACTAGCAAGACTAGACTCAGGTCATTTAAGAAAAAACTCCACCAGTACCTTTCCAAACTGAGCAGCTGTGACTGCTAGCCCAAATTTCTCTCTCTGACCACCCTGCTCCTGCCCTTTCTTCCTCAGCCCAACCCTTCCCCCTCTCCCTTCCAGCCCTAACTAACCCCCTACCTCATTAATATCTCCTATCCCTCTTGAGGCACTTATCTCTACCCCACTCTCTCTCCTACTCTCCTCTTGAGCTTGGATACAGAAATGATTTACGCTGCTTAAATTGCTTTATGTTTTGTAACCCTGTACCTAAATTGTATGTAACTCTGTGCTTTGAATATATTTTTTTTTCTACTGTATGTTCAGCTGTACTATGTAACACTGCACTTTACTGTTTGCTCTGTTCCATTTATGTAATGTATGTGTTGTTTTCTTTTGATTGATGTGGGACCTTTGTAAATAAGCCTCCAGCATAAAGGTGCTTTATGAAATCTCAATAAATAAATAAACAGTCCAGTCATACTGGGTATTCTTCATTTCCATCTTAGTCCTGCCTATTTGGCCAGAATAATCATCTCCAGTGTCTTTGGATATAAGCATCAGCAGATTCTGCAATGTTAAATATTTTAACTATATTACATTATTACCTCTTTTTGCTTGTTTTGGAAAAAAAAAAATTTCTGGTCTGGTTTTGTGTCCATTCACCAGTTTGTAGGGTCATCGTAAAAGTCAACAACTGATTTTCTTGCAGATATGAGACATTTTAAGACCTCTTTAGTATATTTATCAGCCCGCAAAGGGGAATTCAATCTCCAAACCCCTGCCCCTTTTGGTGGATTAACAGGGGTGCTTTCTGAAGTCCTACCAAATTATGATCTGAGGTTCAATAGGTGGAAGTTTCTTTATTACATGGCAACCAATCTGATAAAAAGAGGAAGTGTATTCATGATGACAAATTCCCTTTATGAAAGGTATGGTCTGGAGGCCTGTGCTTGTAAAGCATACCTACTATCTTTGAGTCTTGCTGTTTTGTACATGTAGTTCAAAAAATTTGAATCACTATATCATTTTTTGGTCTTTCCACTTTTATCGGATAGTGACAAACCACAACTGAAATCCCCACCACAAACAATACCACTGGCTGAACACAGGCATGATCAGATTTTTCTTAAGATTTCTACTAGTTTTGCTAGGATAGTATCCTAGAAATTAGGATACCAACAGATACCTCCCATTTAGCCAGATAGTTGCTGTGGTAGGATAGTAATACTATATGACCATGGATCCTTCCCTCTAGGATCAGCTTGGATCCTATCTGTCCTAGGATCCGTCGCTATCTGACCCTGGATCCTAACTAGGATATCTGGATCCTATCTAGGATCCATCACTATCTGACCCTGGATCCTACATCTGTCTTTGGTAGGATTTCTAGTAGGATCCAAGGTAGGATACCAGCACTATCTGACAGACAGTGGTAGGATCTACAAAAGCACTATCTGAGCAACACTAATTTCATCCCTGGTAAAGTTGGTCTCGTAGCATATATACTGTATTAATAAGGCACCGGTTATGAGTGCTTATGGTAACATCTAATAGTATTACCCTCCCTGGCACTACATCTACTAATTCCATAACTTGGGCATCTACTGAACTGAACAAAATACCTATGCCTGAACAGTGGTCTTCACCCAGGAATCAAAAAGAAGGGCCACCCAAACCATTCCATTAAAGCCTATACTGTTTCTCTATTAGTATGTAGTCTGGTATCCTGTAGGAAAAGAATGTTATATGGCAGGTCACTTAACATAGAAAAGTTGTTGCTCTTCTATGTTGGTTTGTAATACTGTTTACATTCAGGGTAGCACATTTCACGTTTAATTCAGACATTAAAAGATTAGCGAAAAATGAAAAAGATGTTGGTACAAACATTCTCATTTTGTAGTCCATCCACACCCATTTTCTACCAAGCCTTTTTCCTTCTAGAGGAATGAGAGACTACAGAGGCCTCCTCATTATCTGCTGAGAGATTAGGTTCGGAAGATGCCACTGTCAAAACCTCTGAATTGTTTTTGGTGTCCCCCCAAGATATGTAAGGAAAGTGCTGCATATTTGTTTTCCTAGAAATCCCTTCAGTCCTATGAAATTTGGCTTTCAGCAGCCCCCTGCCACTTCTTTGTTATGTTACCATCTGGAGCTGCTCAGTCACCAGAGTAGATGGTGGGGCATCTCTTGCCTGGGAGTTTGCTCACTCACATCCATGTCATCCTGAGGATGTGTAGATGTACTGGGTATTGCCAGTAATGCTGGTGTTGCTTCTGCAGCATTTTTAAAAGTATGCCTACCTGGGCCTGTGGTAAGTTATTGTTCTGTGATGGATCATCAATATGTTGTAGAGTTCTAGGGGTATCACTTGTTACAGGAAGTGCTGAAATGTTATCCCCCATGTTTCCTGCTGGACCAGGCAAAGACATATGAGGTGTAGTAGCAGATCTAGTCCATAGACATCCTTCCATTTGTTTATAAGAGGCTGCTGCTCTCCACTTCTGTTTTTGGGCTCCGTTTACATAGTATTCCTGCTTGGCTTGCTCCATATGTTCATTTTTGTAATATGGATACCCATGGACAATTTCTGAAAGAATGCCCTTTATCTTCACACAGGTTACAGCAAACCAGATTTTTACCATGCATACTTACTGCATGTGTTCAATCCCTGAACACAGTGGGCATTTTATCTGGGCACATGCACTATTCAGTTGTGACCATGATGCACATCGAAAACAAGACTTAGGTTGTCCCACGTAGAAAATGAACCCCTTATCTCTCCCTAGATAAAAGTAACAAGAGAGATGTTTAAGACCAGAGTCTGACTGCGGAAGCCACATCTTTATGCACCACCTCCCTGTCCAGATGTGTTCTGAGTCCAATATCAGGTCAGAAGACCACAATACTGTACATCAAGATTTCAGTCTCTAGAGGATATCAGTAATACACACCCCTTCATTTTTGAAAAGTACTGTCATGTAGGGTATGCTTGCTTCATGGTACTTCTGCCAACATTTTTCGAGGCCATTGATTGTTTTAAAACTCACGTTGAACTCAGAGTCCCCTGCAGTATGGATAAGGGTGTATATGTTAGTAGTCCATAAATCTAGGCTGTTTTTTAACAATATTCAGGCCACCAACATCAAGTCTGGAGGTTCCTCAGTCCCTCCCTTATACTGAATGTGTACCACATTTCTTCTTTTGGCAGGTTCAGCAGAACAGAATAGACCTGCATACGTTCTGCATTTTGCCTCTACCATTAGTACTAGATCTCTTAGTTTGGGGGACATGTATTTCATCCACATTGTCCTTGTCTAGGTCTGATATATTGATTATCTGTTCCTGGTCCTTTTGTGGCTGCATTGGAGCTGCCTGAGGATGGGTCAGGTCTGTTATAGGTTGGGCATCCATGTCTCCCCTTCTTCTCCTATGCCATCATTGGATGCAGTGTCCTCTACACTTATAGCTGTAGACTCTGATACCACCTTCCCTAGTTCAGACATCAGAGGTTGACCATCTACATGAATAAATGTTTTTTGGTACCAAGTCCAAATTCTTATGTTGTGAGCCATTATTCTAAGGGCAAGAGAGCAAAACAGCTCCACTGCCTAGGAGTGTGCACAGTAACAGTAACAGTACAGAAAAAGGCAATACCAGCACCACTCACTGTAATTCAAAGATCACGCTTTCCTGTGATCTAAAAATTCTTGGCTCGTGACACAAGAATTGGAAACCCTCACTAAGACTGTAAACTAAGCTTTTGGGGTGCCTCAAAAATACATTTTTTGGTCATATTTTGTCAAACAAACTCCAGAATCTAGCTAAACATGTCTGTTCAGTAGGTTTTTTAAAGCAATATTTTTATGCTTTTCAGTTGTTTGCTTCCAAATAAAAAAAAGGAGTAAAACAAAAAACAGGATGGTGGCATTCATGACCTAAAATGTTTTTCTCATGACCTAATTATCGACTCATGACCTAAAATTTCTTAGGTCGAAGGAAACAGCTATCCTGAAAACCCTACTGAACATGCTCATAAGCCAAACTTTTAAAACCTCATAATTTGAGAACCAATTAATATTTTGTCATGAAATCTTCGAAAGGCATCTCCCTCAGCAAGTTGCTTCTAACCTGAAAATTTCTGAACAAAATTCCAAACCAGGTTTTGCTCTAGTCTAGATGAAAGCATAGAAAGGCCAATAAAATTTTTTTTTCTACACTCCCTGGGTCTTGGAATCTGGATTAGCGCCTGTCACCAAACTCCCAACATCATAACAACTTGGCAACATGAACATGCATGAAACATTGAATGCAGTTTAATCAAACAGTGCCAGTGTTATTAAGACTGAAAGCTCACAACATAAAATGTTGTCTAATGACATAAGAATTGGCTCACAATCTAAGAATTCTTATTTTGCACCAAGCCGTCATACAGAAAACCCTAAAGAGCATGCTCAGAAGCCACATTTTTATGCCATTATAACTGCAGAACCAATTATAATATTTTATGAAACCTTCAAAAGGCACCTCCTTTAGTCAAGTCCTTCTACCCTGAAAGTTTTAGAACAAAATTTCAACCATTTTTGCTCTAGGCACACTCAAATAAACTGCAAAAAAAGGATGTTTTTTCTTATTTTACACTCCCTGGATCTCAGAATCTGGATAAGCAGCCATCACAAAACTTGCTCAGTCAATAAGAACGTAGAACCCTGACTGAGCATGCAAAACTTCATGCAATGTCGTCAAAAGGCACCAGAGTTATTAAGGTGCACAAACTGGGGTTTAACATTAAAGTGCCTACTCAACCCATGCTCAGAATCCACATTTTTAAAACCTTGTAAACTGAGAACTAATTAATATTTTTCCCTGAAATCTTTGAAATGCACCTCCTCAGGCTGAGCTGCTTCTATCCTGAAAACTGTGGAACAAAATTCCTAATTGTTTTTGCTCTATACGCAAGCAGAACACTGCTATAAAAAAGATGTTTTTTAAGCAATAATGTACGACAGGGCATGTGTTATTGTGGGATTTACACATGCCTTGTGTGGTGTGTCACAAGGTGTAGCCAGGTGTCTTTAACCACACAAGAAGTGTATAAATCCCACTACTACACACACCCTGAAGTGCATTATTGTGATTATAAAATTAATTTGTATTAAAAAAGATAAAAAAAAAGATTTAGATTCAAAAAAGCAAGCATTTGATCAACAGGATCTTTACTGGTTATCTGTTGCAGGATTTACACATGTCATGAGACTTGTTTTGACCAATGAGGTTACAGGATTTTCAAGACCCATTTTATAATTCTTATTTTTATACTCCCTGGATCTTGAAATTCAAAATAAGCATTCATCAGAAAACAAGCAAACTCATAAAAACCTTGCACCTTGACTGCACATGCAAAATTTTATGCAAGTTTTTCATATAGAGCCAAAGTAATTAAGGCTTAAAATTCATAACATAGAAATGTTTTCTCATGACATAAGAATTGTCTCAGTCATGACCTAAGAATTGGTTCAGTCATGACCTAAAAATTCATATTGTTACACCAAGCTGCTATCCTGAAAACCCTACTGAGCATGCGCAGAAGCCAAATTTCAAAACCTTATAACTTGAGAACCAATTAATATTTTTTTAATGAAATCTTCCAGAGTAATATGTTTAAGCTGCTTCTATCCTGAAAATTGTGGATCAAAATTGCAAACCATTTTTGCTCTGTAAATGAGCAAAACAGTGGCCAAAAAGTGTATTTTTTAAGGTTTTTACACTTCCTGCATCTTGGAATCCAGACAAACAGCCATCACAAAACTTGTCAATACATAACAATGTGCCACACTGACTGCTTCTGCGAAATGTCATGCAATTTCCTTGAACTGCACCAAAGTTATTAAGGTGTGAAAATTGGAGTTTTACATTAAACACTCTGCTCAACCTTAACTATATACAGAAGGTACTACTGCACCTGTATAGTACAGTGCATACATTTGAATCAAGGGCAGCTCATTATATCAAACAAATATATCAGAGTAATAAATTCACTCACTAAAAATACCACCAACAGCCTAATCTGGTTCAAGGTCAGTTGGCATTCATCTGTATCCCCTTCCCCCGGGTCGTGCCTGAAAACAGGCAGGATTTGTCTAGTGCACTAACCCGGTCAACAAAAAATAAATAAATAAGTAATAATAAAAAATACATTTTAGTTCGTTATTATGGGGGGGGGGGACAGCTTAATTGCATGTATTGTATAAAAGATGCTGCCAAATATAGCAACACTGTTATTATTGGCACCAGTAAAACCTTGTTTCAGCTGTAACATATATTCCTTGAAATTTAGATGTGCAAAGTAAGAACCATTTATTTTACTAATCAGTGTTTAAGCTGCTTAATGCAAATCACATATTGGTAATCATTTCTGGATTTGGCAGTTTTTCCTGGGCTCTGAACCATCACATTTTGATGCTGATGGCTGCATCATGTCTCTTACTAAATGAAATGTTTGGGTTTCGCTACTAACTTTCACTAGCAATTAGCCAAAAGAACTTCAAGTTTTACATTTGCAGCTTATATTCTGATAATATAAATGTTTATGAAAATTATACCTTTTGTGAGCATTGTACACCTAATCTTCTGTTCCAAATCACAGCTCACTCGCCACTACAATACAGAAGGTTCTTTGAATTCAGCTTTGAACATGAATTCCAATCTTTGGCATACAATATAGTTATGCACTGAACCTAGAAAAAAATAGTCACTGCATTTTTTTCTTAAGGGCTTCAGAGTTCAGATGTGCAATGGTATGTTTCTACATTTATCACCATGGAACTGAAGAAATATATATTTTTGCAGCCCTCTCCCAAACTGCAGGGGCATACCTTTAGTTTTCCTGCCAGAGTGCATGCTGCTGCTGGTTCTTTTCTTCACGGCCACCACTGCATGAGCATGCTTCCCATCTCTGAGGACTGCAACTATGGGGACCGAGAAGCATCAGAGAAAGCTTCTTTTCTTTATGCCTAGCAGTGCATAGAGTCTGGGTACCAGAGTGACTGAGCTGCCACCAGCTAGGGACCAAAGCAGAAAGAAAAAGATTTGGCTCCCTGACATGGAACCAACAGCAGGTAAAACAGTGGGAGCTACGAACAGTAAGCAGAATGCTCCAAGAGCTCACGGACGCTCATGAAATTCTGCCCTACCCCACTGGCTGGGCAAAGGGTCAGGCAACATTGCATACTGACCAGAACATTATTTGGAGCTCCTGGTACACAGGAAAATGGCCAGATGCCACACTGAGGGACAGAAGTTTAGAAATAATATATAGTAGTTTGCACCAGTGGGCATGGACGACAGATAGAAAATGAACAAACAGAAACATAGAAACATAGACACTGCAGGCAGATATAGACCAAGGGCTCAAATCGTGCCAAGCCCTGCATCATCTGCAATGTTTGGCACAGCTGCACCAATGCCCATTTACGCAATGCAGCCTGATTCAGGAAGGGCTGGTGCATTTGAAACCTTTCCTACATTTTACAGCAGCTTGTGCCAAAGGTTTGGCGCAAGCCCCATAAAATGCATTCCCCTTGTATGCAAAGTTAGACCAGGGGGAGCTGGTCTAAATTGCAGCATCTGGCATACCCAATTGTGAATCGCAATTGGTGCCAAATGTGTGCCACAAGCCCCCCGCTCTGTCTGTTTGGCACACCTGGGACTTGCGGCAGATGCAACCCTTCCTGAATTGGGCCCCAAGAATCCATTAGATCTACCCATAAAGATTTTTTTTACCTATCTCTCTGATCTACTATATGAAAGAGGTTTAACCACAATGTCTCCCCCCAAACCCTGCCCTCATCTCCCAGACCCCCACCCACTTCTGTTGCTGCTCCTTTTAGTATTATCAGCCCTGTATTCCAGTCCAACCTCATTATCTGAATCAACTGGTAATCCCTGGCCCCATGACTTCTGCAGGCAATCTGTTCCATGGTTCCATCACCCACTCAGTGAAGCAGAACTTCCTCATGTCCCTCTTGAAGTTTCCACCGACCTGGCTCCATGTGTGTTCTCTCAGGGCTGCATTGCTGTTTCTAGAGAACAGGGCCACACTGTCCTCTCGATGAAGTCCCCTGAGAAACATATGCTTCTCTATCCTGGTGCCCCTCTTCCTTCTGGACTCCAGCGAGAACATGTTAAGGGCCTTCATCTGTTCCTCATAGGATCTGCCCAGTGGGCCCTGAATAATTTTGCTGACACTGCACTGCACACAGGGGTGGTTCAAACAACTTTGATGTGGAGGACCAAATATTTTTAACAAATGGTGAAGGATCTGGAGGCTGCCTAGGCTCCACCCCCCCAAATGATGTATTTTTTAAAGTGTTGTGGTGCATTTTAGTGTTTTTTTCACAGTATTTTTTAATGAAGTACAACCCAGGTCATGGGTTAAATTTTATTGAAAAACATTTCCTGGAAGAACACAGAAATATACTACAGCAGATCAAAAAACATTTTCACGGTCCATAGGGGGCGGTTGGGAAAATGTTGCAAAAGAAAAGAAGAAGCCTGTCCAGCACTACTACAAAAGTGGTCAAACTTTCGGTGCCCGATGGACTAGCAAATGTAAAAAGGCATTCAGAGAGATAATCAAGCACCTGAATGAGGCACCTGTCTTAGCCTTTGTTACCCCAGCCAAGGTATACACTCTTTACATTGATGCCAGCATGGAAGCGATTTTATACTGCACCAATAACATGTGAGTGGGATGAGACATGTCGCTTTCACCAGCTGCAGCTTAAATCCATCTGAAAATAAAACTGCCCAGTCTTAAAATTTGAACTCCTAACACTAAAGACACAGAGGGAGGTCAGGTGCCTACCTAGTGCCGTGGCCCATAGGGATAGGAAGCATATCTTATGGATCACTAAGGTAGTAGGAAGGAAGGAAGGAAGGAGGGAGGGAGCTGAATGTCATTGTTCACCGGGGGAGAAATTACCTGGCTATGGATGGGACAAGGACAGTGCAGGGGGAGTTTAGAGAGCTGGGAAGGAGTTTTAGATAGGTAGCATGCTGTGTAGCTTTTATAGAGGTGCTGCCTGTCTACAATAGGGGGAAGACTCATGGTTGAAGGAGTGGTGCAGAGAGGAGGACTACGGCTACACTGGGAACTGTTTGTTTTGTTTATTTAAAATCTGGTAAATCCATGGGCCAAAGGCATGTTTTTGTAGGCAACCAGGGTCACAATCATTCTTAAATAGATATAACAAGCAATCAGAAAAAACAAAATATCAAACATTCCAACTACAGTCACATAGACTAATTAAAACATTTACATAGACTCCTGGGAAAAAAGATACTTTCTTAAGGTATTTCTAAAGCTATATAGACATTAAAATAATCAGTTGCAAAAGAAATAGTATTAAAGAATAGTGGCAGATTACAAAACATTGTCCTTTGCCCCACAGATGTTTTCATTCTCAGAACACTGAAATATTGATGTACAGAAAGGCGAGTTACTACAGTACTTTTGTGTGTTCTGAAAATAGAGTGAAAAAAAATCAGGTACCTTTTTTTGTAATCAACTTTTTTTCTAAGATCCCCAATTGGAGCTGGTATGTTAGATCCAGGGAGTGCCATCCTACTTGATTTAATAAGACACAATGGTGTATTCTAAACGGCAGCTGTGTTACAAAATGTGCAGTTTGATCCAAAAGTGTTTTCACCCTATTTAATAAGCCATCCCTGCAGTACAATAAAATAAAATTCCATAATCTATGACCAGAATTAAGAAACTCTGTGAGGGAAGCAATCTTGTCAATGATAATAACAAAGAATGTAGCCTATAAAGGGCCTCTAACCTTTGATGCATCACTCTGATCATATGGGCTATATGGGATTCATGTCATGCAATCATGTACCACTACACCAAGATATCTAAAGGTATTAACCTGCTCTATTGCCCCACCACTAATTGTGTGGAGCGAGAGAACAGGTTCCACTCCAATTTTCCCTTTACAACTACAGAAGACCATTGATTTGGTTTTTGTTTCATTCAAAACCAGTTTATTTGTAATAAACCAGTTCTGAATAGCTTCAAATTCAAAAGCCAAGTTATTTTGGTCAGTCTTAAGACAAGCTCCACTCATAAGGACCACTGTGTCATCTGTGTATAAAAATATATGTGAAGTGGAACAAGTAGAAGGTAAAGTGTTTAAAAAAAAGACTAAGCAATAAAGGACCCAAAATCAAACCTTGTGGGACACCCAGTGATACAGGGAAGGGGGGAACAAATTCCATCAATTTTTGTAGCCTGTGTTCAGTGATGAAGATAATTCTGACACCGGCCAACTACCAATTTGGACATACCATGTTTCAAGAGGGATAATAAATGCAGTTTATGGTTAACCAGATCAAAGGCCTTGGTGAGGTCTACGAACACCACGACCGTGAAGAGACCTTTGTTTAGGGCCTTATGGACTGTGTTTGTGAACCCATTACCAAGGCACTATGTACTATATCCTGGTATAAATCCATGTTGTGCAGGTGTCAGAACCTTGTTCTTTAGTAAATAGTCAATCTTTTTGTCAAAAACTATGCACTCCAAGACCTTTGACAAAGACGCCAATAAAGAAATAGGGTGATAATTTTTCACACTTGCTATGTCACCCGACTTAAAGACCAGGACTACAATGGCACCCTTCCATATTTCTGGGAAGGAAGAAAAATAAAGTGATAAATTGAAAATAACAGTTAAAGGAAACATGAGATATCCACAGTGATCTTCAAGGGCCGAAAACCTACACTGTCCACTCCCACTGCTGGTCTAGGATCAAGCTTTAAAAGGTAGGTCAAAACTTCATCCACAGTTAAGGATCTGAAGTAAAACTTTAGGTGGGATAGCCCAGTTTGTACATCAGCCATTTCCAGGGTGGTACTAATATCCTCTGTTAACTCACATAGAACACAACTAGATAAGTCTGAAAAAAAACCCCATTAAATTCCTAGGCTATGGCTGAAAGCTCATTCAGTATACCTGTATATTCAGTATCAATCAATCAATCAATCAAAATCTTTATTTATTCAGGCGAACATCATTGAGCATAACTCATTTACAAGATGGACCTGAGTGGTCATAACAAAAAAGGTTACAGAGTGTATACAAAAAACATGATATTGAAATAGCACAAATACAAACATTTATGAGTGAGATAGATATACAATTATTTACATATATACAAGGCAAAGGACAGTAAACCAAAAACCTAATAAAGGTGAGAAACAAACAGTCTGGTGGGGATAAGGCTTCGATAATGGTACATGGGTGGGCAAATATGTTTGTGGTTTGATGTGGAAAGGACCAGAGCAACGATAGAAGAATAGGGATAAGATTTAGAAGGGGTGGGGAGAGAGAGGTGTGGGGTGTGGGAGGACTAGGCCTTATGGAAGCAATTGCATGAATAGGATTAGGCTGGTGTACAGCTTTTTGAAGGATGTAAGGGGATCAGTGTTTCCATTTTCAATGTCTTTTGGATAGAATTCCAGATAAGTGCCAGGGAATAACTGATTGCAGCTCTTCCATACCGGGTGCAGGTGATAGGAATCTTCAGCAGGATCAGTTTGTTGATCCTCAAGGTGTAGGGCCTGGATGTGATCTGGTTGAAGCAATCAGAGATGTAGGAAGGAGTTTGTTTGTCAGAGCTTTGTAGATCCAGATAGCAGCATTTTTCTTCTTCTATGTTGCAGGGATGTCCAGCTGACTGCATTGTAGAGAAAGCAATGATGGGTGCTAGAGGGAAGGTCAGTAATGAATCTAATAGCTCTATGATACAGGGTGTCTAGTTTGTTTAGTTGGGACAGGGAGCAATGACCGTAGAGGAAGTCAGCATAATCAATGAGGGACATGAATGGTGCAAGGATTAATCTTTGTTTGGAATCTTTGGTCAGGTAGTGTTTGATTCTATAGAATAGACCAAGTCTTTGTCTTAGTTTTTTCAGGAGCTCTTCAACGTGGGTAGTATAGTCTAGTTTATTGTCTATCCATACTCCTAGGTATTTGAATTTGTCAACATATTCCAGATTTTCACAAGGATGGTAGAGAGTTGTGGGAGGGTGAATGATGGGATAGTGGAAGAACAGTTCTTGTGGGCAAAGAACATAGCTTTGGTTTTCTTAGCATTTAGTAATAATTTCTTTTAATAGGTTATGCTGGAGGAGGAGAATTGAGACTGTAGGAGCTCACAGGCTTTTGATGGTGAGGATCGCTCACATAAAGTACAGTGTCATCTGCAAAGGTGGATATTAGAAGAGAGAGATTGGAGTCAATATTGTTGATGTAAATGGCAAAAGGATGGGACCCAGGATGGAGCCTTGCGGTACACCTCTTAGGAGTGGCTTAGGGTGAAAGATCACCATCATTCTTTACCAGTTGTAGCCTTCAGAGAGATAGCATCTGAACCATTTAATAGAGAGTGAGTCAAGGCCTATGGAGTTTAGTGAGGTGATTAGAAGATCATGATCCACAGTGTCAAAGGCTTTGCTTAGATCCAGAAACACAGCACAGGTATTATTCTTTTTGTCAAGGGCAGTCTGCCAGTCATTTGTGACTTTTGCTAGAGCAGAGATGGTGCTATGCATTGATCTAAACCAGATTGAGCTGGATTTAGGAGATTGTTGTATCAAGGTAGGCAGTTAACTGAGAGTTTACCAGCTTCTCAAGCATCTTGGATAGTATTGGTAAGATTGAGATGGGCCTGTAATTATTGAGGTCCATGGGATCACCTGCTTAAGTAGAGGAAACACTTGAGCTGTTTTCCATATTGAGGGATAGTACCAGTGACTAGTGATAGATTGAAGAGATGGGTGAGGGGCGGTTAAGGCATACAGTGCTACTTTTAGAAAGTAGGGATCCAGGAGTCTGCACCTCGCTTTTGGTGGTATCTAGTTGGAGTAGGAGTCTCTACTTCTTTAAACAATATTGGTTTGAATGAGAATGTGGAAGCAACCTTTTGATTCTCAGTAGATTGTAGGTTTAGAGATGATCTTAATAGGTTTGCAGGAGAGGAGTTGAAAGCCAGGCCAGCTGTAGTGAAATGGTCATTGAAGGCATTCAAGATATTTTGCTTGTCGGTGATTTCAATATTATTTAATTGAATTTTGGATGGTAAGACAGGGTAGAGGTTTGACCTAGGATGCCCTTTATGGTACCCCAGAACCTGGAAGGGTTGTTATAGGAGGCATCTAGTTCAGCTGTGTAGAAGGTTGCCTTGGCTTTTCTTACTTGTTTTGTGCAGGAGTTTCTGGCTTTTCTGAATTGGAGCCAGTCATTTGGGTCCTTTGTCTTTCTTGTCCTTTTCAGAGTTTGTCTCCTGGCAAGCAGTCTTGGATTTAAGGTCGGCAGAGAACCAGCGACAGGATTTGAGTTTGGTTCTGACACTGGTGAGGGTGCATGTGAATTGAGGGCACATATGATTATATCATTTAGGATTTGAAGAGCTGACTCTATTGAGGCTGTGAGATAGAATTCTTGCCAGCGTGTGGTGTGGCACAGATCATGGAGATATTCTGTAATGTTAAAGTTCTTTTTGACCTTCAGTGGGAGGAATTTTGCAGGATTGGGTGGCTTGATTGTTGATCTAATGGCAGCTATGGGGCAGTGGTCACTTATGTCACTGAAGTACTCCTGCATAGGGATAATGATGAGGTTTATTTACCAATATAATATCCAGGAGTGTGCTGTTGAGAGTATTCTTTGGGTTGATCCTTGTTGGTTCTTTGATTAATTGAGAGAAACCATAGGTGTCACAGAAGGTTACCAGGGTGCAGATGCATTAGTCAGCCAGTTTAAGTTCATGTCTCCTAAGATGATGGTGTCTTCAGGGCCCAGATTAAGTATGGATCCTAAATGGGATAGGAGTTTGAGGCCTGCAGAGGGGCCTATAGCAACCAACCAGTTGAAAAGGAAGATGTGTCGGGAAGGGTTATTTTAATAGACAAGCATTGAATTCCTTTGGTTGAGATGTGGAATTGAGGCAGGATGCAGAGATATTTGCTTTGACATAGATGGCAACCCACCGCCCCTGGATGAGCGGTCCAGATCTGAAGAGCTGATAGTTGGGAAGGTTTATTTCACTATCTTTGTTGCAGATTTGAGCCAAGTTTCAGATATAACCAGACAGTCCGGTAGGGTGTGTGCAACCCAGGCCTGTATTGATGAGAACTTTTTTAGGAGGCTGCAGGCATTGAAGTGAAGAAAACTCAATCCATTTATGGAGGTTAGGTCAGTTGGAGAGATCGAGCTTTCAGTGGGTCCAGGGTTGATTTCACAGTGCCAACACAGACCAGCAGAAAGAAGATTAACTTGATGAGGGCACCAAGTGATAGGAGTAGTGAGCAGTCAGGGAGTTTTTTCTTCTTTCTTGGGATCCAATATATAGTGGCTGATGATCCTGCTGCGTGGTTATCGAGATTATCATAGATTGCCAGCTTAATGGACAGGCATAGGGGGTAATTGTAGTGCCAGTATGGTAGCAGGGGGATAGAGGAGTTCCAAACTGGTTGTGAGCCTTTTTTTGGGATTCCCCAAGGATTATTGTGCAGAAATGGTAGTATAAGTATGTATAGTTTAGGGGTATCCATTGGGGACAGTAGAGGGGGGCAGTGTTGAGTGGTCACCCTAAGCACCTTGGTATGGGTTCCAACAGTTATCTCATCTGGATCTAAGGAAGGTGAGAAGCAAAGCAGAAGTAGGTGTAGTAGCATGGTGGAGGGTAGGAGGGTTAAAGAAAGTAAAGATGATGTGAAGAGAATGAGCTCGGGAATTGGCTGGGAGAATAGCTATGGTGAGGGATGAGATTTGGCGGGAAGGTGTGTATAAAGAAACACCCTGAGGGGGTGGGGGCGGGCAAAAATTTTGCGGCTTTCCCGTACCTTTCTGTCTTTCTCCCCCGGCCTCCTGGTTCCCTTTTCGTCTAAGCGGTGGCCGCCCGCCCGTATACCACATACTGGTATGGTTAAACTTTTAGGAGTAAAGTTAGATTTCTTCCCCATGAGTTAATTAATTAAATCCCAGTTGGCTGATATATTTTTGCCTTTGAATTGTTTCTGTTTTTCTATAAAGAATTTATGCTTTAGGTTTCTGATCATAGTTTTACACTTATTGCAGGCTGTCCCATAGGCTGCTAAGGTTGTGGTGTCTAAGGTTTTTCTATACGTT
The DNA here is from genome assembly GCA_016271365.2 of Neoceratodus forsteri. Classification (NCBI taxonomy): domain Eukaryota; kingdom Metazoa; phylum Chordata; order Ceratodontiformes; family Ceratodontidae; genus Neoceratodus; species Neoceratodus forsteri. The sequence continues at coordinate 277,674,089 of CM057455.1, read as the reverse complement.
TTCCATTTTTTGTCTCAATCTCTCATATATTCTAACAGTTCCTGAGTCACCCATTGTTGCTTTTTTCCCATTATATATAATTTTTCAGTGGAACAAATTTATTGCAGACAGTATTAAAGTGATCACAAAATAACTTGTATGCCTTATTTACATCAGTTTCATGGTCAAAAAATGTCCAATCCACAGAAGATATGGCAGCCCTGAATTTTTCAGTATCCAATTTCTTTAAATTGCGTGTATACTAGTTGTATACAGGAGGTACCAATTTCTTTTTTGCACACCAACAACAATATACTGGGCTGTGATCACTAATACTGTCTGCAAAAACACCTGACTGTAGAATTTTGTAAGTGTCTGAGACCAAGCTCCAATCAAGCACAGCCGAATAGCCTGTTTTATAATGTACTGTATATACTCGCGTATAAGCCGAGATTTTTATACCAGAATAAATGTTGCGCTTTTCGAGTCTTGGTTTATACGTGGGTCAAAGCAATCAAGCAATTAGTGATAGAGTTTCAGGTGCTTTTCTCAATGTGCTGTCCATTGCTAGAAGTGTCACTACCGGTAACTATGCATCATCTTTTGTCAGTTACAGTGGAGATGAGTGTGAAAAGATAATGCAGCTTATATAATGCAGCATTCAAGCTGTGTGCTGTTCAGTGTGCAGAGGCAATCAATAACTCTGTTGCTGCTTGGCAATACACGGTCAATGAGAAGCAGGTCAGAGAGTGGCGCAAGCAACAGTTGGCATTAGCTGAAATGCCAAAGTCAAAGCGCACCTGCCGAGGAGACTGTGCAGCATTTAACCCACTGGAGGCTGACCTTAACAGCTGGGTGTTACAATGCCGAGAAAGCGGCTATATCCTAACCAGGCTGGCAATTCATAGAGGGCTCTGAAGATGGTCAAGGACCTGAAGTATCAATGTGCAGGTGTGGATTCTTTCCTCGCATCTGCCGGGTGGTGCTCCAGATTCATAGAGCGCCATGGATTGACACTGCACCACAGAGCCAAAATATCACAAAAGCTTCCACTAGACCTCGAAGTTAAGGTGGATAGCTTTCAGTGTTACGTGTTAAAAATGTGCACACAGTATGCATATGACCTAAGACAGATCAGAAATATGGATTGAACACCCATGTCATTTGACCTACCATCCAATCGAACTGTCAATCCTATGGGCAGCAAGACAGTTCTAATACGCACCACTGGGCATGAAAAGACCCACTTTATGGTCGTTTTGTCCTGTCTTGCCGATGGGACAAAGTTTAAGCCCCTTGTTTTTAAAAGGAAAACCCTACCTAAAAAAATGACTTTTCCATCTGGCAACCTTGTCTGTCCTCACTCAAAGGGATGGATGGATGAGACACTTGTTCAAGTGTGGCTTTAAAAATTCTGGCACACACGTCCTGGTCGAAACTTTTAAGGGAGCACTTAAAACATATCTTTTTAAACAAGCATATAATGATTTTTAAATATCATTAGTGTGGTTAATTTTATTGTTTTTATTAATATTGTCTTATTATGTGATGTATAGGTGCCTTGGTTTTTAGAAAGGCGCCTTTTTATAAATAAAGTTTTGATTGATTGATTGATTGGTACTCTGCACTCTAAGTGCTCATTTCTTGTGTGGGATATGTTCCGTGCACATCTGACAGATCCCGTTAAGAAATGTGCCAAAAAATTAAAAAGTGACATGTGTGTGATCCCTGGAGGTCTCACTTCCATCCTTCAGCCACTAGATGTTTGTTTAAACAAACCATTTAAGGACAGGGTGAGAAAGAAATGGGGCCAGTGGATATGCTCAGGGGCTGGAGGGGTCACGAAAGCTGGCAATCTCAAAAGACCAGAGCTTCATGTCATTTGGGAATGGATTGTTGCGGCTTGGGAATCAGTACCCAAAGAGATTGTGAAAAAGTCCTTTTCAAAGTGCAGAATCAGCAACAGCATGGATGGGACTGAGGATGATGCCCTGTATGAGGAGGATGAGGGGGAGATAGAAGGAGCAGTAGATGAGGACGAGGTACTTGACGTTATGACATCTGACTTGGTGACAGAGGAGTATCTAGCAAAGAATATGCATGATTTGGGTATTTCCAATAATGAGCTGGTAGAAGAGCATGAGGCCAATGATTGAAATGCTGTGAGTCGGCAAAGATAATAATGGTATATCAGACTTCTTCTCTTGCGTAAGTGCAATGACAGTAGCACTAAGATTACACTCCTTTGCTCAGTTGCGCATTTTGTGGTTTGCTGTGATTTACTGTATGCTTTACGATTTAAATTCACTGATAGAGAAATAAATTCTTGCAAAGCACTAATTGCATTGTGTGTGTGTGTTCTTGTCCATTACCAAGCTGTAACCATTTATTAGAAATATGCCTTGGCTTATATGTGGGTCATTGTGTTTTCCCGGAAGTACACAGCTGGTTTGAGGGGGGTCGGCTTATACATGGATTGGATTATATGCAGGTATATATGGTACCCTAGTTAGGGTCTCAATAATTTGTGTTAGTGGGGGCCCACCTGGGGTGATGAGAGCCTACACAGAGGTGATGGCTTGCATCCATCCAGGAGGGGATCCACGGTTCTCAGTGGACAGTTTAAACATTACTTTGATGAACATTTAAACTAGCTGGGGGGGGGTGAAAGAAAAAAGGGGAGGCAGAAACTGCCTCCCCCACTGGCTGAGATAGTAAGTAGGGAGATCCCAAGGGGCGAGAGTCCCACCACTGTGCAAGTTGATCAAGGCCGGAGTGGGTTAGCAAAGGAGGAAGGGGAAAAACAAAGTGGTCAGAAGAGAAAAGGGAGGAAGGGGGAACTTAAGGAGAAAGGGGGAAGCGATAAGAATAGAACTAACAAAATCTGGAAGACATCATGTGTGCTAATGTTAGAAGTCTGAGAAATAAGATCCCAGTCCTACAGGCCATCATGGCGGAGGGTAACCTGGATATAGTGGCCATTACTGAGTCATAGTACGCTGGCAGCCATGACTGGGACATGGTCATACCAGGCTACACAATGTTCAGAAGGGACAGGGTAGGAAGGATTGGGGCAATAATGGTGCTTTATGTGAAGGAGACCATAAAAGCAACAGAAATATAGGGCATTCATGGAGGGGGGGCAGAGATGTTGTAGGTCACTCTTGAGTTGGAAAACAACCACTATTTGAACAGGTGTGATCTACAGGCCTCTGCTCTGGCATGGGGGGGGACTTAGATAAAGAAACATTGCAAACAATTGGCAAATAGTGGAAAAGGGGAAGGTGTTGCTGGTGGGGAACTTCAATCTGTCGGTTGTAGATTGAAGCCTCCCTGCTGCAGCTTCAGCTAGAAACAGAGACATCCTGGACTCACTGCAGGGGGTCCTCAGGCAACTAGTCAATGAACCCACTCGGAATGGGGCAATACTGGACCTGCTGCTTATTAACATGGACAGCGTTGCAGACATCAGGGTGGGAAGCCATCTGGGGACCAGTGATCATCGTACAGTGTGGTTTAACATAAGGACAGCTGCAGAATCCAACCACACAATGGTGAGAGTCCTAGACTTCAGAAGGGCTGGTTTTACTAAGATGAGTAAATGCCTCAGGAATGGTCTGGCAGGGGGAGATGACCTGGGGGATGGAGGAAAAGTGGGCCAGACTAAAAGAGGACATAGTGAAGGCAGCAAACCATATGTTAAGCAGATAAACAAAAGTAAAAGAAAGAGAAAACCACTATGGTTTTCAAAGGAGGTAGCCGAAAAGGTGAAGGCTAAGAGAGTAGCATTCAGAGGGTATAAGGAGACCCGGAGAGAGGAGGATAGGGAAGTGTAACAGGGAAAACAGAGGGAGGTAAGCAAAGCAGTAAGGAGTGCAAAGGTGCAAACTAAGGAAAGAACAGCTCAGAGAGCATCAAAAGGGGACAAGACATTTTCTTTAGGTATATTAGCAAAAAAAAGGAAAACAAAGGGAGGGACTGTACAGTTAAAGAGGGAGAGGGGTGACTCAATGGAGAGGGGATCAAGAAAAAGCAAACATCTTAAACAAATATTTCTGCTCAGTGTTTACAGTAGAAGGGGAAGGGGGGGCACACAAGGGCACCAGGAACTTTGCTGGGAGGGAAATGGCCACTTGTCCATTTCTTGAGGAGAGAGTGCAGAAGGCACTCGCTAACCTGAAGGTGGACAAGGACGTGGTCTCAGATGAGGCACACCAAAGGGTACTGAGGGAGTTTAGGGAGGTACTACATGCATGTCTGACAGATCTGTTTAACAGATCACTGGAGACTGGCATGGTCCTGGAGGACTGGAGAAGGGCAAATGTAGTTCCACTGCACAACAATGGTATCAAGTAACAGGCTGGCAATTATAGGTCCACCAGCCTGACATCGGTGGTGGGTAAGTTAATGCAAACACTACTAAAGGAAAGGACTGTGGAATATATTGTAGCCAATGGATTACAGTACCCACGGTAGCATGGTTTCACAGAGGGAAGGTCATGCCAGACAAATACGATGGATTTCTTTCACAGGGTGACCAAGGAGTTGGATCAGGGTGGAGCGGTGGACGTAGCCTGCCTGGACTTCAGCAAGGGTTTCAACACCATTTCACGTAGGAGACTTGTAAACAAGTTGGGTAACTTAGGGGTGGGTAATAAGGTGGTAACCTGGGTAAGAAACTGGTTTTACCAGATAGGACACAGAAGGTAGTGATAAATGAACTTTGCTCTGAAGAAAGGTTGACCAGCAGGGTACCTCAGTTATCTGTGCTGGGACCAGTCCTCTTCAATGTCTTTATAAATGACATAGCGGAGGAACTGGAAGGGAAGGTTTGCCTCTTTGCAGATGACACCAAGATCTGCAGTAGAAAGGACACTATGGGGGTGTGTGGTAAGGATGGGAAGTAATTTGAGAAGAATAGAAGAGTGGTCAAGGGTATGGCAGCTAGGTTATAATGCAAAAAAGTCCAAAATAATGCACGTAGGCCATTGAAACCCAGAAACCAAGTACAAAATGGGTGGAATGATACTGACAGAGACCAAGCAGGAAAGAGACCTAGGAATAATCATATCAGATGACCTAAAGATGGCCAGACAGTGAGACACAGCAGTCGGAAGGGCCAATTGGATCATGGGGTGCATGGGAAAGGGTATCGCCAGCAGGAAGAGGGAGGCAGTACTGTCCCTGTATGGCTCGCTGGTAAGATCCCACATTGAGTACTGTGTCCAGTTCTGGAGACCACATCTCAGGCAGGACATAGAAAGAATGGAGGTGGCCAAGAGGAGGGATATCAAAATGGTGCAGGGTCTGCATCAAAAGCCCTATGACAAGAGGATGAAGGAGCTAAACAGGTACTCCCTGGAGGAGGGGATATGATAGAGACCTTTAAATACCTCATGGGGTAAATAAGGTACTGGAGGGGGTGTTTTCAGAGGCAAAGGTGCTCTAGAACAAGAGGGCATGATATGAAGCAGGAGGGGGGTAAATTTAGGAGGGATGTGAGGAAGTACTTCTTCACAGAAAGGGTAGTATATACCTGAAGCAGCCTTCCAGTGGAGGTGGTAAGGGAAAAAACAGTGGTGGGATTCAAAAATGCTTGGGTCAGGCACAAGGAAATTGTAGGGATGGGGGGGGCAGATTGCACAGTAGTTCAATTAAAGTCTGCAGCAAAAAATGAAGGTTGACAAGAATGAACAGACTTGGTGGGCCTTGAGGCCCCTATCTGCTGTCACATTCTGTTTCTACGTTTCTATGTAAAGTGGGCAGTGGTGCATCAATTCCATGATTATCTCTACTGACCCCGGTTTGAGGTACTGACTGACAACAATCCACTCATGGGTATGCTGACTACTGCTAAGTTGGGCACTAATGGGCATAGATGCATCTCAGCTTTGTTTAGTTACACATTCTACCTCCAGGATCAGCCATGTTGTAACAACATTGCTGTCAATGTTCTGTCCAGATTCCCTCATCACAGACTGCCAACAGAGGTGCCATGAACAGATATCTCTGAGAATGGAGTACAAGCAATATGCCAACAAATAGTGCCTTACAGCCAGGTGGTCTACCCCTACAAACCTGAATGGCGTTGTGGACTTGCTTGGAGTTCACCTCAATGCTCTACCTGAGGTGTATTCCTAATCTGAAATATTGAACTAGGCCTTACCAACTGCTTTTTCACACTGCCTTGCCACTTTGAGGTCATCAGATATAACCCAAAAGGTCCTGTTCCTGCTTAGGGACTGTCATTACCTCCCCCATCCTATACTCATCTCTTGGGTTCCTGTGTCCTATTTGCCTGATTTTACACTTCTTGGCATTGAATCCCAGTTGCTGTGCTCTTGACCACTGCTCAAGTTTCCCGAGATCTGTGTGCATTCTTTCCATTCCCTCCTGAGTAGCTACCCTGTTACGGATTTTGGCGTTATCCACAAAAAGGCATCTGTAATGTCTCTTATGAAGACACTGAAGAGGATCTGTCTCAGTACTGAGCATTGCAGCACCCTGCCAGTCACTCTCCTATCATTAGAGTGAGTGCCATTAACCACTGCCTTATGTCTCCTATCTGTTAACCAGTTCCTGACCCAGTTCATCACTTTGGATCCCACCCTTAGGCTGCTAAATATCTTTATCAGTCTTCTATGCTGCACAGCATCAATGTCCAGATAGGCCACATCCACTGCCCTCCCCTGATCTATTTCTCTAGTCACCCGCATGACAAAATCAATCAGATTAATCTGGCATGGCCTCCCCCAAGAATCCATGTTGCCTGTGGTCCTGCGGCCCATTGGTTTCAACATACTCTACAACTTCTCCTATAACTGGGTTTCTATTAATATCGCCACCACTGTCATGAGACTGACTGGCCTATAATTGCTATCCTCCGTCAGCTGCTGCTATTATACAGAGGGAGCACTTCTGCTCTCTTCCAGTCCTCTGGAATCATGCCTGTTTCCAGAGAACTGTTGAATAAGGCTGTCAGTAGGGCAGCTAGCACCTCCCTGAGTTTCTTGAGTATCCTTGGGTGTATCCACTTTGGTCCCATAGCGTTAGTGTATGTAAGTTGCACAATATCAGCTCCTGGCCATATTATGATTTATCCTTATTTACTTCCCTATGATTAATTTTATGATTCAATAAATATACTCTAATTTGTGTGCACTAATGTATTTATTAGGCAAAAAATAATATTAAAATATTTTACAATTTTGTATGAAACTTTGCTTTCACAACGTTTTTTTTTTGTGTGACCTCAACATATTTATTTTAGTTTTTGTTGACCGGGAAAAAGAAGCCTAGGCAATTCTGTCTATTTTCAGCCTTGTCGGGGGGGGGGGGGTGGCATATGGATGCAAACTGACAAACTGAACCAGATTATACTGTTAGTGGTAGTTTGGTGAACCATTAAGGATGTCATAAGGCTGCATCCTCCAAGTCGGTACAGATCTGTGCTGACTGCACTAGGAGGAGGATGCTCACCCAGAGCCCGGCCTGTAAGGCATAGGTAGCATATAGAGCCAGTATTATTTCTGCTACAGCTTAAACTTTTACTGTGCTTAGCAAAGTGGTAAGTTTTTTTGACCACAACATATAACACGGCGCAGCTTGATCCATATTTAAAGTCTGCAGACACACTCAAAAGCCCACGTCGAGCTGCAAGTTTTTTTTTCTGTTTTCGGTTCATTTGCTTCATTCCCTGTTTTCTCTCATTTTATGTCCTTTTTTCTTTTTGTCAAAGATAAAAAATTCATTTGCACAAGGGATTTTGGAGACTCGTCAGTTCATTTGTATTAAAGTTGTTGCTAGAAAGGGAACTTCTAAGATTTGGGGAATATAATTTAGTTCTTTATCACAAGGATTTTTTTGACAAACGCTAAATTTATATGACTTGCACTCATTTTGGATTTTAGTTATTTGCAGTGTTTTATTTTTATTACATTTTTTTTGAGAACTATTTGATATTACCAGCTCTTACCAAAGTGGAAAGCCAATAACTGAAGAGCAACATGTGTCTCCACAACATTGCACTATGACCCCTTTCCCTTGGAAGAGACATTTAAAAATAGAGAGACGATTCCAGCTGGACTCAAAGTGGTTTGACCTAGTTTATAGGGTGAAGGACAGTAGTATATGCAGCTGTTTTAAATAATTTAAATAATTACACATGTTTTGTTTTGTTCAGTTCTATATGTATTTATTTGTTTAGTTGGTAACCGGATAGGTACACGGGTCCCAGGGACCATTTTCAAGTATGACCCCTGTACTGTACATTTCCTGCTGTATTTTCTATGTAACCCCCAGGTCACATCTGGAAACGAGCAGCCCTCGCTCAGCATGCCTGCCTGGTTGATCTCTTAAATAAATAAATACGACACAGGCCATAAAGATAGCACATACGGCACAAGAGAAGCAACTTAACTTGAGCAATATAAACATACAATGACAATGAAATACACAAATACTATACATGAAGGTCCTGCAATACTTTGAGCAAGACAGACATGCAGTACAAGAGAATATAATACACAACAGTTCAGCAATACAATGTGCAGGTGTAAAACAGAAAAAAAAATAATAGGTGCATTGTTTATGAGGTTCAACAAGCAGTTACACAGGTAAAATAGTGTGCAGTGGCAGTGAAAAGCAGGTAGAAATCATCTTTGTCAGAGCAAACAACAGTATGTAGGTGAGGATGGGGATGCAACACAGTCAACAGCTGAGGAATTGAAACTCAGCGAGTGGCAGGAGAAAAGGGGTTCTCGGTCAAAGCCACCTTTCAATAACAGCATGGTCAAAGTAAGTGCAGAGAACACAGCGGGAGTAATAACAGTGCTGATAAAAAAAACAGCAACCATAGAGACAGCACTGCAACTGGTGGTGGGTCAATGTAGAGTATGCATGAGAAACATAACCTGAGCGGGGGGGGGGGGGATGTGTGTTGGGCATTAGAGATGGAGTAAGTAAGTAGAAGTTTCCCAGGTCTGGGGAAGCTGCGTGAAGCTCCACAAAGTGTGACTTTTTGGCACTTCACACAAACTTCACAGACAAAGTTTTACTTCACCAAATCTCTAGGGACATGTTTGCACCTCCCACATGGGGGACTTCACCCACAGCACCCCCAGTACTTTATATAATCAACTCTGAGAGGGGGGCAAAACTTGGGGGGGGGATAAGAAAGTTGGGATGGGGTGGATTATGTTTTTAGCAGCAAGGCTGGTGGAGAACCTGCAAGAAGCGGGCACAACTTTGAAAAAAAAAAATTACATGCAGATATTAAACACAGAAACAGGACATGTGGAGATGAGACTTGAACCACTGTCACCTGGAACTGTACTGCCTTTCAAAGCCTGACTCACTGTCCACCGAACAATGAGGGCAGTGCGGTTCAGTACCACACAGCCACAGACTTACAGTATTCGTCGAGTGTGAACAAAGCTACAGGTACAGCGCTGTAATGTCTGTGCTATAGTTTTCCCGTAGCTGTTTTCATTCATTCTCTTTTATCTGCACAGTTTTTACCATACTCTTATTGATTGGTGCTATTGACTGGCTGTCAATCAAAGGCACTCTTTAGTCAAGTAGGGTAAGGGGCCAACCAACATATTCACTCAGACTAAGATCAGGAGGTGCACTTACAGGCTAAGGCAGATAGCAGGGCATTTTTCAGATTGTCTTATGTTATGACAATTATTATACATACTACATGTATGTTTGTATGTATTGTTATTGATCTTTACTGGATTGCCTTTGAAACAAAGTACTTGTTACCAAAAGTTTTTTCCCCTAATAATAAAAGTAAAACTAAATGAAAACATTTCTTGTTTTAGAGATACAGAGAGTCGAAGCCTTTTTCCTGGTTCCTGTGGATATTAACAAAGAGACTCTTGAAACTACCTTATAGTCACTGCCAGACAAAGAGGAACTTCATTCTATTTTATTATTTGCTGTCTCTACTGCAGTAGTTAAGAAAACTACTGTTTTGGTTTTTTTACGCATGTGTTTGCTTATTGGCTAAAGTGGGATAGCCAAAGAAAGCCAGAACAAACAAGCCAGTGAAAAATAAGACTAAAAAGTTGAAACTACTACAAGAAATATTTTAACAGCTCCTGGTGCTAAAAAATATAATTAATTACTTCCAATCCCCTGACAGTTAATGGGAATTGAAAGGGAACAAGAAAGTAATTAAAGGTGCTTTAATCCAGAGGATGACCTTTTCTCCAACATCTAAGAGGATAAGGTCACACAATCCCTTGCTTGATCAAATAGAGGCCCTGGAGGAACCTGATTTAGAAAATAAAGGGGCTGTTGCTTTAAACCATATTAATTCCAATCTGAAACTCTCTGTAGATAGATCTTATACAACAGGACCAGGATTATGCTGCTCAGAGCTTCTAGGGCCAGAAATTACTCATGGTAGCAAAGTTCCAGAGAGGGAATAATACCTATGAATGTACCAGGTAAAAGCCAACTGATAGATTTATATAGCCATTCAAATATTATACCATCCAAGTCCTTAGTATTACAAGAAGGTGAAAGGGAGAAAATTAGCAGACCTGAAAATGTAGGGAAGAAAATCTTGCAGAAATGTTTCTTAAGAATGTTTGGCATAAGCTGGCTGAGTGGTGTGGCAAGCTTAGGCAGGGGGCTTCAACTCCCACACACTGATGACCTGGGTTCAACAACAAAATAGTGTCACTTGGAGGTCAGTCGGGAGAATGAGGATCAAGCATCTGGAAACAGCTGTCCTCTTTTGGGAGGGGGTGCAGAGTGTACCATTGCTTGATCGCCACCTATTGTAGGACAGGCTGCAGAAGAGTGGTTGTCTGCCTGGTTGGCTGGTAGCAGGCTGCTGAGGAGTACCGTGTCTTTACACAGTACATGCGTGCCATAGCACACATGCCTGTCCAGGGAGAAAAGCTGTTGGGAAAATAACTTGGGCAGGAAGGAGAATGGTGGTGTGCTTTGCAGGGTCCTCACCACCCAACAAGACACCCACTCACCCTTGGAGGTTTAAGAGGTAGAAGTAAGTCCTGGGTTGGGTGGATGATGTGGTTGGAGGTAGCTTTTGGATAGGGGCGGCCGAAGTGTCAGGTGGAAAAATAGGAGAAGAAAAAAAAGATTTTAATATATTAATTTATCCACATATTAATAAACTGAATGCACTGTAGATCCTCTCTCAAAGAACCTCCCACCCAAGATATTTCCCATAGAAACATAGAAACATAGACTTTGATGGCAGATAAGGACCGCTTGGCCCATCTAGTCTGCCCATTTCCCTACCTACAGGATAAGCTGCAGATCCTATTTAACCAACAGCCTATTTCTTCCTACCCCCCACAAAAATTGCTTTATGTCTGTCCCATGCATTCCTGAATTCTCCCATAGTTTTAGACCCCACAACCTCCTCAGGAAGGCTGTTCCATGTGTCCACATGAAAAAATACTTCCTCACATTGCCCTTGAGCCGTTCCCCCTCTATCTTCAAATTGTGTCCCCTTATTCTTGCACATCTCTTTTTCTGAAAGATGCTACCCTCTTGGACTTTGTTGATTCCACTGAGGTACTTAAACATTTCTATCATGTCCACCCTCCCTCCTTTCCTCAAGGGTATACATATTAAGCTCCTTTACTCTCTCCTCATATGGCTTCTCTTGTAGACCCTGCACCATTTAGTTGCCCTCATCTGAAATGCCTCCATCCCGTTTATGTCCTTGCGGAGATGGGGTCTCCAGAACTGGATGCAGTACTCCAGATGGGGTCTCACCAACTGTCTGTACAGGGAGATAACAACTTCCTGTTTTCTGATGGTGATGCCTCTCCCTATACATCCCAGTATCCCCCCAGCCCTCCCTACCACCTACTCACATTGCTTGCCAACCTTAAGGTCATCTGATATGATTAGGCCCAGGTCCCTTTCCATTTTTGTTGTTGTTACTACCTTCCCCCCACACTATGTAATCTTCCCTTGGGTTTTTGTTTCCCAGGTGCATTATTTTGCACTTCTTCGCATTGAATCCAAGCTGCCATACTTCTGACCATTCCTCCAACCTTGCCAAGTCCCTTCTCATCCTTTCCATGCCTCTTTGTGTATCAACCCTGTTGCAGATCTTTGTGTCATCTGCAGAGAGCATACTTTCCTCAGTCCCTCTGCAATGCAACTTATAAAGACATTAAAAAGGACTGGACCCAGTACTGAACCCTGCGGTATCCCACTAGTAACCCCTCTTTCTTCAGATTGGACTCCATTTACAATTACCTTCTGTGTCCTGTTGTCCAGCCAATATTTTACCCAGGCTACCACCCTGGGACTCACTCCCAGGCTGGTTAATTTGACTATTAATCTTTTGTGTGGGACCGTGTCAAATGCCTTGCTAAGTCTAGGTAGGATATGTCCACAGCCCCTCCCTGGTCTACTACTTTGGTCACCCAGTCAAAGAAATCAATTAGATTCATCTGACATGACCTTCCCAGTGTGAACGCATGCTGCCTTGGGTCCTGTGCCCCACTGGCCTCTAGGTACTCAACAATTCTTTCCTTCAGAAGTGATTCCATCACTTTCCCTACCACAGAGGTCAAACTGATAGGTCTGTAGTTTCCTGCCTCTGTCTTGGTCCCACTTTTGTGAAGTGGAATCACATCTGCCTTCCTCCAGTCCTCAGGTACCACACAATCCTCCCATGATTTGCTAAAAAGGATAGTCAGTGGTGTCACTAGTTCTCTGCTTAATTCTTTTAGAATTCTGGGTGAATTTCATCTGGCCCCATTGCTTTGTCCACCTTCAGTTTTAGGAGTTCTTTCAGAACCCTTTCTTTTGTGAAAGGACTGGGATCGACCCCCCTATCCAGAGTGCTTCTGTTTAATTGGATTAGGTACCTCCCCCACCTCCTCTTTTCTGAATACTGAACAGAAGTATTCATTTGGTATCCCCGCTTTTTCACTGTCCCTCTCTGCCAACCCACAGTCCATTCTGTTCAGCCTCACTATCCCTCCCTTTGTCTTTCTACACTCCCTGATATACCTATAAAAGGTTTTATCCATCTTCTTAACCAAGTTGGCTATCTTTTCCTCAGTTTGGGCCTTTGCTATTTTGACTACCCTCCCTGCTTCCTTCTGCCTTAACTGGTACAGTTATCTGTCCTGCTCCTTCTGTGTTTCCTTATACTTCCTAAATGCTATCTTTTTCTCCCTAACCTTCACCGCCACCTGTTTTGAGAACCATAGTGGCTTTTTCTTTCATTTTGATTTGTTTATTTGCTTCACACAAAGGCTTGTTGCCTCTGTGATGGCAATTTTTATATTTCCCCATTGTTGCTCCACCCCTCCTTCCAGCCTGTTTGCTAGTGCTTTTTTAAGGCACTCTCCCATATTGCCAAAGTCAGCCCTCGTGAAGTCCATTACCATAACTTTTGTATGGCTTGACTTTGTAGCTGAGTTTATCGTGAACCACACTGTTTGGTGGTCACTTGTTCCCAAATGGCTACCCACTTCTAGATCTGAGATCCTCTCACTGTCCCCATTTGAGAGTATGAGGTCTAAGATTGCATCTTTGGATGCAGGATGGTGAACCAACAGCTAAGGGGCTGTCTCACCCTAAGGAATTATATGAGAAACAAATTAGAGGAAGAGGGGCTAATATGGGACCTGTCTGAGTTTGTATTGCTGAAATTAAAAAAGGAAATCCAAATGGAGTGATTTCCTTATAGAGATGCTGGTTCAACTTAAGGGTGCTTTACAGATGGGAAATGTTATACTTAATGAGAATGCTGGGAATATAGGTGTTGTTCATAAACAAAGCCCTACTTTTGATTTCATGAGTCAATGATGCCTTCAAAAGATAAAATTGTAGACACCACTAACAATACTGCAGTAAAAAAATCTGATGAAACAGGTATGACACCATTCCCGCCTGGTTGCGGGAATGGTGTCATACCAAGGGATATGGGTTAGTAGGTGGCTGGGACAGAACCTGGGACAATAATCACCTGTACACAGGGGACAGGCTACAGTTGAACAGGGAGGGGAAGGGAGTATTAAAGCAGGGGACAGAGGGGTACATAGCAACAAGGGTAGATTTAGACTAGGAAGGGGGGTGGCAAGTGGATAGCTGGTAGGCAGGGTTTCCAGAGATGGGAGCCAGATAAGCTTACCCCCTCCCAAGCTATAGGGGAGGGCATCAGGGTAGGGGCAAAAGGGGGGGTTAATCAGGGAGAGGAAGGGAAAGAAACAGACTGGAGAGTGGTGTCACTGAATGCGAGGAGCCTAGGAAACAAATCAGCCAAGTTATAGGCTCTCTTGGCAGTGGGGCAGGTGGACATTGCAGCCATGACAGAAACTTGGGCCACCCAGTACCAGGACTGGGATATGATGATCCCAGGATATTGAATATTCAGAAAGGACAGGGCAAACAGGAAAGGTGGGGGTGTTGGTGGCAGTTTATGTACAGGAGGGGAATAAGATGCAAAAGGGATGGGGGGAGGAAGGCAGGACAGAGGCCCTATGGATGCAGTTTCAGGACTCATAAAGCAGGGTACTGAGGATGTGGGTAGTCTATAGGGCACCAACTCAAGGGGAGGAACTGGACAGGGAGTTTGCAGAACAAATTAGGAGGGTTTTCTGGAAGGGGAATACGGTGGTGGTGGGGGACTTCAGCCTACCTGGAGTGGACTGGAGCACAACAACCACCACAAGTGCAAGGGAGCAGGTCATGTTGGGGGCATTTCAAGATAGCTTCCTGGTGCAGTTGGTATGTGAGCCAACTAGGTTGGGAAGGACTCTGGACCCAATACTGTCAAACGGGGAGGTCGTAAGGGACCTGGAGGTGGAGGACCTTCTGTCTGGGAGTGATCACCACTCAGTGTGGTTCACACTAAGAATGGGGCGACAAACTAGAGGTTCGGGTACCAGGGTGATTGATTTTAGGGGCAGACTTTAACAAGATGGGGGAAATTCTGATAAATCATCTGGAGGGAATCCAACCAACCATGAGTGCCAATCAAAAGTGGGATATTATTAAAGCAGGGCTGGCAGAGGCTACTGGGACATGTATTAGGGCACAAAGTAAGAAGGGAAGGGCAAAGAAGCCCAGTTGGCTGACCCAGGGGGTAATGGAGGGGGTGAGGGCCAAGAGGAAAGCTTTTCAGAGATTCAAGAGATCAGGAAGGGGGGACGACAGGGAAGAGTATATGAAGAAGTCAAGGGAGGTTACCAGACTAGTAAGAGCCACCAATGCATCCAGTCAGCTGAGGCTGTCACAGAGCATTAAGGGCTGTGAGAAGGACTTCTTCAGATCATTAGTGAGAGAAGGAAGAACAGGGAACAGATAGTGAGAATTAAGAAGGACGGGGGTGGGTAGAGAAGGGGAAGTAGCAGGCAGAGGCACTCAGTGAGTACTTCTGCTCTGTATTCACAGAAGGGGGACAGAGATGGGAGTGGTGGGGTGGGAAGGGGTGGGGCAAGGACTGACAGATGGAGAAATTACAGAGGACAGAGTACTGGAAGGACTGAGGACACTCTGGGTGGACAAGGCACTGCGACCTGATAGCATTCACCCTAGGGTATTCAAGGAATTGGCAGGTTGCCTGGCAGGACCACTGGCTGTTCAATACCTCTCTGGACACAGGATGCATGCCACATGATTAGAGGTTGGCCCATGTGGAGCCCATTCACAGAGGTGGTCCACAGGATGATCCAGGTAACTACAGACCAGTGAGCCTCACATCAATTGTAGGAAAACTCATGGAGACAATCTTTAAAGAGAGGCTGGTGACATATTTGGAGGACAATGGTCTCCAGGATGGGTGACAACATGGGTTTGTCTTGGGCAGATCCTGCCAGACAAACCAGATTGAGTACTATGATTGGGTGACAAGGGAACTGGACAAGGGCCATGCAGTGGATGTCCTGCATTTAGACTTCAGCAAGGCCTTTGATTCTGTGCCGCATGGGAGGCTAGGGGGGAAGCTGGAATATGTGGAGGTGGGTACCAAGATGGTTATATGGATCACTAACTGGCTGAAGGGCAGGAAGCAAAGGGTGGTAATGGAGGGGAAACTCATCACCAAGAGCAGTAACAAGCGGGGTGCCACAAGGATCGGTACTGGACCAGTGCTGTTTGGGATATTCATAGCAGATATCTCACACAGGACCCAGAGTAAGATCAGTCTGTTCACAGATGATACCAAGTGGGAGCTGTGGTAGATGACATTGTGGGGTGGAGGGGACTGCAGGAAGACCTGACTAAACTACAGGAGTGGTCAGAAACATGGCAGATGGGGTTCAATGCCAACAAGTGTGTGGAGGGTTGTGGCATAACAGAGGGACCAGACACCGAACTTCAGTTTCAACACACAATCTGTGTGTGATGTTTATTAATAATACAAAGGATAACCTTCAGCAATGGCATATTCCTTCTTCAATGCATCAGTTTGCAGCAACAGACTATGTATGTCCTTCCTCTGCACTTGTCAGCATCTACTTACTCACTGATCTACTGATCTAAATTTTTCAGTGAAAGCCCCTATGGTTGCCTTGTTTGCTGGGGTGGTGGGGGCTCAAAAGGAAAAAAACTAAACAAGCTACAATGAACCTCAGTGCAAAAGCACCAAAACAAGGATTACACCAAAGGGCATTGGCAATAAGCCAAGTTTCAAAGAAACACATTACACATACTTCCATAATGCAAAGCATCATGGGATATAAGCAAATCACCATGAAGTTTCAGATTGGCTCAGTTCACAGCAGGAATGCATGGCACCAATTTACATGCATTTAACAACACAACCAACTCAATTTCTATAATACAGTCACCTAGTACTTTTTACCCTTATCACAAACACCTAGTGCCAGTGTATTTTCAACATTTACAGGTTTCATAAACCTAAGGTATATACATCAAGGTATTTTATGACATAATGCTATTTCATACTAAATCTAGCAATGATAAACATAGCCTGTTGTTTTACATAAGCTCGGAGGTCACCACAATAACCTCCCTGTACGAGGACCTGAGAGGGAAAAGGATAATTAAAGAGGGCACTATATCAAAGTCAAAAAGGGGGAGGAGGGCCCATAGGTGGCCAACCTCATGGACTAGAAATTGTAAAGGATAGATTAGACTAAGAAACAGAATAACTTGCAGCAGATTTAACAAAGGTTGGTCCTCAAGAGTGGCAGGAGTCCCTGTCACAAAGTGCAAAGTGCTGCACTTCGGAGCTAAGAACCAGAGGAGGAGTTATCTGCTGGGAGGGGTACAGTTGGGGAGCACAGAGGAGGAAAAGAACCTGGTGGTGATTATAACAGGGAATATGAACAACTTGGCTCAGTGCAGGAAGGCAGCAGAGAAAGCCAACAAGATGCTGGGCTGTATAGCAAGGGGAATCTCCTCTAGAAGTAATGAGGTGATCCTTCCCCTGTACAGGTCACTGGTCAGACTGCACCTGGAATACTGCATGCAGTACTGGAGCCCATTCCTGAAAAAGGACATCAGATTGTTGGAGGGGGTGCAGTGCAGCATGACTAAGAAAATCCAGGGTTTGGAGGGGAAATCCTATGAGGAAAGGTTGAAAATACATAACATGTATTCCCTGGAGGAAAGAAGGGATAGAGGAGATATGATCGAGACCTTTAAGTGCCTGAAGGGGATAAACAAGACTAACACAGGAGAAATATTCGAGATCAGAAGAGGGAGGGATACAAGAGGGCATCAACTGAGGTTGGAAGGGGGAAAATTCAGGAGAGATATCAGGAGACATTTTTTCACTGAACGGGTGGTAGGCAAGTGGTGCACTCTACCTGAGGAGGAGGTTTCCTGTAGGATGGTGGTCTGTTTCAAGATGGGATGGGACAGAGTGAGAGGGGGATGACTGTGAGGGGGGAGGAAAGGGTGGGGTGGTTGCAAGTTGAGGGGCTAGCTGCAAAATCGAGCAGACTCAATAGACCATGAGGCCTGTTTCTGTTGGCATTTTCATATGTTTGTATGCTATAGTAAAATAATTGAATGAAAGAAAAAAACAGCAGAAGATTTTAGTTAGTTCGCAAGGCAAGAAAGAAAAGGAAACAGGAAACATTAACACAAACAACAAAAGGAATGTAGGACTGGATAGTCAAAGATTAACAGCTGTGCTAATGTGGTTAGCATGGGTGCTAATCTGAGTTTGCACAAGTGCTTCCGGGGGGGCATATTCAGATGCCCCAACAGTGCCCCCAAACCCTGCAGCATCAAGGCACTAATATACTACTGCGGCTATTCAAATGAGGGGTCATGTTGCACAGTTGGATATTCTAAAGTTTGCAGCGATGGTAAACAGCCCCCAAATGGCACTGTTTACTGATGCTGAAAAGCACCTCTTAACTTGGCGCTAAGCCCCGAACCCCACCCTCTGAAAGCAGGGCAGCTGTACTGCAGCTGCCTGCACCCATTATACTGTTAAATCCCTATAACATGTTCCCTGGTGGTTCAGGAGTCCCCCCCCCAATCACCCATTTGATCCCTGTAAAATATTTCCTGGTCATCCAATGGTTCCCTCTACCCCATGATTGCCTGTTTGATACTGGTAAAATAATTCCTGGTGGTCCATTGGTTCCCTCCACTTCTGGTCACTTGTTCAACCCCTCTAAAATATTTCCTAGTGGTACAATGGTTCCCTCAACCCCTACTCTCCCAGTATACATTAATATAGCACTTCCTGGTAGTCCAGTGGTTCCCCAACAGCCCCCAACTTGACCTGCTCACTGACATCCCATCTCTACACATCCCCCCCATGCCAGTGCCCGGCTCTTCTACCAGCCACATATTGTGACCAGCACAACCTCATCTCACCTCCCTGGTCAGACACCATATGAGCTGTCTGTGCACATGTATACTGTAGGAACAGCTGTTTCTAAAGTACACACACTCACTGACAGCTCATATGGTGTCTAGCCATGGAGATGAGAGAATAGCTGTGCCTTTCACCATATGTGACTGGTAGGAGTGCCAGGCAAGGAGGGTATGGGGAGGTGTGATGTCAGCGAGCAGGTCGGTGTCAGATGTGGGGTTGTTGGGGAGGGGCCAGTGGACCACCAGGAAATTCTATATTAATGTATGCTGGGGGAACTAGGGGCTGGAGAACCATGACATCATCAAGGAATATGTTGCAGCAATTGAATGGGTGATGGGGAGGGTGAGAGGAAGCACTGGACCATCAGACAATATGTTACATGGACTGATGGGAGTGTGTGTGTTGGGGGGGTCAGATCAGTGAGGGACCATTTTCTCTTTTACTGGTTAACAAAAATCAATGAGGAATGGCTTTATTGCAGGGGACTTTCTGACACTGAGGATTGGGAACCCCAGTATTGGGCTATTGTTCAGCAGCACTAGGGATGCTCTCATGTATATAATGGGCAACTATGTAAAACTATGTTATTCTGTATGATTGTATTCTGTATGTATGTTGACTCTGTATTTCACTCTCTGTGACGAGGTACCTTTGTAAATGAGCCTCTGGCTCAAAGGTTGTAAATCTGATTATACAATAAATAAATAAATAATGGGAAAGGGGCAGGCAACTTAGATGGGAGGGAGTGAAGAGAAGTGGTACCAGGGTTGGGAACCCCGGTCTGCTTATTAGAGTTAAAATTAAACATGAGAAAGGGGGGGCATGTGACCTGGAGGGTATGCAGGAGACTGAAGCAGTACCGGGGTTAGGCACCCAAGTCCACTAGTTAATTGTATCTGTATATCGCAACAGGGCCTGCCTATCCTTACCCTCCCACAAAGCAATCATACAGAAAATGATCCTCCCAATTATTGGCTACGGGGATGTAGTCTACAGCTTGACCTCTAAGTCAACCTTAACCAGACTAATTCCCCTCTTTCACTCCTTCTGCCGCTTTGCCCTAGATTGCCCACCCACGACACATTACTGTATCCTCTACAAGTCACTTGACCTGCCATTGCTACAGAACCAGAGACAGACCCACTATGCCAGGGTTACAGCTAAATTCTGGGCACAGTCCCTTCTCTCATACCTCGATTCGGCTCTCTCTGTCCAGCCCCCCTCTGTGTACGCATTCAGGAACATAGACTCCAGGCTCCTTTATGTTCCACGCATGTCCACATCTAAAGGACAAGCTACCTTCAGCTTCCATATGCCCAAACTGTGGAACTCCTTGCTGGCCAACATTTGGCACGTAGACAGCACCCTGCATCAAAACCATCTCCTTAAGGCACACTTCTCCCCCACCTGCACATGCTCCTAGCTCATTCCCCTCTTACCGCACCCATCCACCTGATTGCATGGGGCTTCCTGCTGCACCTCAAAATAGGCATTTATATTTATAAGAATGCTAGGCTCCTATAGTCTCCATTAAGTGTTGTAGTGCTTATGTCACCTGCTTGTTGCTCCGATCTCCCATCTACTTTATAACCATCTGGTATATCGGCTCTGTAGCCCTATGTACTGAAACTGCATTGTGTATCTGTTAACTGCACTGTATTTACTGCTTGTTTATTGTATTGTATATATTCCTGCTTCCCCTCCCCAGGACGCATCTGGAATTGAGTGGTCCCCGCTCAGCATGCCTTCCTGGTAAAACTCTTAAATAAATAAATAAGCAAAAAATTTAATGAATAGATAGATAGCTAGACAGACAGATAGATAGATAGATAGATAGATAGATAGATAGATAGATAGATAGATAGATAGATAAACTTCAAATGAAACATGGGAAAGGGGCAGGGCAATCTGGACGGGAGAAGGAATAATTAAGTGGTACTGGAAATAGGCACCCCGGTCCATTATTTTAACAAATAGATAGACAGATAGATAGACAGACAGAGAGCTATAAAAAGAGAGAGAGAGAGAGAGAGAGAAGAGGATCACTGGCTCACTGCTGTAACTGAAACCAGCAGCAAGACTCTAGCTGAGGCTTTACATCTCAAGAAAGTCCCATTGTTCTCATACAGAGAATGCGAATGAAGGGCTCCTCGCTCTACGCTGGGTACCAAGGATTTTTGGGTGCTCAGAAATGTTATTTACTGGTCATTTTCCAAAAACAAACACTAGAATTTAGCTAAACAGGTCTCATTTACCTAGGTTCAGGTGTCCGTTTTGGAAAAGACATAATTTTTATGTTATTTCAATGTTTTTGAGCTAAAATAACAAACGACAAGATGACAGCCACCACAATCTTTTTTAATTCCTCACAACAAACAAATCATGAAAATAAGCACTCATGATCACTGTTTTTTTTAGCAGTCAAGCTTGACAGTTTTCTAACAAATCCTTACAACTATAGAACCATATAATAGTTTTTCACATAAACTTTGAAAGGCACTACCTCAGTAAAGGCCACTTCTACCCTGAAGGTTTTATGAAAAAATTCCACACCATCCATCCAGGTTGTGCACGACAGCAAACATAAACCCGCATTAAGAATAGGAAAACTAAATGCTATTTTTTTTGCACTTTTTTGGTGTTCTGTATCTCGAAAACCAATTAAGATGCCATCACAAAACATTTCACCTCTTGAGACTACCAGCCTGACAAATTTGGGGATATTTCGTCAAATGCTGCCAGAGTTATTAGGATGCAAAAAGTGTGGTTTATCATTAAACCGCCTACTCAACCCTTACTATAGGGATGCTACTGCACACCTTATAATATTATATTGTTTGCAAAAAAACTTCATTAATGCACCAGTTAATGTAACACAATGCCACAAAAGTAGAGAAATGTGGCATTAGGGTTTCCAACCTTAACTACCCACCCCCACCCTCAAGCAACAAAAGAAAAAATGTTAGGGTTTGGAGTCTTCGGAGTCTCAACAAATCAGGGGTGGGGTCCTCCTTAGGGTTGTCAACCCTAATGATGTCCCCTTCCCCCCAGCCCATAGTCTCCAGTCCGAAGCATAAGGTACATCTCCAAGACAGTGCCTCATAATGATGCACTTTTCTAAGGTACTGTAGAAAAGTATGTCTCATCACGTTACCAACACAATTTCTTGTAGCTTTCTTCATGCAGGGCCCTGCAGGCCTTGTGTGAAAAAAGGAGTTTATGTGTGACATTGTTTACTCAGGTAACAGGGTGGGCATTAGGTTTGACAAGCTGAAGGAAAACCCCACCACTGATTTGCCAAGACTCCAGTGACCCAAAATCCTAATGCTTTTTCATTTTGCTGCTGTGGGGAAGATGGGAAGTTAGGGTTGGAAACCATAATGCCATATTTCCCTACCTTAGTGATGTTAGGTTACTCTAACTGGTGCATTAAAGTTTTTTGCAAAAAATTTTCTTTCTGTTTGAGATAGTAGAATTGTATTCTCATTCACTCAGATCCCTGAACAGATGCAGATGTACAGGACTCCTTGGGCCCTGCACCATGGAAATACTCTGTCCGCCTATAGAACTGCAGCAATGGATGTCAAGCATTCATGTGGCTGTCTGGTGGGCTGTGGAAGCACAGGGCCCTCTGGTCCCTGCACTTTCATGTGGCCACATATACAAATACAGATGCACAGGGCAAAGAGTCCATCTGTCAGCCAATGCACAGGGACCTCTGCCACCCACAGGTGCAGAGGTGCAGGGCCCTATGCCAAGAGGACAGTTTTCTTCACTATACGGTACCTGGGGCTATGCAGACAACCCTGTAACTTTCATTCCCTTGCTGTAGGGGTGTCACATAATAGCGGCATCCCCCACTCTCACCCCTTCCAGTGGGCTACTAAGCTTGCCCCTAAACTTAGCTCATTGGCATGGGATCATAAAGCATACCAACTGGACTGGCACTACACACAACGTTTCTTAATAATTATATGTTTTGTTCAAAATTTTTACCCAGATTTTCAAGATGTCATACTCCCCTTATAAATATGACATGTAGCATTTATAGTACGTTGGCTGAGATGTCATTACGCACCAGAAGTGCAAAACCAAGTCTCACCCAGGATTAATAACACCGGCCATGTTTATAAGGTGGTGTAATAAAAAAGGCTATGTTGAAAGTTTGGAGTCAAAATATTGAAAGTTAGTGAAGTTATGAGTGAACACTGATATACTGCAATTAAGCAATAATGCCCAACAGGGTGTGTGTCATACTGGGATAATGTCACGCCTCAGGTGTTTGGGCATGAGGCCACAGGCCGAGTGCATCCAACAACTGAGGCATGATGTTATCCCAAACGACACACACCCTGGAGGGCATTATTGCTATTATACAATGGCTCGTTGTTATACAGAATAAAAAAAATATTTTTAAAGATATTTTTGTGTGGAAAAATATTTTTGGTTTTTAAGAGAAGATGAAACAAATAATCCAACACTCCATAAAATGCTCATCTGCAGGTTCACAGTGAGGCTGAGACTAGAGCCATGATGTTGTACTGGGATAACATAACATGGGATAACATGAGATAAAGCATTGCTGCTATTTGAATCTGATATATACCTTGAAATCTTGTAAAAAACTGTGTGCATCGTGTATACTTTTGTGTTAGAACTGTTAAAAGTTAACCGGGGTACCTTCCTGATTTTGGTACTTCCTTGTGAAAAACAGCTAAGCATTGTGGGATTCTGGAGGTCAGTGGCTAGACCCTGACCCTTCCTGGATACAACCCACTTTCCATACTGCACTTCTAATAGTTGTCTGGCACTTTGTCACTCAAATAACACTGTTTTCAGTACTATAGCCTTCTTAAAGGCTCATTTTAATATCTTTTGAGACAGTCTTGGACCAGTGCGAAACCAGAAGTTGCATTACGATGTACTTCTGGTTTCCCTCTATAAAACACTCACACTAGTGAGCTGGGCGGCGTCACGTGGGCATGGCATGAGACATGGCTGAGACACACACGTCGGTAGCGTGTCTACGTGTCCACTGGGGCAAATGGGCCTAAAGCCAAAAAGATTAGGACTACTACAAGGTAAACATTGTAATAATCTACCATTCTCCTTTACCTCTTCTTCTTAAAAACTGTGTTTGTATTAACAAAAACATGAAGAAGGCTAACAAAATGTGTACATCTTGTCAAATGTACACTTTGGGAAAACAAACAGCAAACTGTGTATGTGACAGATGCATATTGTTAAAAAACTTACAGGAAGAAGTCAAACTTTTGCAGCCTAAAGACAATCTTCAATCTGACATTAAAGTGCTAGAGGATTGTATAGACCAGATGTCACTTCTAGTAGAATCTAATGTGTCCAACACCAAATATCTAGATGATTCACTTCTTCATGATACATCTCCTAACAAATATTTAGCAAGTAATCTAGTAGAGCAATCAGTCATATCATCTACTCCTTCAATTGCACTACAGATGATAACTGGATAAAAATTCCCTATAAAAAACACACCAAAAAAAGTCACTATCTGGAAACAAGACAGGAATTACCCTTACAAAATTCTTTTGAAGCTCTTACCAGAAAAACGGACGGTAATGTAGATATTTCTCTAGGTGAATGTAACATCACCAAATCCAAAGATGACAAATCTGACCACTTATCTAAATCTATTAACACAATAAAAATAAATCAATTAAAAACAAACTACTTGGCAAGTCATATAAGGAAATCGCAGACACACATTCAATTGCTGAATCACAAATCAAACAGAAACAGGTAATTGTTCTTGGTGACTCTATCATCAAATACTTAGATAGAGCAATATGCAACCCAAATAAACAAAACAGAACATGCTCTAGCTTTAGAGGGCCAAAAATTGCAGACATAACAAAAATGGTCAAACCTATATTATCCACTGCAGGGGAAAACCCCTTGGTAATTGTTCATGCAGGAACAAATGATATTGGAAGTTCTCAACTCTTACAACTTAAACAAAATTTTGTGGCATTGAACAATGTATTAAGTGAACGTGGTTGCACCGTCTGCTTCTCCGAGGTATTACCCATCCCAAGAGCCACCAGATATATCATTTCAAAAATTAAAGCATTAAATGAATGGCTCCGAAAATGGTGCTATCGACAGGGAATAAAGTGTCTAACTCATTGGGAAGGGTTTGAGGACAGACCATCATTATACTGCTGGGACGGATGGCATCTCAGTAGAAGAGGCAGTACCATTCTAGGACAAAAAATGACTACATACATAAATACATATTTAAACTAATAAATAGGGGGGAGACTGGGAAATTATCCTGGCCTCTTATTAACAACACTAGCTCTCCACCAAATCTTAAATTAAATATTCTTACCTTTAATGCTTGATCCACGAACATCTCTAAATATGCTGAATTGGAAATACTTTCTCAGACCCTAAAACTGGCAATAATTGCAATAACAGAAACATGGGGTAATATAGACAAAGACTGGATAGCGGGACTACCTGGATATAGACACTACTATAAACACAGAGAGAACACAAAAAAGGAGGAGGTGTCAGCCTCTACATAAGAAATGACATCCATTTATATGAAAAGGAAACTGACTCAAAACTGGAAAGTGTCTGGGCCTATATCCAACCTACTGGCTCCTACAAACTACTTGTTGGAACTTGCTATAGACCACCATCTTCAGACTTAAATGCACCAGACAGACCACAGAAGAAATACTGCAATTAGCTAACAAGAATACTATATTAATACTGGGGGACTTTAATTTACCAACTATAAATTGGGACACCCTCTCTGGAGCTAATCATAATGATGAACAACTTCTTTCTGTAGTAATAAATCTAAGTCTCAAACAAATTGTAAGGGAACCCACCAGGGGAAAAAACACTCTTGACCTTGCCATAACAATTTAGAGACCCCAACATCTGACATCAAGATCTTACCTCCTATGGGAAATAGTGATCACATGTCCATATTCTTCTATATGCAATTCCCCCTTCAACCCAAAACTAACAAAATTAAAATAAAACAATATCACAAAGCAAACTTTAACTGCATCAACCAAGCCTTAGAAAAAATTAATTGGGAACAGGCCCTTCTCCCACTAAATACAAATGAAGCTTGGGATCTCTTAAAAAATAAAATAACTCAACTTGATAAACAATACATACCGGAGAAATATAAATATAACAACAAAGGAAAAATTCCACAATGGTTTAACAAAAGCATCAAATCATTAATTACTCGAAAAAAGAAGATCTTCTCCAGACTTAAAAAAGCATTACCATCTCAAGTCAATAAAATATTGCCAACTTGTCGAAAGACAGTCAAAATGTTAAAAAAAACAGATAATTATAGCTAAACATAATCTAGAATTTAAGATTGCTCATACAAAAGACTGTCATAAAGCTCTATATTCATATCTAAACGAAAAAGGGCTGTAATAAGTTAATAGGGTCATTAACTATCAACACACAAACAATTACCACGGATATCGAAACAGCAACTGAACTAAATAATTATTTTGCACCTGTTTATGCACAAAAATCAGCTCCTGTGTCTATTATTGTTCCATCTAAGGCTGAAATAAATATGATCACAGAACAAGATACCCTGTCAGTATTAAACACCCTAGAAAACACACTAGTTCTGGTCCAGATGGGATTACGTCAAGGTTTTTAATAGAAACAAAAAACACTATCATTCAACCTCTAAAAATAATTTACAACAAATCTCTATCTGAATCAATGGTACCAAAAGACTGGTGCTCCGCAATAGTCACACCTATCTTTATAAAAGGTTCTCATTCAAAGACTGAAAATTATCGACCTATCAGTCTAACATCTATACCATGTAAATTAATGGAGAAAATTATCAAACATAAACTAGAAAAATAAATGATAACTTTAAATATTAATGACATGTACCAACATGGGTTTAAACAGGGTTTTTCATGTGTTACAAACTTGATTTCCTTCTATGAATACATCAATTATAACCTGGACTGCAATATACCTATGGACATTATTCTGTTGGACTACAGCAAGGCTGTTGATAAAGTATCCCACTCAATACTGATTGACAAACTTAGCAATATGGGGTTCTCTCCCATACTGGTTTCTTGGATAAACCAGTGGTTGGATGAGAGAATACAGAGAGTTAGGGTAAACAATGAAATGTCTAGTGTGAGAAGAGTGACCAGTGGGGTCCCCCAGGGCTCAGTGCTCGGGCCAACCTTGTTCAATCTGTTCATAAGTGACATGCACATATCTGCTAGCAACATAATGGTTAAATTTGCAGACAACACAAAACTTGGGGGAAAGGCTATAAAAAACAACAATATATCCAGACTACAAGTTGACTTATCACTTGTAGAACAATGGGCATCTACAAATGAGATGTATTTCAACATTTCTAAATGTGCAGTACTACATCTGGGAAAAAATAATCCAGCTCATACATATTACTTGAATAACACTATCATTAGAACCTCTACAGTAGAAAAAGACCTAGGAATATTTGTGAATAATAAACTATCCTCAGCTACCCACTGCACTAAGATAGCAAACCAAACAAACACTATACTCCGTAGAATAAATAAAACATTTGTATCTAGATCAGAACAATGTCTTCTCCCCCTTTACAGATCCCATATTAGGCCGCTCCTAGATTATGGCTCTCCTTTTTGGAGCCCTTATTTTATCTCGGATATTAATAGGATCAAAAATGTTCAGCGCAGAGCTACTAAACTCATTCCACACTTATCAAACCTTGACTATAGCACTAGATTAGTTAAGACAGGACTGCACACTTTGTCTCAAAGAAGACTCAGAGGAGACTTGCTACAACTATTTAAAATACTAGGCAGTCAGGAACAGATGCAGATCTGTGGTATTAAATTTTCCACCAGAAAAACCAGAGCTAGATTACATAATAGACAATTAGAAATTATGAGAGCAAAGACCAACAAGCAAATCAACTATTTTACTATAAGGACACCGAGAATCTGGAATCAGCTACCACATGATTTTGTTAACTCACCTAACATCCTTACATTTAAGAATAAATTAGATAAATGGATGTCTGGGTAGGGACTCAGTAAATGATCCATGTATATGGAGGACAATCGTGATGGGCGTGTAGCCTTCTTTTGTCCTAAACACCAAAGTACCAAACTACCAAAGTACCAAAGTACTAACATCATGGGTCCAGCCCAAGACTGACCAATCAGAGTCCAGGATTTTTTCTTACCATTGTATAATGTTCACTCATAACCTGGGCATGTTACTGTACCCGTGCACCAAATTTTCAGCATAGCCTTCTTATTATCCCATCTCATGAACCCAATAGTGAACATTTTCAAATCCCTGCCAAAATGTCATTCCATACCACCAAAATGTAATTCCATGCCACAGGTGTCAAAACACATTTTGGCCAGGAATTGAAAAATGGTAGCTTTCACTGTCATGAGGTGGTATGAAAAAATAGTGATGTTGAAGATTTGGGGTCAAAATATTTAATATGAGTGAGAATAGAAAAATATAAATGCACGCTCATAACTTTGCCATTTTTATGTATTTTGACCCCCAATTTCAACATAGCCTTCTTATGACTCCACCTCATAAACAAGAGTAGTGGACATTTTTAAATATCGCCCAAAGGTGATTTCACAAAGTCTTTACAAAATCACTTTTCAGGCCAGATTGCATAATTCCACCACCATTGGTCATGAGGGGGAGTCTGAAAAAAGCCATGTTGAAAATGTGGGGTCAACATATGTAAAAACGACAAAGTTATGAGTCAGAATTCAAAACTCCATTGAAATGCGTTTAACCACACTTACCTGATTTTCTCATATCACAGTCTCTGGTTCCAGCAGCAAGATGTGTCTATGATTGATGTGTGGATCTACCCCATGGGATATATTCAGGTGAGTGAGTGTGTGTGTGGGGGTGTGGGGGATAATGTGGGGTGGTGGGTGCTGAGTGAAAGGTGAGAGTGGGGGTTTAGATTAGTGAAGAACCATTTTCTTTTTTACAGGGTAAAAAAAACATCAAGGGATGGTTTTCTTTATTTTAGATATTCTAACACTGGGGATTGGGCATCCCAGTGTTGGGCTACTGTTCTGCAGCACAGGGGGTGGGCACCCTGGTGCCGCAATATACTTTGTGGGAAGGGGGATGACCTGGAGGATAGTCAGGTGGAGATGAGAAATGCTACAGGGGTGGGCACCCTGGTCTGCTCATATAATGAATTTAACAATTGGAAAGGGGGAGCAGGAGACCTGGAGGGAAGGGGGATGAAGTGGTCCTGGGGTGGGACCCCAGTCCACTTAAGAAATAATTTAGATAGATAGATAGATAGATAGATAGATAGATAGATAGACAGACACCCTGACATACAGATAAAGAGTGATCGAGGGATCATCTACTCATTGCTGGCACTGAAGCTGGCAACACACTTCCATCTGTTGCTGCAGATGCCAGTATAGTCCCACTGTTTTCATACAAAGAACACAAGTGAACAGCTCTTCTTGCTAAGCTGGGCAACCTAAATTTTTTTGGGGGGGGGCCAGAAAAGATATTTCTGGCAATTTGTTCAAAAAACAAACACCAGAATCTAGCTAAACAGGTCCTGTTCAGATGTTCAGAGGTTCAGATGTTTGTTTTTTGAAAATACATCATTTTTATGTATTGCCAATGTTTGTGACTTTAAAAGTAAAAAATAAGATGGCGGCAGGCACGGTTAGTATTTTATTCCACACAATCAGTATTTTTTCAGCACTTCAGGTAAATCATGAAAATAAGCACTCATGTTTTTTTTTGTTTGTTGTTTGCATTTTTTGGTTAACTAAAAAAAATCCTTATAATTCTGGAACCTTATAATATTTTTTTTACAAACCTTCCAAAGGGACAGCCTTGGTACAGGCCCCTCCAGCCCTAAAAATTTCTTGAAAAAATTCCACACCATCTAGGTTGTGGGTGAGAGCAAAAAATACGCGATGTTAAGTATATAGAAAATAAACTTTTTTTTGTTTGTTTTTTGGTGCTGTTCACCTCAAAAACTGAACACAATGCTATTGCAAAACTTTTCACATTTTGAGATACTGACACCCTGACTGAGCATGCCAAATTGTGGGTTATTACATCAAATGATGCCAAAGTTATTAAGGTGCAAAGATTGTGGTACCTAACTTTAGGGGTGCTACCGTGCCCCTATAATACACATGTACAGTACTGTATGTTGATGCTCATTAGGGATGCTACCACACAAAATGAAAACTGCAAAAAAGTTGGAAATAATCTATTAGGGTTGCAAACAATATGTTCACAAAGTCTGGAAATGTCCTATTAGGGTTCTTATGTCTAACCTCTACCCACCCTACCACATCCCCTACCCTCATGACCCATGGAGCATCTATGGGTACCAGGCTCTAGACCATTGCTATGGTTCCTCATTTGGATTTATTACGAAAGACTGAAAGTCAAAATATCAAGTGTCAGGATCTCGAGACTGATCACCCAAAATTGGGAATCTGAACAATTGGTAATTGCCTGCGGCAGAGGTTTTTTTTACATATTTCAGGGGGCTTCATCCCCACACCCACCCCCAACCTAACATAACAAACTCTGTTGCAGGCAATTAATGGGTGTCAAGATTCTGAGTTTCTGGCAATCAGTCTCAGGATCCTGACACTCAGTATTTCAACTTTCAGTAAACCCTAATTCCCATCCCCTCCTCCCTACCCTCCTGACCGATAGGCAAAGTGCATGTCCAGAGTCATGCCACGCAAATCTGGTGTTTCATACACATATTAGATCTGTAATTAGAATATGTTTGGGGTGCATATCTACAAATATTTACATCCGTTATAACCTGCACCTTCTTTGGCATACAATATTGTTCACTCTCCACACAGCAGCGGAATTCAAATTTGAAAGTACTATTTACACTGCGTAGCTGTGAGCTGCTTTCTTTAAGACACATACTGAAGTTAGAAATAGTAAAAGTAAGTTACTGTACATGCATGGGACATGAATACTGTTTCATACAGGGTCTTGTAGCTGAATAAATAAACTCTTATCACAGCCTTGTAGGACCATGGTAGACCCATAGCTTGGCCACCATGGTGGAAGAAATCAGTTTGTGAGCTGAAGGTAATTTCAGCTAGTGTACTGTAGGTTTCAAAATGTGTTAGCCAACTCAATATTTTAGTGGCCATCATTTTCTAGGGCTTGAAAATCACTTCATGGGCAGGTGGATAACCAATTTGTCTCACCCTGGTCACAGGGGTAGGGGTGTGGGTGGGGGTGGCGAGTACGATTCCTGTCTACCATTTTTGACATGTTGACTCTGTATGAGGTACCATACCATTCATCTAGGCAAGGCAAGGCAAAACAGGGCAATTTTATTTATAGAGCAACCTATCTCGAAGGTTCAGGGTACTTTATATACATACATCAATAACAATAGAATAACCTACATAATAAACCCTTCCCCCCCAAAATAGATAGTCATAAATAAGTCTAAAATCAGAGGTACCGCTCAGTAAACTCAAGTATTTACCCCAGAGCCTTGGTCAAACAGGTAACTTTTCTATCCCCTTTTAAATGCCTCCACTAAAGGTGAACTCCTTTGATGGAAAGACAAGGAGTTCCACATAATCTGAGCTACCACAGAGAATGCCCTATCCACAGATTGCCTAAGGAGTGACCTCAGGATGATCAGCAATAATTCCTCAGTGGAGTGAAGAGGGTGGCTGGGAGTATACCAGACCAAATGGTCTTTTAGACAAGTAGGGCCCGATCCATGCAGAGCTTTGTATGCTAACAAAGCAATCTTGAAGGTGGTGCACCACCTCGTCGGGAGCCAGTACAGCTGCTGCAGCACAGGAGAGACATGATCCATATGACGCAAATGATATCAACCAAGTCATGGCATTCTACACCAGCTGTAGGTGGCAGACCAACACTCCAGATGGTCCTAGGTATAGAGTGTTACAGTAGTCCCGCCTCGAGGTCATGAAACCATGCACTAAGGTCACCAGATCCTCTGGCCCAAGATGCGGTTTAATCCGGGAGATATTCGGATGAGACGTTAAACCGAGGTCCCATCTGCCTGTTCTGGTAGTTGTTCAGGTGGACGTTAAAGATCCCATGGCACTTATCTAAAACAGTAGCGGAATTTTTTATTGTAACATTAAATCAATAGTAAAACAATACATGTTGAGATCACATGGTTCAAAAAGGTGGAAAATACATATCAAATGAAGGGGGAAAAATATTACACTCATGCTTAAAATATGGAAAGAAAAGAAATAAGAACAAGCATTTGTCAATGCTGAATGTTTGCTTGCTGGCATTAGCATTGGAAGTGCGGGAATTAGACAGATGCAGAATAGGAATGGCAGTGAAGTATTGAACTGACGCCAACCCCCACCCTGCAGAGATGGACAGGCATTGGGGTATGCCTTTGGGTTGTCGCCCATAACGCTCATGCCACCCTGCCCTGCAGACACCGACAAGTGTCGAAGTGTGCCTTGGGGAGTTTGGGCTTTACACTCACCCCATTCCATAAGGAAATAAGCTGAAATGGGTGCAGTATAGGAGAATGGGGTGAACTTTGGGGTCGAAGAGTCCAAGGCACACCTCGATGCCTGTCATTGGCTGCAGGGTGGGGTTGGGGGTGGAATAGCATGAGCATTACTGTCAACAATCCCAAGTCACACCCCTGACACATGTAAGTCCCTACAGGGTCGGAAACCCTAACACCCTGGGCGTTTCTTGGTATTTTCACTCCAAGTTTTCAACACAGGCTTTTTGTGACTGTTCCATATGAACAGTGACACTATCAGTTTGTTAGCCGAAAGGTGATTTTGTACAGCGACTGTGCCATTTGGTGCCACAGGTGTGAAAACACATTTCAAACAGGATGTGAAAAATGACAGCAGTACTGTTCATGAGGAGGTGTAAAAAAATGGCAATGTTGAAAATCTGGAGTGAAAATATAAAAAAATTGGTGAAGTCATGAGCGTGTGTAGAAACTGCACAACACACACCCGTAATGCAATTATTTGGGGGATTGTTTATACCAGATTTTCAACATAGGCATTTTGAGACCTCCATTCACGAACAGTGGCACTGTGATTTTCTTAATCTAGCCTGAACGATGATTTTGCACAGCGACCGCACCCACTGTGTGCCACAGGTGCAAACACATGTTTCAGGCAGGATGTGAAAAATGACAGCTGTACTGCTCATAAGGCAGTGTGCAAAAATGACAATGCTGAAAATCTGGAGTACAAATATAAAAAATTGGCGAAGTTACTAGCGTGCGTAGAAACTGCTCAATGCACACTGGCATCGTAGTCAATTTTTGGAATTTATTCACCAAATGTGTAACATGGACTTTTTGGGACCTCTCCTTATGAACAGTGTCACTGTGATTTTCTTAATCTGCCCCGAACATTGATTTTGCACAGCGACCGCGCCATTGTGTGCCAGATGTGCGAAAATACATTTTGAGCAGGATGTGAAAAATGACATCTGTACTGCTCATAAAGAGGTGTGGAAAAATGGCAATGTTGAAAATCTGGAGTGAAAATATAAAAAATTCTTGAAGTTACGAGCGTGCATGGGAACTGCGCAATGCAAGCTCGTAACACAGTCATTTTTTGGAATTTTTTTACCAAATTTGCAACATAGGCTTTTTGGGAGCCCACTTCATGAACAGTGATACTGTCATTTCATTACTCGGTCCCGGAAGGTGATTCTGTGCAGTGACCGAGAAATCACCTTTCGGGACTGAATAATGACATGACAGTGACTGAGTTCATGAGGTGGGGTTCCAAGAACCTCATGTTGCAAATGTGGTGCCAAAAGTCACAAAAATGGCTGAGATATCCACCTAAGTTGAACTCCCCCCCATTTATGCCATTATACAGCTTACCGGCATATCTTCAGTTTGCGGTCAGCTTTGAAGAATGCAGACGTGTTCCCGCTCCACTGAAGATCATCACGCTGGGCTCTGGAGGTAAGTATGGGGTGTGGGGGTGGGGAGGTGGAGTGGGTTGGGGAGGGGGGCACGGCAGACAAAGAGGAACGTTTTCTTGTTTACAAGTTTAAAAAAAACTTCACGGAAGGTTTTCTTACAGGTACATTTGGCATGCTGGGGTGGGCTCCCAGCGTGCCACCTGGGTGTTTTGGGTCTACTGGGGCCGACGGGGATTGGGCACCCCATCGGCAAAGAAAATGGGTCTATGTTTGGGGGGGCATGATGCCGAGGTGGATTGGACACCCCCTCAGCATACAAATTAAACTACAGGGACATCATGCCAATGGAGACTGGGCTCCCCATTGGCAAATGAATTAGGGAGGGGGTATGCCAACAGGGGGATTGGGCACCTCTGATGTCGGCTTTCAGGTGGGACTGTGAGAGGCGGACGGCGACAGCCACTGCCCTGTTTATTGAAATGTTACACCAGGCAAGGCACACCCTGCAATGATGGGTTGCTCCCTCATTGCAGCAGTGAAATTGTTTCAAGTTGGTGGCACGCTTTTGAGCTGCTGTCAGACAGTGTGCTCATTCATTGATGCCACACAGGCAAGCCCTAAAAAGCAGTGGTGGCATTGGCCACAACACTGCCGCATCTCCACATCCTGCTACTCCAGCAAGCTGTCACAACACGTTTGTGCAAGCAAACATAAAAAAAGCAGTATTAAGTTCATACTGTTT
The DNA here is from genome assembly GCA_016271365.2 of Neoceratodus forsteri. Classification (NCBI taxonomy): domain Eukaryota; kingdom Metazoa; phylum Chordata; order Ceratodontiformes; family Ceratodontidae; genus Neoceratodus; species Neoceratodus forsteri. Next base: position 277,639,551 of record CM057455.1, on the reverse strand, counting down.
AACTAAACAGACACATTCATTACTGTAAATACATTATAGTATAAAATAAACACATTTTAGCAGTAATCTATTATAGCTTTAGAGAAAAATTATTCTAATATTTACAAGTTCCCACCCTCTAGTAAAGAAAAACAGCGGGATAACTAATTCTCTAGAGCACTAAAAAAATGAAACTTAGGAGAAATCACATACCAAGGTTATACATAATCATAGAAGATAGACACAAAAAACAAATAGGTAATTTGTCCATATGGATTATTAAATCGTAAAAAACAAGTAGTCCTCAATCCATACAGGGAAACAGGTGTTGTTTTATGGTCCTTGTTAAAGGAGAACATATTTACCCTGTGTCCAACCAAGCAGTGTTTCTCCACCACAATTTAAAAAGTTCAGGCAAATGATGTTTCTTTTCATTTCTTTGGATTCTTTGTATGTATAACTATATAAAATACTTGTTCAATTGTTTTATGCTGTTGCCTTAAAGTTAAGGCACACCTTGCCTGCCACAGTTGGAAAGTGTTGCATAGTAAAAATATCTGGAAAATACTACTGTCATACTTTTTCCATTTTTGAGGGATGATACCTAAAAAAAATCATATCAGCAGTAACTATTCCAAAGGGACTATGAATCCATTTTGTGTTTAAATACTGCCAAAAAGCAACAGCATAAGGACATTCTAAAAAAATATGCTCCATTGTTTTGTGCTGTGCAGCATACTCTCCTCCTCTGGGGCATGATCTTTCCTTTTTGTCCTTGTGTTTCATATTATTCTTGACTCCTAATTTTAGATGAACAAATAGCCATAGAAAATCCCACATATACACTCGAGTTGTTTGACATATTAGTTTTTTAGATATCATTTCCAATTCCTGTGGTGTTCTGTCTTTATAACACGGTGGTTCTATAAAATATCTAGTTAATATTCTTTTGTATAGGATTTTCCTGTTAGCTTGTATAAATTATTTCTGCATTATAGCTCAAAATGTCATTTTACTGAAAACTTCTATAAAATGTGGTAAAAGCGCTGGCCCAGTGGCACTGAGGGTTGAGGTGCTGGACACCACACCTCATGCCACGCCAGCGACCTGGGTTCGGTGACGGACTTGGGTTGCCGAGGATCGGCAGGGGAGGGAGAGGATAGAGCATCCGGAGCACAGCTCTTCTTTCCCTGGGGAGGGATCCAGGGTTCCTTGGTATCTTGGCGACCCCTGATGGAGATTGGGGGTACTGCAGGTACACCAGCCAGCATAAGGGGTGGAGTGCAGCAGACACCAGTAGGGCAGCCATGCACAGGCACCATTGCACGCCGCACTCCAAGGGGGGAAAATACTATGAAAATTCCCGTCCTCGGGGATAGGCAATGGCACCTCCGCCCCATCAAGCCACACTCCAGTACTGGGCTTCTCTCCTCTCCAGGGCTGACTGCACAGCCAGCACATTAGATTACAAGATAGAGCACCCTGGGTGGAGAGGGCAGCCCCACCTTGGGAGGTGCAGAGCCAGGGGATTTGCCAGGCTGGTGCGGGGAGAGGAGAGAGCTTCAGGTGGGAGGTAGAGCTTGCGGTGTGTGGTGGATGCCGGAGAGAGTTCCCGGAAGACATGGAACAGAAAAAGAATATACAAAAAAAATGTGGTAAAAGCCCTGTCGTATGTTTCTGTTTCGGAATTGGGGATTCTAAGTCCCAGTTCTGAACTATAGTCCCCAGACTATCCCAGGCCCAAGGTCCCCATATCTTTTCTTTATTTTGTAGAAGAGGGACAATATTATAGAGACAAATAAACATAGAAATTGTTGGCAGTTAAGGACTTCTAGGCCCATCCAGTCTTCCCGTAGGCCCTATACAAGTATGCATCCACTCACCCTAAGTGGTCAATGGCTTTTCATAACTCCCTTTCCACCCAAGGTTCCTCTGTACTTGTCCCAGGCATGTTTAAACCCCTCCACTGTGCTTGCCCCTACCACCTCTTGTGGCAGACTATTCCAAGCATTCACCACCCTCTCTGTGTAGAAAAACTTCCTCATGTTGCCTCTTAATCTCCCCCCCCCTCCAATTTCATATTGTGCCCCCTTATTCTGGTATCTTTTCTACATTGGAAAAGATGTCCCAACTGCACCTTGTTTATGCCCTTGAGGTACTTATAAGTTTCTATCATGTTGCCCCTTTCTCTCCTCCAGTGAGTAAATATTGAGGTCTCAGTCTCTCTTCATATGTTTTGTGGTGCAAACCATGCACCATCTTTGTCTCCCTTCTCTGACCAGCCTCCACCTTGTTTATGTCCTTACACATGTGTGAACTCCAGTACTGCATGCAGTACTCCAGGTGACGTCTTGCCAGTGTTTTATACAATGGCATCACCATTTCCCATCTCTTACTAGTAATATCTCTGCCTATGCACCCCAGCATGCCACTGGCCATCCCTGCAGCCTTTGGGCACTGCTTTGATACCATAAGGTCATTAGATATGATAACCCCTAGGTCCCTCTCCTCTTTGGTGATGGTCAGCACCTCCTCCCCATCCTGTAGCTCTCCCTAGGGTTCCCCCTACCCAGATGCATTATCTTGCACTTTTTTGCATTGAATCTCAGTTGCCACACCTCTGACCATCTTTCAAGCGTCTCCAGGTCCCTCTTCATTTTCTGCACCTCTTCTGAAGTATCCACCCTGTTGCAGATCTTGGTGTCACCTGCAAATAGACAGACCTTTCCTTCCAGCCCCTCTGCAATGTAATTAATGGAGACATTGAACAGGACTGGTCCCAGTACTGATCCTTGTGGCACTCTGCTGGTCACCCCTCTCTCCTCGGATTGGATTCCATTTACCACCACCCTCTGTCTTCTGTCCATCAGCCAGTTTCTAACCCACTGTATCACCTTATGCCCCATGCCCAGGCTACTTATCTTGTTTATCAGCCTTCTGTGTGGGACAGTATCGAAGGCTTTGCTGAAATCCAGGTAGGTGACATCAACGGCCCCTCCCTGATTCACTTCCTTAGTAACCCAATCAAAAAAATCTATCAGATTCATTTGACAATACCTTCCTGATGTGAATCCATGCTGCCTCATATCCTGGGCACTAATGGATTCCAGGTGTGCCACTATCCTTTCTTTCAGCAGTGTCTCCATGATCTTCCCCACCACTGAGGTGAGGCTGACTAGCCTGTAGTTCCCCACTTGCACCCTACTGCCACTTTTGTGCAGTGGGACCACATGCACTCTCCTCCAGTCCTCTGGAACCACACCCCCTGTGTTGAGTGACTCTGTGAACAGGGTGGCCAGAGGCACTGCTAGTTCCCTCCACAGCTCCCTTAATATCCTTGGGTGTATGTTATCTAGCCCCATGGCTTTATCCACCTTCAGCTTTGTGAGTTCCTCCCAAACTCTCTCCACTGTGAATGAACTGGTGTCCACTTCTCCCCCGCGATTGCCTCTGCTTCCCAACTGTGGTCCTTGACCCTCTCCCTCCTCAGTGAATACTGAACAGAAGTATTTGTTCAGTATTTCTGCCTTGTCTAGATCCCCCTCTTTGCACTTTCCCTCCTCCCCTATGAGACTCACAATCCCCCCCTCGTTTTTTCTTTTATTGCTGATGTACCTATAGAATGTCTTTTCCCCTTTTTTTACAGTCCGTGCTAAACCCTCATCTGTCTGTGCCTTGGCTTTCCTAACAGCTTTCCCTGCCTCTCTTAGACATTCAAGATACATGTCTCTGTCCTCCTCCCTTTAGGTCCCCTTATACTTCCTGGAACCTTCTCTTTTAGCCCTTATTTTGTCTGCTACCTCTTTAGAGAACCATAGTGGTTTCCTTCTTCGTTTCTCTTTGGCCACTATCCTAAGGCATTGGTTAGTTTCCTCCACTATGGCTCCTTTTAGTTCCCCCACCGTTCTTCCACTCCCTCCATTACCTTTCCCTTCTCCAGGGCTGCTCTTAAACATCTACCCATTCCATTGAAACCTGCCCTTGTATGGTGGTCACTGGATCCCAGCTGCCCTTCCACCTGAATTCTTTCAACTCTGTTTCCATTGGTCCATACCAAGTCTAGAATCGATTTGTGCCTGGTGGGCTCATGCACCAGCTGTCTGAGTCCAACACCCTGCAGGGATTCAAGGGTGGCTGTGCTTCTGGCTGAAGCAGCTGCTTGGGTGGTCCAATCCACATCTGGCATATTGAAATCTCCCATCATCAACAGGATTTCAACTTTAGCTGCCATGTCATGAATTTCCTCCACTAGTACCATGTCCACATCCTCCCTCTGTGCTGGAGGTCTGTAGATCACCCCTGTACATATTGCTGTGCCATTTCCTGGTTCAAGGGTGACCCATTGCCTCATCCTCCCCTGCCTTCCCTATGTCTGTAGCCTTTATGCCTCTCTAACGCACAGGGCCACCCCCCCCTTTTGTACCTTCCCTGTTCCTTCTAAACAGTGTATAGCCTGGTACATTGACATCCCAGCTGTGATTAGCAGAATATCATGTCTCTGTTATTGCTGCTATGTCAAGGTCTGCATCCGTCATCAAGGCTTCTGGGTCTGGAACCTTATTTCCCAGACTGTGGGCATTTGTGAACATTACCTTCTATGTTTTACTCCCTGCCCTCCCTCTGTTCCTGTTTTCTCTACTTTGCCTCTTCTCCCCACCCCAGTATTCATGCACACGTGCTCTTGCCCCCCCCTTTATCCCCCCTTATAAACTTTTCCCCTGCCTGCCCCTCACTGCTTGTTTCAGTTGTTCTTGTTGTCAACTTGTACTTTTGCATGTTCTCGCAGCAGGGGAAGGGGGGGTGTTCCTAAGCCACCTGTCTCCCGTGGCTCATCCCCCTTGGCCAGTTTAAATGCTGTCTGCTGAAGTATTCCAGCTTCTCACTAAGGACTGCGATCCCCTTTCCAGACAGATGCAGGCCATCCTCCTGATGCAAGCTCGCATCTGCCCAGGTTGGGCCCTTGTCCCCTATGAAGCCAAATCCTTTCCTTCTACACCAATCCTTCAACCAGGAGTTGAAGGTTCGGATGTGTAGTGCCCTGGCTTCCCCATGCCTTGGACAGGAAGCACCTCTGAGAATGAAACCAGGTCATTGGTCCTCCCCAGGTGGACAATGACATCCAGCTCCTCCCTTCTGGCTATTGCCCTAGCGATCCTATGGATTTGCTTCCAATCCTTCTATGCAGCACTTCCTGGGAGGCACATGACCTTCCTCTCCCTCTGCTGGGTGTCCCTAATTTCACACCCTGTACAATAGAGTCCCCCACTAGGAAAAGCTTCTCCGTCCTCCGGAGTCTCTGGCCCCCCCTTCCCTGGGGCTCTAGCTTGGAGGTCCCGACCATCCTCCCTGGTTCCAGCTGTAGGTGCCTGTGTGGAGCATTTCCATTCCTCCAAAACAGTGTAGGAGTTATTAAGCTGGACCGGTTGGAGGATGTGCCTCTGATAGCTCCTCACTCTCCTGAGCCACTGTGGTCCATTCACCCTTTTTCCTGGGCAACCTTTGAAGTTGATGTTGTGGACCTGGTGGTCTCTGGGTGGGGTTGGGGGTGGGGGTGGATGCTGCCTGTAACCTGGCCACCTCTGCATGGAGACAGGCAACCTCCTCCCTCAGCCCAGAGAGGTTCCTGCAGATAGGGCAGCATTGCAGCCTCCAGAATGTCTCCCTGAAGACTGCTGCTCCACAACCACTGCACTTCACCAGTCTGGTCATGTCTGATGTGACCTGGCCTGCAATATAATCTAGGTATGCCCTCTAGATGAACCCCTATGCTCCTCCCTTTCTTCGGTGTGGAATTTCCTGTGTGGTGAAGGAAGGTGTAACACTATGGGCCTATACCCTATAAAAGGAGGACTTGCCTAGGGGTGGGAGGGGGAAGGGTGGGAGTACTCCCTGGCTGTGTCCAGAAACAATCAGCCGAGGATCCCTCTACCTTATGTTTGCAGAGGACAAGCCCAATGATAAAAAAAAGAAAAAAAATATCCCCCCAAATCCGTTGAAATATGAGACCTGCACTTAAGGTAACAAACTCAAACAAGTACAAACAGTTACAAGCTTACCAGCAACTAAAGCCGTGTTTACATGGCGGCAGCTCTACTGCATGTGGGTTGCTCCCTTTCTGATGCACCAGCTCAATTCCCTTTTACACAGCCCATCCTCCCAGTGCTTCAGGTCGCTCTGAGGAAGGGCTGTGACTTCACCTGGAGGCTGATGAGAAATAGCGTTGTAGCAGAGTGAGCGCAGCAAAGCATTCACATTGCCATGTAATGCGCTCGCTCCGCTATTCATCCCACAACTAAGTCGGATCCAAAAAATGATCTGACAGGCAGTTGATGCACTCCAGAAAGAGTTTACACTGCTGACTTTGCAGCGCATCAACCCCTTCACATGGGTTGATGCACTGCAAAGTCGGCAGTGTAAACAGGGTTTAAATCCTTCACTCCTGCCCCTCCAGAAACTTAGCAGCAACAGAAAGGTAAATGTACCTAAGCCAAACTAAGTCTGCTTCAGCCCTGATGCTATGTTACATTATGGTATATGAGGAGGCAATTCAAGAAAAGTATGGGGTTTATCATATCTAAACCGCCTTCTGCTATTGGTAGGTAGGTGGTACCTCTTTTCAGGAGATTTAATTGGTTACCCCACATACACTAAAAAAATATACTATATAACGTAGTCTCTAACATTTTGAGAGGTGGAAAATCATACTTAAGAAGGTAAAAATGGGTAGCAGGAAAGTTTTAACTGTATAGATTTGTTTCTTTTTCCCATTTTCCATTTGTTCCATTTGGCAGCTGTATCACTCCTTTCTTTCAGTTTCAGGTCCCAATTATACATTTGAGGGTCGGGGCCTCCAAAATAAATGCCTAACATTTTATGATATCCCTGTATGACTGGGAAGCCCAGGATTTCTTCTATATGGTGTTGTGCCTGTCCTATAGGAATAAGACAACTTTTCGCTAGATTAATCTGCGAGCTTGAAACATTTTCAAATTCAGCAGTTAGTTGTGTTGCACATTTCCCAGATTGTTCATCTGCTATTATTATTCCTAGATCATCTGCATAGGCAATTGAGCAAATATTCCTGTCATCAATTCCTACAGATAGGCCTTCTAAGAATGTATTTTGGTTTAAATGATGTAATAATGGATCAAGGGTGAGAATGTATAAAAGGGCAAAGGGCATCCCTGCTGAACTCCTCTTTTTACAGTTATTTGTTTTCCAGTCCAGCCATTAATACTGGGGATGACACTCAAGGTTTTGTAACAAGTTTGTATCCATGCAATAAATTGGAGTGGAAACCCGTATACTCTCATTACTGCCCATAGATATTTGTATTCTACTCTACCATACACCTTTTTATGTTTGCTTGCATGCATGCGTAAGAAACATTTTCATCACAGCTTAGGAGAGAAGTGGGGTTTTGGAGGTGCGGCACTGTGGGGGCCAATGACCCCAGTGCCTTTTGAGGCTTGGCCCACTTTCCCCAACCCAGTGTCATGCTGCTGCTGACACTAGTTGAGCCAGCGTGCCACTGCCTTGAAAGGAATCCACTTCTACAATGAGGGAGTGACCCATCATTGCAGGGTGGGACCTTGCCGTCCGCATGCTGACCCAGTTCAGTTGCCGACGGGGGAGCCCCCTTCCCATCGGCATACTGTAGCCGAGGGGGTGCCCAATTCCCCTCGGCATCATGCACCCCCCCAACAGTCTTTCTTTGCTGACGGGGGCCCAATCCCTTTCAGCTTCAGTTCCCTCCCCCTTCCCAGTTCAATTTGCTGATGGGAGAGCCCACTCCCTGTCGGCATAATGTCCCCCTCAATTTGTTGTGTGCCACGGGGCGTGCCCAATTCCCCTCGGCTCTCCCCCCCGGTATGTGCCGACAGGGGTGCCCAATCCCCTGTCAGCTACAGCCCCCAAAGCAAAAAACACTCAGGTGGCACGCTGGGAGCACACCCCAGTGTGCCAAATGTCCCTGTAAACAGAAAACCATCCTGTGATGTTTTTCGTTTTTGTTTCTTTGTTTTACCTGTAAAACAGAAAACAGTCTCTCATTGAGTTCGACGGCCCCCCCAACCTGCGCCCACCCTCTGAGCACCCTGCCTCCTTACACCCCCTCACCCTATACTTACCTCTGGAGCCCAGCGCGACGATCTTTGGTGAACCGGGAACACGTCTGCACTCTTCAAAGCCGACCACGAACTGAAGAAATGCTGGTAAACTGTATAATGGCATAAATAGGGTTTTTTCAACTTTGGTGCATATCTCAGGCATTTTAAGGAATTTTGGCACCAAATTTTCAACATGGGGTTGTTGGGACCCCTCCTTATGAATTCAGCCATTGACATGGTGTTATTCAGTCCCGAAAGGTGATTTCACGGTCACTGTGCGGAATCACCTTTTGGGACTGATTATCGAAACAACAGTGCTCATGAGGTAGGCTCTCAAAAAGCCTATGTTGCAAATTTGGTGGAAAAAATCCATAAAATGACTGTTTTATGAGCGTGCATTGTGCAGTTTCCATGCATGCGCGTACCTTCGCGAATTTGGAATATTTTCACTCAAGATTTTCAACATTGACATTTTTCCACACCTTCTTATGAACAGTACAGCTGTCATTTTTCACATCTTGACTAAAATGTGTTTTCACAGTTCCGGCGCAGAAGAGCCCGGTCACTGCGGGAAATCAGTGTTTGGGACACACTAAAAAAATCACAGTGGCACTGTTCATGAGCAGAGGTGCTAAAATGTCTATGTTGAAAATTTGGTGATGAAAGTCCATAAAATGATTGTGTTATGAGAATGTGTTGCGCAGTTTCCACGCATGCTCATAATTTCATGAATTTGCAATATTTTCACTCCAGATTTTCAACATTGGCATTTTTCCACACCTCCTTATGAACAGTACTGCTGTCATTTTTTACATCCTGGCTGAAATGTGTTTTTGCACTTCCGGCACAGAATAGCGCAGTCTCTGTGGGCAGTCAGTGTTCGGGACACATTAATAAAATCAAAGTGACACTGTTCATAGGCAGAGGACCTAAAATGACTATGTTGAAAATTTGGTGACAAAAGTGCACAAAACGACAGTGTTACAAGCATGTGTTGTGCAGTTTCCATGTATGCTCGGAAGTGCGCAAATTTGTAATATTTTCACTCCAGATTTTCAACACTGGCATTTTGTCACATCTCCTTATGAACAGTACAGCTGTCGTTTTTCATATCCTGCTCAAAATATGCGTTTGCACATCTGGCGCACAATGGCACGGTCGCTGTGGGAAATTAATGTTTCGGACAGATTAAGAAAATCATAGTTTTTTATTTTCTTTCTATTTTCTCGCCTCTGCAGTGCTCCCAGCAGGGACATCCAACTGCCAGCTCCCACTAACCCGGAGGACAGCAGGCTCACTCGTACACGAGGTTCCCAGCATGGCCAACACCGGACCCTCCAACGTAATTCCACGACAGGCCTCCAGGTTGGTGGGTGCGCAGCTATCAAGGTGCTCGGTCATGCCCAGCCTGGTTTTTCCACCTTAATTGGGCCACTCAGAGCCAGCAGTACAATGACACGCTGCGCTACGCAAGCGTCTTGCCGAACTCCACCCCTTGCTTACGCCACACCTTGTGCTTCTCCTGGTCTTCACCAGGGGTTGCCCAAGCACGATGTATCCCACTATCCCACCCCAGGGGAAGGAGAGCAGTCCTGGGATGCTCAATCTAACCTCTCTCCTGCCAGCCCCCGGCGGCCCGAGTCCATTCCCGAACCCAGGTCACCGGTGTGGTGCGAGGTATGGCGTCCAGTGCCTCAACCCTAAGCGCCACTGGGCTGGCCTAGAAAATCATAGTGACAGTGTTCATGAGCAGAGGTCACAAAATGCCTATGCTGAAAATTTGGTGAAATAATTCCACTGAATGACTGCGGTACAAGCATGTGTTGCGTAGTTTCCACGTTCGCATGGAACTTTATGCATTTGTAATATTTTTAATGCAGATTTTCAACATTGCCATCTCTTCACACCTCCCTATGGATGATACAGCTGTCATTCTTCACATCCTGCCTGATCTGTGTTTTCACACATCTGGCGCAGAATGGCACAGTCACTGTAGGAACTCGAAGTTCGGGACACATTAACAAAATCACACTGCCACAGTTCATGAGAAGAGGTCCCAAATGCTTTCATGAGGTAGGGGTCACAAAAAGGCCATGCTGAAAAGTTGTAGTGCGAATATCAACACACGCCCGGGGCATTAGGGTTCCTAACCATAACATACCACCCTGTGCAGACTGACAGGCATCAGAGATGTAACTTTGGATCACTGGCTGTAATGCTCATGCCATCCCACCCCTCATCCTGAAGCCAGTGACAGGCATCGAGGTGTGCCTTGCACTCTTCTGTCTCAGACATCACCCCTATTCTCCTGTACTGCACCCATTTCAGCATATGTCCTGATGAAATGGGCTGACTGTGAAGCCGAACATCCCAAGGCACACCTCAACACTTGTTGGTGTCTACAGGATAAGGTGAGGCGAAATGCCATGAGCATTATGGGCAACGACCCACAGGCACACCCCAATGCCTGTCCATGTCTGCAGGGTGGAGGTGGGATTGGTGTGAGTTCAATATTTCACTGCCACTCCTATTCTGCATTAGTCTAACTCTTGCACGTCCAATGCTAATATCAGCAAGCAAACATTCGGCATTGACAAATGGTTGTTTTGATCTATGTTGATGTATCCATTATTTCCTCATTTTGACCTTTAGCTAAAATTTCTCTAAGTAAGATTAATGCATCTTGTATTTTCTGAGATGGTACACCACTGAATTGTGTTGGGTGTATTATGGCTTCTAAAACTAAAGAAAATCTGTTACCGAGAATTTTCATTAATATCTTACTGCCTGTGTTTATTGATGTTATAGGTCTCCAGTTCTTAAGGTCTCCCCTTTCTCCTGACTTACATAATAGTAGTAATATTCCTATAATCATGCTGCTCGATAACACCCCCTTTTGTAAGCCATCATTATGTTTGCTTGCACGCATGTGCAAGAAAAATAGTGCCATCATCAGAGATTTCGGAGGTGTGTCACCTCCTCCTCCAATTCAGTCAGTGTATTGGCAGGCGTGGCCCCTGTAAGCCAATGCATTCTGGAGCTGTCTATGACAAGCTCCAAAATGCAGTGGCATACAGTTCAAAGGGGGAGCTATGCTTGAGTGAGCAGCGATAAGATATCGTTGCTCATGCGCGGCTCCCCCCACACACACAGGCATACGCGGGCGTCGTCCCCCCCTCCCTCGCTTTTCGCACACTGAATAGCTGACAGGGGTGCCCAATCCCCTCGGCTGTGCTCGTTCCCCCTCAAAGCCTTCGAAATGATGCTGGGTGCCCACCCCAGCAGCAAAAATGAATAGCAGCGGGGGTGCCCAATCCCCGCTGAGCTCTACTGTTCTCACCCCTGAGTACTAATGCGCCACTGGGAGCCCACCCCAGCATGGCAATCAATACTTTGGCCGACCGGGTGCTCAATCCCCATCAGCTGAATGGCCCCCAACCGTCCTTGTGCCATGCTGGGAGCCCACCCCAGTGTGGCAAACGCCACGCATCGTTCTTTTTTTTTACCTGTAAAGAAAAACAGTCCACGTAGTCTCCTGGCCCCCTCCACACCCGCACCCCACCCACTGTGCACCCTGCCTCCCCACCCTCCACCCCATACTTACCTCCGGACCTCGGCGATGATCTTGGTGGACCAGAAACACGTCTACTCTGCAAAGCCGACCCGCGAACTGAGGAAATGCCGGTAAGCTGTATAATGGGCTAGATAGGGGGTTTCAACTTTGTTGCATATCTCAGGCATTTTGGAATTTTGCACCAATTTTCAACATGGGGTTTTGGGACCCTTCTTTCATGAATGATGTCACTGTCAGGCATGACCGGGCCCGAAGGTGATTTCGCAGTCACTGCGCGGTCACTGTCGCGAAATCACCCTTTGAGCCTGAATAACACCATGAGTGACATAATTCATGAAAGGGGTCCCAAAAACCCCATGTTGAAAATTTAGTGCCAAAATTCCAAAAAATGACTGTTTTACGAGTGTGCATTGCGAGTTCATACGCAGGCTCGTAAGTTCATGAATTTTCAATATTTTTACTCCAGATTTTCAACATTGCCATTTTACCACACCTTCTTATGAGCAGTACAGCTGTCATTTTTCACATCTCACCCAAAATGTGTTTCCGTCCATGTAGTGCACAATGATGCAGTCGGTGTGCGAAATCAATGTATGGGACAAATTAAGAAAATCACAGTGACACTGTTCATGAGCAGAGGTCTTAAAATGGCTATGTTGAAAATTTGGTGAAAAAATTCCAAAAAATGACTGTTTCACGGTGTGAGTTGAGTTCATCACGAAGGCTCATAAGTTCGCAATTTTCAATATTTTCACTCCAGATTTTCAACATTGCCATTTTACCACACCTTCTTATGAGTAGTATAGCTGTCATTTTCATCTCACCCAAAGCGTGTTTCTGCCCGTATGGCGCACAATGGTGCAGTTGGTGTCAAAATCAATGTCGGGACAAATTAAGAAAATCACAGTGACACTGTTCATGAGCAGAGGTCTTAAAATGGCTATGTTGAAAATTTGGTAAAAAATTTCCTAAAAATGACTTTGTTACGAGCGTGTGTTGCACAGTTCCTATGCATGCTCGTAAGTTTGCAAATTTAATATTTTCACTCCAGATTTTCAACATTGCCATTTTATTACACTTCCTTATGAACACTACAGCTGCAATTTTTCATATGTTGCCCAAAATGTGTTTTCGCACATGTAGCGCACAATGGTGCTGTTGGTGTGCGAAAGCAATGTTTAGGACAGATTAAGAAAATTACAGTTACACTGTTCATGAGCAGAGGTCTTAAAATGGCTATGTTGAAAATTTGGTGACAAAAGTACATAAAATGACTATGTTACGAGTGAGCATTGCGCAGTTTTCACGCACCCTCGTTAGTTCATGACTTTGTTATATTTTCAGTCCAGATTTTCACCAGTGGCATTTTTCTACACTTCCTTATGAACAGTACAGCTGTCATTTTTCACAACATGGCTGAAGTGTGTTTTCACACTTTCAGCGCAGAGATGCGTGGTCGCTGTGGGAAATCATTGTTCGGGACAGATAACGAAAATCACAGTGATACTGCTCATGATCGGAGGCACCAAAATGCCTGAGTTGACAATCTGCTGTACAAAATCCCCAACCTAATTATATTACAGGTGTGCGTTGCACAGTTTCTATGTACGCTCGTGACTTCACCATTTTTTTTAATATTTTTACTACAGATTTGCAACATTGCCATTTTTTACACCTCCCCATGAACAGTACAGCTGTCATTTTTTACATCCTGTTCGGAATGTTTTTGCACCTGTGGTGCTAAATGCCGTAGTCACTGTGCATAAGCAGCTTTCGGCTAACAAACTGATATTCTCCCTGTTCATGAGGTGGGGTCACAAAAAAAACATGTTGAAAATTTGGAGTGGAAATATCAATGAATGCCTGAGGTATTAGGGTTTCCAACCATAACGCCAACCCTGTGAGAGAATGACAGGCATCAGGGGTGTGACTTGGGATTCTTGCCTGTGATGCTCATACCATTCCACACCCTGCAGCCAGTGAGAGGCATGAGGGTATGCCTTGGACTCTTTGGCCCAAACTTCACCCATTCTCCTATATTGCACCATCTCACCATATTTCCTAATGAAATGGGGTGCGCAAAAGGGCCAAAGACCCAAGGAACACTGTGACACTTGTCAGTGTCTGCAGAGTGGGGTGTGGTGAAATGGTGTGGCCGTTATGCCTAACAACCCAAAGGCACACCCCAATGCCTGTCACTCTCTGCAGGGTGGTGGTGGGGTTGGCTTCAGTTCAATACTTCACTGCCATTCCTATTACGCAGCTCTGTAACTTCTACACTACCGCTGCCAATGCCAGCAAGCAAACATTCGGCATTGACAAATGCTTGTTATATACTATCGCTAATTCAGTCTGTAGCATTTCGAAAATTATTTTATATAGTTCATGCGGTAAGCCATCTGATCCTAGTATAGTTCCAGTACCTAAGGAGTAAATAGCATCTCTAACTTCTTGTTTCACAACAGGTGCTATTAAAATATTATTCAACTCTTGAGGAATATTTGGAAGGTTGCACAGTCTTAGCCATTCTTCTATTTGTTCTATAGAAAGCATTTCACTCATGAACATTATGGTATAAAATCTTCTATTGTTTGCAATATATCTGCTCTATTTCGAACTGTGTTCCCTTCTTCATTTATTAAATATGAAATGTTCCTTTGTTCTTTTATAGATTTACAGGTATTTAATGGAACAGTTGCACTTTTCTTTCCTTTTGCACATTAATGCTGTTGTTTCTCTAAACCTCTCATTTTTTCTTGCTGTAAGGTCACCAGCTCTTCCTTTAATTCTTTTATCCTAGGATAAAATTCCCTTTTCTTTGATATTGTAACATAGATAGTTTCTGTAGCTCCTCCCTAAGTATTTTTTGCCTATCTGTTTCATATTTTCCATTCAACCTTCCCATCATTTTTAAATAATCAGTTATTTCTTTTTTAGTGTCTTCCCACCTGTCTGTACTGTTTTCATATAGGAAGAAAACAGAGAGACATGCTTCAAGTACATAATTAAGTCCTTTCACTATTAAGGGGTTTTCTAAGAGGTTCAAATTACATTTCCAAATCCCAGTCCCTCTTTGCTATTCTGGGCAATTACCTAAGCTATGCAACAGTAATCTATGATATGGGGAAGCAACAGTAACTACTTCTGCTTTTTGGACAATCAAATATTCTGTTACAAAAAAAATAATCTATCCTTGTAGATCGTATCCCACAAAAGTAGGTATGTGGTGTCGGATTCTGCTGACATCTATCAGATCCATTTCATTTATCATATCTTTGAGTTAGTTCATATCACAAAAAGTTTTGCTGGTCTTTAAACCTCTATCTGACCCTAACAGGCAGCAGTGTAAATCCCCCCTTGTATGACTCTATTGAGGAGCAATGGTTTGATTTTCTTAAAAAGTTCAGTCCTATCAAGCTTTCATTGTAGCGCGTAAACATTTATAATCCTAAATTCCATATGCTTTATTTTTATGTCTATGAGTAGGGCTCTATCAAGGAAAATTTCTATCTGATTCCACGTCTTAACAGTAGACAGAAAACAAATCCCCACTCCTGAAACTGTTTCAGTGCCTTGTGACCAGTAACTCTGACCCCATATCCAGTTTCGGCTTGCTTCCTCTATATTACAAGAATTATTTAGTCTTGTGTCCTGAAATAAAACAACATCAAGATCTGAGTTATGAAAGTTCCCAAACGTGCTGTGTCTCTTTTTTCTGAGAGAAGACTGTTTGCATTCAAAGGTGCTATGTGAAGTATACATGAAGTAAGGTCCATCAGGGATTTTTCATTTCACTTCATGTGATGCTCTTGTAATTCTTGCTACTCTCTGACTCCTGGGTCTGATGGTCTCCATCAGTTCTGAGTCTGCCATTGTTTCATTCTGTGAGGACAAAATTGAGGTGGTGTCTGAATCCCCTTCAGTTTCAACTTCAGAGTCCTCCCACTGCAAGGCCCATATTTGTTTTCAGTCTCCATGTTATCTTCTTCTTGTCCAGCCTGTTTTCCTTTGGTAGTTCTTTCCTTCTGTTTGCCCTTTTTCTTTTAACTGTTGAAAAAAATCATTGTGTTAGTTGTAATCCATGACACTCCAGACACTACCTCATGGGTTCCCAACCCACCTGATAGGCTAGTGATGCACATGTGACCCAGATCAAATTTCGCAGTACACCTTGGTCCCATAAGTCCCCTGTCTCCAGTTCAACCTTTGCATCTGAAGAGGCTACTAGCACACCAGAGTCCTTTGTTCAGCTAATTACTAAGGTAGGCCAAAAGTCTGTGGTAACCCTACAGTTTTCTTAATTGATGGTTATGCTTTAAATTTAATTAATCCTTGCTGCCCCTGCTGATTTAAGAGGTAGTAATCCTATCTTACTTTTGTGTTATCTGAAACTAGAAACTAGGTGGGACTTAACTATTTGTCCTATGGTTGTTAGGCCTCGGTTGCTAATTTTAAAGAAAGTGTAAATCTTTTGTCTGTTGCTTCAGACCTGTTACTTTGTGGCTTTATTTTTGGAAGCTCAGATCCCTCCTTAGACAGATTCAGCAGGGGCCTCATTTTTTATAATTAATTTTTAAGTGAATTCTCATCTGTTACAAAATTTATACAGATCCTAGGTTCTAATACAGTTCAGCCTCACAGTGTATATATTTGTAAAACCTACTATAGCCTGAAGTCAGCTCGAGTTATGTCACACTTCCTGCCTCACTGTTACTCTCTCTCAGGCCGAATTTGAATCTCCGCGTGCTTCCGAAGCGCCTGGCAGGCTCTGGTCTCCCCTTCACAAGCGGAAGGCTCACAGCTGCTTCAATTTAATTTAAAATTGCTGCATTCAAAGACGCGTCTTTGCCCTTGGCTCCCCCTCACAAGCGGAATCCTAGCTGGCGGCATCCGAACAGAGTGAGCACGCCTCCCGTGGCTCTCCCCTCACTAGCGGAGACCACAAGGCACCTTCCTCAGCTCGCATCAGCTGTCCGAAAGAGTGGACGATTAAAAAGCTTTAGCTTGTTGCCCGAGGCGGTCCCTAACCAAGCGATCGCTTGGGGCAGTGGGGGAAAAGCAGCCCCAAAAAGAGATAAAAAGAGTGTTCTGCTTTGCCCCACAGCTGTTGCAGACCCGATGCGGTCCCTAGCAAAGCGACCACTCGGCAGGGCCAAAAACAGCTCCAACACATAAAAATAACAATTTTCCCTTATTCCTCAGCCATTTTGGCCCCTCGTGGCTGCAGCCTACTGGCGTGGAGCCTGCATCACTTCGGGATAGATTTCTGGGCCCTGCATGCTCACGGGAGACTCTTCAGTTGTTTTATTGCAGGAATCCATTAGTTTAAAGAGAAAAACTGATGAGGTATTCACTTAACTATTTTATAATGGCACAACATGAGGCTCTCCTTAGCACTGGTTTGGGTCAGCCACCATTTTGTATGGGATGGCCTACTCACCCTGAGCCGCCATTTTAAGTAGGGAAACCATAAAATATATGGGATGGTTCTATAGTTTGCAGCCACCATCTTACCTATTAAAGCCATCCATGCTCATAAGCATGCAGTATTTTGTCTCTAACGACAGACAACATCTTCAGTATACAGGAGTTTCCCTAACATATTAGGGACACATTGTTTATTATTCCCTCATGAACAATGATGGTATTGGGGCCTTGGCTCCACCCATTAGCCACTCACTTCTGTGTACATGTATTACGTATGCTTGATGCATTCACATACCTATTACTTCCGCAGGCAACACCCCTTTGATTACGTGTTCCTAACGCTCTCCTTCTTTCTCTCTGTCCTTCTCTCATCCCTTAGATGGCGAAGGCAAGGAAATGCACTTCATGTGGTGCCACGCTGCTGCCCCACAACCCTGGACCATGATGCCCCACCAGTGAACACATAGATGAAGAGCTGGCAGCAGAGCAGACTTCCAATACAGACCTGGATACCCAGGGTCCAACCACCTCTGCTTGGATGGATCCAGGGGCTCTGCTCATTCAGACCCAGCAGACAATGGTCGCTATGATGGAGAGTCAACAGAACTTTATGCTTAAGGTTATGGAGAAGTTGGAGTCCCTAACTAAGTCTAGACCTTCAACAACGCCCATGCCCATGCCAGACCCCACCCAACCCCAAGTCCCACAACTGGACAACAACGACAGCACAGTTCCCCCTAATCCCCTGGAGGAGGACCAGGGTGATACTCCAGAGGATGCTGAAAATATAGATTTGGGGGACGATGACATGGACACAGTATCCGATTGTCCATCATTGACATTGAAACTTTGCCCCTTTGACCTGGTTCCAGGGTTAATGAGGGCCATAAAATCCACAATGGGGTTCGACATGGAGACACCGAAGCCAGAGTCTAAGCTTGATCCAATGATCCAGCAGAATCAACAGGTCAAGGACACCTTCCCAAGCTGTCCAGCCATTGATGTTGTAATTTCAAAAGAATGGGAATCCACAGAACTGGGTTGGCTGTCTGAGAAGAGGAACATGGACAGGATGTACCCGATTCAACAGGAAAAGGCTAAACTATGGTGCACACCACCTATCAAAGATCCCCAAATTGCGGCACTGAGCAAGAAAACAGTGTTGCCTTGCGGCACCATTTCACTCAAAGACCCAACTGACAAAAAGGTGGAGGATATTCTAAAGAAGCTGTTCGAGATCACAGGAATGGCTACCAAAGCTGCAGTATTAGCAGTCTACTCTGCCAGAGCTCAGATCCACTGGCTAGAGGAAGTAATGGAAAAAATTGACCCAAAGTCCAGAGAAGCGGAACTTTTAGAATGCACTCTGGATACAGCTAAGTATCTTGGGGACATGGCCATGGACACTCTGAAATTGGAAGCCAGGAGCAGGGGCCCTAACAAACAGGGCTAGGCGAGCCTTATGGTTAAAACTTTGGGAAGCGGACAGTGAGTCAAAGGCATTGTTGCAAAATCTACCTCTGAAGGGAAACAATATATTTGGTGAAGGACTAAAGGAGTTCCTCAAACAAAAGGAAGAAGGAAAGGACCTCACAAAAGATAAGCAAAGAACCTTCTACCTACCATACAATCGCTGCAGGTTTCGAGGCAGTGGCAGATTTCAACAGAACAAAAAGCAAACATACACCAATAATTCCTTTCGGGGGAGAGGAAACTACAGTAACTTCAGAAGCTCCACTCAAGGCCCCTCCTCCACCTTTAGAGGCAGAAATCCCCGGTTCGGGGGAAGAGGTCGAGGTGGCAAGCCAAAGCAGTTTTGACTACCACTCCTTAGCCACCCCTGCCCTCAGCCCACAACTCAGTTACCCACCAGTGGGCCAAAGACTGTCATTGTTCCTACAACAATGGCAGCAAACAACTTCTGACAAGCGGGTCCTAAAGATAATTTCTCCAGGATACGCTATAGAATTTTCAAAAAAGTCCTGCAGAGACAAGGTTTTACTTTCACCCATCTCAAAGAGAAGGGCCACAGCCCACCAGGTACAGGATGTTCTCCGGGACCTACTTGAGAACAAGGCAATACAACTTGTCCCAGACAACGAGGTGGGCATGGGGTTCTACTCCGTTTTCTTCCTTGTCCCGAAAAAGAATGGGGACCTCAGGCCCATCCTAGACCTGAAATTCTTAAACAAATTCATAACTACTCTGAAGTTCAAGATGAAAACCCTCAGAACCACACTGAAGAACATCTGGGTAGGCGACTACCTCACTTCAGTGGATCTGAAGGATGCATACACACACATCCCAATCAGGCCCAGTCACCAACAATTCCTCCGATTCCACATACTGGGCCAACATTTCCAGTATCAGGCCCTACCCTTCGGTCTCACATCAGCGCCAAGAGTGTTCACAAAGGTGTCCATTATCTTGGCAGCCAGACTACAGGAGAAGGGAGTGGATATTATCCCATATCTGGACGACTGGCTAATAAGATCGCGTCCCAGAGAACAGTCGCAGAAGGACACGGACCTAGTGCTGACTTCTCTATCACAGCACGGCTGGGTGGTGAACCGGAGCAAGAGCTCATTGCACCCATCCCAACGCATAGAACATCTTGGCGTAGAGATAGATATGGCAGAGGGGATGGCAAGGCCTTCATGCAAATGAATAGACTCTGTCATTGCACTGGTTTGGGCCCTTCTAGCCACTCCAGAACCAACGATGGGTCAAACAGCACAGGTATTGGGGTGCATGGCATCGTGCATCGACCTAGTGCCCTGGACAAGGTGGAACATGTGTCCTTTGCAGAAGTGTGTTCTACAGCAAGGATCCCCTTCGGAGGAAGATCTCAACAAGAAAGTACTCCTAACACAGGCGGTAAGGGAGTTGTTATGCTGGTGGATATACGGCCCACACTTCCTGAGGGGCTCCCCACAGGAGTCCTCATATCAGGTGTCACTGGAGACCAATGCCAGCCTGACTGGTTAGGGAGCCTGCATGAACAGCCACTCAGCTCAAGGCAGGTGGACAGTGGCGGAAGCAAGACTGTCTATCAACGTCCTAGAAATGAGGGCAGTACTCCATGCACTGAAAGCATTCAGGGGCAACGTCATCAGGAGGTCAGTCCTAGTCAAGCCCAACAACAAAGTCACGGTGGCATACATAACCAAGCCGTCCAGGACACGCAGCAAAGCCGTGATCAGGGAAGCAGCCAAGGTGCTCAACTGGGCTCAGTCCAATCTTACCCACATTCATGCCATCCATCTGGCAGGCAGACTGAATGTCAGGGGGCGGACTGGCTCAGCAGGCAGCAGGTGCACCCAGGGTAGTGGCAGCTGCACCCGTAATTGTTCAAAATGATTCAAATCAGGTGGGGATGCAGTCCAATTGACCTAATGGCATCCAAATCAAACACCCAAGTCAGAACATACTTCTCCAGATTCAAGGAGAAACAGGCCCTAGCAGCCAATGCCTTATCCCAGACCTGGGGCCTGGACCTTTCGTATTTTTTCCCTCCAATCCCCCTGATTCCTCAGGTATTAGCAAAGATCAGACTGTCCCAGAGACTGATCATTTTGGTGGCACCATATTGGCCATGGAGGGCATGGTTCACCCCAGCAGTAGCCATGAGTTTGGACAGATGGCCCATCCCATACTGAGCGGACATGCTGTTGCAGGGCCCAATGATGCACCCAGCACCCCACACTCTAAAGTTATCAGCTTGGCTCCTAAGAAGCAAAGATTGCTAAGTGCCGGGTACCACGAATCTGTCATTTCAACCATCTTACAGTCCAGAAAATTGTCTACCACAGCCACTTATGGTAGGCAGTGGAATATTTTTGCAAACTGGTGTAAGGCAGTGGAAGTTGACCCTCTGCAGGTGGACATGTCCTTGATCCTGCTATTCTTACAATAGAGACTAGACAGAGGCCTCTCCCCTTCTTCGCTAAGAGTACAACTGTCAGCTAGAGGAGCAGCTAGAGGAAATGTTGGCACCACACAACCCTGAGCGCATCCAGATGCCATCCGATTCCTCAGGGCTGCAGAGACCATACAGCCATGCTCACAAGCACCAGTGGCCCCCTGGGATCTTCCAATGATTTTAGAGTCCCTAGGGGTAGCCCCATTCAAGCCTTTGAAGCAATCTGACCTTTACTGGTTGGGCCTAAAGACATGCTTCTTAGTGGCCATTTGCTCCGCTCGAAGGATTAGTGAGTTAGGGGCACACCTTTCACCATCTTCACAGCAGAAGGGGTGTTCATGAAAAAAGTGCCTGCTTTCCAACCCAAAGTCATGTCCACATTCCATAGGGAGCAACCTGTGGAACTGCTAACCTTCTACCTGCAACCGCAACAAGGGGAACTAAAAACCCAACATCCCTTGGATGTAGGTATCACATTAAAACATTACATCACAAAGTCACAACCAATTCGACGATTGGAGAGACTATTATAACAGAAGGTCACAAACAAGGAATGGCAGCCTCTAAGACCACCATTGCCAGCTGGTTAAAGAGGATAATAAAAGAGGCATACAAATCAAAAGGCCTCACACCACCGGATGGAATAAAAGCTCATTCCACAAGGGCAGTGGCCACTTCCTGGGAAGAAAGAGTGAATGTGTCCATGGAAGACATTTGCAGAGCAGCAACTTGGACGTCTGTCCATACCTTCACAGGACATTACAGATTTGACACATTATATAGACAAAGAACTAATTTTGCCAATCAAATTCTAACCACTATGTGCCAAAACACCTCGCCTCCTAATCGCCTAGCCCCACCCTGAAGGATTAGTGAACTGCTTCTTATAAGTAACCCAAGAGGTAATGTCTGGAGTGTCATGGATTGCAACTAACACAATGGGTGCTTACTCACCTGGTAAAGGTGATTGTGTGAGTTGCATCCATGACACTCCATAGCCCTCCCTTCAGGGCGATCACGGCAGCAATAGCATAGAGCACCGCAAGGTTACACTATAACCGCAAGCATAACTTGAATACTTGAAATTTTGTTCTACATGTACATCAAAAGTTGAACTTTGGTCGGTACCATAGGGGACTGAGTCTAGAATTGTACAGATAGAAAATAAACTTAAGGTGGTGGTAAATTTGCACTCAGAATTCCATTTGTTCTTAATGCAAGGTTAGTGAGGGGGTCACAGGAAGGAGTTGTTCTTTTGGCCTAATTTGTCTTTTTCAGCTATGGAAGAATCGAACTGGAGACAGGGGACTTCTGGAACCAAGGTGTACTGCGAAATTTGATCTGGGTCACATGTGCATCACTAGCCTATCAGGTGGGTTGGGAACCCAAGAGGTAACGTCTGGAGTGTCATGGATGCAACTCACACAATCACCTTTACCAGGTGAGTAAACGACCACTTCTTTATTTGCTGTCTGCCGGGGGGGGGATCTCTTCCTGTGTAACTTCTGTAGTTTGTGCTGATTCCACATTATTTATGGGCCTACTGTCTGCGGCCTCTGTAATAGTGTTGTTGTCCTGTATAGTTTGTGCACTCTCATTGTTTTGTTCATCTTTTGCAGCTTGTTGAAAATTGACACTATGAGTTTTTTTTTTGCAGTCCTCATATAAAAGTCCTGCACCCCAAAATACGCATATTCGTTGTTTTTTGCTGCCCAGGGGCAATCAGTAAAATTATGCCCTAGATCATCACAAAGGTTACACTTTGGTTCTTTGAAACAGTGTGCACTTGGGGTGACCAGTTTCACCGCAACAAGTCCATTGCATTTTATCACAGTTTGTATTTATGTGCCTGTGGGATCCACATTTAGAACAGGCTCTCAGTTGGCCCAAATAGAACAAAAGCCCTTACTCTCTTTCTATGTAGATGCAGTTTGGGAAGTGTACTATGTAATTTACTGTCTGATGTAGCTTTACTTTTATTTTCCACCCTCCCATCCAAAAACTTTCCTCATCCAATGTAGGAACAGGGTCCCCTTGTGCTGAACAATGTTTTTCTAACCAGAACAGGACATCAGTAATGTTCACACCTTCATTTCTGAACAAGATGGTTATTACTCTAAACAGTTGTCTTGTAAGGGGGATGACAATGAAGTTAGCCCACAATGGGTTTGTTTTGAGGTTGGCATATTTACAGCAGAACCTTTCCAAAATGGACGGCGTTCTAAAACTTATGTCAGCAGATGCCTCCCCCGGTGCATGTATTAAGGCATAAACTTCTGAGGGGGTGAACCCCAAAGAATGTTTTAACAATTGTTTTCCAATAAAGAATCTGTGCAGTATTGAGTCTCTAGAGCCAATATATGTTAATCTGATTGCATTCCTTCTTTTTGCCAGTTCTACTGGCTTATGAAATAAGGTGGCAAAAGAAAGGTTTGGATTTTCCCCTCCTATTGGGCCTGTCTTGCTAGATGGGGGCGGGGGGGAGGTCGGTTACAATTTCTTCTATGGGCTCATTACAGTTTTCCTGAGTCTCACTAGGTGCTGTTACAGTTCCCTTCATACTTGAAGTAAGCAGAGTACCTGCAGAGCTCTGTGCATTGCTCGGTTTCCTCAATGTACCAACCACTGTTTGTTCAGTCTCTCCATGTCCTGTTTTCGGGTGTTCTACTCTTGCATGAGACTTCCTCACTAGGAATCCAGCTCTCCTGTGTCTGTTTCCAACCAAACTGCATTTTGCAAAGCTGTTTTTGGTTAACATTCATTTTGCCATTCTGCGTCTCCTGGTTGTGTTTGGGGGTGTGGTCCTCCATTCTGTATGCGGGCATTCTTGGGTACTACTGATTATAAACAGCTTATTTGGATTTACAGTCACTTGATTACCTGGTGAGAGATTCAATCTTTTCCTTTTATGTTCTTCTTCTTGTCTCTTTTTTGCATTTTTAATCTGGTTATTTATTTTGTTCAGTTCCATCATAAGGCATTTTTGTTTTTCTTGCAGATTTAGCTCCTCTCCAGGTGTGTTGTACATCTTGTCTCCTTCTTCTTCATCATCTTCCACATCTGATGTTTCCAAGCATTTGTGCACATTATCCCCTGAACTGGGGGTGATTTGCTGGCCACCCTGTGAGTGCATCCCAGCCGCCCCTTGTTCGGGGACTGCAGACCTCCTTATTCATCTTTGCCAGTGAACTACTGGCCTCCTCCATCCTGTCACTGGAAACAGTGCCCCTACCAAAGAGTAGGGGAAGTTTTGTATTGTGCGAAAATCGAACAATACTAGGGGGGAGTATTTTTTAAGAAATCTCTAAGAATATTCAGGGGACTCACTAATATAGGGTTTATCTACAGACTTAATCCATAGGTAGTGAAAATGTGTCAGTACAAAATACAAACTCACTAAAAGTCTTAAATATGTGTACCTATAGTGAACTAAAACTCCTTAATATGTGGAACTATTTAAATATGGACTCAACTCTCCAAGGTCTAAAGACATACTAGAATGGGACCCAAGCCCACCAACCCATCACCTACCATCCTTCCTCTTTTCCCCTCACCCTTTTTCCTTTTTGTTTTTATTTTTCTCCTTTTTCCTTATTTTATCCACCCAAGACAATGCTTCCATAAAAGATCCATCTGCTGACTATGATTCTGTTTTTTATCTGATTCATAACTGTATTTAACTTGTCCCAAAATAATTGTGACACGCTCCTGTTGAGAAATATACTGTTTTTGTAACACCCAATGACACCTGGCTTGCCAAATGTGATATTTCAAAATCCCACAAATCAATCTGAGTGTACTAACATTATATGTCTTCCTGATGCCATTACATGTGCCTAAAACGAAGACGTCATATGTCATGGTTGAAAAGGCCTCATCCCGAGTTATAAAACTTAATAAATTCCAAAAGGTAATAACAAAAGGACATTCAAAAAAGGGTGCTTCTGTGTTTCCAGTACCATGTTGCATATGTCTCTAAGGCAATACCTCTCTTCTATTTTCTTATGCTTATGGTTGTTTCTAACCTCCAGTCTTCAACGACATGCCAACCGCATAGTGTCCCATAAAAATTTGGGAATTCTGGAGTCCATTAACTGTCGGGTAGTAACCAACATCCCTTGTGGAGTTCCCATTGGAAAAGAGAAAGGTTCTGTAAAATGATCTAAAACTATTTATTGGTACAGAAGCTGTCTCGAGAGAGTCGTAAAATCTGTTTTGGTGAGTTTTCAATTCCTGACTTTTTGCAGTGTTTGGCACATGAAGGTCAGAATAGCCGTATTATGTAACGTAAAAGTTCATTTATCTAAGGACCAGATTAGCAAAATCCTTTCAAGCCACTCTTGTCCCCAGATCATCCAATTCTGTGTCCCTTTCCTAAGGCTAGGCACTGAGTTCCCATACCAGAAAATGGAATGAACTATACCTAAACCGCCCTGTGAAACAGATCTATATGTTGTATTCCATTTAATCGGGTTCAAACGACTCCCCCAGATGACTCTAAAAAAGGTATTGTACAGTCTAGAATCCAATGTGTCAGGCAGAGGAAATATGGATCCTACGAATAATAAAAGTGGAACTATAAAAGTTTTAAGCAAATAGACCCTTTTAAGTTTAGTGATCTGTAAGCCTTGCCATGCCCTTATTCGTGTGTCACATAAAGTCAGTTTTATTTCCCAGTTTACTTTCTCCATTTCTTTAGGGCCAAACTTAATTCCTTATATAACAGCTTCCTGGGATAAAGGTACCCTACAGATCTGATCTATGAGCGCTGTATGTCCAACTATCAGAGCTTGACTTTTGTGAAAATGTATTCTAGCACCTGTTGCCTCTGAGTAAGCTACAAATGCTTTGTGTGCTATGTCACCTTCCAATTGGGATTTTAAGAATAGACAGCGGTCATCTGCATAAGCCAGGACTTTAAGGGGTGAGGTGGGAGGGTAAAAACTCATGCCTTCAATGTGCCTAGAGTGTTCAATGTGTTTCACCAGAATATCAATGTAAAATATGTACAACAGGGGGCCAAACGGACACCCCTGCTGTACCCCTCTCCTAAGGTGAATCCGTTGGCCAACTGTACCATTCAAAAGCAGATGGAAGTGTGCTGAGTTATACAATAAATGTAACTGCAATAAACTGTTGGGGAATACCATAAAAGGCTAAGATCTGAAACATGGTAGTATGTGATACACGATCAAAAGATTTTTCTTGATTCAGAGTAACGACATACCCCTGCAAAATCCCCAAATGCACTGTTGCAAATATCTCCCACAAACAAATCAAGTTATCTTTCAAAGTGTGTCCTGGGATTGCACAGTTTTGGTGGGGTGAGATAACTAATTTAGCTATGCCACTATGATGGTTACATAATATTTATTTTTTTTTTTTTAATTTATTTCTGATCTCAGATTAACCATTTGAGCTCAGAGCTCTTTACATAGGTTCCACGTTAGTACATTTAGAACAAGTAGGTGATTATGCAGAGGACTGAGACAAACAAGGCAATAGGATTAGAATGAAAACATTTAGATACATTTGGTCTTTAAACAAAGGAATGCAACAAACTACAGCAAAAACTAAAACTGGAATAAGTAAACACAGTCAGATACATACAGGAACAGTCTAAATAACTGTGTCCAACAGGGAGCCTGTTAGTTCTCAGCAACATGAGAGGGTTAGCGCATAGAAGTGCTGGAAAGATGGGGTGGGGGGTTGAGCCCCAAGTGCAGGGTGTCCGAGAGAGAGAGAGAGAGAGAGAGAAAGAGATCTGTTTGGTAGAAGGGCAGATGGTAAGCGATGATAGAGAACTGTACCAGTTAAAGCAGAAGGAAGTGGGGAAGGCAGTCAGAATAGCAAAAGTGCAAACTGAGGAAAAGATAGCCAACTCAGTTAAGAAGGGGGATAAAACATTTTATAGGTACATTAGGGAGTGAAGAAAGATGAAGGAAGGGATAGTGAAGCTTACTAAAGGGAAGGGAGGGTGGGCAGAGGATGACAGTGAAAAAGCAGGGATACTGAATGAATGCTTCTGCTCAGTATTCACAAAAGAAGAGGAGGGGGAGGTACCTAAATCAAGCAATAGAAGCACTCTGGATAGGGAGGTCAATACCAGTCCATTCACAGAAGAAAGGGTCCTGAAAGAACTCTTAAAACTGAAGGTGGACAAAGCAATGGGGCCTGACGGGATTCACCCAAGAATTCTAAAAGAACTAAGGGTAGAATTAGTGACACCACTGACTACCCTTTTTAACAAATCATGGGAGGATGGTGTAGTACCGGAGGACTGGAGGAGGGCAGACATGATTCCCCTTCACAAAAGTGGGAGCAAGACAGAGGCAGGAAACTACAGACCTGTTACTGTAGTTTGACCTCAGTGGTAGGAAAAATGATGGAATCACTTCTAAAGGAAATAATTGTTGAGTTCTTAGAGGCCAGTGAGGCACAGGATCCAAGGCAGCATGGATTCACAGCAGGAAAGTCATGTCAGATGAATCTAATAGATTTCTTTGACTGGGTGACCAATGTGGTAGACCAGGGAGGGGCAGTGGACATGGCCTACCTAGACTTTAGCAAGGCATTTGACACAGTCCCACACAAAAGATTAATATACAAGTTAGCCAGCCTTGGAGTGGGTCCCAAGATGGTAGCCTGGGTTAAAAATTGGCTGGACAACAGGATACAGAGGGTAATAGTAAACAGAGTTTACTCTGAAGAAAGAGGGGTTACTAGTGGGCTACGAAGGGTTCAGTACTGGGACCGGTCCTCTTTAATGTCTTTATAAGTGACATTGCAGATGGACTGGAAGGAAAAGTATGTCTCTTTGCAGATGACACAAAGATCTGCAACAGGGTTGATACAGGAGGTAGGGTGAAGAGGATGTAAAGGGACTTGGCAAGGTTGGAGTAATGGTCAAATACATGGCAGCTTAAAGTCAATGCAAAGAAGTGCAAAGTAATGCACCTGAGAAACAAAAATCAAGGGGAAGAGTACACAATGGGGGGTGAGATAATAACAACAACAGAAATGGAAAGGGACCTGGGGGTAGTCATATCAGATGACCTTAAGGTGGGCAAGCAATGTGAGAAGGAAGTAAGGAGGGCTGGTGGGATACTGGGATGCATAGGGAGAGGCATCACCAGTGGAAAACAGGAAGTTCTTATCCCTCTGTACAGTTGGTGAGACCCCATCTGGAGTTCTGTGTCCAGTTCTGGAGACCCCATCTCCGCAAGGACATAGACAGGATGGAGGTTGTCCAGAGGAGGGCAACTAAAATGATGCAGGGTCTGCACCAAAAGTCATATGAAGAGAGATTAAAGAAGCTTAATATGTATACACTCGAGGAGAGGAGGGAGAGGGGGGACATGATAGAAACTTTCAAGTACATCAAGGGAATCAACAGAATCCAAGATGGTAGCATTTTTCAGAAAAAGAGATCTGCAAGAACAAGGGGGCACAATTTGAAGATGGGGGGGGGACTCAAAGGTAATGTGACAAAGTATTTGTTCATGGAGAGGGTTGTGGATACATGGAACAGCCTTCCTGAGGAGGTAGTTGACTCAAAAACAGTGGGGGAATTCAAGAATGCATAGTACAGACATAAGACAATTCTAGTGGGGGTAGGAGGAAGTAGGCTGCTGGTTAACTAGGATCTGCAGCCTATGCATTAGGTAGGGAAATGGGCAGACTAGGTGGGCCAAGTGGTCCTTTTCTGCTGTCAAATTCTATGTTTCTATGAGAGCAATTTAAGGTCTACATTTAATAATGAGATGGGTCTCCAGTTATTGACGTCCAGCCTATCTCCTTTTTTATGCAACTAAATCAGCAAGGCTTTCACCATAGAATCAGGAATGTCCAGCTTACATAAAACGTCATTACGGTTCTACCAATAATGGAATAAAGGCATCCTGAAATGTTTTATAGAACTTCGGGCTCAACCCATCAGGTCCTGGAGCTGTATTCAATTTCAATTTTTGCATAGCTATGCGAATTTTAGCCTCAGATATTGAAATTATCAACCTCGAGGTTTCTCTGGGATCGAGAGTCGGGGCAGCAAAATTAGCTAGAAACTGTCCTAACTTATCCTTTGCCTGCATCAGTCCCAAAGGAGGAGTGTAAATGTGTTAGAATTATTTCCATTATATTGCAAAAATCAGAATGTACCACACCTGTGTCATCCTTGACTGTCTCCCAGACCTTTTCCCTAACGCTTGATTGACAATCCTTAAAAATATCTAACAGTGCTTTAGTACCTTGGGTTCCTGCAGATTGCTCCATCTGCAAAGATTTTCCTTTATAATATAAGTAGGTTTTCATTTCTTGGTTTACAGCCTGGATCTGTGGGGAGTGATCAATATGGTCAGTATTCTGTGCAGTAATGAGTTGGTAGAGGCGCTTTCTAAGTTTTAAATATTGGAAGTAGGCAGATTTCCCTTTCTACTTCCCCCATTTTGAAATAAGTGACAAATGATTACTTTCGTTTCCATCCCCCAATCACTAACAGAGTCATACCAGGCTACAAGTGTTGCTCTGGCCAAAAGGTGTTCTTTTACCTTATGTAATCCATCAGGGTCTGTTAATAAAGTGTTGTTAAGGTGCTAGTAACCAGGTCCTATATTATTTCTATGTAATTGACCCAAAGCTATTTCTAAACTGAAATGATCTGATGTAGCCGAAGAAATGGTTTCCGCAGACAAAATGGACCAGTGTTTAGAAACAAATACATAGTCAATTCTCGAGGACAAGGAAGCCCTGTGCTCTGTATGTTCCCCTGTGCTATGCAAAAATCTAAAAGTATCCCGTAATTCTGCTGTGCTCAGGATTTGTTTTAACGTGTTTGTATCACAATACATTTTAGAAATGATCCCTGTCTTGTCTTTTAGGTCCAGTGGATGATTGAAGTCGCCCCCTAAAATGAGTTTTCAGTGTGTGTGTAAATATGGTTGCAGTGACTGAAATAACTGCACCCTAGCTTTTTTAGTTTGTGGTACATACACCACCACAACCCATAGATCCTGTGACTGGTAAGTGATATCAATGAATAAAGCCCTTCCTGGGTCAATTTCTATAATCTTGGAGAGTTGTATAAAGCCTCCAAATAGTATACCCCCACCTGAGCAAGCTTCCTCCCCCAATGACCATATAGATGTACCCCAAACCCAAGCTTTTTTTGCCTGATAGATAGCCTCAGAATGAAGCCTAGTGTCTTGTAAAAGACAAATATCTGCTTGGGTGTCTTGTAAAGCCTGAAAGGTGATGCATCTACGTTGGTAATTTTTAATACTATTCATGTTTAAAGAGTGGACAGTGATACAATCCTCAGCAGTGCCGGGCATTCAGAAATTAAACCGGGGGGGGGGTACTCAAGATGTTTTTTTTTTCTTCGTTTTCATACCCTGGGCCTATACCCCACATTTCCTTCCATACCTGAAGTTTCTTTCTGAGGCCTCTGAGTCCTCGTCATCCTCCTCAGCCAAAGTTTTCAATACAGCATATTTGTTTGAATCTGTAGTGGATTCTGTCCAAGGAAGTTTTGATTTGGGGATATTCCTGGCAGACCGTCTCTTCCCTGTCACCAGCTGATATCCTTCCTCTGTGGTGGGGGGGGAGGCATCTCTCCAGACCGGCTTGATGCAGTAGAGAGCCCTGCCTGTTCTTCTGCAATTTCAGCCGTGACCTGTTGAGTATTAGTGTCCTCTTCTGGATGTGGAACATGAACAGAGTGGTCTGTAAGTGTGTCTTCCGTGTCTACCTGAGGGATATCAGGCTGAGCTACTGGTGCCTCTAGCTCCTCCGAGCTCAAGTATCGTTGTTGTCCAGATTGTTTTTCCTGTGCTGCATGTACTATGGTGTCCTGATCCCAAAAAGAACCCTTGTTGTGGACTGCCCAGGGGCATAGTAGAAACAAGTGGCCATAATCCTCACATAGATTGCATTTCAGGGAGTTTTGACATTGACTGTTCGGATGTCCCATCTGCTGACAAAATCTGCAGATTAAAGCCTCGCATGCATTGCTTAAATGAGAAAAGAACCTACATCTGTCGCATGTCTTGGGCTGGCCTGGGTAAAAGCAGAATCCTCTATCTAACCCCAAGTAAAAGCAACTAGGAAGATGTGCCAGGCCTCCTCCACCATTCATAACTTTACTTTGATTTTCCAACCCCCCATATATTTTCACTGTCAATAATAGGAGCTGGTCTGTCCATAACATCTGCTCGTTGTTTGACCCAGAATAAAATGTCAGACACATGCACATTCTCATTTCGAAAGAGTACAGTAATGAGTTTAACAGATGGTCTTGTTAAAGGAATGGCCACAAAGGGGGCCCACACCGGTCTTTGTTTTAAATAAAAGAACTTGACCCAAAATTTTTCAAGTTGGACCGGTGTATTAAAGCTAATGTCAAAGATGGTATCACCTGATATATGGATTAATGCGAAAATGTCCATTGCCTGAAATTGCATTGATTCCTTCAGGAGTTTTCTTGCCACATGAACACTGTTGGGTGAAAGTTTCAAACCTCCCTTGTATTTTACTCGGACAGCATTTCTTCTGGACCTTGGTTTTCCTAAGTTTGCAAATAAATCAGCCATCCTTCTTCTAGGATTATACTGTGGTCGAGGGGGAAGGGGAAGAGCAGGATTCAGGTTGGGCTCCCGACTATGTGTTCCTCTAGCCTCTGAATCATCAGCTGTCATCTGATGCTCCATAGAATCTGCCCATGAAGTGGATGGAGCCTCTCAGCCATCCCTAGTGTCAGCACTTTGCAATACAGGCCTAGGTGACCCAGGGCTACTAATCGCTTCTGTCAACACAGGCCTGGTTTCAGTGTTAGCTGTAACATTTTCACTAGGTACTTTCATCTGAGCAGTATTTACAGGAAAAGCATTTCCAGAAAAATGAATAGTACCTTGTATAGAAGTGTCCGGAGCATTTGCAGTGCCAGCATCTGTTTGCCAAGTAGTATCTTCTCCGTGATGTGGTCCATCCCCTGTGATGCACCCAAGTGAGAGTTCTCTATCGTTTCACCTTTGTAATCCTTAGAACAACAAGAATTAGGTTGCAAAGCCAATGCCATAATCTGAGCTGCCATTGGTACGTCTCAGGGGAGCCAGTGTATCCCATCTGGAGCGAGTGACCAACCCACGCAGTGACAGCCCTTTCAGGAGACCATATACCAGCATTTGCGTTCTGAACTGCTTGCTCAGCTGAGGAGTTATCCATTATTTCTCCTAGTTCCTTGTCCCTGCTCCCCTGGCCAATGGAAAATCATGTACACAAATGCTCGCAGTCTGGGAAACAAGATTCCAGACCTGCAGGCAATAATGACAGAGGCTAAACTGGACGTAGTAGCAATTAGCGAGACGTGGTTTACCAGTAACCACACTTGGGAGACTTCAGTACCTGGCTATGTACTGTACAGAAGAGACCGAGGTGCAAAATTGGGGGGGGGTAGAGTGGCCCTGTATGTCAATGAAAATATCGAGGCTACAGAAATTCAGAATACACATAAGGAGCCAGAAGGACTGTGGGTCATCCTGGAAACAGGAAATGGGACAGCCATAAGAACTGGGGTTGTCTACAGGCCCCCAGACCAGGGGGAGGACATAGACACATTACTATTAGAAGATATACAAAACATGACAGCTAAAGGGGAGATTCTGATAATGGGAGACTTCAACATGCCAGATACAGATTGGTCAATACCAGCAGGAACATCTGCCAGAACTAGACACATGGTGGATTCCCTGTAGGGGGAGGACCTTAGACAAATGGTACAACAACCCACAAGAGACAGGGCTATCCTAGATCTAGTACTGACTAACAGGGAAAGGATCACAGATCTCCGGGTAGAAGGTCACCTGGGGGCCAGTGACCATCACATGGTATGGTTCACTTTGGCCACTAGAACTAAATCATCTCAATCCAAGATAAAAATACAGGACTTCAGAGGAGCTGACTTTGATAAGATGGCCAACAGAGTTAAGCTAGCCCTGGCAAAAAGAAATACAGGTGAAGGGGGTACAGGCAAAGTGGGCAAGCATTAAGGATGCAATACTTGAAGCAACATCCCATTGTGTTAGAGAGAAAAGGAAGTGCAAAAGAAGAAGGAAACCACTTTGGTTCTCAAACACAGTAGCAGAAAAGGTCAGAGCCAAAAGGCTGGTCTTCAGGAAATATAAGGGAACACAGCGGGATGAAGATAGGGAGACATACCAAACTTCCCTAAGGGAAGCAGGGAAGGCAGTAAGGCAGGCAAAGGCTCAAACCGAGGAAACACTAGCACAAACAGTAAAAGAAGGTGACACGACTTTCTATAGATACATGAGTGAAAGGAGAAAGTCCAGAGGGGGGTATTGCTAAGATCAAAGGGGATAAGGGGGCATGTGAGGAGGAGGACCATGTAAAAGCATTTATCCTAAACAGATACTTCTGCTCAGCATTTACTGAAGAGAAGGTAGGGCAGGGCCCACAGCTCAACACCATGGACACAGTGGGGCTGGAGGTGTGCACTAGTCCCTTCACAAAAGAAAGGGTCCTACAACAGCTTGATAAGCTCATGGTGGACAAGGCAATGGGACCTGATGACATACATCCCAGGGTACTAAAGGAGCTAAGGGTGGAACTAGCAGAGCCATTATCAGAACTGTTTAGTGAGTCTCTGAGTACAGGAGAGGTCCCAGAAGACTGGAGAAGGGCTCATGCGATCCCACTCCACAAGAGTGGTAGCAGGGAGGAGGCAGGGAACTACAGACCAGTCAGTCTTACCTCAGTAGTGGGCAAGATTGTGGAGGCACTCCCTAAGGAAAGGATAGTGCAACACCTGGAATCCATAGGAGCACAGGATCCAAGACAGCATGGGTTTACAAAAGGAAGGTCCTGTCAAGCTAATCTCATAAATTTCTTTGACTGGGTAACCAGAGTGGTGGAACAAAGGGGAGCAGTTGATGTCACCTACCTTGACTTCAGCAAAGCTTTCGATACTGTTCCACATAGAAGATTGATTAATAAGCTGGGTAGGCTCGGGTGGGTCAGAAGTTGGTCAGCTGGGTGGCAAACTGGTTGATGGGCAGAAAACAGAGAGTAGTGGTAAATGGTATACAGTCAGAAGAAATGTAAGTCACAAGTGGGGTACCTCAGGGATCATTCCTGGGGCCAGTTCTCTTCAATATCTTCATCAGTGACATTGCAAATGGACTGGAGAGTAAGGCTTGTCTGTTTGCAGATGACACCAAGATATGCAACAGAGTAGATGATCCAGATGGGGTGGGCAGAATGAGAAGAGATCTGGATAAACTAGCAAAATGGTTGAAAGAGTGGCAAATGGGGTTTAATGCAAAGAAGTGCAAGATCATGCACATAGGGAAGAGAAACCCTGAAGCCACCTATAGGCTGGGATGGGAGTTGCTGGCAGTCACAAGGGAAGAAAGAGACTTGGGCATCATCATCACCGATGACTTGAAATCATCCAAGCAGACAACTAAAGCAGTAGGTAAAGCAAGGGGATGTTAGGGTGTATTAGTAGGGGTATCACAAGTCGTAAGAGGGAGGTAATAATCCCTCTTTACAAGACACTGGTTAGGCCCCATCTGGAGTACTGCCTGCAGCACTGGAGGCTGCACCTTCACAAGGACATTAACCAAATTGAGGCAGTCCAGAGAAGGGCAACCAAAATGGTGCATGGACTGCATCAGAAAACATATGAGGACAGATTAATGGAGCTCAATATGTATACCTTAAAGCAAAGGAGGGAGAGAGGTGATATGATCGAAACATTCAAACACCTTAAGGGCATTAACAAGGTGAAAGAGTCTAACATGTTTCAATATAAGAAAAATAGCAGGACAAGAGGACACAGCAGGAGATTAGAGGGAGGCCAATTAAAGGGTAATGTGAGGAAGTTGTTTTTCACAGAAAGGGTGGTGGATGCATGGAACGGCCTACCTCAGGAAGTGGTGGATATGAATACAGTGCAAGGTTTCAGACAGGCATGGGATAGGCATAATGGAGCAATACAGATGAGTATGAATAGATAGGACATTGACAGAGTGAAGGCCGATGGCACATACATGAGGTAGAAAAAGAAATGGGCAGACTGGATGGGCCTTGCGGTCCTTATCTGCCATCAACATCTATGTTTCTATGTTTCCCTGGAATAAAGAATGCTGTACAGTTTTTAGAATGCAAGTAAATTTTATAGTTGTACCTTTATGACATTTACAACTTTGAGGAACTTCAATACAAACACATGTAAAACGTGCAGTGGCATGGAACGATGTTTCATAAATTCCAGGAAAATAAATCTGTTTAATAATGAAAACATACATAACAATGCAACCGTTTAATACAGCTTCTAGGAATATTTCAAATAATGCAAAGTTTTCAATGACTACAACATGGATTCTGAAATTGGAGGGACACATTTTAACAGGGACAAATGTGTCATCACGATACCGAACCTCCAGAAACATCACTTATATGGAGGGCTCCATATCAAACAATTTATGTAGTGGCATTGCACATTTGGACTTCTCCACTTCAACAAGGAACTACTAATAAATTAAAAATATGAATTTTGAAACGGTAATACTCTTTTTTTTTAACTTTCCAATCTTTATTAAATTTTCCAAATAACTTTACGCAAGCAAAAATGGAAAAGGGATAAACATATTAACATAATACAATTCAGTGGAAAAAAAAATTACCAAACCACTAAGAACTAATTGTTTTTGAGGCATCTGATACATGCCTTGAGTCCAATCCCCCCCTCAAATAAATTCCCCCCAACCAACAGAATCTCTTGGGAGCTATCAGTCCAATACTAATATGGAATTAACCACAAAGACATTACCTAATAATAATCATTCCTCTAAGAACCACTAAAAAGAACTCCTAATTAAGTTATATAATGACCGTTTAAAGTAAGGCTCATTCAAGATATCTAAAGCATATATACTTAAAACAGCACGTGGGTGTAGAATAACTAACATGAGTGCATTGCTACCTTACTCCTAATACATTTCCAGATATAAGGATTGCAATCAATTTCCAGTTTCCTACAAAAAGAGATTAATTAAAGGGAATTTAAAATACTCAACAAGTTATGCCAATATTTTTTTATTTAGGTTTTCTTTGCCATGAAAATAGTTAACTGCAGTAATTAGAAAAACATTGTGCCAAATTTGAGATAACCACTCACTAAATGAGGGAATGCTATTGTCTAGCCATCATTTGAGAATAACTTGTTTGGTTGTGGCTCCAATCAATGAAATAATATATTTGTCCTTCACTTCTAGCTCATTATGAAAGTCTCCTAGTATTAGTGTGTTTTCATCCCATTTGTAGTTCATAGCTAGACGATCAGCTACTTTAGATTTAATTAGTTGCCGTACTGCCTGTATCTGGGGGCAAGTCTAGAACATGTTCTAATGAACCTGTATCCCCGTCACATTTAGGGCAGACATTATTATCCTTCCAGCCCGTCTTATATAATATATGTGGGGTTAAGAAAGCATTATGTATGGTCTTAAACTGTATTAATTTTAGATTGTCTAAAGGGAGAAATTTATATATATTATGCCATAGATTTGCCCAATCTAAAAGTTGATTGGAACAAATGAGGTTCCGGAAAGAGCATTGTATAGGTAACGCCGTAATTTTCAGTTTCAGATAATATTTATCAAGATTTGATATTGGGTGACTTTTGGCCTTAGCATCTCTCAGTTTTAAAACAACATTATTTTTATCAATAGACCAAGGGAAAGGGCCAAAAAATGCTTTAGAACTAACTTAAGAGTAAAAATAACTTGGTAATACTTTTTACTTGAAGATGAGAGGTTGTATATCTCTTCTATCGAGAGCAAGGAGCCCTCCTTTAGGATGTCAGCCACTTTTAAATTAGGATCACATGGAAGCTGTTGTCGCGAGAAAGTAGATCCCTGAAAACCCAAATTTAAATTATATGTATTATTGGCTGATTAATGCTATATCTAAGCTTTATGCGTAAATATCTACACATCTGATCATATATTTTTAAAGACGTACCTGTAACAGAATCTTTTACATTTTTCGGTAACAGGTTAAATTTAGAATAAAGAATTGCTTCTGGAGAGATGTTATATTTTTTCAATATAACAAGCTCAAAATGAAGCCAAACAGGAGTGTAGGAATAAGAATCCGTGTTACCGTCTAACCATTTGAGATATTTATTGGCTTGTGCCACCATGTAATAAAGTGCAAGATTTGGAAGTTTTAAGCCTCCCTGGTTCTTTGGTAGCATTAATTCATCTATAGCAATTTTGGGAGATTTAACCACCCATATAAACTTATTTATAACAGCATTAAGTTTTGTAAACCAATATAATGTAAGATACTCATTGAGCATATTGAGAGGAAAAATATTCTGGGGAAAACATTCATTTTTATTACATTAAGTCTGCCCAAGAGAGATAAGGGGAGTAAATTCCATCTTTTGAGATCTTGGGTGATATTAGCAATGACCTCAAAATTCCTCTTTATTAGCTCAGATTTATTGTTAAATAAATAGATCCCCAAGTATTTCATACCAGACAATCTCCATAGTAGACCTAATTTAATAATCTCCTTTTTCAGGAATATCTGGTTTAGGGGTATTACCTCTGTTTTATCCTTATTTAGCCTGTAATTAGAAACCTGGCTGAATCTTTCTATAATAAGCAGTGCAGCATTAATTGACTGAATTGTATTAGTTACATGTATCAATACAGTATGCCATCAGCAAAACCAGAAAGCTTGATCACTTGTTTTGAAATAGCAATTCCTGAGATGGAATTAAAAATGGTAATACTTTTTACAACTGGTTGTAGCAATGTATACTGTGCACATAAAGGTTTTAATCCATTACATTGCACTTTCCAGTTACGGGTTACACTACTGTATGCTGTGCTGTACAGTTTGCTGCTGTGCGATTGTACAAAATGATCGCCTGGGTGGGTGGGTTTGAAACAATCTTTTACTACCTTGTACCTGTGCATCACTGGGTTTTACCTGTATGACTACAGTAATTAAAACAACTGCAAAATGAATTGGCAACATAGGTGGATAGGATCGCACATCTGACTAACTGATTAGCTTAGTGTATACAACCTCCTTGACAATGATGACAACTTCATGCTATGAATGACAGTTACGGTCGAGTAGTGATTTCTTTCAAGATCTACTCATCTTTACTGTGCGTATAACATGGATTAATCAAATGTATCCCCAAGTGACATGTTAAATCCAATTAGAAAAAAGTCCTGTACCATGTCATACCACCCACTGGGGATCTACATGCAGAAGGGTACAACAGGACACTATTAAACATGTTGGGAACCTTAGATTCAGACAAGAAATTTCCTTGGAGTTAACAAGTCCAATATCTGTTGCATGCTTATTATTTCACCAAAAGCAAAGCCACTGGATTCTCACCATTTATTTGCTTTTGGCAGACTCTCAGTTTGACCTTACTG
This sequence comes from Neoceratodus forsteri, assembly GCA_016271365.2. Taxonomy (NCBI): domain Eukaryota; kingdom Metazoa; phylum Chordata; order Ceratodontiformes; family Ceratodontidae; genus Neoceratodus; species Neoceratodus forsteri. The sequence continues at coordinate 277,601,058 of CM057455.1, read as the reverse complement.
ATATACTGTATATGTAACCAGAATTCGCAGTTTACTTTAAGAGTGTTTTCCCTGTCCTGTTGGTTTTTCTGGCAATCACGCTGGAACTTTAATTCATTTTGGGCTCTAGGTATTAGTTATATGCAGTCTGTTTACCTGTTTTACTGCCAGTTACAGTGGGAATATTTCCCTATCACATAAGCTGCATTTTTCTGTTTTTAGCTGTTATATTTGTGTGATTTAACCATGCCTTAGTTTAAATGCTGACTTTCTTTGTTGTAATATGAATTACTGTATTCTCCTAGCCATGCTGCTCCTTTCTCTTGGACCATTCATGTGCAGTTGTGGCACCACCTCCCCCATTCTCTGTGCACCTCCAGCCATACTCCTTCCCTATTGTTTCTGTCTGGATCCATCCCTTAACGATTCTCTTTTTCACCCATTACAGGCTTCCCTGTCCCTCAGTACTCCCCATGAAGTTCTCACTGCCTACACTGGCCCTGAAGAGAAGCCTGCAATGAGCGATTGAGGTATGAAAATCCTGAGCATCACCTGGGGCTAGGAGCTAACACAGAACTGTGTTAGCCCATCGATGCTATGCGTTGACTGCTCCGCCTGCCCCCCCCCAGTCCATCCCTAGATGTAGAGGTCACACTGATCATGTGACATGGTCATGAGACCTCTTACTAGTTTGTCATAGACCCCAGTTTCTCATTAGTTTCTTATACTGTAGCACCACTAGGAGTCACTGTTGAACTTAACATACTAACATACTATTTGCCAGCAGATTAGGCCTTATGGTCTATCAAGTCTGCTCGAACCTAGATCCTTAGTTGGGTGCCGAGACCCTCCCATCCCTTGTGCTCCAGAAACCCCTATCATCCATCCCAACCCCCCCGGGACAGGCCATCATCTGATACATCCACTTTCTGTGTCTGTCCCACCCTCTCTTAAAGCTCTCCACTGTGGATCTCTGAACCAGCTCACCAGGCAGAGCATTCAAGGGTCCACCACCTCTCAGTGAAAAACCTCCTCCTCTTTTCCCCCCTCACCCTTCCACCTTCCAACTTCAAACCATGCCCTCTGGTGATGCCTCCCTGCTTTAGTCTAAAGATCCCCTCCATGTTTACCCTATTTATTCCCTTGAGGTACTTGAAGACCTCAATCATGTCCCCCCTGTCTCTCCTCTCCTCCAATGAAAACAGGCAGAGCTCCTCAAGTCTGTCCTCGTAAGTCAAATCCCCTAGACCTCGTATCATCTTTGTTGCCCTCCTCTGTACCCTCTCCAGGAGCTGTATGTCCCTCTTCAAGTGTGGTCTCCAGTACTGTACACAGTACTCAAGGTGTGGTCTAACCAGTCCATTGTACAGCGGCAGAATCACTTCCTTGCTCCTAGAGGTGATCCCCCTTGCGATGCATCCCAACATCCTGTTTGCCTTGCTAGCTGCTCTCCTGCACTGCTCAGTGTTATTCATACATGTATCCACCATGACCCCTAGGTCTTTTTCCCCTGTTGAGGCTTCCAGCACCTCCCCTCCCAGGGTGTACCTGTGTTTAGGGTTTCCCCGACCAAGATGCAACACCTTGCACTTGGTGATATTGAAATTTAACTTCCATGTGTGAGCCCAGCTTTCCAGGGTGTCCAGGTCCCCTTGCAGGGCCAACCTCCCCTCTTCTCCCTCAACTACTGCTCCCATCTTGGAGTCATCCGAAGAGACTCATTTCACACCCTATACCATCCCTGATGTCTGATATGTATGCATTAAACAGGATTGGACCCAGGACCGAGCCCTGTGGTACCCCACTACCAACCTCTGTAGGGTTCGAGAGCTCCCACAGACCACTACTCTGAGTCGTCCAGCTATCCAGTTTTCAATCCATCTGACCATCAAGGCCTACTCCTAACCCCATCAGTTTCTCCACCAGACCATTGTGGGGACAGAGTCAACGCCCTGCTGAAGTCCAAGAATAATACATCCACAGGCTTACCTCTGTCCAGTTCTGATGATACCCATTCATAGAACTCCACAAGGTTGGTTTGACATGATCTACCTGGCACAAACCCATGCTGCCGACTATCCAGACCTCCCACCTCCTCCAAGTAAACCCCAATCGTTTCTTTAGTATACTCTCCATTAATTTTCCCACCACTGAGGTTAAACTGATGGGTCTATAGTTTCCTGGTACTTCCTTTAACCCCCCTTTATGGATTGGTACCACATGTGCCTCTCGCCAATCCCTAGGTACCCTCCCTGTCTCAAGTGACCTGTTGAAAAGCTCCGCCAGGGGTGCAGCCAGTATGTCCGCCAATTCCCATAGTACTCTCGGATGAATGCCTCCTTCTTCTCTTCCTCTTACTACTATTTCCCCACTGCTTTTTTGGCTCTTGCACTGCCATTTCAGCTTCCTGGCCTGCCAGATTCCCTGCTGCCCCCCTGCTTTTTCCCCTTCTACCTCGGCTAGTCTCAAACCTGTGACCCTATACACCGAGGGTAAACTCCCTAACCACTACACTTTAGCAGCAGCCCCACTTCCTGAGGATCTTTTGCTGACCCTATACCTCACATGTCTTCCCCATCTTACTCCACCCTCCCATGTATTCTGTCTTTCTTACTCCCTTGCCTTTTGGGTACTCTTACCTGGGTCTGATTAGACTCCCCCACACCTTCCAACATGGTGTCCTTGCACTCCTCCAGTGCATTCACCCTCTTGCCCCTCTATCTAATGCTTGCATGTATAAAAACTCCCATTGGCCCAATAATTTCTGCTCAGCTCAGCATCACCATTCCCACTCCAGGCACTACACCCCTATCTTCACACCAGACTGCCAATGCAAATCTCACCACTGTGGTCTGCCTCCACACTAGTCAACCCTACCTGCTCTCGTCCCTTTTCCCCCAGTTCCTCACCACCCCTTTTCTTTGCATCTCCAAAAAAACAGGACACTCTGGTCAGAGCAACTAGGCTAAAACAACTTAAACTCTACCTCTATAGAATCACACTGTTTCTACTTCTTATCTCTGGTAATGTCCACCCCAACCCTGGTCCTCTACACACACTCCACTTGGACAATGCTAAAAAAGGCTTCCTTAAACTAGTGGCTCTAAACATTAGGAGCCTCTTACCAGAGTTCAATGACCTCCAAGTCTGGGTGACTCAACATAACCCAGATGTGCTTACGCTGACTGAAACATGGCTCTTGAAGAAAATCCCTGACTCAGCATTAACTCTGACTGGCTATACACTTTTCAGACAGGATAGGTTAGGTAAAAAGGGAGATGGGTGTGCCGTCTATCTGAAGGACACCCTACAGGGTCATGTACCACCCAATGCCTTGCATGCTACTCGATCCCAAATTCTTGGTATTAAACTTCTCCTCGGTCAGCATGGTAAAGCCCTATATGTATTCTCTGTGTACACCCCTCCATTTGAAAACAAATTATGCATAAATCTGGTGATTCATCACCTAGAAACAGTAGCTTGTCAAATAAATCTGAGGTTGTTTTCATGGGCGATTTCAACATTAACTGGCTGGCGCCGGAAGCCTCCAAATTTAAAGATGCTATTGTAGCACACAACATCACCCAACTGGTGACCTCCCCCATGAGAGCTAACCTAAGAACAGGCAACAACTCCCTTCTGCACCTTATCCTCACCACACACCCTCATAGACACATCAGCACATCGGTCCTTCCAGACTCAATGAGTGACCTTTCACCTGTCGTTAGCCTCTGGACTAACAAAGCCACTAAACCCCCTCCCAAAATCACATACCTATGGAGGTTGAAAAAAGGGAATCTTGAACAATTTAGGACCTTCCTTGCAAAGTGTGACTGGTCACCCCTGTGCTCCTTTTCCAATATTGACCTCGAATTAAGCTACCTCATCACTCACTTTAACAAAGCGTGTGACATCTTTGCTCCTGCTTGTAAAACTAAGACCAGAGGGGTAATGAACCCATGGATCACTGCTGTCCTGTTATACAAGATGAAAGCCAGGGATAATCTTTGGCACCTTGCTCAGGCTTTAGGTAATCTGGTCAATATGCAATGCTATAGAGCAGCTAGAAATGCTTGCTCCCAGGAAATCAGTAGGGCCAAAAGGACCTACTTTCAAAATGAGCTTACAAATTTGTGGGGTAACAGCTGGAATTTCTGGCAAAAAATACAGGACCTTACTGGTAAACCAAGCAAGACTCCTCCTACAATGGTAGTTGTTAATGACACCTCTGTGCAAGACCCTATCTCCATAGCTGAAGCTTTCAACTCGGTTTTTACAGACCTCAGCAGGGTCCTACCATCCAACTTCGTCGATGCGTCCATCACTAGTAACACCCCAGATGAGACCGTCTCCCCCCACACATTCCCCCATTCTATTTCAGGAGGATCACACTCACTGAAACCAAGAAATATCTCCTTAGAGTAGTAAGCAAAATCAGGCAAGCAGTGACACCCTTGACATGAAACTACTATACCTGTCACTGGATGTCATGCTAAAACAAATCTCCACCATTCTGAACCTTTCTCTGTCCCTTAGACAGTTCCTCAAGTAGTGGAAGGATGCAGTTGTCACGCCTGTACACAAAAGCGGGGACAGATCACTAGTGTCTAACTAACAGCCTATCTCGATTATCCTGTCAATATCCAAAGTCCTTGAGAGAATTGTGGCTGATCAACTGACCGAATTTCTTGCCAAATACAACAGCCAATGCCCCCGGCAACATGGCTTATGGCTGGCACATAGAACCCCCACAGCATTATTGGAGAATACAGATTATATTCATAAAGCCTTGGACCGTGGTCACATAGTTGGGTCAATTTATATTGACCTGACCAAGGCTTTTGACACTGTGGACCACTCCCTCCTTCTGAACTCCCTCCCTTGGCCTCTCCCCCTCCATTGCAAACTGGTTCAAAAGCTATCCTGAAAACAGAATGCAGCAGGTCAAACTAAATGCCTCCCTATCGAGTAGTCTGCCAATTCGCACTGGCATGCCACAAGGATCCATCCTTGGATCCTTGCTGTTCAACCTGTACCTGAATACACTACCCAAAGCCTGTGACAACAACCTTGTCCTATATGTGGACTATGCTGTACCTTCTCCAGCTGCTCTGACCTACTCCCCCTCACAAGTGACCTGCAAACAAACTTCACAAAAGTTGAATCCTAGTTTGCCAACCACAAACTGTTAATGAACTATAAAGAAACAAAGACAATGCTCTTTGTTAGCCTCCACAACAAAAACTATTGTGCATACCTAACCATCCGCAATAATATAAATCAACCCCTGGAAATGGTGCATGAATTCAAATATCTAGGTATCATGCTTGACAACTCACTCTCTTACACGCGGCATGTTAATCATATTTCCAAGATTGTAAACAGCAGGATCGGGGTCCTTTACAATCATATGCATTGTCTCACACCTCCTGCACTAAGGCTAGCAGTCACCAGCACCATACTATCCATCATTGACTACAGCCTGTTAATTTACAGTGCTGCCACTGACACCTCACTCAAGCATCTGATGATCTCACTCAATAAGGGGGATTGACAAACGGACTCACACCTGTGACATCTCTCGTCAAACTGAATGGTTCAACCTTCATGGTAGAATCAAATACCAAACCTGTCTTTTTGTGAAAAAGATTCACCTCGTCTTAAATCCCAGCTACCCAGTCTCTGCTACTCTCTTCGACTAACCAACGCAGTACACATAGCTCTGCTAGGCTGGCCTTCCCACATTCCCCAATGTCGGACCTCTCAAGCCCAGCGTACCTTCAGCTACAAAACTCTGGCCTGGTTGAATGACCTGCCCTCTGATGTCCTCTCTAAACCCAAACTAGGCCCATTCAAAGCCAAACTGCAGAATCACCTTGTAACTCTAAATAAGTGTGACTGTACCTTCTAGTTCCCTGCTCTGCTCCTTCCTCCTATCCCCTACAACCCCCCCCCTCCAGTTTCACTACCTCCCCAAAATCAATCTCCCTGAGGTTACCTCTCCTAGAGTTGCTTTTTCTGAGACAAAGTCAGCTTTATTTCTGGACTACATACTTATTACTGATGCATTCTATCTGTGTTATCCCCTGTCTGACTGTTCTTACTGAATAATTCTCTGTATAGCCTGTATTTCCCTCAGCACTCATACCCTCCCCAGCTTCACTGCCTCCCTAATCATAATCTCCCTGTTTGTCCCTAGCCTATCTGCTCCTTGTAATTAGCTCTTATTGTGGCAAAGCCTGTTAATTCCAGGATGGCCTACTGATTACCTGTGTTTTTTTATACTCTGGATGTTATCCTGTATAACTATTTCCCACTGAACAATATCTGTTTAAATTGTTCCCCCAGTTGTAACACTGCTGTATTTATTTGCACATCTGTGTTTAAGTACATTTGATTTTCTGTACATTATCATCAATTCTATTGTGTCTTATTGTTCCTTTTTACACCTATTGTCATGAATATTTTTCTCACTTGACGTGGAACCTTTGTAAAAGAGCCCCTGGTTCAAAGGTATTTGTAATCCAAGCAATGAATAAATAAATAAAACATAAAAAAAATAGTTCTTGTTTACCAGGTAAGTGCACTAGACAAAGAAAAAAGCTTTCTTTTTCAAGCATGACCTGGGATGTTACAATGACGTAAAAACATCTGAAGGTGAGCAGTTTTACAGTACGAACAAGCAGTGATGCAGTGCATTCGAGCAGTTCTACAGTGCAAACAAGAAGTGATGCAGTGCATTCGAGTAGTTCTACAGTACAAACAAGCAGTGATGCAGTGCATTAGAGCAGTTCTACAGTACAAACAAGCAGTGATGCAGTGCATTAGAGCAGTTGTACAGTATGAACAAGCAGTGATGCAGTGCATTAGAGCAGTTCTACAGTACAAACAAGCAGTGATGCAGTGCATTAGAGCAGTTGTACAGTATGAACAAGCAGTGATGCAGTGCATTCGAGCAGTTCTACAGTACAAACAAACAAGCAGTGATGCAGTGCATTCTAGCAGTTCTACAGTACAAACAAGCAGTGATGCAATACATTCTAGTAATGCCTGAAACACAGTACAGATACAAGAAAGATCATAATGTTACAGTATGTCATATCATATAAGCAAAATAAAAAGAGTTAGGAATAGTTAGGGTTAAAAAAAGCTTGGGGACACTGAAGTAACCCATGTATGGGAGAGGCCAGGCTCCCAACGGACTTGTGTTTCAAATATTATCACGCCATGCTTTCTCTAAGATTGTATCACACTGATCATGTTTTTCCTGTTTAGGAAGGGACTGTCAGTCTCTAAAAATCCTGGATTATTTGCAACCTTGATGCATGATAAAAAAAAGATACACATAGTTTTGTCTCCTTGCGTGTTTATTTATGTAATATTCTTTGCACAACTAAGCTAATTTTTGGGGGGTGTTGTACTAACAGCGACAACAGACTAATACAGGCGTTTATGGTGTAAATCCCTTAAGTAACATCAGGAGCCTACCCCACATAGACCATATAATAACAGACAGCCGGGGTGAGTGGATGTATGAATCAACAATACTGGTAGGTGCTGGTTGTCCTTGGTGCCATGTAAAGTTACTATTACTGTAGAGAAGGGTTCACATAATCACGTATAACTGCAAGAGTAATGGCATCTATATTGTGAGGAAAAATATGTCCCCAATCCCTGCATAACAACTAAGAAAAACTTGTTTGTTTATTTCAGTCTTCTGACTGAGGTGAGAGGTGTAAATGCCACAAAATATTGCAACACAGGTACAGAATAACTTGATCTTACTATCAAGGCTCAAGTTACACTACGGTTCCTAGTTTCACCAAAGAAGTTGCAAGCTGCAGGCCCTAATATATGGGATGTTTCTTAGTTTTTCTGCCTAGATGCATGGATAGGGAAGGGTTCTATATCTGCCACGAGCCACTGATTGAGGTATGGAAGGGATACCTGTGGTCACTACTGAAGCTGCACGCCCCTAAGAGGAGTTTTGACTCGGGGTTTGGGGCTAGCCATGCCCTGTATGGAGAGGGGGTATTCTGAATGTCATCTAATACCTCAGCTTCATACCCTTTGCATAGTGATCACTTTTAACCCTTGCATGGCCACAGACTGATGTATCAGTCCAAATTTCCTATACGTTCTAATTCTGTCAGCAGCCTAAGGGTTAAAGGCCAGTGCATGTAACTTGTAAATGTAAACTAGGTACTGTTGACTGCCACTAGGGGCACAGAAGTGGATGGTAGCTTGAAGACCCTGCTGTACACCTAAAAGGGCCAAATCCTACAAAATCCTTTCGTAAACTGCCTTATTTCGTCCTGGAATCTTGACAGCGTTGGGTGTAGGGGGAAGTGGAGCACAGAGATACCAAAAATAAATATTTTACTTCAATATTTCTGCAATCGTTTCATGTTTCTACTCACCGCAACTGCTTGGGCCTAAAACATGAGGATCCATGGAGCAGCCTAAACTTCCAGCTGTGTGGGATCCTGCATCCATGGAACACATGTTCGGACAACTCCTGTCCCAGATGGTGCAGGTCATGATGGCAACAAATCATATAGCACAGGTTGTCCAGGGCATGGAAGCCTGTCTTTTTCACAATGAGACCAGCATTTCAGCAAATGAAACTGTACTAAAGGAGCACATGGCCATACTTTGGGAGCAGCAGGCTACCATTAACAAACTTACCTTAAAGCGAGATAATTTTGAGAACCGGGGGAGAAGAAATAATCTCCGGTTCTTAGGATTTCCAGAAAAAGCAGAAGGAAAATCTACAGAAGATTTCCTACAAGCCTTAATGGACATTTTGCACCTTGATCCAGCCTACCTGCTGCAAGTAGAAAGAGCACATCGTACACTGGCTTCAATCCCACGAGCTGGCAAGAGGCCAATATCTATTATTACCTGGTTCCTTTATTGTTTGTGACAAAGAACGAATCCTTGCCAAATCTAGAGCACTAAAGGACCTGATGTGGAGATCTCACCATATAAACATTTATCCTGACTACTGCAAGGATCTATCAGTTAGATGCAGGACCTACATTGAGGCCCAAGTTATGCACAGAATCGGCCTCTCCTTCTCTCTGCGCTATTCTGCCATGATGAGGGTGGATCATAATGGAGTACCCTGCTCCTTCGCTAGCCCCAAGGCCCTTATGGACTTCTTATCCAGAAATTGGCCAGAGGCTTGCCAGGCTCAGTCACACCTCAGCCGCACTCCCAAAATGCCCCCAGCTGCCCTCGAACAACGATCACTGTTGAAACCGGCAGCTGAGTCAACCTGGGCATCTACACCGGGTGATGATTGGGAGCAGCCAGATAGATGGAACCAAAAAAGACAGGCATCCAGATGCCATGGCCACCAAGAGCATCCATCTGAAAGACCACGGAGCTCAAGCCCAGTGCTACACACCATGGAAACAGAAGCGTCTACCAGCTTGGAGGCTTTCATGACTCAAAATTGTTTCAGCCCTCTGCAGCCATCCTCTCCAGATCCTGGGCAATATCCAGAACAGGCCTCCCCATCTACACCCATCATGAGGCAGCATCTTCCAGAGCCGGCTGCGAGATCCTGGGCAGACTGAGCAGCTTCCCCCTGCACGTTACCACCAGCTCGACAGCAGCAGCACTCATCACCGGAGAACAGCTCCCAATGCTAGAATGGAGACTCCTCTGAGAAGCTGCTGCACTGCTCGGAAAGAAGCTCATCAGTGTCTGTCTTGAACTCCAATTCTGGTGGCGCCATCTCAGATAAGTAAATGGGGTGCAGCACCCCACTGCACTTAATCTATGCTGCAGCATTGTAGATGGTGGAGGGGCTATGGTTTTGTGAGTCAGGCGAAAGCTGATAAGATCCTGGTGGGGGTGGGGTGGGGGGAATATGGAACATGGGTAAGGGGCCCGATATCAAATCTATAACCACCAGAGCCAGTACAGCAAGTGGATGCTCACCCCCCCTTTTGCAGGCCCAATGTATTTTTTAGCCCTGATATTTCTCCCCTTGCTTTAGTATTGCCTGGATACAATGCTTGGCTTGGTAAGGGAGAAGTACTCTGGCATAGGGGTGTGAACAGGCCTTTAAAGTTGACACAGGCTAGTAGGTATGGTCCTGTGCTAGAAATACTCATTCATCTAGTCTGGGCTCTCATTGACACCCACCTCCTCCCCCCAGGACACATGTGTCCCCCCTCCGACTCCTAGCTGGTAAGGGACCGCTGGTGCCAAACAGGTGGGGCTGGCTTCCAACTTACCTCCTTATTTGAAGGGGAGTATATCACCCCCCCTCGATGGACACTTTGGTTCCTTGCCTGGGATTCCCGGCATTGGACCTCATGGCCCCCCCCCAACAATCGCTTAGTTGTAAGGCAACAAAGGCCCTAATAGAAGATGACAGTGCCTTTTTCAGGGGTCACTTTAGCTCAGAAAATGTCTTTCACTCTGCGTCTGGGTTCCAGAGTCAGGTCACCAACTTCTGTTGTGATCATAGTTAAGGCTCAGAAATCCCAAGTTACTGGCCAACTGGCCACTATAAATAAGTTAAGTTGGTGTTGCTGTTTTGTGTTACTGAAGTATAACAGCCAATACTACTTTGCTACTGTACAAAGTGTTGGATCCCCTAGGTACCCTGTCAAAGGTGACACATAGACCAGCCTGTTGTAAGCTGCCTGCTTCATCTTTCTACTGTGTTCAAATTGCCCCACTTTGGCTTAGAAGGCCAGATTGCGACCTGCATCCTCCTAGGGTGATGTCAGTGTTCTGAATCATCTTATCCTATCTTTATCAGCCCAATGGGTGTTATAACAGCATTCACTTGGAACGTATGTGGGCTTAACACCCCCACGAAGCGTAGACAGGTATTATCACACCTAAGGAGGCTGCTGGTGGATCTGGCCTTCCTGCAGGAAACTAAGATCACCAAAGGGTACTCTGGGAGGCTAAAAACTGATTGGGTGGGGCAGGTGATCAGTACCTCAGTCCCCACTAAGAAACGGGGGGGGGGGGGTAGTAATTTTAATTCATAAAAAACTGCATTGGGTGGTCCAACACACTACCTGGGATACAGATGGTAGGTGGATACTCGCACAGGTAGACACCCTGGAAGGCCCAGTAATCCTGGATAGTGTATATGAACCAAAATCAAGATTCTCCGGGACATGTTTCTGGCACTGGCTCACAAAATAGGGGAACTAAACCCCAATAATGCTCCTGTAATACTAGGTGGGGACTTTAATCTGACACTCAACTCCTTTGTAGATAGGAGCCCCACCAATGTGGAACACCACGCCAGAGTGGCCACTGCACTGGCCTGTATCAGGCAGGACTTGACCCTTACAGATGTATGGCAGGTCTTCCACCCCAGGGAGAGTGATTATACCTATCATTCACCGGTGCACAACTCCCTCAGCCATAAAGATTTTTGGCTGACCTCCTCTGCTATCACTAGTGCATTAGTGGACACCAGCATACTCCCAATTATAATCTCTGACCATGCCCTGGTTCAGCTCACATTTCAACATGGCCCTCCCTTGCACTGCTCTGCCTCCTGGAGATTGGACCCCCTCCTTCTGAGGGACCCTGACTACCCTTCCTGGCTCAAAAATGAAGTCACCACCTTTCTCAAGGAGAACCCGATACAAGACACCTCCGCTGGCAACTCTTGGGAGGTGCTAAAGACCACCCTCTGGGGGTCCAAAATGGGTTTTGCCCAAAATAGATGGAAAACAAGGGAAAAACAGCTGGTAGATCTAGAACTCACCCTTAAAGAGGCTGAGCCCCTGCACAAAGCTGCCACCCAACCTCAACTTCACTCCCACCTGGGACTTAAGGTAACAGGTATACAACTACAAATCAATGAACTGCTGGCCAGGAAGGCCGAGACAGCAATACTTCGACTGAAACACAAATATTGGGAGGCCAGGGGAAAAAGGGGAGAAGATACTTGCATACTGGTTAAGGAAACAGCAAGCAGAATGTCATATCCCAGCACTGGCAGATGCCAAGGGCCAAACACATGTAACCACCAACAAGATAAATGCCATAATAGCTGACTTTTATGCCCAGCTTTACACCCCATCTTGGCCCCCAAATCCAGAGGGTGCTTCCTCCTTTCTGCAGGTTCTCAACCTCCCCACACTAACGGCCCAGCAGTAGGCGGCCCTGGACTTTCCCCTTACATCCGGAGAGGTGGCTTCAACTATCCAGTCATTTAAAAAGGGTAAAGCCCTTGGACAAGACGGATTCCCTGAAGAGATCTGGCAGCTGGTCAGCCCTGAGATCTCTCCTTTGTTATGTCAGGTATACATGGAGGCACTGGGTAATGGCTGTCTCCCTCCAACACTATGTGAAGCCACCATCACGGTATTCCCCCAAAAAGGGAAAGATCCACTAAAGCCCTCTAGCTGTCACCCGATATCTTTGCTGAACGTGGATAGCAAGGTCCTGGCCAAAGTGCTGGCTACAAGGCTGAATCCCCTGTTACCACAGCTTATCCATTTATCCAAAGTCAGTTTTGTTAGGGGCACATACAGCTCGGACCACCTTCGCTCACTTATTAATTTGATGCATTCAGCTAAATCAATCACCACACCAGTGGCAGCAATGGCCCTGGATTTTGAGAAGCTTTCAATTCCCTGGAATGGGACTATATCCGACTGGTTCTCAATGCCATGGGTTTTGGCCCTGGGTTTCAGGCATGGGTGGATGCAATGAACTACCTTCCCATGGCTAAGATACTCACGAATGCCCAACTCTCCCTACCCATACCTTTGGGCAGAGGCACACGTCGAGGGTGCCCACTCTCTCCCCTGCTTTTTGTCCTGGCTGTGCAGCCCCTGGCAGAGGCTCTGAGACAAAAGACAGAGGTAAAGGGATTGACAATAGAGAAGGTGGAATACACCACTCTTATGTATGTGGATGACCTCCTGCTTACTCTGGCTGACATTGTCAGCTCATTACCAATGGTTCTGTCCATTCTTTGTGAGTTTGCTAGATACTCAGGCCTATCCCTGAATCAAAGCAAGATGGAGGTCCCCCCCTCAGTGCCTATTGCACCCCTCTGATAGTTTCGTTACATAACCTGAGATGGGCACCCACTGGCATAATATACCTTGGGATACACATCACGCCGCAGCTGTTCAAAATATGGGATGCCAATCTCAGACTGCTGTTGGCTAGCATACGCTTAGAACTGGACAGGTGGCTGCCCCTCCATCTAACCTTGGCAGGGAAAGTTGCTGCCATTAAGATGGCTACGGCCCCAAAACTTATGTATGTTATTTCCCATATTTCGCTTCACCTTCCTACTATATAGTACAACAAGATAGATAGACTACTGGGGCATTACATCTGGGAAGGGAAAAAAATGAAGATATGGCAGAAACAAATTTCGGGCACATTGGACGGAGGGGGGATGGAACCTTCTGTGGTTCAAGGGCTACAACTGGGTCCTCCAGGTGACACAAACTTTAAAATGGTTCATCACAAGGAATGAAAACATGCCACAGTGGAGAGACATGGAATTAGCGGTATGCGGTGCACACAACCTATCAGTACTCCTTTATTCTTCCCCGATCAAGACCTTAAAGCAACACCCCACAATTTCTCCATGTATAGAATACTGGAAGAAACTGCATAAGAAATTGGGTACAGACCCTACCCCAGTTAGTCACACCCCCATATGTGGGAATCCTGATATAACGATTGGCCTTAAGCCAGCCCTATGGCTGGATTGGGAACAGGCTGGGATTAGAACCCTATCAGACCTATGCCTCCAGAGCACTATTCTAGTGGATTTGCTCCTAGCTCTAAGGGATCGCTATGGACTCTGCTCAGCAGACCACTGGTGGTATCTCCAAATCCAGAGTGCAGTTAAACACTATACGGGGAGAAGAGCCTCATTTCCACCAACAGACTCTCCAGTACTAAGATAGCTTTCTGTACCAAGGGGACACACCAGTGTTATATATGCAGCCCTGCGGTCTCACCTCCCATCTCAATCACTGACCACTAAAAAGAAATGGGAAACTGCTCTAGGTACCTGAATCACAGAAAAAGACTGGGCATGGGGCTGGAAATTATCACATAGGGCATACCAAGACCCCTGCAGTGTTCTGATACAGAATAAAATTATGCAATCCTGGTATAGAACCCCAGAAGTTCTTTACAAAGCTAAACTAGTAAAAGATGATCTCTTCTGGAAGTATGATGCACAGCGAGGTGATCTGCTGCACATTTTGTGGGCATGTCCCCTAGTTAGGCCGGTATGGCAACAGGTCAGTCTCCTGGGCTCACAGATCCTTTAGAGAAACATTTTGGTTGTCCCTGAGGTGCTCCTGCTGGGCTTGTATGACCCACAGACAGCCCCGTCCAGGAAGGAACAGTATTGGACAGCGACCCTTAGCATGATGGCCAAACGCCTAATCCTTTGTAAATGAAGGACTGATGTCCCCTCTACCCAAGAACTTCTACATGCCCAATCTCAGCAGGCCACTCTGGCCAGGATGACTCATGTCATCGCCTATAACCTAACCCAATATCAAGATTTTTGGGACCCCTTTATTGTACTGGGGAAACCACGTTCTGGAGTACGCTGAACGTATTGGACCCCCCCCCCCATGGGGAGTTTCATACCCCCATACCCCCAACCCCCTTCTCCAGAGCCAAGCACTATACAGGATACCAGGCATGGGTCTAAACTTCCAGACACTGTATGTTATGGTCACATTGTTGGTAGCTGAGAAATGAGAGTAGTAGGAATATATTCCACACCATGATACTTTGTGTGTTTTTGTTTATGGTTTTTTTTTTTCTTCTGTGTTTAGTACAGGAACCCTTATGGAACCTGTGTTAAGGTGCATCTGCTTCACATATCCCCAAGATTTACCTCTTACAGCTGATCTCCTGGATCCTACGTACTAAGGTATAGACAATTTTTCTGTATTTTCTCATCTTACACAGTATTTTGGGCTGTACTCTGTAACCATAAGTATTAAGGTATGCTATGACTTAGAGGCAAGCTTTTACCACAGGGAATGCCCCCCAGCCCTCATGTAACAAGGCAGATGTTGGAAGCCAAGTGGTTGGGATTAGCACCCGTATAATATAGTAGCGATAATGGCCGCCATATAATTGCTTGATTGCACGATTGGATTGGGGCTGAATGCCTCCAGCACAGTCCATATGATTACTTGTACTGTTCCTTGTACTGCTCGATCTGTTTCAGCTGTAAAGAAAAACAATAAAAAACTATTAACTACAAAAAAACTAGTTATTGTTTCATTGCAACTTGAAGTTTGTGTGCCCCGTTTATTAAAGCCTACTGTTGCAAACAGAGATTAGATGGTGCTGAGGGATGCACTGTAAGGTTTGAGATGTACTGGGAACTGTGCTGAAATGAAGCTTAAAGCCTTTAAGAACAGGCTGAGGCTAGCCATGCTCTGTATGCAGAGCCTTTGTATGTTGATTGCGCACATGCGCAAGAAACATATTGCGGCAGCTTTCTCCACAAGCAGGTTGTGGAGGCGCGGCACTGTTGCGGCCAATGCCCCCACAGCCTTCAAAGGCTTGTCCAGCATCCCCCAATGCTGCGGCATGCTGTTGCTGACACTAGTTCAGCCAGCGTGCCACCAACTTGTAAAAATTTAGCCGCTGCAATCAGGGGCCACCTCGTCATTGCAGCGTAAGCTATTCACTGCAATGAGGGTGCAACCCATCATTGCAGAGTGGGATCTTGACACACTGATATTGTTTGTGAACATGGCGGCACTTTGATGCTGTGTTCACAAGCAATATTAACCCCTCCCCACTGTGTTTATTTGCCGACGGGGGCCCCAATCCCCATCGACTTCAGTGCCCCAATGTTTATGTTGCCAACGGGGGAGTCCACTCCCTGTCAGCATTATGTAAACCCAACCCCGCTTATATTGTCTGCTGATGGGGTGCCCCATTCCCGTCGGTATGTCACCCCCCCCTTTTTGTTGTGTGCCGGCGAGGGTGCCCAATCTCCTGTCGGCCACAGCTTGCCCCCCTAAAAGAAAGATTTCAGTGGCATGCCGGAGCCCACCCCAGCATGCCACATGCCCCTGTAAAATAAAACGGGTCCTGCGATTTCTTTTCTTTTTTAACCTGTAAAAGGAACCATCCTCGGCGGTCTCCCTGCCCTCCGCAACCTGCACCCACCCACTGCACACCCTGCCTCCCCACACACCCCCACCCCATACTTACCTCCGGAGCTCGAGCGACGATCTTCGTGGACCGAACACGCCTGCAATCTTCAGCCGATTGCGAACTGAGGAAATGCCAGTAAGCTGTATAATGGAATAAATGGGTTTTTTCCAACTTTAATGCATATCTCAGTCATTTTTTGGAATTTTGGCACCAAATTTTCAACATGGGGTTTATGGGACCCCTCCTCATGAATTCTGGAACTGTCATGGTGTTAATCAGCCCCGAAAGGTGATTTTTGTGGTCACTGCGTGGAATCACCTTTTGGGGCTGATTAACAAAATGATAGTACCAGTGTTCATGAGGTGGGCTCTCAAAAAGCCTATGTTGCAAATTCCAGAGAAAACCAAAAATGACTGTTTTACGTATGCAAGCAGCAGTTGTTAGCACGCTTGTAACTTCACAAATTTGCAATATTTTCACGCCAAATTTTCAACATTGGCATTTTTCACACCTCCTTGTGAGCAGTATAGCTGTCATTGTTCACATCCTGGCTGAAATGTGTTTTGCACTTCCGCGCGAGAATAGCGTGGTCACTGTGGGAAATTAGTGTTCGGGACAGATTAAGAAAATGACAGTGACACTGTTTATGAGTAGAGGTCCTAAAATGCCTATATTGAGAATTTGGTGACGTATATTCATAAAATGATCAGGTTACGAGCGCGGCGCTATGCAGTTTGCACAAGACGTCATAACTTCGTGAATTTGTAACATTTTCACTCCAGATTTTCAAAATTGCCATTTTCCCACACCTACCTATGAACAGTACAGCTGTCATTTTTTCCATCCTGGCCGAAATGTCTTTTTGCACTTCCAGCGCAGAATTGAGCGGTCACTGTGGGAAATCACTGTTCAGGACAGATTAAGAAAATGACAGTGATATTGTTCATGAGCAGAGGTCCTAAATGCCTATGTTGAAAATTTGGTGATGATAGACCATCAAATGACTGTGTTACAAGTGAGCGTTGCGCACTTTCCACGCACCCTTGTAACTTTGCAGATTTGTAATATTGTCACACCAGATTTTCAACACTGGCATTTTTCACACCTCCTTATAGAGCAGTACAGCTGTCATTTTAGCATCCTGACCAAAATGTGTTTTCACAGTTCTGAAGCAGAATAACGTGCGCTGTAGGAAATCAGTGTTTGGGACAGATTAAGAAAATGACAGTGGCACTGTTCATGAGCAGAGGTCCTAAAATCCCTATGTTGAAAATTTGGTGATGAAACTCCATAACGTGACTGTGTTACAAGCGTGCATTGAACTGTTTCCACGCACCCTTGTAACTTTGCAAATTTGTAATATTTTCACGCCACATTTTCAACAGTGGCATTTTTTCACACTTCCTCATGAACAGTACAGCTGTCATTTTTCACATCCTGGCTAAAATATGTTTTTGCACTCCTGCCGGAGAACAGCACGGTCGCTGTGGGAAATAAGTGTTTGGGACAGATTAAGATCGAGCGAGTGAGAGGGGGGAGTGACCGAGCTCAACTGAGCTCTGTCGGGACTGCTGCGGATTTGTTTGTGGGCAGAAAAAGGCCCCAACGTAAGAGCTCAGTACAAAAGGGTGGCCTGCAGCACTGGGAAAAACAGAACAAGAGAGTGAGTGAGGGAGGGGGAGTGAGCTAACTCACCGGAGCGCTGTCAGGACTGCTGCAGACTTCTTTGTGGGCAGAAAAAGGCGTCAATGCAGGCAGGGGCCCAGTACAAAAGGCCAGCCTGCAGCAGTGGGAGAAACAGTACGAGCGAGTGAGACAGGGGGACTGAGTGAGCTCAACGGAGTTCTATCAGGACTGCTGCAGATTTCTTTGTGGGCAGAAAAAGGCACCAATACAGGCAGGAGTCCCATAGAAAAAGGCAGCTTGCAGCACCAGGACAAACAGAATGAGCACATGAGAGAGGGAAACTGAGTGACCTCAACGGAGCTCTGTCAAGACAGCTGCGGATTTCTTTGTGGACAGACAAAGGTGCTAATGCAGCCAGGAGCCCTGTACAAAAGCACAGCCTGCAGCATCAAGAGAAACAGAACGAGCGAGTGACAGAGCGGTAGTGAGCGAGCTCAACGGAGCTCTATTGTGACTGCTGTGGATTTCTTTGTGGGCAGAAAAAGGTGGCAATGCAGGCAGGAGCCCAGTACAAAAGGTCAACTTGCAGCGCTGGCAGAAATGGAATGAGTGAGTGAGAGAGGGGGAGTGAGCGAGCTCAATGGAGCTGTGTCGGGACTGCCTCAGATTTCTTTGTGGCCAGAAAAAGCTGCCAATGCAGGCAGGAGCCCAATACAAAAGGGCAGCCTGTAGCGCCAGCAGAAACGGAATGAGCGAATGAGAGAAGGGAAGTGAGCGAGCTCAGTGGAACTTTGTTGGGACAGCTGCGGATTTCTTTGTGGGCAGAAAAAAGTGCCAACACAGACAGGAGCCCAGTACAAAAGGGCAGCCTGCAGCGCCGGGAGAAACACAATGAGCGAGTGAGACGGGAGAGTGGCGAGCTCAAGCAGACTTCTATCGGGACTGCCGCGGATTTCTTTTGTTGGTAGAAAAAGGTGGCAACGCAGGGCAGGAGCCCAGTACAGCTATTGTGCCTGCAGCTACCGGCAGAAACGGGAACGAGTGAGTGAGAGAAGGGAGTGAGCGAGCTCAATAGACCTGTGTTGGGACTGCTGCAGATTTCTTTGTGGGCAGAAAAGACACCAACAGAGGCAGGAGCCCAGTACAAAAGGGCAGCCTGCAGTGCCAGGAGAAACAGAATGAACGAGTGAGAGAGGGGGAATGAGCCACCTCAACGGAGCTCTATCGGGACAGCTGTGGATTTCTTAGTGGGCAGAAAAAGCTGTCAACGCAGGCAGGAGCCCAGTACAAAAGAGCAGCCTGCAGCACTGGGAGAAACAGACTGAGCGAGTGACAGAGGGGCAGTGAGTGACCTCAACAGACTAACTCAATCAACATTCGGCATTGACAAATGCTTGTTTAAAAAAGGATCAGCATACCAGATCTGTTTCCATGTGTGAGAGAGTGCCCAGCAAAGTACAAGACATTGTAGCTGCTGAGCTTGCAATGGTGACCCCCACCCCAAAGGGTAACATGCCAAAGCACACGATCAGTATATTTCCCAAGGGGCATCACGTTCAAGGCTTTCCTATAAAATCAGCCACCTCAGATGGAGGCACTGCTTTCCACATAAACCCCAAAACTTACTCATGCCGGAACCCAGGGCTTTCTATCTAGATGCCAGCATAGCTTAAGCCATGTTTAAAGACAAATATTCCAGGGTTTTGTGCCAGCCTAGTGGGCAGGAGAGGTTTAACCTTTGGAGACACCATTGGGATCAATTTTGCATGCAATTTTGTATGCCCGGACACTTGGTACCCAAGGGGGACAAAGGATTTTGTCAGGGAAGAAAAACCTTTGAAACCTTCTACAATGAAGTTCAAGAAAATGACTGACAAGGACACTGTTGTCCGCATGACTGAAGTTTGTTTTGGAGATGTGGTAACCAGGCACTGTGGCATCCAGGATTCTATCATTGGGGCACACGATAAAAAGTAACATATGCTCAACAGGGACTGCTGTAGTGGTAGGTGTGCTTTACATGTGGACCGCTGATGCTGTTCTGTTTGCTTCAAGGACTAGCACCAGTGGTGGAACACTCTGCATATTCATAGAAGGGTTTTTAGCTTTTCCCTGACTGCAGCAAAACAGCAGGCCCACAGGAGCTTATACTTCTCTAAATGGGAACCCCTGACATGTTGCTTAGAACTAAGAATTCTTTGGCGCCATCTGATTTCAATTCAAATGACTTACTCTTTCAGGGTTGAATCTCTGACAGCTTAGTAGTCTTGCTTTGTGAGAGTGTCATAGCAAGTCCTAGAATGGTTAGCATTCTTACTCAGTTGTCCACCCAAGTGAGTTGCCCTGTTGATCATCAGAGAGGGACATGGAGCATGAAGAACAACATACTGAACACCCTTTACATGAGTTTTGAGGGCCACCACAATGCTGCAGTCTTTCAGGATATGAATAAAGGCCTGTGCTAATATAATGTCTGTTCTGGTCACCCCGTAGGTGCTTGTGTGTCTGTGGTGTCACTATCCATAAATAAGGAATATTCCCACCTCTTCATGATGCTCACACTGTTACCAAAAGCATGCTTGCCCCCCTAGGGGTTATGCTTGATCAAAAAGACTTAGGGGGACAGTGAAGCCTAAGTTTTGAAGGCTGGGGGACAGACCGAAGCTGCACTCAGCTTTCTTGGCCTTTGCTGAGGTTCTCCCTGTCTGGAGCAGGGAGAATGGAAAGGATAGAGTGAGAAAGGAGAAGATCAGCGAGTTTAATGGCTGGTTTTAAGGGATGGTGTCAGGAGGAGGAGTATGGCTTTGTGGAGGACTGGGGGGACTTGTGGGACAGGAGGCTCATCAAGGGTGACAGGCTTCACCGACCAAGAAAGGGGACCAGTGTGCTGAGGCAAAATTTGACATCTGCACTGTTGGACAGTTAACGTGACTGTGGGGGAGGCTGGTAAGGAAATCACTGAGAAGGAAGAGAAAGTAGGGAACCTACAGTAGTTATGGATCCCCCTTTAATATGTGCAAAATATCACAATGAAAGCCTGCATGAAGAAAGAAGTGGCATCAGGTCAGGGAGGTTACTAAGTAATACTGAAAGCCTCCTGAAAAATGTAATGTGTATAATTTTAGACATTTAGTTAGCATTTTGCTTATGATTCATGATATTGCTAATGCTGCACGTGGTAATTTCAGTATTGTGATGCAACGGATACTATTTTAAAGGGACACTGTCAACGCTTTTTGTATCATATTATTTCTAGTCGAAAACTTACATTTTGTAATTGCTTACTTATCCAAAAATTCATAGATGTTGCTTGTTGTGTTTTCTGCTTCCATTCTTAGTAGAACTGAAATACTGTACACTGTTATGGTGTAATAAAAAAGTCAACCTTAATGTGTTTCAAATCCTTCTCTACTCTTATTGCATACTTGCTGAATACTAGGAACACCCCCAAACAGCCACTCATATAGCCTCCTTTCCTCACACTATATCATGAGGGGCTAGACTGTGTTGGGGGTGTTCTCAGTTCCACGAAAGATGCAGTGGAAGTTGATCAAGGGCTGTAAACAAACACGTTTTTGTGCGGTAATGTTAATACGGCAGGCAGCCTGTGTTTCACTTTTTAAAAGAAAAAAAAGTTATTTTAATCAAACTATCAGCTGCATCAGCAGTCTGTACAGAATGTGATCAGTCATAATGCGTTTTTTAACCTAGGCACAATTTGAAGCCATAAGGGGCTGACACTGTCCCTTTAAAGACAGATGATGGGTGCCATCGTTACCTTGAAAAAGCATGTGTAAAGGTGAAAAAGTTTGACACTTTTTGCTGTGGAGGTGAGTGTTACTTTTTTATCTTTTAATAAACGGAACTATTTGGATTATCCTACGGCACATCAGTGGTCTTTTTTCTGTATCAGTGTTTGTGGGCTGATCTGTTGTTGGTTTAGTTCTATGAGTAGGTGGGGAGGACCTGAGGGGAGGAGTATCCTTCAGAGAAAAGGAAAATGGGAACAGCAGTGAAGTAGAGGATAACTGGGGACAGGAACAATAGCTACAATAAGAAAGGGGAAAGGAAGATGAGGCAGAAGGGGAGGAACGCGGATTGCAGGCAGAGTAGGAACAAGATGTTGAGGGCCATTTGTGTAAATGCAAGGAGTCTTGGAAATAAAATTCCAAAGCTAGAGGCCATCATGACAGAAGCTGACCCAGATATTGTAGCCATTACTGTTGAGATTATTGAGTCATGGTGCACAGGCAACAACAACTGGGACATAGCCATGTCAGGTTACACTCAGTTCAGGAAGGACAGGGTGGGCAGGAAGGGAGGAGGGGTTGTGCTGTATGCAAGGGAGGGTACCAAAGCAACAGAAACACAAGGAAACTGGGGGGAAGGAGTGCTTGGAGATATGTTGAGTCACTCTGGAGACAGGAGGCAGAGCTACTATTGGTACACTACTGGGGTGACATACAGACCTCCAATGCAGGGGTAGGAACTGGATAAGGCACTGGAGGGGAAGCCATCATCACAATGACAGAAAAAGGGTGCATTCTGCTGGTAGGGGGCTTTAATCTGCCGGATGTAGCTTGGAGCCTCCCAACCACAGCCTCAGCTAGAAGCAGGAACATCCTAGACTCCCTGTGGGGATGTTTCTCAGGCCACTAGTCAGGGAGCTACCTGATATTGAGGCATTACTGGACCTGGTGCTTACAAACGGGGACAATGTTGCAGACGTCAAGGTGGAGGCCACGTGGGGCCCAGTGATTACTGTACAGTGAGATTCAACATAAGGATGGCAGCAGAAGAAAAACCGCACAAGAATGAGGGCACTGTACTTCAGAAGGGCAGATTTAAAAAGAAAATTGGTGAATGCCTCAGAGGTGACCTAGCAGTAGGGAGATGGCCTGGACGGGGTGGACGAAAAGTGGGCCAAATTATGGGAGTATATATTGAAGGCAACAAATCTCTGCACAACAGAAGAGAGCAAAAACAGGAGAAAAAGGAGACTGCTATGGTTCCCACAGGAAGTGACTACAAAGGTTAAGATTGAATGGGTAACATTTAGGAGGTACAAAGAGATGCAAAGGGAAAAGGATAGGATGAAACATAGAAACATAGAAATTGTCAGCAGATAAGTAAGCCCTGTACTTGATTACGGCTTCTGACCCTCCCTTTGCTTTACCTCTATGGTTCTCCTATGCCTGTACCATGCATGTTTAAATCCAACCACAGTGCTTGCTCCCATCACCTCTTGTGGCAGACCATTCCATGCGCCCATCACCCACTCTGTGAAGAAAAACTTCCTCACTTTCCCTCTTAACCTTCCACCTTCCAATTTCATGTCATGCCCCCTCATTCTTGTACTTCCCCTGTATTGGAAGATATCTCCCCCCTGCACCTTGTTTGTACTCTTGAGGTGCTTGAATGTTTCTGTCATGTTCCCCCTCTCCCTCCTCTCCTCCAGTGAGTAGATGTTAAGATCCCTTAATCTCTCCTCATACGTTTTTTGGTGCAAGCCTTGTACCATCTTAGTCACCCTTCTCTGGACCTTCTCCAGCCTGTTAATGTCCTTTCAAAGGTGCGGCCTCCAGAACTGCACACAGTACATCATGTGAGGCTTGACCAGGGTTTTATATACTACCTTCCATCTTCTGCTAGTGATACCCCTGCCTATGCATCCCAGCATGCCACTGGCCTTCCTTGCTGCCCTTGTACTCTGCTTTGACATTTTCAGGTCATCTGAAATAATAACCCCCAGGTCCCTTTCTTCTTTGGTGACTGTCAGCAATGCCACCCCTCCATCCTGTAGCTCTCTCCAGGGTTTCTATGCCCCAGGTGCATCATTTTGCACTTCTTTGAATTAAGCCTCAGTTGCCACTCCTCAGACCATTTCTCAACCTTCCCCAAGTCGTTCTCCATTTTCTCCACCCCTTCTGGAGTATCCACCCTGTTACAAATCTTGGTGTCATCTGCAGACGGATAGACCTTTCCTTTCAGCCCCTCTGCAATGTCACTGATGAAGACATTGAACAGGACTGGCCAGGGACTGATCCCTGAGGTACTCCGCTGGTCACTCCCTCTCCCCAGATTGTACCCCATTAACCAACACCCTTTGCCTCCTGCCTGTTAGCCCATTCCTAACCCAGTTTACAACCTTGTCTCCCATGCCCAGACTACCCATCTTGTTAAGTAGCCTCTTATATGGGATAGTGTCGAAGGCTTTGCTGAAGTTGAGGTAGGCAACATTCATTGCCACCCCCCCCAATTTACTTCCTTTGTCACTCAGTCAAAGAAATCTGTCAGATTCGTCTGACACAGCCTGCCTGCTGTGAAACCATGCTGCCTAGGATCCTGGGCACCAATGGCTTCTAGATGTCTCACTATCTTTTTCTTAAACAGTGCCTCCATGATCTTCCCCACTACTGAGGTGAGGCTGACTGGCCTGTAGTTCCCGCCTCCTCCATACTGCCGGATTTATGTAGAGGGACCACATGTGTCCTCCAATCCTCTGGTACCGCTCCTGTGTTGAGTTACTCTGTGAACAAGGATGCCAGAGGTTCTGCTAGCTCTCTTTGCAGCTCCTTTAATATCCTTGGGTGTATGCCATCTGGCCCCATTGCTTTGTCCACCTTCAATTTAGTGAGCTCCTGCAGGAATCTCTCTCTCCTATGAATGAACTGTTGTCCATCTGTTCCCCTCCTTGGCATCTGTTGCATGGCTTTGGTCCCTGTCCCTCCCCCTCTTCCATGAATACTGAACAGAAGTATTTATTCAGTATTTCTGCCTTATCCCTGTCTCCCTTCTTACACTCCCCTTCTTCCCCTTTGAGCCTAACAATCCCCCTCCTGGTTTTCCTTCTTTCACTGAAGTATCTGTAGAATGTCTTGTCCCTTTCTTTACTGTCTGCACTAATCCTTACTCAGTCCGAGCCTTTGTTCTCCTTACAGCTCTTACTGTGTCCCTTAGACACTCTAGTACACTTCCCTGTCCTCCCCTTCTTGTGTCTCCTTATATTTCCTGAACCCTGCCTTTTTAGCCCTTAATTTGTCTGCCACCTTTTTCGAGAACCATAGTGGCCTTCTCCTTCTCTTGCCTTTGGATACCAATCTGATGCATTGGTTTGTCACTTCCACTATGGCTCCTTTTAGGTGCTCCCACTGCTCTTCCACCCCACCTCCTATCCCAGATTTCTCCAGGGCTATTTGATAGCTGTCCCAAGCAAAGCCCACATTTTGAAATCCAAAACCTTTGACCTAGTGTGACATGACTGAGTCCCTGTCCCCATGCTGAACTACACTATGTGGTGATCGCTGGATCCCAGTTGCCCTTTTACCTGGACATCTGCAGTTTTATCCCTGTTGGTCATCAGTAGATCCAGAATTGCCATGTCCCTGGTAGGATCAAGCACAAGCTGCCTAAGCCCTGCCTCCTGTATGGAATCTAGGATGCCTCTGCTTCTGGCTGAAGCTGCTGCCTGGATGGTCCAATCCACGTCCAGCATATTGGAATCCCCATCAGCAGAATTTCACCTTTCATTGCCATCTTGTGTATTTCATCCACTAGCTCCCTGTCCACTTCCTCTCCCTGTCCTGGAGGCCTGTATATCACCCCGTGTGTATTACTGTGCCATTTCCAGGTTCAATGGTGACCCACACTGCCTCAGCCTTCCCCTGCTTACCCTGTATCTGTGTTGCCTTTATACCCTCCCTAATATACAGGGTGAACCCCCCTTTTTTAATCCCCATATCCCTCCTGAACAGAGCATAGCCCGGTACATTGATTTCCCACCCATGATTTGCAGTGTACCAGGTTTCAGTTATTGCTACTATGTCCAGCTGTGCCTCTACTATCAATGCTTCCAGGTCTGGGAGTTTATTTCCCAGGCTGCAGGCATTATTTACCATGGCCTTCCATGCTGTGCATTTCAGATTACTCCCTCTGCCCATTTTACTGTTCTCCTGCTTACTTCCCCGACCCCAGTTACCTTTCTTGTGTGGTCCCGATTCCACCACCTTGGCACCCCTCCCCAACAACTTCAGTTGTACTTGCTGAAAATGTATTTTCCTGCATGTGCCCTTGGATGGCGTTACTAAGCCTCCTGACCCTCCTGGCTCCACCCCCTTGGCCAGTTTAAATGCTCACTGCTGAAACATTTAAACTTGTCACTCAGGATCGTGGTCCCCTTCCCAGATGGATGCAGGCCATTGTCCTTATACAGGCTTGCATCTGTCCAGATGGGGCCCCAGTCCCCCATGAAGCCAAACCTCCCCAATGCACACAATTCCTTCAACTAGGAGTTGAATTTCTGGATGTGGAGTGTCCTAGCCTCCCCCTGCCATGGACAGGTAGCACCTCCGAGAGGGAGACATACCAGATGGTACCAGGAAATGTAGAGGGAAGCAGAGAAGGTGCAAACTGAAGAAAAGATAGCCAGAGAGGTAACAAAGGGGGAAAGACCTTTTTTAAGCTACATAAGTGAAAAGAGGAAGACAAGGGGTGGGGCTATGAAGTTAAGAAGGGAAGGGGGGCTGTGCTGAGGAGGATCAGGAAAAAGCTGCTATCCTGAACAGATACTTCTGTTCAGTCTTCACAGTGAAAGGGAAGGGGATGGACCACTTAACGTTGGAAGGAACACTGAGGGGGAGGAAGGTAGACACAAGTCCATTCACAGAGGATAAGAGTCCTGAAAGAACTTGCAAATCTGAAAGTACACAAAGCTATGGGGCCAGATGGGGTACACCCGAAGGCACTGAAGAAGCTCAGGGGAGGTACTGGTGGCACCTCTGACAGTCCTATTCAACAGCTTACTGAAAATAGGAAGGGTTCCAGAGGCCCGGAGCAGGGCAGATCTAGACCTACTTCATAAAAGTGGCAGCAGCGAGGAGGCTGGCAACTACAGGTGTGTCAGCCTGACGTCAGTGATGGGGAAGTTAATGGAAATACTTTTAAAGGAAAGGCCTGTGGATTATCTTGAATCCATTGAGTTACAAGACCTAAAGCAGTACAGATTCATAGGGGTAGGTCATGTCAGACAAAGCTGATTGATTTCTTTGACTGGGTAACTAGGGAAATAGATCAGGGTAGGACAGTGGATGTAATCTACTTAATCTTCAGCAAGGTCTTTGACACCATACCACATAGGAGATTTATAAGGAAACTGGGCCATTTGAGGTGGGTCTTAAGGTGGTAAACTGGGTACAAAATTGGTTGATGGATAGGCGACAGAGGGTAGTGGTAAGGGGCACTCATTGGGGGAGTGATGAGTGATGAATGGAATACCTCAGGGCTCAGTACCCAGTCAATGCAGCTCTAATTCATTGCTGCAGTCAGGGACCACCCCGCAAGCAAACAAAGCTGATTGTTTAATGACGGGGTGCTCCCTGATTGCAGCGGTCAATTTCTTTGAGCATAGTGGCATGCTCATTAACTGTTGTCATCGACAACATGCTCCTTTATTGGCATGGCAGAGACCAGCCTCAAAATGGACTGCTGCCATTCGTCACAACACTGCCATGCCTCCACATCCCGCTACTCCAGCAAGCTGTCGCAATATGTTTCTTGCACATGCATGCAAGCAAACATAAAAATGGGTAAAAGAAGTGCCCCACTGAAAACTAAATCTTGCGTGTAGGCTATGCTGTCCTGGGTAAACATAGAGTAAACAGTGGGAAAAGCAGAATCTCACTGAAAACAAGATAGCATCTGAGCTGTGCTATCCTGGGTAAATACAGTACAAAGATGTGTTAAACAGGACCCCATTGAAAATGAGATATTGCATCTCACCTGAGTTATACTGGAAAAATATATTGCAAAACTGGGCAAAAACAGGACCCTACAACAGAATCCCGTGAAAAGGAGATGTTGCATCTAAAATGATCTGCCCTAGAAAAATACATCTTAAAGGCAGGACCACACTAAAAACAAGATATCATATCTCACCTCTAGTGTACTGGGTAAATGCAGCATAAAACTGTAAAATCAGGTCTCCATGACAAATGATATATTACATCTCACCTGGTCTACAGTATCTTGGGTAAATATATAAAAATACATACAAGCAGGACCCGGCACAACAGCAATGCAAGGGGCAAACATTCGGCATTGACAACATAGACGTTGATGGCAGATAAGGACCGCAAGGCCCATCCAGTCTGCCCATTTTTTCTACCTTATGAATGTGCCATAGGCATGTACTCGGTCAATGGCCTATCTATTCATACTCATCTGTATTGCTCCCGTATGCCTATCCCATGCCTGTTTGAAGCCCTGCATTGTATTCATATCCACCACTTCCTGAGGTAGGCCGTTCCATGCATCCACCACCCTTTCTGTGAAAAAGAACTTCCTCACATTCCCCCTTAATTGGCCTCCCTCTAATCTCATGCTGTGTTCTCTTGACCTGCTATTTTTCTTATATGTAAACATGTTAGACTCTTTCACCTTGTTAATGCCCTTAAGATGCTTGTTTTTATAAGTGTGAATTCTTTTGTACAAGCAGCTGCAGTCACAAGAGTGGAGGAGCTCTGATTGACCACAAAAAAATACGAACAAAAAAAACACAAGCCACTGCTGGACATCACAAATAGATGGTACTGTGTATCACAGTTCCAAAGACAAAATGGGTCATAGACTGAAATGTAATCAGTGGTGGAGATATGTGTGCGTGGGAGGTGGGGCGGGGGGCGCAGAGTCCTGGAAGTGAAATTATTGTGGGATTCACAGGTGTTCCAGGAGCAAATTGGAGCAAGGATTGTTCCTTTGTAAAATGTACCTCCAAAAGGCATCCAATGACAAAATTAAGTGTAAAAATGCAATAGGCAATGAGGAAATGTTGATGTAGATGTAGATTTTATTTATATATGGTACTCTTCCCCTGAGGCCCAGGGTGCCCTTACAATAAAATACAACTAAAGACATAAAACGCACAGAAAATACAATAGAGAATATCATACAAAGATAAAACATTACAGTATAGCACAGACAGACATATTATAAAATTTTCCACTGAAGCACACCCACAGCAGCAAAATTAAAACTCAGTTAAAGGCTATGGGTAGATGTGCTACAGAAGTTATAGTTGGTCCAAAAGGCTACTGAAAGAGATAGGTTTTCAGCCCCTTCTTAAAAACTTCCACTGAGGGGGCCTCTCTTAGGGACCTGGGCAAGGAATTCCAGAGCACCGGGCCTGCTACTTCAAAGGCCTGGTCACCTGAAGTTTTTAGTTTTGCCCTTGGTACCATCTGGAAACCCTCAGAAGAAGAATGGATTGGTCAAACTGGGGTGTGCGAGTACAGGAGCTCACTCAGGTAAGTGGGACCCAGTCCGTGCATGGCTTTGTGGGTTAACAAACCTATTTTAGATGAGATATGCCACTTCACCAGCAGCCAGTGCAGATCACACAGCACCAGAGAAATATGGCTAGATATAGACAAACCTGTGAGTAACTGGGCAGCTGCATTCTGCAGCAACTGCAGGTGTCACAACATGCCTCCACTAGCCTTGAGGTAAACAGCATTACAATAGTCTAATCATGAGATCACAAATGCATGGATCAGTGTGGCCAGGTCTTGGGATGGGATCAGGGATCTGAGCTGGTGGATGTTCCAAAGATGAAAAAAGTCACTCCGGGCGATGGCTGACACCTGGGCCTTCAGTGTCAGGCAGTCATCCAGGATGACTCCGAGATCCTTCACCCTGGGTCAGGCCAGTAGATCCGAGTCACCAAGTCAAAGCCCACTAAGTTCCTTGCAAGCTGCCAATTCCCCCTTATAACCCAGCTCAACCACTAATACCTCAATCTTCTTGGGGTTCAATCTCAGCCAGCTAGAAGCCATCCAGTTTTAGATATCTGCCAAGCACTTATTAAACGCATCGATGGCAACATGAGTCCCAGGTGCAAAAGACCAGTAGATCTGGTTATCATCTGCATAGCAGTGAAACCTCAGCCTGAACTGTCTAATGACCATGCCCGGGGTAGCATGTACAGTGCAAACAGCACTGGTGAAAGGACAAGCCCTGAGGCACGCCACAGGGTGAAATCATCGGGCTCTAGGAATAATTTTCCAGCACTGTCCTCTGAGTTCTATCCTGATGACAGGACTCAAACCAGTGGATCACAATGCCAGTGAGCCTGGTGTATTCCCTGATCCAGTCCAAAAGTACGCTATGTTCCACAGTGTCAAATGCTGCACAGAGATCTAGGAGAACAAGAATAGATCACTCTTCTATATCCCTCACTCTGAGCAGGTCATGAAGCACCCTGACCAGGGCTGTCTCCATGCTGTGCCTAGCTCTGAAACCTGACTAGAATGGGTCATAGATGTTAGAGGCCTCCAGGTGCTCCTCAAGCTGCAGCACAACCACTTTCTCAATAACCTTTCCTAAAAAAGGAAGGTTGGAGACTGGTCGATAGCTCACTAAAACATCCAGGTCCAAAGATGGTTTCTTCAGCAGGGGTCGCACCAGAGCACACTTAAATGCCTCTGGAAACAACTCCTCCCCACAAGATGATATTGGTGAACACTGGGCCCAGCTGGACAATGCAACTCACTAAGGGTCGCATAGGGCCCAGGCTCCAGATCACAGCCAGTTGGATGCAGCAACAAGACAACCTGGCAGACATCCTCCACTGTTACTGGCTGAAATTCCTCCCAAGAATCCCTCCTGCATTTCTGACCCAGATGTAGGCCATTACTGGGAACATAAGGTCCTATTGGAGTAATAAGGGCCCTAATGGAAGACACCCTATCTGAGAACAACCAAGTGAACGTCTAGCATCATGCGAGTGCAATATCTCTTATGGGCTGCAGACAGGCCAGCTAGGGCAGCCTGTCTACAGTTCAAAAGAGCTGAGGCAGTCAGATCCTCCCATTGGCAATCTCCCTTAACAGAAAATCTGCCTTCTTCTGACAGATTGCCTTCTGATATTATTCATAGTGGGAAACTGGAACTAGTTTATCCTCCATGGACCTAGACTTCCTCCAATGACACTCCAACCTCCATCCCCTGGATTTAAGTGCCCTCAGCTCACCATCAAACCATGGCAAACCAAGATGCAAAACCAGGAGGCATACACAGACCAGTGCTAGGGTGTCGAGGGCCCCAATTATGACTATATTATAGGTCAATACAGTGGCCTCCAAACACTCAGCACATGTGGTCAGAATTTCCAAGGTGTCCAGCACTCACATTAGTTACTCAGGTTCTAGCCCACTCAAAGGCCAGTACTGGACCACCTCCACAAGGGATGGACTATTAGGAGGGGCCCTGAACAGAACATGATGACACAATGATCTCACCAACTGACTGGATCAATCTTGAGGCCATCTACCTCGAGCCCAAGGAAGAATATCTGGTCAAGCGCATGGCCATGGAGGTGAGTCTCAGAGGTAACAACCTGTGCTAAGGGCAGAAAATCCATAGCCTGGAGGAAATCTCTACCAAAATGGGAGCCCTTGTTCTCGACCCAGGCATTAAAGTCACCCAGTAAAAGCCACCTAGGTGACTCTAACCAGGTCCAAGACGAGGGATGAGATTTCCTGCAGAAACTCCCTGAGGAAGTGGTCAGATGTAAGGATATACCAAAATTCAAGATTAAACTTGATGGTTACTTTCACCCAGGCCACCACACATGGCCACACACTCAAAAGACTCAGCACCCCCCCCCCCGGGTGTGCCCTCAGGTTAAGTTAAGTTCAGAAACAGATTGCCTCCCTTGTGATCCCTCCTTGGGCAGTGCACCACCACCAAGAAACTAGCTGGGACCCATGCCTCAAGAACTGGGCCAGCATCATCCCTTAGCCAGGTCTCGGTAATGCATGCCAGATCAACAGAGGAAATAAGATCCACCATAATTGCGGTTTTATTCCTCATTGACCTGGCATTGCATAACACTACCCGAAGTGGACAGAATGTGGCAGAAGACCCATTGCTTGCCTGCCCACTCAGTCTGGCAGGAACCCTGGGTACAGAGACCAGACAGGAAAGACCCCTCTCTGGTCCTTTCATGGTCCCAGGGCATCTCCTGGTCCGTACAATCTCAGTAGGGCCCAATCACTAAGAACTCTCCTCTACAGGTCTTCTGCTTGCCCTACATACAATTCCCTCCACCCTGCACTGATGGTAAACTCGCCAGCAATGGGGGCTCAAGGTGAAGCTCTTTTGAGCTGAGTAGGAGAGGCTCATATGGGGCCCACATAGCACATCTATAACCATGGCTTAGCACCCACCCCACCAAAACCATCCTCTCCACACAATTTCTCTCCCAAGATACTTCCCAACCCCCAAACCCCACTAACCTCACCTTCTATGACCACCACCAATTGTAAAATCCACTAAAGTTTAGTGCCGGTATCCGGCTGGCCCGTTCTAAGAATGAAACGGCCAGGCAATGTCCAATAACAGCTCTCCACCACTGTCAGCAATAAATAAAATCCAGGTAAATAGTACAAATAACAGCTCAAACATGTCCTGGAAACAGGCCAGCTAATTGTGCGACTGATAATTATAAAAAGTCTTATTGCCCGGAATGTTATAGTCCATGGGGCCATGTAGTGGCTATTTACTGATTTTTTTATAGCTTGGAATTCTCAGGTACTCTTACCTCCTAGGGAACAGAACAGAAACAGCCCAGCTCAGTGAAAAAACCCAGAATAATTCCCAAAGGACACAGCCGCTGCCACGGTCCGACGCCTTATTAGAGCTGCAACCACGAGAGCAGCAGCCATCACCCCAAATTCGATTCTGACTGAAGATTTAATGACTTATATGCAGTCTAAAAGTAACAGTTCTGCAGTTTACCGAACTCGGCTCCAGACTCCAGGCTTCAGAATCTACATTTAGACCTCATGGTCGCAACGGTCCAGTACAAGGTGCAACCTGTTATTCCATGCTGTCACTCAGATTGTTGTGTTCCTCAGTGCTGGCAAAAATATGTCCATTAGATGGTCTGATAAGATTGTGTCTCCATTCCGTCATACACCCAGCAGGCATGAGGTGTTAAACTTGGCCAGGTATTAGCACTTACTCCCGGGCAGAGAGCTCCAACAGGGAGGGCAGGCAGTCAGCAAACTCCATTCAGTAGATGCTGAGTGAGGATCTCATGACACCTGGCATCAGATATGAAACTGCGTAACCCGGCACTGAGGACCTATCTAAAAATAAGAAAACTGGCTCTTCAACCTAACTGACTATTCCTCCCAACCTACCGCTAACAAGCCCTGAACCTGTCTACTTACTAACACAGATAAGCAAAAAACACAGACGCCAGCTATGCACAAGGATAAAAAGAATAGAAAAGCAGGATTCCCTCTTAACAATTAAATGAAGTAGGAGTAAAAAAGGAAAAACAAGCAAAGGCAATTCACTAAAGGTTCTCAAAATGCATTCCAGTCCAGCAACCCCCTTTCAGATGGCCACCCTGTGTGGCACCATCTTGATCTGGGAATGGGGAACAGTGCAGAGGGGTCCTCAGACCTCTTTCAGAGATGCTCCATCCTACATCAATGGTGGTAGGTGCCCCAGTTATTTCCCCCTAACTCTGAATTTAATGCCTTT
Source organism: Neoceratodus forsteri (assembly GCA_016271365.2). Taxonomy (NCBI): domain Eukaryota; kingdom Metazoa; phylum Chordata; order Ceratodontiformes; family Ceratodontidae; genus Neoceratodus; species Neoceratodus forsteri. The sequence continues at coordinate 277,567,740 of CM057455.1, read as the reverse complement.
GCAGTTTGTGCATCATTAGGGCTGAACAGTCGAAACTGTATTGCTTATTAAGACAAGAACTTCACAAAACTTCATGAGCGCAAAGTTGACAATACCGTAGTATCTCCAGTGCCAACGTTCTAATTTGTTGCCTGTCGACTGGGCAAGTTTACTTACAACCCCCATGGTGGCTGGCGCTAACCCTTCTCTCAGGTCTTCTCACTGAGTAAAACAATCCTGACAATCACGATTATTAATTAGACCAAATTCGTGTATTTCATAGCTTCATGATCACCATATAGGACAATGAAATTTGTCTACTTAGCAACCAGGATCACTGTTATATTTTTCCGATGGTGAATTGTCAAGAAGGAGAGAGGAGGTTTATCTTCAGCGACCATCCGAGACTGGGATATCAGGGTGAGGGGTTGGCACTTTGAACAGTTACCTTGGACAGGGTAAGTAGGTTAGCACTGGTCTGACTCCAGGGAAGACTGTTTAGGGTTAGACTGGGATACTACTAGTTGCCAAGTACTGTTGCCTTGTGGAAAGTTGAGGAAGAGGGTGGTGGGTGTCGAGGACTGATTTCTTGCAGGAAGGGCGAGGGAATACGTTCTGCTTTCATAGGTCAGCTGTTATCTGCACATTATAAAATAGGAGGTGTCATGGTCCAAGTGCTTTTAGATAATTGCTGTAGCAGGCAGAACTTTTTTTTTGTCTGTTTACTGCAGGGAGTGGCTCACACCAATAGAGAGATAGCACTAGCAGCATAACAACAACAAGATCCAAGCACCGATCATTGCTGCAAGTCCCCTTCGCTCAGTACCTACAGCGCAGGCAGAGTCAGGGTTTGTATGCATTGACGGCTGGTACAATCAGTGGTGGGTGACGTAGAAATCGGCAGTATGCAAATTGCCTACATGTTACCAACACTAATTGTAGCAGTTGTTTTCTTTCAACTGTAGGTCGCTGCATCTGAACTGCTGTCATAGACAGCTCGGACATTCATTGGTGCGGTGCGACCACGCCTACAAAAAGGATCAGGGCATTGGAAGCGGGGGTGGCACACCTACGAAAACTCTTACGGTGGCACTATGTTTCTTGCACATGTGTGCAAGCAAACATAAAAATGTTTTGGTGAGTGAAAACTATTATTCCAATGAACTGTTAGCAGGCAGTAAGTGCCCGTGAGGAAGTTAAATGAGATAAGGGCTGGAAAGGTCAGGAAGAAGAGAGAGAGAGAGAGAGAGTAGACTGATCAAAGAGGCAATGAGTTGTTCATGGTTGCCTGGTGAATAAAAGGCTGTGGTGGGATTTAAACCAGAGTCCCCTGCTTCACAGCTCTGTGCTGTAACCAATATGCTATACTGAATCCCTTTGGCAAGCAAGTACTGTGTTTAAAAAATGTTGACTGAACCTTTGGTCATTTCCTGGGAATTAACAACCAGCTGTGTGTGTGTGTGTGTGTGTGTGTGTGTGAGGGGAGGAGGTGCTAGTTGTTTATCCCTAAGACATGAATGACTGTGAAGTCATTATTATGATTAGAAGTCTAACTGCATCAATAAGGGGAAGTGTTTTTTTTTTGTTTTTTTTTTTCCAAAGTTCACGCACCACTCTGATCTGTAGCGGCATGTCTAAGCAACTAAGATAAGGTACAGGAACCAGTCAGAGAGTGCATTTGACTCATGAATAATTCATTAGATTTATAAACAGAATTTCCTGATGTATTCCTCTATAATCAGTTTAACCCACGAGGGTGAAAGCAGCAAGTCCCTTGGACGAGACATTAAACCATGGTGCCGTCTACCTATCTCTGGTGACTGTTCAAGTGGAAGTTTTTTTTTTTTTTGGTTACAAGTTTTGGCCAGGAAAGACTCACTAAGCTGAGGTTTGTTTCCAGGTGCATCCTCAGAGCACAGGGAAGTTATATGACTCACACATAGTCACGCAGTACGCAACTGGTGGCCATGGGATTCAAACCCATTTTTTTCAGATTTGCAACTCAGTGCTCTTAACCACTACACTATACTGTGTCCCATGGAACATAATATAAGATTGCATGGCACTTGCTGTAAGAGTATGGGGAATTTTTTATTTCAAAATTGCAACAAGTAATAATTACAAAGAAACAAAAAATTTTATATAACAAAACATCACTCCTTAGGTCATTAAGTCACTCTTGGAAGAACCCGGGAAGGAGACAAAAAGGAAACCAAAAAAAGAAATAAAGAGAGGAGGACATTTTTTTCTTCTTTTTTCCTTTTTAAAAAAGAACATGTTCACCATTCTCACTGTAAACCCCTTGCAGGAGGGGCTTATGCTCCCACTCAGTCACCCCTTTTCCCCCTCCTACCCCCCAAGCTAGAGACTTTATTACATAGAAACATAGAAGTTGACGGCAGATAAGGACCGCAAGGCCCATCCAGTCTGCCCATTTCAATTTCTACCTTATAAATGTGCTATCAGCCTTTGCTCTGTCAATGGCCTATCTATGCATACTCATCTGTATTGCTCCCTTATGCCTATCCCATGCCTGTTTGAAGGCCTGCACCGTATTCATATCCACCACTTCCTGAGGTAAGCCATTCCATGCATCCACCACCCTTTCTGTGAAAAAGAACTTCCTTATATTACCCCTTTTTCGGCCTCCCTCTAATCTCGTGCTGTGTCCTCTTGTCCTGCTATTTTTATTATATTGAAACATGTTAGACTCTTTCACCTTGTTAATGCCCTTAAGGTGTTTGAATGTTTCAATCCTATCACCTCTCTCCCTCCTTTGCTCTAGGGTATACATATTGAGCTCCTTTAATCTGTCCTCATATGCTTTCTGATGCAGTCCCTGCACCATTTTGGTTGTCCTTCTCTGGACTGCCTCAATTTGGTTAATGTCCTTGTGAAGGTATGGCCTCCAGTACTGCATGCAGTACTCCAGATGGGGCCTAACCAGTGTCTTGTAAAGAGGGATTATTGCCTCCCTCTTACGACTTGTGATACCCTTACTAATACACCCCAACATCCCCCTAGCCTTACTGCTTTAGTAGTCTGCTTGGATGAATTCAGGTCATCTGTGATGATGGTGCCCAAGTCTCTTTCTTCCCTTGTGACTGCCAGCAACTCCCCTCCCAACCTATAGGTGGCTTCAGGGTTTCTCTTTCCTATGTGCATGATCTTACACTTCTTTGCGTTAAACCCCAGTTGCCACTTTTCTGACCATTTTGCCAGTTTATCCAGATCTCTTCTCATTCTGCCCACCCCATCTGGATCATCTACTCTGTTGCAGAGCTTGGTGACATCTGAAAACAGATAAACCTTACCCTCCAGTCCATCTGCAATGTCACTGATGAAGATATTGAAAAGGACTGGCCCCAGGACTGATCCCTGAGGTACCCCACTTGTGACTTGCATCTCTTCTGACTGTATACCATTTACCACCACTCTCTGTTTTCTGCCCGTCAACCAGTTTGCCACCCAGTTGACCAACTTCTGACCCACCCTGAGCCTACCCAGCTTATTAATCAATCTTCTATGTGGAACAGTATCGAAAACTTTGCTGAAGTCAAAGTAGGCAACATTAGCTGCTCCCTTTGGTCCACCACTCTGGTTACCCAGTCAAAGAAATCTATGAGATTAGTTTGACAGGACCTTCCTGTTGTAAACCCATACTGTCTTGGATCCTGTGCATCTATGGATTCCAGGTGTTGTACTATTCTTTCCTTAAGGAGTGCCTCTATAATCTTGCCCACTACTGAGGTACTGTAAGACTGATTGGTCTGTAGCTTCCTGCTACCACTCTTGTGGAGCGGAATCACATGAACCCTTCTCCAGTCTTCTGGGACCTCTCCTATGCTCAGAGACTCCCTAGACAATTCTGATAATGGCTCTGCTAGTTACATCCTTAGCTCCTTTAGTACCCTGTGATGTATGCTATCAGGTCCCATTGTCTTGTCCACCCTGAGGTTATTGAGCTCTTGTAGGATCCTTTCTTTTGAGAAGGGACTAGTTCATACCTCCCCCCACCCCCGTGTCCATGGTGCTGAGCTGTGGGCCCTGCCCTATCTTCTCCTCAGTAAATACTGAGCAGAAGTATCTATTTAGGATAGATGCTTTTACATGGTCCTCCTCCTCCTTACACGCCCCCTTATCCCCTTTGATCTTAGCAATACCCCCTCTGGACTTTTTCCTTTCACTAATGTATCAATAGAAAGTTTTGTCACCTTCTTTTACTGTTCGTGCTATTGTTTCCCCAGTTTCAGCCTTTGCTTGCCTTACTGCCTTCCTTGCTTCCCTTAGGCAAGTTTGGTATGCCTCCTTATCTTCATCCCGCTGTGTTCCTTTATATTTCCTGAAGGCCAGCCTTTTGGCTCTGACCTTTTCTGCTACTTTTTTTGAGAACCAAAGTGGTTTCCTTCTTCTTTTGCACTTCTTTTTCTCTCTAACACAATGGGATGTTGTTTCAAGTATTGCATCCTTAATGCTTGCCCACTTTGCATGTACCCCCTCACCTGTATTTCTTCTTGCCAGGGCTAGCTTAATTCTGTTGGCCATCTTATTAAAGTCAGCTCCTCTGAAGTCCCATATTTTTGCCTTGGAATGGGATGATTTAGTTCTAGTGGCCAAATTGAACCATACCATGTGATGGTCCCTAGCCCCCAGGTTACATCCTACCTGAAGATCTGTGATCCTTTCCCTGTTAGTCAGTACTAGCTCTAGGATAGCCTTGTCTCTTATGGGTTGTTGTACCAGTTGTTTGAGGCCCTCCCCCTGCAGGGAATACACTATGTGTCTAGTTCTGACAGATGTTCCTGCTGGTATTGACCAATCTATATATGGCATGTTGAAGTCTCCCATTATCAGAACCTCCCCTTTAGCTGTCATATTTTGTATATCTTCTAACAGTAATTTTGTCTATGTCCTCCCACTGGTCTGGAGGCCTGTAGACAAGCCCAGTTCGTATGGCTGTCCCATTTCCTGTTTCCAGGGTGACCCACAGTTCTTCTGGCTTCTTATATGTATTCTGAATTTCTGTAGCTTTGATATTTTCATTGACATACAGGGCCACTCCACCCCCCCTTTTTACACCTCGGTCTCTTCTGAACAGTACATAGCCGGGTACTGAAGTCTCCCAAGTGTGATTACTGGTAAACCATGTCTTGCTAATGGTTTCTATGTCTGTTTAGCCTCTGTCATTATTGCCTGCAGGTCTGGGATCTTGTTTCCCAGACTGCGAGCATTTGTGTATATGATTTTGCATTGGCCAGATTTCAGTGTGTTAGTTGCCAGGCGATCTGGCATTTCCCCTGTGCATTGTAGGGGGAGCTGGACCTTTTTCCTTACCTGGTGATGCAAATGAACTACAAACATGTTGAACTCCTGTTTGATCACTAGCTGAGGGGGGAGGGGTGTTCCTCCCATCCGATGTATCGGGTGCTGCACCCCTCTCCCCATTTGCTAGTTTAAATATTCTGCAAAGTCATCAAACTTCTGCCCCAATGCACTGACTCCCTCCTTAGTCAGATGCAGTCCATCAAATTTAAAGAACTTTCGCTCCCAAAACTCTTGCCAGTTACCTACAAATTTGTGTCCTTTTTCCCTGCACCAGCCTTTGAGCCACATGTTTAGCTCCCTTGTCTCCCCTTCTCTGACCTTCCGTCCATCTGCCCCCCTCTCCCAGACTGGCAGAATCTCAGAGAAGGAGATGCCGGATGAAATGGATGATAGTTTGTCACTCAGCCTGGTCAGGTGTTCCTTGGTCTCCACAGCTGACCGGCTGGCAAGATCATTAATTCCTATGTGTATGAGGATGTCAATGTTTTCTCCTGTACAATTTTAGCAATGCAGTCAGTGTCTCTCCACACTGATGTACCTGGGAGACAGCTGACCATTACCCCTGGCTGGAGATAGGCCTTTTCCAACCCAGGCAGTAGGCCCATGGCTGGAGGTGGTGGCTGGAGGAGCAAATGAAGGCAGGCAAAAAGGGAGTTCAGCAGTCCAGGTGGGCCAGTGGGGGACCCCTTCCCCAAACAGTAGCAGATAGGGTTGGCCTTTACAGTGATATGGTGCTGAGGAGTTGGGAGGAAAGCTTCGTGGGGAGGATGGTTAGCCAGGTCCTGCGTCATCAGAATAAGGGAGGTGCAGGTGGCAATGGGAAGCCAGAATAGGCAACAGCCCTTTCACCCAAAAAGGGGGCCTGCTATGGAGGGGCAGGTCCTGGGGCGCTGGCATTAAAGGGTTGGGTGGGTCGCAGGTCTCAGGACAGACCTTGGAGGGAGGCCTCTGGTTGGTGCTTATCACAAGCCCAGGATGCATTTGAGAGGGATGTGGGCCTGGCATTGGAGTCCTCAAGTAAAAGGGACAGCTGGGAGTGGAGACAGGAATGTGGCATTGTCTGCATAGGTAGGCTGCTCTGAGGGCCTGGGTGGTGGCCATGCCCAGGGACTCTCCTGTGGCAGGGCAGCCAGTAGCAGGGGGCTCGGGTACTGGAGCATGGCTGGGTTTGAGGGCCACTGCACCAGTGAGAGCGGGTGTAAAGTAGAAAGCTGAGATGCAAGGAGGGGATGGGTGCTTTGAGGTCAGGAGCACCAGCAGGTTCAGGTTCCTGGGTTAAAGGCAAGAGTGAAGTGGGTTACAGGGCCTGGTTCAATGAAAAAAAATCCTGGTACCCCCTGAGATTTGGGCCAAGGTCCGGGGGCCAGGTGGGGAAAGCAGCACGCTTTCCTGCCTCGGAGAATGGGCAGTGACCAGTGTCAGAGAGTGCAGAGAGTATGTGACCCAGAGGTAAGGAAAAGATTTAGCTTAGTTAGAGAGCCAGGAGCCTGTGGATTTCTAAAGAGAGAGGTGCCTTGGATAAATCATCCACGTGATAACAGTGAAGAAGCCTTGCTTGCACTGCCTGCAAATCAGTGTTGCTGATGTCCAGCCTGTAGATGACTTATAAAAAGGTTCAGATAGCCCCATGGAGCTGCTTTATTCATTTAAGTGAAGGATGTGACCCCTGCATCCCTGGAATCATTTGGGGCGCAGGTGCTCAATAAAGAAGCTGGTTTAGCAAAAATTGGTCGTGACATTTCTTTATTTAAGCTGGAAGGGGACAGAATGAAATAGACCCCTTCCCCGGGTCTAATCTATTGCATACGTTTTTAATTCCAGAAGAAGTTCCATCCTGCCATGGTTGGGATCGAGGGGCTCAGGGGCTTGAAGAGTAAGGAGATGGCAGCTGGGAGATCCTGGTCCAGTGGCAGCATTCGGGGAGACTCCAGATTTACAATGGTGAGATCGAGAGTGCACGTGTGACTGAAGCTGATAAAAAGGTAGGACCACTCTTTCCTATCTTGTTTAGGGTGCACTGGCTTGGGTGTTTGTGCTTGGTGTACTCTCCTTAGTGCCATCGGGAACATCTGTGAATTAATGATGTCCCTAGACACAGGGGCCGAGGTGGGGGTTACATCACTTCCTACGCTTATTTGCCTCTGCATTTCCATCTGTGACCTGTGAGGTGAGGTATAAGAACAGGGGTATTTTATTGGATAAGAAACAATAAATCATATGCAAACATCTGTCATGTACAAAAGGAAAACAGAAAAAACTGTTTGCTATCTGCACAAGTAACAAGCCCATTATAACGGAAAAGAAAAAAAAGGAGAGAAAATATAAAAATTATACAGCGTAAACAGTAACAAGACATTACAGCAGATATCATCGTAACTGATCTAAAGCATCAAGCACGGAACAAAAAACAGTGGTACTAAAGGATCTCCGGACCGCAACTGTTGTAGCAATGAAAGACAGACATTCATTTTCTGGACCTGTCAGAGAGTGGTGTCAATACTGGTCACATTTAGGGTGGACAAAGGTAAAGAAGACATTTGATTGAGAGGTCAGGATGGCAAGATCCATATCATGTCACCTGAGACGTGGTTTTCCATTTTTTATGCTTAGTTTCCGATGGCCAGGTTCCTCTGGAACAGAGAACAGGTCTTTCATTGAGGAAGCAATAGAAGAACCATCAGAAACATCATCCTCACCCTCAGTATCACCCCAGTTCATAGATCTGGCCACACTAGAGAATTGATTTTCCAGGGGAATTAGATCAGAGCCAAAGGATAGCTTAATCTCTTTCTCTTTGCGTGTATTCCTTTTACCATGATTTGCTCAGAGTCATTTCTCAAGTTCCACCAACTGAAAGGGGGTAACCTCTGGGGGGGAGGCAGGAATGAAATGTCCATAGAATCAAGGGTTATAGGTGGGATCTGTAGGAGCACAGGAGCTACACTCATAGCCATGGGAGGGTCTGCAAGAGCAACAGGAACTGAAGGAAGTACAGGAACATCAGCGTGAGGTGGGCCAGACTGACAGCCTGTTATCAGCGTCAGTTCTGAGTGCAACAAGTCTCACTTCGGAAGTCTGAGCCACTCCTTGTTTCTGGGCCTGCCGCCTGAGTGATACAAAGTTCATGGGATACGCTGCTTTCATTATTGTGGGATGCCCAGGGGCAACGGGCATAGGAGTGTCCCTTCTCTTCACATAAATCTAAGCAATGGGTACATCCGGGAGTATCGCAGGCATTGCTTAAGTGAAGAGGGGAGCCACATTTGTGGCAAGATTTCGGTTGCTCAGGGTAGAACAAAAAAGCCCTGTCACATCCCAGATAGAAGCTACTAGGCAAGTGTATAATGTCTATATTTAACATAATCAGTTTAACTTTGATCCCCCCCATCTGTATCTGTTCAGAATCTGTAATAGCCACTGGATGGTCAAGAATGTCACATAGTTTTTTTTCAGCCAAAGTAAAATGTCCAGTACATTTATCCCCTCATTTCTAAAAGAAACAGTAACAGCTCGGACAATGGGTTTGGTGATGGGGTGGCCAAAAAAGGGGGCCAGAGTGGGGGTTTCTTTAATAGAGTTATACTTTTCCCAAAATCTGTCTAGACATTCAACAGTTTTGAAGCTAATATCATAGTTATAGTCAGAGGTATGAATTAGAGCAAAAACTTCGGACACTAAAAATTTGAGTGAATCTTTTAAAAATGTCCTGGCAACATAGACACAATCTAGAGGAGTCTCCAGACCACCCTTATACTTTGATCTGATTGTATTACATTTGGGTGCAGGTTCACTCCTATTCTGGAAGAGATTGGACAACCAAAACAGGGGCTTCAGAAGTCCGATAGTTATACGGTCCTGTTCTGTGTCTAGACTCATCATAGAGAAAGTAAGCACTCACCGTAGAAAAACTCCCCAGAGGTCAGAAGTATGGAACTCAGTGCAATTATTTATAGTGGGTCAAAAAAGCCAAAATGCACAGACAAACATCCACTGTAGCCTGGTGCTTTGAACCCCAATCCGGGTTCTTCTTGGGGCGGGTCTGGGACTGTAAGAGGCACAATCAGAGTAGAGCAGACACGCTCACTACAGAGGAGCCAGAGTGTACAGGAGGCTCACAGAGTGCAGTTGAAGAAGTGTGCACTAAGGGCACCAAGACAGGAGTACGGGGAGCAACATGGGAGTCAGAAATAGGTACCGGTGCAGGTGTAGAAGTGGAAGCAACAGAACATTCCATAGTCTCATCAGGTATGCTTGTGTAGTCCCTCTCTGGTGCCATCCTAGAGAGGGCCACTACCCCTGTTTGGGTGGCCACTAGCCAGGTTAAGGGGCCTGAGTTCCTTAGCTGATATTACCAGGGGTCCTTTCCCAAAAGATAAACTCAAATGGCAGTGTCTCCACCCAGAGTACAATTTAGTGGGTATGATCTATACAGTACAGCTCCCTGGGATGTCATACCAATCCACCTCCCTGAACAGTTACCCCAGCCAGCCATGGATTTACCAGACTTGAACATACCCACATTTAGCATTTGGCATTTTCTAAACTTCAAGTAATAACATGCGCACTAAAATCAGGCTCTTGAGCCAGCTCTTTCTGAAACAGTAACACATAATTTATTTACATGGGGAGGGTTATGACTGGGGTAAATATGAATAGAGGTTATGCAAAACATTTTAAAGATTTGAGTTAAGGATTTGGCATTTCTTTTTTTTTTTTATTATAATTTTCCTTTGTCACCTAGCCTCTGAGCCTTCCTCTCAGGTCACGGCCCCCTCTGCTCCCACTTCAACGTTAGCTGCAACTCCCGGGTACCCCCTGGATTACCCCCCAGGGTGGGGTTGCAGCACCAACCCAAGTGCTGCAGACAATGGGATAGGCCTGGGAGCTCATTAGAGTGGAAGGGCAGGCATCACCCTGGCAGCAGGCAGTATGTTTTTACCCCTATAGGTGGGGGCGGGGACGTGCAATGATGACTAGAGTCTGCCCTGCCCCCTGAGCATACTAGATGTCGGTGCTTGCAGTGCTGCTCAGCCTCCGCTGGGTGTTACCACAGTGCCAAACACTCCACCACCCTCCCCCCTGGAGAAGGAGAGCAGTCGTGAAATGCTCAATCCTTCTCCCTCCAGCTAGCCCTCCGATGCCACGGGTCCACTCCCGAACCCGGGTCACTGGCGCCACAAGCAGAAATCCAACTGCTGCACTGATGGGCCAGCTGGATTTGACATTTCACAGCAATCATTTTTCCCCATTTTATTATTCAAAACCCAAGTCACCCATTGATCATGCAGCCACCATCTCGTTACCTAACTAACTGCTGCAGGTATTAACTGTGCACAGACCCACAACTGGTACCAGTCCAGAACAAAATTCCAAATTCTGTCCCTGGGTACCCAGCCTTGTAGTTGCAGGCCTGTGGTTCAGTTGGTCGGGTGGCATCGGCGCGCCTGTGGTTCAGTTGGTTGGCTGGTGTTGGCACGTTTCCTGAAATCCAATTTAACTTTTTACTTGCTTTCTGTTGATTACTTTAAACATTTCACTTTGCTTTACCTCCAGCCCTAGTGGGCATGGTCAAACCATATGCAGTCCCCAGGTGCAGGGCAATTCCTGCTTTTACTCACAGTTCTGCCGAATCAGCCTGATGGTGGCACAAATGGCTGAAGTCTGGGGGGTTGGTGGAAATAGCAAATGCAGAACCAGGCTCAATGCTTGAATTTGAAGGAGCAAGGAAGCTGCAGCTCAGATCTTCAGCTTGCTTGGAGATCTTGCAGCTTGTCCCCTTCGGCCTATTGAGGCTGATTGCAGAGCACATGGCAAGGCCAGCCAGCCACAAAGGACCCAGACCTAGGAGTGGCCCCATGGCCCAGCTCCCTCACAGATCAGAGTGCCCTAGCACTTGAGCATAAACCCGTGATCCCCTGTGGATGGCAAGCTCCATTTGATGGAGGTTAGGGAGTTCCATACCTGGCTCTGGATTCAGGAAGGAATCTTTAAATCATTTACCTTTCTCACAATGACCAGCTACAGAGTGTAGCTAAAGCAGTCTCTGCTTCTTCCCTGTCTCCCAGACTTTAGATGGTGCAGAGTTTAAACTACAGGTTCATCACAACAGTCTCTTTCTCAGCTGTATTTAGGAGCAGACAGCAGGTGCCCACCCAGATAATACCTGCTTATCCTTCTGTTTTCACAGTCTTTTAACTTTAACACAGCAATCACTCTCAGACTGCCTCACACACAGTTCCATAACTCTTTCTTGGCAGAATATCAAGAAAGTCTCTTTCCTCACCATGCAGGTGCATAACAATCTCAGAAGAGGCTCTCTCCTCAGCTTCTCAGAATCCAGATTCCCATCCAATTGTTCAGTAGCCATTCTGCCATGCTACAACCAGTCCTCAGACCTGTATCTTCCCCTCGTCTCCTTAGATGCTTTGTCTATGCCAGTGTCAGACAGTTCCTTGTTCCTTTTCTATACTTTCATACAACTTGTCATTCACCTCTCAGCTCACTCATGTCTCACTGTGCAGGCACAGACAAATACCAGAAGGCTCTCTCCTCTTCAGGATCAGTCCATTTTCCTAATCCCCTTTTTTACTCTTAACATCTGTTTCTCAACATCTTCATCAACATCTTCTCAACATCATGGATGGAAGAAGTAGGCTGCTGGTTAACTAGGATCTGCAGCTTATCCATTAGGTAGGGAAATGGGCAGACTGGGTGGGCCAAGCGGTCCTTATCTGCCGTCAAATTCTATGTTTCTATGTTTCACCACTGTGATGCTGTGGTGCAACTTCTCTCCACAGCAACAGAATCTTGCAGCTCTCTTTTTCCCACTGAGCCACCTGTACATTTCCCTTCATCTCTCTACCATGGGGGAAGGCAAACACCCAGCCCTGGGGGACAGAAAGCTGGCAGCCCCCAGACAGGCCCTCTCCTAACCTTGCAGCCCCATTCATTCTCTGGGGCTGGAGCCCCCCTCCCTGTGAATGGGTTCCCACTGAACTGAACTCAGAATCACAAGTTCTTGTCTTTTGGGAGCTTTTGGACAGCTCCCTATTTGCTGGAGACACTGTCCTTAAAGAAAATTAATATGCATGAGGCTCACTCAATGCCTCATTGATTAGAAAAAAAGCGCCTGAATATTCTCCGGTATTTTTCCCCAGGAGTCCTTTTAAAAGCCCCAGAATCCTCTTGGCAAGTATCCTGCCCCGTTGGTGGTTGAATGGCATCACATGGCTGCAGAACATGGCTGATGAAGTAAACATTTTACTGCAGTCCACATAGTGTCTTAAGTTTGAACTATCCCTGCAGCCAAAACATTTATTATTATTGTACATTTTTCCTACCATTTGGTAGCCACTCTTGTGCCCTGTTAAGCGACTGCAACCTTTAACAATTTTAATCAGCCGTCTTTCAGTCTCTGCTGCCATTTTGTCATTGGCCCTAGACAGACAACACGGTCTCATTCATTTTATTCATGGCCCCAACTTTATTGTCTGAATGAAGCCCGCATAAACATTTTTATCTTTTTTTTATTTCCCCATAGCATTAAAATATCCCTTTTTCCTTCAAGCCTCTACACTATTTAACACTTTATTTACTTTTTCTGCCTGTCACTAGCGCTAATACTGTGCCCCAGTGCTAGACAGGCTTCAGCTCATGAGTTATTCTTGAGCTTCATTAATATTCATGAGGTGGCTCCCGATTCCGTAAATATGATTGGCGCTTCGAAAAAATGCTGTTTCTCCTTCCCTGTCATCTCTCTGGCTTAACCATGGTCTCCAGTCCCTCTTTTGCTGCCCAACAGGTCCTGGACCACCAGAGAGACATCCAAAATGGCCAAACAAAATGGGCTTCCTGCGCATGTGTGGAGCTCCGGCATGCACCCGAAGGTGCAAAAACAAACCGGAGGCTCCACGCTACTTCTCCCTAGGCACCGCTTCTCAAAAAAACAGGGCTGATGGGGCACCAGCCAGGAACAGGGAAACTATGCGGAAAATACGGGGGAGAAGCCAGGGAAAAATGGGAGACCCAAAGGGGCAGACAGGTAGGCCCCAGGATGGTTATGTAGCATGGCAAGTAGGAGAGAAAGAAGGCAAGCATTCTCGGTACCAAAGTACCTCTTGGTCTGTCTGGTCTGGGGTCCAAAAACCAGCAGAGGTTTGAATCTAACCTGCTTCTTTGAGAACGGTCAATACAGTCTGAGGCAGAAGGACAGGCATTGAAGACAAAGCAGGAGATGCAGCAGAGCTGGTCTGTACTGGCAAATCTGGAGCACTGGAAGTCAAAGCACCACCTGTTTGAAGCCCCAGAGACCACAATTGTGGTAAGCAAGCAGGTTCAGTAGAGCAGGGCACAGGAAATTGAGTGGCAGTCTTATCAGTGGAGGCATTACGTACAGTAGCTGTGTTCCTGCTACTTGAAAATGGTGCTTCTCCTCCACAGTCATGTTCAGTATTTTTCTTTTCTTTTCCTCCAATGCAAGCTGGAAAGAAATTTCATCGGCACTCCATAGAGCTGAAACAGAAATGTCAGGGTTGTGCCGCAGGACAGCATGCACAGAATTTGATCCCATAGTAATGGGAGCAGGCACAGTGATGGCAGCGGGAACAAAATCGGCATCTGGCATCACAGCTACAGATGACTGTTCAGTTACAATCGAAAGCCCATTGGTTGACATTACTTTTGTCAGGTCAGTATCTGAGATAGGAGTAGCCAAAAGGTCTGTAGCTGAGGATAGGTGGGCTGCACCTCCGTCCTCCTCTTTCACCATGGTGGCCATCTTTACCAGGCTGCGAGAGAAATGAGCAACAGCTCCCCCTACCCAAAGAGTAAGGGAATTTTTTTTTTATTTCTATTTTTCCCGTCCTACTTCCCTCTGAGCCGCATCATTGAGAGATGCCAATTAAGCCTGTCCTTGCCTGGTGCCTTACCTGACAACCAAAACAAACACAGGCGATACCCCCTTGATATCAATACAAGCGCTGGTAACACCCTCGAACAAGTGTCATCTTTTAAATACCTTGGAATCTCACTTGACCCTTGCCTATCTTATGGGACTCACATTGATAGTGTTGCCAGAGTGGTAAACTCACGCATTGGAATTCTTTACTGAAATAGATAGCATCTTACTCAGGCAGCACTGAAGATTGCTATCCAGAGCTCTGTGGTCTCCATCATAGACTACGGCCTCATAATCTATAGCTCTGCCTCTACTACCACCCTAAGGTGCATAACGATCTCCCTAAACAAGGCCTGTCGACTGCTTACTGGATCTCACCGACTCACACATACACGTGAGCTTTACGCTCAAACAGGATGGCTTCAACTCACTAACTGCATAAAGTACCTTACCTGCTTGATGGCGAAAAAAACTACTTTAGGCCTTACTCCACCTAGTGTCCAAGCCCTCCTGCACCCAAACACTAATCCTGTAACACCAGAGGTCTGAACATCAGCTTCTACAGGTCCCCGATGCCGCACCACTCTGGGCCAAAGATCCTTAACACCCGTGCACCCAGCTGGATGGATGCCCTCAGCACTCACATCACCTCCACCTCCTCACTGGGCATATTCAAATCAAGCCTCCATCATCATCTCACGGCCTCCAGCTCATGTGACTACCACACCTAACTTCCCCCTTCCCCATTGAGATCAACCACCCCCCTCTGATGTTCTTTGACAATGCCGTGAGCTGCTCTAGTCTCTTTTTCGGCTGCCACCTCCCTATTCTCTCACCCTTCCTCCCTGATTTCTTCTAGGTTTCTGAAATGATTCTTTGTATTTGTTATTCATGTATCCTATTCACCGTGATGCCGTACCTGAACTGATGAATATGGTTGTATGCTCTCTTTAATGTTGTATGCCCTTGTTTAACATGTTTAACATGTATGTACTCTTCTGAAGTGGAACCTTTGTAAAAGAGCCTTGGCTCAAAGGTAATTGTAATCCTAGATCTAAATAAACAATAAACAAAAACCCCCGGTCCCTCCATCCTGCCTCAGAAACCCTCCAGGCGGGGTCAGGGTAGGGGCCAACCCCAGAATCTTGTGGTACTTGTCAGGGTCTGGGACTGCAGGCAGGCACTGGCACAATGAGACCCAGCTCGATGCTCCCTCTTCCTGGCTCTAGAGTTTTGTTTCCCTTTTTTCTGTGGGACATTGCATGCCCATATGCCAAGGTGCCCACGCTGACATCTGCAACGTCCCTCCCCTTCCTTCCACGAAGGAGCTGCCCCTAGAGCTGATAGGTCCTAGACCTACACCTGTGACCAATCATGCCCCAGTGGCTCCAGCTTGCTGTCGCGCCCCCAGCCTCCACCAGGGGTCACCACTTGCCGGACTGTAGGCCCCTCCCACCCCCGGAGAAGGTGAGCTGTCATCGGATGCGCCAGCCTATCTCCCCCCGGCCAACCCCCAGTGGCCCAAGCTCATTCCTGAACCGTGTCACCGGTGTGGAGCGAGGTGTGGCGTTCAGTGCCTCAACCCTCAGTGCCACCAGGCTGGTGGTAGGGGAAGTTTTTACTGAAAAAGAAAATTAAAAAAAAAATACAGAAAAAACAAAGAACGCATGAAAATTACTCTTACAACTCATGTACTGAAAATATTATGCAATTAATTCACATAGAACACATTATTTCAAAACCAGAAGAAAAAAAAAGAACAAATGAAAAAATGATAATTTAAACCATTTTGCATAAATTGAAAGGAAGCATTCAAAACCCAGTCACACTATTTCCAGAAATCCCCAAACGTGGTTGTAGTAAGAAGTATTTTTTCTTTATGGTACACCTCTTGTAAATGTTTTAACACTTGAGTCAAAACCTGATTTGGAGAGTGAGCTTTTTGTTGCAATAAAAATGCGCATCTGGCCTGCCATAGATAATATCTGCACAAAGAGAAGATTAATCTTAACGTACTTATATGATATTTATGGAAAGGGGGTGGAAATAGGCCTAAAACTATTTGTTCATAGGTAAACTGATTAAGATGCTTGTTTCCCCATGCCCTTTTGACAGAGGACCAAGTTTGATGACATACACATGTCATCACATGACTCCCTTCCTCGACATAAAGAGGCTAGCCAGATGGGGAATCAAATGCTGCCAGTCGGACGTCAGGAGAGTGTGGAGCATGCAGCAACTATGAGTAGTGAAGTCGTAATTAGCAGTAAGTAAAAAAGCTCCATAAACCTCTAACACAATTCACAGCTATAGAAAGGAGGGTCTAGTGTAAAACTTGGAAAGTATTTGAGCACATAGCGTCATGCATAAGGCTTTCATTATTTTGAAACAAGTCTCAAACACTTAGTTAACATAAGTTTTGCACAAGGTGATAAAGGTGTACCTTTCAGTTTGTGTAAGCGTGAGTAAGCAGTTCAAACTGATTGTATTTTGAGAGATGGCAGAGTCAGCAGTATCTTTGATTATTTTGAAACACGTCTCAGAAACATTTAATTAATATGAGTAGCGCTCAAGGTGATAAAGGTGGACCTTTCAGTTTGTGTAAGTATGAGCAAGCAGTTCAAACTGATAGTAATTCGAGAAGATGGCAGAGTCAGCAGTATCTTTTCAAAAGTACAGCAAACTAAGCGTCCTTTAAAAATAAAGAATCAACAAGTTTAGCGATGCCGGAGATCTGCGCCACATACATCTAACCTCCTTTCAAAAGGCTAAAAGTTAATGTAAAAGGATAGCGCAGTGAACAGTGAAACCACAATTAGTAGAAAGTTTGAAAGTGTTTTAAATTATTTTACACCCATAGTAAGGAACTTAAAGTGTGAAACAATAAATAAGACGGAAAATATAATGTGACTGTACACGGTTTTGACAGGAGTTAACTTGATAGAGTAAAAGTTTTCCCTAATCATATAAACAAGTAGTCAAAATCAATAGTGAATGAATGTTTAAAGGCTAGATCATTTGAACATGCACGCACATCAGCAGGTAGTTTAAATTAAACCAATCAATGAGACAAAGTAGACCATGGAATAACTCTTAAACAACAAAGTGTAATATGCCAACAGTTAGTATAAGCGAGCGGATGTTAAAGTATGTATTTGCACCAGTAGAGAGAAAGTAGTGCATGGAACAACTATACAAAGCACAGTATGTTTAACAGCAGTATGTTTAACAGTCAATATAATGGATAATGAATGGAGTAAAGGCTATTTCATGCCAGAACAATTAAGTTAGAATTTAGTCCATGTAAAATATTTAATTAGTACCAGGAAGCACTTGTGGGCTAATTCCAAAAGGATTAATGAATAAGTTAATTGATGCTGGTATATTAAGCCACAAATTTATTGCAATCTACATGGATTGAAAGCCGAAGTTAAAATCTAATTTAGAATTACAATCAAGTTATTAAATGATTGAAAAAGCTAGTAGATAGATGAATGGGAGTAACACTAGATGACAGTGTATTTTAAATGCCAAGAAACAACTGTGAATCGACTTTTAAAAGGATTAAGTAAGAAGCTCATCTATGCTGGTGATTTGTGTTACATACCCCTGAGTAATTTGAATGATTTGATAGTTGATGTTATTACAACATATAAGAGAAAACAAAATGCCAGCACAGGTCTTACAGCCAAAGTATTCCCTCTTGTAAAACTGCACCAACAGTCGATATTCACAAACAAAGGAAGTGAGAACTAATTCTCAAGGTGCTACAAGTGCTTCATTTTATTTTGATAAGTGCACCCTGCTTCCATAAAAACGTTGTTTGCTTCACAGCATAACACTCTCAATGCGTTTTACGCCCCCTGGCGCTTAATCATAGGAATGACAAGAATAACCATAAAGTGCCATTTTATACTCAGTGCTCTTAAAGTGCTAACCCAATATAAAGTGCTTATAATATTATCATAAAAACCATTTAAAAACAATAGCATTACATCATGAAATATTCAACATGTATCATTTAACTTTAGTTTTAACTTTTACCACTAATATTTTGAACATCAGTGTCCTCCTCCAATTTCTTGGGGATCCACTTTGCATTCAAGTGATTAGTAGAAGTATCTATAAAATAAACAAAAAATGCAGGTTAATACACATTGCTTGCTATAAGGTAGTTTTATACAAAAACTGTATGTTTAAACTGTACTAAACCCTTATTCCTAGCAAAGCAACATAAATTATTTCTTTTAAAATGGTTTAAGATCAATTCTTTCATTAAGTCCTGGTCTTTCTGACCCACCTGTAGCAAAAATCCAGTATTGTTCCCTTTTAAGCAAGACATTATTGTAGTCACTCCCCCAGGGCTTTTTATAGGCTTTTCGATCCTTCCCCATATGAACTGCCAATGCATTTTACAACATAATTTAGAATTAGAATAGTCATTAAAGGACTAGTAAAGCAAATAGATGAATGAATGCTATGATAGATGACAGTGTTTTTTTGAATGTGTAAAAGAATCTGTGAGTACAAAGGACATTTTAAAGCATGGAAGATAAGTGTTGAATGTTCTACATTTTATAATAATTCGTAACAAATGAAGCATTAAGTTACTAATGTTGTTTTAGCGCATTGTACAAGTTAATACACTCATTAAGAGTTAGATATGGAAACTGATTTAAACTTTTACTGTTTATGAAGTGACCTTCTTTTCTTCCTTGTTTACTATATTTTATTATATACTTTTTGTATTTCACAGAAAAATATTATGAAAAAAGGCTTTAATTTATAAGAATAACAGAATAAGAGTTATGAAAGAGGTAAATTATAATATATTAAAAATGAATGAATCAATAGTAAGTGATTTAATGAATGTAAATTCATATTTTCTTTTTTAATTTATTTTTATTTAAGTGAGCATCTGAGACGATTTCACCTCAGCAAGGCATGGCAGTCGTTTTTTGGCCTCAATTGACAGTGTTATTAAGTAAGGAAAACATATCTAATTAAGAATAGGTGGTCCTATTTCATAGGAGCAGCAGTAAATAAATTAATTTATCTTGTGTGTAAAATATTTAAAAATGTTAAAAACGTGTAATATAAATAGGACAAACAAATATAAACTGCATATTATTAAATATAGGTGTTCAAACAAATGTGAATGGTTCATATAAAAACAAACAAGAAATTTGATTTAAAATATTTCATATGTTTTTACAGTTCCCCTGAAGAAGCCTAATTATCTAGGTGAAACGTTGGGATCTTCTAAAACCAACTAAATTTTTCCGAGACAAGAATCAATGGTGTAAGAGCATTTCTTGCTTATGAGCATGCCAATCATCTATGCTGTTCAGTGAGGACCAACATTGGACAGTAAAAGGACATGGAATGAAGAAATGTTCCATTGTTTCTGGGATTCCTGAACATGAAGCTCTAGGGCAAGTTCTTTCTTGAACTACTTTATGTTTGTGATTGTCTCTTACCCCTAATCTCCCATGACAGGAGAGCCATGTTATGTTCCATACTTTCAGAGGGAGTCTTTTATCGGTCAGTTGGGAAAATATAGTAGAGAGTCTAGATTCATAACTCAGGAGTTTATTTGGGGTTTCAAAAAAATGTGTATGGAGAACTTCTTGGTAAAGGGTTTTCCTAGTAGTTCTGTTAAAATCCTGTGAAGTGACCCGCCATTGCTTTAATTTCCCACAAGCTTGATACAAAAATGAAGTAAGTTGTAATGATTTAATTTATTTGGTGGGAGGTAAGGGTGAACTGCCAGATGTTAAAGACATTTTTTAACCAAAAGATAGTATAACCATACCAATGGACTACCGTTTGGGAAGGAAAGAAGAAATTCTTATACCAAAAAATACAGTAAAAAATAAAAGTGGGTGAACCATACGGACACCTCCTTGGTCATAATCATGATATGTATGTAGTCTTTTGATGGGGTTCAGTTGACTATCTCAGAAACCCTGGAAAAAGATGTTCATAACCCCTGTTTCTAAAGCTGATGGTGGAGGAAATATATGTGCAATGTGTAGAAATAAAGATGTTATAAGGGTATATAGTAAAGTCACTCTTTTCCTTTTGGATATAATTTTGGACTTCCAGGAGTTAACCATAAATTCTGCTGTTTGGAGTGCTGTGGACCAGTTTAGATGAGCATCATCCTGGCTTCCAAACTGGATCCCCAGACTCTTCCCTGGGGTGTCCAAAATCCATATGTTTGAGAAAGTTCTATCTACTGGAGTATTCATAGAGGGAGATAGCATAAAACCAATACTTATATTATAATTAAGGCAAGAGCCTGAAGCTCTCTCAAAATCTGTAAGTATGTTTGTCAAAAGGGTTGTGTCTAATTCAGTTGTGGTACAAATACTTATGTCATCCACATAAGCATGAACAGGGGGTACAGGAGTACCATTTGGAAATAATCAATGAGGAATATTTGGATGTTGCATTATTTTTTGTAATAAAGGATCTTTCTGAAATATATAAAGTAGCGGACTCAGGGGGCAGCCCTGTCTAACTCCTTTAACACTATGGAAGGGGTCACCCATAGTTCCATTAATATAAGGTAAAATTATTGCTGTGGAATATAATAATTGAATCCATTTAATAAATTTCTCCAGGGATTTGGTAATGGCATAAGACCTGAAAGAGATATTTATGGTCAACCCGGTCAAATGCTTTCTCCTGATCTAAGGATACCAGTCCATTCAAAGAAGAAAGGGTTCTGAAAGAACTCTTAAAACTGAAGGTGGACAAAGCAATGGGTCCTGACAGAATTCACCCAAGAATTCTAAAAGAACTAATAGTAGAACTAGTGACACCACTGACTACCCTTTTTAACAAATCATGGGAGGATGGTGTGGTACCGGAGGACTGGAGGAGGGCAGATGTGACTCCCCTTCATTAGAGTGGGAGCAAGACAGAGGCAAGAAACTACAGACCTGTTAGTTTGACCTCAGTGGTAGAGAAAATGATGGAATCACTTCTAAAGGAAAGAATTGTTGAGTTCCTAGAGGCCAGTGGGGCACAGGACCCAAGGTGGCATGGATTCACAGCAGGAAGGTCATGTCAGATGAATCTAATAGATTTCTTTGTCTGGGTGACCAATTTAGTAGACCAGGGAGGGGCTGTGGACATGGCCTACCTAGACTTTAGCAAGGCATTTGACACAGTCCCACACAAAAGATTAATATACAAGTTAGCCAGCCTTGGAGAGGGTCCCAAAGTGGTAGCCTGGGTAAATAATTGACTGGAGAACAGGATACAGAGGGTAATAGTACATGGAGTTCACTTTGAAGAAAGGGGGGTTACTAGTGGGGTACCACAGGGTTCAGTACTGGGACCAGTCCTCTTTAATGTCTTTATAAGTGACATTGCAGAGGGACTGGAAGGAAAAGTATGTCTCTTTGCAGACAACACAAAGATCTGCAACAGGGTTGATACAGAAGGTGGGGTGGAAAGGATGCAAAGGGACTTGGCAAAGCTGGAGGAATGGTCAAATGTATGGCAGCTTAGATTCAGTGCAAAGAAGTGTAAAGTAATGCACCTGGTAAACAAAAACCCAGGGGAAGAGTACACATTGGAGGGTGAGATATTAACAACAACAAAATGGAAAGAGACCTGGGGTAGTCATATCAGATGACCTTAAGGTGCGCAAGCAATGTGAAAAGGCAGTAAGGAGGGCTGGTGGGATACTGGGATGCAGAGGGAGAGGCATCATCAGCAGGAAAACAGGAAGTTGTTATCTCTCTGTACAGACAGTTGGCGAGACCCCATCTGGAGTACTGCATCCAGTTCTGGAGACCCCATCTCTGCAGGGACATAGACAGGATGGAGTCTGTCTAGAGAGGGCGACTAAAATGGTGCAGGGTCTACACCAGAAGACATATGAAGAGAGATTAAAAAAGCTTAATATGTATACACTCGAGGGGGGGGATATGATGGAAACTTTCAAGTACATCAAGGGAATCAACAGAGTCCAAGAGGGTAGCATCTTTCAGAAAAAGAGATGTGCAAGTACAAGGGGGAACAATTTGAAGATAGAGGGGAGATGGCTCAGAAGTAATGTGAGGAAGTATTTTTTCATGGAGAGAGTTGTGGATACATGGAACAGCCTTCTTGAGGAGGTAGTGGAGTCAAAAACAGTGGGGGAATTCAAGAGTGCATGGGACAGACATAAGGCCATTTTAGTGGGGGGTAGGAGGAAGTAGGCTGTTGGTTAACTAAGATCTGCAGCCTATCCATTAGGTAGGGAAATGGGCAGACTAGGTGGGCCAAGCGGTCCTTATTTGCCATCAAAGTCTATGTTTCTATGTAACAGAAGGAGCCTGTCTGGAAAAAATATCTCTGAGCAATATTAAATTATGAAAGACTGATTGGTTTGGGAGCACACAAGACTGTACTGGGGCTATCACCTGTTCTGCTGTGGAGGTTAGCTGGGTAAGAAGTACCAGGGCTAATATTTTATAGTCTTTATTTAGAAGACAGATAGGTCTCCAGTTTTTTAAGTCATTTTGGTCACCTTGTTTGTATAATAATACAACCAAGGCCCTGGACATCTCCTCTGGAAATATATTAGAGGACAAGCAATGGGAAAAACCATCTGCTAAGATTGGAGCCAAAATATGACTAAATTTCTTAAATAAATTCTACAGTCAAACCATCAGAACCTGGGGCAGTATTTTTTCATAATTTTTGAATAGCTGCCAGATTATCATCTGGGGTAACAGGGGAAGTTGGGGATGCTAGGTCCACAGATGCTACATGAGGCACTTTAACATCTCTTAAAAAAAGAGGCTCTTCCTGCACTGTGGATGGGGTGCCAAATAGATTACGTAAATAATTTTGGGCTATCTGTAAAATATTTATTTATTTATTTAGCTTTTGTTGACCGGGTAAGTGCACTAGACAAATCCTGCCTATTTTCAGGCACGACCCGGGGGAGGGGGATACAGATGAATGCCAACTGACCTTGAACCAGATTAAGCTGTTGGTGATATTTTTAGTAAATAGTTTGAGGGGTTGAAAAAAACTCTATTTGTTTGTGGATCCAGAACCTTATTGAGGCAGGAATGCTGTACACTGGTTTGACAGCTCTTAAATATGTCAACTGATGGTCTAGTACCTTATGTCCCAAACTGGGCTTCTAGCTTCAATGAAGTAGCTCTATTATACTGAAATTGAAACATCTCGTTATTTATCCTTTATCTGTCTTCCCCTAAATCTATCCTTAATTCATGGGCCCTAGAAATAGTAGAAAATAACTGCTTTCTAAGTTCTAAATAATGAAAATATTTTATCATAGACTGATTTTTAGCAATAGACAGAAAGAAGGATTTTAAGTCATATTTTGTATCCACCCATCAGTCTGATAAGGAGTCATAAGCTTCTATAACTGAATATCTATTTGTAAAAATAAGAGAAGTTTTTCCTCTATTGATGGATGAGAGAAGAGGGAGTTATTCAGTCTTCGCCTACCTTTCTTAAAAAAAGGACCAGAATGATGAGAAAGGCATGATAGAGCCATATGGTCTGATGTTTCACAGGGTATTGTTTTTGCATGGGATACTTGCAAGTTTTTAAAAAGGAAGAAATAGTCAATTTGGGTGGCTAGGACTCCTTTTGTAAATGTTTTTGCTTCGACAGAGTGTTTCACCATATACCCACCATACACATTTGCTGTATTTATTACTGTTTTTAAAACAATTAGTTTCCCCAAATAATTTTTTGTGGTACCCCCTTTATCACTCAAAAAGAGGGGACAATTAAAATCTCCTCCAAAAATTACGTACTTATTTGAGTGTAAATAAGGTTGTACTGACTTAAACAGGGTAGAGCAAGAAGCAATGCTCTGTGGGGCATGGGTATTTATAAATCTAAAGGGAAGATTCTCAAAAACAATGTCCAATAATAGAGCTCTTCCTGGACAGATATCCAGGACTCTACGTACTGAAAACTGATACCCCTTAAACAATATACTCACCCCATCGCATTTATCCGGGCCCTGTGACCAATATGAGAGGCCTAGCGTCCATGCATTCTTTGCCTGAGATATTTCAAAGGAAGTTTTTAAACGGGTATCCTGCAGAAAAGATACATTGTTAGATAGGTCCTTTAAGATTTGTAAGGTAGTCAGCATTTTCTGATAGGACTTGATACTACATACATTCAGGGTAAGGGGTTTTATTTGCTGAGTACCTAACATATCTTTAAGGAAAAAAAAAAACATTAGTTTGTTCTATTTTCCCTTTTTTTCTTTACTTTGGCCTCGGTTTGCGATTCTGATGCAAAGTCATTTTTAGAGGACACAGAGGAAGAATCGGACCATACATCTTCATCCTCATCATCCCCCCATTGTTGTCGTTTTGATAGGGCCTGATATCTATTCCTAGTAACCACTTGGCATGAAGGGGTGGGGGAGGCCTCAGCCTTTCTTTTTCCCTTTAACTTCTTGGAAAGGTACAGACTCCTGGGGCAATTTATCAGGCCCAAAATTTTCCTGTGAAGTAGTGGGAATATCTTGCACAGGGGCCTCATTACATCCCAGTTCTTGTTGCTGAGGGGTTTCATCCAACACAAGATTCTCAGGAGAAAAGGAAGGCTGAGGCCCAGATATTCAAACTGCGCCAGTTTGTGGTGCAAGCCCGTGCGCCACTCAAAATAGTTGCGCAGGGGTGTGGCCAGGGTGATATTCAACGGATTGCGCTATGGTGCAACTTCTTTGAATATCACCCCCTGGTCACACCCACTGTGCATACAGCGCAAGTGGTCAGAGTGGAGCATTGAGATGCGGTGGCGCAAGTTCCATTGCGCCATGCAAAGCACCTGCGATATTCAAAGAGTGACATGCAAATGGGGCCATAATTTATGCAAGGCGCATGGGGGGCCATTTGCATCTGATTACGGCTCCATTTGCATGCCATTAGCATGCAGGTGCGCTGATCCCCGACGACTTGCGCCTGGCCCTGCCAATCAGCAGCCATTGAGGGACCGGCGCCCCCCTACAGCCCGATCGCGGGCATAACATTATTCCCCAGTAGCGATTGCGGGCAGAATGTTATCACCCCGGTAGCCCAATCATGGGCGAAGAACAGTACCCCCGGTAGCCCGATCGCGGGCCTAACTCCGCCCTATTAACCTGATCGCGGGCATAATGTAACCCGCACCCCCATTAGCCCGATCCACAGGCATAACAACCGCCCCCATTAGCCCGATCGCGGGCATCAGATTCCCAAGCCCAATATTCACATATCTAGCCTGCTAATGCGGTATGGGCTGCACACCGATAGCTCATGCTCTGAACCAATGGGCATGCAGCATACTGAGCTGTCAGTCGACAAGCGGCGAGGCGGGAGCGAGGTGGTGAGGGCTCCGTGAGGCGGGTGGGGGTCACTAAATCACCAGGGATTTCATACTTTGGGGGGTGAGGAATGCGCCAGCGATCAGGCTCTGTTCAGTCCACTGGACCACTAGGGATATTGGGCTTTGCGGGGGGAATCTGATGGCTAACGATCAGGCTAATGGGGGTGGGTCACGTTATGCCTCCGATTGGGTTAATGGGGCGGGTTAAGTTATGCCCACGATCGGGCTACTCACGGTCCACTGGACCACCAGGGATATTGGACTTTGGGGGGGTGGAGGTCTGATGCCCACGATCGGGCTACTTGGGGGGGGTTACTGTCATGCCCACGATCGGGGCATGGGGGGTGCCACTAGGTGCGGCGGGAACAGGTCGAGGGCCATCCACAGGTGGCAGCTGCTGTGTTGCGCCCTGCAATGTGGCAGCTCACCTGTGGGTGGCCCTCGACGTGTTCCTTTTTTTTCCGGCTCAACTTTGTGCAGGCGCAGGTAGGGGTGGCACCTGCATAACTCTGCACGGCCCGGGCTGAATATCGGGCTGTGCAGTTTATGCATGGGCACACCCCCCCACCTGTGCCTGCATACATTACTGATGCGCCCCTGCGCATTGGGATTTGTGCAGGCGCACTTTTCCCTTTTAAATAGTGCACCGGGGTGCATCAGTGGGTTGGGCATGGCGCAACACTGTTGCGCCATGCGCAACCCTTTTGAATATCTGGGCCTGAGTGTTTAAAGCTTGCCCTTGACATATTTTAATGATACTGACAGGGTCCTGCATAGCACGGTCAAGTATGTTATGGGCTGCCCAGGGGAAAGTTTTATAAGAATGGCCCTCCTCATCACACAGGTTGCAGTGAAAGGGATTTGGGCAGCCCAGACTAATGTGACCATATTCCAAACATAAGTTACAATGTGGCCTGCATAAAAACATAACCCCCCTGTCCCTACCTATATAAAAACTGCTTGGCAGATGTAGAATGCCTGAGTCTGATTGTTTAAGCTGAACTTTTACTCTCCAATTGCCCATCCACACCAAATCCTCATCTAATATAGAGGAAGGTTTATCCAAAATAGTGCATCTTTGCTGCAGACAGTACTGAACATCTGATATATTGACTCCCTCGCTCCTAAACAAGAGAGTAATCGTTTTAACTGTGGGTTTTGTTAAGGGAATGGGGAAAAACTTTTCCATAATACTGAATGCTGAACCATAGGATATTTTTCCAAAATTGTTTCTAGAGTAGCACAGTTCTTAAAGCTTATATCATAAATAAGCTCTCCTTTTACATGAATACATGCAAACAGTTCATGTGGCGAAATTCCCATAGCTTCTTTTAATATTTTATGCAACACAGTTTTATGATCTGGAGCTTCTGTAGGAGTCCCCCAAAAGTTAAGTCTAACAGTGTTTCTACGCTGTGCTGGCTCACCTACATTTTTAAACAGATTAGCCATGTAGAAACGTTTGGGCAGTTTTGTTGCTGTTGCATTTTGTTCTGAAGAACTATCCTCTGGAGCTGTAGTGTACGTTGCAGGGCCCTGTGCAGGAGTCTGTTTTGAAGCGCTCTGGTTATTCCCCAAAGGTGTGTCCATAAAGACAGGAACTGAATGCTGTGGCAGCTGATCCTCACTTTGGTGGACTTCTATATTTGGACCTGATTCTCGGGACTGTTCCTCAGCCGACAAAATTATTGTACTTGTGGCAACAAGACTGGGAGAGGACCAGGTGTTTGCTGAATTGTCTTTTCTCCACCCTGCCGCCCGTAACGCCGCATCAGGAGACCAAATCGGGTCCTTGGGGATATAGGGAGCTTCTCTCCCCTTTTGGAGTGCTGACATGGCACCGCTGTTTGACTTGACAGGTGCAGCTGTAGTACAAGCTGCAGCAGATGTTGCTGGAAATTGAGAAGGAAATGGCAAGGCTGTCTCGCTGTTTTCTGGCACAGAAAAATGTCCAGCAGGTAATATAGCGATATTCTCCTCTTGTAACACTTTCAGTATAGCTTCTCTACGATGCTTCACTGCATATCTAAGGAGATCCTCATTAAACATGATTGTAGATACCTATAAAGTTTCTGAGTCCATTTTCATAGCAGAGCTTTGTCCTTTCTCTGGTCCTTTTCCTTCTTGATTATTCACTGATGAAACTGGAACTGAAGTAGATTGAAATAGCCGGGCTGGAGTAGGTTCCAAATCTGTTTCCATCATATCAGGTAGAGGAGTAGTAGCAGGATCCCCTACAGCACCTTCAGCAACGTCCTGGCCATCCGCCATCTTAGAAGAATGGCAGACAAGGGGTCCCCCTACTGACAGAGTAGGGGAGTTTCCACAGTGCTCTGTGCAACATTCGCACATCAATATAACAGGCCCATGTAACCCACCCCTAGGACACACCTGGACATGGGTTGTCACAGCTCAATGTGCCTTTCCTGGTCAGAAAAAAAAACTTATGAACAAGGTAACCAGAAGCATATCCTTAACTTGAAACTTGCCGGTGCTGTGCAGTTGCTACTTTAGCCACAGACCATATCAGCCCTTAAAGACAAGCTGCAATATCACCAGTCTTTTTTTATGAGTCTCAAGAAAACAGCAGTTTTTAAGAAGGATTCCTGCCAGACAGCAATCTTTATTCTCTCCATAGTAGTTTGATGAATATTCCTTTGTTTCTCATCATATAATTGCTCTCCCTCTAATGTTTTTTTAATCAATGAAATTAACATAATTGCTAAATTTTAGCAATCCTGTTTAGTGTCTACTAATATTCAATGATTATGTCAATGTTCACTGACAAGTATCATTTTACAGTAAAGTTATTATTTATCACTTAGCCTGTCTTTCCAGTTCTAGCATTATTTGCCGCAGTGTACCACTTATCCCTCTTGTAGAAAACCTTTCTCCAAACTCTAAATGGCTCTAAAGTCCTTTTCTCCCAGTATCTGCCTTCTCAATGCTAATGCCCCTGAATCTTTGTCAGGGCTCCCCTCAGACCAACCTGTGACCCAACTTTCTCCTCGTCTGTCTTATCAAGTGTCCCTCTGCAAGAAATATCAATGCCCACCAGTGTTTCAAGAGGTTTCTCACATTGTATTGCTCACACACAGTTATAGAGATGCAGATCTCTTTATGGGGGTGGGCAGAACTTTGCATTGGTGGGCCTGTGGGACAAGGAGGGTGGTAAGAGAGTTGGGGGATTAACTAATCGCAGTGTCAGTGGGCTGGAAGGGCAGATAACCAGATATATGTAGCCTGCTACCTTTTGAGCCCCTCTGGAGTTTCCCAATTGTGCAACATATCCTGGTGATTTTCACCCTCATCACTGGGTCCCCTGATGATGTAGAAAGTGGGGATTGGGCTGTGGAGGAAAAAAGGAGCAACCAACTTCGGTGATGATGAGCACAGTTCACAACTTGGTTGTGATCATGGGATCAGGGATGAGACTGGTCTTTCCATACTTGGCCGGAGAGATGTTCCCAGCCCAGGGGCAGGCAGTGGGGCAAGGATGTGAAATAACAATGCCTTGGAGCACCTTAGCATCAGCCAGAGCTGCCAATAGGGATCAAAAGTTAAACATATAAACAAACATGGCAGTGTCCAAGTTATTTGGTCCTTGACTCCAGAACTTCTCGGAAAAGGGGGCAGGAAGACAACCAAATGGGGAAGGGAGAGACAGAGAAATCATATGTAGCTGGGCAGACATGCTGCATACACCCTGAATGAACATTTTGCTTGCAGATTTTGGCAAATTAGGAGCCAGGATTATGAAGCTGCGGTATAAAAGCCTAAGAAGCCAGAGATTTTATCTATTTATTTATTTATTATTACAATGTTTGGCCATCAAAGACACACTAAGCTAAGGCTTGTTTCCAGGTGCATCCTGGGAGCACAGGGAATTTTAGTGACTTGCTCGTGGTCACACAGCGTGCAAGTGGAGGCTGTGGGATTTAAACCCAGTTCTCCAGGTTTGCAGCTCAGTACTCTTACTACTATGCGATACTGCGTCCCTAATTCTAGAAAGAAATTCTGGGCTGTCAAAGTGATTCTGTGCTGTTCCTATTCTTCCCCCAGACGAAGAAGCTGTGTGTGGCACCAAAGCACCAGGAATTCCTGTTTTGTTCCTGCTCTTAATGAAGGATGTCTGTGTTACTATTGTGAATAAAATGACAAAATAAAAAAGAAAGGGCAGGCTTTTGTTGGTGTCTGAGTGATTCTTCAAATTTGGCCATTATTCAGTGAACATTTAGTGGAAGATAGCACTGGGATTTGTTGTTGGCAATCCCACTCCCAGAAAAACTGTAACCCGAGGGGATCCAGACATGCTGATAGTGAGGGGTTGAAAGCAACTCCACAGGGTCTAGGCCCTGCAGTATTGTAGTTGTTATGTAGATACAGTACATTGGGATTGTAGGGCACCAAGAAGCTCTGGCCAAAACTGTGTTGCTTTGGGCGCGCCCAGGAAGATTGACCTGCATTTAGATCACCAGGCTATGTTTTAGATTACAAATAGTAATCATTTTATGTTTGCTTGTGTGCATACACAAGAAACATGTTGTGACAGCTTGCTGGATTAGCAGGTTGTGGAGGTGTGGCAGTGTTGTGGCCAATGCCTCCACTGCTTTATGGGGCTTGTCTCTGTGGCACCAATGAATGAACATGCTGTCTATAACAGCTGCTCAGAAGCTTGCCACCAACTTGAAAGAAATTTGCCACTGCAATGAGGGAGTGCCACCTCATTACAGACTGTGCCTTGCCTGGTGTAACATTTCAATAAACATGACGACGGCTGTTGCCGTCCACCTCTCACAGTCCTGCGAAAGCCAACATCGAGGGTGCCCAATCCCGCTGACGGCATGCCCCCTCACCAGTTAATTTGCTAATGGGGGAGCCCAATCCCCATTGGCATGATGTCCCTGTAGTTGAATTTGTCTGCCAAGGGGGTGCCCAGTCCCTCTCGGCATCATGCCCCCCTAATGCAGACCCATTTTCTTTGCTGATGGGGTGCCCAATCCCCGTCAGCTCCAGTCCCCCCAAAACACCCAGGTGGCACACTGGGAGCCCAACCCAGCATGCCACATGTACCTGGAAAAAAAAAAACCTTTCCGCAAAGTTTTTTTTTTTACCTGTAAACAAGAAAACGATCACTTGCTGCCTGTTGCATTGCAGCCCCTCCCCCAACCAGCACCCACTCTCTGTTCACCCAACCTCCCCGCATCCCCCTCACCCCATACTTACCTCTGGAGGTCCGGCGCCACGATCTTCGGTGGAGCGGGAGCACTCTTCAAATCCAACCGCAAACTGAAGAAATGCTGGTAAGCTGTATAATGGTATAAATGGTGGTGGTGGGGGTTCAACTTAGGTGGATATCTCGGCCATTTTTGCGACTTTTGGCACCAAATTTTCAACATGGGGTTCTTGGGTCCCCACCTCATGAACTCAGACACTGCCATGTCATTATTCAGTCCCGAAAGGTGATTTTGTGGTCACTGTGTGGAATCACCTTCCGGGACCGATTAACAAAACAACTGCATCACTGTTCATGAGGTAGGCTACCAAAAAGCCTATGTTGCAAATTTGGTGAAAAATCTAAAAACAACTGTGTTACGAGTGTGCATTGCGCAGTTCCCATGCACGCCACCAGAATTTCTCGAATGTTTAATATTTTGACTCCAGATTTTCAACATTGCTATTTTTCCACACCTCCTTTTGAACAGTATAGCTGTAATTTTTCACATACAGCCGGAAATGTGTTTTCGCACATCTGGCACACAATGGTGCAGTCGCTGTGCGAAATCAATGTTCAGAACAGATTAAGAAAATCATAGTGCCACTGTTCATGAGCAGAAGTCCCAAAATGCCTATATTGAAAATCTGGTGTAAAAAATCCCCCCAAAAATTGCATTACGGGTGTGTTTTTGCATCTGTGGCACCAAATGGCACAGTTGCTGCGCAAAATCACCTTTTGGCTAATGAACTGATAGTGTCACCATTCATGTGGTGGGGTCACAAAAAGCCCATGTTGAAAACTTGGAGTGAAAATACCAAGAAACGCCCAGGGCATTAGAGTTTCCAACCATAATGCCCTACCCTGTGGGAACTGACAGGCATCAGGGGTGCGACTTGGGATTGTCAACAGTAATGCTCACAGCATCCCACCCCAACCCCCACCCTGCAGCCAGTGATGGGCATCGAGGTGTGCCTTGGACTCTTTGGCCCCAAAGTTCACCACCTTCTCCTATACTGCACCCATTTCACTGTATTTCCTTATGGAATGGGGTGAATGTAAAGCCCAAACACCCCAAGGCACACCTTGACACTTGTCGGTGTCTGCAGGGTAGGGTGAGATGAAATGGCATGAGCGTTATGGGTGATGACCCAAAGACACACCCCCAGTGCCTGTCCATCTCTGCAGGGTGGGGTTGGCATCAATTCAATACTTCACTGCCATTCCTATTCTGCATCTGTCTAACTCCTGCACTTCCAATGCTATTGCCAGCAAGCAAACATTCGCCATTGACAAATGCTTGTTAATTTTGATCTCAGTAATTGGACATGCAATACACTTTGACTGCTTCAGCCTACAGTGATTTACAATTGTGGTACACAGTAAAATTGTAGGGAGCTCCCTTGAGATATTGGGATGTACCATTAGGAGTTGGGGGTTGGATACCTGACTGCCAGACCCAGAACCTACTTTCTAGTAGTGACTCTGACTTGGATAGCCAAGTGGGAGGAATTTAGTATTTGAAAGAAGGGTGCTATGGTGCCATTGAGGAGCTTTTGCTCTGAGGTGGCAGGGAGGATCTCACATCTAACAACTGTCATCGGACCCAGATTTGTGAGACCACATGACTCGACGTCTAGTCGCCTGAGAGGCCAGCCCAAGACACAAACCACAAACAATACCCGCTCACGGGCTGTAAGAGTGGGTACTCACCAGATTCAAAACAGCACTTTAAACACAAACAACAACAGTCTTTCTGTGAATGACTGTAAAAAAAGAGACATACTTGAAAATTGATAACGCCATCTGGTGTATTTAACAAATGAGAAAACACAGCATGAATTATCCAGCACTTCACATTATAGGCATGATGCTTTGACGGGGGTGGAGATACAGTGCAGACAGCCTCAATTTATTCAAGAAATTTAAAGAGACAAGTTCATGTTTAAATAGGACAATCTGCATTATAGAACATCAGAACAGACACATAATTTACACCAGTTTTTATGTTAATACCACCGCGGAGACCACTCTTATGCTTGAAAGAGTGGTCTCGCACATTCTTAGAGTATGAGAACTGCAAACTGAAGGTAAGTGGTTCTGATATCCTAAGAATATAAGTGAGACCACTCTTACAACTGTGAGAGTGGTCTCCGTGGTGGTATTAACATATTATTGATCGAGCTCAATCAATAGTACTGTATATTATTTTTTTTTTTTTAAACTGTCCCAGAACATGCCTGTTTTCAGGGCATCTGTGCATGAGATACTCTTCACAGAATAACAGTCAACGCGTTTACGTGAAGGCAGTTTTTGGATTCAAAACAGAGTTCTTTGTTTTCCGGTTTTTGAATCAGAAATATAAACAGCATGTAAATTCTGCATTTTCCGAAACATAGCTTACCCGATTCAAGTGTGAATCCGAATAGTGTCCCTGGTGTTTCCACATTAAAACACAAAATCTCCGCCATGTAAACGCCTGTAGCCCGCTTGTTTTTCGATTTCCTCTCCTCGTGCATGATGTGAACTAGTGTGATTGGTCAGAATGGCGTACTATTTGCTGTGTGTGAGACCACTGCCTTTGTGTGAAGTGTAGTCAATTTTTTTCTGATGGAATTTTAGCCCTGCCTGTAGCGACTGTGCACTGGCACTGTTCAATCATATCTGGACAAGTAATAGTATTTTTTGTTCAATGTTTATGCTGCAGTTCATAACAGTAGTGTTTATTTATGTGTATTGAAAAGGCTATTGGATGATGTGAATTTTTATTTCACGGCTTAATTATAGAATTACTGAGTTCAGTAGAGCATAGCTCCACCTCCAGGTGACTTACTAGAAACATATGTAAAAAATGTTCAGTGCTGCACTCACCCCAGCAGGAAATGACAGAAATGAATATTCAGTCCAGAATGACTTTTTTATTCACCCATCTTAAGAAAAAAGCACCAGAAACTGGAGGAACCATACAACCAAGTATTCATACTGATAAAGTTTGACCAATTCCAGTTGTACCTGACATAACATATCCCATACAGTAATTTCCTTTGATTGTAAAACTCGGAGACATCTTGAATGCCAGATCACCCATTTCAAACATGCTAAAATTACCCATATCATATTTCTATGCTATTTAGTCCACCCCACACCTAACTGCCCCAAAACCAAAACATCATGACATACGAGAAAATAATTGTTCCCCCCATAAAGCGATCAAAGAAGCATCCCAAAAACCTGATACATAAATGCAGTCAAAAAACAAATGATGCAGTCTCAATTTTTTCCACACAGTGTTCAGCAAGACAAAATCTTTCCTGTATCATTTTATGTTTCTGGTTGCCCTTGATGTTCAACTTCTGATGTCCACACAACCAAATAACATTTTGCATTTTTTTAGGAATTCATGGTTCAATAATGCTAGCAATGAGAAGTTGACAGTCCATCTGAGGAGAAATAGCAAAAACTGGATATTCCAGATAACAATAAGCCACAACTTCATTATAAAAAAGCCGTTTGTTTGAATCCACAAACCAATGTAAGACAATTTTCCATAGCCGGACATATTTCAACGTGGTTTGAACATAGACAGGTAAACTTTTATCTGAAGCATGCCATTTCCCTCGTCCCCAGGCAGACAAGAAGTTAGCTTCCCAATGTTTCATTCCAATAACCCCAAAAGTCATTTTACCAAGGAGCAGTGGGTAACATGTTACTATAGAAAAAATTACTAAATAAGGAGACTATTGGTTGTATCATTCCCAGCCCTCCCTCTTTTCTAGTTCTATATGTATGAGCTCTTTTGACCAGATTTAACCGACTACCCCATAAAAATGAAAAGAAAAGCCCCATAATCTTAGTATGCATATGGAAAGGTACTGGATAAACATGAGATATATATAAAAAAACAGGCAGAATGTATGTTTTCAACAAATAAATATGTTTCTTTCTAGTTATCTTCCAGGATTTCCAGGACTCAACTTTTTTATGTGCAATATGATACTCATGATTCCAATTCATCTCTTCAGCACGGAATGACCCAAACCATAATCCTAAAATCCTAATTTCACCCTGAGCAATTGGAATTGGAAACTGTATAGGAACTATCGCAGTGCCCAAAACAAACAAAATATTTTTACTTACATTAATTTTAATCCCTGTAACAGCATGCATCGTAGTCCCATCCTGCCCAAACAGAGCACCCATTGACAACTTCTGCACTCCTTGGAGTTCCAAATCATAAGAATTAACACAGTCCTTTTTTCCTTGCGTAACAAATGCTTGACAGTAAGCCTTCTCACTCTCTCTTTGAGTGCGATAAGCACACATGTGATCCCTTAAAATTTGAAGTCTTGCCTGTAAATACGTATCAGCCTCCCACATCTGAGTCAAAAGTTTCAAATACTTTGCTCTTAATGATATATAATCCAGCTATTTAGAAGTTGCCAAGGAGCCAGAAGTTTTCTGAAAAAAAAAGTTTAACATCCTTTTTGGAATCCTCCCACCAGTCATCCCATGCATCATACAAAAAACGCATAACAAGTCTATTCTGCAAGATATCATAAAGGTCCCTTTTCACTATGTCACTCTGTAAAATGGAAGTATTCAATTTCCAATAACCCCTTCCAAATGTAATGTAATAATTTAGACCAATCTCAGCACGAACCTGAAGATGATCAGAAGTTTCTAATGGCAAAATCTTAATATCAGTACAATTTATCCTCTTAGAGGAAAACAAAAAATCAATGCGAGTGGATATCTTTCCTTTATAAAAGGTATGCACAGGTGTCCTTTCCATTATGTCACAAAGATCACACAAGCCAGCATTACTCAGGATAGATAACAGAACATTTGTATCACTAAACACCTTTGTAGCCTTTCTACCCCAATCCCTAGCATTTAATCCACAATTAAAGTCCCCCCCCACACAATCAATTTAGAGGTATACAAGAAGGGTGCAACTAGGCGAAACAAGGCCACTCTTTCTGCCTTAGTTTGGGGTGCATATATATTAATCAGCCCTTATGTAACACCTCCAAAAACAAGATCCACTAACAATGCCCCCCATGAAAAGAGATCCAATACTTTCAAAACTCAAAAATATAGATTGGAAAACAAAATACCCACCCCAGAACACATATCATCCCCCATCGACCACAATGAAGGCCCCCACCTCCAATCCTTTTTTGCACATTCCAACTCAGAAACAGTGTGCAATCTAGTATCCTGAAGGAAAACAATTTGAGTATTTCTATCATGTAAACTTGCAAAAGTAATAGTACGTTTCTTGAGACTGAGAATACTATTAACATTAATAGTAATAATAGAAAGAGAAGCATGCATCAGAAAGCAAAATTAAAGGAGCATGTCAGAAGACACTTTATTTCCTTTTCTTCCTCTTCTTCGGTTTGTACTTCCCAACTTTCCCTGTTCCATCTGGGGGGTCCAAAGACATGGAAGCCATTGAGGAACCATCAGACTCACCCTCCCCTTCCTCACCAGGTATATTCATAAGTATGGCAAAAGAATTATGAACTAAAATATCAGCGTCCACACAAACGCTCTTCGAGGCTGCTTTAGAACGGGTGATTCTTTGAAATGGTATGTCCCCCCGAACCTCAGGAGGAGGCATATCCACAGTAGAATTCTCCACAACAAGATTACCAGATGATTGTATCTTCACTGCCAGTGACGTGGTCTGAGACTGTTCACATGCTATAGGGTCACTGTTCAGAACCTTAGAAGCAGTGTCACTTAATATGTCTTGAGAGGAATCCAAAGCAGGTTGTATAGAATCAGGGGACTGTCAAAACCGTCCCCTTCTACAACCGAAGGAGCAGGTGAGGAAGCCATATTTGGATGTGGGTCCCCTTTTCCCAACTGCTCCATAAGAGTACAGGCTATCAATTTGTCCTTTTGTGCAGAAGTCACATGGGCCTCATGTTCCACCCGAACAGACTGATCTAGGCTATTATGTGAAGCCCAAACACAATGACGGAAAGTATGCCCAGTTTTGTCTCATAAATTGCATTTTCTGGGCTGCCTACAGTGAGCCCCAACATGGCCCATATCCCCACATAAGCCACATTTCAACTTTTTGCAAACATTACTAAGGTGCCCAAGCTCACCACATTTATAGCATGCTCTTGGTTGTCCTGAATAAAAGATCACACCTCTATCCCGTCCCAAAGAAAAAACAATTAGGCAAATGTTTAATTACCCCTTGGTCCTGTTGCAGCGTAACCTTATATTTCCAGCCCCCTGTCCAGAGGTGTTCTTCATCCAGAATGGGATCAGGATAACCATTAACTTTACAATGTTGATTCAGCCAGTAGGTTATGTCTGCCATATTTACGCCTTCATTCTTGAAGAGAACCGTGATTGTTTTGGTCAAAGGTTTGGTTAGGGGAATAGCTAAAAAAGGACGCCACACTGGACCATTTTTTAGAAGATTATATTGCTTCCAAAATCGCTCTAGGCCATAGAAACATAGAAACACAGAAACATAGACTTTGACGGTAGATAAGGACCGCTTGGGCCATCTAGTCTGCCCATTTCCCTACCTACAGGATAGGCCGCAGATCCTAGTTAACCAACAGGCCATTAGGGTGTTTAAAGCTTATATCAAAATTCATGTCCCCAGGCATATGAATAAGCACATAAATTTCATATGCAAAGAATTTCATACTATTTTTCAACAAAGCCCGTCCAACATACAAATGATCAGGTACATTAGAGACATCACCCCGAAAATGCAACCGAACCACATTATGCCTCATAGCCGGTTCAGGTGCATGTCTAACAGGGGAGGAGAACAACTTAGCAGCTGCTCCAGGTTGCCAGATCCCAGGTTTTGGGAGTACAGGATCCATGGGGGCAGAAACAAAACCAAGTCTTTACAGACAGAAAGTGCAGATTGCACAGGTGCAATATCCATGTCAGAGAGAGATAAAACTGACTGTTGTGGGGCTGGAGCAGGGAGTGAGTGGGCTGCAAGAGTGTCAGAGTCCCCTTCCAGTTCCTGAATGTCAGACAAACTGTCCGTCAGAGAAGTGACATTAAAAGAGGCATCAACAGTAACATGCTGACCAGGAGTTATCTGGGAAGATGTCAAAACTAAGGGTACACCAACAGAACCAACTGAATCCACTGTGTTGCCCACTGAGTTAGAGAGATTGGCATCCCAGCCCAAATCAGTTGCATTTCTAACCCACCCAGCCGCCTTCAAGGAATGAAAGACCCAGTCCACGGTGGGGGGGGGGGGGAACGACTGAAAGGCTGTACTACTAGAGGGGCCTCCAAATATAGAAACATAGAAACATAGACTTTGACAGCAGATAAGGACCGCTTGGCCCATCTAGTCTGCCCATTTCCCTACCTACAGAATAGGCTGCAGATCCTAGTTAACCAACAGCCTATTTCTTCCTACCCCACAAGAATTGCCTATGTCTGTCCCATGCATTCTTGAATTCTCCCACAGTTTTAGGACCCCACAACCTCCTCAGAAAGGCTGTTCCATGCATCCACTACCTCTCTGTAAAATAATACTTCTCACATTGCCCCTGAACCGCCCTCCTTCTATATTTAAATTGTGTCCCCTTGTTCTTGCAAGTCTCTTTTTCTGAAAGATGCTACCCTCTTGGACTTTATTGATTCCACTGAGGTACTTAAAAGTTTCTATCATGTCCCCCCTCTCCCTTATTTCCTCAAGGGTATACATATTAAGCTCCTTTAGTCTCTCCTCATATGGCTTCTCTTGCAGACCCTGCACCATTTTAGTTGCCATCCTCTGAACTACCTCTATCCTGTCTATGTCCTAGTGGAGATGGGGTCTCCAGAACTGGACACAGTACTCCAGATGGGGTCTCACCAACTGTCTGTACAGAGGGATAACAACTTCCTGTTTTCTGCTGCTGATGCCTCTCCCTATACATCCCAGTATACCCCCAGCCCTCCCTACTGCCTTCTCACATTGCTTGCTAACCTTAAGGTCATCTGATATGATTACCCCAGGTCCCTTTCCTTTTGTTGTTGTTACTACCTCCCCACCCATTGTGTTTCTTCCCTGGGTTCTTGTTTCCCAGGTGCATTATTTGCACTTCTTTGCATTGAATCCTAGCTGCCATACTTCTGACCATTCCTCCAACCTTGCCAAGTCCCTTTTCATCCTTTGGCGCCTCCTTGTGTATCAACCCTGTTGCAGATCTTTGTGTCATCTGCAAAAAGGCATACTTTTCCTTCCAGTCCCTCTGCAATGTCACTGATGAAGACATTAAAAAGGACTGAACCCAATACTGAACCCTGCGGTACCCCACTAGTAACCCCTCTTTCTTCGGAGTGGACTCCATTTACAATTACCTTCTGTGTCCTGTTGTGCAGCCAATGTTTTACCCAGGCTACCACCCTGGGACCCACTATCCAGGCTGGTTAATCTGACTATTAATCTTTTGTGTGGGACTGTGTCAAATGCCTTGTTAAAGTCTAGGTAGGCCATGTCCACAGCCCCTCCCTGGTCTACTACTTTGGTCACCCAGTCAAAGAAATCTATTAGATTCGTCTGACATGACCTTCCTGCTGTGAACCCATGCTGCCTTGGGTCCTGTGCTCCACTGGCCTCTAGGTACTCAACTATTCTTTCCTTCAGAAGTGACTCCATCACTTTTCCTACCACAGAGGTCAGACTGACAGGTCTGTAGTTTCCTGCTCTTCTTGGTCCCACTTTTGTGAAGGGAATCACATCCGCCTTCCTCCAGTCCTCGGGTACCACATCATCCTCCCATGATTTATTAAAAGAGTAGCCAGTGGTTTCACTAGTTCCTCCCTTAATTCTTTTAGAATTCTGGGGTGAATTCCATCAGGACCCATTGCTTTGTCCACCTTCAGTTTTAGGAGTTCTTGCAGAACCCTTTCTTCTGTGAAAGGACTGGGATCGACCCCCTATCAAAGAGTGCTTCTGTTAATTGGATTAGGCACTTCCCCTCCTCTTTGTGAATACTGAGCAGAAATATTCATTCAGTATCCTGCTTTTCACTGTCCCCCTCTGCACCCACCGTTCATTCTATTCAGCCTCACTGCTCCCTCCCTTTGTCTTTCTCGCTCGCTGATGTACCTATAAAAGGTTTTATCCCCCTTCTTAACTGAGTTGGCTATCTTTTCCTCAGTTTGGGCCTTTGCTATTCTGATTTCCTCCTGCTTCCTTAACTGGTACAGCTCTCTGTCCTACTTCTTCTGTGTTTTCTTATACTTCGGAATGCTATCTTTTTTCCTGACTTTCACAGCCACTTCTTTTGAGAACCATAGTGGCTTTTCTTTCATTTTGATTTGTTTATTTGCTTCACACAAGGCTTGTTGCCTCTGTGATGGCAGTTTTGATGATTCCCATTGTTGCTCCACACCTCCTTCTAGTCTGTTTGCTAGTGCTTTTCGAGGCAGTCTCCCATCTTGCCAAAGTCAGCCCTCCTAAAGTCCAGTACCCTCACTTTTGTATGGCTTGACTCTGTAGCTGAGTTTAACGTGAACCACACTGTTTGATGGTCACTTGTCCCCAGATGGCAACCCACTTCTAGATCTGAGATCCTCTCACTACCCCTGTTTGAGAGTATGAGGTCTAAGATTGCTCCCTCAGGAAAAGTTCCGAAACTAGCTGTCTAAGGCCTGCCACCTGTACGACATCAAGAATGGCCCTGCTCTTGGATGTGGCTGCAGCAAATGTGCTCCAGTTAACATCTGGCATATTCAGGTCTCCCATCAACAGTATCTCCCCTTTCTCTGCCATTCTAAGAATGCCTTCTATCATATCCTTGTCCATTCCTTCCCCCTGACATGGGGGTCTGTACACAATCCCTGTGCGGATTGTGGTGCCCTTTCCAGTCTCCAAGGTGACCCACAGTGCCTCCTCTCCTCCCTGTTTACTCTTTTGTTCAGTTGCTTTTATCCCTTCCTTTACATAGAGAGCTACTCCTCCCCTTCTTCTCCCCTGCCTGTCTCTCCTGTAGGTTATGTACCCTGGTATGTTAACATCCCAGTCATGGTTCTCTGTGTACCACGTTTCTGTGACTGCCACGATATCCAGGCATCCCTCTTCCATCAAGGCCACCAGCTCAGGGAGCTTGTTGCCCAGACTACGGGCATTGATACTCATTGGTACTCATTACCCTTCATTTCCTGATGGCCTTACTCCCTTTTGCCCCATTCCTGTCCTTCTTGCCTTTGTCACTTTCTTCATTTACCCCTGCCCTTCTCCCTATCAACACCTCTGTTGGTGTTTGCCACACTTACTACCGTGATTATTTGGGGGGGCTAGGATTTCCCTGCTCCTTTCCAGTGCTTCCCCCCTTGGCTAGTTTAAAAGCTTGCCAATGAAGCATTTAAACCTATCACCTAGGATCCTGGTTCCCCTCCCGGACAGATACAGCCCATCATGCCAGTATAGGCTTGCATCAATCCAGGTGGACCCCCAGTCCCCAATGAAGCCAAATCCCAGGCTCCACACCAGTTTTTCAACCACTGATTAGATCCCATGGTGTGGAACACCCTAGCCTCTCCTATGCCATAGATGGGCAGCACCTCCGAGAAGGTTACTGTGCGTGTTACTTGACTAAGGCCCCTCCCCAATTCCACAAACTCTTCCTGCATTTCTCTAATCCCTTTCTTAGCCAGATCATTTGTCCCTAGGTGGACAATGACATCCAGCTCCCTCCCCTGTGCAGCTGCTCTGGCAATCCTGAGGTAAGACGGTAAGATGGGCACAAACCCCTCCCCAGTAACCCCACTCATCTTTCCTCGAGATTTTTGAAATTTCTTGGGGCTTTTAAAGGTGTCCCCCCCCCGAGGAAACTCCAATATTGAAGGAAACCTTAGGGCAGTCCATAACAGTTCCTGTGAACTTCTCAGAAGAAAGCATCGCAGCATGGCTATTCTGCTCAGCCCGAACCTCCATATGCAAACCAGCAGAAGCAGTGTGTTGAGGAGTCGGAGATGGAAAACCCCCTGTCACAGTGTCAGAAACAGTAATTTCCTTATCAGAAAATACCTTAACAGCCAAATTCGGCTGTGCAGAATCCTCCGAATGAACAATATCATCTCCCATAACAGTATCAGGAAGTGGAACAACGCCATCCTCTTGCTGTGTACTCACAATAGCAGCACTGGTAGAAACATCCCTCACTTCCTCTCATTGAAGACACACATGTAGTCGAAACTGCAGTTCCTTCTTCTGTGCAGCAAACCGGCACTCTTCAGCTTCCAGCAGCTCGCGGACGTCCTCCGCGATTTCAGCCGACTTAGAAGAAAGCTATACTTCCTGTGACACTCCATTCCCAGGTAGGGATACCTCATCCAAGGCAACCCCAAAAGCAGCAATTCCAGAAATGGCCTCAGTATAAATCGAGACTGGGGGTGAGGCCTGTTCCCTGGCTAGTAGCACATCCGTCCTCATCAGAGTCTTGGGCAGACTGGCCATCACAGCACCAGCACAGCGCCACCATCCAAAGAGTAAGGGAATTTCCCTGGTGTTCTGGCTAAATTTCCTCCATTCACTGCAAATAACACCAACAGTTTAGTCTGTTTCAGTTTCAGTTGGTTACCATCTGTATCCCAACCCCCTGAGTCACCCCTGAAAAAAGAACTTCTACTCTTAGTGGACTTTCCCGGACAACAAAAGTCAATAAATAAAAAATAAATAAATATTAGATGGCAGCCAAGTGGATGGCTATAAGTGTTGGGTGAGTGTGACTAGCCAGGCGTTGACTTGATAACCCAAATGGATGCTGTATTCACCTGTAGATACATCCTGGACTCCTTGCAATAGGTGTACCTGGGAAGTCACATGCAGTATGCAACAGACCTTTTATACCATTGCGTTCCCTCAAAATAAGCCACCTTTCAGAGTGAATGCTTGACCTGTAGTGATATTGGTTTTGAGCAGTCTTAAGATGCTATTCCCATCAGCCCATTCGGTGGAGATGGTTGAGGTTGCTTGGCGCTGCTCCTTGCATCATGCCATCAACCCTGGTTCAGAAGTGGATGAGCTTTGGCAGGTGAGGGCAAGGATTGAGCATTCTGGAGAAATGCTGCCTCTTCTCTGGGGTGGTTAGTTAGGATGTGTTAATCTCCAGTGACAACCAATGGAGATTGGGAGGACTGTTAAAAATGTGCTTTGCAATTCCTGTTGGTTCAGCAATGGACAGCAACAAATTATTCAGGGTTTTATTTAACTCTAAAAATTGATTAGCGTTTTGCTCATAAAAGTGCTAAAACATTGTGAAAATGCATAGCACCTGCCTCACTGTGTTTAACAAACATAACACTTCTAGAAAACCTATATAAATACTTTCTGAACAGTTAGTATTGTCCCAGGAAAAAAACTGCTAATCAGTTATTTAAAACCCTGTTATTGCATGTCCGCACTCCATAGGTAAGCACAAAGAAATTCCATGGAGGAGGCAGAAAGGCAACAGTAGTCACAGGGACTGCAGTACACATCCCTGAGGCTGGATCACCCTTCATCTGGGCTCTCCATAGCCCCTCATCCTGGTCCAGGACTTACCCTGTAATGACAGAAAAGGCCGTCTGATTGGTGGGGCATTCCCTCTCCCCTTTGGGTGTGGTGTTTGTCAGAGTGGGGGCTGGAAGATCCTTGGATTCTGGGAGATGGTGCACAACAGCTTCACTGTCAGACCCATGATGTACTCACAGGTGACAGTACAATTGGAATTATATTACCCAACATTTCTTTTACTAAAAGAGAAACGTAGGTACTATGTGTGGCACATTTGTATATTACAGCTCAGGGTATTCCACATGACTTAGATACGGCACAGGTACAAGGATCAGAAGACGTAAACCCTGAAATGACTAGTGTGGTGGAGGGATTGGATAATTCAGATGAAATTGATGACAGTAATCCAATGTTGGATCACGAAGAAAGTGACCCCATGCAACCAAGGCCATCGTGTTCATCTGAATCAGGTATTGTAATGTACACTTAAATCAGGTGGATTGTTGTGTGCGATACAGTTCCTGATTATATCTTTCATTCTAGTAATAGTGAGTAATCGAAGAAGGTTGAGAGGGAAAATTGATACTCTACTTCTTCACTGGACCAAAGAACAGTGACACTTGGTTAGTGAGTTAGATAGACAAAGAAAAGAGTGGCAGAAGTGGGAAAGTCGTATGATGAAAGAGTTTTGTGAGGCCTCGTCAAAGGCAACTTCAGACATAATGGACAAATTTCTCAGTGGGATGCAGGGGTTGATATCTCAGACGACTTCCAGAAACGTACATACTGCGAGGTATGTGCAATATCTTTAATAAGAGAACTTGGTGTTGTACTATTTTTAAAGAGGCCTGGAAATCATTTCTAAGTGGCAGCTATTTATGAAGTTCTTATTCTCAGACATGATATGCATTCTCCTAAATTATCCACATTTAACTGAACCTGAATTAAAATTGAAATAAAAATATGTATTTTACATTGTCTAGTTTGTATGGGATGCAGTCTGTTACAGTTCTCTTAAATCAACCAATATTTTGGAGTTTCAACTATGTCATCATTTGTGTACAGAACTCTGAACAGGGTTATGGTAGGTCAGCAGCTCATAAGTAGCATTCTGTTCACAAATCATGACATAGCAAAAACTCCACAGAAGTGGCTCCATAAAGTGACCAGTTATGCAGTGCAGCCAGGAAAACACAGCAATGTAACTACAGATTTTCCTAGCACTATTTATTCAGATGCAGTTAAATATGTAGACTTTAAGAGAATGCATATCGTTTCTGAGAATAAGAGTTTTACAAACATCTGCCAATTATCACAACTTTCCTGTTCTCCACGAGCAGGTTAAGATGATGACAGGATTTACCCTCCCTGCCGTGCTGCTTGGTCACGAGTCCACTGGTCGAGTGCGTGTATCACATAAGGAGTGCTGAAATCCTGCCATCACCCTCACCTGCTCATGGTATATTGCTCAAACCATACAGTGCCTCTGA
Source organism: Neoceratodus forsteri (assembly GCA_016271365.2). Classification (NCBI taxonomy): domain Eukaryota; kingdom Metazoa; phylum Chordata; order Ceratodontiformes; family Ceratodontidae; genus Neoceratodus; species Neoceratodus forsteri. The sequence goes on along the minus strand of CM057455.1, from coordinate 277,522,972 downwards.
AAATACTGGCTCCTGATTGACTGACTGGCTTGCATCACTTACACTGTGTAAAGCATAGTTTGACCCCATGGGAATACATGCCAGACAGACAGGTAGTCTGAATAACTATTTTTTTCTTTTTTCAAACACAAAAAAAAGGGAGACAGTGTTTTATCACAATATCCCACTTGAGTGTGTGGGTGATGTCAGGATTTTTCCACTTCTGATGCATTTTCTCACTCGGCCTGTGTCTCGTAAGACAATCACACTAGATGGACATCACCCATACCCTCTCATGGTATTGTGTAATGACTATGCAACGTAGCGGACCTGTGTATGTGAGACACCGTTTAAGACTTTACTGAAATCGAGGTAGGCAATTTTTCACAAACCCCCCACTCAACCTGTTTGCCTCACTTGTCACCCTTAGAAAAAAGTGTGCCACTATTTTCTCTTTCACGACTGCCTCCTGGATCTTATTTACATATATGGTCAGGCAGAGCAGCATAGCGTTAATTGTATCAACCATATTCCATAATTTGCCTAGAGGGAAAACATGTGCCCTGTTCACGTCACAAATGGAGCCCTCCCTGTGTTGAGTGACGTTGTGACCAATGTTGCAAGATGGGTCGCTAGCTCACTTTTTGTGTAATATATAGTATGTTACAAGATAGCTATATTGTGAATGATTACTCATCATTTTGTTACTTATTGACAGACCAGAACAAAGCACCTCAACTTACATGGGACAGTATGACATGCAAGCCCAGCATCATCAGTATGGAACTGCACAGCCAAGGACCACTCCAACTTTTATTCCACCTTACAAACCTCCCCAGCACCAGCAGTACTTTACAAGGCAACTTAACAATCCAGACCCAAATGAGGATGATGATGATTACATTATTCAATGTCTTGATCATTAAATAAAGTTAGAAAAGTATGGTATGGTTGACAAGAAAAGTTCCAGAATGAAAAGAATATTTAAATAAATAACGTTAATAAATAATTGTTATACATGTTCGTAAAAATGAATACAACTGGTAAACTACACATATAGAAGCTGTATGAGTACATGTCTGGGGCTGAATTATCTATTATTGCTTCTAATATATAGCTGCCAACTAGCTGTTTTGTTTTTAACAGTACCTTACAGAAGTCACATACATGCTGTAGCATAGTTACATATATTACATTTGAAATTGGTCATTAGGAAATAACACTGGTATTAAGTAGAATGTATTGTGTATATTTACCAAAACATAAAAAGATAAAAGAAAATGTTATCATGTTGTGGATGTACAACAGCTGTCCGAAACCACACATACCAATGTCTGCTACAGTGTGTGTGTGTGTGTGTGTGTGTGTGTGTGTGTGTGTGTATGTATATATATGGGATATGACATGGTCTGACTGAAGATATCATTTATCTTCACGCGAGACCTATGACATCAAGAAGCTCATTTGCCAGTCCTGAAATATCATATCACTGTCCACTCGTGAAGATAAATATGATATCTTCAGTCATTCCATGTCATATCCCATATCTATATATATATACTGTATATATATATACAGTATATATATATATAAACACATAATGAGAATCCCTTTTCCATACAGTTGTGGACTCTTATCCTCCCCTGACACCTAACAAACTGCAAAAAGTTTTCATAGTGTATTTGTCAGCTCAAAACAACAGAACCCCCACCACCCATGCTCTCCAGTTACTGCATTCCACCATGCTAACCCTGCCATAGCAAGTCACACTGGCCAAGAGTCACATCCATCCACACACATGCAATACTGTCTGCCGACACAAATGTTAACCAGCGGGCATTAGAGAAAATATTGTGTGCGTGTGGGGAGGGGGAGAGATACTTGAACCAGTAATATCTGCTGTGTTAGTAGGAGCATGGTGAGATGCCATCGTCACAGTGGGGGGGTGGGGTAGTGGGGATTTGTACTTGCAGACAACTACACCACTGCAGTTTATTGTGACAGGATAGGTAACGGGGCAGGATGAGAGACAACAACTATGTGGAAATGTTTTTAATTTATTTGCACATAACGTGATTGGAGCACATAATGGCGATTGAACTGGATTTTGTTTTATTACTCCAACATTAATTGTCTGGCAGTGGGGGTGGGAAGTGGAGAAGGTAGGGAGGCTAGAGTACATCCTTAACACGATGCAATAATAAGAATTCACTTTAATTGATATATATATATATATACCTGTATATATATATATATATATATATATATATATATATATAGTATATATTTATATAAAACTAGTAGCAGATTAATGCTTACTTAACTTTAATAAATACGTGTGTGTGTGTGTGTGTGTGTATATATATATATTTATATATAAAGTAAATGAAACACTTATTTTCAATTCGGTACTAGTTGTTTGTCTCTTCTGTCATGACATGTTTTCGACTATATGAGTGATGGTATCATAACAATTATTTTCAGTTGTACATAATGACAAGACTTTGGGCTGGGTTTTCAATGCCTGTATGTTGGCACATAGTATTATGCAAAGCAATCTATGTCAGTCTTCATATAGTGGTCCTCAATACTCCACCCTCCTCCAACCCGTCAACATGTGCCCAACCTATCAGTTTTCCCTCACCCTCCATCCAGACACCTGATTTGGTGAACATAACGTCCCTATGCACATCACCACTGTCTGCCACAGAATGAACTGTCACAGTGCGTATGCAGTCTGCCAGTTCATTCTACAACCGGCCATGGTAGTGTGTGGAAGAATGTTCCATTCGCTAACTTGGGGAGCTGGTTGGAGGGGTGGTGACAGCGGATGGTTGGGTAATACTATACATTAATTACAATACTGAAAGTGTTGCACAGAACTGAAATATATATATATATATATATATATATATATATATATATATATATATATATATAATGATGGCACTGCCTACGTAGAGGATAAGTAGCTGCCATGTACTCTGTTAAGGCAGACTGAATCTGAAGTCCTTGAAAAAGATTCAGAGCTGTTTAATGTTTGAGAAGGTTGCGGTTGTTTCAGATCTACCCCCCGTACTTCTTCTATCCACCCAGTGTACACAGTCTCATTTTAAAATTCACAATAATTGTGTAACCCACAACAAGTTGCAGTAACATAAGGAGTGAATGAATAATCAAAATCACTTCTCTTCAGAAGTACTCTCCATCTTGCTTTTAACCTTCCAAATGCAATCTCAACAGCATTCCTCATAGAGCTCAAATATACATTGTATGGCTTCTGTTGTGGCGTCAAGTGTGGGTTGCTTGTGTAACCCTTAATTAGCCAATCCATAAGCAGATACACTGGGTCTCCAATTATGAACATGTTAACATTGCATTGTTTTTTCACTCTTGGCTCCTGTGAAGAATATGAAAAGTTATTACTTGGTAATCTTAGGATATGTAAGCATTAAGACATGGCTGGGTGTTGGTAATATTGAGAGACCCACACACACAGGGGCGTAGTGATGCACAATACTGCGTCCCTCCAGCATCTTGATGCTCGACTGTCTCTGTACATACCAATATCCAGCCATGTCTTACTGCTGATATTAAGTGGGTCTTTAAGCAACTTTCAACTGAAGGACAATCTAGAAGTTGTCAGAGCCACAAAACAATATACTAAAATGTTGCTAAGTAAGATGAGAGACCCATTGGCTGGGAGTGATCATGCCACAATCTGGTTCTTCCTGGACCTGGAGGGAAGGAAAGCCGAACAAGGACAGTAGTAACCGACTTTGGGGTGCAGACTTCAGAGAGATGGGAAGGATCCTTAAAGATCATCTGGACAGGATAAGGCCAGATATGGATGCTGACAGCAGGTGGGGGATCATTAGGAGGGGAATGCAGGGTGACAAGGGGAAGGACTGAAATCATAGTAGAGAGAGTAAGGGAAGCTCTCAGGTCACTTCAGATGGAGAAAGCACCTGGGCCAGATGAGATACATCCCAGGGTGCTGAGGGAACTGGCAGATACCCTGGCAGTCCCTCTAGTGGAGCTTTTCAACATTTCTCTGAGGATTGGGTAAGTGACCTAAGACTGGAGGGTGCCCCATGTCATGCCATTCCACAAGAGGGGGATCAAGAGAGGAGGCGGGTAATTACAGGTCCGTCAGCCTGACATCAGTGGTCAGCAAGGGGATGGAGGGTATTGTCAAGGAAAGGCTGGGGGGGGTTACTAGAACACACTGGGTACTTGGATGATAGACAGCATGGCTTTGTCATGGGAAGATCATGCCAGACAAACCTTGCTGAGTTCTATGACTGGTGACGAGGGGCCTGAACCAGGGGAGGCCAGTGGACATCCTCTTTCTGGACTTCAGCAAGGCATTTGATTCGGTACCCCACAGTGGCCTGCTGGCTAAGCTGAAGGAAATGGGGGTAGGGAGACAGTTGTAAAGAAGGATAGGAAATTGGCTATCTGAGGGTACTCAGAAAGTGGTGGTTGGAGGGTTAGCCTCATCCTCAAGGTGGATTGCTAGTGGGGTTCCGCAGGGGTTGGTGCTAGGGCCACTCCTGTTCAACCCTATATCTCAGACATCAGGAGTGGGATTAGGAGTGAGATGAGTCGCTTTGCAGATGACTCAAAGCTGGGTGCAGTGGTGGATGGGGAGGAGGGAAGGGGAGGGTGGCCTTGAAGGAGGACCTGGAGGCTTTGGAAAGGTGGTCAGAAAAATGGAAACTAAAATTCAATGTGGAAAGTGCAAGGTTCTTCACCTTTGAGTCAGAAATCAGGCCAGGGGTATACCTTGGGAGGAGACATGATTCAAGTTACAGAGGGTGAGAGGGACCTGGGGGTAGTGGTAGATATAACCTCAGCTTCTTTACACATGGAATGGGATGAGAGTTAGGCTGATGACCCCAATGCACACTCCAATGCCTGTTGGTGGTGTGATAATAGGGGTGGCAACCCTAATATGGAATTTCCTCGCTTTTGTCGCTGTGGATGATAGTGTGTCAGCAGGGTAGGGCATACGAGGAGAGATTGAGGGCACTGAACATGTACTCCCTGGAAGACAGAGGGAGGGACAGAGAGAGAGGGGGGAGAGAGAGAGAGAGAGAGAGAGATAGAGATAGGACATGACTGGGACCTTCAAGAGAGAGGCTGGGATAGGCACAGGGGCAAAGTAAGGATCATAGGTGGGGAGAAATGGGAAGGGAGGGCAGGGCCATTAGCTCAAGCTCTGGACCCTGCAAAACAAGCAGACTCGATAGACTGACTGGCCTTCCTCCACTGGCTTTTTTTATATATATATAGGAAATGACATGGCCTGACTGAAGATATAATATTTATCTTCTCGAGAGGCCAATGATATCATGATATCTCATGTGTGGCGAAGCCACGAATAAGATATCTTAATGTCATTGGCATAAAGTTAAGAAAAATACTATATCTTCTCTGTCAGGCCATGTCATGTTCTGTTTATACAATTTGTGTTTTGGCCCACATGTGATAGAACCTCCTTAAACACAGTCCCCAATACCTGCCAGTTAGGTGACATCTTGTTTTTTTTGTTTTTATGGCACAAGAAGGGTAAGTCAGATAAAAAGACGAACTAAATAAAAAAGAGATGTAGCGCACAGGGAGCTGGCAATGAACTCGAGGAAGGGGGGGGCAGCAGAGACTCTTGCTAAGCCACAGGAAAAATGGCGATTTATTATATAGCTGGGTGCTGTCAACCAATGTCCCAACTGGCTGGCACAAGGATATGTCAGTGGGTGAAGGGTCTGGCAATTCTTATTTACTGGAGTCTAACTGAAAGTTATTGTACCCACCCCTGGTACACCTGTCAGCCAATCAGCATCTTTACATTTGTTAGGCCATTTTCTAAACATACATATCAATAATTAGCACGAGATACCTTTGGGAGGTTGATATGCTGGTTAAAAATGGATGAGTTTCGTAAGACTCTGGCATCATGTACATTACCTGGTGACCCACAGTTTATATTCAAGAAACTGTAAATTAAACAAATACCACATATACCATTTGTAGGGTAATCTTACGTGATACTGTAACATTTAATGTTTAAATTATGGTCAACATACTGTGCCAGTACTTGTGATCAACAATGGCCTGAAGGACATAAGATGCCCATCCCTTTACGATTTATAAAGTCACAATATCCATCAGCTGGTGCCAGTATTGGGATATGAGTCCCATCTATGCACCCAATCACATTGGGAAGTCTGTGTTGTCACTCAAAACATTGTGCAATTTCAGTTGCTTCACTCATGGTAGGTGCACGAATAAGGTTAGGTAGAACACATTTGTAGAATTCGAACCAAAACATGTACACATATTTATGCACTGTACATTTGTGTACACCAAATTGATTAGCAACAATACAGTACTCGCAGCAACTGCCTAGTTTGTATAGTACCATAGCTACCCACATAATAAGGGGTGTTGGAAGCCTAACATATCCAATATCTGGCTTCATAAGCAGTGACATTATGGTAACTAGCTGCATGAACGAATCTCGTGACATTCTAAAATTTTCTCTCCAATCTACATCGATAAATTCAGCAAGTACTACTCTTTCCCACCAGTCGCGGCTATGAATTTTCATCCAAGTAGCTCTTTCTTTCCTATCACAAGATGCAGCAGCAGAAAGGAGGTAGAAATTTATATTATGCACAATTACTGTATTCTCAAAAACCTCATATTCATGCATTCTCCTCAACTGCTGTAAATATAAAAACTGTTCTTCTACTTCCCTTTGAAAAAGTAATAAAGATATTAATGTGGTTGTCAGCATGTGGAGTAGATTGCTTATCTTTAAATGCATGCCGCTTACGTATATCCTATGTTCATTTATATAATATGATAATCGAACGGACAATACAAGTTACTCTTCCTGCTTTTGCTGAATATTAATCCAGTGCTTAACATTAGAAACCGACTTCAACTGATAACTATGTGAGAGGCACACACTTTAAACCAACTGGAGAAGTTGTACTACTCTTACTTTTCTGAATAACTCTCTGTAATGTAAAAGATAGCATAGTTAGCAGCTAGAATAGTAAGAAAAATTAACTTACTAACATATGTAATGTACAGTAATGAGCCACCCCCCCTTACAAACATAGACACTCTGTAGAGATCCTAATATGAAATATACCATGCTATGGTGTGCGTGATGGCAGGATTTACCCACCGGTGGTGTGGTTTGCTCACAATGTACATCTCACCAATACCCACACCATATTGTGGTATTTTGCTATTATACAATGGAGGAATAAATGCGAGAGAAGTCTTCATTTTTTTATTTTTACTTTCGTGGTTCCCGGACAGCGAGACAAAACAGTATAGCGGCCACTGGATTTGAAGTCTGGTACCATGGTTGGCTGGCACTTCTACCGTGGGATGACAGCATGATTTACACAACAGCCTTTGACTCTGTACTCCACAAGAGCTTGATCAGGCAGGCACATTATCTTGCCCTTCTTTAGAATTATAACTCAGCTGCCACATCTCCGACCATCGTTCCAGCTTCTCCACATCCCTCATCATTTTATGCACCTCTTCTGGAGTATCCACCCTATTGTAGTTATTATTATTATCTGCAGAAAGGCAGATCTTTACTCTCTGCCCCTCAGCACTGTCACTAATGAAGACAATGGACTCAGTACTCATCCATGAGGTACTCCGCTGCTAACCTCTCTCTCTACCTGAATTGGATCCCATTTACAACCACCCTCCTTCTTCTGTTCATCAGTCAGTTTCTAAGCCAGTGTATCAACTTGTGCCCCATGCCCAGACTACTCATCTTATTAATCAGCCTTCTGTGTGTGACATCGAAGGCTTTGCTGAAATCATGGTATGTGATGTCTACTGCCCCTCTCTGGTTCACTTCACTACATAGAAACATAGAATTTGATGGCAGATAAGGACCGCTTGGCCCACCCAGTCTGCCCATTTCCCTACCTGATGGATAAGCTGCAGATTCTAGTTAACCAGCAGCCTACTTCTTCCTACCCCCACCCCCTAGAACTGCCTTATGACTGTCCCATGCATGCTTGAATTCCACCACTGTTTGTGACTCCATAACCTCCTCTGGAAGGCGTTCCATACATCCACCACCCTCTCTGTGAAAAAATACTTCCTTAAATTACCTCTGAGCGGCCCCCCCTTCTATCTTCAAATTGTGCCCCCTTGTTCTTGCACACCTCTTTTTTGAAAGATGCTACCCTCTTGGACTTTGTTGATTCCCTTGAGGTACTTGAAAGTTTCTGTCATGTCCCCCCTCTCCCTCCTTTCCTCGAGGCTGTACATATTAAGCTCCTTAACTAGTCACCCAATTAAAATAAAAAATCATATTGCTTGACAATACCTTCCTGCTGTGAATCTGTGCTGCCTCAGATCCTGTGCACCATTGGATTCCAGGTGTGTCATTATCCTTTCTTTCAGCAGTGTCTCCATGATCTTCCCCACCTCTGAGGTGAGGCTGACTGGCCTTTGCTTCCCCCGTTTCCTCCCTACTGCAACCTTGTGCAGTGCGACTACATGCACCCTCCTCCAGTCCTCTGGAACCATGCTTATGTTTAGTGACACTGTAAAAAGGGCACCCAGAGTTGTTGCTGCTTCCCTTCTCAGCAGCCTTAATATCATCAGGAGTATGTGGTCTGGCCAATGACTTGCTCTACCTTCATCTTTGCAAGTTCCTCCACAACTTGTTCTACTGCGAATGGACTGATGTCCACTACCCACCCCCCATTGCATCCATAACCGACTGCCACCACAACAATACTGCGGTACACCACTGATGGATGCTTTAGAAGTGGACAGCTTTCTTTTCTATCTCCTTCTTCTACTGACAGCACATTTAGTTCCAAAAAAAAAGAGTAACAGAAAGAAAGGCACACACCAATGGGGGCAGGCAGTCCAGTGTTGCCCAATACCACCCACCCTGTTGGGTATTATTACTTGCATATTTAATTTATTTGCCATACAGAAAATTTATTTTGACTTATTTTTTGTCTTTTGAGGCATACATCAAGTACCAATATAATGTATTTGGGAAAAAAATACGTATTCTGAAAAACTTATTCTGTCAGTCAAAAAAGCAAAAAAAAAAAGATTGTCTGAACAACACATGTTCACAACAAGATTTTTGTAAAACACTGCAGTCAGCCAGTACCATCTGCCTAAATGCAAATCAAGCCTCAAATCATAGATGGATGCACTGACACAGTGTCATACAAGCACATTATTAGTTCTCATCTAATTCATAACTGTTAGCATGTGAGATGAAAAAACACAGTCTAACGCCATATTAGTTCAGTCGGCACATCAATGCAACGGTTGGATTCCTGCTTGCGATGCTACCTAACTGGGTTTGGGATTGGGTGCCAGAGGCCCAACTGGGTGAAGGTGGTCTGCATATCCACCGGATTGCTCAGCTCCTCCGGGGAGGGGGGGTTCCTTGGCCCAGGGGTGGCTTGGCCTCTGGCATCGGCCAAGAGGTACCACAGCCACGGTGCCAAACTAATAGTGTGTGTGGCGGAGGGGTGGCAATGGAAAAAAAAATATATATATATATCCCAAGGGCCAGCTCCAGCACGTGGACTGAATGGTGGGTCCTCGCCTGCCTGCAGGTCGGAGTCTGTATTGGGAAACAAACAAAGATATAATGCCTCTGGAGGGGGAGATTTTGGGACAACCTTCCTCCCAACATGCCCCACCTAGGGGGTAAGCCAAGACTCAATGGGGGAGGTCCGAGACCACAGTGGCAGCAGTGGGTAAGGCAGATGAGTGACAGTGCTGGGATTGAGGTAGGGTCAAAAAAACAGAAAGTGAAACAACACAAACTCAATTTTAGTTCACTGGTTCAAATGTATATTTTTGAATGGTGTTGATAAAATGGAGTTCGTCTGTTCCTGGGTCATTTTTACACTATCATTAGAAAGGAAACCTTGCAACTTCGATGTGCAGCACATCACACCTATGCAGCAGGTTTTAATGATTCTGTATAAACACTTTTCTCCAGTGTTGCCGGCCCAGTGGCATGGAGGGCTGAGACATCGTGCTTCACCTCCTGCCACGCCAGTGACCCGTGTTCATACTGTGAGCATAAAGACAAAGGTCCACTGCAGAGGGAGAGGATCAAGCATCCACAGGACAGTTCTCCTCTCCTGGGGAGTGGTCAGGATGGAGTTCACTGCCTGCCTGACTCCTAGCAGTGTGTGGAGGCTGGCACAGTGGGCCCACACGTAGGGGGGCAGACGCCTGGCATGTCGCATAAGGAGGCATGTGCAGCTCCACCATTGGCATCATTGCATGCCACCACACTGCGCTCGTGGAAAGGGGAGGAAATGGAGGAAGGAAAAATTGCCAGCCATCAGGATGAAAGACAACCCCTCACACACTTTGCACTCAGCTAGCTGGCACCTTGCTAGTGTGAGAGGTTAGTCTAGTGAACGCCGGGGTGATATGGCTGTTGGGGGTCAGACAGAAGTGAGCCAGACATGCAGGGTCAGGAGGAAATGTAGAAACATAGACTTTGATGGCAGATAAGGACTGCTTGGCCCATCTAGTCTGCCCATTTCCCTACCTACAGGATAAGCTGCAGATCCTAGTTAACCAACAGCCTACTTCCTCCTACCCCCAATTAGAATTGTCTTATGTCTGCCCCATGCATTCTTGAATTCCCCCACAGTTTTAGACCCCACAACCTCCTCAGGAAGGTGGTTCCATGCGTCAACCACCCTCTCTGTAAAAAAAATACTTCTTCACATTTCCCCTGAACCCCCCCCACCATCTGTAAATAGTGTCCCCTTGTTCTTGCACATCTCTTTTTCTTAAAGATGATACCCTCTTGGACTTTGTTGATTCCCTTGAGGTACTTGAAAGTTTTTATCATGTCCCCCCTCTCCCTCCTTTCGTCAAGGGTATACATATTAAGCTCCTTTAGTCTCTCTTCGTATGGCTTCTCTTGTAGACCCTGCACCATTTTAGTTGCCCTCATTTGGACTGTATCCATCCTGTCTATGTCCTTGTGGGGATGGGGTCTCCAGAACTGGACGCAGTACTCCAGATGGGGTCTCACCAACTGTCTGTACAGAGGGATAACAACTTCCTGTTTTCTGCGGGTGATGCCTCTCCCTATGCATCCCAGTATCCCCCCAGCCTTTCCTACTGCCTTCTCACATATTGCTTGCTAATCTTCAGATAAAAAAAACAAATACATTCCAGTGACAGAGAGGGGTCTACAAATTTGAGGGACACATGAGAGCAGGAGCAGCAACAGCTGCTTCACTCCAAGCAGTGTCTACACATACAATAGTCTGCTCTCAACGCACACCCATGACACCTTCTTTAATAGTGCAAGTGATGGTGGTGGGTGGCTACCAAACCTTGTATTTAGCAGTGGATTGAAAGGACGAATACATCTGGGAAAACATATCCTATGGTACTCTCTGCATAGCCACCTATTTATTTAGCTTACACAAAGACTACTAGTGGAATGATAAGACGAAGTAAACTGCTTAATTCCATTCCAGTTACCCGGTGAGATGACAGAGCTGTAATTTAAAACAAGGCTTTTCATGTCAAGCAGTCACAACTAGGGTGTATCTAGATTCACAGCTGTATATTTGCCCTGGTTGTGACTGCTTCACATTAATAGCTTTGTTTTAAATGACAATACTATAAAAAAAAACTACTGAAGTACTTCATTCATCGTAGTAACAAAGATTATTTAAAACAAATATTCAGAAGTAAACACGTCACAACACCAGCGCATTAAACTAACCATATAGGAACAATGCGCAGCATCCATGCTTGAGTAGCCCGGTGAAAACTAACTGCAAGCATCACAGCACAGGACAGTCTCGCTACATTACCGACAGTGTCACGTGCGGCACTAACCGACGCATAACGCATGCTCAGAAAACTCTTGGTAATTGAGTAACAGCCCTGCATGTAAATGCACACGCAAGTTTTCAGGATTTGCACTAAATACCAGGAAACATCATGTAAACAGGACAGTCTCCCTAAAATTCCGATTATCACGCAATCAGACTTCAAACAGAAATCAGACAACTAACTTCATGTAAACGTGCTGAGTGTCTCACATGCACAGGAAAGGAGCACTCCAATTTGTCTGGAGTGCTACCTCAATCAATAATTTAAAAATAAAAAGTGCTCCCTGGCTAAAAAAATACCATAAAGTGCATTAGAGAACTGGAGTTTTACAATGAAGTACAGCTTATGCAGCACACATTAGCTAGCAAGTATAATTCAAATGAAGAACAACAGAATAAAACAAAATATGATTACAGCAAACTTTACTTATTAGGAAACATCAGTGACTAACAACCTGCTCAAATACATACAGTATATACCAGCTGTAAGGTAAATACCTAGGTTTTCAGAATTATAATGATGATGTTCCCCACCCAAAATTATACTTCCTATACATTGAGGAACAGGTAGCAAAAATTAAGTGCCACGGTTATGAAAAGAAAAAAAGGTTTTCATTAGGTAATGACTAAGAGGCATAGTGAAGTAAAACAGAAAGAAAAAGAAGACCAGTATGGAGAAAGAAGGAAAAGCATGTAGGGAAAAGAAAATAGGAGGGAATAAATAAAAGAAAAAACTAGAAATAGAGATGTAATCATAATCACACTATTCACAGCTGATTATACAGCAATCTATATATCAAACAGTGAGTGATATATAAAGGGGCTCTAGATCACAGTCCATATTTAGTTGATATCAGAGGAATGCTATGATATCAATACTGACATTCAGACTTAGTAGAGAAAATGGTTTTACAGTAAAAATCCATTTGGTCTCACACTGCAATAATCTTTTTGTCTGTCACCACCCCTGGGATTTATGGGTATATGCTCTATACCCACGAAATGAACAACAGTTGGATTGCCACTATGAAAGTTAGCAAAATGCACACCAACTGGAGTATCTGGTTCCTCTCTACTAAAAGAGCAGATGTGCTGTTGTAGTCTTTCTTTCAGAGCTCGAACGGTGCACCCTGCATAAATCTTGGGACAGGGGCAAGTGAGGACATAAACAACAAAAGGGGTTGTGCAATTTATAAACTGGCGAATGACCACTGCTTTTTCAGTGCTAAGATGTACAAAAGTTAGTTTTTTTCTGCACACAGCAATGACAGATATTACAGTGACCACAACAGTAACAACCTATAGGCAGAGATGACATCCAATTTGGATGAATTTGATTGGTCACACCTCTTGAGTGTAGACTGTTTTTTAAGCAATCTTTCAAGTTTTCATCTCTGCAATATAATATCCTAGGGTGGGGCCCTACAGTTTTTTTTTCAATTTCTGAATAATCATCCAGAATATTCCAATACTTCTGAATGATGGCAGACATTTCAGGTGCTAGGCAACTGCATTTAGTCACAAAGGTGACTGGCCACTCTTCAACACTATATTTTTGTTCATGTATGAGCAGATCAGATCTATCTAGCCTTCTAGCTCTATTACATGCCTCATCAAGAGATGCCTCAGGATAACCCTGTTGTATAAATCTTTGTTGCAGTTCTTCAGCCTGGATATCAAAAGATTGCAGGTAGCGCAATTTCTTCTCACCCTTACAAACTGTTCATGCGAAATGCCTTTTTTGAGATGAGGTGGGTGGGCACAGGAGGCATGAGGCAACATGTTGTCCACCACAGGTTTTCTAAAAGTTGGACTCTGCACCACATTTGCATCCACCCCACTCAAAAGATGGTCCAAAAAAGTAACAGTACTTGGACCACTGAAATATGTAAAGCTAAGACTGAATTCATTTTCTTTGAGGAAATCTACAAAGGAAAACACAGATTTATCACTCCTTTCCATACGATAAGGATGCCATCAATAAATCTGCTCTGTAGAAAAATATGGGGCAGATGTGGGTTCCTATCATGGTTGAACATGATGGTCCCCTCCCACCAAGCCAAAAATAAATTGGCGTAGTAGGGTGCCATCGTGGTCCCCATGGCAGTACCTCAAATTTGTAGATAATATTTGTTATCAAATGTAAAGCAGTTACTTGTGAGAATCAAATTAACTGCCTCAGCAATAACTTCATATGGACAATTCTGGGTAATGGGTGAGTTCTCTAGATGAAAGTAAAAATACTGTTAATGAAAAGTATGTTAGTGGAAAAAAAAACAAGCAACAATATAGTGATGAGGAATCTTCTCTTGGCACGGGTCCCAGAGTGTCCTACACATCTGCATCCATAGCTGCACTTCCACAGCCAGATGGACTGTTCCCTTGATACAGGGCCCAGATGGCCCTGCTTGTCTGCATCTGTAGTCGCATGGAAGTGCCGGGCCCAGAGGCCCTATGCTTCCACAGCACCACAGACAGTCCCACAGATTCTTGTCTTAGGGCCCTTTACATCTGCATCTGTGGCTGCACCACAGCCAGATGGACTCGATACTGAACACACAGCACCACTCCCAGCCAGGGGAGGGACAGTGAAGTGCTGGTTGCATGGTCAACAACTAACCATATAATGAACAGAATTGCCTAGAGGGCCCTGCTCCTTTGCGTCCATAGCTGCATGGAAGTGCAGGACCCAGAGGGCCCTGTGCTTCTACAGCCAGATGGACTCTTGGGCTTGTGTGTGAGCATCTGTAGACACATAGAAGGGCAGGTCCCAGAGGGCCCTGCATTTCTACAGTCCCCCAGACTACCTGATGTATTCTCTGCACTTGTAGCCACACAAACTCATCCCTTAGTGCAGAGGGCTCAGAAGGCCCTGCACATCTGGATCTGTTCATACTGCTCCCAATGAGACCTGCTTGAATAAGTATATAATTCCCTTATCACTAAAGAAAGGCAATTCTTTGGAAAAAATCTGTTAATACAGAAATTTAGGTTGAAGAGTACAAAGTGGATAAAACATTTGGTGACTCAGGGGTCTTGATGAATTGGTGGTGTTGTGTTCCTTGAGGTTGGCAACCCTTATGCCACCCTCTCCCTTGTGCAAACAAAATTATCTCTTGCTTCACTCAGGGTCTGCAGGGTCCTGCATACACACATACAGTGCATAGTTGGCAGTAGATTAGGCCTAATGGTCTATCACGTCTGCCCAACACAGCTCACTGGTAAGGCATAGTAGCTGCTCTACCTCCCTTATTTACCCCTTTCCTCCCACACTCCCCTCCCTGCGTATCTTTGGTGTTCACCTTACCACCAACCTGTACCATGCACCTGTGCCTATCCCAACCCGTGCACGAAGAAAGCTGCAACTGATTCTGTTGGTCACATGTGGTGGGACATACTTCTCTACCTCCAAAGAATATATACCTAAATACGAGGCACTGACTTGGAGCTGTACTTTCTGCTTCAGACAAGAGAGTATAAGACAGGGGGCAGGGGTGGCGTTAGGCTTGACAACCCTAAGGAACACCACAAAACCAATTTGCCAAGACTCCCGAAACTCCAAACCCTAATGTTTTTAATTTCCTTACTTTGTCTGCTTTGCATTCTTCAACCCTAATGTGTGTATATTCATGTATTTTTTTCCCGTGAATATATATTGTACAGGCATGGTAGTGTATGTATATTGAGGTTGAGTAAGCACTTTAATGTTAAACACTGATTTGTGCACCTTAATAACTCTTTCTGCATTCAACTGATTTACTTGAAATTTGGAAGGCATCTAGTTGGTGCCAGGATGTCTGGATCCTGAAAATGGCATGGCAATTATTTTACCAGGGAAAAAGTTATAGAGGTACAAAAAAACTGTAAAAAATGCAATCGTTGTTTGCTCACCTATAACTAAAACTCTGCTGAGAGCCCATATGACTGCTAATGCATTAGCATGATAAAGGATGCAGTATAATGTGCAGCTTAGTTGTAATTTACTTGTATAATTGTGATGTAAAAATCCTATTTATTGTGTATGGATTGTGCTAACCTTTGGGAACTGCTTGAAGTGGTGGGGTTGGGGGTGAAGCAGCTAGTGTGCAATGGTATGTATTCTTACGCAATCTATCACACTGCATTACAGCTGTGTTGTGGTCCCATAGATTTGAAGACTTCCACAGAATTTTAGAGGATTTTGTAGGCTACAGTGGGTAAGACTACCTAGTTTGTGTGTGGGGGGGGGGGTATTGGCAGCCATGAACCCTGCAGCATCTAACTGGCAGTGCTGGTAATTACAAGTGGTGGGTGCTGCCAGTGGAAGTGCCACAAAGTGTTAAAAAGAATTAATGTTGTAATCTGTATACTGTAATATCCCCACTAGTCCAGTAAAATGTGTCAGACCACATGACAGCCTCTAAACCTTTTGAGAAAGGATCTTATATTAAAGGCTTCAACCCTACCAGAACAAGAAGCATTTCCCTTTGTGCAATCATAATAAACCAAAGTCTTTAAAACTTTTCCATAATTAAAAATATAATGTTGGGGATACTTACTCTCCTAGTACACATAGGGTGGGATATTCAGAAATGCACCAGAGGCAGGTGCAATAGTGGCGCAGTGCAAGTACACTGCACCATAACACAACCAGGGCTGCGCCAGGGAGCAAACCCACATGCACCATAGAGCAACCAGGGCTGTGCCAGAGAGCAAACCAACATGCGCCATAGTGCAACCAGGGCTGTGCAAGGGGCAGAGGCGCATGCACCAGGACACAGGACAACAGGCACAGCAAGGAGCATGCCACCAGGGTGGGATAGACCATCACCAGGGTGCAGAGGATGCCAGGAGGGAGGTATGGCAGGCACAGAGCAGCAGGCCCCAGACCATGTGTACCACACTGGTGCATGGAGGCAGGGTAGCTCCAATGTCCACTGGCAAACAGCCAACAGCAACTCCCACAGGAAGGCATGGGACACGCCACCTGGACCACAGCTGGCAACACACATGCCAACAGCACACAACACACATGCCACACAACACAAACAGAGAGCACACAACTGCCCCAGGGCACAGCCAACAACCACTGGGCAGAGACCACCAGGCACAATCCCCAGTCAACCCCAGATGTACCACTTGGCCACCATGCACACCACTGCAGCATGGCTCCACACACCAGCCACAAAGCAGACACAGACACAGATGGCAAACCACAGAAACGTGTATGAAAACCAGTCAGGAAACAACTATTTACAGTAAAACAAATAACAGGTACAGGGAGCAAGGAATGGGGAGTCCACAAACAAACCGGGAGGCCCTGGAAGGGAGGCAGGGGGACAGGGGATGTGGCTGAACAAGGGTACAAGGGATGTTAAGGTGGGGACAGGGAGGGGAAGCAGGTGCAGGCCAACAGGCCCTATGGGTGTCCATGCTCCACTGGTGCCTGACACCGATGTCTTCGCTGAGGCCTGCACAGGGTCCACTGTATCAGTCATGCCACCTGGAGAGTGGCAGTGGAGACTTGAAGGATCCCCCTCAGGAGTCTGGTGTGGACATCAGGGTGATGGACACCTAGGACAAAAGAGGGGTCATGGTATGAGTGCATGTTCATATGACTGTAGCCCTCCCACCTTGTGCAGCGGACAGCGGTGACATGTGCCCCTGAGATGGCACTCAGCCTCTCGCACTTTGTGCGCCCACACGAGCCGCCAACCCAACTATCCACAGCCATGCAGAGCACTGCACATCAACACCACCCATGTGCCGCACACCTCAACCATGGCAGCCAGGTGACAGGGTTAGGTGGCGGGATGGCAGTGGCACAGCTGGAATCTGGGTGCACCCACAGCCCACCTGCAGCAGCCACAAACATGTGTGATAGCCACGGCATGGTGCAATGGACACTGCTGGCGGTGCACAGCTGGGACGACCATGTGCACAGGGGACTGTGGCCCACCTCCACCCTGCATAACATCATACCTTGAAAGAGTGCCTACCTGCTTGCTGCGGTGCACCCTGCGCCTGTTCGGCAGCACCGCCCATGTGGCCTGCATCCTGTGCCCATGCCCCTGTGTTGGCCTGCCCTCACCCACCTGCAGCACCAGCTAGCCATGCACATCTTCTATCCTCAGGGCCTAGTAGGGAGACATTGAGAATGACACATCAGTACCTGGCAACACAACATGCCCCCCCACAGCAGAGCATGCCCCCTGGCCCCGCGCAGTGGCAGTGCAGTGGCGCGGCCACGGCCAACAGAACGCACAGCCACAGCCCCCCCACAGCATGGTGTGACACCCTGCTGGCCCCCACAGAACACTGGAATGGCATGGACATGGGCGTAGTGCACTTACCTGGACGTGGCACAGCACCTCTCCGGACGCGTGCCAGTAGTGCCCGTAGCCTCTCAGGGTTCCTTCTCCTCAGGTCCCCGTAGCAGTGGTGGCACTACTCACCACTGCGCTGCACCCCAGTGGCCTCCTCCAGCTCCTCAGCCACCTCCTGCCACACCTCCATTTGTGGCTGATCCAGGGGCACCTGGTCATACAGACTGCCTGCATGTGGCTCCACAAGGGCCACAAGATTCACACCAACTCCACCTGTGACCAATTGGGTGCCCTTGCAGTGCTGTGGCATGGTCATTCCTGCAGTTGCACAACTGAAATGGTGCCCAGTAGTGCACGATCCACACGTGCTGTGGGTGCGCGACCCACTTGGTGATGCACTGCCATCTCCAATCGCGCATCCACGGTGCTGCCCGATACAGCTTGTGCAGCATTGGCATGTGCCGCAGGGCACCCCAGTGGTCAAAGGGCACTTGTGGGGTCAAGGGTCAGCACGCACACTGTGTGCGACAGCATGATTGGCCACACCATGCATGGTACGCAATGGGGCATGTGGGACCCACGGTCCATGGGCCAATCGCACAGGGGCACCATAGGGCATATAGCACACGAGCGCCACATACCCAATAGTGGCAGAGCACTGTATCATGTATGGCGCAGTGTGCATAGGATGCACCACTGATGTATGCAATGGCACTGTGCGCATGCGCACTGCTGGGCCTACTGCGCACGTCATACTGTTGCACCATGGCTTGTGCATACACAACACCAATGCACCATGTGCAATTTCACGATATTCAGCTGGCATATGCAGATTAGTTAATCAGCATATTGGTGGTGCATCAGAGGCATTTGCATCTCATTTCAGTTGCGCATCCCCTCATTTGCATGTGATGCGCTATAAATGCGCCACAGGATTGCACAGGCACCAGACCGGTATTGCATCCTTCTGAGGTAAGCCACCAGGCCATGGGCCTGTCGGGACAGTGGAATGGGAGGGCGGTGTGGGTTGCAGCCATCACTGACCACATGTTCATACCCACAGGGCTAAGCATGATGGAACATGAGGAGGTTGAGGAGCGTGGGCCTGCATTTAAGCACAGGCCCAACTTCACGAGGGCAGAGAGCGATGCCCTATTTGATGCCTACCTGGACCAGGAGCCTCTTCTGAGTGGCTCAACAGGCACCCCACAGGCCCGGGGCGACAGCATGGGAGGGTGTGGCCAGGGCCGTGAACCAGCAGGGCAGCCATCAAAGGACAGCACAGGAGTGCAAGAAGAAAGTAGGCACTGACCGGAGGAGGATTAAGGAAAAGGTGGCCACCATCCGGGCTGCACATGCTGCCATGGGTGGTGGACAGCCTGACATGCCACAGCTGTCACTGCAGGAGGAGTTGGTGGCGGCGTCCATGTGGTGAAGTACCATCGAGGGGGTGCCCGGCGGAGTGTTCCAGATGGGGGGCAGCCCATCACTGCATGGTGAGTACGGCAGTGCCTGGGGACGTGGGGCAGGGGGCAGGGGTGTATGCCAGTGCCACTAATGCGACTGTTTTCCCTTTCAGCTCCGGAGCACCTGCATGCAGCAGGAGGGCTGGGGGTGTCCACCATGGGGAAGTTCTGGACCCGGAGGACCATCCGTCCGCCTCCACCAGTGTCTGGGGTCCGGACCGCAGGCAGCCCAACCTCACTGTCCATCTGGATGCCTGTGGTGTGATCCCGGATGAGGCCCTGGCTGCGTTTCCGCAGGACACCAGCCATGGCATCCAGTATGCTGAAACACAGATCGGGGAGGGGTCCGGGACTGATGACGATGACAATGTGGCCAGTATCCTGGATAGTGATGCTGTCATTCAAGGGAGGCACCCATAGAACACAACTGCCACTGCAGCGCAGACGGTGGCCTGGTGGTGGTTGTCCACCCACCGGCCACCACACCCAGCGATGCTGTGGGCGCCATTGCTGCGGCACAGTCTGAAGTGGGTGGTGGTGGTGGTGCAGCTGCATTGGCACTGATCCACGCACAGTGGCCGGAGGGGCAGCAGCGGCAGCAGGATGAGGTCGATGGGGGGCAGGGTGCAGTGGCCGCCGACATTGCACAACAGACTAATCAGCCCCGAGGGGGCCCCGCTGTGCAGCCTCCACCAGCGTGGGAGACTGTGCTGCGGGGTCATGCACCACCCATGGGTTGGTGCAATGCCCATGCCCCCCAGGGTGCTGACCCCTTGACTGAGCACACCCGTCTGCTACGGGCCTCCGTGGAGCAACAGGTGCTGATCGTGACAGGGGTGCGTGCACTCCGCACGGAGCTGTGCCAGTTCGCAGGGAGGCATGACAGAGACTTTGAGCAGCTCCTGGCTGAGACCACACATATGCAGGAGGACATGACCACAGCCCTGGATCGGCTTACTGCTGCGGTCACGGCTGGCCTAGCACCACTGGCCACCCTGGTGCATGGCCATCTGTCGCAGACCTCGCGGACTGCCTTCTCCACCACTCGGTCATGGCATCATGCGACCCCCTCAGTGTCGATGCCAGGATCTACTGTGGGCATTCCGGGCATGCCTGGAGTGGGCATGTTCGGGAGCCTGCAGACCCTTGCAAGGGACTGTGGTCGTGTTCCTGCAGTGACACACCTGGGGGACTGTCAGAGACACCCCCTGTGGCCGTCGCACAGCCTGCATCTGTTGGGCAGTCTTGGTGGGGCCGTCCACGTGTCTGTGGTGGCCATGCGACCGCACGGCGGTCCTGAGCTGCCATCCTCCCTGTCCACTGTCTGCTGCTGCCCTGTGTGCACATTGGTGTGGCATGTGCATGTGCATTCCAGGGACATGTCATCCATGGTCGATGCTGCACACAGGCCTTGTGCACACCCACCTGGCCACTGTGGCATGCGCATGATGATGCCAACACAACACCGGCTGCTACTAAAACCGGTGTTCAGCGTCTGACACATGCCCGTAGGCGGCCTCTGGGCGTGCGCATGTGGGTGCCCATGTGCATGTGGATGTGTGTGCGTGTGTGTGTGGGGGTGTGTGTGTGGGGTTTACAGTGCTGTACAGGGTGCTTCCATGGGGTGCAGTCCCATGCCCGTCCACACTACCCACCCACCGTTTCTGTCATGGGGCCCAGCCTTGCATGCCTGACTACTGTGCCATGGTCCCTGGGACATGCATGTGGTCATGTTCACCTACCTGCATGCACCGTAGTGCTCCTCTGCAATTGTGTCCCGGTGCTGCAGGGCCATTCTGTTCAGCCGGGGTTCCCTTCCCCCAGGGTGGTTGCCCACCACCACCTGGCCCAGTGGCCATGTCGTCCCCACTGCTGTTCCCCTCTTCAACCTCGACAGCTATCCCACGGTCGGTGGCCATGTTGTGTAGCATACAGCAGGCCAGGAATAGGCTGCATGCCTTTGAGGGGCTGTACTGAAGGGCACCGCCAGACCTGTCCAGGCAATGGAAATGGGCCTTCAGCAGCCCGAACACATGCTCGATGATGTTCCGTGTGCTGGCGTGTGCCTCATTGTATTGCTCCTGCACTGGGGTCGATGAGCGCTGGTATGGGGTGATCAGCCAGGGCCGGAGTGGGTATCCGCTGTCACCTGTGTGTTGACATGTGTGGTTGATATGGTGGTCTGTGTAGCTGCACCCCCCTGCCTTCCCGGCCACACCCTCTGATGCCCCTGGCCTAGTATCCCCCACACCCTACCCTGTTGTGCCAGGCTGCCCATTCCAACTGCATACTCACCTACTAGGTGGCCAGTGGAGATGTCCCCACTCTCGAACTTATGGCACAGTGCTGACTGGTGCCAGATAAAGGCATCGTGTGCTCCACCAGGGTGTGTGGCACAGACATTGATTATGTGCTCCCTGGCATCGCACACCACCTGGCAGTTGACACTGGGGTAGCCCTTCCTGTTGCTGTAGGCAACCCCCTCCTGCCCAGGTGATGTGCAGATGCCTACATGAGTGCTCTGTCTTGTGGGTGCCTGCATCTCATCACTGCACAGCTCACAGAGCTGCCTCAGGATTGCCTGGTTCAGGTGGTACCGGCCCACAATCTCTGTGTCACTGTACTGTTCAAAGGTGGTGCGGGCACGGTACCACCTGTTCCGGGCATATTGCCAATGGGCCCTTCCATGGCCGTGCCACTCTGCCTCCTTACACCCCTCATTACTGCCTCCATCTTGAAGATGGCACTGGCCATGGCCTGGGCTGTCCTGCCCCTTCCCCAGGCGGCTGTCTCCCCAGGCACCCCCGGCTGTGTGCTGCTGTGTGTGCCCCTGCGCTGGGTGCACACCTGTGTGCGGGGTTCCCAGCTGGCGGCCTGTTGGCTGTGGCCTCTGCCTCTCACCTGTCAGGGCACTTTCGCTGCCACTCCTCTGCCTGGTGTCACAGACTCACGGTGCTGTAGTTGCCTCCATACCTGTCTCACACACACACACACACACACACGCTCACACATGCAGGCTCATTCATTGTCACGCGCCCAGTCCCACACTATGTTGCACTTCCCGCCTGCCTCTGTCTCTGTCTTGCACCCCTCCTGCTGTCCTGCCTGCCACTTGCAGCATGTACTGTATGCTGTCATTCACAACTTTGTGAATGACAAAGTTGTGAATCACAGCATACAGTGCACGCTGCAAGTGCATTGATTGACAAGGTATACCAATGCGCTACCAGTCACACAGTACGCTGTCATTCACGGACAGCACAGTCAGTGGGCAGTCGTGGCAGTGTGCTGCCTGCCGGCCTTCTACCCATGCTGGGATGGGGAAGCGGGCTGGGGTGGGGGTGCCTGAGTGGGTGGGGTGGGGGACACTGGACCACCAGGGTTTTCAAACATCATGTTTTGCAATGCGGTCAGGGTAGAGATGGGAGGGGGTATCACTATTCTATCAGGGAACATACCGGTGGTTATTTTCATGGGATTGGTGCTACGGGAGGGGGCCACTATACCACCATGGAACATACCGGTGGTTATTTTTACGGGCTCGGTGATGCCGGCGGGGGGGGCTGGACTGCCAGGGTGGGCAGGCTGCCGTGCTGCTGTCTGCAGTATGGCAGCCTGTCTGTGGGTGGCCACTCACTTAAGTCTACTTGAAGTAGACTTATCTTAGGGAGGCACATCTCCAGACTTGCCCCAGGGATGCATCTCCAGGTTGGGCTGTGAATGGGGCTGTGCTCCATATACATGGGCACGCCCCCTTCACAGCCCCTCCAGATGCTATGCATATCATTGTATGCGGCGCATCTGTGATGTGTTGATGCATTGGCCCCCCTTCCAGAATCATGCTACAGTGCAAGTCGGGGATGCACCAGCTCATCTCAGATGTGCTGGGCGCATCCCTTTTGAGAATCCTGCTCTATACATTTTTATGTATTGCATACATAGTGGTGCATGACAGAAACAGACCCAAAGTAAGTGATTTTCTTGTTAATCTCTCTCCTGTTGTTTTATTTCCTACCACTCTCCCAGCACACAGAAGGTTGTCCCTGAAGTCATAAAAATCAGACCTCTTTTTATGTTTGCTTGCGCATGCAACACACAAGAAACATATTGAGATAGTAGAGCATTGCAGAGGTGTGGCAGTGTTAAGGCCAATGCAGCAAATGCTTTAATGGTCATGTCCCTCGGCCACCAATTAATGATGAAGCCGTCAATGACTGCAGTTTCAGAGCAAGCACCGCACTTGAAAGAAATCTGTCACTACAATCAGGGGCAGTTTTATCATTACAGCGGCAGTCCCCCCTCCCTCCCAACCAGTCACACAGCAGGACAACAAATTTAAATGTTAGCTCTCTCCCACTGCTGCTGCCTGCCCTGCACCCTCCATTCTCCATCCCCTGCTGACATTGGGGTGCTCAATTCCTGTGTCAGCAGGTATCCCACCTCCCCCCATTAATGTGGCACACTGAGAGCCCACCCCAGTGTGCCAAAAATACTTCTTTGATGTTTCTGATACCAGGATGCCTACTCCCGGTGTTGGATGTGCCACTCCCCCCCCCCACGCTCATATGTTCTCAGCTGACCTCGGGGTACCGAATCCCTGGGTCAGCATTGATTTCCCCCTCCAGTACTCTGGCCAGGGCCAGATCAAGCCTTCGAGGGGCCTGGGGCACTCAGACTCTGTGGGGTCCCAAGTAAGTCAGCGTCATCTGGGGAAGTAGGACTTGGCAATGGAAGGGATAAGGCTGTCAAGGTAAGAGTGGGGTGCAACATTAGACAAAAAACATACAGTATTTCAATAGGGGTGGTGAGGCAGGGAACACAAGACAGCCGGGAATAAGTTCACTACATTTTTATCAGTAGAAGCAAAGAGAGGTAGGTAGTAAGGAGAAGCCCCTACAACAAAGTGCTGTCTGTGTTGTGTCTTCTTTGTCCGGCAGTCCAGTAAAACTGCATAGGCCACTGGCATTCAGGTGTCTGTTATTCTAGCTGAGGGTGTCTTAATCACTGCAGACACACTGGAGAAAGCTAGCTGCTGCATGGTAAAAACAGCTGCCAATACCTGAAAAGTCAAACAAGGATTTTCTATTATTTGCGCAGCTTTGATTGACTCATCTTTTTCTCCTGTCCTGTCCTCAGCTCAGACTACCAAGCTTTACTCAACTCTAACTGCACACCAGACAGACAATTTTTTTATTCAACCTTGGATGGACCAATCGTCGGCTGTTTAAGTAGCTAGCCCGTCCATCCATGTAATTCAAAATAAATAAATCAAAAATGTTGCCGGCCAACAGGGAGAGATGGACTGGACAGAGGCTGGAGTGACTCCGAGCAGGACTCAGGAGTGAGCAGACTGTGATGCATGAGTGGTCACACAGTCAATCAGAAGCCCAGCCTTGCAGCCAGGCCTTCCCCCAACAACCACGACATCAGTGCTCATCAGTATTACATTTATAGGCAGGCTGCCTCGCTCACAGCAAAACAAAATAGTTTAATTTCACAAATTACTTTGTGTGTGTGACGAGGCAGTCAGAGAGGAGGGCCAGAGGAGAGACAGAGACTCATCGTCACATCACTCAGAAGCCAGTCTGGCCCCAGCCGTGCACCCACACTGCGGCCTGCCCAACATCTGCTGACCACCACCTGCTGTCCACAGGGCCCGACATGGCTGGTGGCCGCATTACTCACAGGCGGCTGCTACCTTGGTCCTCACAGTAAAAGAAAATATTTTAAACAAAAGAAATTACTCTGTGAGTGCGAGACAGCTGGAGGAGTGGAGGCTGGGAAGAGGCAAAGTCACTCAGTCAAAAGAAGCCCGGCTGCACCACCCACTGCACCTGTGTGCCATTTCCTAATTCCTGACCTTTAGCTCATCATTCATCACCACAGGGCCAGGCGGCTTTTGAATCATTCTGCAGGTAACTAAGTTTGTTCTTTCTTGTACCCCTAGCCTGGTTCTAGGATCCCTATTCCCCCTGCCTTTTTTTTCCTTCCTAACCTGGCAGCAGTGACACTGTGTGGAGGATGTGGGTAGAAAAAGACAAGTGATGACTCTGAGCGAGCAGTGGCTTTCCAAATGATCTCTCCACACTAACAGTCTTGGAACATCTGAGACGGCGTCGGGGCTCACATAGACATGCGCATTCGGCGTGGTGCAATGTCACCTGACTCCCCTATGGGCAGACTGAGTGACCATGTGACCCCCCCCCGAGAGACTAGCTGACTAAGGGGTGTGCCCACTGCTGGTAAGATTTTTTTTCTTACTTTTTTTCATTCAGTTTTGCAGTCAGGAGTTGCGACTCAGAGTTACAGAGCGAGCAGAGCAGAGTAGTTCATGGGGGGCCCCTTTTGGTGGGGAGCCCAGGGCATTTGCCCCATTCACCTCCCTATTAATCTGGGCCTGACTCTGGCACACTGGGAGCCCGCCAGTGTTGGGTAAGTTACTTTTCCTATTACTTTCCATTACATTTGGAAACTTGTTCCAGAAAGCTCTGTGAAGTCACTAGCAAGGATGGAGAAGTACTGGAATAAGTAATACACCTTACAGTTACAATTATTTATGTCTTTTTATACAAAAGTAATACGTAACTGTAACTGATTACATTTATTTGAAAGTAACTAGTAACTAACCTATTACTTTCAAATAAATGTCATCTGTTATAGTTTGTTTTATTATTTTTGTATTGTCTTTGTATAAAAAGAAATAAGTAACTGTAACTGTCATGTGTATTACTTTTTCTAGTACTTCTCAATCCTTGCTAGTGACTGTACATAGCTTCCTGGATCAAGTTTCTAAAAGAAATAGAAAGTAATAGAAAAAGTAACTTACCCAACACTGGAGCCCACCCCAGTGTGCCGAAATCCATTTGTTAATATTTCACCTGTAAAAAAAAAACATGATGTCTTTTTTTTAAACCTGAAAAAAAAAAAAAGAAAATAGTCCCTTGTCATTTACCGCCCCTCCCCAACCTGCACCCTCCCTCTGTGCACCCTACCTCCCCGCACGCCACCCTCACCCATACTTACCTCCAGAGGTTGGGCGCAGTGATCTTCTGTGAACCAGGAACATGTCTGCACTCTTCGAATACCAACTGAGAACTGAGGAAATGACGGTAAGCCCAATAATGGCAGTTAATGCGGGTTTTCAACTTAGGTCGATATCTCAGACAATTTTTGGAGTTATGGTGCCAAATTTTCAACATGGGGTTCTTGGGACCCCACCTCATGAACACTGGCATTGTCATTTTGTTTCTTGGTCCCGAAAGGTGATTTTAGATCGCTGCATGGAATCACCTTCGGGATAGTTAATAAATGATAATGTCATACATGAATGTGGTCCCAAAGCCTTGCCAAAATGGTGGTGAAAAACAAAATAATGAGCTGCGTTACGGCGCCTGTTGCGCAGTTTCTACACACGCTCATACCTTCATCAGTTTTTAATATTTTCACTCTAAATTTCCAACATTGCCATTTTGTCACACCCCCTTATGAAAAGTACAGCAGTCATTTTTTGTATCCTTCCTGAAATGTGTTTTTGCGCCTGTGGCGTAAAATGGTGCGGTCACTGTGCGAAATCAACTTTTGGGACAGATTAACAAAATCACAGTGCTACTGTTCACGTGGGAGGTCCCAAAAAGGTCATGTTGAAAATTTGGTGAAAACATTCCAAAAAATGACTGTGTTGAGCGTGCATTGCACAGTTTCTACATACACTCATAATTTTGCCACTTTTGTATATTTTCACTTCAGATTTTCAACATTGCCATTTCTTCACATCTCCTTATGAATAGTACAGCTGTCATTTTTCACATCCTGCCTGAAATGTGTTTTCTCACCTGTGGCACCGAATGGCACACTCGCTGTGCGAAATCACCTTTTGGGATTGAGTAATAGAAACATAGAAGTTGATGGCAGATAAGGACCGCAAGGCCCATCCAGTCTGCCCATTTCTTTTTCTACCTTATAAATGTGCCATCGACCTTTGCTCTGTCAGTGGCCTATCTATTCATACTCATTTGTATTGCTCCCTTATGCCTATCCCATGCCTGTTTGAAGCCCTGCACTGTATTCATAACCACCACTTCTTGAGGTAGGCCATTCCATGCATCCACCACCCTTTCTGTGAAAAATAATTTCCTCACATTCCCCCTTAATCAGCCCCCCTCTAATCTCATGCTGTGTCCTCTTGTCTTGCTATTTTTCTTATATTTAAATATTTTTAAAAATAATTAAATATTTTAATGAAATGACACTGCCACTATTCATGAGGTGGGGTCCCAAAAAGCCCATTTTGGAAATCTGGAACAAAAATACCAACAAACGCCTGGGGTGTTAGGGTTTCCAACTGTATCGCCCACCCTGTACAGACTGACAGGCGTTGGGAGTGTGACTTGGGTCATTGGCTGTAATGCTCATGCAATTCCAGCCCCACCCACACCCTGCAGCCACTGACAGACATCAAGGTGTGCCTTGGGCTCTTTGGCCCATAACGTTCACCCCATTCCCCTATACTGCACCCATCTCAGCTTATTTCTTTATGGAATGAGGTGAACATAAGGGCTGAAGACCTCAAGGCACACTGCAACACCTGTAGGGTCTGGTGAGGTGGAATGGCATGAGTGTTATGGCCGACGACCCAAAGGCACACCCCCAATGCCTGTCAGTCTCAGCAGGGTGGGGGCTGGAGTTACTTCCATACTTCATTGCCATTCCTATTATGCATCTCTCTAACTCCTGCACTACCAATGCCAATACCAGCAAGCAAACATCAGGCATTGACAAATGCTTGTTTTTTTTTTTACTTATACTCCCACTCAACCCACTCTCAGCAAAGACTACCTCTTTTTTTCTACTTTTACTCCCACTTGTCTACACTTTCAATAACGATCATCTCTCTCCTATTTTTTTCCGCTGACTCAGCACATGCATGCTTGTTCCTCTAAAAAACAAGCATTTGTCAACGTCAAAATCGCTGTTGGTATTGGTATTGTACATGCTTCCTGTAGTACTACCCCTCCACAAAAACAGTATGTTATTAACAGCTTTTAGGTATGCATCTCCGACATCTACCCATTATAGTTTGATGTGAGAACCTGAGTGCTTAGTGTTACAGGTGACAACACTGCTGCTCTGTTGATAGGCTGGCCACATTAATATTTTTTACCATATCACCCTTTTACACAGTGTATTTACAGACATGGGCCCAGATATGCAAAGCTTTGTGTAGTGCACAAACTGTTTGTGCGGGTTTAGCGCGGGAGTAGCATGGGTCTGCTATATTCAAAAGGCCAAATAGTGTGCTCAAATCGCATTAGCGCTGGGCAAACCATAATTATATGCAAGGGGCACACTGAACATGAATACAGGTGCTATGGGATATTCATCGGCTAGCGCCATGCTATTAGTGCGACTTAGTGCAACCCTTAGCGCAGTACAAATTACTGCTCAGGAAAAGCTGGTCTTAACCCTGGGCAAATAGCTTTGCACAACATGGTGCTTTGCGCAGTGTTTGCGTAGGATTTGCGCGGCTTGCGTGACCCTAACAGATAAGTATGACACTTAGAAAATGCCAGACATGGAGGACACATGCTGCTCACTGATGGCACCACCATGATGCCAACAGCTGCCACCAGTCCAGCCATGCCAGGCAGTAAGGGGGTGATCTGGCCCACAGGGAACATCATGGTGGTGTGGCCATACAGCACACACCTGCAGCACTGTGGGCATGGTGGCCATTGAGGGGAGGGTGTATGGGTGGCCAGACCTCACCACATTCCAAGTGTGGCCACAAGGCTGGGACACATCATGCAATGCACAAGGGCCAGTAGTGGGAATGCCCCACCACCTGTGTGCCTGTTGGATCTCACATGCCCCCCCCAGCCACATACCACACAACTGTACAGATGCCACAGCACACACAGCCAGACATGTATATGTCACTGTGAGCATCCCATGCCACAGGTGCAGCATCTGTGGATCACACAACAGCATAACAGTACTGTCCACTGTCAGTAACCACCTGCAAGCTGGGCCTGTCACTGTGTACAGTGCAGTGGTCATCACTGTCCTACATACCATAGGCATTGCCATGTCCCTCACACTACTGGCCCCCTTGCTACTGTAGAGTCTGCTGTGCACTGTAGCATGACCTACTGTATGACAGTTGCATGCAGCACTACCACCACCACCTGTGCCTATGCTGTGTTGTCCCCTGGGGTATGATATGCTATGCTATGCTGTACTGTTTACATGTAGCCTGCAGCTATCATTATGCACTGCCTGACTGACCTACAGGTGGAGCTGCAGTCGGACCTGGCCAGCCCCCTGTACTTCCAGACTGACCTACAAGTGGAGCTGTGGGACCCTGCAGTAATGCTGGGCAAACTCTCATGCAAATCAGGGCATAATGAGATGCTAATGTGGCTGTTTGCCCAGAGACTACCTAAGTAGGCTCATTTGCATGTCACTTTTGAATATGGCAAAGTTTAGTGCCGGGCAAACAGCTTAGCTCTGCGCTAATCCCGCACAAACGCGTTAGCTCCGCGCAAATGGTTTGGGGAATATTATACTGTTTTACACACTGTACTGTCCCATAGGCTGCTTCCCGCAGCTGTACTGGGTCCACGCATTTGCTGGAAAACACATTAGCCACATAGGTCGCCTCTACCTACCTTCACATCGCTGTGCACTGTGTTGCTGTTGTGGTCTGCACTTCCTGGTTGCTATATTCAGAGCTGTCATATTACAGGGCTATGTTTGCCCTGCACTCCCAGCCCAGTTTGCCCGGCCTCATTCCCATGCTATATTCAAAGGCTGTTTGCCCTGGGCTATTCCTTTTGAGTGTAACCCCCCTGCAAATGGGGGTTCCCAAAAGACTTCCAGGAGCTTGCTTGAATGCTCCAAGCCTGAATGGTGTTTGGCATTTAAGCCATTTATCAGTGAGTGTTTTTAGAGCCTCTGGTACTGTCTCTTTAAGAGCTGTCTGCTTGCAGACATAATTAGTTTGTATGGGGGGACTGTGTGCTTCTCTGAGTACCACTCGAGCTGCTGCCAATTCACTTCATTTTGCAGTCACTAGGGTGCAAAGGAACCTATCTGAAAGATGTAACTGTTTGCCAGAAATTATTTAGGTAATAATGAAATTACAGTTTGTCTAACCTGCTTTCTTTGCAGTCAGAACTGTGTCTGCTAGTTCCCCATTCTAGTTTTGAACTGCTGAACTGGACCAATCAGTGTGGGGTAAGCTAGCTCTAAAATGATGCCTTGGACGAATCAGAACTTGGACTCATAATCTGAGCCAGCCACAAGAGGATTGTATGGGCAGTGACTCTGGGAGATGTAGTTTAGACTTCAGTGCCTTTTGGACCAACAGCAGCAGTCTATTGTGGTGACAGCCAATCCAGTCAAGAACTGGGAGGAACTCAAAGGAAGTGCCGGTTTCGTCAGTTGGAGTTCAGTTGAGCTTTGGCAGTGAAGAAGGAAGAGCCCTGTGCTTTTCCAGTGTGCAGTTTTAGTCAAAAACGTGTGTAAGGCCCAGAGTTCGGTCTGCAGCTTGTGTAACAGCTTGTTAGGACTGAATCCGTCCTGTGAAAGAATCAAAGGATCTCTGAAGAGTAGAAACCAGGCTCACCCTGTAGAAGACTGGAAGAATTGCTGAAAATTGCACTCGGTCTGTCAGGAACTGAATCTGCTGTGTGTTCTCCCAGGTATTGTGCAGTAATTGCGATCGGGATACAGATGCAGCCTGCCTGGTATAGTACTTTCTTTTATATGGATGTGTGAAGAGGTTTGTGTACCTCAAGTGAGCCCTGCTGACATTGAAGGACCCTATCTTATTTGGAGGTCGTGAGTACTAATTCAGGGTTGCTCCCTGTTGAATTGCCACATTAAATCCAAATGGAATTACTGTACTGCTGACTGTTTAATTCTCCTTTTCTCTGTGTGAAAGGCCCTACCAGCTGCCACGGTTTGGACTAGCCACTAGGGCTTGGGTACCCAGGGACAGTAACTGATAGGGATAGGCCTGTGCACAGAGCCATAAAGTAGATTATTAGGTGATAAGCTAATTAACCTGATTTCCCCTGTCCTTGTTATATCCCCTAAATAAATCAGAGCTGCTTGTTTCAGCAAGTTATACTGCCTGAGGTATTTGTCTATGTTAAAGTACTGTACTGTGATTGTTGCACTGTATCTCATTTCACAGGAGGGTCCCAGTGCGGGAACCAGACCTGGGGTAAGTGTATACTGTGAAGGTAATTCTGATATATTGTGTGGGCCACTAGTGGGAAGAAAGGGGGGTTGCAGTGTCCCAGAGGGCTGTGACCAAGTTAGTTTAACTATTGCAAACCCTGACCTCTGGGTGGAGGCACCCGCCATTGGATCCAGGCCCCTCAACCTGTTAGTGGCAAATCAGGCAGGGGTAGTAGCCCCTGGGATAGCGCCATCTAGGGGTTACATGAATATAGCTTGCTTTGTGCTCTGGGCTAGCTTTGCCCACCAGGCAGTGCTAATTTAGCCCCGGAGCAAGGTTTTGAATATCTGGCCCATGGAATGAAACATGTTTGTGTTTCTTCTGTTTGTATAGGTTTATCTGAACTCCATGAAAGTATGATAAAAAATTAAAGTATGGAGACATGGACATTTCTAAGTTTATTCCACTTCAGTTAAAAGCAGTTAAATGGTACCTAGTTCTCTTGTTTTAAAGGGGAATAGTCAGCACTAACAGCTCCATTTCCAAGTGTGGGGCTGGTCCCAATGTACACTTGGGGCTGGGATATTCAAAGGGGTTGCGCATGGTGCAACAGTGTTGCACCATGCAAAACCCACTGATGTGCCCTGGCGCGATATTCAACAGTGTAAGTTGTGCTACGCAAATCCCAATGTGCCGGGGTGCACCAGTAATGTATGCGGTGCAAGTGCGGGGGGCGTGCCCATGCATATTTGGCACATCCCGATATTCAGCCCAGGATGTGTGGCACATATGCAGGCACATACCTGCATTGCGCCGCACAGGGGAGCGCAAAGATCCACCCGTGAAAAGTAGGAGCAAGGCCTGGCCACCCACAGGTGAGCCACCATATTGCAGTGCACAACATGGCAGCTGCCAGCTGTGGGTGGCCACCCGAC
This sequence comes from Neoceratodus forsteri, assembly GCA_016271365.2. Classification (NCBI taxonomy): domain Eukaryota; kingdom Metazoa; phylum Chordata; order Ceratodontiformes; family Ceratodontidae; genus Neoceratodus; species Neoceratodus forsteri. Next base: position 277,490,191 of record CM057455.1, on the reverse strand, counting down.
CTCCAGAGACAAGGTCCGGGCATCATTGTCCCCCCTCACCCAATCGCAGGCATTATGAAACCATACATTCCCTGGTGGTCCAGTGGACCTGTTCCCCTGCCCGATCACGGGCTTACGTATAGTATAATATTCCCTGGTGGTCCAGTGGACCCGCTCCCATGCCCGATCGCGGGCTTATAATAGATAAATGTATCCCTGGTGGTCCAGTGGACTGAATCCTGCCCAGTCACGGGCTTCAGAAGACGTATCTTCCCTGGTGGTCCAGCGGTATCCCCCTCCCCACCCGCCTGCTCAGACCCTCCACCCTGCTCCTTCCCCGGTCAGCGGTGGGCGGTAGCTCCCTTCCAGCCGGCAGCGCCCGGCTGACTGACAGCGTACAGTGCGGCTGTTGCCTGTTGGTCCCACTCGTGGGCCCAATGAGCATGCAGATCTACTGTACTACACAGTCCCAGACTGTGAATGACCATTCACAGTTAGGGACTAGTCATCTCTGATCTGATCTGCATGCCCATTAACCCATGCAGTGGACCCAATCAGCGCTCTACACATACTACTCTTTGTCAGTCGATGAACAGCGAGTGACTTGTGGGTGGAGCTGCTGCCACCTCTGACCTGGGGGAGCAGGGTGGAGGGTCTGGTGGGCGGGCGGGGAGGGGGGTACCGCTGGACCACCAGGGAAGGTATCGTCTTATGAAGCCCGCAACTGGCAGGATTCGGTCCACTGGACCACCAGGGATACATTTATCTATTTTAAGCCCGCGATCAGCATGGGAGCGGGTCCACTGGACCACCAGGGATTATTTATTTGTATTTAAGCCCCCGATCGGGCTGGGGAGCAGGTCCACTGGACCACCAGGGATTCTATATATTTACAGAGCCTGTGATCGGGCGTTGGGGCGCATAGCCTGCCGAGGGGTAGGGGGTGTCGGTGCCCAATGGCTGCAGCCTGGCAGGGCGCCAGGAGCAAGTCGCCAAGGTTAAGCACACCTGCATGTAAATGGGGCCATAATGACATGCAAATGGCCCCATTTGCACCTTGCATTCATAATGGCCTCATTTACATGTTCACCTATGAATATCGCTTGTGCTGCACCTAGCGTAGCTGCACTTGCACTGGCGCAGCCCTCTGCTCTTCAACCGCCACTTGTGCTGGTTCAGTGCCACTGCGCCTGGCACAGTGCCACTGTGCCTTGCGCAATGTGGGTGGCCATGCTGCCATATTCAATGGTGCTGAGCCATGGCGCAGCGCTGTTGAATATTGCCCAGTCCACGCCTGGCACATCCCAGTTGCGCTGCACCCAGGCTTGCGCCCCTGTCTGGCGCATTCTGAATATCCCACCCTAGGTGTACAAAAACATTTTTTACTTACTGTTTACTAGCTTGACATCAACTAGAGAAAAAAAGTGCACAGTTAGATGCTGGTGCTATAGCCCGAATAAATGAAAAGAGTCGGGAGGCAGATGCAAGATTATTAGCAATTGCCATTATATGACCCATGTCAGAAGTGACACAATTTTGGGGGTGCTAAATATATTGTAGTAACTACAAAGTCTTGCCCGAGTGAACCATTTATGATTCTGTAGAACTAATCAGTTTTGGCGCTCTCGGCATCGTCATAGATTGGTGATCACTAATAATGACTGCTGGCAAGATACATAAACAGTCTGAGCTCACTGGTGCTGCAGGCACAGGAGACAACTTTAATTTTTTCTGGGGATGGCTCAAGAAATGGCCAGTGGTCTGGGGGCAGCCAAGATCCCCAGAAGCTCTGGGTTACTGGTGCTCTCTGGTGCATTTTTTAGGGTTTTCTGAAGAGATAGCACAGCATAACAAACACCATTTCAGTGCTAGCATGTTAGCCAAATTTGCCTGCACGTTGTTGTCACTCACCACCTTGACCTACTGCCCAGCAAGTAGTGGTGTCACTCACCCCCTCTGCAGCTACTGGCATTGTCTCTGATAGTGTCATTCACCCACCTTGACCCACTCCCCAACAAGTGTTGCAGACACTTGCGTTGTCACTCACCCACCCTGACCCCTTCCCCAGCTATTGGCATTTCCTGCTGTCACTACCCCTCTCCCTTTAGATCCTGGAAAATAATAGGAACAGATTTACTAGTCTGCAGTTAAAATGTACCTCCTCTGATTTAATCCATAAATGACATTTGAAGCAGCCAGTGAATTATAATTTACTCTCCCTTCTTTACCGATGGGCACCTCCAATTAAAAGAACTAACTGATCTTGTTGCCAGCTGATAAGGTTGCAGAAGCTTAATAAGACTAATCCTCATTGACTTCACAGCAGATCCTGAGCGTGTTACCATGACAAAGTACAGATATGTAAGAACTTACCGTAACAGTAGATCTTCAAGAGAGGCTCTTGCAGTAGGTACTAACCGATAGGACTAAGCCGCCAGGCACTAGGACCACATGGAAAACTTTAGCTAGCAGTGTCTGGTGGTTGACCACCCACCTGATGTTATGTGACTGATGTCAGCATGGCTCTATATAGTGAGTGGTCCCCACATCCACCCTCCAGTTCTCCCACCAGAGACCTAGAAAGGTGTGACAGGAGACAGGAGTGGGCTCCTGGGCCTATAAAGCTATGAAAGAAGTAGTAGAAGAAACCCAGGGGGAAGGTGAGAGGGAAAGCAGTACCTACTGGAAGAGCCTTTCTTGAAGATCTGTTGTTATGGTAAGTTGTTACGTAACTGTACTCTCTTACTTTGAGAGGGCTCTTGCACTAGGTACTAACCGATAGGACTGAATCCCAAGTAGTCACAATTAGACAAGTCTGAGACATGGGAGGCAGGAACTAGTCTGCAGTTCTGCAGGAAACAGGGATCTTAAGACGAGAGTCCTGGAAGAACAGCTAGGCCAAAGCCTGCTCTGCACCTAGAAGCAATGTCCAAACTGTAATGTTTAGTGACGGTATGGACAGAACTCCAAGTGGCAGTCACACAGATATCTGTGGCAGAGACATTCCTGAAAAAAGCAGTAGAGGCAGCCATGCCCCTGGTTGAGTGCCATTCAACTTTTACTGGAAGTGACTTGTAACACTTCTGATAACAAATGGTACTGCAGTTTGCCAACCATTTTGACAAACACTGTTTTGAAACCACAGCGTCCTCTCTTTTGAGCGCAAAGGAAACAAATAACTAAACAGTCTTATGGACTGACTTCATCCTGTTAGTGTAGTAATGAAGAATTCTATGTACATCAAGAGTATGTAGAATTGCTTCCCGCCAATTGGAATGCTCAGGGTAGTACAGTGGCAACTGAATGGTCTGATTTAAGGTGGACTCGGAGACCACCTTAGGTAAGAACTTAGGATTAGTATGCAGAGCCACTGTGAAAAATCAAATAAGGCTTCTTACACATCAGGGCCTGGAGCTCGGAAATCCTCTGAGCTGAAGTAATGGCAACTAAAAAGAATGCCTTCCATGACAGATAATACATATCACAACTCAACACTGGTTAAAATGGTGACAGCGTGAGATTTTCCAAAATAAAGTTCAGGTCCCAGGGAGGAGCAGGGCTCCTGACTAGGGGTTTCAAATGAAGAATCTCTTTTAAGAATGTCTTGGAAAATTCCAACTGAGCCAGGGTTTTCCATTTGCAGGAATGTGGTAGGCAGAAATGGCAGATAAGTGGACCTTCAGGGTCGAGTAGCTGAGTCCGAGGTTGGAGAGGTGCAGCAGATACTCTAACACCTGCAGAATGGGGCAGGAAAAGGGGTCCTACTCCTTAGATATGGCCCATGTGGAAAACCTCTTCGACTTCATTGCATAAGTGGATCTAGTGGATGGCTTTCTTGCCTCCACTAGTACCTGTGTCACTCTAGAGGATACTCAGAAGCGAGCGGTGGCTATGTCAGTAGGTGCCTCGTGTGCAAGTGAAGGGACTGAAGGCCTGCATGGACTAGGGTGCTCTGTCCCTGAGTCAGAAGGTCTTGACAGACAGGCAGGGGAACTGGGGGTTCCACTGTCAGTTGTTGAAGTAGAGAGAACCAAATCTGACGTGGCCAGTAGGGAGCAATCATGATAATATGTGCTCCTTCTGCCTGTAGTTTCAGTAATACCCTCTGTAGTAATGGAAAGGGAGGGAAGGCATACATGAACCTCCCTGTCCAGCATAGACACAGCACATCTTGCCAGAAAACACCACACCCTGGAGCGAGTGACCAGAAAGTTGGTAGTTTTGTGTTGAATGGGGATGCGAACAGATCGAGATCTGGTCGACAACAACGGGCAAATCATTCATCTACCACAGACTGTCTCAGCTCCCACACATGGGCTCTGACTTGAGTGTGATGGAGTGTGTTTGCCAGGACATTTTGAACTCCAGGGATGTGCACCGCCATGAGGTGGAGACTGCTGAACTGCCCAGGACCATTCTCGCATTGCTTTACGACAGAGTGGGTATGAGCAAGTGCCCCCTTGCTTGTTCATGCACCAGATAATGCATGTTGTCTGTCTGGATCATGAGCAATCCCGGCTGGAGGAGGTGCTGGAAGGCCTGGAGGGCATACAGCACAGCTCTCATCTCCAGCGCATTGATATGGAGCATAAGTTCCCTCTGAGCCCAAGAACCCTGTGTCCTGTGGGTTCCCAAATGGGGTCCTCATCCCAGTCCCGAAGCATGCAACGTCAGTGTCTGGGAGGGAGGCGCTGAAAAGGGACACCTTCTAATAGGTTGTCTGGGTTCTGCCACCATAAGAGGTCCTGAGCCATCGAGTTGGAGACCAGGATCACATGGTTCAAGATGCCTGATCTCGGGTCCCACTGTACTCTGAGAGTCCATTGCATAACCCACATATGAAGCCTGGCCAAATGTATGGTCAGGATGGCCACCGCCATGAGACATAGCAGGAAATGTATCGACCTTGCAGAGGTCTGCCTCTGGGAAGCCACCATGTGTGCTTGTTAATGGAGAGTCTTTGCTCTGTCTGGTGGGAGGAAGGCTCTCCCCAGGACTGTATCCAACACTGACCCAATAAATTGCAGGCATTGTGAAGGGAGAAGATGGGATTTGGGATAACTGACTGGAATGCCCACCTGCTGGAAAAGGTCCAGGGAACTGTATAGGGATTTGAGTAGGCTGTCCCTCGATGGAGCTGAGACGAACCAGTCTTCGAGGTAGGGGAACACATGAATGCACAGTCTGCGTAAAGCTTCAGCAACCACCACTAGGTACTTTGTGAATAGTCTGGGTGCCGACGACAGGCCAAAAGGGAGAGCTTTGAACTGGAACTGTTCTCCCTGAAAAGAGAATCTGAGGAAGCGGTGGTGGGATGGGAAAATGGGGGTATGCAGGTATGCATCCTCACATATCCAGAATACAGAGCCAAAGCCCTTGATGTAACAAGGGAAGGAGATCCGGAAGGGATAGCATACGGAACCTCTTGTACTCTGTAAAGAAGTTCAGACTGCTGAGGTCCAGCATTGGTCTGAGGTTGCCCATATTCTTGGGGAATAGAAAGAAGTGGGAGTAGTATCCCCCACCCATATGACTCTAGGGAACAGGTTCTGTAGCTGCTTTTTGCAGCAGAGATTCTATTTCCTCTCTGACCAAGTGAATGTGACCCGGGGGATAATAAGAGGGACCTGGAGGATGCTCTGGTGATCTCTCTAAAATCTTGATTGTGTGCCCTTGGGCTACAAGTTGAAGTACCCACGAGTCTGCTGTGATTGCTTCCCAACCTGGTATGTGGTTTGCAAACCTGTCTCCTACCGGTTCCCCTTGATCTGGGTTTGGGGGTGGAAGGGGCTGGAGCGAGTCAAGAGGTGGTGGCGAGGGTGGAGGGTGTGGTTCCTGAGGCTCCGTGAGATTTAGTTGGGGTAGCCGTTCCCGCTGAAGGTGCCTGACATTTGTTCTGACATTGGTTCTGCTGTTGCCTTTGCTGTCATCATTGTTGTCGATGAAATGGCTGCTAAGGCTTCTAAGGGGGCTTGTACATGAACTGGATAGAGCGCAAGGCTTTGCCCTTGTCTTGTAGATCAGTAATGATATCTTTGACATCCCCTCCAAACAGGACAGGACCCTAGAAAGGGGCATCCTGAATGGCTGACTGGGCCTCAGGTGCCAAGCCAGAAATCCTCAGCCATGAGTGCCTTCATAAGCTGATGGCAGAAGCTGTACCCCTTGCGGAGGCATCCACCACGTCATAGGTAGCCCTCAGTGTGTGCCAGCTAGCAGATCTAGCTGATCTCACCATACTGGCCATGTCTTCCTTTAGCTCAGAGTCAGGGAGTTTCTCCAGCTTGGATTCTAGCTGACCTAGAATAGATTTCTGGTAGACTACAATATGACCAATGTAATTAAGTGCTCTAACGGCCAAGGTGGATGAAGAGTAAAACCTCTTGCCAAACTCATCCAGTATGTTTGACTTCTTGTCTGGAGGAGAAGTACTAGGTATTTCAGTTTGGATGAATGGTCATGGGTGGCACTGATGACCACTGAGTCAGCCTTTGGATGGACGTTAAGGCAATCCTTCCCCTCTGGCGTCTGGTACATCCTGTCTGCCTTCCTTGCCACTGGTGCCAAGGAAGCAGGTTGTTTCCATATCGTGGAGGCCAAATCTTCGTGGGGGCCTATTCACAGTGGGATAAGAGTTGGAGACTGATAAGATCATTCCAGATGATCCGCAAACCTCTGGCATTGGGGATCCTGTTCCTCCGTCCACCAGTCATAGGCTGTTTGGATCTTTCTGAGGAGTTCCATAAAGGAAGGGTACTCATGAGGGGATTTTGCGGAGTCCTTAGGTCTTGGATCCTCCTGGGTAGGGGATTCATAATTCGATCCTGAATGGGCCGTGTCAGAGTCAGATTCTGACATCGGGCTTTAGTCAGTAGTACTGAGTCTGGGTAGAGGGATGTTCAAGTTCAGGTTTATTACAGAAAAATACCATTAAGCAAGCTCATTCACAGGAGGTCCTGGGGCACGTTTACAAGCAAATACACAATACACATAGGTAATAACATAACAATACATTAAATGCAGACTAGGTCCTGTAAGACACATAGGTCAACAATCAGAAGATAATGATACTTAGCTGAAATTCAAAAGTGGCAGTGTAGTAAGAGGAAGCATAGGGGTGGAGAAGGATGGAGAAGGAGATTAGAGGCAGTTACAGGTGTCCTTTATTTTGGAGGCAACTAGTCTTTTGAAGAATTTCACAGAGACTACACTGGATAGTTTCAGAGTAGATTGCAGCTGGTTCCAAATGGTTGGGAGGGCACTTGAGATAGCTTGTCTACCAAAGGAGGTGCGAGTCCTGGGCATGTCGAGGAGGATAAAATCTGTTTTCCTGAGTGAGTATGGACTGTGGGAGGTATGGATGAGAGCTGTTAGATAACTCGGGAGTTTGTTCAGAAGAAGTTTTAGGGTCCGGATGCTAGCATGGAGCGTGCGTCTAATGGTAAGTGATGTCCAGTCAACAGCTGCGTACAGCTCACAATGATGGGTTCGGTGTAGGTAGTTTGTAATAAAGCACATGGCATGGTGCTAAAGGATGTCCAGTTTGTTTAGGTTGGTAATTGCTGAGGAAGTGTAGATTATGTCCCCATAATCAAGTAGAGGGAGGAAGGTAGTCTGAACAAGCCTTAATCTGGTTTCCAGGGGAAAGAGGGACCTGTTTCGGAAGAAGAAGCCTAATCTAGCTTTTAATCTTCTGGACAGATCATCAAGGTGATCGTTAAAGGAGAGCTTGTTGTCTAACCAGATACCGAGATATTTAAATTTAGAGATAACTTCTAGCGGTTCGCCTAGGGAGGTAACAATAAAGTCTTTAGGCGGGTCGAGAAGGGTGACGGAGGAAATATTAGGGGAGAGAATCATGGCCTTGGTTTTCTTAGCATTTAGGAGAAGTTTGGTATTAATAAGATTTGTTTCTAACTGTGCAAAGTTGGCTTGGACTATGTCCCTGACTTCCAGTAATGTGGAGCTGGATGTGTACAAGACTGTGTCATCTGCAAAGAAATGCAAGGTTGACTTAGTTATTTGTGAATCGAGGTTGTTGATGTATAGGGAGAAGAGAATAGGACCTAAGATGTAGCCTTGCGGGACTCCCCTAGTAATTGGTAAGGAGGCAGAGAACAGACCACCTGCTTTGATTTTCTGCATCTTTCCTGTTAGGTAACTGGAGAACCACCGGGAAGTGGATGGGGTGGCACCTATATTGGTAAGGCTGTTCACAATTAGGTTGTGGTCAACGGTGTCAAATGCTTTACTTAGGTCTAAGAATACTGCACCCGTGATTTTCTTAGAGTCCTTAGCAGAGTTCCAGTCATTGGTGACTTTGGCCAATGCTGTAACGGTGCTATGAGTAGGCCGAAAGCCAGATTATGCTGGGTTGAGGAGAGAATAGGTTTCGAGATGGATCTTCAGTTGTTTATAAATCAACTTTTCAGACTTTTGAAGGGATACGCAGGATTGAGATGGGTCTGTAGTTATTTAAGTCGCATAGATCTCCTGATTTAAATAAGGGTATGATATGAGCGGATTTCCAGCACGAAGGAACTGTAGCAGTTGAAACAGAGAGGGTGAATATATAGAGAATGGGAGCAGTAAGATAGCGGTAGCCAAGTTTAAGGAAAAGTGGTTCAAGTCCATCATCTCCGGCACTTTTCGTGGTATCTAACTTGATGAGTGAATCCTCGACTTCTTTGAAGCTGAGGGGGAGCAGCTGAAAAGGGTGGGCTGCAGATTTTGGAGTGAAGATAGGGCTGGCATGGTTGCTGGTACAAGATGCATACGGTGAGGCATCGAAAGCTAGGCCAGCTGTGACGAAGTGGGAATTAAGTTCTTCAAGGATTTGGTGATTACTTTCAATAACTGTGCCATTGATGTGAATCTTGGATGGGATGGAGGGAGCAGCCGGCCGTCCTTCGTTAGTCTTAATAGTCCTCCAGATTTTCTGTGAGTTTCCTTTGGCTTGTTCCAAAGTGGAAATGTAATAGTTTGCTTTGGTAGAACGAATGCATTTTACACAGGTATTCCTAGCTGCTCTAAATGCCTGCCAATCTACTGGATTCTTAGTTCGCCTGGCTAGAGCCCAGATTTTATCTCTGTAAGTGTGGCCTTGAGCTCCAGTGTAAACCGGGGGGAGACCTAATGCGTACACACCTTAATAAAGGGGGCATGCTTGTTAGCCAAGGTGATAAGGTTTTCGTTGAGGGTAGAGACAGCCTCATCGACTGATTTAGAGATGTACAGATCTTGCCATTTGACCTTGCTAAGATCAGTCAAGTAACTTAAGGTATTGAACTTTTGAAAGGATCACTTGGTTATGAACCTGGGCTGATGGAGAGCTTTAGTTTGAGATCTTGAACAGACTATAACTCTATGATCACTCATACCATTGTGAAAGACCACCGAGTGCGATGTTTTGTGGGGATGAGTGGTAAGTATGACATCAATGAGAGAACTGTCAGCAATATTAGAGGTGTTAATCCTAGTAGGTTCACTAATTATCTGGACAAGACCCAGTTCATCACAAAGGGATTTCAGGCTATGAGATTTATGTGAGAGCCAATCCATGTTGAAGTCCCCGATGATCAGTATTTCTGTGTTAGCAATCATGACTAAGGATTTCAGGGCATTAAGGATTTCGGTACCACCAGCTGGGGGCCTATAGCCACTGATTACCATAATGCTTTCCTTGGAAGGAAGGTGGAGCTTCAGAGATACAATTTCGTATTCCTTTGGTTTTGAATTGCAGTAGATGTCACTAATTGTAAATTTGGATTTGGAGTTAACAACTACTCCACCTGCCCAGTGTCCCTATCTGCCCTGTACAAATTATAGTCGAGGAGTGTTACTTGCTGGTCTGTAATAGATTTTTTGATCCAGGATTTCGTAATAATGATAAGGTCAGCCTCGGTGTGTGTGGCCTAGGCTTGTAATTGGTCAAATTTTTTGGGTAAACTAAAAATGTTGACCAACATTATTTTAAGGCCAGGGGCGGCGGCAAATTCAGTATCGAGGTGAGCGTTGACAGAGGGCTGGGGTTTAGCTCTACATTACCTGAGCAGAGTAGAAGCAGGAGCAGCAGTTTCTTTAGGGATGTCGTAATGGATCTGGATGCTTTTTTAAGTTGTGACTATCTGTCGGTAGTCATCCGGGATGCCAATTTGGTACTGTTGAGGGACAGACTAATGTGGCAGTTTAAAGATAGAAGGGAAAGTGCTCTAAATGACGTGTGAGAAGGGAGTAGGAAAAACAGATGTGAGGAGAGTGGGTTGTAAGTAAAGGGAGGGGGGCACACTAGGTGAGGGGTGGTGCAATGAAAGGGGGCTTTGTAGATAGTAATAAGAAGTTCTGGAGCAGGTCTTGAACCTAGGGCTTCGTCGTGGTGGAATAAAGTTAGGATGCTGCTAAGCAACAGTAAAATGACAATAGTGAGGTATGCCATTATTCCAGGAGAGCAGGCTGGGGAGAAGAAAGAGGGCACGGTGCCTTGATAGAGGGAGGTTTGCGCTACGGTCTTTGCCCTTGCCGTGAGCGAATAGGATGAATCAGCTCTTGCAAGGGTGGAGCTAGGGAGTATTTAAAGAAGGCCTGGCAGGGGTTGGGGGGTGGGAGGAAAAGCAGAGATATACAGCGCAGCGGCTGGACCAGTTGGGGCTTGCTTCAGGAAAGCGCCCGTGTTGTGATTGGCTGGCTTGGCCTGTACCTTGGTGATTGAGGAATTCAAGTTTCATGGTGCAGTCAGTGGCTTCTGAAATGCTGTCAGACCGGGGGGAAGAACTCTGGCTGTGGAGCGTGGGCTAGCCCTGTTCAGGGGCAGCTGCTGGAGAGAAGAAAAAAGGAGCAATTTAAAGGCAGCTGGGACTAAGGGTCAGACAGAGCAGCGAGGGATGAGAGATTAGCAAGACAAAAGGGTACTTGAAATTAGGCATTAAGAGAGGCAGAGAGCAATTCAGTACAGCTTTGAAAAGACTTGCCTGCTCCTGTTGGAAGCTGAGAAACTTGTTATACTGCAGAGAACAAACTAGAACACATTTGAGGAACTGGGAACTTGGTAAAACATAATATTGTAGGGGACTAGGAAGGTAAGCTACACTTTCTACAGAAAGTTTCATTATTTTCTTATTGGCATTAAGAATTGCAGGATTCCATTAAAGTGTAGTAATTTTATAACCAGAGGGGTTAAAATACAACTGAAGTTGCTTGATTTCTGTGCTAGACACATAGGATTTGGAAGGATATTTGTGCAATATTTTAGAAGTGTCCTGCTGGCTAAGCAGTGAGTTTATCCCTGGTTTCAGATAAAGGGTTTGTGTGTGTATCAGAAGCAGACATAGCAAATTGTCTTCACTGAAAGGCCTGCTTACATCACAGGTGTCACTTGTCAATCAATTGATTCTGGGTGGGGCTTTTATCACTGCTGTTTTAATCAAACTACACAGAGAAAAGCCAGTCAGAAAAGACTTGCCTGCTCCTGTTGGAAGCTGAGAAACTTGCTATACTGCAGAGAACAAACTAGAATGCATTTGAGGAACTGGGAACTTGGTAAAACATAGTATTGTAGGGGACTAGGAAGGTAGCTACACTTTCTACAAAAGTTTCATTATTTTCTTATTGGCATTAAGAATTGCAGGATTCCATTAAAGTGTAGTAATTTTATAACCAGAGGGGTTAAAATACACTGAAGTTGCTTGATTTCTGTGCTAGACACATAGGATTTGGAAGAATATTTGTGCAATATTTTAGAAGTGTCCTGCTGGCTAAGCAGTGAGTTTATCCCTGGTTTCAGATAAAGGGTTTGTGTGTGTATTAGAAGCAGACATAGCAAATTGTCTTCACTGAAAGGCCTGCTTACATCACAGATGTCACTAGTCAATCAATTGATTCTGGGTGGGGCTTTTATCACTGCTGTCTTAAGCAAACTACACAGAGAAAAGCCAGTCAGAAAAGACTTGCCTGCTCCTGTTGGAAGCTGAGAAACTTGCTATACTGCAGAGAACAAACTAGAAGGCATTTGAGGAACTGGGAACTTCGTAAAACATAATGTTGTAGGGGACTAGGAAGGTAAGCTACACTTTCTACAGAAAGTTTCATTATTTTCTTATTGGCATTAAGAATTGCAGGATTCCATTAAAGTGTAGTAATTGTATAACCAGAGGGGTTAAAATACAACTGAAGTTGCTTGATTTCTGTGCTAGACACATAGGATTTGGAGGATATTTGTGCAATATTTTAGAAGTGTCCTGCTGGCTGAACAGTGAGTTTGTTTTATCCCTGGACTCAGTAGAGTGGTTTGTGTAGGAGCAGTGGTCTAGTACATTGTGGTGTTGGTTGATTTACTATAAAGGGCAGTACTCACCAGGGTGGTGCAGCAGTGGTGTATTTGATTGTTTCTAACAGTCACCAGTGGTTGTGGCCTACCACCACCCTTCCCTCACCCGCCCACCCCAGGTGTGACATTTCCTTTATAGCCAAGGTTCTGACATCACTTCCTCAACAGGTCTTGGGGCAGAACTGTCATTCATCTAATTACCCAGCACAGTGCATAAAGGGTAAGTACACACACACACAAAAAAATATATATTACTCATTGTATATTATAAGGAAGAGGGACATGTGGGGAGTGATGCAATGCACTGGCTGTGGGGCAGCAATTTTCCGGGAGACATTCTGGAACCTGCGTTGCTGCCCTGTTTGCAGGCAACTGTCAGCTCTGAGGGAAGAGGTTGCCCACCTCCAGGCTGAACTGGCAAGGACTAAGGAGGCCTCCCCCACCCAAAGAGCACCAGTTCCACAACCACTGCCTCAGAGGATGCCATGTGTGAAGAGCAGATGGACCACAGTAGGTTCGGGGAGGGTGAGGGTGGTGGAACAGAGGTGTAGCCCCTGAGTTGCACCTTTACACAAATCATATGTCAGCCTGGCAAATCAAGGTTCCTCTATGATGACACCCTCATTGGAGACCAAGAAAAAAGCTGGGGACATCCACAAGGGAGACCCACAAAAGAGTGGTAAGGGACACCACAGGGGAAAGAAACAGCTTCTGATAGGGGACTCAATTGTTAGGGGTGTAGACCTGGGGAAGGGAGAGGAGAGGGAAGTAAGGTGCCTGCCTGGTGCCATGGCTTGGAGGGACAAGAAAGAAATCCTCAGGATTGCAGAAGCAGCATCACAGGAGAGGAAACTAGATATCATTGTCCACCTCGGGACAATTGACCTAGCTAGGCATGAGATCAGTGCAGTGCAGGATGAATTTGTGGAGTTAGGGAGGGGCCTCAGACAGGTAGCAAGCATGGTAACCTTCTCAGAGGTGCTGCCAGTCTATGGCAGGGGTGAGGCTAGGGTACTGCATACCATGCAGTTTAATGAATGGTTGCAAAACTGGTGCAGAGCACAGGGCTTTGGCTTCATTGGGGACTGGGGGTCCACCTGGAGAGATGAAGGTCTATACTGGCATGATGGTCTGCATCTGTCCAGGAAGGGAAACACGCTCCTAGGTGACAGGTTTAAAGGCTTCCTTGGCAAGCTTTTAAACTAGCCAAGGGGGGAGGTGCTGATAGGAAACAGGAAAGTTCAAGCCTCCCCCCACAAAACATGGCAGGTAGTAGGGTAAACACTGAGGTACAGAACTTGACAGAGGGCAGGACAGGGGCAAATGGAAAAATGGACAAGGGCAATAAGAGCAGGGATGGGGTAAAAAAGGATAAAGCCAACATTAAATGGAGGGCAATCAGTGCCAATGCCCATAGTCTGGGAAACAAGCTTCCAGTGCTAGTAGCCCTGATGGAAGAGGAACACTTGGATATTGTGGCAGTCACAGAAACATGGTACACGGAGAACCATGACTGGGATGTCAACATACCAGGGTACACAATCTACAGAAGAGACAGGGAGGGTAAAAGAGGAGGTGGAGTTGCTCTCTACATAAGGGAAGGGATCAAAGCTACAGAACTAAAAAGTAAAGGGGGAGGACAAGAGGAACTCTGGGTCACCTTGGAGACAGGGAATGGCATCACAATCCGCACAGGGGTTGTATACAGACCCCCGTCTCAAGGGGAGGAAATGGACAAGAAAATGATAGAGGGCATTCTCAAAATGGCTGAAAAATGGGAGATACTGTTGATGGGGGACCTGAATATGCCAGATGTTAACTGGGCAACACGGACTGCAGCCACATGCAAGAGCAGGGTCATTCTCGATGCCTTACAGGGAGCATGCCTTAGACAGCTAGTGGTGGAACCCACTCGGGAGGGAGCAATATTAGACCTGGTACTCTCAAATGGAGAGAGGGTCACAAACTTAGAAGTCAGTAGACATCTGGGAACAAGCGACCACTGCACAGTGTGCTTCACAATAAACACAACCATGGAGATAAGCCATAGAAAGACAAGGATACTGGACTTTAGAAGGGCTGATGTTGGCATAATGGGTGAATACCTGAGGAATGCATTAGCAAATGGCCAGAAAGAAGGGGTGGAAGAACAATGGAGAAAAATCAAAACTGCCATCATGGAGGCAACAAGTCTTTGTGTGAAACAAATAAAGAAAACAAAGCGGAATAAAAAAACACTATGGCTCTCAAAAGAGGTGTCAGGGAAGGTTAAGGAGAAAAATGCTGCATTCAAAAAGTATAAGGAATCACAGACAGAGCACGACAGGGAACTGTATCAATTAAAGCAGAAAGAAGTGGGGAAGGCAGTCAGAAAAGCAAAGGCCCAAACTGAGGAAAGATAGCCAACTCAGTTAAGAAGGGGGATAAAACCTTTTATAGGTACATTAGGGAGCATAGAAAGGTTAAGGGAGGGATAGTGAAGATTAATAAAGGAGAGGGGAGGTGGGCAGAGGGAGACAGTGAAAAGGCAGAGATACTGAATGAATACTTTTGCTCAGTATTCACAAAAGAAGAAGAAGAAGAGGAGTTACCTAAACCAAACAGTAGAAGTACTCTGGATAGTAGGGTTGACACCAGTCCATTTACAGAAGAAAGAGCACTGTAAGAACTCCTAAAACTCAAGGTGGACAAAGCAATGGGGCCTGACGGGATTCACCCTAGAATCCTAAAAGAGCTAAGGGAGGACCTAGTGACACCACTAACCACACTTTTTAGCAAATATGGGAAGATGGGGTGGTACCTGAGGACTGGAGGAGAGCAGATGTGATTCCTCTTCACAAAAGTGGGAGCAAGGCAGAAGCAGGAAACTACAGACCTGTTAGTTTGACCTCAGTGGTGGGGAAAATGATGGAATCACTTCTGAAAGAAAGAATTGTTGAGTTCCTAGAGGCCAGCGGGGCACAGGACACAAAGCAGCATGGATTCACAGCAGGAAGGTCATGTCAGATGAATCTAATCGATTTCTTTGACTGGGTGACCAAAGTAATAGACCAGGGAGGGGCTGTGGATATGGCCTACCTAGACTTTAGCAAGGCATTTGACACAGTCCGCACAAAAGATTAATAATCAAGTTAGCCAGCCTGGGAGTGGGTCCCAGGGTTGTAGCCTGGGTAGCAAACTGGCTGCACAACAGGACACAGAAGGTAATAGTGAATGGAACACATTCTGAAGAAAGGGGGCTTACTAGTGGAGTACCTCAGGGCTCAGTACTGGGTCCAGTCCTCTTTAACGTCTTTATAGGTGACATTACGGAGGGTCTGGAAGGAAAGGTATGCCTCTTTTCGGATGACACAAAGATCTGTAACAGAGTTGATACACAAGGAGGGGTTAGAAAGGATGAGAAGGACTTGGCAAGGTTGGAGGAATGGTCAGACATATGGCAACTTAGATTCAATGCAAAGAAGTGCAAAGTAATGCACCTGGGAAATAATAATCCTGGAGAAGAGTACACAATAGCAGGGGAGGTACTAACGACAACAATAATGGAAAGGGATCTGGGTGTAGTCATATCAGATGACCTAAATGTGGGTAAGCAATGTGAGAAGTCAGTAAGGAGAGCCAGAGGGATACTGGGATGCATAGGGAGGGGCATCACAAGTAGAAAAAGGGAAGTGGTTATCCCTCTGTACAGACAGTTGGTGAGACCCCATCTGGAGTACTGCATGCAGTTTTGGAGACCTCATCTACGCAAGGACATAGACAGGATGGAAGCAGTCCAGAGGAGGGCAACTAAAATTGTGCAGGGTCTACATCAGAAACCATATGAAGAGAGAGACTGAGAGAGCTTAATATGTATACCCTTGATGAAAGGAGGGATGGGGGGACACGATAGAAACTTTTAAGTACCTCAAGGGAATCAACAAAGTCCAGGAGGGTAGCATCTTTCAGAAAAAGAGATGTGTAAGAACAAGGGCACAATTTAAAGTTAGAGGGGACGGCTCAGGGTAATGTGAGGAAATTATTTTCATGGAAAGTGGTGGGCGCATGGAACCGCCTTCCTGGAGAGGTTGTGGGTCTAAAACAGTGGGGGAATTCAAACATGCATGGGACAGACATAAGGCAATTATAGTGGGGGGTTGCAGGAAGTAGGCTGTTGGTTAACTAGAATCTGCAGCTTATCCAATAGGTAGGGAAATGGGCAGACTGGGTGGGCCAAGTGGTCCTTATCTGCCATCAAAGTCTATGTTTCTATGTAGCTTAACTACGCTATAACAGGGCTGTAATCACTTTTTTTAGATTTATAACAATAAAATAAATTCCTAGCATGCAATCATGTGCTATGACAGTTAAATTTGGGAAAAAAGTAAAAAACAGCATAGATTGTGCCCAGGGCAGAGATATACAGCACTGAGCGGCTGGACCAATCGGGCCTTGCTTCAGGAAAGCGCCCATGTTGCGATTGGCTGACTTGGCCCGTACTTTGGTGATTGAGGAATCCGAGTTTTGTGGTGCGGTCGGCGGCTTCTGAAATGCCGTCCGACCGGGGGGGGGGGGCAGAACTCCGGCCGTGGAGCGTGGGCTAGCCCTGTTCAGGACCAGCTGCTGGAGAGAAGAAAAAAGGATCAATTTAAAGGCAGCTGGGACAATGGGTCAGACATCGCAGTGAGGGACGAGAGATTAGCAAGACAAAAGGGTACTAAAAATTAGGTGTTAAGAGAGGCGGAGAACAATTCAGTACAGCTTAACTACACTCTAACAGGGCTGTAATCACTTTTTTTAAATTTAAAACAGTAAAATAATTTCCTAGCATGCAATCATGTGCTGTGACAGTTAATTCTGGGAAAAAAGCAAGCATAGGTTGTGCCCAGGGCAGAGATATACAGCGCTGAGTGGCTGGACCAATCGGGGCTTGCTTCAGTGAAGCGCCCGTGTTGCGATTGGCTGGCTTGGCCCATACGTTGGTGACTGAGGAATCCGAGTTTCATGGTGCGGTCGGCGGCTTCTGAAATGCCGTCCGACAGGGGGACAGAACTTTGGCTGTGGAGCGTGGGCTAGCCCTGTTCAGGGGCAGCTTGGTGATTGAGGAATCCGAGTTTCATGCTGTGGTCGCTGGCTTCTGAAATGCCGTCTGACCGGGGGGCAGAACTCCGGCTGTGGAGCATGGGCTAGCCCTGTTCAGGGGCAGATGCTTGGTGATTGAGGAATCCGAGTTTCGTGGTGCGGTCAGCGGCTTCTGAAATGCCATCTGACCGGGGGGCAGAACTCCGGCTGTGGAGCGTGGGCTAGCCCTATTCAGGGATGCCCACAGGTCTTGAGATGTCCACAGGTCTCGAGATTTCTGTGGGTCACTCTAGTAGTGCCAAAGGCTCATCAGATCTGCCTGACATTGAAGGCCTGGAGTCCATCGACTGTAGTCTGTGCATCTGCTGTCTGGTGACTGACGTAGGGGTGACCAGTGGCTGATGTTTCTCAAGTTCTGATGTGAGCTGAGATTTTGCTTCATCCCACCAAGAGCGTAGCATCGCCTGCAAGTCCACCTGGGGCTGGGGTGGGGGTTGAGGTGGGGGCTGATGTCCATACCTGTGCGTCGGATAGCCCGGCACCTGGTAATAAGGTGATGGGTATCCCGTCGGGAGAAAGTCTGTCAACAGGTATTGAGGAAAACCTGAAGTTGGGTTGCCAGGAACCGGGAATCCTTTTTTTTTTTTAAAATCTATTTGTTCCACAGATCCACTGTCTGCAGCCATCCCCAGCCACCTGTCCAGCTCCGTACCCTGACACCAGGCAGCAACACCTCTTCCCCTATGGATTACCCCCCCCATGGTGGGGCAGTGAGGAGCCCCTCTAGCTCAACTCACCTCAACCAGGATCCAGTTTGGGGAGCACCATTCGGGGTTAGGGCCTGCGGTGGGTGGCTGCAACATCCTGCATGACCAGGACCAATTTTCCACGTTTGCTCCCTTACATGAGTGGGGTGTGCAATGATGCCAGTGAAGAGAGCGCACACATGTCCGCCCATGCTCCTACTGGCACCTGCCCCATCTCAACCCCTCTTTGCAGCATCGGTGCACTGCCCCCCAGCCTCCGCTAGAGGCCAGAAGCATGCCGATCGCTGGAATCACCCCTCCCCAGAGAGGGAGAGCAGTCCCATGGATGCTTGATCCCTCTCCTCCCCTGCTGACCCCCGGTGGCTGGTGCCCATTCCCGAACATGGGTCACTGGCGTAGCATGAGGTAAGGCATCCAGCACCTCAGCCCTCAGCGCCACCGGGCCAGCAGGAGCTGGGAATCCTGGTGTTGGGTACCATGAAGTGTAGTGTGGCGCTGGGTAACTGTGCAACAGATATCTTGGTAGAGAACCTGAGGGGCCCGGTGAAGGCCCTGAAGGAGGGGCTGTTGGTGGAGGATCCAACAGTGGAGCCAAGGGGCCTGGTGGTGGGCCTGATGGTGGGTCCAGTGGGCCTGAGGGAAGGCCCAAAGGCATGTCTAAAGGGCCCATAGAAGGGGCCAGTGTCAGGCCTGACGGCTGCCCAGAGGGACTCGAAGGATCCTGTGGGACCTGTGTTACCATTGTCGGGCCTGGAGGTGGGTCAGGCACGGGGCCATCTGGCGTCAGCAGCGGGATGGTGCTTGACGGAGGTTGCTCTCCCTCCTCTGGATCCCACGATACTGGAGAATGTGGAGGGACCACCTCAAGAAGTGGAGAGGGAGAATCTCGAGGGGAAGGACCATCTGGGATAAACTGCATCTCAGGGGGCAGCAGATATGGTTCCTTGATGTCAGACCTGTTGTTGGAGCCTGCTGTAGGATCCAGGGCTTGGCACACATTGGAGGGTCCACCGTGCGACTTATCAGCCGTGGTCATGCGATCGTTGGAGGAGTCATCGGTCGACTTACTGACTGTTCTACTCACTGTAGACCCTGTAGTCTTGAAGGGCCTAAGGGTAGCTGGTGTCTCCTGTTTCCCGGAGACTCCTGTCGGAACCAAAATTGGTCCTGGCGGGGGGCAACGGCTGCTCTGAGGAGGCAGAAGCAGCCTTGGCTGGAGGGATACCTCCCCGGGAGGGGAAAGCCCCTACTTGTCTGCAGCTCCAGGAGGGGGCCACAGATGGGAAGGAGACCAGTCCTGATGTCCATCCTTGTCCTGCTTCTTCTTGCAATGGTCCTCTGGGGAAGAGGATAAGCTCCTGAGTTTCTGCAGCCCCTTCTCCATGGAGGCCATTTTTTTTTTAAATCTCTATTTATTCCACTTGTCCCCAGTCTGCCATCTCCGACCCATCGGGAGCTCCTAGGCAGACATCCCTTTGCCATCCACCCCTACCCGAATGACCCCAGGAACCTCATGGCACTACGGTTTACCTCCCATGCGGGGATGGGGCAGAGCCCCTGTTACCCCAAACCTTGTGTTTCCTTGGTCCGGGGTCATCAGGTGGGTGAAGGCACATTTGAGGGCACGTCTCCGGAGCTCTGTCTTCCCGGCGATGGCAGGCTATTTTTTCCTTTTTCTCCCTCCCCTACAGCCTGAGACCCCTGACATCAAGGCGCAGAGGGACGATGTCGCACTGTATAGCAGCCTCCCGTCTCCTACCACTAGGGGCTTGCAGTACTCTGAGCCTCCGCTCAGAGTCAGGCAAGTGTGCAGGCTGTGGCCTCAACCCTCCCCGGAGTAGGCGAGCTGTTGTGGGACGCTCCAGCCTATCTCCCCCGGCCGACCTACCAGCGGCCCAAGTCCGGTCCCAAACCCGGGTCGCTGGCGTAGAACGAAGTGTGGCGTCCAGCACCTCAACCCTCAGCGCCACTGGGCTGGCGAGACCATTTTTAATTTAAATAAATGGGCTTCCAGGGTCTGTTGATGGTGTTTCTGTGTGGCCTGGTTGAAGTTCTGGCAGGCCACACAGTCCTCGGTCTTGTGCTCTGGTCCCAGACAGAAGAGGCAGAGGGAATGGCCATCTTTGTGAGGCAGCTGAGATCCGCAGGAGCTGCACTTGTTTTTATGCTAATCTGGAGGCGTTGGAGACGACAAACATGATGCAAATAACACTAATACTTTATGAGAAAAGAAATAAATGAGTAGAAATACTTATCCAAAATGGCGTCAACAGAAGCAACGTTCACTGTGAGGTCCGATCTGCAGAGGTTGATAGCAGGAAAGAACTGGAGGGCGGGCATGGGGACTGCTTACTATATAGCGCCATGCTGATGTCGGTCACATGACATTGGGTGGGCGGTCCCCTGCCAGACACTGCTAGCTAGAAGTTTTTCGTGTGGTCCTAGCACCTGGCAGCTTAGTCCTATTGGTTAGTACCTACTGCAAGAGCCCTCTTGAAGTAAGATCTGCAATAGCTACAGCATCTTTTGGCACATGTTTCAAAGTTTCAAAGTTCAAAGGTTCAAACTATTGGCACATGTGACGTCAAGCTTTATGAACAGACCAGCTAATGGCTATCCCTAAATATGGTATCACTTAATTTCATTATTCGTATGAGTGGGAACACGACCAAACATATATATACAGGCATAGCAGTTTTCCTTATGAGAACACCAATGATACTTATAATGCATAGATACAGTAGTCTCACCATGCATGTTCTGAAGGAATGTAGCGTAATGTCAATGCATTTTCCATACAGTACCCACACACTGTGCTGGAATGGGAGACATATTTAGGAAGTGCCATAGCTGCCTGCTTCTCAGTGTGCTGTATAATATCAGACTCCTACAAAAAGCCCTGCCCATGTGTTAAAGTTATGAATATGGATTTACAAAATCCACGTCTTCTAAAATTCTGTGGAAAAAACAAACAGTAGTTAGTGAAAAACCTGCTGACACTCCTAAATAGGGCTTTTTATGTTTGCTTGCACACATGTGCAAGAATCATAGTGCCACTGTAACCCCCAGGTGGCACTATCCCAAGGGCTACTACCCCTACCTGCTTGACTACTGACAGGTTGAGGGACCTAGGTTCTATGGCGGGTGTCTCCACCCAGAGGTCAGGGTTTGTAGTGGTTAGACTAGCTTGATCACAGCCCTCTGGGACACCGTGACTCCCTTTGGTTCCCTCTAGTGGCTCACACAGTACACAGGAGTTACAGCCCCAATACCCCACGTATACACACTGTTCACTCATAAAGCACCACTTACCCTCGAGACTGATTCTGCAGCATGTCTCTGAGGACCCCCTGTAAAATAAGGTTAAACAATATACACAGCGAAATACAATACTGTTTCCATAAGTACCAACACCACAGACAGTATATAGTATAACAACAACAAATCTGATTTATTTAGGGGACAGTAACACGGAAGGGGGAAATCAGGTTAATTGGTGGCATTAAATCACAGTACTGTGCACACATACATGGTCTGAAAAGTCACACTCTGGGTACCCAGGTTGGGGGGGGGGCTAGCCAGGTCTGTTGCCAGGGGTTGGCCGGCAGGTGCAGATGGATAGGGCCCTGTAGAAGAAAATAAATGCACAACACCCAGTTGTAATCCGGAGCCAGATGGCTCAGTCCATGAAGCAGTGAAACAACAAGAATTAGATTACACACTTGTGATTGAAAACAGGCTGCAGGGGAATACCCTGATTTGTACTCACAATATCCAAGCTGAGAACCGGATGGTGGATGTTCTTCTGGATTGTCAGAAACAACAGGGCATGGAGTCAAGGTCCTTGTGACTGGACCCTACTGCAGTTTATAGCAAACGGATTTAGTCCGAGACAAGCTTGGGTTTGCTTCCAGCTTCAACACACAGCACAGGGGATTGGAAATAGCGATTCCCCACAAGCACTACGCACATTCATATGTAAAAGGAAAGTACTATACCAGGCAGGCTGCTCCTCGATCCTGGTCGCACTTACAGCAAAATACCCAGGAGCACACACAGCCACTTCAGTTCCTGACAGACCGAGCGCAATTCAGCAATTTCTCCAGTCTTCTACAGGGTGAGCCTGGTTTCCACACTTCTGGTGCTTCTTTCTCCTCACAACTTGGATTCAGTCCAAACTGGCACTCACAACGGCTGCAGGCTGAAACTCAGGGCCTCACATGCGCTTCCTGCATGAAACTATACATAACAGAAGCACAGAGCTCCTTCTCTCTTCACTGTCTCAACTGATCTGATCTTTCCAGTCACAGAGCAGGGCATTTCCTTTAGCTCCACACCATTCTGTTGGCTGGTTTGGCTGTCACTCACAGTAAGACTCCCTCTGTTGGTGAAAAAAGGCACCAAGGTCAAAACTACATTTCCCAGAGTCACTGCCCATACAATCCCCTTGTGGCTGGCTCAAGATTGAGAGTCCAAGTTCCGATTCGTCCACAGGCTCCATTTTAAGGAACTCCTCCCCATTGATTGGTCCATGTCAGCAGTTCAGGACCAAAATGAAAGAGCTACACTGAAACAGTTCGTGCTGAAATGAAGACAGGTTAGACAAACTACATTTTCTAAGTCACTCCAAATGATTTCTGGCAAATAGTTATATCTTTTAACAAAGCTCCCTCTGCACATGTAGCGACGGCAGAAACGGAGCGAATTGACAGCAGCTCAGGCGGGATTCGAGCATTAAATACACAGTCCCCCCATACAAACTAATTAAGTCTACAAGCAGACAGCTCTTAAAGAGACAGTACGTGGAGGCTCAAATAGCACTCACTTGGAACCACATTTAAACAGCTCAGACGCCGAACACCGCCCAGACTTGAAGCATTCAGGCAAGCCCCTGGAAGACTTCTGGGAACCCCCATTTGCAGGGGGGTTACACCACCATACGAATTTTTGTAGGTGTGCTTCCCCCACTTCCAATGCTCTGCTCCCTTTTGCAGGTGCGGCCGCAGCGCGCCAATGAATGTCCGAGCTGTCTATGACAGACATTCAGAATGCAGTGGCGTACAGTTGAAAGTGAAAAACCGCTGCAATCAGCGGTTGTAACGTGTAGGCAATTTACTTACTGGCGTTGGCAGGTAATTTACATACTGCCGTCGGCAGTATGCAAAGTGCTTACACGCAGCACTGCATCCTGAACAGCTGTCATAGACAGCTTCCTTTGTGTCTACTCTCCCCCCTCCCCAAACACTCAAGTAGCATGCTGGGAGCCCACCCCAGCATGCTGATGTGCCCCCCCCGCCGAACACACAGTATGGGCTGATGGGGCGCCCAACTCTCTCTGTCTCCGTGCCCCCTGGATTAGGTGCCACACTGGGAGCCCAGCCCAGTGTGGCAAAAGTCAGAATGGTGACAGGGTGCCCAATCCGCCTGCTCAATTAACCCCCCAAAGAAACAAACTTCCAGTTGCCATGCTGGGAGCCCACCCCAGCATGGCAAACGTCTGTGTGGCCAACGGGGATGCCCAATCCCCCGTCGGCTCCACTGACCCTCCCCAAAAAAATCTTCCAGCTGCCACGCTGGGAGCCCACCCCAGCATGGCACAAGTCCCGCATCGTCTTCCTAAAAAGAACACAAACACCTGAAAAGAAAAAAACAGTCCCTCATTGATTGTCTTGCCCACCAACCCACGCCCACCCTCTGCGCATCCACCTCCCCACACCCCCCAACCCATACTTACCTCCGGAGTCCGGCACAATGATCTTCGGTGGACTGGGAACACGTCTGCACTCTTCAAAGCCGACTGCGAACTGAGGAAATGCCGGTAAGCTGTATAAATAGAATAATTGATGGGTTAGTGTGTATTACAAGGCTGTAATTTCATCGAGAGTTTCTGGGGACATAGATAACCTCGAGAGCGAAGCTCGAGAGGTTTCTATGTCCCCAGAAACTCGAGATGAAATTACAGCCGAGTAATACACACTAACCCATCTGTTATTTTTTGTAATATATGGATTAAGGAAGTTCTTACCTCTTATGGCTTGAAAGCTGAATCCGGAAGTTGATTGAAGAATTTGCCAAGAATTTGTCAACTTCGTAAAAAGTTCCTTGTAAAACTTTAAAATGCATGCTTTTTTTTTTTATAGCCAATGATTGCGGCAAAGAAAAACGATGAACTGAGGTGCTACTTTTTTTTAAAAATAGCCAATGATTATGGCAAAAAAATTAATTATGGTGTGCTGTTACTCAGACTCTGAGTCTGAGTACATTACGATTCTTCTTTTTTCTGTTTCGAGACTTTTGTACGCTGATGGCAACGTTCCGAAAAAGTAGGAGGGAGCCAAAAATATTGCCGGAGCCCGCGAAATTGAGCACTTTATTGGTGAGGGTCTGAGCTGCTGTCATTTCCTGTGCGACAGTGTGTGCATCAGTAGTGGATTTTGGAGATGCAGCTTGTGGCGGGATCGGAGGTGGAAGGCTGCTCGAATGATAGGATTGAGCACATTTTCTTTTGTTTTGATTCAGACAAGGTAGAGTAATTATTAATACTCTGAATGTTTTATGTCCAGACAGCTGAGCAACATCAGTGGGTGGTATGTTCGAATCTATCAGCATCTGTATTGCTGTTTTCCTTGTGGAATGGTTTGTAATTCTTTTTGTGGGGAAGACCTGCTGTTTGTTGAAGAAGCTTCATTATACCCGCATCTTGTTCTCTCCTATAGTCATTGCTCTGTACCAGTGGCTTCAGGGTTTGAGCTTCAAATTTGGAGCAAGGTAAAAGGGGGCTTCTGGTTTGTTCATGGATGGGGGCCTCTTGGAAGCATATATGTGGTAGGCAGCTACAACGTCTCTTTCTGGATACTGTGTGTTTTGGTAGAGTCTGGGAGCCACTGGTCTGACATCGCGGATATTTACTCCTGTTCTTGTTTTTGTGGCTCGCTCATGATATTGTAAATATTCTTTGCCTTCCGTGTCTATGCCTGCCACAATGTCACTCCAGCATAGTTGGTACTGTTCGCTTGTTCGCAATGCAAAGTGGAGTCCTATGTTGAAAAATAATAGATGTAATAGAGCAGTGGTGTGTTGAGACCGAGGGTGCCTGTGGTGTACAGTTGATTTATTTCAGTTTGGTTAGTGGCTGCGCTTGCTTAGGTGATTACCCATGCCCAGTTTTTGAGGTACTTTTGCTTAGCTATCAGTGTGTTGTGGGTCTGTTTGAAAGTGACACTTGCAGTTTGGAATATAGAGTCTGGGTAGTTTTTAATTAAATAGCGGTCTATACTGCCGAGAATTCCTCTGATTGTGCTGGGTTTGATTCTGTACCATCCTGCTTTTTAGTTGAAATATGAAGTCCGCTAGGTAGGGTGTCCAGTTGCTCCGTTTAATATTTTCGATACAGCGTGACTCACCTATGCTCATTAGGTAGTTGTTGAGGAGTTTTAAATCGAAGGCTGTTTTTTTTAAAGTATTTTGATTTTCTTGTTCACAGATGAATTGAAGTCTGCTTTCTGTTATAGTTTGTACCTTTGATAGTGCCATGTTTACGTGTAGATTGAGATTTTTGTGAGACAGTTAGCGGCGTTACTTTCCCTCGAATGACCTTTTTAAACTGTTACAGTTGTTAGCTGCTTAAGTGGCTCGTGGTGGGCGCGAGGTTGAAGGGTGCGCTTGCGCTGTGATGTTTCAGTGATAATACTATCGTTCGTTGGAACGATAGTATTATTGAGAGTGAAGTGTGGTATTATTGAGTCCTGTGAGATAGATTACCAGGAATTTTTTGCATCGATTTCAATAGTATTATTTTCCAAATCCATATATTACAAATAGAATAATAGATAGGCGAGTGTCTATTACAAGGGAATTATACCATCGAGAGGTTCTGGGGTCAAGAGAACCTCGAGAGCGAAGCTCGAGAGGTTCCCTTGACCCCAGAACCTCGAGATGGTATAATTCCCGAGTCATAGACACACTCGGCTATATTTTATTTTTTGTAATATATGGATGCGACTTTTCTTGGCAGTTTGTAGAGGTGCTGTGACTCCAGGGCAGGCTGTCATGCAGGAAGGACTCCAGAAAGTGACTCTCTCCGTCTCCACACTACCTCCCCGCCCCGCCCTCGCCTGCTCGCGCTCAGTGTGTCTGTTGAGCTGCTTATTTTTAAGGCAGTCCTACCTTTAATTGTTTCTTGTGATGCCGATGCAGGATTATAGAATCAGTTTTGTGCAAAGGATCAGCAGGAGACAGAACCGATCACTTTCTCTCTAAGCGAGAGACAGACGCCATTTTTTCAAACTGTTTTGCCCGCCCACAGAGACACTGAGTCTAATCAAGAGGCACGATCTGTGGTACGTCAGCACGCACTGAGTGTATGGTATTGGAGGGTTTTGAGACTGCGCTGTTTTGGTTTGGTGATAATACTATCGTTCAGAGCTCGAATGATAGTATTACGAGTTTTGAACGATAGTATTATCACTTGGGAACGATAGTATTATCACTTTACCTGCAGTGTATTACAATGATTTTTTTGCATGCATTTTGGTAGTATTATTTTGATGATCCATATATTACAATGGAATAAATAGGGTTTTTTCAACTTTGATGCATATCTCAGTCATTTTTTGGAATTTTGGCACCAAATTTTCAACATGGGGTTTTTGTGACCCCTCCTCATGAATTCTGCCACTGTCATGGCATTAATCGCCACAAAAGGCAATTTTGCGGTCACTGCGCGGAATCACCTTTCGGGACCGATTAATGAAACGACAGTGCCAGTGTTCATGAGGTGGGCCCTCAATAAACCTATGTTGCAAACTTGGTGGAAAAATCCCCAAAATGACTGTTTTACAAGCGTGCATTGTGCAGTTGTTACGCACGCTCGTAACTTTGTGAATTTGCAATATTTTCAAGCCAGATTTTCAACATTGGCATTTTTCCATACCTCCTTGTGAACAGTACAGCTGTCATTTTTCACATCTTGCCCAAAATGTGTTTTTTCGCATGTAGCTCCCAATGGCACGGTCAGTGCGCAAAATCAATGTTAGGGACACCTTAAGAAAATCACAGTGACATTGTTCATGAGCAGAGGTCTTAAAATGGCTATATTGAAAATTTGGTGACAGAAGTCCATAAAATGACTGTGTTATGAGCGTGCATTGCGCAGTTTCCACGCACCTTTGTAAGTTCATGAATTTGTACTATTTTCAGTCCAGATTTTCAATACTGGCACTGTTCCACACCTCCTTATGAACAGTACAGCTGTCATTTTTCACACCCTGTCCAAAATGTGTTTTCGCACTTCTGGCGCTGAAATGCATGGTCGCTGTGGGAAATTAGTGTTTGGGACAGATTAAGAAAATCACTGTGACACTGTTCATGAGTGGAGGTCCCAAGATGCCTGTGTTGACAATTTGCTGTAAAATATCCCTAAAGTAATTACATTATGGGTGTGCATTGTGCAGATTCTACGCACGCTCGTGACTTCAGTTTTTTATAGTTTCACTCCAGATTTTCAACATTGCCATTTTTTACACCTCCCCATGAACAGTACAGCTGTCATTTTTCACATCCCGTTCGAAATGTGTTTTTGCACCTGTGGTGCCAAATGGCGTAGTCACTGTGCAAAACCAGCTTTTGGCTAATGAACTGATATTGCCACTGTTCATGAGATGGGGGTTACAAAAAGCCCATGTTGAAAATGTGGAGTGAAAATACCAATGAACGCCTGGGGCATTAGGGTTTCTGACCATAACGCCCCACCCTGTAGAGACTGACAGGCATCAGGGATGTGACTTGTGATTGCCACCTGTAATGCTCATGCCATTCTATCCCCACCCACACCCTGCATCCAGTGACCGGCATCAAGGTGCGCCTTGGACTCTTCAGCCCCAAAGTTCACCCCATTCTCCTATACTGCACCCATCTCACTGTATTTCCATATGGAATGGGGTGAGCACAAGGCCCAAAGACCCCAAGGCACACCGTGACACTTGTCGGAGTCTGCAGGGTAGGGTGTGGTGAAATGGCATGGCCGTTATGCCTGACGACCCAAAGGCACACCCCAATGCCTGTCAGTCTCTGCAGGGTAGTGGTGGGGTTGGCTTCAGTTCAGTACTTCACTGCCATTCCTATTATGCATCTCTCTAACTCCTACACTACCATTGCCAATGCCAGCAAGCAAACATTCAGCATTGACAAATGCTTGTTCTTAAGGCTTATGGATTTGTAGAACAGGCTGAGGTGAGGGGTGCTGATCAAAATCTAAAGCTTTAGAGAGTCACTGGGTATTACACATAACCAAGTGAATTGTATTCTTAAAATATTCCTGGGTTATTTTTTGTTTTGAAACTCAGTTTTGTATTGTGTCTTGTGAAAGTTCTACAGTAAAATCCTGGTACAGTAGTAGGCACACGCACATGCTGAAATGGAACACTGCTATATATGGTGCTACCGGGAATGGGAGACAAGTCAGATGGGGTAACAATTTAGATAAAAAAAAATATATAATCCACTTTTAAAGAATAATTAATTACATACAACACACAGGCACACAATTATAGCACAGACAGACAGACACACACACACGTGCCTTGCAGCAGGATGGAAAACAAATTTTCTACAAAACCAAACTCAGTCATGCCAACTTCAGTAACTAGTGGGGGGGGGATGGGAGGGATCAGGATGAGTTGCAGGACTGTAACACAAAAACGTTTGAACAAAATTTGAGATGGGCATAAGCAGGCCATGCAGCATTCAGGATGTCAAAACTTCCAACCACTATAACCCTGGCACTGCACTCCCCACAGAAAGCTGTTACAAACATACAGCGCTACGGCTGAAATCTATGCTTTCAGCTGGGGAGATGGCAATAAAAGAAATAGATATACCCATCATGCAGAATTACAAATTAGAAGGTCAAAGTCATCTGGCTGTTGGTTAAATAGTATCTGCAGCTCATCCAATAGGTAGGGAAATGGGCAGACTAGGTGGGCCAAGCAGTCCTTATCTGCTGTCAAAGTCTATGTTTCTATGTTTCTATCTGGGGGATGAAGACATTTGATGGTGTCAGACCAAACTGACCAGGGCAGCAAGTTTCTGTTTCTATTTATTAAAAAAGGTCTAGCAGGGTTATTATAAAATAAACTGGCATACTTTAGTACTAACCCAGCTGAAATAAATGCCAGGATGGATGCCTCTCTCCTGTAATGTTATATACTGGTAGAAAGCTGTCACTGTACTTACTCAAGTTTGACAAGTGAAGTTACTCATGTTTTCCTTCAGCAGCCAGCTCATCTAGTTTCTTGGTCAGGATGAAGCATGGAGGCAGCTGACAGGCAAGCAAGATGAGGTCAGTGAGTGGTCTCTGCAGCAATAGGAGGGCTGTTGGGGGTCCATTCCTACATGGCCTGGCCTGACTGACCCTGGCTCACTTTCAGTCCTCTCCAAATTTGCAACACATGGAGTGTCGGCCTGGTGGCGATGAGGGCTGAGGTGCTCGATGCCTTACCTCATGCTACACCAGTGACCCAGGTTCGGGAATGACCTCGGGTCATCAGGGAGCCAGTGCGGGGGGGGGAGAGAGAGGGAGCGGGATTGAGCAGCTGCAAGGCAGCTCCCCACTCCTAGGGTGGATGCCCACACCCTCCATAGTTCTGCTCCCACTGGGTGGAGGTCCAGTGGGAAGCGTAGGTGTGAGGGGATGGAGGCAATAGCAAAGGGTGGGGTGGAAGGGGCTGAGCCGGTACCCAGCGTGCACGTGCGCCTCCACGCATGTGCACATGCATGTCTGCCAGGGTCCCGGGTTGGGGAGAAAAAGGGAAAAACTCCATAAAATACATATGGAAAAAAAAAAATTTGCCACGCATGGAAGGAACAGTGACAAAACAGAATTGTGCTTGCTGATCAAGTGAGCACAGAAAATAACCGCTGGCGCCAACCCTGCCGAAACATCATGAGACCATATCACCCAAGCTGGTACCACTCCAAATGCTGATTGGTCCTCACTCATCCTCCTGGTGTACACAGATTGGAGGGTTTGGCAGCAGAAAGTGAAAGTGCTGATGGCTGACTAATACTGTTCTGCCTCAGATTAACCCCTGTTGCAACGGTATAAATTCCAGGGAGGGGGCGGAGCTCCTACCTGATCTTCCCAGGGGGCTTCAGCCCCCCCCAGGTAGTCAGTGCCTATGGCTGCAGGTGAGGAGTGAGGGCCGGGCAGAGAGAGAGCCGCACCGCAGCTAATGTTGGAGGTGGGGGGGCTAAGGAGTGAGGACCAGCACAGAGAGAGCCACACCACGGCTGATGTTGAAGGAGGGTGAGGACAGGAGCAGAGAGAGAGCTGCACCACGGCTAATGTTGAAGCCGGGGAGGCGAGGATGAGGACCGGCACAGAGAGAGCCATACCGTGCTATTATTGAAGCCTGGGGGGGGGGGCTAAGACCGGGGAGAGAGAGCAGTACTAGCAGAGGAGTGAGGACCGGGGAGAGAACTGCCTGCAACAAACTGTTTTAAATCAGCCTGGCTTGGGCTGTGCAGCCGAACTGCTTGCGGAGGAAGGGACTGGTGGAATGGTGAGCGGGCAGGGAGAGTTACATCAGCCAGGCTGATCAGTGAGCAGTCTCCTGTAGATGAAAAGAAAAAGCCCCTGTATGATTGGTGCGGCATTTTCTTTTCATGTACAGACCCTTTCAGGCAAAACACCATCTTGATCAGCCTAGCTGATTATTGGCCTATCGGGTCAATATGTAGTACACTCTACAGTGCACGACATGACTTCGAGGTGGGAACAGCACTGTAGGGAAGAGTGAGAGGGTGCAAAACCATGAAAGGAAGTATATGAGGTAGTGCACCCTCTCACTCTTCTCAGTGCTGGATAAGAATCCTACTGGGACAGGGCTCCGCTGAGCAGCTGCCGTGGCTCGACAGGATGAGCCACTGGCAGCAAGGGATGCAGGCAATGCATCTGGGACCGGGTTTCAATTCCCAGACACATGGAATTTTACTTTTTTCGTACTTTGTTCGATATTTACTGGTACCCCCCCATAGTTAAATAATTTAGTTGGGGGGATATGGGGGCGCAGCCCCATGTAATGGTGGGTGCAGGCTGCGGAGCCCCTGCAAAAACAAGACTTATGCCATTTGCACTATATCGCACTTTATTGGCAGCATGGTATATTGCTGCGGCATAATGTCTTGCAACATTATGACCCCAATGCCGATTATTGGTGTGACACTATCGTGCCCCTTGTATACCACTCTGCATTGGACAGACAGTGTCACACCCTTCAAAAGCAACTCATTTCAAGAAATTCACTGTGTGTGCTCACACGGCGAACTTAAAAATGTAAGTTCCCCTCCCCATGTCTAGGGGTATGATGGTGAATGACAGTGGGAAGGGGGTACTATACAGCAGAAGAGTCATATACCTGGTCAGCCTGATTACCAGACCTGTTGAAACTGGGGTGCCTCTTGCTTCCAGGTGCAGTGCTGGTTGAGAGGAGAAATGAGGACTGATGTCTTCACCTGCCTGGCCTTGCTGGCTTCACCTCTGAGGCCTTTGCAGACAGTCTTCACCAGGCAGGCATCTTGCCATCTCCCTCAATGGTCCTACTGGTTCTTCGGTCTGGGGACAGCACAAGTGTTGTACCCCAGACCCCTTTGTTACACACCCTGGAACACGCGCTAGAAGTTGGACTGTGGATGCAAACTTCTTGTTAGCAGCAAAACAGTGCATCTAAATGAACAAGGTAAAACACCACAGCTGCAGGAACAGGAGATCCCATTTAATGAACAGTTAATTCGAACAGGAATAGTCACTCCATGGAACAGTAAACATATAAGAGGTTGCTGTGGGCTGAGAGATCACATCAAAAGCTGGTTAGTCCTCTAGACCAGGTCACATCTGAAGCTCAATTCCAGGCAGCTGCCACTCAACCTAGGCAGCCACAGTCCAACACAGGCAGCAACAGCTGGTGGCTGAATCAGGCCACCAATTAGCAGGCAAACAAAGTCCTTATCTCTTCCTTTCTCACACTCTCTCATCAGGTTGGGGGCCCTGACATTCAGAGGGATAGCTGACCCAGCCAATGGCCACCCTCCATAAACAAGCTCCTCTACAGGTGAGGCCCAGGCAGTGACCCCACCCAAGACTGTGAAAGTGGGTGTCTCCACCCAGCATCAACCCAAAATCTAGACAGTTTTAAAATGGGCAGTCTGGGACCAGGAGTTGATCCCAGACACCCTGGCTCCCACAGAACCCCCTACATCGTTGTCCTTCCACTCCCTCCAGCTGCTGCCCTTAGTAGCTCCCACCAAGCTTACCCTGATCCTTTATCTCCCTCAGGCAGCAATTCCTTTTAGGGGGAATCTCACTCAGCAGCAGTCCTACTGGGCTAGCGGCAACTCAACCCACTCCCGTACAGCAGGTCCCACAGCCATCACTCTTCTTCCTCCAGCACACAGCTGTCCTTTCTCTTCATAGTTCCTAATGTACCATTTTTAAGTCCAGCTCCAGAAATGGGGCTCCACAGCAGGAAGGAACACCGCCATGTCCTCAGGCTTCCACCTTTCAACTTACCGCCACACTGAAAATAAATAATAAAAAGAATGGCAGTCTCACTGACCGAGTGGGCAACCCTCCCAGCTCAAACCTCTCTACCTCTCTCTGTCTCGATCTGCCATGCAGCTGTCCCTTTTATCTCTTTCCTAGGTGCCAAAATGCTCCCTGCCAACCCAATGGTCCAATCTGGATTGATTTCAGGGACACCAAAAGCCCTCCACCAACCCAAAGATCTGCGGGACCCGTAGTCCCACTAAATTACTATACATTGCTCCCATGTTGGCACCAGCTGACGCTGAACTACTTCCCCTGCAAACCGCAGCAGCCACTCCTGTAAACTTCCCTCCTGCATGGCTGTACCTGCGCAGTAGCATGGGTCACCATAAAACCATTTTCGTTTTTTTTCCTATTCCTATCTCTCTCTCTCTCTCTCTGTGGTCCCGAGCCTGAGTGACCCCAAAAAACCGAACCCAGGACCACAATGTGTTAGAAGGCACAGAAGCAAAGACTTGCTGCTTGGCCCACCCACCACAGACCAAGCACCAAGACCCAGCAGCTGAAACCACAGAAGAAAAAGTGTAGGTCCAAATCCCACCAGGGACCACCACTGGCACTGTGGGGAGCATGGAGCTGCAGCTCCAAAACAGGTAAGCCCTCTTGGGGGCTTACAAACAAAACAAAAAAACAGCAGTGATGTTGCAGATTCGGTATGAAGTAAAAGAGGATCATCACATAATGACGTGCTGGCGCTGCTTGCAGTTTTGTCAGTATGTGTAGTTAGCCCTCTGGTGCTGGTATGTGAGCTGCTGGCAGGTAGAATCGGTGAGTGGTGGCATTATTATATTTTTCCCATTCTCACCCCTTCCTTGTCAGAGTCCACTCCACAGATGAGGAAACAATCCCCACCCCCACCACCAGCTTATTCAAAAATCATCTATATCATGCTCGACTGGGAGTACCTCTGCTCAGCTCCCATTTCTGGGTTCTTCTCTTCCCTCCTCGTAGAGTCACTACTCTGCTCCTGGCTGTCACTAAAGTCTGGGTGGTTAGTGCTACTAAATAAACCACCACCAACCTGCTCTGTCTCTCCTCTCACTGAGAATGCCTTGGTCCACCAAAGTTCCATTAGCTCGACAATAGTTGTACATACTGTGAGGGCCCTCCCGCCCGAATACCACACCCAACTGATAGAGCGGTAGTTGCACCAAGTGTGGTGGCACAGTGCCTCCAGACTACTGGAACAATGTACCAGTGGCAGTTAACAAGAAATCCAGGATGTACTATGTACTGTGAGGGACTTCCCGCCTGCACACAGTACCACACTCAACTGGCAGAGTGGTAACTGCTCCAAGTGTGGTGGCACAGTGTTTCCACACTACTGGGACTGTGTTCTGGTGGCAGCTAACTGGAGAGGCAGGAGCTTGCCCCAGCCCACCACTGTCATGCCAAATCATGTCCCCCATAGTTTTTTGGTTTCTAATTCTGCACAGGTGTGGTATTTCAAAGCACTTGCACAATCGGTACTCTTGCTAGCTGAGAATCAAAACCACAGAACAAGAAAACCAGCACTACTGGAGGGCACTACAAGAAAATAGTACAGCAGTGGAAGGGAAAGGGGGAGAGATACAAAGGAACAGCACTGTGGTGAATGGAAAAGACCGCATGTGCTTCAGCTCCACTGTGGAAGGACACAGTCTAGGTATCCAGTCAGGTGCTTCCAGAGCTCCCTTCTCTCTCTATGTAATAGCAAGACATGAGTGTAGCTCCGCTATGCAGCCATAAGATTAGGAGGATTTTAAACCTGAAACTTGCAGGTTTGATAGAGTTTGGCCCTAGGTGTGTGCTTTTATGCTTTTTGGTTCCTAAATTAGCTTTTTTTTTTAGAAATTATGGAAAAGGGCCCATTTTTGCTTATGCAGTTTAAAAAATGAGCATTCTAAGGATAACTGAATTTTTATGTCAGCATTTCTCAATGCAGTCGTTTGATGAGAATGTGTTGTGTCTGAGGGGGCAGGGGTATCCAGACACTGCAAACATCATCCATATGTATTTGAACAGTGTTCATTCAGTGGGTATACACTTTCCACAGCGAAACCCTTACAGCATCATATGTCGCTGCCGACTACAGGCAGTGCGTCGTTGTAGGGAATGCGCTTGGGACCTGGCAACCTCTCTCTGTCTTGCACCTCCCGAACCAATTCCGATCTGGAGTTGGTATCCATAAGTATGGGGGTGTAGGCTCAGAGGCAAGCCTCAAAGAAAAAACAGTCCCTGCTGTGTGTGGCTTCCTGCTGACCGCAACCTCGCAGGGTTGGCAGGAGCCCGCACTGTGATGCCGGTTGACCAGCAGTTGTCGCATTCGGCATCGTAGAGCCCATTAAGTGGAGGTAGGGCTGTGCATCAGTGCATAGCCCCCGTGCATGCCTTTTCTTTTACAAGCCCCTTATTTTATTTTATTGTGATCTTGGTGTAACACCTTTTGAGAACAAGCTCGTTACATAGGTTCCACGTCAGAGTTAGACAGACAGTGTAAACATAAGTGATTGCCGTTAAGCAGCAAGAATTAAATATGAAGTAAACTATATATACAATGTTAAACTTAGGTAATTAAGATAACAAGACATCAAGCTGGCATTGTACAATGTATGTAAAAA
Organism: Neoceratodus forsteri; assembly: GCA_016271365.2. Taxonomy (NCBI): domain Eukaryota; kingdom Metazoa; phylum Chordata; order Ceratodontiformes; family Ceratodontidae; genus Neoceratodus; species Neoceratodus forsteri. The sequence continues at coordinate 277,454,860 of CM057455.1, read as the reverse complement.
TACAGTTAGAAGCATGAGAGTGAGGGACAGTAAAGGTAACAGGTAAGACAGGCTAAGACATACATAATAGATAGGAAAACTTACATAGGTGAGGGTGAATACATCAGCCAGGGAGGCTTTGTCATAAGGGGTAGGGGGAAGAGTATGTATTTACAAGTTGTGGAAAAAGGTCCAGGTGGCAGACAACTTTAGGGATGAAAATTGGTGGGATGATAAAGGGAGGATTGAAGGGAGATATATTAGAGGAGTGGATAACTATGAGAAAATTGCATTGGAAGGTCAAGGAAATTAGGAACCAAGAGCAGAAAAACTGTGGGCTATCTAAGGGTTGCCCTGGGAGGAGAGTATACAGTACCAAGCCCCTGTGAGAGTGAGGTGATTAATTAAAGCAGTCACAGCTGGAATTTGCAACAAGATGGTTCCTTAGCTGTTGTTTGAAGTGGCCTAACATGGCTATGGAAGAAATGTCCTGGGGTAAGGAGTTAAGCCAGTACAGAGCTTGATGGGAGAAAGCCCTCTGTCCTTGGGAGGTACGACAGCATGGGATTTTGAAAACCATACTACTGGTACTTCTGGTTCAGCACTTACTATTGTGCGGGGTAAGGAGCTTCTGTACCCCAGGGGGCACCAGGCCTAGACTTATTTTTTTAGCCATCAGGCAGCTTTGGAATTAGGGCCTTCTTTCAACTTGGAGCCAGTCTGTTTTAACATTCAAGTCACATGTATGAGTGAATCTTGCCAAACCGGTTGCAAGGAGGCAGGCTTTGTTTAGTGCCACTATAATCCTGCAGAGAGCAGTGTCAGTTGCAGAGCCATAGATTATTTAAGCAATAAGGCATGACAAGGGGAGTGTTATGGTGGGATAACGGCCCACCTCAGGGTGGGTTGAAGCACGAGGCATAGCCGAGGGCTTCCACCACCAGGGAAGGGCCGTTAGCCCACCATAACACATCCCCTGGAGTGCCTTATTGCAATTATGAAATGGATAATTTTTAGTAAATTTTATGCATTTTTAAACATAATACTTCAGCTGGGCCATTGTGCTGGGATAACAGCCCAGCTGAAAGCAGCTCTCGGCCAATCAAAATTCAGCATTCTTTCTACCCATTTCATAGTAGACCATAGTCTATTAGCGAGACCACTGAACTAAGGCTAGCTAGAGTAAGAGCCTCCGCGGTGAGACTATTTTTATGCCTGTATAGAAGACCTATGCACCTATTAACTGCCTTAGCTGTATTGTCTATGTGGTAGCCATAAGTCAAAGTGCTATTAACTGTAACCTCTAAGTATTTAAAGTGTGAGACTAGTTCCATAGGTGTCCCAGCTTTATTTGTGATGTTGAGAGGGTAACTACGATGTCTATTGTGAGAGCTAGAGAACAACATTGTTTTTGTTTTCTTATAGGTTAAGATGAGTTTTTGTTCACCAAACCAACTTTCTATCTTTGAAAAACTCATCTGGAGATTTATTTCCAGTTGCTTTGGGTCAAGATCACTCACTAACAGGACTACATCATCCGCATAAAACATAATTCAGCACTGGCAGGAGTATGGGAGCTGGTTTAGGAATAGACTGAATAATAATTGACCCAATATAGATCTTTGGGGAACACCAGATTGGACAAGTCTGCTAGTAGATAGGACGTCAGTGATCTTCACTTGCTGTGAGCAGTTTGAAAGGTAGCTCTCAAACCAAGCAACAGTGTTACATGCAAGCCCAGTGAACTCCAATTGTACAAGCAGAAGGACATGATTAATTGCATCAAATGCTTTCATTAGAGCAATAAAAACTGCACCAACAAGGGCACCCTGATCAAGGGAGTTGTGGATATGACCTGTATACTCAAGCAAAGCAGTAGTGGTGCTGTGTCCCTTTGTGAAAGCTATTTTGTTGCAGGCATTGAATTTGATATTTTTCTAGGTAGTCAACCAGTTGATCTGCTACAATTCTTTCAAGAACTTTTGATAACAGTGGAAAGATTGAAATGGATCTATAGTTACCGTGAGATGTTCGGTGCCCACTCTCATATACATGACTCACTAAGGCGGCTTTCCATATCTGCGGAAACTGACAGTATCTCAGTGAGGTGTTGATTACATGTGTCAAAGGAGCGAGTATTTCATCCAGAGTTAGTACCATGAATTTAAGGTCCAGGGAGTCACCACTGAATCTAGCCTTCCCTAGAACCCTAAGTAAGTATTTCCTAACTTCTCCCAGGGAGACAGCTTTAAAGTGGAAAGGAGAGTGGGCAGGTGCTGGTTTTCTGGACTAATGTTATGCCTCAAGTTGGAGTGATGGAGGAAATTGGGGGGGGGAGAACACTTTTCAGAGCAGAAAAAACATCATTAAATGTATTAGCGGTGATACAAGGATCCTGAGTGGGTACCCCATCTATGGTAAGCATGGTAGGCGGAGTTTGGCTCTTTTTCCCAGTTACTTCCTTAAGATTTGACTAGAATTTTCAGCCATCCCTCCAAGACCGTGTAAGGGCGTCCTTAAAGTACTAGTTCTTTGTGGTCTGAATGGTCCTTGTATGGTCATTTGGGGCTTTTTTGTAGTTCTGGATGTCAGTCTGTTTACCAGTGGCTTGGGCTCTATGCCACAAGTGGTCCCTCACCTTCATACGCTGGAGGAGTTATGGTGAAAACCACAGATTGTATCCATTGATTTTATGCTTTTTTAGTGGGGCATGCCTGTCAAACACAACATTGAATTATCATATAAATTGCTCAAGTGCCGTCAACTGAGCAGGAGGAATAGACTAATGACCAGTCCTGATGATAGAGGTCGGCTTTCAGCAATTCAAGGTGCCCCGTCTTAAGGACCCTGTTTATGACTGTTCTGGCTGGGGGTTTGGAGCAATTATTAGACCAGCAGAAAAGAACAGGGAAGTGGTCACTGCAAACATCAGGGAGTACTGTTGTGTGCAAGATGTGTTCAGAACAGTTTAATAGTACCCAGTCCAGTAGGGTGGATGTTCCAGTCTTATAGTTTACCCTGGTCAGGGTGTCAGCTAGCTGGGAGAGGTTAACTGATGAGACTGCATCCTTGTATGGGCTAGCTGCAGGAGAGAGACAATTAACATTGACATCCCCGAGCTGGACAATTCAGAGTTAAGACTGAGAGTGCCTAGGCACCCCTTAAGAGAATCCAATCTAGGGTCTTCTGAACTGGAGGGATGTAAACCATTAGGACAGTGAGAGTTTTATTGAGTGCCCCAGGAGTATCTTTAATGCAAGAGCTTGTATATTGGCCCCAGAGCTAGGCATTGAAAGAACTAGACCCTGTATATTTTCTCGGAGGTAGATTGCACATCTGCTTCCATGCTTAGTCAGATGATCTTGTCTGAACACGGAATAGCCAGGAATAGAAACTGTGCTGTCAGCTGTATTGGGTGAGAGCCAGGTTTTGACTATTGATAGGATGTCTGGGTTGTGTTGTAGAACCCAAGCATTCAGACTGTCCATTTTGGGGAGGAGGCTGTAGATGTTCAGCAAAGCAATTGTAAGTTGTTCAGTATTTCGTTGTAGAACAGTGGGAGACTGAGGAGGGTCAGGGTTGGGGTGGATATTTCCTGAGAGCAGCAACAGTGCAGTCCTATAGAGGTATTCTTTCAGCTGCTTGTTGTTATATTTGGATTGCCTACACAGTGTACGGGGTGTGGAAGCTTTTACATGAGAGCTAAAACTCCCAGGAAGGAGTGCCATTGGTGGCAGCCTTCCAAGCATTTGAATAATAGCCCTGTTTGGGGAGAAGACACCCATTCCCTCGGAGGAACGTGGAAGTTATTACTATAAGATAGCGTGACAGTACTGTATACATCATAGGCATTTCCCTGAAGTACTGTCAGTGGTGATGCTGGAGAACCTGAGACTAGATGTCCAGAAAACTTTAAGAGGGTGAGCAATAGTGATACCCTCTGTAGAAGGGTACCCTTAGTGACATAGTGAGCAGAGTTAGTTGTTAACATGAGAGAGAATAGAAAGAGGATAGTACTAGTTTGGTGCCTAAGTGGCAGGTACAGTGCAATAGATTAGGACACTGAGAAAGAAAGCAGTCAGATATAGAGCAGCCTGATATGTCTACAAGGGTTAGCTAGAGAGTGAATGAGGGGGGCCTATAGTTAACGGTGAAAGATCCTCTTACTTCAATCATGCTGCAAAAAGAATTAAGGTCCTTCTAGTGGCAGATCTTTAAAATCTGCTAGTGGGAAACTAGACAATCTATAATCTGCTAATGGGAAAAAAAAACATCCATCAGCTACATCCAAAGCCTATTCAATGTGAACCAGACATTGGGGTGCCCAGTGCCCCTTGCTGGCTAAAACATTAATCTTCTAACACCTGGGTGCTGACCCCCAGTGCAGATTAAGTCCCTTGTCTGTGTGAAGTTTAATTTTATACTCTCTGTCCAGCACTGGGGTGCCCAATGTCAAGTGCCAGTGAAGCTCCCATCCTGCCCAAGATTACTCTAACACCGGGGTGCCCAATCCCCAATGCTGGTGAAGTCCCCCCACTTGCCTGATTAAGATACCAACACTGGGGAACCCAATACGTGGTGTCAGTCATCGTGAAAAAAGAATAGAACTGTCCCCTGAAGGGCTCCTTTTTTTGTTTCTTCCTATAAAGAAGAAAATGGTTCCTCCTCAATCTTGTACCACTGACCCAAGGACAAACCCACCCACCCCAACCCCCACTTAGCACCCCCACACCACTCACTCCCATGTCTTGGGTCCACCACTGCTCTGCAAGAAACATGTCCTTCCTCATCAATCCGACCAGGAACTGAAGAAACAAGGTAAGTGCTGTCAATGCATTTCCAATTCATTTTGAACTTTTACTCATAACTTCGTAACTTTTTAACATTTTTCCCCACAGTTTTCAACATAGCCTTTTTGGAACCCCATCTCATAAACAAGTCAGGTGAAATGTTTAAAATCTGCCCCGAAAGGTGATTTTGCAGTCCTTCTGCAAGATCACCTTTCAGGCGGGATTACAACATTTTCACCTGCTGTATTCCTGAGGTGGAGTCATAAGAAGACTATGCTAAAACTTTGGAATGAAACTATTAGAAAAACAACAAAGTTATGATGGTGCCTTGAAATCTGTCAACACTCACTCTTAACTTTGGTAATTTTCAGTAATATTTTGACTCCAAATTGTCAACATTTTCAAAAATTATTCACCCTACCTCATGAACATGATGGCTGTCATTTTTCAAATCCTTGCCTAAATGTGTTTTTGCACTTGTGGCATGAAATGCCATTTCAGGTGGGATTGAAACTTGTTATCTAGTGGTTTCATGAAGTGAGGTCATAAGAAGACTATGTTGAAAATTTGGGATCAGAATATTAAAAAACAGCAACATTTTCAAGGTATGTTGAATTTTTTTCAATGCTCACTCACAACTTTGGAAATTTTCAGCATTTTGACCCCAAATTTTCAATATAGCCATTTTTTCACACCATCTCATGAATATGACAGGTGTTGTTTTTCAAATCCTGGTCTAAATGTGGTTTGCACTTGTGGCGCGAAAAGATGTTTCAGCCAGTATTTTATAAATGATACCTGTCATGTTCAGAAGGGGTGGGGCATAAAAAGACTATATTGAAAATCTGGGGTCAAAGTGTCACAAAAAATTATGAAGTAATGTTGTTTGCAGGGATGGCCATTGGCCCAGTGGGGATTACACTGCTTTCCTGTGCTGGTGACCTGAGTTCAGGTGTGAGCTCATTAAGCGGGCTGAATGGGCTGAGGTTGGGGGAGAAGTCACGGTGTGTAGCACTGGCCCCAGCTTGGGGATGGACAGAACAATGTTCTGCCACACAGACAATACCTTGTGGTAGGCCGGGAAGCATTCCCTAACAAGGGGTTGACATGTGTGTCGAGGTCTGAAGGGCCGATGCACTGGGTTGGGACAAGCACCTACTGTTGGAGGCAGTATAGCGCAGTGGTTTAAGGTTCTGAGCTGCAAATCTGGAGACCTGGGTTTAAATCCCACAGCCCCCACTTGCATATACTGTGTGACCCTGAACAAGTCACTTAACTTCCCTGTGTTCCTAGGTTGCACCTGTAAACAAGCTTTCAGCTTAGTGTGCCACTCCTGGTTAAACAATTGAAAAAAAAAGTGGCATGGCAAGAAAAATGGATAAAAGGGTACCTGGCAGGATGAAGGTCAGGTCACTGCATGTCCCCCATGACCGACAGGCCCCTACTGCTGTCAGCCACCCATCCCCACCAGCCTCCATCAAAGGAACTTACCTTGAACTTTGGTACATGTACACCCCCTGTGGGATGGACGTTTACCCCCTTGACTCTCAGTCAGTTTGTCAGTCCATCACTATGTCTGTGTTGCAGGGCATACAAAGGTGGTGGCTTCATTCTGCCTAGTGGTGGTTGATGAGCGGAGCACCTTTCCCCCTACTCTGAGAGAAGAGTGGGCACAGGGATGCTGAATCCTGCCCACATCCCCACACAGGCTTCCACAAGCAACACAAGTCCATTCCTAAATCTGGGTTGTTGCCGTGGCACTGGTATCTACCCTTCCGACAAACCCACTTTAAACCCCCCAAAAAAACTACAATCCCTTTCCACCCAACACATCTGGGTAGTATTTTTATTAATCATACTAACCCATTTTCCACTTCATGTCTAAAGGTCCAGTAGAATGATGAAGGCAAGAAGCCAGCCCTGGCGTTGGACAGTGCTGACCACGGGTATCAGATAAGTATTGTTTTATGTTGAGTACCTTGTATGTCCTAGTTAGTTACTAGATAGCTGCAGATCCTTTGTGACCCAGTTGCTATTCTTATTGTACAGTTATGACTGGATGTTCCCTCAAGCCACCCAAACCCCATCTCTCAATCGCCATGACCCAAGTAAGAAGTCTTTATTATTACTACTGTATCTAAGCTAGGATGGTACGGTGTAACAGTGCAGCTACATGTATTAAGACACTGTTGTCTTTCACTTGTTAGTTGGTTGGTGAAGCAGGGCTAGAAATATTTCCACTATTCTGTTTATCTCATTTCACACAGGTCCCAATGAGGATACAATTCCACTATCACAGAAAAAAAGGGCAATTCACTGCTAAAAACTATGTTAATGCTGATATAAGGGTTCAAGAACGCAAATTGCATAATGTAGGGAAAGTAAATAACATTAGCATTTTGGGTCTTCAGAGCCTTAGCAAATCAGTGGCAGGATGTTCATTGGGATTATCAACTCTAATGCCCAACCCCTCCACTGAGCAAACAAGGTCAGTCATGATCTATTTTCTTCATGCAGCGCCCATCTCCAGAGAAAGCTAAGACTGATTCTAATGGCAACATGTGGCAAACCATACTGCTCTACCTCCAAAGAGTACATCACTATGAGGCACTAGCTTAGAGATATACCTTGTGCTTTGGACAGAAGGCTACAGGCTAGGATGAATGGGGGTGGCATTAGAAATGACATCTCTAAGGAACACCCCATCACTGATTCACTAAGACTCTGTGGGCCGGGTTTTTCACAACTCAGAGAATGCCTCAAGCCCCTGGTGCACTGAACATATGGCACAAGGGCCTTGTGGCATTGTTTTGGCCGGCAATCAGGATTTTCTCTTATGCAACAACTGCCTCAAGCTAGACCAACTTTTTGTGGTCCAGCTTGCAACAATCCTGAGGACCTTTTGTATGGAGCTTGCACCAGATATGTGGTGCAATCTGCTGTAAATCGTGGGAACTGTCACAACTGTGCCCAAGATTGTGAAGTTGGGTGGAGTTGCGGCAAAGGGGTTTGGTGCACTGCCAGATTCTGAGTGCTGCAGCGCAGGGCTTTTCACAAGCCCTGTACCACCCTTTGAAAATCCAGCTTTGTATTTTTAAACAATCCTATTTTCACATGCATGTAATTGACTGTGGCTATTTGTCCTCCATTTTAAATTCTGGGTACATTTTGTAAAACAAACAAACAACAAAAAAAAAACAACCCAAAGATACCTTACTGTGCCATTGATAGCTGATTGCTGATTGGAAAACCAAAAACTGCATCATACAGTTCTAAAATGGTACTTGTCACGAGAATGTAAAGCAAAAAGCCCCACTAAGGTTACTAAAATGCCTGCATAGATGGAAAAACAACAGAAAGCTCCTGTTGAGAAAAATGACTTACAGGTTCAGTTCTCCTTTAATTACATGCCATCCTCTTGGGCCAGCCTGGTGGTGCTGAGGGTTGGGGCGCTGGATGCCACACCTCTTGCTATGCCGGCGACCTGAGTTCGGGAATGAGTTTGGGCACGGGGGTTGGCAGGGGCAGGTAGAGGATTGAGCACAGCTGGAGACTGACTGTAAAGAGCACCCAAAGGGGAGGGCTGGCCCCACCCTGGAGGGGTTAAGCTGGGGGTGCTGACTGTGGGATGAGGAGGAGGAGAGAGGAGTCACAGGTCAGAGGACTTCAGGCAGGGCAGAAACAGGTAGGATGCCTGAGAGAGACCCCGCAAACCATGACCAGAGGGAAAAATAAATGGGAAAAAAAAGAAAAAAAAGAAAAAAAAAACATGCCTTCCCTAAGTGCAGAGATGGGTGCCTGGATCTCTGGACAATGCAAATCTGGTAATGGTCAGTTTAGAGATTTAACATTTCTAGAAGGTTGAAAATACATCAAAACATGTTTTAAGACATTTTTTTTGCTCTGCAATAGCATAAAAATGGCCGTGAGTTGAAACCTGACACTTTTAAGTGCATTAGAGTCTGGCTGAAGGATGACTCTGATAGGTGACTTTACTGAAAAATAATGTACATTTCAAATTAAGAAAATAAATTGCCACATTTGCACATAAGCAGTTGCTTTTTCACACATTTTTCTTTTTTTTGCAACTACTGCTGTTTATGCTGCTAGGTCTCTGGTGGGCCCCCTTGTGCTCTTCTGCCCCAGCCCCATCTCTGTGGTGTCCCCAGGACTTACCCTGACCTCTGAGAGTTACCCCAGAGCTTCACCCCATCTGGCAAGAGTCGTGGAGACACCCCAAACTCTGCCACAGAACAGATCCGGAATGCAGAGGTGGGGCCTGGGTAGCCAAAAGCAGGCCTGCAGGTGGCCAGGGTTATGCTGCCAGCCAGGGTCTTTTTGCATGCTCCTCCTTCCCCTAGGACATTGGTGGCAAGGCTGCACAAGCAAGTGTGCATGCAAGTGTGCATGGCATGGCACCAGCCGCCATCCTCCCACCCACGATCCGCTTCTGATTGCACAGCCATCTATTGTCACCCTGGTGCTGTGTTACACAGATACATAGAAACTGTCAGCAGATAAGGACCACCTGGCCCATCTAGTCTGCCCATAAGCCCTTGTATTGGATTACTGCTTCTGACCCACCCACTGTTGTACCTCTGGTTCCCTATGCCTGTCTCAAGCATGCTTGAATCCATCCACAGTGCTCGCTTCCACCACCTCATGAGGAAGACCATTCCATGCATCCATCACCCTCTCTTTGAAGAACTTCCTCATATTCCCTCTTAACCTCCCATCTTCCAATTTCATGTCATGCCCCCTCATTTCTTGTGCTCCTCCTATATTGGAAAATGTCTCCCCCTGCACCTTGTTTGTGCCCTTGAGGTACTTGAATGTTTCTATGATGTCCCCTCTTTCCCTCCTCTCCTCCATCGAGTACATATTGCTGTCCCTTAATTTCTCCTCATAAGTTTTGTGTTGCAAGCCCTGTACCATCTTAGTTGCCCTTCTCTGGACTGTCTCCAGCCTATTCATGCTCTTACAAAGGTGCAGCCTCCAGAACTGCACACAGTACTCTATGTGAGGCCTGACCATGGTTTTATATAATGGCATCACTACCTCCCTCCTTCTGCTGGTGATACCCCTGCCTATGCACCCCAGCATGCCACTGGCCTTCCCAGCTGCCTTAGCACTCTGCTTTCACATTCTCAGGTCATCTGAAATAATAACCCCCAGGTCCCTTTCCTCCTTTGTGACTGTCAGCAACTCCCACCATCCTGTAGCTTTCCCCAAGGTTTCTGTGTCCCAGGTGCATCATTTTGCACTTTTTTGAATTAAACTTCAGTTGCCAGTCCTCAGACCATTCTTCAAGCTTCCCCAGGTCCCTTCTCATTTTTTTCCACCCCCTCTGGGGTATCCACTCTGTTACAGATCTTGGTGTCATCTGCAAACAGGCAGTCCTTTCCCTCTAGCCCTTCTGCAGTGTTGCTAATGAAGACATTGAACAGGACTAGCCCCAGAACCGATCCCTGAGGCACCCCACTGGTCACCCCCTCTCCCCAGACTGCACCCCATTTACTACCACCCTCTGTCTCTTGCCTGTTAGCCAGTTTCTAACCCAGTTTATCACCCTGTCCCCCTTGCCCAAACTATCCAGCTTGTTTATCAGCCTTCTATGTGGGACGGTGTCAAAGGCTTTGTTAAAATCAAGGTAAGTGACATCCACGGCCCCACCCTGGCTTACTTCCTTTGTCATCCAGTCAGAGAAATCATCCAGATTTGTCTGACATGACCTCCCCACTGTGAAGCATATGGTCCTGGGCTCTGATGACTTCTAGATGCCCCACTGTCCTTTCTTTAAGCAATGTCTCCATGATCGTCCCCACTGCTGAGATGAGGCTGACCAGCCTATAGTTCCCTGCCTCCTCCCTGCTGCCAGATTTGTGTACAGGGAACACATGTGCTCTCCTCTAGTCCTCTGGTGCCACCCCTGTGTTGAATGACTCAGTGAGCATGGCTGCCAGAGGTTCTGTTATCTCCCTTCACAGTTCTCTTAATATCCTTGGATGCATGCCATCTGGTCCCATCACTTTGTCTACCTTCAATTTAATGAGCTCCTGCAGGACTCTTTCCCCTGTGAATGGACTATTGTCCACCTCTTCACCCCCTTGGCAACTGCTGTACTGCTGTGGCCCCTGTCCGTCCCCCTCTTCTGTGAATACAGAACAGAAAGGTGGAATGCTACTAGTTGCTGGCTCCTCTGTGATTGCTCCACACCTTTAAAGCTTGCTTTTTATTATTGTGAAGGAACTGTACTCCCCAGAGCATGAACAATCAAATGGATGAACAACACAGGCAAGGGTCACTCCCACGGGGTGGATGCTGGCACATAGCTGTCATTCAGGTATTACAACCCTATTGAAGTTATGAGAACAACTTCTGGAACCTTTAAAAACTTTATTTTTATTTATTTATTGAAAAGTTTCACCAGGAAAGGCACACTGAACAATATAAAATTGCTCATCTCACGAAGCATCCTGGGGGAAGTGGAACATGGGAGTACAGTAATCAAAAGCACATTTTCATGCAGCATTATAGAATAGTATATATACAATACTCAACAACACATTTCCAAAGGTAATATAAATGTAACCCCCCTGCAAATGGGGGTTCCCAAAAGACTTCCAGGAGCTTGCTTGAATGCTCCGAGTCTGAATGGTGTTTGGCATTTAAGCCATTTATCTGTGAGTGCTTTTAGAGCCTCTGGTACTGTCTCTTTAAGAGCTGTCTGCTTGCAGACATAATTAGTTTGTATGGGGGGACTGTGTGTTTCTCTGCTTGAGTCCCACTCAAGCTGCTGCCAATTCGCTCTGTTTTTGCAGTCGCTAGGAGTGCAAAGGGAGCCTATCTGAAAGATGTAACTGTTTGCCAGAAATCATTTAGAGTAATAATGAAAATACAGTTTGTCTAACCTGCTTCTCTTTGCAATCAGAACTGTGTTTGCCTGGTTCCCCATTCTAGTTTTGAACTGCTGAACTGGACCAATCAGTGTGGGTTAAGGGAGCCCTAAAATGGTGCCTGTGGACGAATCAGAACTTGGACTCATAATCTGAGCCAGCCACAAGAGGAGTGTATGGGCAGTGACTCTGGGAAATGTAGTTTGGACTTCGGCACCTTTTTGCACCAACAGGGGGAGTCTATTGTGAGTGACAGCCAATCCAGCCAAGAACTGGGAGGAACTCAACGGAAGTGCCCGGTTTTGTCTACTGGAGTTTCAGTTCAGCTCTGGCAGTGAAGAGGGAAAGAGCCCTGTGCTCCTTCGGTGCGCAGTTTTAGTCGGGAAACGCGTGTAAGGCCTCAAGTTTCGGTCTGCAGCTTGTGCAAGTGCTTGTTCAGACTGAATCCGACCTGTGAAGAGAATCAAGGAGATCTGAAGAGTAGAAACCAGGCTCACCCTGTAGAAGACTGGAGAAATTGCTGAATCGCGCTCGGTCTGTCAGGAACTGAATCTGCTGTGTGTTCTCCTGGGTATTGTGCAGTAATTGCGATTGGGATAGAGAAACAGCCTGCCTGGTATAGTACTTTCCTTTTACATATAAATGTGCGTAGTGCTTGTGGGGCCTCGCGTTTCAAATCCCCTGTACAGTGAATTGAGTGCATGAAGCTGGAAGTAAACCCCAGCTTAATCCAGACTACATCCATTTGCTCTAAATTACCGTGGGGTCCAGTCACAAGGACCTTGTCCACATGGTCTGCTCCTCCTGGCAATCCAGGACAATCTGCCTTCCACTCAGTTTCAGCATTGAATTTGTGAGTACAAATCAGGGTAGCTCCCTGCCATCATCTAATTGCAAGTTTTCCATCTGATTACTTTTCCTTTCTTTCTCCACGAACTGAGCCTACTGGCTCCGGATTACAATTTGGGTATTGTGCATGCATTTTCCATCTTCAGGGTCCCAACCAGCTGCACCAAATAGGCTAACCTCTTATTGCCTGGGTACCCAGTAAGAGTGACATTTGGGACATTTGGGATTCTGAAATATGTGCACAATACTGTGATTATTAATGCGTTTAAACTAATTAACCTGATTTCCCTGTCCTTGTTATATCCCCTAAATAAATCAGATCTGTTTGTTTCAGCAAAGTTACACTGCCTGAGGTATTCGTTTATGTTAAAGTATTGTACTGTGATTTTTGCACTGTATCATCTTGATTTACAGGGATTCCCCAGAGTCACGCTGATTGAACCAATCCTGGGGGTAAGTATATATTGCAAGGGTACTGTGATTGATTTGTGTGGGCCACTAGTGCGAAGAAAAGGGGGTTGCAGTGACCCAGAGGGCTGTGACCGAGTCATATCAGACTGTCTTAACCCCGACCTCTGGGTGGAGGCACCTGCCATTGGATCCTGGCCCCTCAACCTGTTAGTGGCAAATCAGGCAGGGGTAGTAGCCCTTGGGATAGTGCCACCTGGGGGTTACATAAAACAGAGAAGCAGCAGATTAAAAAAAAATACATCAGTTAGTAGCATTAGATAAACATTGGGATTTGATGCGAGAGGAGCAAATTTAAAATTGGTCCATGGTAAAAAAAATTCCACATACTTCTTGGGGTAATACAATAAGGAAGCATGTTTTAAGTTGTAGTGTAACATTTATTAATATGGATTGTAGTGCAATATTTACTCACTTTTATATTTGTAATATTTCACATTTAATGATATTTAGCTTTTACCCTTTATATTATATTTATAATATGATTGTTTCACAAATATATAGTACCAAATGGTCAGTGTATAACCTTCTTTAGGAAGGAGTGCCAGAATGTTAGAAAGAATCATTTTAAGGGTGATGTGCATTTACCTTATTGAAAACCATGTTTGGGTAATGTATTAGATAACAGCATGTCAGGGCAATGTATTCGATAACAGCATGTTAGGGCAATGTATTAGATAACAGCATGTTTGGGCAGTGTATTCGATAACAGCATGTTGGGGCAATGCATTAGATAACAGCATGTTTGGGCACTGTATTCGATAACAGCTTGTTTGGGCAATGTATTAGATAACAGCATGTTAGGGCAATGTATTCGATAACAGCATGTTTGGGCACTGTATTCGATAACAGCATGTTTGGGCAATGAATTTTCGAACAACATGAAAAGGCAAGCCTTAAGTTGGTGTACGTTGCTATGGTGTAAGTGAAACTTATTGTTTTGCCTAGGTTATGTGGACCTACTGACAAATGAATTAAGGAAAATGTAGTAAACACCTATGAGGTTGTGTAAGAAATGGAGTAATACCTCTGTTTTGAAGGAAAAGGTACACCACACCATAAGATTAATATGTTATTTTGTTATATGATTGGCTTACAATGGGGTGTTGGCATTTTTCAAGATAACAATTCTTTATATAAACCCTGTGTAAAATTGAATGAGCTAGCACCAAACAAGAAGCAAGAATACGTGTATCTGAATTGATGAAACTCACAAGAAAATAAACCAAAGGGAAACAAGCACTCTTTGTGGCTTGACTTATTTGAGGATAGACAACACAACACAGCTATCTTTATCCTTACAATTGTTGCCGTGACTCAGATGTCTGAAGACAGTCTATATGGTTGCTGATGACATCAAATGAACTGAGAAGGAAGCCACTGCGAGGAATGTCTTACTGCACCTGACCTGATCAACCAAGTACAGAAGGGAGTTGAAAGAGGGAAGCGAGGAAACAGACTGGTGTGAAGTCCGACGTGATTTGCCAGCTAGATAACTGACATCAGAATGGGCACCATATTACGTAAATTTTTAGTGATGTGCCTTAAAGAAGGTCCGTATCACTCTCCTGAGCAACAGGAAGATGCGTACTTATGTTTATCCACTCAATGCCTAGAAAGAAATGAGAAAGTAAAGGCAGATAAAAACAAATTAGTCAATGTTTGTCAGATGTTTGTACAGTATCAGTGTGAAATAGCAACTAGAACCTGTCTATTAAAGAAGCAGTTACTTGACAGTGAAGAAAAGTATTTTCTAGGTGTAGCAAAGTATGTTACTGAAGCTAAAGGGGGAGAGGTATGTGGGCTAAAGATTAATATTAACCAATTGGAAGAAAATGTTAAATTTATTAACAAACAAAGTCAAGCCCAGATTAATGAACTATCTCGGCAGTTACAACAAGCCATAGAGAGATTAGACCACGCTAATCAAGAGCATGCCCAGGAATTATCATATAAAGAACAGTCCTTGTTTACTTTACTGGCAGAAGCCCAGGTACAGTGTCAGATCTCATTAGAACTTAGACATCAAGTACAATAGTACAAACAGGCTCCTATACAACAACATCACATGTCCTCTCCATGTGGATGTTCTGGAAAAAAAACAGCTAGCTCTTCAGATTATGAGGTTACTACCTCGGAGGATGAGGAAGGGTATATGCAGTTACGTAAAAAGAAAATGGCTCCTTTTATTACAAAAACTAAAGGAGAAGGAAAGAAAGTGCAGCAATTATGAGGAAAGTGATTAAAGAAATTGGCATGGAAAAAGAAAGAAAAATTAGGAAAAACAGATGAGCTGTTACATGCTCAAATAAAAGACATGGAAAAATGTTTGCAGGAAGATACAAATTTGACAGAAAAGGAGTCCAAGTATCTAACTGACCAAGTAAAATTAAAGCGTGAGCAATTAGAATACAACAAGGGGTTGTATGAGCAAGATGGAGAAGCCAGGGCTCAAACAAAAAAGTTTGAGGAAGCCATGGAAGAGGTAGAGGTCCATATGGAGTTATCTCAATGAGATCTTTCCATGCAAGAATCCATGCAGTTAGTAGATCAGTTGGGAAAATGGGAACCAGGTCAGAATCCAGTCCCATACTGTTCTAAATTAAAGACATTAGTGACTAATTTTAATTTGACTAACAAAGATGCCTGTAAAATAGTCACTTTGTC
Source organism: Neoceratodus forsteri (assembly GCA_016271365.2). NCBI lineage: Eukaryota > Metazoa > Chordata > Ceratodontiformes > Ceratodontidae > Neoceratodus > Neoceratodus forsteri. The sequence goes on along the minus strand of CM057455.1, from coordinate 277,439,211 downwards.
ACTTCCTGCAGTATTACTGCAGAGTTTACCTGCCAAGATGACAGGAAATCTGGCATGACCAGAGACTGATAGCAACTGGGCTACTGTGGATGAAATCCAAGCTGTGTTGCAATCTGCACGGAGATTCACATACTGACTGGAGTAAGATCTATGAGATCACTTTACAGCCAGGTGAATCCCCAGTTATGTTTATCAATCGTCTCTATGCTGTGTATGCCACCTATGGAGGCGTGGCAGACCCAAGTAAAGATAAGGAACCTTTTCTTAGTTTAATAGATCGACAGGCTACTATTGTACCTGCGTCAAAACGTATGTTATGTAAACGTGCAGAATGTGCCGCAGAAAAAGAAGAGCTGTTGACAGACTGGTGGTGAATGCAACAGGATGATCAACCCCCCAAAAAAGGCAAGGACAAACGATTGAGAGCCGCTATTGTCAAAACAGAAGGCAAGGGTAGGTTAACCTACAACAATTGCAATAAAGAAGGCCATTTTAAATGCGATTGTTGGGCTAAAGGTGGAGCTATGAAAGGAAAACAGAAGCAAGTCTTAGAGAGGAGACAAGCTCAAAATCCAGATAATAATGCTAAACCTGGTGGTAAGGCAGACTTACAAAAGTGTATTGAAGTGCTGAGTAATTTGATTAATACTAAGACAGTTGCAGCAGTTCGAAAGGAATCTGCTGCCCCTAGCAATAGTGAGGAAGAAGAGGATGAAGAAAAGAGCTTCTCACTAGAAATGAGAAGAAAAAGAAATGACAGGACGAAACCCCCACCTTCCAAATCCTTGGCCAATTACAAAAGGATTGCTAAGGGCATCCAACAATATCAGCAATGGTCAGGGGCTGCCAGACTGTGATATTAGTTGATACTGGTGCTACTGTTAGTATAACAGATAGTGATATGCCTTTAACAACTCACGGGAAATGACAAATTAATTTGCAAGGTATCTCAGGGGGTGTGTTAACAGCACATTTAACAAAACCATTTTTGGTTCATATAGGTGAACAATAACTGAAGTGTATGTTTTGAAAATGTATTACACACGAAGGTACCATCATGGGTATGGACATTCTAGCACAACATGGTTTAGTAGTGGACCTTAGTAACATGATTTTATGGCAGGGAAGCACTGCTAACCCAGGACCAAATGTGGATTTCTCACATAGTGTTTACACAGTAAAGTCATTAAAGATTTATCACATGAGTGATTTATGGAAACGAGTGCCACAATGGATAAAATCTGTTGTACAAGGGCATGAATCAATTTGGGCTAAAAATGCTACAGAGTGTGGCAGGGTGTCAAATATCAAAGTCCAAATAGAAGGACCAGACCCCACTCCCCAAAAACAATATACTTTTCCTAAAGAAGCTTATTAAGAAATATGTGTGATACTGAAATAGTTACAGTCACAAGAGGTCATTAGACCTATCTGTTCAACAGTGAACTCCCCTCTTTGGCCGGTATGAAAATCCAGTGGTACCCGGAGATTAACAATGGATTATAGGGTGTTAGATAAGGTCACACCCTTGGTCACCCCAGTGGTATCGAGGCTTCCTGACTTGATATCTCGGTTGTCTTCTATGGCTACAGTTTACACTGTACTGGATGTGTCAAATGGCTTTTGGTCCATCCCTGTCCATCCTGATAGTCAGTATAAATTTGCATTTACTTTTCAGGATAAACAGTACACATTCCAGTGTTTGCCACAAGGTTTTCACTCACCGCCCACTTTATTTCATCAATGTTTGGCAGAAATATTATTAGGTTTTTCAGTACCAGAAGCAATAATACAACATGTTGATGACATTTTATTGCAGATTGATGCACACCAAGAACATGTTAGTTTATTGAATGAGTTGCTAACAGTCTTAGGTAAAGGAGGGTTAAAAATGAACCCTAGCAAATTACAAATTGGACAGTCACAAGTTACTTTTTTGGGTATATGTATTAACAAACAAGGACGAACTGTGGATCCTGATAAAAATCAGGTAATCCAACAGTTGCCAAGACCTAAACAAAAACTGCATTACGTCAGTTCTTGGGCATGGTAGGATTTTGCAGAGATTTTATTGAAGCCTTCTCTAGTATGGCAAAACCTTTTTTTTTTAGTTGTTTAACCAAGAGTAGCACACTAAGCTGAAAGCTTTTTTACAGGTGCGACCTGGGAGCACAGGGAAGTTAAGTGACTTGCTCAGGGTTACATAGTATGCAAGTGGAAATTGTGGGATTCAAACTCAGATCTGGTCTGCTGGATGTCACCAGATTTGCAGTTCAGAGCCTTAAACCACTGCACTATACTGCCTCCCATACGTCTGTATAATCTACTGAATGAAGGAAAGGAAAGTGATATCCTCAAATGGGAACCAGAACATCAGATAGCTTTTCTAGCTCTAAAGCAAGCACTAATGACAGCTCTGGCTCTTATTCATCCTTCTGAATCCTCTGATTTTGTAATACAGGTACATGCAACAGATCAGGTAATCAATGCAGTACTATAACAAAAGAGAGCAGGGACTTTACGTCCTGTGGGATATTTTTCTCGTGTACTAACACCTGTGGAAGAGACATATGAAGAATGTGTAAAACATTTGTTAGCTGTATATTGGGCTATACAAGCTACAGAATATATTGTGGGGTTTAACAGAATTGTCCTGCAAATGTCTCACACTCCAGTGAAATTTCTACTTGAAAGGGATGTGAGAGGTGTGTCTTCACAGTGATTGGTTAAACGGGCTTTAGCTCTACAAGGAAAAAAGATAATTGTAGAAAAATGTACCTCACCTATGTTATTTGAATTAATGGCAGGGGAGGAAGAGGCACATGATTGTGGAACTGTAATGGGAATTGATTTTACACCCATATTTGCTGCAGAACCAAGTACTGAAGCAAGAGATGTTTATGTAGATGGCTCTCGCTTTTGGGAGAATGGACATTTCCATACCGGATATGCCATATGAATACCAAGTACTAATCAGGAAAAATTAGTATGATGCCCATCATAATTTTCTGCCCGTAGAGCGGAATTGGAGGCAGTCTGCGGAGCTATTATGGCTTATCCTCAGGAGGCTATTAATATCTTCTTGGACTATGCTTTTGTTGTCAATTCCTTGTTAGATTTTCTTCCTATTTGGACAAAAAGAGGAATGCAGACAGCATCAGGAGAATCCATTTCATTTGCTCCCATATTACAACATATATGGGACATAGGAGCTCAAACACCTTTGAGAATAGCAATTTGTAAAGTTAGAGCTCACCAAAAGAATCCAAAGGATATCCATGCGTTAAATGACTTGGTGGACACCCTGGCTCAAGTGGCAGCCAAACAAACAAACTTATGGGTAGACCCTCTAGGAGGTGATTCTACACAATTGTGCGAGATGGATGAATTTGACAAACACCATATTAAATGGATAGCTGCTGTCTCACAAGTCCCAAGTTTGGGGCGTATCCAAGATACAGATGCTTGGATAGTGGGTTGTAGGAACCAATGGAAAGACACTGGACAATGTGCAACCAAACATGTTACCGTATGGGAAGATATGGTAGTATGGGAATGACAACCTGGGTTTAGGAAGTGTATACCACCCACTTCATTTAGAAAGATATTATCATGGATAATCATTGAATTGGAGGTCATGGTGGACTTCTCAAAACATGTAAAATGTTGGCACAAAAATATTGGTGGCCAAAAATGGGAAAAGATGTCAAACAATGCCTGGAGGCTTGTCTCATCTGTGCACAGATGAACTCTCCAGTGCCTGGTAAGAAGGTTCCGTTAGGGCATATACACCTGGTGGATGGTCATTGGTCCAGCTTACAAATTGATTATGTGGGGCCCTTGCTTACTGCAAAAGGGGGTTCCGATATTTACTAGTCATTGTTGGCATATTTTCTAAATGGGTAGAAGCATTGCCCATACGAAATTATAGTGTTATAGCTACTGCAAAAGCACTATGGGAACAGGTGTTCTCACGTTGGGGTTTTCCCAGAATACTTGAAAGTGATAGAGGAACTCACTTTACAGTGAAAATAATTACAGCTTTGTGTGATATTTTGGGTATCACTCAACGCTTGCATTTACCTTACCATCCACAATCTTTGGGAATGGTAGAAAGGTTAAATCGCACTCTGAAAAATGCACTGAAAAAGGCAGTGTTGGATACTGGTAAAGGGTGGGTGATGCACTTACCAGGAATCCTAATGGGTATTAGAGGTACTGAAAACAAGAGTACTGGCTATAGGCCCATATCACTTTATGACTGGATGGGATATGCGGCTGTATTATCCTTCAGATCCCGATCTATCAACACCAGTGTTGGACTGCATCAAAACTGATGTGTTCTTGCAACAGCTACAAAAAACAGTTAGCTGTTTATTTACCCCATGCTGCCAGAAATATCAACCAATCAATCACTTTATTTAACCAGGCATAAACACCATTGAGCAAGCTCATTTTCAAGGTGGTCCTGGACATTAATACAATACAGTACACTTCATAAGATTACAATTACGGTGGACAACGGTGCAAAAAAAATAAATATGGCACAGACTCACTGGAAAAATAAACAGAGACATGATGAAAAAGTGATACCGCCCATTAAACAGGATCATCATGTCATGGTGAAAAATTTTGGTCAAAAGGGACCATGGGATGCTAATTGGATGGGGCCCTATACTGTCATTGATGTTTTGGGAGCCATGGGTCATTCAAGTCCGATGAATTGGATAAGGGTCTACAGAGACCAAATGGGTCCATATGGACCAATGTAAATTGTATCAATCTTTAAATGATGACAACTGATACTGCTCTGTTTCTCCCAATAGGTGAAGTACAATGATGTATCCTGTACTTATACTGAGCAGTTCCTTACTGATCCTGGCAACTTCCGACCAATATAATGGATCCCCAGGGCACATATGGAACAGTTTATATAACAAGAACTATGTCAATCGTTCTGCATGGGGTATTCCAGTATTGTTAGGAAAACGACATAAACATACTGGATATCTTCTTATCAAATGGTACTTTATTTGTTTTGGACAATGTCAAAGTGTAACATGGGGATGTTCACCAGAAGCCTGGCCTGGCTCAGCGATGTGTGTAGTGAACACAGCAGCCCAGAAAGGAATAGCTATCCGCTCCACTTTGGGAGATGCTACAAATTTAACGAAAGAAGAACAAAATTTATTTAGAATACAGTTAAAAGACATGTTACATTACCATCTTATATTTCATTGTTAAATGCATCTTATAAGGGTTCAAGATGTAATATGTGGCATTTTTTATATAATCCTTCTAAAGTAGCAACAGTAGGGTTAAAGCAGTTTTTAACTATATTGCCATTAACAAATGAATATTCATTGTTAACATATTTGCGTTAGTTTATAGATGCACAATGGCCAGATATAGCATGTGATGTTAATCGAACAGCATGACATAATTTTGCTGCATGGAATACAGTGTATCAAAAACAAGGTATATCAGGACAAAAATTCTTGCCCCATCAGATGGTATTATTTTGACACAAAATATATATCCTCTATATTATCCATGTAAATTACAGTGTTTATTTATTTTTTTTTTCCAGCAGGGCCCTGTCACTTGATTGGCCCTGGTCATGGCCCCTGGAAGCCGCCACCACCGTCTATGGCTGCCGGGGTCCCCCAGTCACCCTGGCTTACCCCCCCCAGAGGGCAGGGCCGTGGTCACGTTCTTCCATGATCATGGAACCAGTATCTGGTCGGGGGACCCGTAGTGACGGTGGTTGGCAAGGTCTTCATTTAGACAGGTAGCCCTCACCCCGACTGTGTTTTCTGTCTTTTTCCTCATGGAGGCGGGGACGTGCAATGATTCCAGCGTCCGCCCCGCCTCCCAGAGAAACTAGCATGGCAGCACAAGACCTCCCGGCCTCCACCAGGAGTCCTCAGCATTCTGAATCCTTCCCCCCCTCCCCAGAGAGAGAGCAGTCCATAGGACCTCCATCCTTCTCCCCCAGCCAACCTCCGATGACCGGGTCCATTCCCAGACCAGGTCACCGTGTCCTAGCGAAATCCACCACTGCACCAACGGGCCAGCTATAGTGTTATAATGTTTTGCCACATTTGCCTTTTCCACAATTATCGCTTCAATGTAGGAATCGGGCTTCGGTAATAGTATGGCAACAGTATTATAATAATACTTTAAATCAATATCATGATAGACACAAAATGTGGTCATTTCAAATTCCTGCAGAAGCAACACCAAGCTTATTCTGTCGTAAAAGAGATGTGTGGGTCTGGTTAGGCTCAGGATTAGGATTTGCTAATGGTATTGATTCTATGGTTTTAAAGGGTCATATTCGTTCTTTAGAAACAACTTTAGAAGATATGGCTACTGGACCATTATCAGCTACTGTGAACTTAGCGGCTGATAATGAAGAAATTGATTGGTTTGCGTTTAGAGAAACCTTACAAAATTTTAAAATTATTGCTCAGATAGCAGTCCGTTTTTATAATTCACTTTCTAATATGTCTAAAGAAAGCTGTATAGAACTAGCTTGCTCTCAATTAGCTGCTGAAGCACATGCTTGTCTAGTCATTGTGTTAAATAGAATTGGAACAAATAGGTTACCTTTGGAAATAGGTGAGACCAATGTGACTAGATTATTGGATCATTCTACTGTATTCCTACCACCCCTAGCTATAGTAAAAGTATGGAACTCACCAAATGATTATGCACAAGTTCTGCGACATGTGATTCCCATACTAGTGATAATACCTGTATGTTTTGAACCACCGAAAATATTGTGGCAAATCAGTAATTTGGGAGTATTAATACATGACCAGATCATGAGACTCCAAATACCAGGTGACACTATTATCTCAGAACACAATGAATATGTTGTCTTACCTAAACAGCAGTGTGCACAAGAACATAAAACCTTAATATGTGGGGAAGAGACATCAACCGCCCCATGATTTCCTGAACAATGTAAATTTACCCTAATGTCTGCAAATGAATACCACTAAGCTATGAGATGGAACCAATCATGGTGTGTAATCACAGGTCAACCTTGGAATGTATGGGGGTGTAGTGACAAAACCTGGTGGGTTGCAAATTGGACCCTCAGAGAACATCCAGCCTATAGCCGAACAAATGTTACCCATATAGATGGTTCTAGTCTGGCCTTGGATTTACTCACTGATTTGGCAATTCCACCTCATTTTGAATTAGTGAGGCAGTATAGCGCAGTGGTTTAAGGTTCTGAGCTACCCATCTGGTGACATCCTGCAGACCAGACCTGGGTTTGAATCCCACTTGCATACTGTGTGATTCTGAGCAAGTCACTTAACTTCCCTGTGCTCCCAGGTCGCTCCTGTAAAAAAGCTTTTAGCTTAGTGTGCTATTCCTGGTTAAACAACTAAAAAAAAAATACCCAAAATTAGTAAAATGACACTTGGTGCCTTGTTGTAACGCCAACAAACAAAAGGATTTATTTTCTCACAAAAGGCCTCTGCTAAAGAGGTAGAGAAGCAGTCATCTTATATCCCCATTATATCCTGGTGGGATTGGGGTTTGACTGCTTTGGGTACTAGTCCAACCCTAGTAGTGGTGGTATTCAGTATTGCAGTAATATGTGTTCTTGTTATCATACAATTATTATTGTATCATAAGATGAGACACATGATTTGACAAATACAAATGTTACAATGGCAACATCGTCTTATGTGATTTCCAACTAGACAGTCACAAAGAGGGGATTGTAGTGTAATATTTATTAATATGGATTGTAGTATAATATTTACTCATTTTTATATTTGTAATATTTCACATTTAATGATATTTAGCTTTCACCTTTTATATTATTTTTGCAATATGATTATTTCACAAATATATAGTACCAAATGGTCCGTGTATAACCTTCTTTAGGAAGGAGTGCCAGAATGTTAGAAATAACTTTTTTAGGATGATGTGCATTTACCTTATTGAAAACCATGTTTGGGCAATGCATTAGATAACAGCATGTTTGGGCACTGTATTAGATAACAGCATGTTTGGGCAATGCATTTAATAACAGCATGTTTGGGCAATGCATTAGATAACAGCATGTTTGGGCAATGCATTAGATAACAGCTTGTTTGGGCAATGCATTAGATAACAGCTTGTTTGGGCAATGCATTAGATAACAGCATGTTTGGGCAATGCATTAGATAACAGCATGTTTGGGCAATGTATTCAATAACAGCATGTTTGGGCAATGCATTCGATAACAGCATGTTTGGGCAATGCATTAGATAACAGCATGTTTGGGCAATGTGTTAGATAACAGCATGTTTGGGCAATGAATTTTCGAACAACATGAAAAGGCAAGCCTTAAGTTGGTGTACGTTGCTATGGTGTAAGTGAAATTTATTGTTTTGCCTAGGTTATGTTGACCCACTGACAAATGTATTAAGTAAAATGTAGTAAAGACCTATGGGGTTGTGTAAGAAATGAAGTAATACCTCTGTTTTGAAGGAAAAGGAACACCACACCATAAGATTAATATGTTATTTTGTTATATGATTGGCTTACAGTGGGGTGTTGGCATTTTTCAAGATAACAATTCTTTATATAAACCCTGGGTGGGATATTCAGAAATGCACCATAGGCAGGTGCAGTAGTGGCGCAGTGTAAGTACACTGCGCCATGGCACACCGAACGTGATATTCAAATGTTGCACATGATGGCAAGCGCCAGCGTAACATGGCTGAATATCGCAGGGATGCACCATAGTGCAACCAGGGCTATGCCAGAGAGCAAGCCAACATGCACCATAGTGCAACCAGGGCTGCGCAAGGGGCACAGGTGCATGCAACAGGACACAGGACAACAGGCACAGCAAGGAGCATGCCACCAGGGCTGATAGACCACCACCAGGGTGCAGAGGATGCCAGGAGGGAGGCATGGCAGGCACATGGCAGCAGACCCCCAACCATGCACACCACAGTGGTTTACAGAGGCAGGGCAGTACCAATGTCCACTGGCAAACGGCCACTGGCAACACCCACAGGAAGGCATGGGACATGCCACCTGGACCACAGCTGGCAAGGCACATGCCAACAGCACACAACGCACATGCCACACAACATGAACAGAGAGCACACAGCCACCCCAGGGCACAGCCACCAGCCACTGGGCAGAGACCACCAGGCAAAATCTCCAGTCAACCCCAGATGTACCACTCAGCCACCATGCACACCACTGCAGCATGGCTCCACACGCCAGCTGCAAAGCAGACACAGGCACAGATGGCTAACCATAGAAAAGTGTATTAAAACCAGTCAGGAAGCAACTATTTACAGGAAAAAGATTAACAGGTACAGGGAGCAAGGAATGGGGAGGCCACAGACAAACCGGGAGGCTGGGGAAGGGAGGATATAGCTGGACATGGGTACAAGGGTGGGAAAGGGGGGACAGGGAAGGGAAGCAGTTGCAGGCCAATGGGCCCTATGGGCATCCATGCCCCACCGGTGCCTGATGCCAACGTCTTCACTGCGGCCTGCACAGGACCCGCTGTATCAGTCATGCCACCCGGAGCATGGCAGTGGTGACTTGAAGGAGCCATCTAAGGAGCCTGTTGTTTACATCAGGGCGATGGACACCTAGGACAAAGGAGGGGACATGGTATGAGTGCATGTTCATATGACCGTAGCCCACCCACCGTGCACAGTGGACAGCAGTGACATGTGCCTCTGAGATGGCACACAGCCTCCCGCAGCGTGTGTGCCCACATGGGCCACCAACCCAACTATCCACAGCCACACAGAGCACTGCACACCAACACCACCCATGTGCTTCACACCACAACCATGGCAGCCAGGTGACAGGGCTAAGCGGTGGGATTGTAGTGGCACAGCTGAAATCTAGGTGCACCCACAGCCCACCTGCAGCAGCCACACACATGTGCAATAGCCACAGCATGGTGCAATGGACACTGACGGCAGTGCACAGCTAGAATGGCCATGTGCACAGGGGGCTGTGGCCCACCCCCACCCTGCACAACATCATACCTTGAAAGAGTGCCTACCTGCTTGCTGCAGCATACCCTTCGCCTGTCCAGCGGCACCACCCATGCAGCCTGCATCCTGTGCCTGTGCCCTTGTGTTGGTCTGCCCTCACCCACCTGCAGCACCAGCCAACTGTGCTCATCTTCTATCCTCAGGGCCTAGTAGGAAGACATTGAGAATGACACATCAGTACCCGGCAACACCACATGCCCCCACCACAGCACAGTATGCCCCCTGGCCCAGCACAGTGGAAGTGTAGTGGCACAGCGCACCCATGATGTGCTGCCACAGCCAACAGAATGCACAGCCACAGCCCCCTCCACAGCATGGTGTGACACCCTGCTGTCCCCCACAGAACACTGGAATGGCATGGACATGGGCATAGTGCACTTACCTGGATGTGGCACTGTGCCCCTCCGGACACATGCCAGTAGTGCCCGTAGCCTTTCAGGATCCATAGGATCCCTCCTCCACAGGTCTTCATAGCGGTGGCGGCACTGCTCACCACTGCGCTGTGCCCCAGTGGCCTCCTCCAGCCCCTCAGCCACCTCCTGCCACACCTCCATTCATGGCCAATCCAGGGCCACCTGGCCATACAGACTGCCCACATGTAGCTCCACAAGGTTCACCAACTCCACCTGTGACCAATTGGGTGCCCTTGCAGTGCTGCGGCACGGCATGGTAATTCCCGCAGTTGCACAACCAAAATGGCACCCAGTAGCGCATGAGCCACACGTGCTGTGGGTGCGTGACTCACTTGGTGATGCGCTGCCATCTCCAATTGCGCATCCACAGTGCTGCACGATGCAGCTTGTGCAGCACTGGCACATGCCGCAGGGCACCCGGAGGATCAAAGGTCACTCGTGGGGTCAAGGGTCGGCATGAACACCGTGAGTAACAGTGTGATTGGGCACACCATGCATGGTGCGCAATAGGGGCATGTGGGCCCCATGATCCATGGGTCAACCACGCATGGGCACCATACAGCATATAGCGCACTAGCGCCACATGCTCAATAGTGGCAAAGTACTGTACCGCGTATGGTGTAGTGTGCGTAGGATGTGCCACTGACGTACTTGATGGCACTGCACGCATGTGCACTGCCGAGCCTACTGAGCACATCATACTGTTGCGCCATGACTTGTGTATGTGCAACACCAATGCGCCATGCACAATTCCACAATATTCCGCTGGCATATGCAGATTAGCTAATCAGCATATCCGCGTTGCATCGGAGCCATTTGCATCTCATTTCAGTTGGCCATCCCCGCATTTGCATGTGATGCACTATAAAAGTGCCACGGGACTGCACAGGTGCTAGACCCGTATTGCATCCTTCAGAGGTAAGCCACCAGGCTGTGGGCCTGTCGGGACAGTGGAATGGGAGGGCGGTGTGGGTTGCAGCCATCACTGGCAACATGTTCATACCCATAGAATCAAGCGTGATGGATCATGAGGAGGTTGAGGAGCTTGGGCCTGCACTGGAAGCACAGGCCCAACTTCACGAGGACAGAGAGCGATGCCCTATTTGATGCCTATCTGGACCAGGAGCCTCTCCTAAGTGGCTCAACAAGCACCCCACAGGCCCGGGCGACAGCATGGGAGGGTGTGGCCAGGGCTGTAAACCAGCAGGGCAGCCATCAAAGGACAGCACAGGAGTGCAAGAAGAAGGTCGGCACAGACCGGAGGAGGAGGATAAAGAAGAAGGTGGCCGCCTCCCGGGCTGCATGTGCTGCCACAGGCGGTGGACAGCCTGACGTGCCACAGCTGTCACCACAGGAGGAATTGGTGGCGTCGTCCATGCGTCACAGCATCATCAAGGGGGTGCCCGGCAGAGGGTTCAAGATGGGGGGGCAGCCCATCACTGCATGGTGGGTATGGCAGCACCTGGGGAAGGGGGGCAGGGGAGGGTGGCAGGGGTGTGTGCCAGCAGCACTAATGCGACTGTGTTCCCTTTCATCTCTGGAGCGCCTGCATGCAGCAGCATAGGTGGGGGTGTCCACCATGTGGGTGGTCCTGGACTTGGGGGACCGTCCGTCCATCTCCACCGGTGTCCGGGGTCTGGACTGCAGGCAGCCCAACCCCACTGCCCATCTGGATGCCTGTGGTGTGGTTGCAGACGAGGCCCTGGCTGTGTTTCAGCAGGATGCCAGCCATGGCATCCAGTATGCCAAGACAGATCGGGACTGGGTCTGGGACCAATGATGACAACGTGGCCATTATCCCAGATAATGGTGTTGCCATTCAGGGGGAGGCACCCATACCACACACCCACCACGGCAGCGCAGATGGTGCCTTGGTGGTGGTTGTCCACCCACCGGCCACCACACCCGGTGATGCTGTGGGCACCATCAGTGCAGCACAGTCTGAAGGGGGTGGTGGTGGTGCAGCTGCACCAGTGCCAATCCATGCACAGCAGCCAGAGGAGCAGCAGTGGCAGCAGGACAAGGTCAATGGGGGGACGGGTGCAGTGGCCACCGACGTTGCACTCCAGACTGGTCAGCCTCATGGGGGCCCCACTGTGCAGACCCCACCAGTGCAGGGGGCTGTGCTGCAGGGTCAAACACCACCCATAGGTCAGTGAAATGCCCATGCCCCCCCTGGGCACTGACCCCATGACCAAACACACCCATCTGCTATGGGCCTCCGTGGAGCAACAGGTGCTGGTCATGGCAGGGATACATGCACTCTGCACAGAGCTGCACCAGTTTGCAGAGAGGCATGATGGGGACTATGAGCAGCTCCTGGCTGAGATCACACATATGCGGGAGGACACGACCGTAGCCCTGGATTAGCTTACTGCTGCATGGCCATCCACTGCAGACCCCGTGGAGTGCCTTCTCCACCCTTCCATCATGGCATTGTGTGACCCCCTCAGTGTCGATGCCGGGATCCGCTTGGGGCATTCTGGGCATGCCTGGAGAGGGCATGTTTGGGAGCCTGCAGACCCCTGTGAGGGACCGGTCATGTTCCCATAGTGCCACACCTGGGTGACCGTCATAGACACCCCCTGTGTCTATCACACAGTCTGCATCTGCTGGCAGTCTCAGCAGGGCTGTCCATGTGTCAGCGGTGGCTGTGTGACCACACGGCAGTCCTGAGCCACCATCCTCCCTGTCCGTTGTCGGACGCTGCCCTGGGTGCACACTGGTGTGGTGTGTGCATGTGCATTCCAGGGACATGTCACCCATGGTCGACGCCACACACATGCCGTATGCACACCCACCCAGCCGCTGGCCACTGTGGCATGTGCATGATGATGCCAACACAACACCGGCCACTACTGTGCACCGGTGTTCAGCGTCTGACACATGCCCATTGGCGGCATGTTGGTGCCCATGTGTATGCGGGTGTGTGGGTGGGGTTTACAATGCTGTACAGGGTGCTTCCACGGAGTCCAGTCCCATGCCTGTCCACACTACCCTCCAGCCATTTCTGTCATGGGGCCTGGCCTTGCATGCCTGAATACTGTGCCATGGTCCCTGGGACATGCGTGTGGTCATGTTCACCTACCTGCATGCACCGTAGTGCTCCTCTACAATTGTTTTTTAAAATTTAAATTTATTGATTTTCCGATAAAAGGACAACCAACAACATGTGACAAAGATAGCAGTTCAGAAGCTAACATGGCATAACATAAACAGAAACACAAAAAGAGGAATAACATAAAATAAACCCCGCCTCCCACCCTCCCTCCCAACCTCCCCAATTTGAGTGTGCTAACACATGACACTACTGAACTGAATATTAAGAGCAATAGTCACCCTGAAAATAGACAAACCTCCGATTAACAGCAATGTAGATATTAACTTTTAAAAAAACAGAAAAAATGGAATCACTACTGGCATCAGAGAGAGGCCAACAATCACTGATGAAGATATAATGAGTATAATTTACACTTCTTTTGGAACAGATCCATACGGTTGCGCGAGCTGGCTACCAACCTTTCAGCGTTGAGACAGGCAGAGAGCTCGGTCAACCATTCAGCATAAGACAGGGTGAATTGGTCGGTCCAATGCCTAAGGACCAGTTTCTTAACCACAATAGAGACCATAGCCATATGATATCGACGTTCCACACTATCTATATTAGCATAGTCTCCCAAAATACAAATCTCAGGAACAAAAAACTTGAGAGACCAGTAATGGATCAAGATTATCCTAATAGAGGACCACAGAGGGGCAACTTTGACACACCCCCAAAAAATATGCAGGGAGTCTCCTTCACCCTGCTTACATCTGGAGCAGAGGGAATGAGAAGGTTTATTGAGTTGAAATAACTTCTTGGGGGTGTAATACATATTATTAACAATGTAGTATTGTGTTAGTTTTAGTCTATCCTGGGTATGAAATTTATGGAGGTCCAGCTCAAATTAGAGTCGGGAAACAAAGAAGACCAGATATTAGCACCTACAATGGGCTCCAGAAACTTATAATCTAAAAGAAAGGAGTAAATTAGTGAAATGGGATGTGGTTTGGAAGCGAGTGTTAGAATTTGAGAAAGAAAAGGGCGGACCTTCGATTCCTTAAAGTGAGTGCCAAACTTCTCCACCATTAGGTGCCTCATTTGGTATACTTTGAAAATTTTGGTGTTGGGAATAGCATACTTACCAAGTATGTCTGTCGAGAGAAGGAGAGATCCTTGGTCATAAAAATGCTCAAGGTTGGTTTCTTTAATTTGCGGAAGCCAGTCAGGGGTAATCATTGAGTTGCCCAACCTAATATTAGGATTGGATATAACCGGTTGGCCTAGGTCTTTCCCCGGAAAAATATTAACAAAATGCAGACATTGTGAGAGGGATTTAAGGGATAGAAGAATAGTCTGATCAGTTATCCACTGTGAGAGAATGGAGGGAGGAGTATAAAAAATAGCGTAGGGATCAACTCTCGAGTCCAAGAGAATCGACTTTTCGATCTGGAGCCAAATCGGAGAGAGGGGATCAGGGTTGGTAGTCAGCCATCTCCCTAATTTAGCAAGATGTGCTGCCCAGTAATAGAGTGGCAAGTTAGGAAGTCGTAAACCGCCTTTATCTCTAGGAAGGGTTAGCTTGAGAAGGAAGCGCCGGACTCCCCTACCCTGCCAGATAAAATTTGAGAACATCACATGGAATTGCTGCAAATAGGAAATAGGCAACCAAAGATTAAGTAAGTTTAGGGGATAGAAAATACAAGGAAGGATGTTCATTTTAATGATATTAATCCGACCCCAGAGAGAAATAGGAAGGGCAGACCACCGTTGCAAGTCATGCTGGATATGACTTTTGAGATCATCTAAATTAAGTTTCTTGAGTAAAAAGGAATCTGTTGAGAAATGGATCCCTAAATATTTGATAGATCTGGGGGACCACCTCATACCAAAGCTGACAAGATCCTGTTTATACGTATAATTATTCAATGGGAGAATCTCAGACTTGGAAATATTCAGTTTATATTGAGACAGGGCCCCATAGTGCTTAATAACATCCAATGCAAACCTAAGGGAGTCCGCAGGGTGCACAATATGCAGGAGTATATCATCTGCATACACAGAAAGAACCAGCTCCTGCTGACATATTGAACACCCTTTAATGAGTGGAGAGGATTTGAGTTTAATAAGTAGGGGTTCCAGATATAGGTTAAATAAAAAGGGTGAAAGTGGACAACCTTGCCTAGTGCCAGTATATAACTGAAACATCGAGGAGAACAGGCCGTTACAGTATATCCTGGCCGAAGGGCATTTATAGAAGGTCTGGACCCACTGCAGAAAGGGAGCAGGAAACCCCATCCTAGTCATCACCGCCCAAAGGAAGGACCAATCCACTCGGTCGAAGGCCTTCTCAGCATCTAATGAAACTAAGGCCATAGGTAATTGAATTGTGCTGGCATATTGGGAAATGTGAGAGAGAGTTCTCAGGTGATCTGCTGGGGATCGGGAGTGTACAAAGCCAACCTGTTCTGGACTGAGGAGGTGGGTCCAGACCCTCCTAACCTGTTCAGCCAAGATTTTAGAGAATTTTCATGTAATAATTTTGAAGTGATATAGGCGATAACTCGCCGTTCAGCAGGCGTCTTACCTGGCTTGAGAATCAGAATGATGGTGGCTTCAAGAAGCGAGGATCTATGACGGGGAGGAAAAGAGATACTGTCAGAGAGTTTAAGGAGTATAGGAACGGAGTTCTTTAGAAAAGTCTTATAAAATTGGCAGGAAAGCCATCCAGACCGGTGCCTTATCTGGAGTCATGGAAGCAATGACGCCTCTAATTTCAGAAAGAGAGATAGGGGATTTAGAGCCCCTGATGAGATGGCAGAAGTTGTGGAATATCCATATCCTCCAGATATGTTGTGATATCTGAGGAAGATGCAGGGGATATGGGCGAACTGTAGAGATCCCTATAATAGTTTTCAAAAAGTCGCACAATTCCTTGGGGGGAAGTTTCAGTGGAGCCAGCGGGTGTTTGTAAAGCCGGAATTATTCTAGAACTCTCCAGAGTACGAAGCCTTAAGGCTAAAAGTCTCCCGGATTTTTCACCATGATCAATATACTTAGCCTGAGTTTTGACAAGACAGTATTCCGCTCTTTCTTTAAGAAGGTCAGTATACTCATTTTTTGCCGCCAGGAGGGCTTCCAAAGAGGACAATGGCAAGGCAGAAGAATAGGCGGTCTCCAACTCTTTAATTTTATTCAGTAGAGAAAAGGCTTGCGCGCCTGCCAAGCCTTTTTCCTAGCTGAGGCTAGTTTGATTAACTCTCCCCTGAGATAACACTTTAGGGAACACCACACAAAATCAAATCTCGAGGTAGAGTCAAGGTTATCTTCCAGAAAAAAGGAGATTAGGGATTTTATATGCGTCACCGTACTTGCATCCTTAAGCAGTTGGGTGTTGAGCCTCCAAGTAGTATCCCGTTGGAATGCAGGATTCGAGAAATTCTAACCCAGACCACTGCATGATCAGAAAGAACTATCTGTTCAATACCAGACTGAAGGAAGCCGGGAGAAGAGACTTGCTAATTAGAATATAGTCAATCCTAGACCATGATCCATGGGGTTGGGAAAAGAATGAGAAAGCTCGGAGAGAGGATAGGAAATCGCCTAGGGTCACACAGTCCTAACATGTGGAAAAGTCTTGCAAGGCCTTCTGTATAGGAGTAAGGACCGGTCAACTTGGGGTCCTTATCTAAGGAGCAGGACGTAGGACATTCCAATCACCCCCAAGATTATCTGCGGAAGTAAGGCACTGACTTTGCCCGCTAGAGCCATAAAAATTCGGACTACCCCGACAGGCTCGTAGATTGAACCCAGAACTACAGTGTTTCCATTTGGGAGCCCTTGACCAAAATAAACCCCGTCTGGGTCCTCGACTATTATATCCTTCAAAAATAAAATATGCTTTTTAATGAGTATAGCCACCCCTCTGCTAGAGCTAGAACCACTTGCCACATAAATTTGGGAGAAACCAGATCGAGATAACCATTTAATTTCGGTGCTAGCTAAGTGGGTCTCCTGAAGAAATAGCACCTCTATCTGCAGCAGAGCACAGTGGTTAAACATTTGGGTTCATTTGACCTTCTCTCTGAGCCCACGCACATTCCATGACGCCATTTTAATAGTTCCTATAGCCATTTTAACAAACAGATAAAAGGGAGGTAGCAATTGAAAAAATCCAGAAGCAGAACCGAAGAAAGAGCACACCCAAACCCCTAAATCCCATCTAACCCAAGCCTGCCGCCAAAAAAACCTAATAAGTAACACCAACTTGCTGAGGTCCACTGTCCCTAAGGTACATCTCACCCGATATTGAAATAGGCAGGCTAATCCCTCTCCCCCCCAAAAAAAAAAAACAACCCCTAACCCAAACCATCCAACTATGTACAATGCGATGCCAGGTCCCAAAAAATATCGCCACCAGGATATAAACACCAGAGTCCTGGGCACCAACCCCCAAAGGCGAATCCAAAAAACCCCATCACACAGGGACCCTTTGAGAGAGAAAGAATCCAGACTTTTAACAAGCAAAACCACCTTTCCCAATCCAGACCAGAAAAAACAATAGGGACCCTGTGCGTAGGGCTGGACTAGCAAACCCCCCTTCCATAGGCTCGCGATTCAGCTATCTCCAGACCCAGGGGCCCAAAAGAGAAGAACCCCCCTCAACCCCAACCGCCTGTTCGTTAAATAACGTTTTAGCATTTACCGATCCATTTGTAGCGTGTACGCCCTTATTATTTGGGTATAGGAGGGGACAAATAGAGAGAAAGCATCCAAGAAGGAAACTCTACTCACCCCCTGAAACAGACAGGGCTAACGGACTCCTAAGTGAGCAAAGTAGGCCGCAAAGTAGGAGGGTTGTCTTCAGCCAGACAATAGTTGTTCCTGGGGTGCTATTTGGCGACAGGACCGAAACAGGTCCTACACCTAAAACCGGCACCCCAGGAAATGTAACTCCCAACAGTGAGTTCCAGGAGACGGCTAGCAGTCCCACCCACGCACTCAGCAACCCCACTACCGACTGCCAAGAGCGCCATCAAGGGGTGACCCAGGCAGGTAGGACACAATGGGGTGAAACCGAGGGGAGAAGGCAAACAGGGAGACAATGGCGCCTCAAATGAGGGTAAACACAATCAGCAAGTCTATAACCTAAAAACCCAGTACTTCATCCAAGGAAAAAAAAACAACAGTCAGTATCACAGTCTCAGCCATTTGTTTTGAATAGGTTAGGAAGTCTGCTGCTAAGGTCCTTGTAAGCCGCATCCGGAGAGTCAAAACCATAGAAGATGCTGCCAATTGAGACCTTGAGAGTGGCAGGGTACACCATTTTAAATGGAATCGATGCAGCAATCAGCTTCTGAACAATCGGGTGGAACACAGCCCACTTCGTTCTTGTCTCTTTGGGGAGGTCCTGGGCTATCCGTAACTTGGCTGACCCCTACATAATTGCCTGCAGCTCTCTGGATTTGCTGAAAATGTGCTGCCTCTCAATATAACTTAGAAACTTCACCATTATGGGCCGTGGGGGGGAATCAGGTGGAGGCCTAGGCCTCAGCGATCTATGCGCCCTCTCCAGATGGTAGCTTAGGTTGATTGGTGAGGGGCCCACAGTTTTAAGTAAAAAGCACTGTAAAAAGGCCATCAGATCTTGCCCCTCTTCTAATTCTGGCAGGCCCAAGACGAGGAGGTTATTCCTGCGATTACGGCCCTCTAAATCCTCGGTTTTCAGCTGGAGCTTTTTAACCTGTTGCGTCAGGCCAGCTATCTTCGCTTTGGCATTCGCCTTCCACTGCTCCAAAGAGAAACCTTAGCTTCTGCGTCTGACACTCTTGTGGTTAGGGAGGAGAGGTCCCCTCTCAAGGACTTTAGATCCGTGGTGATGTCTTGGAGGATCTCCCTTAGTGGGTCCAGTTCCTGCATGAATTTGTCTTCCGTGAGGAGGCCCATTTGGGGATTCTTCTCACCAGTCTTTTCCGGCATTGCACCCATTTGGTTCGCGTGACTTCTTGACAGTTTCTCTGGGGTCGAAGCGTGCGGCTGTATCGCGGCCTGTTTTTTATCCACCTCCATCTCTCTATACTGCTGGACAGAACTGCGACCAGTAGCCCCTAGAGCTAACAAAAGAGGCTTAAACAGACCCCTCACAGTATATTGGCTGGTTTTGTAGTGGTAGGATCGCGGAGTTTGGCAGTTAGGACGGCAGAGGGAGAGAGCTCTAAGCCCCTGCTGCCATTCAGCCAGCTGTCATCACGTGACTCCCAGCAACTGTTCCTCTACAATTGTGTCCTGGTGTTGCTGGGCCATCCTGTTCAGCCGGGGTTCCCGTCACCCGGGGGGGGGCTGCCCACCACCACCTGGCCCAGCGGCCACTTCACTCCCACTGCTGTTCCCCTCTTCAACCTCAACAGCTATCCCATGGTCGGTGGCCATGTCATGTAGCATACAGCAGGCCAGGAATAGGCTGCAGTTCTTTGAGGGGCTGTACTGTAGGGCACCGCCAGACGTGTCCAGGCAAAGGACCCAGGCCTTCAGCAGCCTGAACACATGCTCAATGATGTTCCATGTGCTGGTGTGTGCCTCATTGTATTGCTCCTGTGCTGGGGTCGACGGGTGCCGGTATGGGGTGAGCAGCCAGGGTTGGAGTGGGTATCTGCTATCACCTGTGTGTTGACATGTGTGGTTAACATGGTGGTCTGTGTAGCTGCACCCCCCCGCCTTCCCGGACACACCCTCTGATGCCCCTGGCCTAGCATCCCCCACACCCTACCCTATTGTGCCAGGCTGCCCATTCCAACTGCATACTCACCTAATAGGTGGCCAGTGGGGATGTTCCCACTCTCGAACCTGTGGCACAGTGCTGACTGGTGCCAAACAAAGGCATCGTGTGCTCCACCAGGGTGTGTGGCACAGGCATTGATTATGCGCCCCCTGGCATCACACACCACCTGGCAGTTGACGCTGGGGTAGCCCTTCCTGTTGATATAGGCTACCCCCCTCTTGCCCAGGTGTGTGCGGATGCCTACGTGGGTGCAGTCAATGGCCCTTAGCACGCCAGGTATACATGCCACCCTGTGAAACTCCTGCATGTTTGTTGTACACTCTGCCTGTGTGCTGGGGAAATGGATGTATTCAGCAGCATGTGGCTGCAGTGTATTGAGGAATTGTGTGAGGAGCCGTGGTGTCCCCTGTTGGTCTCTGGAAGGTACCCATGGTGAGCAGGCACATGACGGCCATGACCTTGTCTTCACCAACAGGGAGTGACTCTGTCTTGTGGGTGTCTGCATCTCATCACTGCACAGCTCACAGAGCTGCCTCAGAATTGCCCGGTTCAGGCAGTACTGGCCCACAATCTCTGTGTCACTGTACTGTTCAAAGGTGGTGTGGGCGCAGTACCACCTGATCTGGGCATACCACCGGTGGGCCCTTCCATGGCCACGCTGCTCTGCCTCTTGCCTCCTCACACCCCTCATTACTGCCTCCATCTGGAAGATGACACTGGCCATGGCCTGGGCTGTCCTGCCCCCCTGGGTGGTTGTCTCCCCAGGCACCCCATCTGTGTGCTGCTGCATGTGCCCTTGCGCTGGGTGCACACCTGTGTTTGGGGTCCCCAGCTGGCGGCCTGTTGGCTGTGACCTCCACCTCCCACCCATCCGGGCACTTTCGCTGCCACTCCTATGCCTGGTGTCACAGATTCATGCTGCTGTAGTTGCCCCCACACCTGTCTCACACACACACAGGCACAAATGCTCACACATGCAGGTACATTCAGTGTCACACGCCCAGTCTCACACTCTGTTGCACTTTCTGCCTGTCTCTGTCTTGCAATCCTCCTGCTGTCCTGCCTGCCCACTCACTCTCTCTCCCCCTCTCTCTCCTGCTCCCCTGTGGTGCATGCCTCTGTCCCTTGCTTGCTCCCTCTTTTTATAGGCTCAGGTTTGCTCCATGCATGTGCCTGTTGCTCCACGCTTGTGCTATTTGCTTGCTGTTGCATATCACACTGTGCCACTTATTCATGGCTACACTCTCTGTACTTGCGCATAGATTCATTAGGGTTTCGCATTGGCACACTGCGATTTGCACAGCACATTGGCTCCCGCTGAATATCGCTCTTTGGCACATTTCCGCACTTGCACAGGTGCATCTCAGTTGTGCCTTGCGCAACGGCTTTGAATATCCCACCCCTTGTATAAAATTGAATGAGCTAGCACCAAACAAGAAGCAAGAACACAGGTATCTGAACTGATGAAACTCGCAAGAAAATAAACCAAAGGGAAACAATCACTCTGTTTGGCTTGACTTATCTGAGGATAGAAAACACAACGCAGCTATCTTTATCCTTACATAAGTACAATCATCGGGTATAGAAATTCATTCCAAATTCCTCCTGTTGTAAGCCTGGCTCTCACCAAGCATGGTCGTGGTTTGAACCAGTTTGCTTGTAGGCATTCTCACATTTTGTTGTAATGTTACACTTGGGTCTGTAAGATATAAAGTCTGTACTCAAGGGGGTGCACTACACCTTGACAAAGCACTCGAGATGAATGTGAAACACTGGTATCAGTGGGTGGCCTCCTTGGGCTACACCAGTCATACTGCTTTGTTTTTTTGCTCACAATGAAGTTTTTGCAGCTTTGTCAAATGACTTGTGGTGTCTAAAATGCAGTTTTCAGCACAGAGTGCTGAGTCCTTTCTTCATTGCTGTAAGATATAATACTTCTTTATTTGGTCTAATATTCAAGAGTGATATTTGTAGTTGTGAAAATGTGCAGTACTTGTGTGCATTTTTCCCAAATAGTATTTGTTTTGCAAAACTCTACTAGTTACCCAGTCAAAGAATACAATCAGGTTGGTATGGCAAGGCTGCCGTGCCATGAACCCTCGTTACCTCGTACTTCACTCTCGTAAATCCCTTGCTGGTCAGGCTGCCTTTTCTTTCTGCTTTCCTAAACTTTGGAACTCTCTCCCCCCCCAACCATTTGCTCTGCATCTTCCAAACTCTCTCTCTCTCTCTCTCTCCTCCCTACTCCATGTCCACACTGCTGCCTTATGCAAATGCCCTTAGTCAAAGCCCAGCCCCACTCCACTTTTTCCCTTCTTCCTGCTCTCCTACCCCTTGATCTTTCCCACTCCTACCCTTCTCTTTTCCCTCTCCCTCTCCACCAGAGCTGGCCTTAGCATGGTGCAGACTGTCTGTCTGCACTAGAGGTGGGTGAAGTGGTCAAAATTCACTCCGCGAAGCAATTTGTGGAGTAATGTGGACTCCATGAAGTAATCCGCAACGTGAAGCAGAGTACTTCGTGTCATAATGAGGAATGCAAAATCCATTGATAACAATGACTTCACGTTACTCCATCTTCCCCCAACCACTTCTGCACCAATTTTAATGTGAAGTACATATAAATCAATGTACTTCGCATCACTTCACCTTGTTATTGAGCTCCAAGACGAACTTTGCAGTGATTCATGGGATTGCAGGTAACATGAGTCTAGATTTTTCTGCACAGCCTCAGTTCTGTGTAGTGTGTGTGTAGAGGTAGATGGAGACAGTTTGCTCTCAGAGCTCTGTGATTCAAACCCTCTAAAAGCTGTTAAAAAGCTTTTTTGAGCCATTTTTTTTGCTCAACATTTAGTACATCGATTGTAGGTAACCCTCTTGTGCTCATATCATCGAGTGTTTATTGTTTGTGTGTGGATTTTGAATGTCAATTTAGAACATTCAGTCTGTGTACTGACAGACACTTGAAGTGTGCTTTGGGGAAGGGGCGTGTCTGTGGTGGAGGTAGATTAACTGGAAGAAAAAGGCAGTCTTTCTGTTTTGGTTATATTTTTCTTGCATAACTGTGTTAATGTACACACAGTGATATTTTCAGTAATACTTGACTTTTCTTTGCTGATTGTTGTGGTGCAGCAGTGCATAATTTCAGTTTGTTTAAAAGATTTGGTTATATTACTGAAGTTTTCAATTTGCTACGCATTACTTGTAGTGTGTGTGTGTGTGTGTGTGTATGTGTGCGATGCGTGCCATCAAATCAGACACCTTTTATTGTGTCACAGAGTAATTGCAGCAGTGTGAACCTGCTATCCACTGCACCTGCGTGATTTTGTACTGCTCTGTGGTATCCTGGTTTTGGACTGTTACTGCAGTGCACTGCCCCCCCCACCCCCACAAGCAGCAAAAGGTATTCTCTTCCAGATTGGACTGTGACTTGTGACTCGAGCAAGTGATCCTAAGATTAATTTATATCATGAGAAAGACCACATTATTGAACAATGCAGAGTAGTGAACAAGAGGCTAGTATGGAACAGCAAGTTAGAAACAGAGGTAGTGCACCTAGCTACAGGAATTTACTAATCATACTGTAGCTTTTTATCCCAGTTTTCTTCCTTGTCACATGCACGTGAAAAGTATCAAGCCCTCAGTGACATTTTTACCAAACTGCGCCCTTTTTTGTTTGTAGAAAGAAGGATAACTATCCCAAACTCCTGATTTAATGTCTGCTGCAAAAGTGAGAAAAGAAAATTGAATGCCTTAATAAGGCAATGTAGGAGAGCATCTTCAAGGTTGAATATTCAAGAACTGTACAGGGTAAAAAAGAAGATATAAGATGATTCTTGAAGAACATGAACAAGGCTTACCAGATGGAAAACTGGAACAAAATGTTGAAAGCAATTATGGAAAATGATAATGTGTCTTTTTGAAAATATGTAGTTAACAGCATCAATTCTTATTCTAGAGACCTAGCATCTTCTGTGTTGCCTGAAATGTTCATCTCATATTATAGGAATCTTTTTTTTTTCAGAAATAATAATAATAATGATAAACATAATCACTAAGGGATTCGCATAGTAGAAATAACAGAAGTAGAAGTTTCAAATGCTATAGCTAGCTTAAAATATGAAAAAGCTCCAGGACTTGACAACATTCTTGCCGAGGTATATAAAGTGGGAACAATCTGTAGTCAAGGACACTAGTGGATATGACTAAATCTTATATTAGGAACATTTTATACCAGCTTCTTGGAGAGGAAACATAATTGTGTTGTTTAAAAAAGGAAACAAAACTGAGCCCTTGTCTTAACACCCTACCAGTTTCATTGACACAATGGCAAAACTTGTGTGTAAGATTATTCTCAGAAGGCTACCGAATGCTTTAAATGGCAATTATGTAATTTCACAGTTTCAAGAGGAGTTCAGGGCAGGATATTCTACCTGTGATCACTGTTTTATTCTGAATCATATTTTACTCAAATATAGTAATATTTGGGAACAGAAGGTTTTCACAATATTTAAAGATCTAACACTGGCTTATCTAGTAATATTCTGTGGAAGAAACTGGAAACAATTAATGTTGATTTGGGTTTCATTAAGATAATTCAACTTCTTTATACTGATACCCAAACACAAATAAGGTTTTCATTGGAGGACACATTGACTGATGCATTAATTCAAATAAGGGTATAAAGCAGGGGTGTGTGCTTGCTCTGCTAGTGTTTAATGTTTACTTAAATATTTTTTAATATTCCTGACATTCTTACCAACTGATGCACCTACAATAGGCAGTATTACTGTTCCTGCATTGCATATGCAGATGATGCTGTATTGTTATCACTAACTAGTGAAGAGATATCAGACAGTACTAATTTAGAAACCCTTTGGGTAAAAATAGATCCTCATATGGGCCTATTATTTACTCTAGGCTTAGTATATAGACCCCCTTCTATGACCTCAGAGAATGATGAGAAATTATCATCTTATCTTAGAAACCTTGATCCATCCAAAAATTATGTGATTATGGGGGATTTTAACTTGAACAGTGTTAATTGGATCCAGTCATCTGCATCAACTAAGGTAGATTGTTGTTATCTCAAATTATTTTATGAAATGGGGTTAGAGCAACTGGTACAACACAATACTAGAAATAACAAAATATTAGATCTTATATTAACAACTATCGCCCATTGTGTAACCCGAATAAATGTAAGCGCACGGCTAGGTAACAGTGACCATAATACTGTTTATTTCTCAGTTACTAAAGGTAACACCCTGCCATCTACAGGGGTCACAAGAGTATTAAACCTCTCTAAAGCTAACTTCAATAACATGAGAAATATTCTACGTAGCTGGGACTGGCAGGTATTATTCAATCATTTAACAGTAGAAGCTAAATGGCATCTTATGATTGATAAACTAAAGGAATTGATTAAAACAAACATCGCAATAAGAAATAAATATAATACCAAACATGGCCTTACATCTGGATGGATGACCCCCAAAATAAAAGCCTTAATCAATAGAAAAAATAAATTATTTAAGCAAATTAAAAAGGGACTTACTCACCTTAATTGGAAATATTGGGAATTACTATAAACTATTAAAATCAAGATAAGAAAAGAAAAAACCCAATTTGAGGTTAATTTGGCATCAAGGGTCAAGAATAGTAAAAAAGCCTTCTTCTCATATATTAATAAAACTAAAGGTAATTCTAATTCTATAGGCCCTTTTACTATACAGTTTGGCTGTGTAGCTACTGAACAGGAAACAGCTAATATATAAAATCAATATTTCTCTTCAGTTTTTAATACCATTACTCCAGGGAAAACAAATGTGTTAGAGAACTCTATGCCAGGACAACTTATAATACAGTCAAATGATGTTCTGGACAAACTAAAAGGAATAAATATTAATAAATCCTCTGGCCCGGACGATATTCACCCAAGGGTTTTAAAAGAACTGGCAGAAGAGATTTATTTACTCCTGACTAATATTTTCCAACATTCATTAGATTCTGGGGAAGTTCCAAGTGACTGGAAGGTGGCATCAGTGGTCCCCATATATAAAAAGGGCCCAAAGAATAAACCAGAAAATTATAGACCCATTAGCCTTACATCACTAGTTGGGAAAATATTGGAACAATTTATTAAAGACTTCATTTTGGAACATATAACCCATAGTGAACTTGCTGATAGTCAGCAAAATGGTTTTACAAAATCAAGGTCATGTTTAACCAGCTTACTAACTTTTTATAATAAGGTAACAGATGCAATAGATAATGGCAAATTGGTGGACATAATATTTATTGATTTGCAAAAGCCTTTAATAAGATCCCTCATTTTGAGCTTATTGATACATTAAGGGAAACCAAATTAAATATGAACATTATAAATTGGAGAGTAAGCTGCCTTAAAGATAGAAAACAAAGAGTCACTATCAATGGGGTATTATCTAATTGGGCTCCTGTAACTAGTGATGTCCCTCAGGGATCAGACTTGGGCCCTTGTCTATTTAATATTTATGTTTCATCTCTTAAGTCTAATGATGATAATATTTGGTTGCTGAAATTTGCTGATGATTGTCGCATAGGCTTAATCATCAATAGTAAGAAGGAAAGTTCTGCCTTACAATGCTTTCTTGACAAAGTTACAAATTGGGCCCATGAGAGAAAGTTAGCATTAAACAACGATAAATGTAAAATAATGCATTTGGGACAACATAACCAATGCTTTCAATATAAGCTTGGGGACGGAAATACTACATCAAACATTTGAAGAAAAAGATCTAGGTGTGCTTACCAGACAAGTAAAAAGGGCAAATCAGAATCTAAATTATATATTTAGACATGTAGCTAGCCGATCATTGGATGTTTTATTGCCATCATATACTGCCTTTGGTTAGACCCCAACTTGAATATTGTATACACGTATGGTCTCCCTATGCTAAGGAAGACATATACAAAATAGAAAGAGTACAGAGATTTACTAGGGCTATTGAGGGGATGAAAGGAAAATCTTATGAGCATAGGTTAAAAATTCTGAACTTTTACACCTTGAGGTATAGAAGACAGAGGGGTGATCTTTGTCTTACATATGGTTCACTTAAGGATTCAAACCTCACCAAGGGATTAGGCCTAATAGAATCCAAACTTAGACTCAGTAGCCATAAACATACAAGACAACTATTAACTAGCAAGTGGCACACATTAAGGAGGAAAAAACTGGTTTAATCTGAGATCTGTTCCAATATGGAACAATCTCCCAACATTTGTGATAGAGAGCCCAAATATGGATTCGTTTAAAACCAATATGGACTCAGTGGTGTCTGATTCAGATAAATTTGGTCTAAATTAAGATAGGATAATCTAAAGGCAAGCATTATGGACTATTTGTCTTTTCGCTTGAAATCTCTATGAAATATATGACATCTATGAAACTAAAACTGAGTTACATGCACAGCTAGATTCATTCAAGGAGTTATGTAAATATTCATGGTTAAAAGCAAATCTCATGATAACAAAAGTTTTGCAATTTGGTGTTAGTAAGAAATCTTCATATGTGTAGAAATATCACAATATACTTACATATGTTAAGAAATATCTATTTGGGTCTAGAATTTACGCACACTTTGAGATGGTCCAGTCACTTTTTGGTCACATGTAAAAAACTGAAAAATGTTCTAGTGGGGTTGAACAGTTTTAATAAGCGGCATGGTGGTAATGCAATAGATGCATTAGTTCACACAGCAAATGTGAAATGGCTGTCAAAAATGTTATATGGGGCAGAAATTTGGGGCTGATCTTGATCTATTTAAGAAAAAAAATTGCATTTTCTGGTGAAGACTGTTAGGCTTACCTAAATGGATTCCAAGATGTGCACTGAGAGTTGAACTAGGTGAGACTCCCGTTGAAGTACATGCAACAAAAGGTTATTTCTTACTGGTTAAAACTGCAGATGATGATAAGAATAGGCTCCTTAAGATAGCCTATATGGAGATGCTAGATATTAAACATAGGGGTCTGAATGCAGGATGGTAAAATACCATAGAATCCCTATTAGAAGAGGTGGAACTGCAAAATCTGCTGCCTCTCTCAGAAAAAGATGTTGCCATTCGTAAAAGTTATAGAAAGCTGGTGTATTTGAAACTTGCAAATAGTTGGAATGGGAAAGCTCTTAATAGTCTGTCCACCTCAAAATGTAACCCTTTGCTAGCAATATGGAAACAGAGTCATAATCCTGAACTTTACCTTATGGATATTGTTACTCACCAGTAAAAAGACTAAGCATAACAAGATTTCAGTTTCAGACATATAAGTCTAATGTTCCCAAAGCTTAATATGATGGTAAGTCTCATATATATGAAGCCACTTATGTGGTTGTAGATTGTGTTGTCAGACAACATTATATATGTCATCCTATTTTATCTGAGATATCAGAAGCTGAGGAGAATGTGGTTAATCTCCTATCTTTTGAATTATCTTGATCCCCCATAAAAAAAAAAAAAAATAACTTTATGAATTGCTGTTTGGTTCTGATGTAAATTTACAGATGAAATGTGCAGATCTTTTAAGAGTGCGGTGTCTTGTACAGAACAAATACATGTGAAGAAACATGTGTAAGCACCACCATGTATGGTGCTTACTATTAGGCCTTGCTCCTCCCCTTCCCCTTTTTTGGCTGTGGGGTTTGTGGCATGCCTACAGGTTAGATGGGGCTACGATTCCTGCTGTGGGTATTTATGGGAGATTTTGGCATCTTTTGAGGGAGAGAAGAGAAGTCATGGTGAGTTCAGGGCCAGGGCGGCCTGCGCAGCCCCTGGCCCTGCCGGGATTCTTATGCGGGTAGCGTGCCTAAGTCATCCGGGAGCCAGTTCAGGGGTGTTGGCTGAGGTGAAAGATGCTGCCGCTCCAAGGGACAGGTGGTAGTCAAATTTTGTAGCTAACACTTCATTGAGAGGATGACCTGTAGTACCATATCAGTGTGGGCCTGCCACCAATTTTGTGGGAGCTGTAGCCCAGAGAGTGGAAGAAGGACCTGGCACATGAACTGCAGCATCGGACAAGTCAGCAGGGGGGGTCTAGAGAAATTCTAGGCTGGGGTCTTGCTGTTGGGGTAGTGCAGTGGTGAAAGCCCATGCTATAGGGTTGGTAGTGGTGGCAGCCTGCCTTCCTCTTTCTGGTGTGGCACTGCAGCAGGACCAGAGGGTTGTGGCCCAAAGGTTTTTGGGGTTCAGCACCGGTGCATCTCTAGGATCACCAGGGCCTGTGCTGAGTTGCCTGGTCCACCTGAAGAAATAAGGGGGTCAGTATGTGAGGAAGATAGCCATTAGATGTGGAATCTGTAGTGTCCGAGAGAATTTGAGCCTGCATTCTTTGTGTGCTGCTGCCATCAATTGAAGACCTTACTCAGCTTTGAGGGACTACCTTTGTCTGATCTTCCCTGATCACTAAGTGATGTGCCATGGCCTTGTGCCACTGAACCGCTGCTACTCCAAAAGCCATGCTGTTTGTTCCCACTGCTCCATGGAGTGGAAATTTTACTGTTTTCCAAAGAATTAAATATTTTTTTGAGAACTTTTTAAATGTCCTCAGTTAGGGGTACTGACTTATGTGTGAGTCATTGATGCTTACACTGAAAACCTGTGTCTCAAACCACAAACTGCTTAATGCACGGGCAGAATTCATGAGCCGCAGTTTACTCTATTGCCTCCCAATTGTCAGCCAGTGTTGTGTTAATTGGTTTTTCAAAGCATCATCAGTGCTACTGTACATTGTAGCTACATTGTTGTTTAATAATGATGGCATATTAAGTACTTGGCTGAAGATCACGCTGTACCTTGAAAAACCTTGTCTCCCATGCTTTGTTAATGGCCCGTAAGTGATTTAGTGATTAAGCTAATACAGTAGCTGTCTAATAAAATAACTTGCACTGCCTTGCTTCACCATCCACTCACCTCACACTGCTTTCTACAGTAGATTGATGGCCTCTTTAAAAAGAAAACGCTGCTCCTACACTGCTGAGTACAAGTTGAAAGTTGTTCAGTATGCAGAATCAAACAGCAATGCCACCACAGAAAGAGAATTTAATGTGAACAAGAAAGTCATTCGAGATTGGCACAGTAAAAATTAGAGCTTCTGTCCCTTGACAGAAATGTTACAAGAATTAAGTTGCCCACCTCACCCGTGGCAGCTATTGAGGTGAAGCTTAGTGAGTGGGTTCTTGAGCTAAGGCAAAAGGGGTATATTGTAAACCGAATTTCAATCAGACTGCAGGTACTGGTGATTTCACAAAGTACTTCCGTTCAATTCAAAGCATCAGCTGGGTGGTGTACCCGTTTTATGCGGCAATACGGATTAACTTTAAGGCAGAGAACGCACATTGCCCAAAAGCTCCCCGAAGATGTAAATAGAAAGGTAGATAGTTTTCACAACTTACCAGCTGAGGCCATTGTAAAGTCATTTAAAAAATGTTGAACCTCGAATAGCCTTGATGGAACTGAAGACCATATCCTTTATGATGATTTGATATGCTGTGATGCCACTCAACCAGATGAAGGAGAAGAGGATGACAACAATGCGGCAGAGCTCGCTGACGTGTATGAGGACGTCCCCCTTACCTCATAGCAGCTCCATTGCCTGTTTGAATCAGATGATGAGGATGATACTGAATTTTTGGGTTTCAGGGATGGGGACTGATAGAGGACTGATAAAGATGCTCCCAGACAACTTAGCTGTTTTTTACGTATTCTTAATCAATAAAAAGATGTTTTCATTTTTTTTTTACTTCTGTTGCCATCATTTAATACTGTTCTCAAAATAAGTACAAAAACTAATTCCGACTTATGAGCGGGTCAGTGCAAAGTGCGCTAATGCGCAAAGCTGAATAACACACCCCGACTTATGAGCGGACTGACTTATGAGCAAGTATATACGGTATTTGTTGCATTTTCGTTGTGGACATTGGACTGAATTAATGAATTGCTGCTCCAGCCTTAACCACTTACTTACCCCCTTATAGCTGCCATTATCCCAGGGTTGCTGCAACCCCCCCCCCACACCTGATCTTCAATCAAGCATGAAGACTTAACCCAGGTAAATCTGTTTCATATGAGATTTCAGGACTGCTGTCTGTGTTTCTAGGCCCCTTCCCCTTTCAACATCAGGTACCCTTAGACATGGGGTGGGGCCTTACAACATGGGGGCCCCTCCGGGATTTGATGGTGGGGTGCAACTGCATACCTGGACATATTCCTGGGGCTCAGCAGTGTGTGGAGCCTGTGCTTGGACTGATTCAGTGGTTTTCTAGCTTTTGAGACCCGCCATCTTGCCCGAAATTGTTTTGCACCTTTTCCTGGGTGGCGCCATCTTAGAAGGCTGCAATGCATAGGCAATGGTATGCAAAGAACTCAGTAGCAGCTATGACTGGACAATTCACTTGGACTGCTGGGAAGGAGGAAACATGTGGCATTGTGGGTGACCCCTGAAAGGTGCCATTATCCAGCACCTGTGGCATGATGTCATCAAAAGCTGTGAGACACTATCAGCTTTAGTACTGCTTTGGAAAAAGAGCGTCACTCCCCTCAGCAATTTCAAGGACTGGCAGCATGGTGGAGGCCCCTAAGGAGATGGGACAAACAGCAATTGTGCAAGCTTCACTTTTGGCACAGTTGTGGGCAACCATGGAAAAGGCATCAGTCCTGGATCACTGTGCTGTTTATAACTATCAGGGGATGGGGTGACTCACCTGCCCCTCTGTCCTAACTGTGTTCATGGAGCTCTCCCATCACCAAGCTTGCCAAGTTATCAGTACCTCACTCCCTGAAGTGGCCCGTGCCTCTGACAGCTTTGAGTACTTCCACCACCCCTGCTAGCCTGGAAGACTGAGAGGAAATAAAGTTGGTTACTGGCAGCATGGAGAAGGACTCTACGCCTGAAGCATCCCAGCGAAGAGTGGGCATAGATGTTTGCCCAGCCCCTCTCCTCCTAAGGCCTCTGTGTCTCTCTGTGGCAGAGGGAGAGGGTGTGGGTAGGCGAACAAGTATTCGGACTCCGTTGGGCCCACAGAGCCCGAGCCTTCCCCATGCCTGCAGTGGCCATGCCTGCTTCAGGAAAAAGAGCTGCATCACAGAAAGTGGAAGCCCAGACATGATTTTGGAGGAAGAGATGTCCAGCAGCACTGACTCAGACAGGGAGTTTTGGGGGGAACACCCCAGTCCATGCTCCAGTGTGTCTTTCTACTCCACTGTCTTTTTCAGGACCAGAATGTGGAGAGGCTGATTCCCAAATCATTCTGCAGGCCCAAGCTGCCCATTCCTGATCAGGGCCCCTGTCTGCCTCAGTTATGTTATTAGATCTGCCAGAAGATAGATGATCTTAGACCCGATGATCCTTTAAATCTCAAGTACAGGAATGGCACTTGGTTGGTGGATGCAAAGGCTCCTAGGACCAGTGTCCAAAGCATTCCGGAGTGGTCCCAGGCAAAATGGTGGGTCCACAGATGAATCCTCAAGGAGTACCCCAATGAGGTTTATCCCTATGTGTCACAGAGGATTTGGGATATCCTAGAGGAGAAGCATGTGGATTGGGTGTTCTATGGAGCCCTTTTTAATGCCCAAGCCAGGAACAAGGTGACTGAAGAACCAAAGCCAGCACCTATTACAGCTGCAAGATCCATGTATCAGTCCATTATCTGGGCCAGACTGACTCTCTTTAAGCATTTTACCATGGTACATGATGTCATGGGACATCACACTGAGTATTATGTGGTCAGTGAAGACTCCTTTGGGGTGGAGATGACCAAGCCAGATCCGCAGTTCTTCTATGCCAAAGAAGGTGGCCCTGGACTTTGGAGCACAATGTACCAACCATCTTCATTTCTCTGCAGGAGTGCCCTGTTCTGGGTGAAGATCTGTATTTTGGTGCCTTCTGAGACTGGGTGAGACCACTATTATTTACTGTTTAAGCTGTTACTGTTTAACATATTAAGTAAGATACTGGGTTATAGCAGGGCCAGATTAAGGCAACCTGGGGCCCTAGACCCAAGAGAAATCTGGGGCCCCCCTCACTGTACCCATGCCCCTTCGCCATGACCACACCTCTTGGCTACTGCATATCAGTTACTGAAACATGAAAACAATGTTCTTACTGTCCCTAAAAAGTGGCATAAAAATACTTCAAAATTAATTAACATAATACTATCAGCATGGAAAAATAATAATAGTCTGCATTTTGATAATTTAGAGAAAATAATTAGTAATAGGCCTGGTAAAAATAATTTTTTGTATGTGAAATGTCATGATTTGCACTTCTCCAAAGCCCCCTACCCCCAAACACACATGTGCGCACTCGCAATCTAGGTGTTATCATATTGTTCTGTCAGGTAGTATGAACCAGGATGTGGGAGTTTTGTTGGGTTGGGTAGGGACTGATCTCTAAAAGAGGCTAGGTCCTGGGTGGTGTAGGAGTTAAGTTTGTGGTTTACTAGGCGGGTTATGAGTTTTAGAGATTATACTGCAAAGCGAGTGATTATTGGAAGAATTTGAAATCATTCCCAAGATCAAACATTTCTGTTATTGATAAGTAAGCCAGGATCCATAAATGTCAAGATTTGCTGATGGGAATCTTGAAATGCATTCATTTATTCACCCTGAAAACAGAGCTGTATCAAGGTCAGAACTTCAGTATGAGTGAGATGAGAGAATTAAAAAAAGAGCATGCTTTTTAATTGTACCATGGAAACTTATTGTAGATTTTTTAATTTTAGGAGTGAGATTAAATATTTATTTTTTCTTTATTGAGATATCGGAAGTACAAACCTTTGAATCAGAGACTCCTTTGCAAAGGCTCCACATCATGGAAGTACAAAACAAGAGAAATGAGCAATACACTGAAAGGTATTTCATCTGAATGCGTAGGGTAAAACAAAACAGAGTCAAACATAGTACAAAGGTTTCAAGCAAATTAAGCTATTGCTTACATTCACATTTCAAGGATGATACAAGATTTCCTAAGCCAATAGAACAGATACTTAAGATAAAATATGAAGCATACACACTGAATTGCACTGTTAATCTTTTATAGTTAAGAGTAAGATTCAAAGCTGGGACTCTAAATGGGTGTGAGAGACAAAGCAAAGGAAATGGGCTTGTTCACACCTTAAAGGTCATCCTGGCTGGGGCCCCTGAAGCTGTCAGCTACACTTGACACCTAATCAGCGAGGTGAGAGTCATGTCACAGTTCAGCCCCTGACTTACTCGGTGGCTGAGTCCTTTACAAAAAACATTCAGCTCAGGCAGAAAGAAAAGGATATATAGTAAATATATGTCGGGGATTGCTGGGGGCCCTAGGCCTGTGCCTATGCTGCCTATGCCTTAATCCGGCCCTTCTTGTGAGCACTGGTTAAGGTGTTGTGGCTTTGTGTCTGCATCTCTTCTTGATTGCGCAGTACAATCTTAATCTGTCTGCTTTTGCATCTGTTTAGTGCCCAATCTCCATCTGCAAGCCACAGTTGTATTTTTTTGGCTTCACATCCACAGGCCTAGACTGGCAAGATTGTCTGTGGGCATGGTAGTACGCAGAAGTGCATAGCTGATGTCAGTAAAGGGATTTCTCCATCAATGTTTTTTTACAGCACAATCTGTAGCTTCTCTCATAGTTGGAGGAGATGATGTTGGGCCAGCTGGTGGTGTTAGTGCAGTTTCTGCTGGCATGAGTATTGCTGCCTCAAGTTATACTTCGGACCAGTTAACTGTTTCAAAAAATATAGTTGAGTCTAAAGCTGTGACAGACAGTATAGATGATGTCATACTCCCCATTAACATCCCCATGGTAGTCGAACATGATTCTGATCCTGGTGACGATAGCTCACAATGTCACATTTCTTCCAGCGCTGTTGAGGTCATGCCTTTGCCATCCAATGAATCAAAGTGTGGTGCAAAAATATCGGGTGATGACGTGATGATGCTGTGGTTGCAACATGTTCTCCACATGACAGCATCCAAGCTGAAAATGAGGATGCGGATGATGTTGAAGAATATGGTGATGATGTCAGTGACCCCGTTGGGAACCAGAGAAAAGTCAAGGTGGCTGTGTCTGGGTCTGTTGGTGTTAAATCCCCTCTCCTCAAAAAGGTTGTGATTTAGCAGTTCCTGTTGTTGTTGATGATGACCCAGTAATAATCATAGGTAATTGTGGTGGTCAGTTGGAGTCCAAGTGTGTCCAGCCTGAAAAATCATGTAATACACCCCCCATTTCAGGGGTTAAAAAATGGAGTCCAATAAGCAGCATCAGAGATATGTTAAAAGTAGGGGATCACAATCCTTTGTTTGGGATTTTTTTGTCCAAGATGCAAATGATGAGTCAGTTGCAATCTGCCAGCTTTGCCATGTACGTGTGAGCTGAGGTAAAAAAGGGAAGTCATCTTGGCATGGGGGGCAGCATACACATCTTAAGAACACATGGCACTGTGGACCTGGCACCAGATGACAGCTATGCCATAGTGGGGCGTTCATCCTCGTCATCAAACTTACTGAGCATGCTATCCCCTTCCATGAGTGTAAGGCCAAGTAGGAATGTCTGCAGTAATGATGAAATAACACCAGATGATTACTACAGGCATGGTGAGGGGGAGGATTATGATTTAGAAGTCTTGTCAAGTGGTGGTCAGAGTAGCAATGGTGGTGGAGGTGGTCAATGCAGTATGTCTAGTGCAAGTAATACATCAACCCCTGTACGTAAAATGGGGAAAATAACTTCATTTGTGGACTTGTCACCTGTGCAGCCCTCTTCCTCTCACTTCCACACCCCACCCCCGGCCATTCACAGAGTAGAGCCATTTGTCACACCCCGTGCAAAATGTGTAAGTCAGCCCAAGCTGGAGATTGTTTTTACCCATAACCTGACATATCCACCCAATCATGCAATGTCACCTGAACTTAATGTTGCTGTAGCTGAAATGCTGGCAATTGATCTTTTGCCATTCTCCTTCGTGGAGAATTCTGGATTCTGGCGGTTTGCGGCATGCGCCTGTTCAAAATGGAAAGTCCTATCCAGGACATACTATTTCACCCGTGCTGTCCCCAAGTTATACTGTACTGTGGCTGACTCTGTAAGACATCCCTTCAGCATTCCTCCTCTCCATTCATCCATTTAAGTATGGCTATGTGGACAAGTGGCAAAACAGCAGGGAGTTCATATTTGTATATAACTGCATATTGGGTGCAGGTGCTGGGGGTTGTTTGTGCTGGTGATAGTGTGAATAATCAGTGTAGTAAGGCAGACTATCATGGTAGCAACCTTCCAGGAATTCAACAGCATGCAGCACTTGCAATGCACAGTGTGGCTTGTTCCCATACTGGTGAAAACATGTTAGACTTGGTACTGACTGAAACTGATGAGTGGCTGAACCCCCTGTCCCTGGGAGCTGGATTTATAGCAAGTGACAATGAGTCAAATGTGGTTAAATGCATCATGAAGGGTGGCTTTGTTCAGGTGCCATACATGGACCACTGTTTAAATCTTGTGGTGCAGGAGTTTCTGCAGCACTATGATATAAAGGAAATGTTGACAGTTGCACGCCATATCTGTTCACACTTTTCACACTCTGCAAAGGCCCATGACCAACTTCGACAGTTGCAGATCCAAAATAGCCTCCCACAGCACCGCCTCAAGCTGGAAGTTGTCACCTGGTGGAACTCCACTTTATACATGGCAGAGAGGCAATATGAACAATACAAATCAATCTCCAAATATCTCGTCATGAACACCAGCTGTGACACTTCCGGGGCCTCCATATATCTCATGACTGAACAGTGGCACCTCATGGACTCTGTTATAACAATTTTGAGGCCTTTTGAACACACCACACAGGCAGTGAGTGGCAAGTCTGCCTCCAACAGCCAATCAATTCCACTGTTGTGGGTGTTGAGGCAGACATTGCTGAATCTACAGCATAGCCTTGATGGTTCCAGAGACTGTGCTAGCAGTGTGTTGCTGAAATACATGCTAACACAATTCGACCGCAATTGGCACATCTTCAGCATTCAGCACAGTGATGACTTTGCAATTGCAACAATGCTGGACCCACGATACAAACGTGGAATTATGTCACTACTGGAGGGAAGGCCTGAACAGGTTACAAATGTCAGTGGGCAATTGGTGCGCTTGGTTCATGGGGCACAGATGTCATGTGCCAAGGTCAGCAAACCTCAGCAGCATAACCAGGCTGAAGGTCAGTTTGGAGTAGTATCAAGAACATCCTGTAAGGCGTCTGCAGTTCCAGGTGGTCTGTCATAAACACTGGTTGCCATTAACCCACTTTGGGGTGCTTTGTCCCAAGTCGGGATTTCTGACATCAATGAATCCGGAGTACAGGATGATGAGTCAGCTAGCAGACTTCGTGCAGCACAGTGAACGGTTGACTCATATTTGGCTAAAAAACAGGCATCTGTCAGTAATTGTTTATCCTCTTTTACTGGAGTGGAAAGGTCAGTGAATGGCCAGAGCTGACCTCAGGGGCACTGAAGTACCTGACATGCCCACCCTCTAGTGTAAGTGTCAAGAGGGTATTCAGCTCTGCGGGTGCAATAGTTCAGGATCATTGTACAAACCTCTCTCTTTCAAATGTCAGCTTGCTGACATTCATAGCAAACTCTGGCCAGAGCCAACAGGGCTGTGAAAAGCTACCAAGTGACGAAAGTTACACATGTGGGTAAAAATTATTCAACACCCAGATGTAACTTAGCCATATTTTGGAGGTGTTACACTAAATTTTCAACATGGCCTTTTTTGGACCCCTCCTCATGAACAGTGCCAGTGTCATTTTGTTCAGTTGTCTCGAAAGGTGATTGCGCAGAGCAAACGGCTATTCTGCACCACAGGTGCAAAAAGATGTTTTGGGCAGGTTGTAGAAAATGACAGCTGTACTGTTTTGAAGGAGGTGTGCAAAAATGGCAATATTAAAATGTGGCATGAAAATATTAAAATTAACGACGATTGAGATGCAGGAAACTGCACAACCCACGCCAGAATGCAGTCATTTTTGGGAATTTTCACTACCTCTGTAACATAGTTTTTAAATCCTACCTCATGAACAGTGGCACTGTTATTTTGTGACTCGGTCCCGAAAGGTGATTCCACGCAGTGACCACAAAATCACCTTTCAGGACCCAGTAACAAAATGCCAGTGACAGTTTTCATGAGGTGGTGTCCCAAGAACCCCATGATGAAAAAATGGGGCTAAAATTTCAAAAAATGGCTGAGATATCAGCACAAGTTGAAAATCCCATTGAATGGCTGTATAGCATGCTTATCTTTAATTCTTCAGTTCGGGGTTGGGCTTTGAAGAGTGCAGACGTGTCCTGGTCCACAGAAGATGACAACATCAACCTCCAGAGGTAAGTACAGGATAAGGGGGAGGTTGTGGGAGGTGGGTGCTCAGTGAGAGGGTGGGAGGGGGAGGGGAGGGGATGGCAGCAATGACGAGGGACCGTTTTCAGTTTCACAGGGAAAACAAACTGACAACGAGGGACCATTTTCTAATTTACAGCAAAACAAAACCAAAAAAACATTTCAGCACACTGAGGTGGACTCCCAGTGTGCCACATGAATGCCAACATGGGGATTGGGCACCCCAATGTCAGGCATGACATGGGCAGGCGGCACCAGAAAAAAAGAAACACGATGAGGGACCATTTTCTAATTTACAGAAAAAAACATATTCCACACACTGGGGTGGGCTCCCAGTGTGTGACATGACATATCGGGCATGACTTGGGGAGTGGAGCATGAAATAGTGAATGGCATTTTGCCATTTGCTTCATGGCGGCACTGCAGAACTGCACCTGCGCACGACTCGCGTGCATCCGCAGTGCACGCATCGGAATGCAAAATTAACAGCTGAAATAGTGCGACTGTTATTCTGAATGCCAATCATGGTGGAGGGATTTAAGCTTCGTTGGGCATTTGGAAGGATTATTCCAAAAGTCCAACGGATTGCTTGAAAGGACAGAGCAGAGAACCTTACCAGAGCAAGGGAAATGGATTAAGACTTCTTTTGGCTAAGCAGATTTACTGTGTGTTGTTATTTTTATTTTGTGCTCACAGGGATTGCTACTGTTTGTTGCTAACATTTCATTGCTTTATTTTTCTCTGATTCAAATTGTTGTTGTTGGTATACCTTCTTCTGCATTATTTAAAGGCGTGCCTACAGGTGTGTGCTAACAGATTACTGCTGTAATCTTCTGATTCAAATTGTCTTTTGCAAGGTATATCTTCTGTTACTGCTTTATTTTTCTCTGTAGCAAAGTGTTTCTTACAGGGTATATCTTCTCTGAAATTATTACAGGTGGTGCTTTACAGGTTTTACAGTTTTATCTAACATTAGGATAAGCTTTCAGGGTTACTGCATTTGTTGTTGACTGATTGTTTCTGCTCTTATCTCCTTGTTCTTTCATCCGTGGTTCTTCTTTTTCGGCAAGGGAAGGGCCCAGCCACCCACCCCCATCCCCAACCACCCCACACAACACTCCTTTTATAGGGTACCACAGCTGTGACATTTCCTGTGGCAAAGCAGGAAGGGGCGGATCAGTGGGTCATCCACAAGGTGAGCTCATTTACAGGGGCACTAGTAATTTAACTTTTTATAACATGTTATACGAAAACAAAATACAAAATCAAACCATTACTTGCATTTTCTTCCTTCTAATTACTCTGACCAGGTTATAAACCCAGCAACTTATCTGGAATGGATATCATTAACTGCAGGTGCTGCGGAACACTTTTCAGAAGGACAGTCAGTCTTACAGGATTTAGGACACTGTCCTACATGCTGGGCCATTGGAGATCTTAGGACTCAGCTCCGGGCAGCATGGGCAGAGATTATGCTACTAAATTTCATATTCAAGAGGAAATACATTATAAGAACCACCCGCCATTTCCCCAACATCCAACAGAAGAACCTCGACTGCAGAGGGTAGCTGGTCCAGGAGGTTGGCAGGTGGTTAGGAGGGGCAAATCGGGTGCCCCATCATTCTATGCTCTCCAATATATTATCTCCAAAAACCATATAAACACTACAAACAGGTATCTGCCTCTATCTCCGAAATCAAATAAAGGGGCAGAGGACACTGCAGAGCAGGACACTGCAGCACAGTAGCTAGCACAACAAAACTCACCCAAATCAGGAACCAAAACAAAAAAAGCAAAAAGGAAATCCAAAAAACTTCTGATCATAGGAGACTCCATGATTTGAGGAGTTGATACCCATCTCCAGCCAGGGGTAATGGTCAGATGTCTCCCAGGTACATCAGCGTGGAGCACTGACCGCATTATAAAATTGTTCACAAGCAGGAGAAAACATTGACATCCTGGTACACATAGGGACTAACGATCTCGCAGCCGGGCCAGCTGTGGAGACCAAGGAACACCTGACCAGGCTGGGTGACAAACTATCATCCATTTCGTCTGACATCTCCTTCTCTGAGATGCTGCCAGTCTGGGAGAGGGGGGCAGATGGACGGAAGGTCAGAGAAGGGGAGATAGGAAAGCTAAACATGTGGCTCAAGGGCTGTTGCCAGGAAAAAGGACACAGATTTGTAGGGAACTGGCAACAGTTCTGGGAGTGAAAGTTCTTTCAATTTGATGGACTGCATCTGACTAAGGAGGGAGTCAGTGCATTGGGGCAGAAGTTTGACATCTTTGCAGAATATTTAAACTAGTAAATTGGGGAGAGGGTGCAGCACCCTCGTCGAATGGGAAGAACACCCTCCCCTCAGCTAGTGGTCAAACAGGGATTCAGCATGTTTGCAGTTCATTTGCATCACCAGGTAAGAAAAGGTCCGCCTCCCGTACAATGTACAGGGGAAATGCCAAACCTCACCCAACAACTAACACACCGAAATCTGGCCAATGAAAAATCATGTACACAAATGCTCACAGCCTGGGAAATAAGATCCTGGACCTGCAGGCAATAATGTCAGAGGCTAAACTGGACACAGTAGCAATTAGTGAGACGTGGTTTACCAGTAACCACACTTGGGAGACTTCAGTACCTGGCTATGACTGTTCAGAAGAGACCGGTGCAAAAAGGGGGTGGAGTGCTTATATGTCAATGAAAATATCAAAGCTACAGAAATTCAGATTACACATAAGGAGCCAGAAGAACTGTGGGTCACCCTGGAAACAGGAAATGGACAGCCATAAGAACTGGGGTTGTCTACAGGCCCCCAGACCAGAGGGAAGACATAGACACATTACTGTTAGAAGATATACAAAACATGACAGCTAAAGGGAGGTTCTGATAATGGGAGACTTAATATGCCAGATACAGATTGGTCAATACCAGCAGGAACATCTGCCAGAACTAGACACATGGTGGATTCCCTGCAGGGAGGGCCTCAAACAACTGGTACAACAATCCACAAGAGACAGGGCTATCCTAGATTTAGTACTGACTAACAGGAAGGGATCACAGATCTCCAGTTAGAAGGTCACCTGGGGCAGTGACCATCACATGGTATGGTTCAATTTGGCCACTACATCTAAATCATCCCATTCCAAGGCAAAAATATGGGACTTCAGAGGAGCTGACTCTGATAAGATGGCCAACAGAGTTAAGCTAGCCCTGGCAAAAAGAAACACAGGTGAGGGAGTACAGGCAAAATGGGCAAGCATTAAGGATGCAATACTTGAAGCAACATCCCATTGTGTTAGACAGAAAAGGAAGTACAAAAGAAGAAGGAAACCACTTTGGTTCTCAAATACAGTAGCAGAATAGGTCAGAGCCAAAAGGCTGGTCTTCAGGAAATATAAGGGAACACAGCGGGATGAAGATAGGGAGGCATACCAAACTGCTCTAAGGGAAGCAGGGAAGGCAGTAAGGCAGGCAAAGTCCCAAACTGAGGAAACACTAGCACGAATAGTGAAAGAAGGTGACAAGACTTTCTATAGATACATTAGTGAAAGGAGAAAGTCCAG
This sequence comes from Neoceratodus forsteri, assembly GCA_016271365.2. Taxonomy (NCBI): domain Eukaryota; kingdom Metazoa; phylum Chordata; order Ceratodontiformes; family Ceratodontidae; genus Neoceratodus; species Neoceratodus forsteri. The sequence continues at coordinate 277,396,974 of CM057455.1, read as the reverse complement.
AGGGGGTATTGCTAAGCTCAAAGGAGAAAAGGGGCGTGTGAGGAGGAGGACCTGTAAAAGCATCTATCCTAAATAGATACTTTTGTTCAGTATTTACTGAAGAGAAGGTAGGGCAGGGCCCACAGCTCAGCACCATGGACACAGAGGGAAGGGAGGTGAGCACTACTTCCTTCACAAAAGAAAGGGTCCTACAAGAGCTCACTAAGTTCAGGGTGGACAAGGCAATGGGACCTGATGGCATACCTCCCAGGGTACTTTAGGAGCTAACGGTGGAACTAGCAGAGCCATTAGCAGAACTGCTTAGTGAGTCTCTGAGCACAGGAGAGGTCCCAGAAGACTGGAGAAGGGCTCATGTGATCCCACTCCACAAGAGTGATAGCAGGGAGAAGGTAGGGAACTACAGACCAGTCAGTCTTAACTCAGTAGTTGGCAAGATTATGGAAGCACTCCTTAAGGAAAGGATAGTGCAACACCTGGAATCCATAGGGGAACAGGATCCAAGACAGCATGGGTTTACAAAAGGAAGGTCCTGTCAAACTAATCTTATAGATTTCTTTGACTGGGTAACCAGAGTGGTGGACCAAGGGGGAACAGTTGATGTTGCCTACCTTGACTTCAACAAAGCTTTCGACACTGTTCCACATAGAAGATTGATAAATAAGCTGGGTAGGCTTGAGGTAGGTCAGAAGTTGGTCAACTGGGTGGCAAACTGGTTGACGGCCAGAAAACAGAAAGTGGTGGTAAATGGTATACAGTCAGAAGAGATGCAAGTCACAAGTGGGGTACCTCAGGGATCAGTCCTGGGGCCAGTCCTCTTCAATATCTTTGTTAGTGACATTGCAGATGGACTAGAGGGTAAGGCTTGTCTGTTTGCAGATGACACCAAGATCTGCAATGGAGTAGATGATCCAGATGGGGTGGGCAGAATGAGAAGAGATCTGGATAAACTGGCAAAATGGTCAGAAGAGTGGCAACTGGGATTTAATGCAAAGAAGTGCAAGATCATGTACATAGGGAAGAGAAACCCTGAAGCCACCTATAGGCTGGGAGGGGAGTTGCTGGCAGTCACAAAGGAAGAAAGAGACTTGGGCATCATCATCACCGATGACCTGAAATCATCCAAGCAGACTTCTAAAGCAGTAGGTAAGGCTAGGGAGATGTTAAGGTGTATTAGTAGGGGTATTACAAGTCATAAGAGGGAGGTAATAATCCCTCTTTACAAGACACTGGTTAGGCCCCATCTGGAGTATTGCGTGCAGTACTGGAGGCCACACCTTCACAAGGACATTAACCAAATTGAGGCAGTCCAGAGAAGGGCAACCAAAATGGTGCAGGGACTGCATCAGAAGACCCATAAGGACAGATTAACGGAGCTCAATATGTATACCCTTGACCAAAGGAAGGAGAGAGGTGATATGATCAAAACATTCAAACACCTTAAGGGCATTAACAAGGTGAAAGAGTCTAACATGTTTAAATATAAGAAAAATAACAGGACAAGAGGACACAGCATGAGATTAGAGGGAGGCTGATTAAGGGGGAATGTGAGGAAATTCTTTTTCACAGAAAGGATGGTGGATGCATGGAACGGCCTACCTCAGGAAGTGGTGGCTATGAATACAGTGCAGGGCTTCAAACAGGCATGGGATAGGCATAAGGGAGCAATACAGATGAGTATGAATAGATAGGCCACTGACAGAGCAAAGGCCGATGGCACATTTATAAGGTAGAAAAAGAAATGGGCAGACTGGATGGGCCTTGCGGTCCTTATCTGCCGTCAACCTCTATGTTTCTACGGATAGGGTTCTGTTATTGGCCATTTTCAGAGCTACAGAGCTCTCGCAAAATGGCTGTGGACTTTGCCCACAACCCTAAAAATGAATGAGGAGCACATATAAGCTCGAACTGCAACCTTTGTATTCTTACCCCGGCATGGTCATGGTTGTGGTGATGTGGGAAAAACAGACCATCCTGGTGGCACTGGCAGCATAAAATGGATTACCATTGAGGTAGATGATGATATCATGGAGAAAGAATTCTCTAGTGGGCACAATTCAGACATTGATGACTGTGAGGACAGCTTCCTGTATGATGGTGATGATGAGGTTGATGTTGGTAGGTTTTAGGTTAAGTGGTTAAAAGGCTGTCACATTTTTTCAATGGTACATGTTTTGTTTTTCATAATGTTAAATCAGTGTCCCACTCAGAATGACTCAAATTCCATATGTCATATTGGCAATATGAGGCAAGTAACATAGACTTTGATGGCAGATAAGGACCGCTTGGCCCACCTAGTCTGCCCATTTCCCTACCTACAGGATAAGCTGCAGATCCTAGTTAACCAACAGCCTATTTCTTCTTACACCCCCACAAGAATTGCCTTATGTCTGTCCCATGTAGTCTTGAAACCTCCCTCAGTTTTAGACCCCACAACCTCCTCAGGAAGGCTGTTCCATGCGTCCACCACCCTCTCTGTGAAAAAAATACTTCCTTACATTGCCCTGAACTGCCCCCCATCTTTAGATTGTGTCCCTTGTTCTTGCACATCTCTTTTCTGAAAGATGCTACCTCTTGGACTTTGTTGATTCCACTGAGGTACTTAAAAGTTTTTATCATGTCCCCCCTCTCCCTCCTTTCCTCAAGGGTATACATATTAAGCTCCTTTAGTCTCTCCTCGTATGGCTTCTCTTGCAGACCCTGCACCATTTTAGTTGCCCTCCTCTGGACTGTCTCTATCCTGTCTATGTCCTTGCAGAAATGTGGTTTCCAGAACTGGATGCAGTACCCGAGATGGGGTCTCACCAACTGTCTGTACAGAGGGACAACAACTTCCTGTTTTCTGCTGGTGATGCCTGTCCCTATACATTCCAGTATACCCTCAGCCCTCTCTACTGCCTTCTCACAATGCTTGTTAACCTTAAGGTCATCTGATATGATTACCTCCAGGTCCCTTTCCATTTTTGTGGTTGTTACTACCCCCCCCCCATGATGTAATCTTCCCCTGGGTTTTTGTTTCCCAGGTGCATTATTTTGCACTTCTTTGCACTGAATCCAATCTGCCATACTTCTGACCATTCCTCTAACCTTGCCAAGTCCCTGCTCATCCTTTCCACACCTCCTTGTGTATCAACCCTGTTACAGATCTTTGTGTCATCTGCAAAGAGGCATAGTTTTCCTTCCAGTCCCTCTGCAATGTCACTTATAAAGTCATTAAAAAGGACTGGACCCAGTACTGAACCCTGCTGTACCCCACTGGTAACCCCTCTTTCTTCAGAGTGGACTCCATTTACAATTACCTTCTGTGTACTGTTGTCCAGCCAATGTTTTACCCAGACTACCACCCTGGGACCCACTCCCAGGCTGGTTAATCTGACAATTAATCTTTTGTGTGGGACTGCGTCAAATTCACATTCCTTCTGTTTTACCTTCCCCGCCTTTGTATTACTTCTGATTAGACTTAACACAATGTGTCCTGCTGTCATTAGCAAACACAGTTAGCCTGTTAGACACAACTGTCCATTTGTAGTACTAGGTGTTAGCCACTTAAAACCTGCAGATTCAAGATATCTACCTCCTGACTGAGAGTGAAATACTGTAACACCATACACACTATATTCTGCCCGCCACCCACCCATGTGTGTCTGGCAGTGATAGGGAATGTGTTGCAGTCTGCAGCTGTTCCCATGGCCACCACCATCAGTAAACCACTGTTAGCCAAAGCCACCAGATAGCGAGAGGGAATGTCATCACGTGCCAACATGACCACCACCAGAAAACTGCTGTTAGCCAAAGCCACCAGATAGTGAGAGGGAATGTCATCATGTGCCCACATGACCACCACCACCAGTAAACCACTGTTAGCCAAAGCCACCAGATAGTGAGAGGGAATGTCATCATGTGCCCACATGACCACCACCACCACCAGTAAACCACTGTTAGCCAAAGCCACCAGATAGTGAGAGGGAATGTCATCATGTGCCCACATGACCACCACCACCACCAGTAAACCACTGTTAGCCAAAGCCACCAGATAGTGAGAGGGAATGTCATCACGTGCCAACATGACCACCACCAGAAAACTGCTGTTAGCCAAAGCCACCAGATAGTGAGAGGGAATGTCGTCATGTGCCCACATAACCACCACCAGAAAACTGCTGTTAGCCAGAGCCACCAGATAGTGAGAGGGAATGTCATCATGTGCCCACATAACCACCACCAGAAAACTGCTGTTAGCCAAAGTCACCAGATAGTGAGGGGGAATGTCAACAGTATGTGCTCATGACCACCACCTGTAAACTGCTGTTAGCCAAAGCCACCAGATAGTGAGGGGAAATGTCAACATTATGTGCTCATGGCCACCACCAGTAAACCACTGTTAGCCAAAGCCAGCAGATAGTGAGAGGGAATGTCATCATGTGCCCACCACATGACCACCACCAGAAAACCACTGTTAGCCAAAGCCACCAGATAGTGAGGGGGAATGTCAACATTATGTGCTCATGACCACCACCAGTACACCTATGTTTTCCATCCTGTGCCCTGCCCATGCCATGGCAGACAGAGTCGGAAAGGAGACCACATCCAGCAGCCACAGCCACAGGGCTTTTTACTATCAATACTTTACAGTGAGTATGTGTACTCATTTTTTATACTATGTAACTTCCTTGAGCTGTGTTATGTTTCCTGTTGCATTTCTGAGGTGCAGTGAGGAAACACATATGGTCAACTTATTTTCTTTTTTTACAGGTTAACAGTTTCAAGCAATCTCCTTCACTGGAGGACTATAGTACTGCAGTACTATCTACAACCGCCTATAGGATATCCATTACCACTAAGTATATACATTTCATTTCATCAGTTCTTTTTTGTAGTTTGATTTTTCAAATGAGTGCAAATCATATAAAGTAGGTGACATGTACGTCACATAATATAATATATTTGTCATGCACATCAGACACTGTATTGCTGCAGCAGCCATGGCGGTGTTGAACAAAGTTTTATCCAGGTCGTGACATGACAAGATGTCTTTCACAATGTAACTTGAGTTAAGACATAGGGACAGTGTATGGGTTACACGTACTAAATTTGTGATTGTGATGATTTGGTCTTGTTGTGGCTTACTGAGAGAGCTTGCTACCTGTTGCTTTGGATATATGACAGGATGGAACAGCCACACTTTAAACAGAATGTGTTACTGCAATCAAGTACTAATAATTTTTTCTTTATCTGTTTTTGTAGGTAAAGTTCTGATGCTGTGTGCTGCCATTGGTGCATTCTTAAAAAACAAGTTCAACATCACACCCCGGGCCGGGACACACACAACAAATAGTATGATTCTGACCATCATTACTGGACTGGAGGATGCAGAGAAAACCTGTGAAGAATTAACAAAAACAATAAACTATTAATGAAATTTGCTTCCAAATGACCCCCCCTCCAAAAAATACTTACCTTCACTGACTTGACAGTATTCCAATGCCAAAATTTCTCATCAAGCACAGAAATGCGCACCCCAAGTGTGACTATGTGATCTGTGATACAAAAAATAGCAATGATTACACATATGCATATATATATATAGAAAAAAAGTATGTATATATATATATATATATATATATATAAACATTTAAGGTCAGGTTATGTGGAAAACCATGATGGTGCCAGGCAGGTACTTTAACTTACCAAGGGTCATATTAGTGTACACACAGAAGGCATCCTTCCTGTTGGGGGTCAGCGCAGCAGACATTGGGCAACCAACAGTATTGTCACATCATCATGGATGGTTAACTCAATGGTCGGGTCATCCTTCTAGCACATCATTTGGCAAGACACTGTGCATCAGCCCAGTCAGATCAAGAAGCATTAAATGAAATTCCAAAAGCAGCAGCAGGGGACATACAATAGTTCTTATTGGAGTGTGTGCATGCATGACTGAGTGTGGCATTAATTAATGGAGACTTTTCATTCCATTTTATGCTCTCATTTCTCTTCATCTGGAGTCGGGAATTTTCTGGACATAAGACAGCATCTCAAGATGTTTATGAACACTTGCCAAAAACATTCTACATAAAATAAACTAAAACAAGCATTTGTCAATGCCGAATGTTGCTTGCTTGTATATGCTGTGTAGGTATTTGGGAAGTCAGTGGAGTGCAAATATTGAAAATTTGCAAACTTACGAGCATGTGTAGGAACTGCGCAACGCACGCTCGTGAAACAGTCATTTTTAGGAAGTTTGTGACCAAATTTTCAACATAGCCATTTTAAGACCTCTGCTCATGAACAGTGTCACTGTGATTTTCTTACTGTGTCCCATACATTGATTTCGCATGCCGACTGCGCCATTGTGCGCTAGATGGGCGGAAACACGTTGTGGGCAAGATGTGAAAAATGACAGCCTTAATGCTCATAAGGCGGTGTGGTAAAAATGGCAATAGAAACATAGAAACATAGAATTTGACGGCAGATAAGGACCGCTTGGCCCACCCAGTCTGCCCATTTCCCTACCTAATGGATAAGCTGCAGATCCTAGTTAACCAGCAGCCTACTTCTTCCTACCTCCACCCCCTAGAATGCCTTATGACTGTCCCATGCATGCTTGAATTCCACCACTGTTTTTGACTCCACAACCTCTTCTGGAAGGCCGCTCCATGCATCCACAACCCTCTCTGTGAAAAAATACTTCCTTAAATTACCTCTGAGCTGCCCCCCCATCTTCAAATTGTGCCCCCTTGTTCTTGCACACCCCTTTTTTTGAAAGATGCTACCCTCCTGGACTTTGTTGATTCCCTTGAGGTACTTGAAAGTTTCTATCATGTCCCCTCTCCCTCCTTTCCTCGAGGCTATACATATTCAGCTCCTTAAGTCTCTCTTTATATGTCTTCCGGTGCAGACCCTGCACCATTTTAGTTGCCCTCCTCTGACAGCTTCCATCCTGTCTATATCTTTATGGAGATTGGGTCTCCAGAACTGCATGCAGTACTCCAGATGGGGTCGCACCAGCTGTCTGTACAGAGGGATAACAACTTCCTGTTTTCTACTGATGATGCCTCTCCCTATGCATCCCAGTATCCCCTCAGCCCTCCTTGCTGCCCTCTCACATTGCTTGCCCACCTTTAGGTCATCTGATATGACTACCCCCAGGTCCCTTTCCATTTTTGTTGTTGTTAGTATCTCACCCCCCATTGTGTACTCTTCCCCTGGGTTTTTGTTTCCCAGGTGCATTACCTTGCACTTCTTAGCATTGAATCTAAGCTGCCATGCATTTGACCATTCCTCTAACCTTGCCAAGTCCCTTCTCATCCTTTCCACCCCACCTTGTGCATCAACTCTGTCGCAGATCTTTGTGTCATCTGCAAAGAGACATACTTTTCCTTCCAGTTCCTCTGCAATGTTGCTTATAAAGACATTGAAGAGGACCGGTCCTAATACTGAACCCTGCGGTACCCCACTAGTAACCCCCTTTTCTTCAGAGTGGACTCCATTTACTATTACTCTCTGTGTCCTATTCTGTAGCCAATTCTTTACCCAGGCTGTCATCTTGGGACCCACTCCCAGGCTGGCTAACTTGTATATTAATTTTTTGTGTGGGACTGTGTCAAATGCCTTGCTAAAGTCTAGGTAGGCCATGTCCACAGCCCCTCCCTGATCTACTACTTTGGTCACCCAGTCAAAGAAATCTATCAGATTTGTCTGGCATGACCTTCCTGCTGTGAATCCATGCTGCCTTGGGTCCTGTGCCCCTCTGGCCTCTAGATACTCGACAATTCTTTCCTTCAGAAGTGATTCCATCATTTTCCCTACCACTGAGGTTAAACTAACAGGTCTGTAGTTTCCTGTTTCTGACTTGCTCCCACTTTTGTGAAGGGGAATTACATCTGCCCTCCTCCGCAATGTTGGAAATCTGGAGTGAAAATATTGAAAATTCGCGAACTTACGAGCGTGTGTAGGAAGTGCGCAACGCAGACTCGTAAAATAGTCATTTTTAGGAATTTTGTCACCAAATTTTCAACATAGCCATTTCAAGACCTCTGCTCATGAACAGTGTCACTGTGATTTTCTTAATGTGTCCCATACAGTGATTTCGCACACCGACTGCGCCATTGTGCGCTACACGGGCGGAAACATGTTTTGGGTGAGATGTGAAAAATGACAGCTGTACTGCTCATAAGGAGGTGTGGTAAAATGACAATGTTGAAAATCTGGAGTGAAAATATTGAAAATTCGCGAACTTACGAGTGTGCGTAGGAACTGCGCAATGCACGCTCGTAAAACAGTCATTTTTAGGAATTTTTCCACCAAATTTTCAACATAGGCTTTTTGAGAGCCCACCTTATGAACACTGGCAGTGTCATTTCATTAATCAGTGCTGAAAGGTGATTTCACGCAGTGAATGCGAAATCATCTTTCGGGCCCGATTAACGCCATGACAGTGAGAGCATTCATGAGAAGGGGTCCCAAAAACCCCATGTTGAAAATTTGGTGCAAAAATTCCAAAAAGTGCCTGAGATATGCAGCAAACTTGAAAAAACCCTATTTATTACATTATACAGTGTACCGGCATTTCCTCAGTTCGCGGTCGGCTTTGAAGAGTGCAGACGTGTTCCCGGTCCACCAAAGATCGTCATGCCAGAGTCTGGAGGTAAGTATGGGGTGGGGAGGGTGTGGGTAGGCAGGGTGTGCAGTGGGTGGGCGCGGTTGGGGGCCCAGACAGCGAGGGACCGTTTTTGTGTTGCAGGTTGCTTTTTGCAAAAAAACAGGAGGACGACGCGGGACATTTGCCATGCTGGGGTGGGCTCCCAGCGGTTCACAAGGATGGCTATTTGGGTGGGGCCATGGAGCAGACAGGGGATTGGGCACCCCCGTCGGCGATAGCATCTGTTGCCACGCTGGGGTGGGCTCCCAGCGTGGCACCCTGGTGCATGCTGCTGCAAATCCTGGGTAGGAGCAGACCAAGCTGCAGTGAAGACGATGCCACTCATAGTGGGAAAAATGCAGCTGTCGGCATGCTCGCCACTTGCAGGTACCCGGGGAGGAGGGTAGACAAGGGTTATAGATGCAGGGCTTTATGGTTATGGACTCAGGGCTTTATGGTTTTGGACTCTGGGCTGTGATAGTTCATTGCGGGCAGCAGAAAAATAAAATGTGCAAATGTGGGGCTTCTAAACTGTATCCCTTCAGGGCTGGTATTCCTGCCGGCATGACTGCAGATCCATCCCACCACGTGGAGTGTGGCGGCGGGGGTCGCTGCAGTGAGGTGTTTGCCTGTGACGTGCGATACATTACAGACCTTCCAGGAGGAGATATGAGGGTAGAAGAGGCTGGTGCACTTGGGTGGTGGGTGCCGTACTGACCGGGAGGTAGTTTGAAGATGGGCTGGCGGAGAACGGCACTACAGCAATCGCACATGTGTTTGGGTAAAGGGTGGCGTGGTGCAGCCCACATTTATGGTATCACTGGCTAACTTGTTCCTTTGGTGTCCTTGGTTAAGGGGTCTCGCACACCGGGGTTATGCGGGTTTGGGGGGTTCTGGACCCTCTAACAGTAATCTGTACAGCCAGGGGTACTCGTGGGTTTGTGATATACAGTGTCGTCCCCTAAAACTTGCCTGGCCAATCTGGATACTCCAGTTTCTGACGCAGTGTGTGCATGGGGGGGGGCGAGCATGCAGTATGCGTGCGTGCGCGTGCGTGTGTGTGTGTAGGGGAAGCGCGCATGAGCAGGCGATATCTTAGCGCTGCTCACTGAAGCGTAGCTCCCCATTTCAACTGTACTCCACTGCATTTTCGACTGCTGTCATAGACAGCTCCAGCAGCGATTGGAGAACTGGGGCCGCACCTGCAAACACACTGACTGAATTGGAAGAGGGCTGCCACGCCTCCGAAAACTTGAATGATGGCACTATGTTTCTTGCACATGTGTGCAAGCAACATAAAAATGGTGTCCTTCCCTTCCTTATTATATTCTGACTTAATAGTCTCTCTTTCCAAAAATAAATTATTTTAGTTGCCTCAGTAATGTTTTATTTCTGTTTTGCTGTGTGCGTGTGTGGAAAACAGGAGTGAGCAGTGCAATAATCTGCTAAACAGCATGTGTGCAGTGCACTGTCAGGTGTACACACTGTCCAGCCCCCTGAAAACATATATGATAGCTGACTTGCTCCACTGTTGATGGTATAAAGAATATATAATGTATATTTTATTTGTACCATCATCAACAGCGGACCAACTCATATAATATGTTTTCAGAGAGCTCGGTGGGCAGTGTGTAGCTGACAGGGCACACATGCTGTTTAGCACATCATTGCACTGCTCACTCCTGCTGTTCAACAAACCATGACAGAAATGAAACATTGCTGAGACACCAAAAATATTTCATGATAAACAGACATTATTAAGTAGGAATATAACAGATCCAGTAGCACGCTATGCTAACACAGGGGCCAGGTGCTGGTAGAGAGCAGCTAGTTGCAAAACTGCCAGACTAAACCAGAAAGCCAGCACTCCAGATGAATAAATGCAAAGAAAAAATGTTCACTGCTAGTGCGAATTTCTTGATGGAAAAACGAGCCACACACAAACTTCGTGTCCACTTCGTGGGTGGAATTTTACTTCGCTACATCTCTAGTCTGCACAGGGTCACAAGAGCAGAGGGGCACCAAAAAGCCTCAGGCGTCCAGTTGGCCTCCTTTTCTCCTGATCCTCAGTGTCTCTCTCTAAATTTCTCCAGAATGTATTGTTGATGTGTGCATATCCTCATAGCTTAGAGATAACATTCTAATTCAAGAAAAGTGCAAAGCTGACACAAAATGAATGGAAAAGTAAGACATGGGGAGGCCTTGGATGGGATGGGGATGCTCCTTGGAGGTTCAATGATTTCTAGTATGGGGCCCCAGCGAGAAGGTTCCCACAGGGCCCTGGGATATCTAGGTCCAGCGCTGCTCTCTACCATACTCCTTCTCCTCCCTCTCCTATTCGCTTCCACACTAGCTCTCTACTTCCCTTGTTCCTCCCCCTCCACACTCCTCCACTCTATGTGTGATCCCCTACTGCCCATACCGCTATAATGTTCTTTTCTCTGTTCCTATGGGACATGCTTCCTACCCTGGCCTTGTGATATTGATATTTGTTTTCTATGTATGTGCCTTGTACACATACATTCCTAATGAACAAAGCTTTGCACTGCTAATTTAATCTCTGTATAATTTTTTGTTTTGTAGTAAACTCTGTTGTACTTATCTCTCCCCCATGAATCTGGAGATAAGCTATTTTTTTCAGCTCAGTATGTCCTTCCTGGTGAAACCTTTGGGAGGGAGGGAGGGAGGGAGGAAGGAAGGAAGGAAGGAAGGAAGGAAGGAAGGAAGGAAGTACCCTTCCTGTTTACTATCCTGGAGTCCATGTTTCTCCAGGTAGTCCACTAGGTCCTCTTTGACTAGCATCTCCATCAGTTTACCCACCATGGAGGTAAGACTGGCAGGTCTGTAGTTACCCAGCTACTCTTCTTCTCCATCCTTGTGAAGTGAAACTACGTCCACTGCCCTCCTGTCTTTCAGAACCTCCGCTGTCAGAATAGAGGTATTGACTAGCCCTACCAGGGGTTCAGCTAATACCTCCATGAAGACACTCCAAAATGTGGATTATTATGAGATAAGTACACTTGCAGGCGTTGAAGGTACTTAGATTGTGGCCTTCTGCCTCATTATACACCTGGGCCAGTGGTTATCGCATAGCTCCATTTGGTTTGCTCCATTACTGTTATTGTACATCTACCTTGCATTTGTTACTTTCTTGTTGCTGTATTCTCTCCTTGTAACCCCCACCCCACGGGTGAAACCTGGAAACAAGCTGCTGCTGAGTGTGTCTTTTCAGATCATCAAATTTAAATATATAAATAAATTATATAAACCATGCCCTGGAGTGTCTTAATGCTTACTGTGGCCATTAGCATGCATGTCTCCTGCTGTGCTGTGATTATGGGGCTCCTGACCTGGTGTGCTACCATTGCTCAAACATTGTCAAGAACAAAAAGCAGATTCAGAAGGTTACTGCCAGCTTGCCTCCTTGGCAACAGTCTATTACAAAACTGTACAATATCTTATTTTTCAGACTGTAGCAAGCATACTGGCAGCCAGCTATGAGATTAAAAGTCTTTTTTGTCTTTTAAAGAGACAAGAGTGTGAGCTTTAAATGAGTCCTGCTGGACCACTCGGTCTCTGTAGGTTTCTCAGTGAATGTGCAAGGCAGTTGATGTCTGCCTTCTTAATTTCGGTCGATATGTATCTTCTTGATCTGTTTTTACACAGGAATCTCAGATTCAGTATGTGGTGTTAGCTCAGCATGCTAAAAGAAAGTCTTTCTACTCATGCAAACAAAGGCACTGTCACAGTGGTGCCAGCCAGGATGCAACACGGTAATGCAGTGCTGCAGTATATCACAAAATGCTGCAGTATTCTGCAATGAACAGTGTAATTCAATGGCAATTAAGCCCTTTTTTACTGCAGTATTTTGTGACATGTCATTTACTGCAAGTTACTTCACTGCATCATGGCTGCCATGTAATTTCTTGATGAATATAGTACAGTACGTATCTAAGATTCTTGGTTTATTAGTACATTTTTCAATTTTCAAAGCCAGGAAAAGAGAAATAATAATTATTTATTTAAAAGTTGGTAACTGGCAAAGGCACATTCAGTCAAGGCTCATTTTTAGGTGCAACCCAGGGGAGTGGGGAAGAGGAGTACAAAAGCATAAAATTTACAGTGCAACAGATTTCATTTACATAGGTAGCATTAAGTAGACTGTATCGCAAAAGTTAGAGTGATTGAGATGAGTTGAGTGGAATGACGGTAGAATTTAAGGGTGCATAGGAAACAGTAAAAGTGCACAGTGCCTGTTGGGGTGGGAGACAGTGCTATTAGGGTAGCAGAAACAGAAGGTGAGTGGAAGCAGAAGCTAAATTCTGGATTAGAGAGTCAAAAACAGGAGGGGGTCAAGTGAGAGAAGAAGGGAGGTCAGGAGGGGGTTGACAGGTACAGGGAGGAGGAGGAAGGTGCTTCAACAGGCATGTAAAGACAGAGAGGAGGGAGAGAGGTAGAGGGAAGATGAGAAAAAGTTCCATAGGGAAGGGAAGCAGTAGGTGAAGGCAGCTTGCCCAGCACATATGTGAGGGTGGGTAATAGAGAAGGTATGGGAATCTCTCGAGTGGAGACAGTAAGAGGAGGAGGAGGGGACAGGAGAGAGAAAAGTGATGAGAAGTAGGAGGGGAGGGTCCCAAACCAGTATTTGGCAATGAAGAAGGAGCAGTAGGACTGACAACATGAGGGTAGATGGAGGATGGAGAGGGAGGGACAGAGGGAACCCATGGACAAGGATCTCTTTATACAGTATATACAACAACAATATTTAAAGATGACAAAATCAGTTTGCTAATTTCTGTTGAGTCTCAGAAATACTAAATTAATAAATAAATTCTACCCCCACCCCTTGCGGGGGCTTTTCTTGACAGATTCCCTGCCAGCATTTGCCATCTCATCTTTGAGTCTCTATTCCATTCCAGGACATGGATTATGTAGGTCTGGTGTTGGAAATGATGGGCAAGGAGGAACATGGACTTTCTTAATTGGAACCACAGCATGAGCTTAAACATTAGGGTGTATTGGAAGGGATATTTACAGCAGTAAAAGGGAGATACTACAATACGACCTCTATATAGCTCATTGGTGAGGCCACACCAAGAATACTGTGCTCTTTTCTGAAGTCCTCACCTAAGGAAGGACAGGTACAGGCTGGAGACAGTGCAATGCAGGGTGACCAAGATAATTCAGGGCCAACAGAGCAGATCTTATGAAGATTGTCTCAAGGTACTGAACATGTACTTGCTGGAGACAAGGCTAGAGAAGGGAGATATAACAGAGACCTTCAAGTTCCTGAAAGGAATAAGTTTATTTGTTTATTCAAGGTTGAAACCATTGAGTATAAAACTCATTCACAATGGTAACCTTACATAAATACATGCATACATAACAAAATAAACACAGTGGCCCAGATATTCAAACTGCGCCCAAAAAGTGCGCAACAGCAGGAGCAAGTGCAAGTCCATTGCGCCCATGCGCAAGAGGCGCGATATTCAAAAACTGAGCTGGCCAATATGCGCCTACAGCCAACGACTGAATATCGCACCACCTGCACCATAGCACAACTAGGGAGGAGAAGCTGAGCATATCTGATGCACCATAGCACAACAAGAGATGTTCAGCCGAGCAGTCCAGAGGCACCATAGCGCAACCAGGGATGCCCTCCAGCAGCAGGACAGCAATGCAACAGCACAACCAGGGATGCAGGGGCCCACCACCCATGCCACAGATGGGCAGAGGAACACACAGCAGAACAGACATCGTCCCCCCACACCCCATGCACTGCACAAGTGGGGGAGGGCTGGACTAACCACTGGCCCATGGAGACAAGCAACCAACCCACAGCCGGGCCATGGTGCCCCATCACACCCCCTGGCAAGCTGTGACTGGCACACAAGGAGGGCTGACCACCCCGTGCCACACCATCCCCCCAATGCAGAGCACACCCTGCACTGTGACCCCCAGACACCCTGCCCAGAAGCAGCATCCACCAGTGCAGGATACCCCACACATGCCACCACTCCCACCGTGACAATGCAATCCTGTGCACCACAGAACCATGCAAGGCAGCCCCACCATGAGCACCCATCAGCGGGTGGCAGCACACAGCGATGCAACAATGGCATACACAGTGCCACCACACACAGCCCTCCTGAGGTACAGCTGAGAGACCGACCATGCGTCTGCACATGAGGTACCCCACACGTGACAGGGCATGCCCCGGACCTCACCACCAGTGGTACAGCACCCTGCACACCCTCCCAAGGACACACCCCAACCCAGCACTGGCCACAACAGCCAGCGCAGACACCCACAGTGGTGCATGGAAGCATGCACCACACCGGATGCAACACAGTGCATGGACAAACACCCATCCTTACCCAAGGGCACACCAACACAGGGACGCAGTAGCGGGGCAACCAAGCCCCCAGCATGGGCTCATGGAAACTGCGTACACATGGCCAGCAGTCCTCCATGGCACAGGAGTGCCAGCCACCCTGTGCAGGCACTGTGGACCTGTACGCCACCAGCATTTGCCCAGAGCACAAGTCACAGACAGTGGTGCACATCCCCTGCAACACACACAAGCCATGGCATGGAGGTGGGACAACAACAGCAGAGGCCATAGTGTCACCCGAGGCAGACATGCACCACACCAGTGACAGGAGGCAACCCAACATTGTGACGGGTACAGTGGCTGCCCTGCATGGACAGCCACCACTGACATGCCAGCAAACCGTGCAGGTCACAGACATGCAAGGGTGTCAGCTGCACAGGCCATGGACGGGCTGACAGGTGAGCCATGGACACAGAGCATGCACCATGGACCACTGCACACAGTCATCCAGTGCACAGGGAACAATACACACACCACAGACACTGACTGATAGCTACTCCCACACCATAGTCACTTCCCCACGGAAACACATACATACCCATGAATGCACTACCCCGATGCCATGCACACCACTGCAGCTGAGCACCTATAGCCCGCTGCAAATCAGAGACCACCGTAGTATTTATATCAAAAGAATTGTAATCAAAAACATCCAACAAAACTATACACAATTATGTACAAATGTATGGGGGGAGGGCCACAAACAAGGTGGGGGTGGGTAAAGGGGCAGGGGTGAACAAATAGTACAGGAAGAAGAGGTGTGAGGGTGGGTCCAGGGGGTAGGGGAAATCAGGAGCATTTTTATGGTCAGTGGGAGCCCCGCTCCCCGCTCCGGCTGCTCTGCCTTCCATGCCTCCGCCTGACCCCCAGCTGCTCAGTCCTCTGCAGGATGTCCAGCAATGCCCTGGCCATGATGACAATTTCCTGCAGCACCTCC
Source organism: Neoceratodus forsteri (assembly GCA_016271365.2). Lineage (NCBI taxonomy): Eukaryota > Metazoa > Chordata > Ceratodontiformes > Ceratodontidae > Neoceratodus > Neoceratodus forsteri. The sequence continues at coordinate 277,381,008 of CM057455.1, read as the reverse complement.
CTGATCATGTGCAGCTGCCGGACACCTAGGACAAGGAAGCACAGTCAATAGGTGTGAATGCACAGCCCCATAGAGCCCACCCACTGTGCATGGCATACAGCCGTGGGACATGCCTCTGTGATGGTGTGTGACCACCCACAGTGATCGTGTCCACAAGACCTGCCCAGCCAGGTACACACAGCCATGCGGGCTGCTGCACACACCCCCCGGCCAAGTCTGGCACAGCACCACCATGGCTGTTTAGTGACATGGCTATGTGATGCGAAGGCAGTGGCACAGCCAAGTACCCGGTACACGCATGGACCACTATTGATGCACTCCCAGACCTGCAGTGCCACTGGACAGTGCTGACTGTAACAAATTGTGTGCATGGCAGTGGTGTCAATGGATGGTGGCCATGCCCCGCTGCCCACCCTGTTACACAGCATGCAGTAGTAATCATGGAGGTAAGGCACTCACCATCATCAGGCTGGTCCCTCTGGCGCTGTGGACCTTCGCCCCTCCTATTGTTCTGGTCCTCCAGCTGGCACCTCCACTCCCTCACCAGCCGTCTCTCTTCTGGCCCTAAGGTGCAAACATGGAGAGAGGAACATCAGTACAATCCTGTAGCAAAGTCTCCCTGCCCCCATGTGTGTGCAATCCCACCCAGCCAGACCCACCCACCCCACACCATGATAACACCACCACAGCCAACACCGGACAGTCCCCCTCATGTCCTGGACACATGCAACCATGATACCCATATGGAAGTTAAAAGTGTATGGACGTTACACCTACCTGGCCATGGCACCGTGCCCCTCCTGGCATGTGCCTGCAGGCAGGCAAGCAGGTCCAGGTCCCTCTGCCTCAGGTCCCCATACCTGTGGTGGCACTGCTCCACCATCTGGCCCATTCCTGTGGCCTCCTCCAGGGCGTTGGCCACCTCCTACCACACCTGGCTCCTAGACCTGTCCAGGGGTGCCTCCCCAAACAGTGGGCCAAAAAGTGGCTCAACAACGGCAACCAGGTTTGCCATTTCAATCTGGCTCCACTGGATAGCTGTCCTCCATGCCATCTCTCTTGCTCAGTAGGTTCAAAATGGCGCTCTGCAGCACGGTTCCACCATGTGCAGATGCTGCGCGGTACAGCGCTGCCATTCCCTATCACGCTGTCACAGAACAGCACGATAGTGGTGCACCCATGCCTGATGCATGGCGCCTAGGGGGCAAAGGCCAGGCACAGGGTCAAGGGTTTCTGGCGCATGGACAGGCACAGCGCGATTGGAACCCAATGCGTGTAGTGTGATTAGGTGCCTGTGTGCTACCTCCAGTAGTGGCCTACCGCGCTGTTGCCCCACTGTGCCTACGATGCCCCAGTGCCACAGCGCCATATAGGTGAACATCGCTGTAGTGCCACTGGCACAATGGTGGCCGTGCCCTGCATTGCCTCCCATGCACAGCACACCAGCAGCACGGCAGGCTCCTGCATCATCAATCCGGCCATGCGCAGTGAGGTGTGTACTGCGCATGTCACAGAACTGCACCCTTGGCTCAGCACGTTCAACACAATTGTGCAAAGCGCAAAAGCGCGGTATTCAGCCGTCATATGCAAATCAGCTAATCAGCCATTCAATGGCGCAGCACTGCAATTTGCATCCACTTAAAGTTGCGCCTTGCCTCATTTGCATGGGTTGCACTATAAAAGTGCAACATTGGGCTGCATTGGCCATAGTCATTACTGCAGTCTATTGGTGAGTTGCATGCCATTAAGGAGTGTGGACTGTGGATTTTGGGACATGCATGGGACTGCACAGTCACAGGGAACAACTTTCATTCTCACAGGCTGAATCATGACTGAGCGAGTTGTGGGAGAAGAGGAACAGAGTTGTGGGAGGGGAAGGCGGCCAACTTTCACCAAGGCTGACACGGATGCCCTGTTTGAGGCCTACCTGGACCAGGAGCCGCTTCTCAGCGGATGCCAGGGAACACCACAGGCCCATGCTGCTGCATGGGAGGAGGTGGCACATGCTGTGAACCTGCATGGCAGCCACCAGCGCTCTGTGCAGGAGTGCAAAAAGAAGATGGGCACAGACAGGAGGAGGTTTAAGGAGAAGGTGGCTGCCATCAGGGCAGCAAGATCTGCAACAGGTGGGGGACAGCCGGAGGTGCTACACCTGACCCCACAGGAGGAGAGGGTTGCTGTCAGCATGCAGCATTGTGCCATTGAGGGTGTCCCAGGTGGTGGCTTCCAGACGGGTGGTAGCCCATCACTGCATGGTAGGTCATGGTCTGTCTATTGGGGGGGGCAGGGTAGGTCACATGCAGTAACGCAACTTTGTTTTCCCTTACAGATCCTGAGCATCTACATGGGTCAGCAGTGGTGGGACTCTCCACTGAGGCCAGTCAGATGGAGATGGAGGAGGGCCCATCCACCTCCACAGGTATACGTGGCTCAGTGCGACAGTAGGCCCGCCTGGCTGTCCAGACAGATGTTGTTGGAACAGGTGCGGAGGAGGCCCTGCCCGTGTCCCAGCGTGCCAGCATCCATGGATGCCAGCATGCTGTGACTCGGGCTGGTGCTGGGTCCATCACCGATGATGATGTTGCTAACGTCATGGGCAGTGACACGTGTGTGCCACAGGATGGCCACAGAGCAGGTAACATCACAGCCATGGCTGTGGGTGGTGCTGCTGTGGAGGCCTGCGTGTCATCACAGTCCCAGCCTGTGCCTGTCAGCACCAGTGGGGCAGCACTGGTGTGTGTACAGGACAGTAGGACTGTTGCGGCCACTGCGGTGGCACCAGTGAGCCCTGGGGAATGGCAGCCGGAGGGGCAGTATCAGCAGTCAGCCAATGGGCTTGGGGGTACAGTGTCAGGGGCAGCGTCAGTGCACCACCTGTGGACATGCCCAGACCTGGTCCTGGTGTGCAGCGCCCACCCTCAAGGGGTGCTGAGCATCAGGGCCACACACCCTGAGGGACAGGATGCCGAGCAGGCAGATGACCTCTTGGATGAGCACACCCACATACTGCAAGCATCAGTCAACCAGCAGATGCGGCTTGCAACATCGGTGGATGCACTGCGTGCAGCTCTGGAGTGGGCAGAGGAGCTGTCGCAGCAGAGACACCACTCTGATCCTGGCAGGGATGGACCGGTTGCGGGAGGATGTGACCACTGCCATTGACAGGCAGACACAGGCATTCACTGCTGTCATGGCCACATTGGGCACACAGTTATTTGCCCATGTGTCGCAGACACCATGCAGTGCACTGTCCACCCCCTGTTCCCGGTGTCGTGCGACACCATCCTTGTCGACACCGGGTTCAGCTGTGGGCATCCCGAGCACGCCTGGCGCAGGCATGTTCAGTGTGCTGCAGACCCTTGGGGGACCATCGGTGTCACCCCATGAGGCCAGTGGTCAGCCTGTCAGTGCTGGCGGGTCTCAGCAGGGCCGCCCGCGCATCCGAGGTGGCCGGGGCACTGTGGCACGTGACTGACCTGTCTCCCAATGTGGCTTCTGTCTGATGCTGCCCTGTGTGCATTATGTCATTCAGCGGGCAATGCACGGGTGGGTACCCGGCCCTGCACGCAGACACACAGTCCATCTGCACACCCTTCCGGCTGCTGTCCACAGTTGTGTGTGCACGATGATACCTGCATTGCACTGTACACCAATGTGCAATGGTGCTCAGCATCTGACACATGCACAATGAGAGGCAGTGGGCGTGGTGGTCTGTGGACATGTGTGTGGCTAGGGGTGGCATTCTGGGTCGGTGTGCCTCCTACCCTTTGTGCATGTCTGGTGCATTTTTTGTGTGTGTGTGTGTGTATGTGTCTGTCCACATGCCATGTTAGACCTCACCCATCCCTGGTGGTGTGTGTGGTTCCATGCCCGGCCAGTTCCCTTGGTGGCATGTACCCCTGGTGTGTGTCCATGCGTGTTTGTGGGTTGTGCCTTTGCCACTGTTGGTTGCACATGGTCCCATGACTTACCTGGGTTGGCTGAACTGCTCCTTCATGATGGTGTCCTGGTGCAGCTGTGCCAGCCGGAGCAGTCGGGGGTCCAGTCACCCAAGGGGGGCTGCCCATCACCATTGTCACTGGCGTCCTCATCATCCCCATCGCTGTCCCCCTCTTCAACCTGTACGGCTATCCCACATTCATTGGCCATGTTGTGCAGGATGCAACAGGCCAGGAATAGCCCGCAGGCGTTTGAGGGGCTGTACTGTAGGGCACCACCAGAGGTGTCCAGGCAACAGAAACGTGCCTTCAGCATCCCGAATACCCACTCGATGACATTACATATGGTGGCGTGTACCTCATTGTAGCATTGCTGCGATGGGGTCGCGGGCTGCCGGTAGGGTGTGAGCAACCAGAGAAGGAGTGGATATCCACTGTCACCTTTGTGTAGAGGGTGGAGGTTAGTTTGGTGATCAGCATCGCCCTACCCCGGGCCATGTAGGCCACTACCCATGTCACCTCTGACCATGCTCCCCCCAGGCCCTATGTTTGTCCATGTGGTTTGCATACTCACCCACTAGGTGGCCAGTGGGGATATCTCCACTCTCGAATCTGTGGCAAAGTGCCAACTGGTACCAGACGAAGGCATTATGTGCTCCCCCAGGGTGCTTGGCACAGACATTGATTATGCACCCCCTGGCATAGCACACCACCTGGCAGTTGATGCTAGCATAGCCCTTGTGATTTATATATGCGGCCCCCTCGGAGCCAGGTGGTGTGCGGCTGGCCACATGGGTGCAGTCTATTGCCCCTAGCATGCCAGGCATAGGTGCTACCCTGTGGAACTCCTGTATGTTTGCTATGCACACCACTGGTGTACTGGGGAAATGGATGTACTCCGCAGCATGTGGCAGCAGTGCACTGAGGAATTGGGAGAGGTGGCGTGATGCGGCTGACTGGGTTATGCCTGTGGTGTCCCCAGTTGGTCTCTGGAAGGTACCCGTGGTGAGCAAGCACATGCAAGCTGTCACTTTTGTCTCCACTGACAGAGCATGGCTCTGTCGTGTGGGTGCCTGCATCACATCACTGCACAGCTCACAGAGCCACCTCAGAATTGCCCGATTCAGGTGGTACCGGCCCACGATCTCCGTATCACTATACAGCTCAAAGCTGGTGCGGGCTCGGTACTGCCTGTTGGGGGCATACTGCCGATGGGCCCTTCCACGGCTGCACCCCCTGCTGCCCACCTTCGCCCCCCTCATTACTGCCTCCATCTGGATGGTGGCACTGGCCATGTCCCTGGCTTGTGTTCACCTCCCCTGGCAGCTGTTTCTGTGTTCCCCCCGCTGTCCTGGCTGCCACTTCCCCTGCACCGGGAACACCTGACTGTGCTGGCCTCACTGCTGTGTGGCAAGTACTTCCCCCTTCTGCAGTGTGGCTCCCCACACCTTCCCCTAAGCCTGTGGGTTCCAAGTGCCCTTTCCCTGGCCTGCCCTGTGTGTCCCTGCTGCCTAGTTTCTCTGGCTAGAGTTCAGCCTCATGTACCTTCCCTGTAGTGTTCTTGCGCCTCTCCCTTGCTCTTTTTTATTTTGGCTCATTTCCGCTATGGCACAACTTCTGCTTGCTCCCCTATTGTGCATGGTGCATGTTGTTGAATATCGCACTGTTCCATTTATGCATAGTTCCCCCTTCAGTTGCGCATACATTCATTATCATTGCGCTGTTGCTCAGTGTGATTTGGGTGGCACAACTGCCTCCTGCTGAATATCGCAGAATGGCGCATTTTCAGACTTGCACTGGCGCAACCCTATTGCACATGGCGCAACTCTTTTGAATATCTAGGCCTTTATTGTTAAACACAATTTGCTCAGTTACCGAAAACAGTTACAAAACTTTTGGGAGTAATACAAATTATTTCTCAATTTAAAAATGGAAGGAGGCTTACTTGTCTTTTTCTAAATTCTGGTGGCAGTCTATTCCAACAATGTGGTACATGATAACTAAAAAGAGATCGAGATCGCCTAGTTTTTAATAAAGGGACAACCATTTCTCTAACATCTGATTTCCTCAGAGAGGGTTCTAAGTTTCTGAAACATATTCTTTCCCCTAAATATGTTGGGATAAGTCCCAAGCCACATTTATATGCAAAGAGTCACTTATGAACATCTCTTCTGTTATGCAGAGAGAATGTGTAAGCTGAACTGCAGGGAACTATTTAGCAGGAGTAGTCAAGACCCAAGATCATGCAAGAAAACTGGGAGGTTTAAGAGGGATATGAGAAAGTTCTATTTCATGAAAAGGGTAGTGGAGCCATAGAACAATCTGCCAGCAGAGGTTGCAGGTGCCAAGACCATAAATGGTTTCAAGCATGGTTGGGGCAGAGTGAAGAGTTTGGTGCTTGCTGAGGCTGGTAGCAGTGGGGAAGGGAGTAGGGGGGGTGTACCAGGAGGGGATACAACCCGTATGATAGGTAGGTCACAGGACAGATAGGGAAATCCAGGCTGGCAGTGTGTGTTAGGTTAATTACGAATTGCAGTCAGAACACTAACCGAGGCAGGGTTTCAAAAAGTAATGCAGACAATCCTTCCATCCAGCTCTCATTAATGGCTAATTGTGGGGACACACAGAGTAGGCTGGCGCACTGCTTATGTGACAGAAATGGTCCCCCCCCATTCATCTTGTGTAGTTTCTAGCACCATGTGTGTGCCAGTCTACAGTGTAAGTTAGAAAACATATTTTACATATACCGCTGATTGACTTAGTGACAGAAGCAGCATCACTGTCAGCCTTTTAACACTGCCAGTGTGTAAAATGATGCTGTTTCTGTCAGTCTGTCAAAAGACTGGCTGTCATTTCAAACTGTAAACCCAGTTTCAGTCACTGCAGCTTGTGTGAGTGCAGTAAGAAAGAGGCAGGGTGTCAAAAAGTAATTCAGAAAATGCCTCCAACTAGCTCTTACAGCCATTTCTATTAGTGGCTAATTGTGGGGACACATAGGTTAGGCTGGTGCTTATGTGACAGAAACAGCATTTTTTCCAATTCATCTTGTGCTGTTTCTGTCACTAAACTAATCAGCACTAGATGTAAAATGTGCTTGCTTACTTGCAACGTAGATTGGAAGAAACAGGGTGACAGGAATTGAATGGAAGGAATGGAGAAAAAAAATGCCATTTCTGTCACATAAGCACCAGCCTAATCTATGTGTCCCCACAATTAGCCACTAATAATTATGGCTGTGCTAGCTGGTTGGAGGCATTTTCTGAATTACTTTGTGACATCCCGTCTCTGATAGTGTTCTAACTGCAGCTCTTATCTAACTTGACACATGAGCTGCAATGACTGTTACTGTATCCCCTGTTTGAAGTGAAACCAGCCCTTTGACAGACGGACAAAAACAGCATCATTTCATGCATTGGCAGTTTTAAAAGGCTGAAATTAATGCCATTTCTGTCACTAAGTCAATCAGCAGAATATATATGATATATGTTTTCTAACTTGCACTGTAGACTGGCATACACATGGCGACAGAAACTGCACAAGATGAATGGGGGAAAAAGCTGTTTCTGTCACATAAGCAGTGCACCAGCCTACTCTGTGTTCCCCCACAACTAGCCATTAATGAGAGCTAGATGGAGGAATTGTCTGCATTACTTTTTTAAAACCCTGCCTTAGATAGTTTTCTTACTGCAGCTTGTAACTATCCTAACACACACACACACACACACACACACACACACACACACACACACACACACATATACACACACACACACACACACACACACACACACACACGCTGCAGTAACTGTATATGGGTTTCCCAGTTTGAAATTTTGCCAGCCCATAGACAAAGTGACAGACACGGCATCATTTTACACTTTGAAAGTATTTGTTAAATGGAAAAAAATGCTGTTTATGTCATTGAATTAGGCTGTGGAAGTGTCACTGACAGTACAAACCTAGCACAGTGTGCTAGCATGCAGCTGAGACTGAGCTTGCCCACTGATTGTATATCACATTGGCAATGATTTCGGGTGATCACCTTCTAAACAAATTCAGTTTAAACATAATACAGATTATTTAAAAAAAAGTTACAGGAAGTAATGACACCAGACACTCATTCTTTTTATTAACAGGTGTTCATTTAACATTGCAAAAAAAAGAAAAACTCTGGTCAGAGCCGATAAGGCTGTGGAAAGTTTTTGGGATGCTTTTACCCATTATTTCTAATGAATTTGCACAATGCAGATCTGCCGAGAGGCAGTTTCAATGTGGTCTTCCTTTTACACATTTTTGCAATGTATTTTCCTAGAATATGCCTGCTGAATGCTGTATATTTAGCCTGGATAGTTCACAGAAGACATGGCATCTTATTTTCAGTGGGTCTCTACATCTACACAATATTATGCTGCATTGCATAAAATCAGAACACACTTAAAACAATATTTTACATCTGGACTAGGCTATCCTAAATACATACATTGTCAAAATGATAAAATCATGAACCCATTGAAAACAAGATATTGCATCTAATCTGGGACATCCTGAGTACAGTAGTAGCCGTAGACATTGCCAGTTATTTCCTGAAATTTCTGTGATATTTCTAGAGAACTCTCCATCTGGAAATAGCTGGCAATGTCTGTGGCTACTATTGTAAGTACAGTGCAAAAATGTGTAAAATGAAGATCTCTGTGACAATGAGATGTAGCATCTCCCCTGCACTACCCAGGATACATAATATAGGATAAGAAATATTTAAAGGAAATCTACTGTAAACTGAATTTCACAGTGTTCACTGACATAAACAGACAATTTATTGTTTTATAACATATTAGAGTGCAGTATTTATTTTGAATGTTGTGGCCATGAGGATGGTGTGTACAGTGTGTGTGTGTGTGTTTGTGTGTGTGTATTTGCTGTAGCTCAATATATTTTGCCCCCAAAAAGCATAGTAAAAAATGTCTGCTGATTGCTATAGATTTAGCCTGGATAGTTCATAGAAGACCTGGCATATGTCTGAGACAGCGCTTATCAGATAGTGTCTTCAGAGGTTAAAAACAGTGTAAATCCTTTTAGATTCGTTGCTGGGGAAAAGGTGACATTTATGAGGTATGAATCTTTCTTGAAAGACAATACCTGCTCAACTGAAGCTAGTAGCAAGAAAATGTTTAAATGCTAAGTATTTAAATGTGCAAGTTGTTGCATTTTGAAGGGGGTAAACACATCTCCAGTTTAATAGGCAACCAATATTTAACAAGCAGTTTCAGTTTCCTAATGGCCATCTGACAAGCAGATTGGAGTTCTGTCTACATATTCTAAACAGAAAGAAGGGAGTATTTTATTACAACTAGCATAGTGATTTATAGTTATGGAAGGACACATTGGAAACTCCAAAAATGTGTTCCACGGTCTTCCATTTTTCCAGCTACAGACAGCAAGATGGCTGTAGGCTCTGCCCACAGCCATAAAAAGAGCCTTTTTATCTGACAGTCTCCCTTTAAGTTAGAGGGAACACAGGCTGCTGTGAGAACATCAGGGTCAGTGCTATCGGTGGTCACTAGTCTGGTGGTCCAGAGCAAGAAAATAGTGTGGTGGGAGGATGGAGGAAGGAAGCCTTTTGTACTGAATGAAGAGGAAGTGGAGAGATATGCTTCAGCTCCACTCAATCAATATGTTTATTAGTTCAACTTTCAAAGTCATTACAATAATAAAAGACACGATAAGAACATTGTAGTAAAAAGACACAACATCTATAACAATATTCCCAGTTATCTAGCTATGCATTCCACCTCCTGACTATCATTCCATTCCAGCAAAGCATTTTTAAAGGAACTTTATGGTATATATTTTTAGCTCTAAAAATTTAAGAAAGAAGAAACAGAGATAATTGTAGGGCACAACAAATGAAGTTACAACAGGCTTGGTACAGGGTAAGTGCCTTGGCAATTTGCAAATTTAAACATCTGCTTGAGAAGTGCAAAGATAGGACATCTAGTAAAGCTTCAGACACTTGGGGACAAAGGCAACATACACTAGGACACCACACAGAGGCTCCACATCTTATTTGGTCTAAGAGGAGATTACCAGTAGGGGTATGATAAAGAAGAAATGGTATGTGAAAGAAAGAAAGGGGGAGGTAGATGGGAAAGTTAAGTGGAGGAAGAAATATGGGTTAGTGTTGCAGTGTAGGGCAGGTAGAGCCTTCTTAAGGGGGACTGAAGCAAGTGCATGGGGCAGAGTTGACAAGAAGAGTTCATAATTTACTTTTGGTGGTGGTATGACTGGGTGCTAGGCAAACGGCTTGCTGTAGGGAATTCCAGAGTTTTTGGGCTGCTTGGCAAAAAGCTTTAGCACCCTTGGAGGGTTTTACATCTAGGTACGTGTAGCAGTGATTGGTCAGTGGAGTGGAGGCCGTAGGAGGAGAACTGAGAAGATAACAGGGAGGCAAGCAATAAGGGAGTATTAGACCTAATAATATTATACACCAAGGAGCAAAAGGAGAGGAGCCAGTGGGCTGAGGGGGAGGGCCAGTTAAGATCAGAATAGAGCAGGCAGTGGTGTTTTAGACGTGCGGATGCAGAGGCATACCGGCAGATATTGTTGTAGGTTGTATCCACTTGTGAAGCGAGGCCTTAAATGCATTAATGTAGGTTACAGCACCATATGCAAGAGATGGTAGTAGGATGCCCTGGGTGATGGCCAGTCTAACTGAGGTGGTGACTGTGCTGCTTGTTTTATAGAAAATATAAATTTTGCTGTTGACTGTTGCTATTGTAAAGGACAGTCACAATTATTGCTAAAAGCAATTAGTTACCTATATAGGCTACAAAACTAGAAGCATGACACCTTGCAGCGTGTGATTCAAGGAAACAGTATCTACTGTGTATTAAACAAGACAATGGTTAGGAGACAATAAACCATTACAGGGAGCATGAGTCTAGCAGGATCCAGTCTCATGGGTGCACAAAATAACTTAGTAATCATTTTTTTTTCTAGCTCCATTAACTGCAAGGAAATAATTTGCTAATCTCTCAATTGTCCAGCCATCTTCTGTATTTAAAAGAATTACTGTAATTACAGACTTATCCAACTCATTCCAGTTTGCAAGGTAAGGGCCTAGCCAATGTGCCCTAATCCTGTTACATCAGGAGAAATTCCACATCATGTGAATAAGATCCTCTTTGCCACCCATGGGACAAAACAGTTTTGTCTGGTGGGAGCAGCTCCACTCAGTGAAGGGAAACAGCTGTGGTGCGTTCCCAGTCATGTGCTTCCAGATCGTCCTTCTCAGCGTAATAGCACTACATCACGTATAGTTTTCACTATGCAGCTGTAAAAATTCAACTCTTTGGGACTGTATAGTTTGAAACTGGGGTCATTAAAAGGGGATTTGTCACTAATGTATAAGATCACCATCAGTTCAGACTTAATGAATAGCTTGGGCATGCAGTAGCAGAATAATAACAGTAAAAATAATAATAATAATTTAGGAACATAGTAAAAACTGGCAAAACTCCAACAGTTTTGTCTGGTGGGAGCAGCTCCACTCAGTGAAGGGAAACAGCTGTGGTGCATTCACAGTCACGTGCTTCCAGATCGTCCTTCTCAGTGTAATAGCACTACATCACGTATAGTTTTCACTATGCAGCTGTAAAAATTCAACTCTTTGGGACTGTATAGTTTGAAACTGGGGTCATTAAAAGGGGATTTGTCACTAATGTAAAAGATCACCATCAGTTCAGACTTAATGAATAGCTTGGGCATGCAGTAGCAGAATAATAATAGTAAAAATAATAATAATAATTTAGGAACATAGTAAAAACTGGCAAAACTCCACTTTAAAAAAATAAGATTAACTCATTTTTTTAGACGGTGTGTGAACAGACCACAGAATGTGCTGCCATCACTGTACAAAAAATAAGGGATATGCAATGGGGAGCTGTGTGATACATCATTTATCTTCACAAGTGGGGAAGCCACTCGAACTAGTAGAGGAATTCAAAGACATAGCTTTCTGGCTGGACTGTAAACTTTCCTTTGTTACCCATGATGAGGAACTTGCTAAAAAACTACGCCGAAGACTTGGAGTCTTACCGCATCAAACACCTACTTACTTATGAAGCCAAAGTAAGATCGGTCCAGATAACCTTCCTCCCCCTAATTGACTATGCAGATTTCCTCTACAGCCAATGCCATAAAACAGTCCTCTGTACTCTAGACACACACACTGTCACAGAGCCTTGAGATTTATCTCAAATGCCCCTTTCAACACTCACCACTGTTCTCTTTACCTACAGATTAATAGGCCATCTGTCAATACCAGGAGGTGGCTCAATACAGCCCTCTGGGTGTATAGAGCCATCACCCTGAAGCTTCCCCCTTACATTTTGTGAGGGAATTTTTATATATGTTTCTTTTTATATCCTAAAGCTATATTTGCTATAATATGCCTTGAAGTTATGCTTGCTTTAAAAGCCATGCTGTAACAAAGTAATAATGAATGTAGTAGACATTTCTGAGTTCATGTTTTCTTTTTAAGGGTTATAGAATTTGTACTGAGGTTACTTGAGGTACATTTGGGAAAACAGAAAGCTAGATAAAACTGAGCAGAACTGGTTGTACCAGCCTAAATAGCAGGCTTGGACAAAATATAGAGATAGGAGCATGCCTGGGCAAAATATAAAAAGATAACAGCATGTAGTGGCATTGAAGGCAAGCTGTACGTTGTTATGGTGTGAGTGAAACTCATTGTCTCTCTCAGGTCAGCTTGACCCAGGCATATGTATCAAGCAGTAATGGGAAAGAAATGAAATAAGCAAGTGGAAAAGTACCTTATGCATATCAATGTGTTTTTTCTGTTACATTGCTGAAAACTTGTTATGCTGTTTTATGATTGGCTCATACTGAAATGTTGGTATTTTTCAAGATAAAAAGTGCAAAATCTAGCTTATAAAAAGCTGCTGTAAATTGTAATCGGGGAACTTCTCCATTGTAGAAGTCCCACATGCATGTGTGTTTGATCAAATAAAGCGACGTTAAAACAAAACCCAGTGGTGTGGTTTTTGCCCCGTGACGACGGGAGTGGTTGCTCAGGTAATACTTACAGTGAGAGAATTTGCGATCACAATTTGCAACCTATTTAAATGCTCCCCTTTGGGTATTCCCTCAGAAAACTTTCCTATATTACATTCGATACCCCCAAGATAAGAACCCACTTTGGTTCCGCATCCATGGGATATGCATTACTCACTTTGTGGAATGCCCTACAAAAAACATTAAAACTTATGCATACCATTGGGATGTGTACCTTTAAGTACCTGCTTAAACTCACCTTTGAAAAAGCTCTGATTGGACGGAACGCGTTAGGTGACTCTGGTATGTAACCAGGAAGTAGGACAGCGACCTGTGTAGCTCTCGCTCTGAACATGCTTTATCAGTTTTGATATATTGGATATTGGATATATTGTTCTCCAGTTTGGATCTGCACAAATAAAGTATACCACGCCAAGGAGACTTATCTGACTTGTGGTGAGTGATTTCAGTCCTCGTTTTGTTTGAGATTCATATTCTCGGTCTTAGCAAAGGTGCTGGTCTCCCTTCTCATTGCACTGCTATTTGTTTAGACCATTGCACGGCGTTTTCCAGGTGCGGCAGCCCATGCTATTTTTTTAAGCTCACTTTGCAGACAAAGGATAAGTGCTTTTGTTTTGCAGAATAATGGGCCAATTTCCTAAAGAGGCTCTACTGCACTTATTGCTAACATGGTGGCGTGTGTTCCACACTCTGCCTATTCTTTTTTTCTTCTCCAGTGGAGGGATCCCGTAGGTTGTTCTTCTTTAACTAACCTGCTTCTTATAAAAATCCTAAATACCTTGTACTTACTCCCTGTTCTCTGCACCTTCATTTTTCTAATTTTGCCTATCCCTACACCTTCCCACCATTTCCTACCCCATCCCTTACCTGTCTCTAGCTCTCTCATTGCCCCTTTCCCATACTCTTACATCTTATTCCAGCAACTCTTCCTGTTCTCCCACTCTTTTTAGTGTTAGTTTTCTCTCTGTATTTATTTGAAGTTGTATCTGCACATTACAGTATCTGTCTCGTATCCCTTGTACTGTTAGCATTGTTTTTTTGTATCTGCCGCCCTGATCTTTATGTATAGAACATAAGTAAGCTGTACCCGCACATTACTTGTTTTGTACGATTGGTATTGTCATTACTGTTTTTGCATTAGCCATTGTGATTTTTAATTTTATGCACCCCTGTGTATGTTAGTCCTTTCAGGACCACCTTGCAAGTGAGCTGTCTCAATGGTGTTATCCTGGTAAAAATAAAATTGAATTGAATTGAGCAAGTGCAGTTTTACCTCAGGTAACCTCATGGTAAACTATAAGTGATATGCCTGAGTGCAAACTGCTCGAGTGCAGATAAATGATGTATCACACAAGCTCACCATCGCAGATTTCATTTGTGCAATAGAGAATGAGCTTGTGTGTATTTTTAAATTGTGTTCTAATTGTTTAGAATATAAACATTGTTCAACATTTTTGTTGGTCTATTTTGTGCCCTGCCAAGTACGTGTACATTCAGAAGTCCTGTTGCTATGGCCGTTGTCATGGCCCCGACATCAGGATTTTGCATCGTCATGAGAGTGTTTCCTCCAATAGGTGGAGCTGTGTGAGCTTTTGAAAAATTCAAGAGAAAATGATGGACTCGTATAGCAAGAGGAATGGAAGGAGTGAGCCACTAAAGAGAAAGTCAATTGCTCTTAGGAAATAATTTGTTATTTTGGGTCTGTGAGTTGGGGAGATGTATAGTGGCTGTAGTGAGTCGAGGAGTGGTTTTGGTGGAGAGGAGCGGTATCAGGATGACAGAGCAGAGAGAGTGAGTGGCAGCTATGAGGGGGAAAAAACATAATGAACACATAGTTAGAAACAAGATCTGAAGTCTGGAGATAAGGATAGAAGGCACAATGATTCAATGTTGAGAGTTACTTTGGGTTTCTTTTTGTGGTTTAAGAGAAGGGAGTCACTAGGTGACAGTGCCAGAAAGCCAGTTACAAAGTAAAAGTGGGAGTAAACAGTACCATCTGGCTGATATGTGGGGCTGGGGTGATGACGTACTTCCTATGTGTGTAAATCACGATGATATAGTTACTATATGTATAAATTTCATCTGTATGTACAGTTACCCAGATAACAAGATTTATCACAGTGCATTTATCTCCACCACTATTGCATAACGTTATTACCACTACTACTACTACATCTAAAATAGTAGCTTGTAATTTTGCCACTTTTAAAACCCAACTTAATAATGACATCATCATAACCGTGCCAAATTGCGGGCTTATTGGTCCAAGGGTGGATATGGCCTCCCTTGGTACCAAGCTTATCTTTGGGTCTTTTGTGCTTCACAAACTATTAAACAGTTTGAGAAATCTTAATCTGAGACTCCTCAATGGATACACATGGAAGCCTTTCTAATTTTTGGGAAAGTCCCAGCTAACTTTATTTGTAATAACTTATCTCAGAAACATAGGCGTCACTTGACTATAGGACCCTCAGTACATTATTAGATCAAACATATTACCTATGCAATCCTGAAATGCGGTCTCCTGACCTACATTATGCCGAGATCAGGAGACCACATTTCAAAATTCCGATGGGGATTTTCTTTATGTGGGGGGCTTTGCCCCCTGTACCTTCCTAAGTAAAATATTCAACTCTGAGGGGGAGTGGACCTCGTAGTTAGATGTTAGGATCAGGGCAGGAAAAAACAATTTTTTTAAAAAGTTCCTGCTGTGGGAACAGAACCCCATCCCCAGTACCTTGCTGGCTGAGCTGTAGGAGCATTAGCACTCCACACTATGGAGCAGCTCGGCCAGCACCTCTCCCTGCTGTCTCTAAATGGTTATGCCAGGCGAAACTATGTTGTGCGGGAGTAATCCAGTATTTCGCCAGGCAAAATACAATTTTGCCAAGGGAAATGACATTTCGCTGTCGGGCTGAAATGTCAGGCATCCCTAATTATGGGATATTGATGCCAGGCTCCTACGTGTCAGGACCCTCAGCTTCGGTATCCCGTAAGGGTACTGATCAAACTCTACAGAGGGCTGAATACTGATCCCAGGCTATATATATATATATATATATATATATATATATACACACACACACACACACATACTCGCTCTAGGGAAATTGTAATATTACTTTAGAAGGTTGGCCATTGTTTTATCACCCCTGAAAATTAAGGGTATACTTTATTTGGGCAATGTTATAGCACATAATTTATATATATTGAACTCATACTCCCATTTACAATATTGCTGGGATCTTCCTAGGTGAGATTTTTGGAAATGTTTACAAATATGGGCAGCTACTTCATGAATACTTTGGTCTCAAGCTAATGAAATCTGTGCATCTACACCTACATCGACCTGGTTAAAAAGCAAATCTGGTGGAGCCAGACTGATCTATAGATCTATCAGACAAATGATACCAGATCAATCACTGCCCGCTAAAATTAAATGGGAAAATGCCTTGCAAATTACCATATCAGAAGCACAATGGGGAAATTGCTGGTCCTTTTGTCGTCATACTTTTAAGGATGTTTGCAGTACGCTAATTCAGTACAAAATTCTTCAGTTTTATTATAGGACCTCTTCTGTTATTTGTCATTTAAAAGTTTTACTTAATCATAATTGCTGGAGGTGTAATAATCCTGGTGGTAATTTATTTCGTATATTGTGGTCTTGTAAGCAAATTTCCCCTCTTTGGCAAAAGGTCCATCATTTTGCTTCTGGGGTTTTTGGTTGTTATGTTCCCCTAGCTGCTGCGCTATTTCTTCTAGGTATTACAGAACATGCCCCCCCCCCCTTTCTCGGCTTTAACACAAATGGTAAGCTATTTTGTTCATGCAAGTGAAGTGGCTCATTTTAATTAATTGGTAGTCTCAGGTCATACCATCCTTTGAGGACGTATTCACCAGTTTTTCACAGGTAGCCTCCTTTGATTGCTTTACCCATATAGCCTCAGGCAAACGTGAGGATTTTAGGACCTGTTGGCAACCATACCGTGACTTTTTAAAGTCTAATAATTCTAGGGTCTTTTGGTCTTTTAGTATATATTTAGATCTCTGATTGTTTTAAATTATTAATTCAGTTTGTTAAAGTTTTATCAGTGTTTGACTGGTTGTATGGCGTTTTTATGTCCTACATTTTTGGGTCTAAGCCACTCCTTGCTAGGACTCTTAAAACTAATCCCTCTCTCATTATACACTCCACTGGTGGCCTTCCCTCAATATTGTCCCTAATTTCAAATACTTAGGGGTTATGCAGGACCCCTCCCTCTCCTTCATTGACCATATTAACCTCATAGTCCACAGGATCAATCAGAAGCTCGGTGCTACCTACTGCATCAAACCCTACCTAACTGTTGAGACCTGCTTGGCCATTGCCAAAGGTAACCTTCTCCCTATCTTGGATTACTGTTCCCCAATTTACTCTAATGTCTCTACTGCCCTCCAATCTAGACTGTCATCTGTCTACAACAGTATTTGCCCCTTTACGCTATCCGCCCCTTATTCCACTCATCACTGTGACCGCTACCTCTCTCTAAGCTGGCTCTCCTTGCAAGGTCGTTTCGATTTTACCCTAGGATGCATCGCTGATTCCATCATTAGATGCAGCCCTACTTCCCCCCTCTTCATCCTCTGCAGGCACTGATCCTCGCTGCAGTGCCTTGGTCCTCAGGTTCCCTTCCCCTTGATACTCCCAGAACCTCTACAAAGATGGGTGGGAGCGCCCTATTGGTAGCTGCCCCCACACTCTGGAATGGGCTTCCAGCTACACTCAGATCCTCTAGCACACACCTCTCCTTTAAACACAACTTCAAATCCTCGCTCCTCTTCCATGACAATTGCAACTGTCTGTCTAGGTAGATGCAACCCCCAATCTTGCTTTGTCCCCTCATGTTGCGACTTGACCCTCCACCTCTGACCTGCTCCTCTTTGTTATTTCGTTGAGATAAGGTATGCTAATACAGTGGGGAGGGGGAGGGGGAATTCATGTTGTTTCTTGTTCACTGGATTGTGTAATGTTACTTGCAAAAATTATTTCTTGAATTTGCTGTAATTGAGTTTGCCTAATGTTCTTACCTGTGCTATTATTAATTTTGATTTTACCACTGCCTGTTTAATGTATGTACCTTTTGCTCAATGTATTGTTCATCGCTCATGCTTAATGGCCTGAGTCATGCCTGAAAACAGTCCCTTGGATCAGTGCACTTACCCAGTAAACAAAGTCATAAATAAATAAACATTTACTGATTCGATACCCTTGCACTCATTTTGTAAACAGATTTATAGGCACACATATCTGAATTACTCTGTTATTGCTATTGTATAATGTCTATTATCATTTCTTATGTTATATGATTAGCCGCACAACATTATTTTTCTGTGTTTTAAATATCAATAAAAAGATTAACTGCAAAAAAAAAAAATATAATGACATCATGGGAGATTACCTGTTAACTCAACTGAGTTGAACTTACAGACAGTTCACATGGGCCTCTTGCCTTCTTCAGTTTGAGATTTCTGTATGAATGTTCACACGAACCGTGGTGAGGATGGCTTATCAGAAGAATCAGTGACAGGCTAAACCTCAGTGAAACCAGTGTAGGCTGTTGCTTGGATAAAAAAGAGTTGACATTACCCCACTCAGAGTGTGCATTACTGAAATTGTGAAGCTGCAAATGGAGAGAGGATCACAGATTTAGAAGTCAGTAGCCATCTGGGAACAAGCGACCACTGCACAGTGTGGTTCACAATAAACACAACCATGGACACAAGCCATACAAAAACAAGGATATTGGACTTTAGAAGGGCCGACTTTGGCAAAATGGGTGAATACCTAAGGAATGTACCAGCAAATGGCCAGAAAGGAGGGGTGGAATAACAATGGAGAAAAATCAAACCTGCCATCATGGAAGCAACAAACCTTTGTGTGAAACAAATAAAGAAAACAAAGTGGAGTGAAAAAACACTATGGTTCTCAAAAGAGGTGGCAGGGAAGGTTAGGGAGAAAAAGATAGCATTCAAAAAGTATAAGGAAACACAGAAGGAGCACGACAGGGAACCACATCAGTTAAAGCACAAAGAAGTGGGGAAGGCAGTCAGAATAGCAAAGGCCAAAACCAAGGAAAAGATAGCCAACTCAGTTAAGAAGGGGGATAAAATTTTTTATAGGTATGTCAGGGAGCATAGAAAGACAAAGGGAGGGATAGTGAGGCTGAATAGAATGGATGTGGGTGGTCAGAGAGGGACAGTGAAAAAGCAGGGATACTGAAAGAATATTTCTGCTCAGTATTCACAAAAGAGGAGGGGGAGGTGCCTAATCCAATTAACAGAAGCACTCTTGATAGGGAGGTCGATCACAGTCCTTTCATGGAAGAAAGGGTTCTGAAAGAACTCCTAAAACTGAAGGTGGACAAAGCAATGGGGCCTGACGGAATTCTCCCCAGAATTCTAAAAGAATTAAGGGGAGAACTAGTGAAACCACTGACTACCCTTTTTAACAAATCATGGGAGTACGGTGTGGTACCTGAGGACTGGAGGAAGGCGGATGTGATTCTCCTCCACAAAAGTGGGACCAAGTCAGAGGCAGGAAACTACAAACCTGTCAGTTTGACCTCAGTGGTAGGGAAAATGATGGAATCACTTCTGAAAGAAAGAATTGTTGAGTACCTAGAGGCCAGTGGGGCACAGAACCATAGATTCACAGCAGGAAGGTCATGTCAGACCAATCTAATCGATTTCTTTGACTGGGTGACCAAAGTAAAATTACTAGTGGAGTACCTCAGGGTTCAGTACTGGGTCCAGTCCTCTTTAATGTCTTTATAGGTGACATTGCAGAGGGTCTGGAAGGAAAGGTATGCCTCTTTGCAGATTGCACAAGAACTGTAACAGAGTTGATACACAATGGGGTGGAAAGGATGAGAAGGGACTTGGCAAGGCTGGAGGAATGGTCAGACATATGGCAACTTAGATTCAATGCAAAGAAGTGCAAAGTAATGCACCTGGGAAACAAAAAAAAAAAACAGCAGAAAAGTACACAATGACAGGGGAGGTACTAACAACAACAATAATGGAAAGGGACCTGGGGGTAATCACATCAGATGACCTAAAGATGGGCAAGCAATGTGAGAGGTCAGTAAGGAGAGCGGGGGGGGGATACTGGGATGCATAGGAGAGGCACCACAAGTAGAACCAGCATTTGTCAATGCCGAATGTTGTCTCGCTGGCATTGACATTGGTAGTGCAGGAGTTAGGGACCCATAATAGAAATGGCAGTGAAGTATTGAACTGACACCAACGCCACCCTCACCCTGCAGAGACTGACAGGCATTGGGGTGTGCCTTTGTGTCATCAGCTATAATGCTTATGCCATTCTACCTCACCCTACAGTGCAGACACTGACAAGTGTTGTGGTGTGCTTTGGGGTCATTGGGCCTTATACTTACACAATTCCATAAGGAAATACACTGAGGTGGATGCAGTATAGGAGAATGGGGTGAACTTTAGGGCCGAACACTCCAAGGCAGACCTCGATGCCTGTCACTGGCTGCAGGGTGGGGGTGGGGGGATGGAGGGTTGGTGGGAGCATTACGGCCAATGATCCCAAGTCATACCCCTGATGCCTGTTAGTCTCTACAGGGTGAGGAGTTACAGTTGGAAACCCTAACGCCATAGGCGTTTGTTGGTATTTTCACTCCAAATTTTCAACATAGGCTTTTTGTGACGCCACTATTAGTTTGTTAGCTGAAAGGTAGTTTTGCACAGTGGCCATGCCATTTGGTGACACAAGGATGAAAACACATTTTGGGCAGGATGTGAAAAATGACAACTGTATTGTTCATGAGGAGGTGTAAAAAAATTGCAACGTTAAAAATTTGGAGTGAAAATATGAAAAATTGATGAAGTCATGAGCATGCATAGAAACAGCAAAACAAACATCCGTAATCCAGTTATTTTTGGATGTTTTTTAATCACATTTTCAAAATAGGCATTTTGGGACCTCCTCTCATGAACAGTGGCACTATGATTTTGATAATTTGTCCCAAAAGTTGATTTCCCACAGCGACCACGCCATTGTGCACCATAGATGCGAAAACACATTTGGGCAGGATGTGAAAAATGACAGCTGTACTGTTCATAAGGAGGTGTGAAAAATGCCAGCGTGAAAATCTGGCATGAAAATATTGCACATTTGCGGAAGTTACAAGGGGTGCGTAAGAACTGCTAGCATACGCTTGTAACACAGTCAATTATAGGCGTTCATCTCCAAATTTTCAACATAGGCATTTTAGGACCTCTGCTCATGAACAGTGCCACTTTCATTTCCTCAAACTGTCCTGAAAACTGATTTTGCACTGCGACCGTGCTATTGTGCGCTGGATGTACGAAAACACATTTCAGCCAGAATATGTAAAATGACAGCTGTACTGTTCATAAGGAGGTATGGGAAAATAGCAATTTTGAAAATCTGGAGTTAAAATATTACAAATTCACGAAGTTATGAGTGTGCGTGGAAACTGCGCAATGCACGCTTGTAAAACAGCCATTTTTTGGATTTTTTTCCACCAAATTTGCAACATAGGCTTTTTGAGAGCCCCCCTCATGAACAGTGGCACTGTTGTCTCATTAATCAGTCCCAAAAGGTGATTCCGAGCAATGACTGCGAAATCACCTTTTGGGACCAAATAACACCACGACAGTGATTGAATTCATGAGGAGGGGTCCCAATAACACCACGGTGAAAATTTGGTGCCAAAATTCCCCAAAATGGCCAAGATATGCACCAAAGTTGAAAAACCCAATTTTTGCCATTATACAGCTTGCAGGCATTTCTTCAGTTCGCGGTCGGCTTTGAAGAGTGCAGACATGTTCCCAGTCCACCGAAGATCATTCGCCAGGCTCCGGAGGTAAGTATGGGGTGAGGGGTGTGGGGGAGGCAGGGACACACAGAGGGTGGGGGCAGGGTGGGGAGGGCAGGAAGACCAAGAGGATGTTTTTCTTCTTTCACAGGTTTAAAAGAAAAAAAAACATCACAGGACATTTTTATTTTTCAGGAGATTTGGTCGCTGGGTGGGCTCCCAGTGTGCCACCTAAGTGTTTTTTTTGGGAGAGGATGCTGTAGCTGATGGGGTATTGGGCACCCCCTCGGCACACAACAAAAGCAGGGGCATTATGCCGACAGGGAGTGGGCTCCCCCATCAGCAAAATAAACAGGAGGAACTGAAGCCGGCGGGGATTGGGCCCCCGTCAGTAAAGAAAGACCATTGGGGCTCATGATGCTGAGGGGATTGGGCACCCCTTGGCATCATTGTAAATGGAGGGGTCATTATGCTGATGGGGAGTGGGATCCCCGTCGGCAAAAGAAGTGCATCGGGGCACTCTGCAGGTGCTGTCACCAGGCACGTCAGGAGGGCATGTTATTGTGCTGCTGCATGATTGCAGCGGACCTTTTCTTAGATCTGGTGGCCATCTGACATATGCCTGGTGTCAGCTCTTGCAGCTACCTTATTGGTGAATGAGGGACGCACCTTCTGATGCATGCCCTGCATTCACCCACAGTGACCGCACCTCCAAATCTCCTACTAGTGCAATATGTTGGCTGGCACGCACGCGCAAGCCAACATAAAAAGGGAAGTGGTTATCTCTCTGTACAGACAGTTGGTGAGACCCCATCTGGAGTACTGCATGCAGTTTTGGAGACCCCATCTCTGCAAAGACATAGACAGGATGGAGGCTGTCCAGAGGAGGGCAACTAAAATGGTGCAGGGTCTGCATCAGAAACTATATGAAGAGAGATTGAGAGAGCTTAATATGTATACCCTTGATGAAAGGAGGGACAGGGGGAACATGATAGAAACTTTCAAGTACTTCAAGGGAATCAACAAAGTCCAGGAGGGTAGCATCTTTCAGAAAAAGAGATGTGCAAGAACAAGGGGCACAATTTAAAGATAGAGGGATGGCTCAGGGGCAATGTGAGAAATTATTTTTCACGGAGAGAGTGGTGGGCCGCATGGAACCGCCTTCCTGGGAGGTTGTGGGGTCTAAAACAGTGGGGGAATTCAAACATGCATGGGATAGACATAAGGCAATTATAGTGGGGGTGAGAGGAAGTAGGCTGTTGCTTAACTAGAATCTGCAGCTTATCCAATAGGTAGGGAAATGGGCAGACTGGGTGGGCCAAGCTGTCCTTATCTGCCATCAAAGTCTATGTTTCTGTGTTTCCAACAGTATGTGATTAATCAGATACTGTACTTATGACTCAGGAGAGCATTGTAATCTTCAGCTCAACAGTTGTCACTGGGTTCCGGAACAGCTAAGTAATTAAGTAGTGGTTAGGAAAAAAAAGGTAGAATTAACTTGAGATCTAAATAAAGAAAACTGGACTATTTTAAGACAAGTACACTAAACAAAACATTGGGTTGATTAAACAGATTTTACAAATGTCCAAATGTACAAATGATTTAACAAAGTGTAAACAACAGGGTTTATGATCCCATTAACTCTCTATAGCACAAGGAAGGTAAAATTCTATGTGTTAACTTTGTGGACACAAATAATAGTAACAGTGCGGCACATTTTCAAAGAAGATGCTCAGCGCATTCCTAGATGCACCCCCGCATCTCCGGACTTGCGAGGGCTGTCGGGGCATGGCAATATTCAGAAGCCCCTGATGCACCCCATAAACCTGATTGCACCTCAGAACAGAATATTGTGATGTGGGAATGCAAATGAGGGGCCCCTTATGCATAATCCCCACATCACAATATGCAACCCCCCCCCAGTCATAACTATGGCCGGCTAAGTGGGTGCACAGTTACAATTCTGAAACCCTACTTTAACTATGCATGGAGAAGGCTGGTGCCCTGTGCATAGTCAAGGGTTAGGCACATGCCCCAGTACCCCAAGCCCCAAGTACAGTAGTACATGTGGCATGTAGCCCGATCCCTATTCCATAGTGTAGCGGACCTGCCTCCCAAGCCACATACACTGTGTGAAAGTAATATGCAGCACCCTCCCTATTTCCATAGTGTAGCAGACCCCTTCCCCGGTGCCATACATGGCGGGAAAGAAATATGCAACACCCTCATCATTTCCATAGTGTAGCAGACCCCATCCCTGGCCCAATCACAGTAATTAAATAAACACAGTGCCCCAACTCCCATTTCTGTACTGTAGGGACCTCCCTCCCCAACCTGATCACTGTAATGTACTTAAATCAGAGCCCCATCCCCCTTTCTGTACTATAAGGACCCCCCCGACCTGGTCACAGTAATGAAATAAATACAGTGCCCCAACCTCATTTCTGTACTGTTAGCCCACCTCCCCGACTCGATCACCTTAATACAGTATTTCTCACAAACCGACACCCATTTCAATAGTGTGCTGTCTCCTCACCGCCCCTCCCCGGTAGGTAGTAATCCACCACCCACTCACCCCCAGCCTGACCCATGCTGATGACTAGCACAGCCCTCCATACCCTGCTATGGCCAGCTGCCGACTGATCCAATACCCAAGTGAGTACAGTAAATAGCATGTGCTCATTGATCGTGCCAATAAGCGTTTACTATTTAATGCATTGGGTACCATTCAGTCATCAGCTGGCCGTGGCAGTGCTAATCTCAACATGGGTCTGGCTGAGGGAGGAGTGGGGTGGTGAGTTACTACCAACTGGGGAGGTGGGGGCACACAATATAGGTGCGGGTATCAGTCTGTAGGAACTATAAAGGTGATTAGGTCAGGAGGGGGTCCCTACAGTACGAAAATGGGGTTGGGGCACTATGTTCATTATAATCGGGTCAGGGTGGGTCCCTACAGTATGGAAAGGGGGATGGTGCTTGGAGTTAAGTACATTACAGTAATCGGGTCGGGTTGGGGAGGGCATGCAAATGAGCCCATAATGGGCATGCAAATGGACCCTTTGCATCATGCATGCCCAAGGGATTCATTTGCATGATTTGGTTGAATATCGTTTATGGGGACTACAGTACATACAGGTATGTGCCACACATTCGCCTATGGGCGGTCTTCAGCCTCGCACCCTGGCTGTGCTGCACTATACAGTATGTGGTGGCTGCCTGCTATGCACTGCTCAGCTAAGATCCGACATTCATACAGAATGTGCAGTCTGTTCCCATCACGCATTCTGTGTGAATATCGCAACACAGCCGGCCGGGGCATCATTTTTTCCTCGATGCACTGTTCTGCATGTGCATCCAGCCAGCTCTGAATATGGGTGTCAGTACTGTTTATGAGACTAAATTAGAAAAGTCCACTTTGCATGAAATTCTGACTACAGATACAACTTCATCTTCATAATTAATCTGTGTAAATCTTATGTACTCCAGAATTGTATGGCTAAGCCTACTGGCATCTTGGCCCTATTTGCCATTGTGAGCTTGCATTTGGCATTGGGTGGTCTTGAAAAAGAACCTATCTCCAGAGTTGCAGTTTTCAATAAAATTTATAAAAACCTATGTTAATCTGAGATATCCATTCCTGGCATATATATTGAATCACCATGTAGACAGCTGCAGGGAGTGCAGGCACCTTTTGGAATAAGAGCATATAAGTTAAATCAAAGGCTGACGGTTTCCCTGTAAAGATCCACTGACACGGCAATCTTACCTCCTGTAGTCAAAGCTTTTAGTCCATCCAGTGTTAATAAGCATTATTGCCGCAGTGAGAATCTACAAATGATGTCAAAATTAGTGTTTTGTTACTTTACAAATATGCAACCGTGAACGTGCATCCCCCATGCCGTACACCCCTGACTGAAATTCCTGGCAAGTGTCTATGATGTTTAGTGTGGGACATAGTTGTTGCACGATCAGCTGTCCAAGTTGCACTGCCTTGCTGGGATCAATAATCTGTTTCCATGCTTTCTGTGCTGTACATGTACAATATAGTTCATGATGTCGTCTTGTGGTTGCCATGGTAATTTAAATATTGATTTTAGGAAGCGCTGTGTAACAACAGGGTCAGTTACTGCAGAAGTGGCTGTGTGTCATTAGTAAATCATGATAGTATGAACCTGGCCATTGTCAGCTCTGAAGCTCTTACTATGTCAGAGTTTGGTGTTACTAGTGATGGGCATGTAGTATTACCTGAAGTCAAAAATGCGCGATCTGTGCTGTCCTGTTGTGATGTGCCTGTAATTTCTATCATTGAGGCTGGTAGTGTGTATATTCCTGATCAGAAAAATCAGTTGCCATTGCCCTCCAGTGATAATACCTTACATAGTCCACCAGTCTGTCCCCTCAGTGAATCTGTTGCTACCAGTGTAATTGTAGTGGATGTTGAAGTGTCACTAGTGAGTTATGATGTAAGTTCTGATTTAGATAGTAGTAGTACTACCTCATTTGCTGTCATGGATTTTAGCTGCACTAATGGCAGCATGTCAAACAGTGATAGGTTATCAAGTCATGTATAGGGATATAGTCAAGTTGCAGAATCCTCTCTGTGCAGTGCATCTACTTGTAAACATAGACAGATGGACGTCAACATTGACAGAACATAGAAACATAGAAACAGAGACTTTGACGGCAGATAAGGACCACTTGGCCCACCCACTCTGCCCATTTCCCTACCTACTGGATAAGCTGCAGATTCTAGTTAACCAACAGCCTGCTTCCTGCAACCCCCCACTATAATTGCCTTGTGTCTGTCCCATGCATGTTTGAATTCCCCCACTGTTTTAGACCCAACGACCTCCTCAGGAAGGCTGTTCCATGTATCCACCACTCTCTCCGTGAAAAATAATTTCCTCACATTACCCCTGAGCTGTCCCCCTCTATCTTTAAACTGTGCCCCCTTGTTCTTACACATCTCTTTTTCTGAAAGATGCTACCCTCCTGGACTTTGTTGATTCCCTTGAGGTACTTGAATGTTTCTGTCATGTCCCCCCTGTCCCTCCTTTCATCAAGGGTATACATATTAAGCTCTCTCAGTCTCTCCTCATATGGTTTCTGATGTAGACCCTGCACCATTTTAGTTGCCCTCCTCTGGACTGCTTCCATCCTGTCTATGTCCTTGCATAGATGAGGTCTCCAAAACTGCACACAGTACTCCAGATGGGGTCTTACCAACTGTCTGTATAGAGGGATAACCACTTCCCTTTTTCTACTTGTGATGCCCCTTCCTATGCATCCCAGTATCCCCCTGGCTCTCCTTACTGACTTTTCACATTGCTTACCCACCTTTAGGTCATCTGATATGACTACCCCAGGTCCTTTCCATTTTTGTTGTTGTTAGTACCTCCCTGCTATTGTGTACTCTTCTCCTGGGTTTTTGTTTCCCAGGTGCATTACTTTGCACTTCTTTGCATTGAATCTAAGTTGCCATATGTCTGACCATTCCTCCAACCTTGCCAAGTCCCTTCTCATCTTTTCTACTCCCTCTTGTGTATCAACTCTGTTACAGATCTTTGCGTCATCTGCAAAGAGGCATACCTTTCCCTCCAGACCCTCTGCAATGTCACTTATAAAGATGTTAAAGAGGATTGGACCCAGTACTGAGCCCTGAGGTCCTGCTTCTGGTGACCATATATCAGCTACTGACAGTCTGTTATATGGGGGGGCACAACATTTCCCAACCACCTAGTTCACTTCATGTTGCAGTTTCTATTGGTGACAGATCGTCAATACGAGCTGCTGTACATCTGTCACATAACTGCTCTGCTGTTCTGCATGAATGCTGTTCTGATGATGTTGCCTTTGTTGATTATGTTCCTTTATGTAGTATTGGAGTGCATTGTAATGTTGTAAATGTTGCTGTGAAAGAGAATACATTTGCTTTTGGTACAGTGCAAGCTACGAGTGGTGTGTGCATTGATGTCTGTAAGTCAGAGTATGACAGTGAGGATGTTACGTGTTGTGTTTCCAGTGATCATGGTCATATTAGTGCCACTTCTGTGGCTGTTCATGATTATGAGCAGCCAGTAGCCTCACATGCGTTTTTTGTTCTTCATGTATCTGGTTGCACCTCTATGGGCTCAGTAGTAGTTGGTAGCAATGACGACCTTGATGATAGTAGCTATACAGACTTTGAATCAGATGATGCAGTAGACGATGCTGACAGTGATGCATCAGCATATGACCATGCAGAATATGATGATCTTGATGACATTGACGTAGTTGCCAGTGCTGCACCAGCTATGAATTTACGTAATGTGCAGCCATATGTGTATGAGCCCTACCTGCCAGCTGATGACACTCAAGATCAAGGAAATGGTGGCTTCCAACAACCCAATGTAGAGGTGGTGCATCTTGGCAATACTAATTGGTGAGTTACCTTTTTTTTGTGACGCTCTAAGCCACCCGCCCATCACTATATATATTGTCCCCCCCACCAACAACCACTACAGTGGCACCTGGGGTCACTCACCGCATGACTCACAGCTGTCACATGTGCAGATGATCTGCAATGTATGTTGATGTCTGCTGACGCAGTATGATGGGTGCTGACCTCTGCCATCATTGAGTATAGTGTACTCATGAACAGCCATTATATACCCCTGCTGTCCTCTGCTCCTGCCGCCTGCGGCTCACCTACCACCTTGCAACACACGGTAGACGATTTCCTGTGTTGTTCAATAAAACAAATGTGTTTCACACTCAACTAACAACAAAGTAACACATTCATTGTAGGCTCTTGTATTTGGTGCACGTTCTCTGTTCAAATACCAAGTTTGCATAGTATGATACTGCTTCTGTGTGTAACACAAGGCTTATTTGACAGTGCATGCACTTACCCCTACTGCATATCATTCTGCTGTCTTGTGCTGCAGCTATTCGTAGCAGTGGTGCCAATCTAGTACATTATCCAAAATGAGTGTGAGCCATTTTTTTAATTTAGTGTGTTGTAATTGTAACCTTTACATTATTTTACAGTGTCCCACACGTAACCAATAACCCACGACAGAGTGTGTGATTATTGGGGAATTAGTCAACACCCTGGGTGCATTGTGAGGAATGATGCTGCGGGCCGAGTGTCCTCACTGCACCCGGGGTGTTGATTAAGTAAGCAATAACCCATGATGATGCAGTGCTGAAACTGCTGAATTTGTGACCAGCACACAACACCCTTTTGCACACTACGCACATACAAACATTGCATGTATCACAAGTGAGGGCACACTCACATTCCTTTTGGCTTACAGACTTAGGAATCTGTACTGCTGTTAGTTTGACTGGATCTTGCTGTGTTTCTCTGACTCAGTGGCTGCAGCAAGTCTATCTCTCTCTCTCCCCCTCACATGATTAAGCAAGCTGCGCTGGGGGGACCATGTGGCTCTTGGTCGCATGTGGCTTTGTAGATCTGGATCAGTGGGCACTGTGTGGTTTCTCAGTTGCTGTTCAGAGACAGAGACACAGATGGGAGATTGCCACAAGAAACTGTTACTTGCATGTGCCGGTTCTCCTGTGTCTCTTTCTTTACACTGGTCCCTGGTCTCAGTGATCGCTGCAGCTAGGAGGAGTGGGGACTGAGGGAAGGGGGACCTTTCTCCCTCTAGAAACAGGGCACAGTCAGAAACATGCCTCAGAGAGACAGTGAGAGTGAGAGTCACGCACTGAAAATATTGTCAAAGCACTGCAAGAAGTTTTGCCATATAGTGTGCCTCTCTCAGTGTCTGTATCTCTCATGCCACCATTACTGTGCTTTGTATGTGGCAGACAGAGAGAGAGAGTGTAATTACACTCTCGTGCTTGTCGGTGTCTCTGCTGCCAGATTGGAAGGAAGCATGGGTGGTGATCACCGGAAGACAACTGTAGCACTGTGGTGGAATACAGGAAAGACTCCTTCGCACTCTCTGTATCCCCACTGACCTACCCTGTGGAGCTCTGGTGAATGAGTGGCAACTGTCATATTGCCATCTCTTACAATTCACTTGCAGTCACCATATTATTCTCCTTGTCTCTTTTGACCCACTCCACCATTTCTGTGAGAGGCTGTCACAAGGAGAGGGGGTCCTCATTACAACGCATTGGGCAGCAATGGAAAACAGACCGCAAGCTGTGTCTCTCTCTCCCGTCAAACTGCTAGACACCACAATCCATGCTCTCTGCTTTCCATTGTGTCCCCGTTGCTCTGTGTTGTGTACAAGGCTGCTGTCTGTCTCCTCAGTGGTGCTGTACAGTACATGTCTGCTTTTGCCCCTATTACCATGTATTTCTCTCTGTCTATCTACCTCCCTAATGATGCTGAAGACGACATGGGCACAATGGGGGCATTACCGGCACATCCTGTGAGGAGCTGCCTATGCTGTTTGTGCTACAATAATCAGCCGCTTCCCTGACAATTAAATAGCTGCTGTTTAGAAATGATTTTGCCTACATAAAATGAGTTCAGGTCTGCCCAGGAATCTCTGTTCACTGACCCTTCACAGGTACCTGTGGGTATATCAGAGATTAATTAAGGGTCATCTGACGGCTCTGTACCAATCAAGTACCTGTCATCCCCTACCCCATGTTATAAATTTATTTTATTTGACGACGATGGTGGTAACTTAATTTTTATAAAATGGGTTGGCTAAACCAGACAATCAGAGCTCAAGTTTTGCATGTATAAAATCTGTCCCGTGCATGGGTGAAAAAAAAAGAGCAGGCATTAAAAAGGCCAAGATTCTGGTGCCATAGAATGTTGGCATTTTCACTGTTAGACATGTTTTCTTTACCCAATGCGAGACTCAGTAGCCTACCCATTTTATAATGAAAACTTAACTGCAACCTGACAGCACAACCTTCCCAACAAAGAAGAAAAAAAGAAACACATTCTGTAAATGTCAGTTTCATACATTTTTCTACTGTAATGACTGTATTGTCTCACACCCTGAATTTTTATCAGATTTGACTTTTAATGTTTTCTTGTACTGTCATTTACAGGTGCCAGTGTTCGCAATGTCTGATCATACCAATGGTGATGGAATGTGTGTGCTGTAAGGAGCAGGAAAAGGTTTCTAAAAAAAGTGTAGATTATGGTTGCATGACTTAGCACCCTGGAATTGCCACTGTATGTTTGGATGTGTTTGTCCTGCAGCAGTATGGCAGGCTCCGTAATCCCCCAATTTTTGAGTATGTTTTTTTTTGTATAGTTATTGCATATTGAGGAATAAATAAGCAATACTATTTTCTGGGGGATGGCCAGGGTTTGCCACTCTATAGGAAGCTCAGTCTCCTTCTCTGAGATGCTGCCAGTACCAAGTGCGACCAGGGAGAACAAGCAAAAACTTAGAGGGGTGAACCAGTGGCTCAGGGACTGGTGCAAGACAGAGTGGTATGGGTTGGTGGGGCACTGGGGAGATACATGGGAGGATAAGGGGCTATATGCTAGGGGTAGGCTACACCTCAACCTGTAGGTGAGGGAGATCCTTAAACCAAAACTTTATGGATTCATAGGTGAGAGGTGGGGTTTAAACTTGTAAAGAGGGGAAGGGATAAAAACAATGACAGCTCCGGGGGGCTGCTCAAGGGTTCAGGACTAGGACACGCAATGGGGGTTGCGGGCTGCATTGCAAAGCCATGGGGAACTGTGCATGAAAGTGTGACAGGGGACTATGCAGGTCAGCAAAGACTGTGGATGGGAGAGGGAATGGGGTGGAGGACAGTCCTGAGCAATGCCAGGAGCATGGATAATAACATGCTTGCGCGCCAGGCAATGCCAGTTGAGGGAGCAGCGGATGTGCCAGCAATTACTGAGACATGGGCCACCCAGATGAATGATTGGGGTCTGAAGTTGGAGGGCTATATAATGTTCAGGAAGGATAGGGGAGTTGGAAGAGGGGTAGCGCTTTTAATGTCAGAAATTACATAGCAGTTAGTGGAGTGGAGTAGGCTGATGGTGATGTGGAGGCAATTTGGGTAACCCTGCAAATGAAGGGGGGGGGGTAAAAGATTGAAAATAAAGGAGGTGTACAGACTCCCTGCAATGGAGGCAGATCTGGAGGACAATGTGGTTTAGAACATCGGGGTCACTGTGGCCTTGGAAAGGGTAGGGTAGTGGCCATGGGTGACCTTAATATGTGGGGGGCAGACTGGGACACTATGACATCATCTGTGGACAGGGAGCAGAGGCTGGTGGATGTCTTTCAGGATGCCTTCCTAGTCCTGCAGGTGGGGGAGCCTACAGGGAGGGCTGGATATTGGATGTTGTCCAAGCAGACAGTGACCAGATAAGGGGCCTGGAGGTGAGCAGCCCACTGACAGGTAGTGACCTCGCCACAGTCTTGTTTCTGTTGTAACTGGGGGGGGGGGATAACCGCACTAATACAGTAGTAATAGACTTCAGTGGAGTGGACTTCGAGGGCATGGGTATGATTCTTTGGGGGTGCTTGGATGAAATAAGGCCGGACGTGGATGGTGGAAGCTTGTGGGAGACCTTTAAGAAGTTAGTGCAGGAGGCGACTGGGTCCTCTGCAGAGGTAAGGCGAAAGTAATGTAGGGACAGTGAGCCGTGTTAGTGGACCTGGCAGGTGCAGGAGGCGGTGAGGGGAAAAAAGGCTGCCTATGTGCACTTTAAGCGCTCAAGAGAGGGAAAGAGAGTGGGTAGAGTATGAATTGCTGGCTAGGATGGTCACCACAGTGGTGACAGGGGCCAAGGCGAGGATGGAGCAAAACATGACCATGGATATCCGGAGGGGGGGAATGGAGTTCTATAGATATATAGGGGAGAAAGGAAAAGTGATGGCACAGATCAGCGGGATTAGGACTGGGGAGGGATGGGCTCAGGAAGCAGGGGAGCAAGCAGAGGTACTAAATGAATACTTTTCCTCTATCTTTACCAGGGGAGGAGGGGGATCCTTCCATCCTGACAGGTGGGAAGTGTAGCCCACAGAATCGAGAGATCAGTTGGAGTCTGGAGAACCTGAAGAGGCTAGGGTAGGTGATGGGCCAAATGTAGAGGGGGAGGGGCGAATGCATGAGAAGGTGGGCTTGGAGGGCGAAATCACAGTGGATAGGGTGAGGGAGGCAATCCGGTTGCTAAAGACTGAGAATGCGCCAGGACTGGATGGGCTGCATCCGAGGGTTCTGAAGGAACTGGTGGATGTGCTGGCATTCTACTGGCTGAAATCTTCAATATCTCTCTGCAGACAGGATGGGTGCCTCAAGACTAGAGGGTGGCCCATGTGGTGCCTATCCACAAAGGGGAGTCTAGAGATGAGATGGGGAATTACAGGCCTGTCAGCCTAACATCTGTGGCAGGCAAAGTAATGGAGGGCAAAATCAAGGAGAGGCTCGAGGGGCAGCTGGAAAGGTTTGGGCACATTGACGACAAGCAGTATGGTTTTGTTCAAGGGAGATCATGCTAGACCAGCCTTGTAGAGCTTTACAAGTGGGTGACGGGTGCCCTGCACCAACATAGGCTGGTGGTCGTCCTCTACCTGGACTTCAACAAGGCGTTTCATTCAATACCCCACAATGGCCTGCTAACAAAGTTGGGGTGGTGGTGGGGTGGCAGTTGCTCAGGTGGGTAGAAAATTGGCTTACGGGGAGAATACAGAGTGTTGTGGTTGGTGGGATAGTCTCCTCCCACAGAAGGGTCATCAGTGTGGTCTCACAGGGTTTGGTCTTGGGGCCACTCCTGTTGAATGCCTATGTCTCGGACATAGGGAGGGGTGTCAGGAGAAACACAGAAACATAGAATTTGACGGCAGATAAGGACCACTTGGCCCACCCAGTCTGCCCATTTCCCTATCTGATGTATAAGCTGCAGATTCTAGTTAATCAACAGCTTACTTCCTCCTGCCCCCCCACTAGAATTGCCTTATGCCTGTCCCATGCATTCTTGAATTCTCCAACTGTTTCTGACTTCACAACCTCCTCAGGAAGGCTGTTCCATGCATCCACAACTCTCTCTCTGTGAAAAAATACTTTCTAACAATACCTCTGAGCCGTCCCCCTTCTATCTTCAAATTGTGCCCCCTTGTTCTTGTACATCTCTTCTTCTGAAAGATACTACCCTCTTGTACCTTGTTAATTCCCTTGAGATACTTGAAAGTTTCTATCATGTCCCCCCTCCTCCCTCCTTTCCTCAAGGGAATACATATTAAGCTGCTTTAGTCTCTCCTCGTATGTCTTCTGGTGCAGACCTTGCACCATTTTGGTTGCCCTCCTCTGAACAGCCTCCATGTCTATGTCTTTGCGGAGATGGGGTCTCCAGAATTGCATGCAGTACTCCAGATGGGGTCTCACTAACTGTCTGTAGAGAGGGATAACAACTTCTTGTTTTCTACTGTTGATGGCTCTCCCTATGCATCCCAGTATCCCCTCCAGCCCTCCTTACTGCCTTCTCACATTGCTTGCCCACCTTTAGGTCATCTGATATAATTACTCCTAGGTCTCTTTCGATTTTTGTTGTTGTTATTATCTCACCCCCCATTGTGTACTCCTCCCCTGGGTTTTTGTTTCCCAAATGCATTACCTTGCACTTCTTTGCATTGAATCTGAGCTGCCACGTATTTGACCATTCCTCCAATCTTGCCAAGTCCCTTTTCATTCTTTCCACCCCACCTTGTGTATCAACCCTGTTATAGATCTTTGTCATCTGCAAAGAGGCATACCTTTCCTTCCAGGTGCTCTCCAATGTCACTTATAAAGATATTAAAGAGGACCGGTCCCAGTACCGAACCCTGCAGTACCCCACTAGTTACCCTCCTTTCTTCACTGTGGACTCCGTTTACTATTACCTTTTGTGTCCTGTTGTCCAGCCAGTTTTTTATCCAGGCAACCACCTTGGGACCCACTCCAAGGCTGGCTAACTTGTATATTAATCTTTTGTGTGAGACTGTGTTGAATGCCTTGCTAAAATCTTGGTAGGCCATATCCACAGCCCTTCCCTGATCTACTACTTTGGTCACCCAGTCAAAGAAATCTATTAGGTTTGTCTGACATGACCTTCCTGTTGTGAAACCATGCTGTCTTGGGGCCTGTGCCCCACTGCCCTCTAGGTACTCAACAATTCTTTCCTTCAGAAGTGATTCCATCATTTTCCCTACCATTGAAGTCAAACTAACTGGTCTGTACTTTCCTGCCTCTGCCCTGCTCCTACTTTTGTGAAGTGGAATCACATTTGCCCTCCTCCAGTCCTCAGGTACCACTCCATCCTCCCATGATTTGTTAAAGAGAGTAGTCAGTGTGTTACTAGTTCTACCCTTAGGTCTTTTAGTATTCTTGGGTGAATCCCATCAGGCCCCATTGCATTGTCTACCCTCAGTTTCAAGAGTTCTTTCAAAACCCTTTCTTCTGTGAATGGACTGGTATCAACCCCTCTATTCAGAGTTTCTCCCTTGTTTGGTTTAGGCACCTCTCCCTCCTCATCTGTTGTGAATACTGAGCAGAAATATTCGTTCAGTATCCCTGCTTTTTCACTGTCACCCTCTGCCCACATTCCTTCCCCTTTATTAAGTCTCTGTGTCCCTCCCTTGGTCTTTCTTTGCTCCCTAATGTACCTATAAAAAGTTATATCCCCCTTCTTAACAGAGTTGGCTATCTTTTCCTCAGTTTGTGCCTTTGCTATTCTGACTGCCTTCCCTGACTTCTTCTGCTTTAACTGATAAAGTTCTCTGTCTTGCTCCTTCTATGTTTCCTTATATTTCCTTAATGCTATCCTTTTCTCCTTAACCGTCCCTGCCACCTCTTTTGAGAACCATAATGTTTTTTTCCTTCGTTTTGTTTTATTGATTTGCTTCACACAAAGGCTTGTTGCCTCTGCAATAGCTGTTTTGATTATTCCCCATTGTTGCTCCACCCCACTTTCTTGCCTGTTTGCTAGTGCTTTTCTGAGGCACTCTCCCATTTTGACAAAATCAGCCCTCCTGAAGTCCAGTACGTTCACTTTTGTGTGGCTTGACTCTACAGCTAAGTTTATCATGAACCACACTGTTTGGTGGTCGTTTGTTCCCAGATGGCTACCCACTTCAAGAACAGAGATCCTTTCTCCTTCCCCATTTGAGAGTACCAGGTCTAAGATTGCTCCCTCCCGAGTGGGTTCCAACACTAGCTGTCTGAGGCATGCCCCCTGTAGGGCAACAAGAATGAACCTGCTCTTGGATGTGCCTGCAGCAAAGGTACTCCAGTTAACATCTGGCATATTCAGGTCCCCCATCAACAATATCTCCCCTTTTTCTGCCATTTTAAGGATGCCTTCTATTATTTCCTTGTCCATTTCCTCCCCCTGAGATGGGGGTCTGTACACAACCCCCATGCGGATTGTGGTGCCATTTCCTGTCTCCAGGGTGACCCATAGTGACTCATCAACTTCCTGTTTACTCTTTAGTTCTATTGCTTTAATCCCTTCCCTTATATAGAGAGAGCTACTCCTCCTCCTCTTTTACCCATGCTGTCCAAAGATCAGGCTGAGTCTCTTTGCGGATGACTCCAAACTGGGGAGGAAGGGAGAGAGGCACTCCAGGCTGACCTGGGTACCCTGGAGGGGTGGTCAAGGAGGTGGGGATTAAAGTTTAATGCAGGTAAGTGAAAGGTGCTGCATCTGGGGTCAGAACCCCAGGCCATGCATACACCCTTGGGGGGGCACAATGCAAGCCACATCAGGCGAGAGGGACCTAGGGGTGGTGGTGGATGTCAAAAGGAATAACACTGAGAATTGTCGAAGAACCACAGCAAAAGCAAACAGGATACTGGGCTGCATAGCCAGCGTGATTACTTCCAGGAGGAGGCCGGGGATCTTTCCTCTGTGTAATGCTCTGGTCATGCCGCATCTCGAGTACTGTGTGAAATTCTGGAGACCTCATCTTAAGAAACACATAGCACTGCTGGGAAGGGTCCAGGGGATGGCCACCAGGATGATTCAGAGTATGAGGGGAGGCCTTATGAGGAGAGACTGGAGGAGCTCAGGCTGTACGCACTGGCTGTACGCACTGGAGGAGATGACAGACGGGGGACATGATAGAGGTCTTCAAGTATGTAAAGAGGATCAATAAGGGCAGAGCCAAGGAGGTGTTCAGGCTAAAGAAGGGGTGAACAACCAGGGGGCATGAGTGGAAGCTGGAGGAGGGAAATTACAGGGGGGAGCGTAGGAGACACTACTTCACTGAGAGGGTGGTGGAGCAATGGAACGCACTGCCCAGGAGACTGGTGGAAGAGGGGACAGTGGTGGTATTCAAGAAGGGTGGGAGAGGTAGAGGGGGGAAACTGAAGCCAGGAAAGACCTTTCTAGTGGTGGGGAAGGGGAGAAGTGAGCACAAAGTAGGGGGCTGCCTACTGAGCAGACACGATAGACCCTGAGGCCTAGTCTGTTGACTTTTAGTATGTTAGTATGTTAATATATGCCACCGAAATATTGTGTTGAAGTTTTAGCCCTTTTTTTTCCTTTTTTGGATCCTCCACGCACTGTGGTCTGAGCACTCAGTCTTGTCACTTATGACCTGTTGCCACCCATCTCCTCCAATCTCCAGCCTCTGTCCACCTACACCCATCAATGAAGACCCCCTGGTTGCATGACATAACACTTTATCAGGTGGGTCTTCTCACCCTGGGTGAGAAGGGCACTTAGGAACCTCCCAGAACGGTACACTGCACTGCGATACCATGCCGGTGACAAATGGTCATCATTGTTCCACTGATACATGTCCATTTGCATCTTGTTCCCTAATGTGGTCCCTGTACCTCCCCCTCCTCAGTGGAGTACTTATTTATTTATTTCTGCCATGTCTGGGTCTATCTCCTTTGGTTACTCTCTGGACTAACACAGTATCTCCCCCTGGAGCAATGGTCCCCATTTCCTCCCTACCACCTGCTGTTTATACCCTCTGTTCTGACCCCCACCAACTGTTTTCCTACTTTAACTTGTGCATCCCGCAGGTGTGTCCCCAAAAGTTCCTCCACTTTTTTGTACAATTTCCCTGCTCGAAACAAGGAGACAATACTTCACTGAAAGGGTGGTTGAACCCTGGAATGCACTGCCTGGTGGACTTGTTGACTGCAGCAACTGTGGAGAGCTTCAAGAAAAGCTGTGATAGGTATAGGGGGAGGGTGCATCCAGAGCACCATGGGCAGATGGTGGTTGGGGATCTTGCAATGAGTTGGGGGGGGAGCAATAGTGTAAGTAATACAGAATATAGTGATGGAAGCAACACATCACAGGGATGGTGGTTGACATTTGTAATGCATAGCGATAAGGTCATTATCACGCATAGGGAGGATGGGAGTTGTGTGGAACTGTGTGCCTTCCTTTGAAATGGAATCTGTATAGACTTCAATACATAGAAACATAGACTTTAATGGCAGATAAGGACCACTTGCCCACCTAGTCTGCCCATTTCCCTACCTACTGGATAAGCTTCAGATCATAGTTAACCAACAGCCTATTTCTTCCTATCCTCCACAAGAATTGCCTTATGTCTGTCCCATGCATTCTTGAATTCCCCCAGAGTTTTAGACCTCACAACCTCCTCAGGAAATACTTCCTCATATTGCCCTTGAGCCATCCCCCCCCATCTTCAAATTGTGCTCCCTTGTTCTTGCACATCTCTTTTTCTGAAAGATGCTACCCTCTTGGACCTTGTTGAATCCACTGAGGTACTGTAATTAAAAGTTTCAATCATGTCCCCCTCTCCTCCTTTCCTCAAGGGTATACATATTAAGCACCTTTAGTCTCTCCTCATATGGCTTCTCTTGCAGACCCTGCCCCATTTTAGCCCTCTTCTGGACTGCCTCCATCCTGTCTATGTCCTTGCGGAAATGGGGTCTCCAGAACTGGACGCAGTACTCCAGATGGGGTCTC
Organism: Neoceratodus forsteri; assembly: GCA_016271365.2. Lineage (NCBI taxonomy): Eukaryota > Metazoa > Chordata > Ceratodontiformes > Ceratodontidae > Neoceratodus > Neoceratodus forsteri. The sequence continues at coordinate 277,342,255 of CM057455.1, read as the reverse complement.
ACCAACTGTCTGTACAGAGGGATAACAACTTCCTGTTTTCTGCTGGTGATGCCTTTCCCTATACATCCCAGTATCCCCCCAGCCCTCCCTACTGCCTTCTCACATTGCTTGCTAACCATAAGGTCATCTGATATTGGTTACCTCCTCGACAGCGACATTTCACCAGCGAGGTCCCCCATAGCAACTACAGTGCAATACCGCTGTGTGAAACCCGCTGTTACCAGGTGCTGTCTGTTGGAGGTCCTGCACCCCCCCCAATCAGCGCTGACTCAGAGTTGATAATCCTTAAGAGGGGTTGGGGGGGAAGCAGCCCCTGTGGGGTTTCTGGGGCCGAAGCCCCCCGAAGAAAACACAGTCAGCCTATGGGAAGCGGCAGCTGACTGCAGAATGCAGTCGACCTGCCAGTGTCACTGATGGGGCGTTCAACAAAAATTTTGTCAAACACCCATCGTGGATCCATCTGATATGATTACCACTAGGTCCCTTTCCATTTTTATGTTTGCTTGCACGCATGTGCAAGAAACATAGTGCCCCCATACGAGTTTTCATAGGTGTGTCTCCCCCACTTCCAATGCCCTGTTCCCTTTTGCAGGCATGGCTGCACCACGCCAATGAATGTCCGAGCTATCTATGACAGCCATTCAGATGCAGTGGTGTACAGTTCTGAGGAGAACACCGCCACAATCAGCTGTGGTAGCGTGTAGGCAATTTGCATACTGCCGTCGGCAGTATGCAAATTGTCTACACGTCAGCACTGCATCTGAACTGTCATAGATAGTTTGTCCCCCTCCCACAAATACTTACGTAGCACACTGGGACCCCTGCAGCATGCTCATGTGCTCCTCCCCGCACACCGTATGGCCGACGGGGGTGCCCAATCTCCCATCAGCTCTGCTGCCCTCTCAAACAGACTTCCAGGTGCCATGCTGGGAGCCCACCCCAACGTGGCAAAAGTCCGTATGGCGACGGGGGTGCACAATCCCCCATTGGCTCCACTGCCCCCCCACACAAAAAAGATGACTTCCAGTCGCCACGCTGAGAGCCACCCCAGTGTGGCAAGCACCTCTATGGCCGACCGGGGTGCCCACCGCTGGCCCCACTGTCCCCCCAAAATAACTTTCAGCTGCCACACTGGGAGCCCACCCCAGCATGGCAAAAGTCCCGTGTGGTCTTCTAAAAAGAAAGCAAACACCTGTAAAAAAAAAATTCCTTGTTGACTGTCTTGCCCCTCCCCCCAACCCACGCCCACCCTCTGTGCACCCACCTCCCCACACACCCCCACCTCATACTTACCTCCGAGCACAGCGCGACCATCTTTGGTGGACCGGGAACACGTCTGCACTCTTCAAAGCCGACCGCGAATTGAAGAAATGCCAGTAATCTGTATAATGGCATAAATGTTTTTTTTTTTTTAAACTTTGGTGTATATCTTGGCCATTTGAGGGAATTTTCGTTAACCACATTTTCAAATTGGGGTTCTTGGGGCCCCACATCATGAACTCAGTCACTGCCATTTTGTTATTCGGTCCCGAAAGGTGATTTCGTGGTCACTGCGCAGAACCACCTTTCAGGACCAAGTAATGAAATGACAGTGTCACAGTTCATGAGGTAGGCCCCCCAAAACCCTATGTTGAAAATGTGGTGAAAAAATTCCCAAAAATTACTGTTTTATGAGCGTGCGTTGTGCAGTTCCTATGCACGCTGGTAACTCTGAGAATTTTTAATATTTTCACTCCAGATTTTCAACATTGCAATTTAACCATACCTCCTTATGGACAGTACAGGTGTCATTTTCACATCTTGCCCAAAATGTGTTTTTGCGCGCGTAGCGCAAAATGGCACGGTCAGTGTACAAAATCAGATTAAGAAAATCACAGTGACACTGTTCATGAGCAGAGGTCTTAAAATGACTGTGTTGAAAATTTGGTGACAAAAGTCCATAAAATGGCTGTGTTACAAGCATGCATTGCGCAGTTTCCACGCACCCTTGTAAGTTCACGGATTTGTAATATTTTCAGTCCAGATTTTCTACACTGACATTTTCCACACCTCCTTATGAACAGTACAGCTGTCATTTTTCACACCCTGGCCGAAATGTGTTTTCGCACTTCTGGTGCAGAAATGCATGGTCGCTGTGTGAAATCAGTGTTTGGGACAGATTAAGAAAATCACAGTGACACTGTTCATGAGCGGAGGTCCCAAAATGCCTGTGTTGACAATCTGCTGTAAACAATCCCCAAACTAATTAGATTATGGGTGTGCGTTGCACAGTTTTTACACATGCTCGTGACTTCCCCAGTTTTTTATTTTCACTCCAGATTTTCAACATTTCCATTTTTTACACCTCCTCATGAACAGTACAGCTGTCATTTTTCACATCATGTTCGAAATGTATTTTTGCACCTGTGGTGCGAAATGGCGTAGTCACTGTGCAAAATCAGCTTTCAGCTAACGAACTGATATTGCCACTGTTCATGAGGTGGGGGTCACAAAAAACCCATGTTGAAAATTTGGAGTGAAAATACCAATGAACCACTGGGGCATTAGGGTTTCTGGCCATAACGCCCCATCCTATAGAGGCTGACAGGTAGCAGGGGTGTGACTTGGGATTGTCGCCTGTAATGCTCATACCATTCCACCCCCACCCACACCCTGCAGCCAGTGACAGGCATCGAGGTGTGCTTTGGACTTTTTGGCCCCAAAGTTCACCCCATTCTCCTATACTGCACCCATCTCACCGTATTTCCTTATGGAATGGGGTGAGCATAACGCCCAAAGACCCCAAGGCACACCGTAACACTTGTCGGTGTCTGCAGGGTAGGGTGTGGTGAAATGGCATGGCCATTGTGCCTGATGACCCAAAGGCACACCCCAATGCCTGTCAGTCGCTGCAGGGTGGTGGTGGGGTTGGCTTCAGTTCAATACCTCACTGCCATTCCTATTATGCATCTCTGTAACTCCTACACTACCAATGCCTATGTCAGCAAGCAAACATTCAGCATTGACAAATGCTTGTTGTTGTTGTTATTACTACCCCCCATTGTGTACTCTTCCCCTGGGTTTTTGTTTCCCAGTGCATTATTTTGCACTTATTTGCACTGAACCCAAGCTGCCATATGAATCTAGTACAGTTACCAAATAGCAGTCTTATAAATGATTCTTCATATCTGACTGCATATTTGCTGAGTACCACTGCACTCACCATGTGTTGCATGAATGGGGGGTTTTGCGAACTATGTATTCTCCTCTCTTGAATTTTGGATAATGAAGGCTGTACTGCAACTCTTCCTGTCTGGTCGTGGCCTGCTGCCTCCGCAAATTTTAATTGTAGTGCAGAGCTGCAATCAGCGATCTGTACATTCACAGAAGCATAACATATGTTAATTAAGCAATAATGCCCGACAGGGTGTGTGTCATGCTGGGATAATGTCATGCCTTAGGTGGTTGGGCACGAGGCCGCAGGCCGTGTGCATCCAATACCTGAGGCGTGACATTATCCCACCACGACACACACCCTTGAGAGCATTATTGCGATTATACAATGGCTTGTTCTTATATAGAATAAGAAAAAAATCATTTTAAAGATGTTTTAGTTAGTGTGGAAAAATATTTTTGTTTCTTAAGAGAAGATGAGAACAATGCCAAAGGTTCAACAAATCCAGTGCAATCAGGCTCGTAGTGCTGAAACTAGACCCGTGATGTTGTACTGGGATAACATCACGGGTCTAGTCTCAGACTGACCAATCAGAGGCTAGCATTCTTTCTTGCCATTGTATAATAATTTATTAGTGCCATATCAGTTAGATCACAGCAAACATCAGCTCACTAGAAATATGGGCAGAGAATATTTGCTGCTCTTGAAAGTGGACAAATCACCATGCCCGGACATAGCATATCCAAGGATACTAAAGGAACTGGCTGAAGAGCTGGCAGGGCCCCGGCAGACCTATTTAATAGTTCACTAGAGTCAGGCAGTGACAAAGAGCTCTGTGAGAGAGTGGACACAGCTGAAGAGATACAGGACATACTGCAATATCTTGAAAAGCTTTTGAGGTGGTCCAGGATCTGGCACCTTGGCTTCAATGCCAAGTAATGCAAAGTTATGCATATTGGAGCCCAGAATCCAAGGACAGGCTATTACCTGGGTGGAGTCCAAGTATGTGCATCAGAGGAGGAGAAGGACCTGAGAGTGATGATCACTAGAGACCTGAAGCACACCACACAGTGCAAGAAAGCAGCAACAAAGGCAAACAAGTGGCTGGGATGCATAGCTAGGGGGATCAATAGTAGGACAGAGGAAGTTATACTGCCCTTGTACAGGTCACTGGTAAGGACGCAACTAGAATATGGAGTTCAGTACTGGTGTCCACACCTCAAAAAGGACATTAACCTGCTGTAGAAGGTCCAGAGGAGGGCCACAAAGATGATAGCTGGTCATCAGGGTAAGGCATATGAGGAGAGGTTGAGGGCATTGAACATGTACTCCCTGGAAGACAGGAGAGAGAGAGAGAGAGAGAGGGGGAAGGGGACATGATTGGGACATTCAGGTACTTGAAAGAGAAAAATAAGGTTGATAAGGAGAGTCTCTTTAAGCTGAGTGGCAACCATATCACGAGGGGGCACAGTCTTAACCTGGAGGGTGGGAGGTTTAGGAGTGAGTCAGGAAGCAGTTATGCACAGGGAGGGTGGTGGGAACTTGGCAGGTGCTGCCGGAAGAGGCTATCTCGTTGAAGGCAGGGGGTGGCTTTAAGAGAGGGTAGGATAGGCATGGGGGAAGGTAAGAATCATGGCTAGGGAGGATGGGAGGAGTGGGGAGGGAGGTCAGGGACATGAGCTCAAGCCATGCACCCTGCAATACGAGAAGACTTGACAGATCAAATGGCCTTCTTCTGCTGTTTTCTTCGTATGTTAGTATGTAAGGTTGCCAAAGTGATTGTACATAAGGTGACCACAGTCTCATTCCTCACAGACACAGGGTTAGTATACACCTTAATATGTAAAATATGCAATGAATTGGGGGATTATCGAGGCATGCAGTTTCTGACCAGATATCAACAAGGAGCAATTCAACACATTCTTATTCATGGTAAGATATGAAACATGAGTACTGATTATGTGATGAAAAGTCAGGAAATACTTTTCAGAGGGAAAGTAATGAAACACTTCACCACACAAAGGGTGGTGTACAAGTGTAACAAGTAACCACCCCACCCCGTATCCTTAATCTTATTGTATAGGAAGGGGGACATAATTTAAAATAAATTCTTTGAGCTTAATCATTTCTCCAAAACGAACAACAAATATAACTGGAATTATCTGCACTGCATTCCATTGTATGAGAACCCAATGGACTTGGGGGCAAATTGATTTAAGAGACTGTGAAATGCCTCCATTTCTGACATTTGATAATGCCCTGAAAGTTTCTGTACATCCTTATGTAGTCTGTTGTCATTTATAATGTGTTCAGTACGCTCAGCGACGTTTGAAGCTAAAAGAAAAACAGTAAATTTTTTTATTACTAATTCCCATGGCAACTGTTAATCCCTTATGTAGTTGTATTGAAAGAATAAACCCTATGCTATACTAACAAGGTGCAGCCAAGGCTTCCGATGTTCATCATCCTGTAGTTCGTCATGAACACACTCTGGGAAGAGTGGGTTATTATGGTGGTGTATGTCTTGGATATGCGTGGCTGCACTCATCCACTTAGCCAGTACCATGTCTGGATCACCATCTGTTGTGGCTCCTACTGACCGGTATAGATGATTAATTATGCTGTGGAACCATGAACGTTGCACCACACAGTCATTATCATTGGATGCTGCAATTAACTTCTTCTTTACTCCTTTAAAAAAATTCAGACATAACCCAGTAGTATTGAACTACACTGACAATAATATTTACCATGCTATCATTAACCTACACTATCTATTAAACCATGAAGATATCATTTGTTTGGCCTATTTGTTATTGATTGCATTCGATCTGTATGCTATAAACCATTACATAACATGGGTCTATCTGGCCATTAATGTATTCCACAGGTGGATTGGGAATCCACCCAAGCAGTCTGTGCACTGTTGCAAGTGCGCCCATCATTAGGGTGCCAAAATTCCTAATTCCCCAGTCTACCACCGATATACGTCACCCTGAAGTTACAATATATACTTAGTGTTGTCATGGATTGTGAAGCACCCCAATATGGGGAGATGAGGGGGGGAACAGCCCAAGCAGAACAACTGGGCTGCGACATTAAAATCCTGGCGCCCGAACGACGGGCACACTCGGAATGTCTCACTCCATGACCAGGATCATTGTCAGTTACAATGGCTTGTAAAAAGCAAAACAAAAAACAGATTTTTACAAGTGGCATGCAAACTGTTGGTGTACAGGAGCATAGGCACCACTGCTAAACTTTAGGCACTACCTAGTATACATGCTAGTTTACTAACAATTAGATATATGATGCTCCAGAATAAGGTACATTACTAAGGAGATGGTAAAACAAGAACACCTTTGGCAACATGCTACACATCATTTAGCTGATTTTTTCCCTCCGTATTCTCACTGACCCACTCTGCAACCTGCAGATGCCTGTCTGTTATTAGCTCCTCCACCTCAAGTCCCCATTCGTTCAGAAATGAAACGGTACTCTTAAGACCTTCAAGCTTCATAGCTGTGCTTCCTCTGCATTCATTGCTCTGTGTAAGTGATATAAAAAAATACTTCAGACAAAATTTTATACGGGAAATTAAGTATGTGCGTGCATGCCAAGTTGATCAGATGCAGTAGTGACATAAGGGGTGGGGCAAGTCACCAGCGGGTATCAGACAATGCCACAGCAGGGACATAATGATCTGTACAGGACCAAGGAGGACCAGATGTACTTACAGATTATGAGTATTGAAAAGACAGTTTAAAAAATAAATGGTAAGGTTGTTTTTTTGGAGATCTTACCAGTTCACAGGGCAGGACATGGGATAAACCAGAAAGTAAAAAAGGTGAACAGCTGGATGAGGAGGTGGTGCATTATGAACAACATCGAGTGCATCAAGACCTGGGAGGAGTCTGATCTAAACTCATATTACTTTGGACAACATGGAAGACATCTCAGCAGGACAGGGAGCAAGGAATTGGGAAATGCCTTCAGGAGACAAATAGATGTCCATTCAAAATGAACCAAGGGGAGGCAAAGAAAGAGGTGCTAATAGCTCAAGAAGATAAAACAAATCAGTCAACTGGCACCAGGGCTGTTAGAACAAATGGTTCTTGTGCCCCTGTAGAGATCCCTGATAAGAACAGTGTAAGAATATGGAGCCCCTTTCTGCACGGTACAAAGTATAGGTGGGAGCAAACGAGTGGAGACGGTCCAGCAAAGGTTTACCGAGAGAGTGGGGTTTGTTAGGAAGGAAAAGTATAATGTAAGGCTGGAACATCTGGGGTTGTATTTGGCAATGTATATGAGGCTAAGAAAGGATCTTTGTTATGTTTATAGGTCCTTGACTAATGCCGTGTTAAGTGAGACAGCAGGATTAAATTGGGAAGAGGGTCTTAAAACAGGCATGAGACTGCATGATAAACAGCTGAAGGGAGATAGGTATAAGACCAACAGGAGAGGGACGTGGTTTAACCTGAGGGTGGTGAATGTCTAGAATGGACTTCCCAGGGAGGAGGTGGGAGCCAGTAGTATAATGGTATTCATGCATCAACTGGACAAATACATGGGAAAGAAAAAATGGGAAATATGGCCATTAAACAGTGGCAGGTCCTTTATATGGCTCTTGTAGCTTATGGGTCTAAACCTATCCTATGAGGAGAGGGACCAACAGAGATTACGGCTGACAGAGAGAGACAGACAGTTTCACATTGACCATGTGATTAACTGCTTATATACTTAAGGAAGAACACGCTGTAATATACTCATGTATAGGGACATACTTATGATGGAAAAGATAATGGGTGTGCTGTCCTGGACACACCGAGGGCTGAGGTACTGCACGCCTTACATCACCCTATTATGGCAAACTGTGTTCTGGAGTGAGCTGGGGCCAACTCTGGGGGTGGGGCATGTCTGGGAAGGGTCACAATTTGGAGCCATGTAAAAAAATATAAAGTCCAGGACACAAAGGCAGTGGCACAATTTAAACTGTCTGGTCCCCATCCCAAACCATGTACATGCTGTGCCATAGCCAGCATCCATCAACAGCACACAACATGGCTGGCTCGGAAGCAGCAGGTGCAGTGCTTCCCAATAACCCTCTTACCTTCCACTCCACTTCCCCTCATCAATCCCCTGTTCCAGGCACCTTCCCCTACCATCACGGTACAAGTAGTACCCCTGCAGGTATCACTTCCCAACAGCGCTGAATATGGAGTCAACGTTTTCACAGGCACCTGTGTTGGGCTGGTATGCTGAATGGATATCATGCTGCCTGTTCTACATCTGCCGTGCTAAGATAAGGTCATGAATGAGCCAGCTAAAACAGACCACCTGGTCTATGTAGGTGTGCTCAACAGCAGCTAGCACTCTCTGTGAAATTGTGTCTCCTCATATCCCTCCTAAATCTTTCCCCCTTTATTCTTAGCCTGTGCCCTTTGGTGTCCTTCCCCCTCCTTAGCTTACAGACACCATCTGGCCCATCCTTACAGATTCTCCTCAGGTACTTGAATGTCTCTATCATGTCCCCACTGTTGCTTCTATCTGCCAAGGTGTACATATTCAGGTTTCCAAGCCTGCTGTCATAGCCTCTTCCTTCCATGCAACGTATTATCTTTGTTGCCCTCCACTGCACCACTTCAAATAGGCCGATATCACGCTGTAGGTATGGCCTCCAAAACTGCACACAATGCTCAAATTTCAGCCTTACCAGTGACCTGTACAGGGATAAGATTGCCTGTCTTCACCTTGACAAAAACACCCTTGTCTACCTTAAGTGCCCTCATTCCCGGGTATTAATCTACATACCTCAATTCTTCCATGTTTCCCCCTCTCCCCCCATACCCACCCTCCCAGACCATGATGTTAGAGGTCCCTCATTTTGTACCGTGACCACTCATAAATAAACAGTATAAAAAGTAACCCATTTCAAATGTGCAATAACACACTCCATAGGTTTCCATGTAACAGATATCACCGCTGTTCCAGAGGATGATGGCACTGGTATTGTGACCTCATGAGTCAGTATGCCACTGAGCGTGCTTAAATGTATCATACACGCACACACTGTCATATCTTATTGTTCACATACACCAGTACCGGGTGTGAGTAATGGCAAAATTTACACATGCATGGTGTGGTTTACTCACTCAGCTGCACTTCGTGAGCTAACCACACCAAGCGTGGGTAAATCCGGCCATCACCCACACCTGGTCGTGGTATATCCCTTAAGTGACTGCACATGATGGAGTGAGTTATTATTTATGTTATAAACAGTAAGGAATTCATTATCTGCACCAGCTTGACATCCAGTATAACACCCTTTTCCAACTCCATAAGAGAGTATGTCCCATATTTTGCCAAATGGCCTGGACTACAGTATCTACTCTTCCATCCCCGCCACAGATCAAACAACGTCCTTCTGCTTGTGGGCAAGCAATCAGCCAATCCTGATGTTCCTTCCACATACTCTTGACAGCAGGAAGTAGAAGACTGGACTGATGACGGAAGAATGTTCTTGCACAGTAACAACATGTGGCCATAATATCGAACAGTCTAGTTATTCTAGATACTGTTGTTCCATAAAACAGTATTGATGCCGATAGCAAGACATTACCTGCAGGGACCAGACCACAGTATGGCTGGTTGTTCCACATTGATACCTTTGAGCATGCAGTGCAGTCAATCAGTATTATTATCATCATGCTACGCAATTTACTGCAATGATGATTGATGGGCTCCCCACAATAAGGACAATGACACCATGTTAGCAACTGATCCAACGAGCTCTTGAATACTATATACTTCCTGTATTTGATCAAATCATCTTCATGAGTGTCAGGAACTATTTCATCTGTCAAGTCATCATCAGAATCACAGTTTTCTGATGATGAAGGCACATATTAAGAGTCATCTTCGACTTCCTGTTCATCTTCTGAGTCATCCAGGTCAGTATCGTCTGACAATACTTTTCTTGCTGGTTTTATTGGTGAAGTCATGATAAACTATTGTGGAGGAAGTAGCAGGTCACACTGTACACCAAAATCTCTAGTGATCTTCACAGTTTGGGTGCCTATAAATGGAACTGAAAGAATAAATCACTGAATTGTAAAATTAAATAACAACTGTAGTTTGACTGTTACTGTTGCAATGTAAGCTGTGAGGCATAACACCACTTTTGTAATATATGCAAATGACTGTTGATTTCAAGAAAACATTTCAAAGGAATTTATAAATGTGCTAAGTTATAGTCTAACTGCGTTCTGAGACTCTTGCAGCAGTGACCGACAGCACTAGATGTAGGCAAGAAGACATGATTGAGTATTGTTAGTACTGAAATACCAACACAATGAAAGTAGTAATGAAAATGGGTGTGAGGTTATCTCAGTACTATCAACACCCTGCCATGTCTTGTTTATATAAAATATGCTCACTGACAATTTTTAAACAAAAAAATAAATATTAAAAATCAAAGCAATCTATGAAAATGTAGGTAAATAATTACATTCAGTCTCTACACAAATGTTATTTAAGCTGTCAATCATATGTCTTTCTTCACACTAATGGCTGTGTTATTGTTTATCATGGAATTGAAAATTTTACAGCTCTGCATTATTCCAGCAATGGAATGAAATTCACACACCCAGATGTTACTGCAATACAATTATTGATTTATTTAGATGTTTAGTCCCCGTAGCTTCCCCCCATCAAGTTGGGGATGGGGACACATACCTATATATTTTTCTGTATGTTTTTTCCACTTACCACACATCCACCTGAGGCATCAGCACATGGGCGTGCAAGCGTGTGGAAACATGCATGCAATACGCTGTTACAGCTCAGTGACTTCCACCTCCTGAAGCAAATTGCTGCACCCTGTACACCTCCGCTACACACAGGACCTCCACCACATGAGACACCGGAAGTACAGGTGGGCACCACACCCCAACCTGACCACCACCAGCAGAGGAAAGATAACCATCAGCATGCTCGATCATGCTCCTTTGCTCCCCCCACAATGACACCATAATGACACAAGGTTATTCCACAACCAGAGTCGCAGCCATATTGTGAGGTAAGGCATCCAGTGCCTCAACTATCTGAGCCATGACGCTGTCTCTGCATCACTGTGCCACCTATTTTGATATAATTACAGAAGTTTTCATATATCAATCAATAATTAACACCCCGTCTCCTCTTGCATGGTGGTGCAGCCAGAGAGCATCCACCAGGAGAAAGAAAACCACAGAGGAGGTCCTCTAATCCCTCCACAGGAGGAGAGATAACAGGTAGAAAATCACATAAACCACCACCACCCCCCATTGTCGGCATGGACGAAACCCGGTGCCAAGGGCATGGACACAGGACTCCAGCATGGTGTGAGGTGTGACATCCGGTATCTCCACCATCAGTGACACAGGGATGGCACTTTTTACTCAGTTTGTTATATTTTTTTTAACCATAAAAATTTATGCTAATCCGTGGTGTTGTTATAACAGTAAGGTTGAAAGTAGTTCATGGCAAATCACAATTCGGCATTTTGTACACACATTTGAGAATCACCAGTCATAGCCCCCACTGTCATGGGTGACAGCTTACTTATTTCAGTCTTTAAGAAGTTTATAATGTATGGTGGAACACTGTTCCGCATGGAAATCTATGCCTGGAACAGCGTTGTTGTGCTGCACTCGGTGTGTCAAGATGTTGTTATGCTGCACTGAGTACGTCACTAGTGCAGCACGGCAATATCAAATGTGGGCACGCAGGTTCAATTGAGCAGCCACGGTGCTGAGGAAGTTAGCGGTGTGATGGAACTGCTGCCTAAGTAAAGCGTTTTTTATTGGAGACCTGTTTGGGGGATGAAGAAGTGCGGCCCATGGTTGCTCATACACTATAAAAGATTGTGTATGAGCAACCATACATAAACAACGCAGTTGAACAGTCTTGATGTTTCCGTGGGAATGGACCTCTTGAGCTTCGCTCTTGAGGTCTCTGGTTACCATGGAAAACTCTTGATCGTACAGCTGCCTTGTTGTGTGTGATTGCTCATACACAATCCTATATGTGCACTGCAGTACTAAATGCACACATCAATAAGTGTAACAACTGCATTCTGTTATTGTACATGCAACAGTTAATACCTGCAGTCCATAAAGATTGTGTAGTCTGAGTAGACTTTGATGTCGTGCACCGCAGCTGTTTACTGACTACTTGCACACTGCAATCTTTGGTTTCCACTTTCACAGTTTGCATCTGCACAGAGTTATTGACACATGTCGAATTTGTCACTGTTATTTCATCACCTCATGGAATGTTCAATGAGCTGTGTGATGCATTGCTCTTCAACAGTTGTTCAACTACCGGTGGAAAATAAAATGAAAAAAATACATTAATTGATGTTGTTTACGCAATGTTACTACACATACATTACCACCAATGTGGCAGAGAAGCAATACGTCATTATAGAATGTGCACTGTGCTGTGAGAAAGGTCACCGTTTAGGAAATACAGCATGACAGTGTGTGCATCACCGCTGAATACTGACACACCTTGGGTGGGTTGATGGATAAGGCCACAGGCCTAGTGCTTCTACAGCACTTGTGAAATTATTCAGGGATGACACAGACAGCACGGTACCTCATTATGATTTTAATATGGCTATCCATATATTTATTCTATGTGGTTCATTTTTTATAACATAGCGAGCACTGTCAGAACAATCACAAAAAACAATCAGTAAGATATGTACAGGTATGCATTGTGATTGGATAACGGCACACCTATGGTGTGTCACAAGGCACCCTCAAGTTCCTTCTCTTCAACCACATGATAAATGCCGTTACCACACCACAATATGTCTTACTGTCATGATAACATTGAACCAAGATGTAATTTTTTAAGGGGGGGTTAATGAACAAAATAAAAACAGAGACATCTGTATGAATTTGCACCTTAGTACATTCATACAGATGGGATATCAAAAATCATATAAACAAGTCCAAGGGTAAACCATAATCAAAGCACAATGCACATAATGGGAAATTTGAACGTGCTTCACTTCTTGGGTAATGGGAAATTAGACATTTATGAATGAATAAATAACACATTCATGTTTATTACATACCTCTCTATGTTCACGTTTGGATACAGCAGTGGATACTGGTGGCCGCTTTGGTTTAGCTCCAAGACTCCCTGGGGTTGCCGGCTTCTTAAAAAGTATTGGAACAGAATCAGGCTTCAGACGGGGACAAACTCATCTGGTATTAAGGCCAAACTGCTTTTGGACATAAAGGAATTCTGGAGCTCAGCGGTAAGGGGCAACAGACTTCTATGACTTCTAGGAAAACATAAACTGAACTTACAAGCTCAAATAGGCAGACTGGGTGGGCCATAGGCCCTTATCTGCCGACACTGTCTATGTATCTATGTATCTAAGCAGTCTCATAGGCGTCTTCAGTGAAGTGGGCGCTGCATAAACAGCTAGTATCAGATGGGCCCTTCCATTCCAGATGAGTGCGACACACAGCTTGATCCCATTGCTTATGCATAGTTGGGTCAGTAGGAAATGTGTGCCTACTGACACCTTCTCTATGTGTGTTACAGCACCCATATGCTACGTATCGATTTACCATTTTTCATCAATTGAATTTATCACATTTTCACACAACAACCTACAGCAAATATACAGGAAGTCGTCACTTCTTTCATAAAAAGTAGTTTCTCAAAACCACCATTTAACAATACATTATCACTGTATGAACAACAAATCACAGTAATTAAAGCACAAAAAAAGACAAAACAAAACTATGTATAGCAATATGGTGTATTTGAAGTACTGCTACTGTACACACAAAAGCACAAAATAAATGTACTATGCAATCACATTAAATATTCTGACACAATTGCAAAACCATATGTAGTATATACAGGGTAAAACAAGAAATACTACTATTAATAAAATGCAGTGATTTAGGGATAATAACCTAGGCACATGGACAGCTATCAAGCACGGGCATTAGCATGTCATCAAAGACTAATTTGTGTTGTGTCACAATTGTTGACAACCACAATACACAATACAATTACTGAGCATAACAAGAATTTAAAATAAGTCAGCAACCTTTATTTTACAGTAATAACTTGTTAAAAAATAAATAGCACTATGATAGTTGCATGCACAATCTATGGACGGTATTAGTTAATCGCACACAAACTTACAGTCAATTTACAATAAAAGAAATTGCTAGGTATGAATCCTATGCTGTGTTTATATATATATATATATATATATAGACAGAGAGAGATAGTTTTGCAGGTCTGACACACATATGCCAAAAGGTGTTCAAACACACCAAATGAGGAATGGAATAAATCTTCATACCTAAGCACCTACATTTATGCAGTTAGACAAACCTAATTAGGCACAATCAATAGTACAGATTTCACTGTTCTGTGCAGATATGAATGTACATTATAACACTAAATCCAGCAAAATGCAGTTTTAAAACAGTTTATTACTCATTCAGTGGCAAAGCACATTTGAAAATATTATCAGAACCAACAGAAACAGCACTGACACATCTGTCACAACTAGCTGTCAACCCACGCTGTTTTCCAGTTAACAAAGTCAAATAGGCATAAAAGTTGAATTAAATATAATGCCAAAATTGAAGCAATACAAACTAAAGACTGAAAAATTATAAATGGATGCTTTGAACAGAATTGTTTAGACGCTATGTGATTTACTGCACGAGATGAAATATGGACTTCGCGCTATGAATCAGATGCTGCTGACAGCCGTGGGAAAGCTTGTCATTCCACACTAAACGTCATCATGCTGAATAGGTCACAGCAGTGTACTAGGGAAACTGCCGCACACACGGGAATAAGCAATGCAATGGCCGTCAGTAGAAAAGGTAAAAAATCAATATTTAACACGACTAACATTAAAAAAAGAACACATATCATAGGGTTTTACATGTTTATTGATTGAACAATGCAGCCCAAAACAAACTTTGTCAGCAGCTCTTAGTCCTTGTCTGAGTCATAACTTTTTAAACAGTTGCTGAGAGGTGCATATTGATGACTTTTTGTACTGTAGAGCCTTTGGAGTCTAGCAGTAACAAGGAACTAAAGAAAAACACCCCAGATGGTGGTGGGAAAAGAGGGCCACAGGTTGCTAGGATGAGTGATGGCTCAAAGGTAGCTGTTGCAGTGGATAGCAGTGAATCAGAAACTACTCTGCATGATGTGTGCTAGTTAGTGAAGGCTCTTGACAAAAGAGTTTTTGTTCTTGATCGGAAAGCTACAGCTTTATCGGCTTTAGCAAGCCACCCTTCCCCTCACCTCACCTTCCCCTGACCCTACCCACCCCCAAATGCATAACTTCCTTTATAGCAGGGGCTCTGACATCACTTCCCCAAAACTGATAACATACACCTGTTCATATCCTTAAAGGCACAGCACACTGAATAGGGGTAGAGACACTCACAAGCTTGCACACACTAAAACAAGAACAAAAAACAAAATAGCATCTGTAAATGGAAGGGACACAGACATGTGGGGAGTGGTATAATGCACTAGCTGTGGAGCAGCAGTCTTCCGGGAGACATTCTGGAGACTGCGTTGCTGCCCTATTTGCAGGCACCTCTCTGGTCTGAGGGAGGAGGTTGTTCGTCTCCATGCTGACCTGGCAAGGATTCGGGAAACCTGCTCCCCCACCCAGGGACCACCTAGGCCACCACCACTACCTAAGTGGTTGCCAAGAAAGAGGAGTGGTTGGACCATGGTGGGCTCAGGGAGGCTGAGGGTGGTGGAACAGAGGCTCATCCCTCCAGTTGTGCCTCTCCACACTTCATTCGCCACTCTGGTGAAGCATGGTTCCTCTATGTAGGCACCTGCAGTGGAGACCAAGGAGGATGCTGGGAACCTCCACAATGGAGACCCACAGGAGGGTGGCCCAGGACCCCATAGGGGAAGGAAACTTCTCCTGGTGGGGGACCCAATTGTTAGGGGGGTAGAACTGGGGGAGGGAGGAGAAAGGGAGGTAAGGTGCCTGCCCTTCACCAAAGCTTAGAGGGACAGGAAACAAATCCTCAGGATCATGGGAGCAGCAGCAAGGGGGAGGGAGCTGGATGTCATTATCCATCTAGGGACAAATGACCTGGCTGAGAATGGGATCAGAGCAGTGCAACAGGAGTTTGTGGAGTTGGGGAGGGGCCTTAGAAAAGTAGTGCACATGGTAACTTTCTCGGAAGCGCTACCTGTCTATGGCATGGATGAGACTAGGGTACTCTGCACCATGGGATTCAATGACTGATTGGAAAGCTGGTGCAGAGCTCAGGGATTTGGCTTCATTGGGGACTGGGGCTCCACCTGGAGGGATGCAGACCTATACAGGTGCGATGGTCTACATCTATCCTGGAGGGGAACCAGGATCCTTGGTGATAGGTTTAAATGCTTCATTGGCAAGCATTTAAACTAGCCAAAGGGGGAGGCACTGAAGAGGAGAAGGGAAATCCTAGCCCTCCCCCAAATTCAGGGTAATTAATGAGGTAAACACCAAAATAGAGCAGTCGATAGGGAGAAGGGCAAGGGTAAATGGAGAAAAAGACAAAGGCAGTAGGAACAGGGATGGGTCAAAAAGAAATAAAGCCATAAAAAATGGAGGGTAATGAGTACCAATGCCTGTAGTCTAGGTAAAAAGCTCCCTGAAATGGTGGCTTTGATGGAAGAGGGATGCCTGGATATTGTGGCAGTCACAGAAACATGGTACACAGAGAACCATGACTGGTATGTTAACATACCAGGGTACACAATCTACAGGAGGGACAGGGAGGGAAGAAGAGGAGGAGGAGGAGGAGCTCTCTATGTAAGGGAAGGGATCAAAGCAACAGAACTAAAGGGTAAACGGAGGAGAGGAGGCACTGTGGTTCACTCTGGAGACTGGAAATGGCTCCACAATCCACACAGGGGTTGTATACAGACCCCTGTCTCAGGGGGAGGAAATGGACAAGGAAATGATAGAAGGCATCCTTGGGATGGCAGAGAAAGGGGAGATATTGCTGATGGGGGACCTGAATATGCCAGATGTTGACTGGAACACCTTTGCTGCAGCCACATCCAAGAGCAGGGCCATTCTCGATGTCCTACAGGGGGCATGCCTCAGACAGCTAGTTTTGGAACCCACTCGGGAGAGAGCAATCTTAGACCTGGTACTCTCAAATGGGGACGGAGAGAGGATCTCTGTTCTTGAAGTGGGTAGTTATCTGGGAACAAGCGACCACCAAACAGTGTGGTTCATGATAAACTTAGCTGTAGAGTCAAGCCACACAAAAGTGAAGGTACTGGACTTCAGGAGGGCTGATTTTGTCAAAATGGGAGAGTGCCTCAGAAAAGCACTAGCAAACAGGCAAGAAGGTGGGGTGGAGCAACGATAGGGAAACATCAAAACTGCCATCACAGAGGCAACAAGCCCTTGCATGAAGCAAATAAATCAAAACAAAAGAAAAAAACACTATGGCTCTCAAAAGAAGTGGTGGGGAAGGTAAAGGAGAAAAAGATAGCATTCAGGAAGTATAAGGAAACAAAGAAGAAGCAGGATAGAGAACTGTACCAGTTAAAGCCGAAGGAAGTGGGTAAGGCAGTCAGAATAGCAAAGGCCCAAACTAAGGAAAAGATAGCCAACTCAGTTAAGAAGGGGGATAAAACCTTTTATAGGTACATTAGGGAGCAAAGAAAGACTAAGGCAGGGATACCGAGGCTGAACAAAGAGGAAGGTGGTTGGGCACAGAGCGACAGTGGAAAAGCAGAGATACTGAATGAATACTTCTGCTCAGTATTCACAATGGAAAAGCAGGGGGAAATACCTAATCAGGTCAATAGAAGCAGTCTAGATAGGGGGGTTGATATTAGTCCTTTCACAGAAGAAAGGGTTCTGAAAGAACTCTTAAAACTGAAGGTGGATACAGCAATGGGGCCTGATGGGATTCACCCCAGAATTCTAAAAGAACTAAGGGAAGATTTAGTAACACCACTGACTACCCTTTTTAATAAATCATGGGAGGATGGGGTGGTACCTGAGGACTGGAGGAGGGCGGATGAGATTCCCCTTCACACAAGTGGGAGCAAGACAGAGGCAGGAAACTACAGACCTGTCAGTTTGACCTCAGTGGTAGGGAAAATTATAGAATCACTTCTGAAGGAAAGAATTGTTGAGTACCTAGAGGCCAGTGGGGCACAGGACCCAAGGCAGCATGGATTCACAGCGGGAAGGTCATGTCAGACAAATCTAATTGATTTATTTGACTGGGTGACCAAAGCAGTAGACCAGGGAGGGGCTGTGGACATGGCTTACCTAGACTTTAGCAAGGCATTTGACACAGTCCAGCACAAAAGATTAATAAACAAATTAGCCAGCCTGGGAGTGGGTCCCAGGGTGGTAGCCTGGGTAAAACACTGGTTGGACAACAGGACACAGTGGGTAATAGTAAATGGAGTCCACAGTGAAGAAAGGAGGGTTACTAGTGGGGTACCGCGAGGGTTCAGTACTGGGGCCGGTCCTTTTAATGCCTTTATAGGGACATTGCAGAGGGACTGGAAGGGAAGTATGTCTTTGCAGATGACAAAGATCTGCAACAGGGTTGATACACAAGGTGGGGTGGAAAGGATGAAAAGGACTTGGCAAGGTTGGAGGAATGGTCAAATGTATGGCAGCTTAGATTCAATGCAAAGAAATGCAAGTAATGCACCTGGGAAACAAAAACCCAGGGGAAGAGTACACAATGGGGGTGATATACTGACAACAACAAAAATGGAAAGGGACCTGGGGGTAGTCATATCAGATGACCTAAAGGTGGGCCAGCAATGTGAGAAGGCAGTAAGAAGGGCTGGGGGGATACTGGGATGCATAGGGAGAGGCATCACCGGTAGAAAAACAGGAAGTTGTTGGCCCTCTGTACAGACAGTTGGTAAGACCACATCTGGATTACTGTGTACAGTTCTGGAGACCCCATCTTCACAAAGACATAAACAGAGTGGAGGCTGTCCAGAGGAGGGCAACCAAAATGACGCAGGGTCTGCATCAGAAGACATATGAAGATAGACTAAAGGAACTAAAAATGTATAGCCTCGAGGAAAGGAGGGAGAGGGGGGACATGATAGAAACTTTCAGGTACCTCAAGGGAATCAACAAAGTCCAAGAGGGTAGCATCTTTCAGAAAAAGAAATGTGCAAAAACAAGGGTGCACAATTTGAAGTTAGAGGGGGGACAGCTAAGAGGTAATGTGAGGAAGTATTTCTTCACAGAGAGGGTTGTGGATACATGGAACAGCCTTCCTGAGGAGGTCATAGAGTCAAAAACAGTGGGGGAATTCAAGAATGCATGGGACAGACATAAAGGAATTCTAGTGGGGGGTAGGAGGAAGTAGGCTGTTGGTTAACTAGGATCTGCAGCTTATCCGTTAGGTAGGGAAATGGGCAGACTAAGTGGGCCAAGCGGTCCTTATCTGCTGTCAAATTCTATGTTTCTATGTTTCGTAAAGGAAAACGAAGTCCTCCACTACTGATTAGTATCCCTCGAGAAACAGAAGTGCACATTTGACTTCTGGGTTTGCCTGAAGTGGTGCAGGGAAATAACTCTGTTAATTTTGCTAGTACCAGAATTGGGGGACACTCTGCATTTAAAATCAGAACCTGTGGTGCATTGTGCCTATTGGATTACTCCCAGGAGAGTTAACAACAGACATATTTGGCATCTGTCTGATCATTCTGGCAAAGATGCATGAGAGAGACACGCCACTGTATGCTGCCTGCCACTTGGGATCTGTGAGGGGTGGAGGATGGTTCAAAAATGTCAATTTACCCCGGACTCAGTCTCACTACAAGGCCCTTGACTCTATGTAGGCAACACTCCAGAGACTCGGAATCTCTCATGCACTCTAATATCCAGCAAACCTAGAAATACTGACCCCCTCATTATCTCCCCCCTGCTTCCCCTACCACCTGTTCCCTCTCACTACACCTCACACCTCTGCCTCTTCCCTAACCTTTCTCCCCTCCACACACTTCTCTGCTTTTTACCAAAGTCTACTTCTCTCCCTGTTTCCTCTCTATCTCACCTCCCCCTCCCGTACTCCATGCTAAATTTGGTCACAGCCATACCCCATTCCTCTTTCTTCCTTCTGCCTGCTTTTCCTACTCCTTACCCTTCCCCACTCCTATCCTTCTCCTTTGCAGACTTGGAAACCAGTACATGGGTTAGGTAACACCCAGCCGCGTCTCTCCCACACTACCTTACTCCTTCTCCTCCTCCCAATATTGCCTACTTTTCCTACTCCTTGCCCTTTCCCACTTCTGCCTTTCTCCTATGCAGACCAGGAAACTGGATTTGGGCTGGGTGTGCATCTAGCCGTGTCTGGCCCTTGTGGGGTTTTCATCACAGAGGGAAGATGGTTTGCCTCTCTGTGTGTACACTACTTCCCTTCTCACCTTTCCTATTTCATTCCACACTAGGACTCTACTCCCCTTCCCCCTTTATGCTTCCCCCCCCGCGCTCCTTCCCTAATGCCCTCCCCTATATAATTGGTCATTTCTCTGTTACTAAGGGACATGCCTCCCATGCCTTGCCCTGATATCAATATATATTTCCTATGCATTTTATCTCTCACACATACTTCCTATTGTGCATAGGTGTTTCACTGTTATTCTAATTAATGTATGAATTTTTATTTTGTGAAGCTTTGTCTCATTGTATAAATCAGTTGCACTTACCCCTTTCCTCCTTCCCCAGAACACATCTGGAAATTAGTTATTTTAGCTCAGTATGCCTTTCCTGGTGAAACTTTTCAAATAAATAATTATTCTGGAATTATGTACTTTTTTGGAGATCTGAAAATGTAGGTAGATGGTCAGTAAGCTTTAATTGGACTTTGGTTCTGAGGAGGATCCTGCTGAATTGGACTGTGGTGGAATTCTTTGTGTCACTGGAGTGTAAGTTGAAATTTGAAGTATCAAGCAGGGCTGGAGTGTGGCAGAAGGTAGTAGTAGCAGTGGTGCAAACAGGTGTGGGCTATATCACCTATTAGAATAAATCTCTGATTTCACTGTATGTTATTTTAAAAAATGTAATAATTTGTATGGGAAAACAATTTCCTTACTTAAAATGGTGTCAGCCTCATGACATCACTCCACCTGACTCCCCCCACCTTCTGTATGTTACAGTTACTACATGGGAGGGTTGTCAGAACTAGTTCTGGAAGGATTTGAACCATGCACAAACTCTGGTCTTTTGGTTATTAGAAGTTGAACACCAGAGGATTCAAATATGGTTCTAATTTTCATTTTTGTTTCAATTTATTTTTGTCTCACCCCCAGGTCTTCTGCTCAGCAACACAATCTACCACCACTGACTCACTGACTTAACTTGGCCCATCCCCTGCGGTGATGTCATGCACGCCACACTCACCTTGGCCTGCCAACAGGAACAGATGCTGAAATGAAAGAAAGGGCGTGAGGGGATGGAGCAAAGTTGGAGAGTTGGGATAGCCTGGATGGGTGGGTAATGCATCAGAGCTACCAGACTGGGGATTGGCATACAGAGTTGAATAGATCCCTCCTGGGCTGGAGGCAGATTGGAGCTGCCCAGGCTAAGCCTAACCTGTGAGTGCTATCCAAGGGATGGGATGGAGCAAGTACAATTAAAATGAAAAAATAAAGTGATTGCTTAGTGAAGAGGGGACCTGAATTGTCACAGGGCACATAGCGCCAGTGGTAAAGGAAGACCCAAGTGTGGGGGACTGTCATCAAGGCACAGGTCAGGCAGCCTAGAAAAATCAGGATCAGTTGTAAAATTCACACATAGCATTTTATTATTAATAACAGCAAAATAAAAATTGCAAATTGTTTAGTATAACTATTTAAAATGGCAGTACAAACATAGAAAGCAGAGTCCTTCTTCTGAGTTTTCCTTCTCAATTTCCAATCTCAGTCTCTCAGTCTCTGTCTCTCCTTGTTGCAAAACATTGCAGCTCTTTTTATAACAAGTCTTTGCAGGAAGCTCATTAAGAGAACATTCGGCTTCTCACACAGTGTTCTTATCAGTTTTAGCAGGTGCAGCAAAAAGAATATTGTGACCCAGAACTGACCTCTTGTTGACAGCTCTGGAAATATTTTTCAAACCAGCATCTCAGGTTAATCCCTTGAATTCCAGTTTTTGCAATCATTTCAACAATATAACTATATACAGTTTTAAACAAAGGGATCCCAGTGTTAATGACATTTCCACATAAAGATTCACATATATTTTTATACCCACCGATATGCAAGGGGGGAGAAAAGACAGAAATAGAA
Organism: Neoceratodus forsteri; assembly: GCA_016271365.2. Classification (NCBI taxonomy): domain Eukaryota; kingdom Metazoa; phylum Chordata; order Ceratodontiformes; family Ceratodontidae; genus Neoceratodus; species Neoceratodus forsteri. The sequence goes on along the minus strand of CM057455.1, from coordinate 277,319,751 downwards.
GGGAAGGCAGAGAGGTAGCAGAGGCGGAGAATTGCGAAACCATCAGAGTGATCACTTACTAGGTCTCACAAGCAAATTTGGTTGCACAACCAGACAAACAAGAGACAGAAAAGGAGAGGATAGAACAGATCCTTGCATTTAACCTCTTTCTGCATAACAAACGGGAAAGGGTCTTATTCAACCCTGTCACATACCCCCCTCTTTAAGAGGGAACCTAATTTATAAAAACAGGTTTCCAAAACGTCCTTTTAATTATCTTCTAGCCTTAGCTTATAACTTTTACAGTTCAGTGCATATGCAACATAGTAAACAAAGAAGTTTCAACTCACATTTTTTCAACCTTTGGAATTCTCAGTTCTTGATCCATATCTTGACAGAAAATCAACATTGGCATTCTCTTTCCCAGATTTATGCATCACTTTAAATTTAAATGACTGTAATGCCAGGTACCATCATGTTATTCTAGAATTTGTATCCTTCATTTGGTTAAGCCAACAGAGAGGATTATGATCTGTTACAAGTACAAAGTTGGCTCCTAGTTAAAAAAACACTTAATGAACTCCATGGCCCACTTTGCTGCAAGGCGTCCTTTTCAATAGTGGAGCACCTTTTCTCCCAGTTGTGCAATTTCCTACTTATGTATAGAATTAGATGTTCTTTCCCTTTTATATGCTGACTTAAGACTGCATCTAAGCCTACCTCTGATGCATCTGTCTGTAACCAAAACTGTTTCTCAGAGTCTGGGCTTCTTAAAACAGGGGCTGAACGTAATGCAGCCTTAATGGCCTGAAAAGCCTCATCACACTCTGGGGTCCATTTCACATTATTCGGGAACTGTCTCTTTATGAATTCAGTGAGGGGACCGTCTCTTTGTGAGTTCAGTGAGGGGAGTAGCTAACTCTGCAAAGCTGGGAACAAATCTCCGATAATAACCAGCCAGTCCTAAAAATGACCTGATATGTTTCTTGGTTTTGGGAACAGGATTGACTTCTCCATTTCTCAAAACATAGCCCAAATATCTGAGTTCCTGCCTTTTTGATTGATTGGATAACTGCTCGTAGGTGTCCAGGTGGCTTTTCCAGTCTGGACTGTACACCACGACATCATCCAGGTACACAGCACAATAACCAGTGTGAGAGGATAAAATTACATCCATGTACCGCTGAAATGTAGTGGGTGCACCATGTAAACCAAACAACATGGTGGTGAACTGATAGAATCCTATAGGAGTGACAAATGCAGTTTTACTTCTGGATTCTTTAGCTTAGCTAGGGGGATTTGCCAGTAACCCTTGGTGAGATTGAAGGTACCGATATACTTTGCACTCCCCAGTCTGTCCACCAAATCATCTATTCTGGGTATAGGATAACTGTCAAGCTCTGACACTTGATTAAGTTTCCTAAAAGCAAGGCAGATTCTTACACCCCCTTCTTTTTTGTTTACAATCACCATTGGTGATGACCAAGCACTTCTCAACTCTTCTATGATACCCAGTTCTTTCATTTTTTTGTATTTCCTTAACCTGCTCTTAACCACTCTGGTAATCTGTATGTCTTTTGTCTATTGGGGCGAGCATTCCTTGTCACTGTTATGTGCTTGACAACCTTTAGCTCAGTCTGGCACTGTGGTAAAAGTACTGTTAAATGTCTTTAGCAAGTTAAGAATTTCTGCGGTTTGTTCAAAGGTTAAGGAAACATTCACCTTTACAGCATCAGCAGTTACAGTTTGTTCCAATCTGTAATAAGCTACATCAATGTCTTCTTTATCAGTTTCTGTTAAAACTAGCAATGCAACCTTTGGTGTTTTTTCAACCCATTTCTTCAGGACATTAGCATGGTATATTTTAGCTGGATTTTTCCTATCAGAGGTCTCAGTCTCATAGTTAACTGTGCCAATACGTCTAAGCACTTAATAAGGCCCTTGCTACTTAATTAACAGTTTATTTTCTGTAGTGGGTAGCAGTAGCAAGAGCTTTTCACCTGGCTCAAAAATGTTTTCTTTTACCCCATGGTCATAATACACCTTCTGTTGGTTTTGGGCCTCATCAAGATTACTATGGGCGATTTCAACATATTTTGCCAGCTTCTTTCTCAGCGCACACATATAAGATGTAATAGATTGTTGCTGAATGGTGTTATCTTCCCATGTTTCTTTTATTACATCTAGTGGCCCTCTAGGTTGTTTACCATACAGTATTTCAAATGGTGAAAAACCTGTTTATGCCTGTGGCATTTCTCTGTAAGCAAAAAGCGGGTAAGGTAAGTATTGGTCCCAGTCTCTCCCTTCCCCTTTTACAAACCTTTTTAACATGAGTTTTAGGGTTTGATTAAAATGCTCAACAAGACTGTCTGTCTGAGGGTGTTAGGGGGAAGTTCTTATGGCAGTAATACCTAATAGTCAGTATAGCTCCTTCAGTAATACGGCACCAAAATTACTACCCTGATCAATAATAATCTCTTTAGGTATGCCCACTCTGCTGAAAATTTTGGCAAGTTCTACTGCAACTTTTGGGGCTGTGACAGTAGGTATTGGAACTGCCTCTGGGTATCGAGTAGCATAGTCACATACTACCAAAATGAATTGATTACCCTTTTTTCTTTTGTCTAAGGAGCCAACCACATCCATTGCAATTCTCTCAAAAGGCACATCTATCAAGGGTAGGGGTACCAGGGACACCTTGTCTTTTTTAGTCACTGGGGATACTTTCTGACACTCAGCACAAGAACTGCAATAGGAAGCAACATCTTTATGAATTCCAGGCCAGTAAAATCTGTACAGCAATCTGGCAAGGGTGCGATTCCTCCCCAAGTGACCGGTCTTAAGATTATCATGTGCTATCTATAACAGCTCAGATCTATACTTCTATGTATAACCAATTGTTCTATTTGGTCCTGTGTCTGAGATTTAAAGTAAATGCTGTACACTAGTCCATTATATTTTTTTAACATAGGTTCACCCTGTTTTGGTTTCACCCACAGCTGCTTAGCATAACCCTGGAGAGAAACATAATTACCTTGATCTGATAGAAAATCTCAACCAGTAATCAGTTTAGTTTCAGCATTTTCATATGTTAACCCCTTATGTCCATCAGTCTTTTGTTGCCACTGTTCTTCAGGCATCGTCTTTCTTTCCTGGACTTCTGGATCTTGGAGCTGTGCTCAAACAAGTCCTAATCAAAATTAGCAAAAGGAAAAAAGTCCCCACCATCTTAGATTTTCTTTGCCTGAGCTCTTGTCATCACAGCTGCTGAAATATCAGGATTTACTCCATCTGTGATTAACTCAGTAAATCCCAGAAAGTCATTTCCAATAATCACAGGCACGGATAACTTAGGTACTACCCCAACTTTCGTTTGGTGTGACACCATTAATAGTAAAAGTCACTTGGATGGAGGGATAGGCAAGGCAAGTCAATTTTATTTATAAGGTGCCCAATCCCAGAGGCTCTTGGCACTGAACATAAATAAGGACTTACAGCGATTAATTAAAACAAATAATAAAACCTCATTAAAACCATAACAGCATTAAAATTCAACAGTATTAAAAGGTTTCCAGAGGTCAATCTTCAGGGACTGGCCAGAACTAAAGATGGCATCAGCAGTCAAAAGCCATGCTGAAGAGGTGAGTCTTTTGCCTCCCCTTAAACACCTCAATTAAGGAAGCCTCCCAGACAGCAGATAGAAACAAGTTCCACAGGGATGGCCCAGAGACAGTAAAAGCACAATCTCCCAAGTTCCTGAGCTGAACCCTGAGAACATCCAGGAGGCCCATCATGGAGGAAGGGAGGGAGCAAGTAGAGGACACCGGTGTCAGGAGCTCAGACAGGTAACCAGGATCCAGCCTATATAGGGCCTTAAAGGTGAGAATACCCACCTTGAAAAGGACCCTCTACCTGAACGGTAGCCAGTGCAGAGCATGCAGGACCGGAGTCACATGACTGGACCTCGAAAGGCCCATCAGCAATCGTGCCGCTGCATTCTGCACCAACTGCAGTCTGCGGAGGGTTCCTTCTATGACCCCAAAGTACAGAGCATTGCAATAATCAAGCCTCTAAGCCACAAAGGCATGCTCTAGTGTCAGCAGGTCCTCAGGCAGAATGAGGGGCTTAATCTGGGCAATGTTCCACAAGTGGTAAACACCACTGCTGACTACAGATGACACCTGATCTTCAAGGGTCAATCTTCAATCAAAGATCACGCCCAGATTTTGCACCCTTGGAGAAACTGCCAATGGTGCAGACCCCAGAACAAGTCCAGAATCAGCTCCCAGTGGCAACCCATCATGTCCGTGACCAGGCTCGATCACGAGCACCTCAGTCTTAGCCAGGTTGAGTCTCAGCCAGCTGGAAACCATCCGGTTACTGATTTTAGTCAGACAGCTGTTAAGCATGTCAAAAGGTCCGGATGTTCTGGGTGCAAAAGACAAATATAGTTGAGCATCATCTGCATAGCATGAAACTCCACACTATATTGTAGGCTGGAGATTGGACAGTAATTTGCCAGGACGTCTGGGTCAAGGGAAGAGTTCTTAAGGAGGGGTTTCACCAATGCGTCTTTCAAAGCAACTAGGAAGACCCCCTCTGCCATCAAGCACCTGACAATCCTAGTGAACACCGGGCCAACAGCATCGACATATCCCATTAAGAAATGCATTGGTACTGGGTCCACTTCACAAAAGGTGTGCTTCAGCTCTGAGATCACCTTAAATACTTCAGACACCTCCACTGGCCTAAACTCCTCCCAGGCAGACTGAGTGCCTCTGAAACACCTGACTCAATCATTGTGAGGCAAAAGCCTCCCTGGCGGAATCCTGACCTGATGGCCATCACTCTGTCAGAGAAAAACAGAGCAAATTCTTCACACAAAGTAGTTGAAAAAGCTTTTTTCAGCCAAAGACAGGCAGAATAGTATCGAGAGTCCCCTTGGATGCAGATAACTGGTCCTTTTGGACATTATTTTCCCAGCACTTCAATATGCACTAGGATCTGTCTGCTTCCTGAATCTATAAGTCCCTTCACAGTCTTATCTCCCACCTCTACATCTGTTAAGTATTTGCCTCAATTTTCTAAGGACAAGTCTGCTCCAGTGTCACTCTTCTTACTATGGCAATTTCTTGCAATATGACCTGGCTTATTATAATTATAGCAGATAAAGTTTTTCTGTGCAGATTTGCTACCCTCACAAGAGTTCTTATCAGACTTGGAGTTTAAATTGGAAAAAGAGTGCCTTACTGTTGGCTGTTGGCTGTTACCTCACTGCTGTGGCATCAGTCTGGCCATTTGGTAGTCTTCTGCCAAAGAAACAACCTTTTTGCCACTTTCTTGTCGGTGTTCTTTTACCCAAAGCTATACATCTGTGGGTAGGATGTTGATGAACTGCTCCATGACAATACTTTCAATGATTTGTGGGAGCGTTTTGCCCTCTGGTTGGAGCCATTTCATAAGGAGTCCTCTGAGATGGGTGAAGGCTTCTTGAGGATTGTCGACTGAGTTATACTTCATGGACCGGAATCTCTGCCTGTATGTCTCTCCTGAGATGTCATAATTTTTCAGGATTTTGCTTTTCACCAGGTCATAGCATTCTGACTGTACATGTCCATATTGCTGTAGCAAGTTGGGCTTTCCCTGTCAGGTACAGTACCAGTTAGATTGCCCATTGCTGCTTTGGCCACTGGCAGGCTGTGCTGTGGCAACCCTTTCAAAGGTTGTCAAGTATGCTTCAATATCATCTGAGGGACACAACTTTGTAAGTTTAATGTATTTTAAGTTGTTTGTGTCTTGTTGCTCTCCTGGACCAGTGCCAGATCCTCCTGCTTTGATAACTTGCATGGCCTCCTCCATCCATCACTGATTCTCTTCTCTTCTCTTCTTTGCTGCCCCTGTCGCTGCATGTCTTCTTTTCTTTGTTTCTTGAGTTGTTGCATTTCTTCTTCTCTCTGTGTCTCTAAATGTTGAATCTCTTTTTCTCTCTGCTGCATCTCATCTCTTCTCTGTTTCTCTGTCTCTGTTTGTTGTATAGCCCACCATTTGAAAAAGGCAGTTAGGCTCTCAGGTTCTGTCACTACCTGTTCTTTTTTTTCCATCGCTGGTGCTGGCTGTACAGTCTCAGCTTGGACTTTGGTCTCTGCTAGTTTGGCTACCATTCTTCTGGTAATGACTCCTGGGCTTGCTGCTGCAGAATCCATATCTTTCTGCTATACTTCCCTGGTACTAGGTCTAATACCCACACACAAAACTCCTGGGTTAGAGTATGCACGGCGTAAATCCCACTTAGGCTGACAACATCTGTCATCAAGGCATAGGTCAGAAAGCATAGGAAAATCAGGAGCAGTTGTAAAATTTGCAAATAGCATTTTATTATTAATAACAGCAAAATAAAAAATAAAAAATTGTTCAGTATAACTATTTACAATGGCAGTACAGGCATAGAAAGCAGAGTCATTCTTCTGAGTTTTTCTTCTCACTTTGCTGTCTCAGTCTCTCGGCCTCTGCCTCTCCTTGTTGCAAAACATTGCAGCTCTTTTTATGACAAGTCTTTGCAGGGAGTTCATTAAGAGAACATTCTGTTTCTCACACAGTGTTATTGTCAGTTTCAGCAGGTGCAGCAAAAAGAACATTATGACCCAGAACTGACCTCCTGTTGACAGCTCTGGAAACATTTTTCAAACTAACATCTCAGGTTAACCCCTAGAATTCCAGTTTTTGCAATTATTACAATAGTATAACTATATACAGTTCTAAACAAAGGGTTTTCATCCCAGAGGGACAATGGTTTGCCTCTCGGTGTGTACACTACTTCCCCTCCCACCTTTCCTATTCCATTCCACACTAGGTCTCTACTCCCCCTCCCTCTCTATGCTCCCCCTTGCACTTCTTCCCCTACTGCCCTCCCCTATATAATTGTTCATTTCTCTGTTACTAAGGTTAGATACAGAAGCAAATTATGTGATACCTTTTAATGGACCAGCATACAGTAGATGTAACAACAAGAACAAAGTGCTCTAGCTTTCGGACCAACCAGTCCTTCTTCAGAAGCTCATGGCAGTTGTTTAGAAAATACAATACTTATAACAGCTAGATAATGCAGAGAAAAACAGAAAAAAATCCCCATTGGTTTAAAATACTCATTTAAAAAAAACAAAACAAAACAAAAACCAGAAGATGATGTCAAAGAAGTTTAACAGTACCATACTGCCTTCAGCCAGGTGGAACACACATACAAAGAATCCTACTGCATATAAATTTAATTGACATAAGATAACTGGGCCTTATATCTAGCTTGAGATTACAGCTGGGTGACAGGTCCAGCTAGGTTTTACACATCACACAGTGTGCACTGATGTTTTTAAGACAACTTTACTGGTAAATTCTTGTCTATAATGCAGACGTTGAAACTTCATGAGCCCTATAACAATCTTAGTCTGTCTCTAATCTGGGTGGGGGTTGCCTTTCAGTAATCACATTCTTATACAAACTGTGACACTCATAGCTTGATTTAGGAGTTATCTACTTCAGCAGTGTTATCTTATGTCAATTAAATTTATATGCAGTAGGATTCTTTGTATGTGTGTTCCACCTGGCTGAAGGCAGTATGGTACTGTTAAACTTCTCTGACATCATCTTCTGGGTTTTTTTTTTTTAAATGAGTATTTTAAACCAATGGGGATTTTTTTCTGTTTTTCTCTGCATTATCTAGCTGTTATAAGTATTGTATTTTCTAAACAACTGCCATGAGCTTCTGAAGAAGGACTGGTTGGTCCGAAAGCTAGAGCACTTTGTTCTTGTTGTTACATCTATGTTGGTCCATTAAAAGGTATCAAATAATTTGCTTCTGTATCTATTCTTGCAAGGACCAATACGGCAACTACTAAATCTTTTTTTCTGTTACTAAGGAACATGCCTCCCATGCCTTGCCCTGATATCAATATCTATTTCCTATGAATTTCATCTCTCACACATACTTCCTATTGTGCATAGGTGTTTCACTGTCATTCTAATTAATGTATGAATTTTTATTTTGTGAAGCTTTGTCTCATTGTAAAAATCAGCTGTATTTAACCCTTTCCTCCTTCCCCAGAACACATCTGGAAATGAGTTATTTTAGCTCAGTAAGCCTTTCCTGGTTAAACTTTTCAAATAAATAATTATCCTGGAATGATGTACTGTACTTTTTTGGAGGTCTGAAAATGTAGGTAGATGGGTCAATAAGCTTAAACTGGAGTTTGGTTCCGAGGATGATCCTGCTGAATTGGACTGCAGTGGAATTATTTGTGTCACTGGAGTGTAAGTTGAAGTTTGAAGCATCAAGGAGGGCTGGAGTGTAGCAGAAGGTAGTAGCAGTGGTGCAATCAAGTGTGGGCTATATCACCTATTAGACTAAATCTCTACTTTCACTGTATGTTATTTTAAAAAGTGTAATAATTTGTATGGGAAAAAATGTCCTTACTTAAAATGGTGTCATCCTCATGACATCACACCACCTGACTCCTCCCACCTTCTGTATGTTGCAGTTACTACATGGGAGGGCTGTCAGAAGAGGTTCTAGAAAGATTTGAACCATGGTCGAATGCTGGTGTTCAGGTTCTAAATTAGAAGTTGAATGCTGGATGGTTCAAATATGGTTCTAATTTTTATTTTTGTTTTAATTTATTTTTGCCTCAACCCAGGTCCTCTGCTCAGCATCAAAATCTGCTACCACTGACTTAGCTTGGCCCATCTCCTGCAGTAATGTCATGCACCGCCACAGTCACCTTGGCCTGCCAGTGGGAACATATGCTGAAATAAAAGAAAGGGCATGAGGGGATAGAGCAAAGTTGGAGAGTTGGGAGAGACTGGAGGGGTAGGTAATGCATCAGGGCGACCAGGCCAGGGGTTGGCATACAAAGTTGAATAGGTCCCTCCTGGGCTGGAGGCAGATTGGAGCCACCCAGGCTAAGCCTAATCTGTAAGTGCTAGCCGAGGGATGAGATGGAGGGAGTACATTTAAAATGAAAAAATAAATAATAAAGTGATTGCTTAGTGAAAAGGGGACCTGAATTTTCACAGGGCACATAGTGCCAGTGGTGAAGGAAGACCCAAGTGTGGGGCACTGTCATTGAGGCATAGGTCAGGAAGCATAGGAAAACTATGAGCAGTTATAAAATTCACATATAGCATTTTATTATTAATAACAACAAAATAAAAAATAAAAATGGTTTAGTATAACTATTTAAAATGGCAGTACAAACTTAGAAAGCAGAGTCCTTTTGAGTTTTTCTTCTCAATTTCCAATCTCAGTCTCTCAGTCTCTGTCTCTGCTTGTTGCAAAACATTGCAGCTCTTTTTATAATAAGTCTTTGCAGGGAGCTCTTTAAGAGAACATTCGGCTTCTCACACAGTGCTCTTGTCAGATTCAGCAGGTGCAACAAAAAGAACATTGTGAACCAGAACTGATCTCTTGTTGACAGCTCTAGAAATATTTTTCAAACCAGCATCTCAGGTTAATCCCTTGAATTCCAGTTTTTGCAATCATTTCAACAGTATAACTATATACAGTTTTAAACAAAGGGGTCCCAGTATCAGTGACATTTCCACATAAAGGTTCACATATATTTTTATACGTGGTGTGGGCAGGACAGTAGTGTGGTGGGTAGGTAACTGGCTGGGTGGCAGGACACAGAGGGTGGTGGTAAATGGCTGTCACTCCACAGAGGGAAGAGTGACCAGTGGGGTACCACAGGGATCAGTGCTGGGACCGGTCCTATTCAACATCTTCATCAGTGACATTGCACAGGATCTAGAAGGCAGAATTTCACTGTTCGCTGATGACACAAAGCTCTGTAACAGAGTAGACACACCAGCGGGTGTAGACAGAATGAGAAGGGACCTGCAGAAACTTGAAGAATGGTCAAGGGTTTGGCAGTTGAAATTCAATGCAAAGAAGTGCAAGATAATGCATATGGGGCACAAAAACCCTGGCACAATATATCAGTTGGGGGGGTGAGGATATAGCATGCACCAAGCAGGAAGGGATCTTGGGTTGTCATCTCTGATGACCTCAAGGTAGGGAAACAGTGTGACAAGGCATCAGGTAAAGCAAATAGGATGCTGGGATGTATAGGCAGGGGCATCACCAGCAGGAAAAAGAGAGGTCATAATTCCGCTATACAAGATACTAGTGAGGCCCCACCTGGAGTACAGTGTACAGTTCTGGAGACCATACCTACGTAAGGACATAGACAGGGTAGAGAAGGTTCAGAGGAGGGCAACAAAGATGGTGCATGGGTTGCATCACAAGTCCTATGAAGACAGGTTGAAGGAACTGAACATGTACTCCCTGGAGGAGAGGAGGGAGAGGGGATATGATAGAGACATACAAGTATCTTACAGGGAGGAACAGGGTGCAGGAAAACACTATTTTTAAGTGAAAAGATGTTTCAGGACTAGAGGGCATGGGATGAAGTTGGAGGAGGATGATTCAGAGGAAACATGAGAAAGGATTTCTTCACAGAACGGGTGGTGGACAAGTGGAACACCCTGCCAGAGGAAGTGGTGGGGCTGAAACAATCACGGGTTTAAGAATGCATGGGATAGACATAAAGGAATTCTAGAGGTCAGGGATAAGGGGAAATAGGCTTCTAGGAAAACAAACTGAACTTACAAGCTCAAATGGGCAGACTAGGTGGGCCATAGGCCCTTATCTGCCGACACTGTCTATGTATCTATGTATCTATGTATACCTGCAGATATGCAAGGGGGGAGAAAAGGCAGAAATAGTAAGGGAAAGCAGAGAGATAGCGAGAGGTGGAGAATTGTGAAACGTCCGAGTGATCAGTTCCTAGATCTCACAAGAAAATTTGGTTGCGCAACCAGATAGACAAGAGACAGAAAAGGAGAGGATAGAACAGATCCTTGCATTTAACCTCTTTCTGCATAACAAATGGGACAGGGCCTTATTCAACCCTGTCACAGGGACCAGGAGGAGGGTTTGACTGATGCAACTTGATGGATAGATCTGTACTGTGGGTCTGGGGGGAAATTGTGACATAATTAGGAGGATCACATTGGATGAGTGAGCGATGTGATTGGATGAATGAGTGATGTGTTGTAAGGAAGGTGGGCCACATGTGTAATGCAGTCATTTGATGATTGTCTCGACTGCTGAAATATGCTTCCTGTGACTGAAATGTGGTGCAGTTAGAGGGAACATCAGCAGCAGAGTGGACGTCTTTGTCTGGCAGCAGTGTGTAGAACAAATCCTAGCTTACATAAGTTTAATAATTAAACCGATCTTTCTTCCTTGTGTATGGAGGTCTAGGAAGAAGGCACACATACAGTGCCTAAGATAGATACATTTATTTAATTAAAAAAATAAGAAAAATGAGGATCGGCCAGGGAGAGACAGGCAGTGGCAAAAAGTGAAGTGTATGGTTGGGTGGGGGTCAGGGGAGGGTATCTGTCTCCTTTCTTGGTCTGTGTGAAAGTACAGCAGAAATATTTTGTGTAAGGACTCAGAGAGAAAGATCCTTTATTTATTTTCAAATTTCTATGACTCCTGTGTGGCGTACTTCTTGCTATATGTGCTCTGCTCTCTTGGACTGCACTGACTGTACCCAGTGTGTGCATCTGCTGCCCAGGACTCATTGGGACCCATTTTCAAAAGGTTAGCATGATACAAACTGGGTTTGTGCTACACTAATCTGGAATAGTGTTAGCTGTCAGGGGTGTGCCCATGTTCAAAGGACACATATGTGGGGCGCATCCCAGACAGCGCCGTCACTCGAAATATCATCCTGTGCCTATGCAAATGAGGGTTCCCTCATGCATGTGCAGCACAGCACAATACTGAAAGTTTTCAGAAGCGATAAACAGCTACTAGCAGCAGCACAGTTTAACACTTCTGAACACCAGCCCTTAACAGTGTGCAGACCCATCTGTGGATGGTCAAGGGTGGGGTACCCTGGTGGTGCAATGGTCCCTCCCCTGCCCTGATCCCTGTCCCCATATAAATATAAAAACAGTTTGGTGGTTCAGCAATCCCTCCCCTGCTCTAACCCCTGTCTCCATATAAATATAAAAACACATTGGTGGTTCAGTGGTCCCTCCCCCATTCATCAATCACCGGCCCATTTCATATATATAAATCCTTGGTTGTCCAGTGGTCCCCCTGCCCCATTCTCCAACCACCATCCTGACCCAGAGAAATAAATTCCCTGGTAGTCTAGTGGCCCCCACCCTGGTAGGTAGTGACCCACCACCCCATTCTTCCCCAACCCAACCCATGCCGGCAACTGGCAGAACCTGCCTCATATCACCATGGCCAGCTGCCAACTAAACCATCAATGAACATGTACAGTACATAGTATGCACTCATAGGAATGAGTGCATACTATGTACTGTGTACACTCATTGACAGTTCAGTTGGTAGCTGGCCGTGACAGTGTGAGGAGGGCTGTGCCGGTCCCCAGCAAGGGTCAGGTTGGGGGAGGGGTGATGGATCACTACCTGCAGGGGTGGGAGGGCACTAGACTATCAGGGAATTTATTTCTGTGGGTCAGGATGGTGACTGGAGAATGGTGGAGGTGGGAGGGACCACTGGACCTCCAATGTGTTTTTATATTATATGGGTACAGGGATTAGGGCAGAGGAGGGACCACTGGACCACCAATGTGTTTTTACATTTATATGGGGACAGGGACCGGGGCAGGGGAGATACCACTGGTCCACCAATGTGATTGTGTATGTGTTTATATGTATATATATAAATATATACACACACACCCACACACACTAACATACTTACATACTAGAAACATACTAGATGCCAGCAGAGTAGGCCTATTGGTCTATCAAGTCTGCTCGTGTTTCAGCACCCTGATTGGATACCATAGCCCTCTATCTGTCTCCTTCCACTGTTACTGCATCCCCCAGTCCTGCCCAACCCCGGGCTAACCAGCCTCTGCTTCATCCCTTGCCTATACCTGTCCCACCCTCTCTTGAATCCCTCCACCGTAGCTGCCTGTACCAGCTCCCCGTGCAGCGCATGCCACAGTTCCACCACTCTCTTGGTGAAGTACCTCCTCCTCCTCCTCCTCCTCCTCCTCCTCCTCCTTTCCCCCAATCCTACCACCCTCAATCCTCCAACTGTGTCCTCTGGTGATTCCACCCTCCTTCAGTCAAAAGATCCTATCTCGGCTTACCTTATTTACTCCCCTGAGGTACTTGAAGACCTCAATCATTTCCTCCCCGGTCCCTCCTCTCTTCAGTGAGAACAGGATGAGCTCCCCTAGTCATTCCTCATATGTCATATCCCCCAGACCCTGGATCATTCTGGTTGCTCTTCTCTGAACCCTCTCCAGGAGTTGGATGTCCCTCCTTAGGTGCAGCCTCCAGAACTGCACACAGTATTCAAGATGTGGTCTAACCAGGCTGTTATACAGTGGCAAAATCACCTCCCTGTTCCTTGAGGTAATCCCCCTAGTGATGCATCCCAGCATCCTATTTTCCCTGACCACAGCCCTCCTGCACTGCACTGATTTATTCATGTTAATATCCACCAAGACTCCTAGGTCTCTTTTCCCTGCCATGGCCTGCAACTCATCCCCCCCCAGGGTGTACACATAGTTGGGGTTTTCCCACCCTAAGTGTAGCACCTTGCACTTGGAGGAGTTAAATTTCAATTTCCAGGTGCAGGACCACCTATCCAGAGTATCCAGGTACTCTTGTAAGGACAATCTCCTCTCCCCCCCTCCACCACCACCCCCAGCTTACAGTCATCCACAAAGAGACTCATTTCACACCCGATACCTGCCCTGATAACAGAGATGTAGGCGTTAAACAGGAGTGGCCTCAGGACTGATCCCTGTGGGACCCCACTTATGACCTCCATAGGAGATATATATATATATATATTCATGGCAAAAAACTCTGTTTAATGCATCAGTTAGGGTTGTTCCACAGTGACAAAAGTGAGGAAATTCGCTGTTAGGGTTGAAAACCCTAACTCCAAATTCACCCCCCCCAGCACCACACACACACAGACACACACACACACATGCAAGTATGAGGGAGGACCAAGTCAACACAGCCAATGACAGACATCCAGCAGCAGGTGACAGAAAGGACTAGTAAGTGTGGTACGTTGTGTGCAGCTGCAATCATGGATGTGTACGTTTGGTGTATATGGCCTCAGTTTTGCTATTGATCTCCAATGAGCATGCAGTACCTGGTCAGGTGGGTGGGGATGTCTCGTAGTGCATTTAGACAATTGTTTGTTATTTCTGTCACCTGCTGCTGGATGTCTGTCATTGGCTGTGTTGACTTGGTCCTCCCCCGTACTTGCATATGTGTGCGTGTGTGTGTGTGTGTGTGGTGCTGGGGGGGTGAATTCGGAGTTAGGGTTTTCAACCCTAACAGCGAATTTCCTCACTTTTGTTGCTGTGGAACAACCCTAACTGATGCATTAAATGGAGTTTTTTTGCCATGAATATCCTGTCTTTTTCAGAAGTATTACTCACTATAGTACATGATTTATTGTTCTAAGAATACTGCACATACATACCAAAAATATTCCAATATCAGGAACATTTCAAGTCTTGCAGTACTATTTTCTGTTATTTATAGTAACAGTACTTCACTGTGAATCATATTGTTTTTATATAACTCTATTCACTGTAAGTTTTCACTGTTACTCCATTTTGTATTTTTTATGTTACAGTGTCTTACTCTTTTTCTTTGTGCATTCAATGTAAGTACTCTTCAGCCACATGATGAATGTAGCAATGTATGGGGGGTGAATATTTAAAGTATGCCAGGTATCACACAACCCTTGGCACACCAGAAGTTGCTTGTGCAGTGGTGTGTCTTGGTTACATTCGACAGAACTGCATTATGGTGTAGTATTTTGAATATCACAGCCTTGGTACCCTAACTGTGCATGTTGTAGTACTACTGCTACAACACAACTGTCCAGAGTGTGTCATGCAGAACCGCAGTGGAATTGTCATTGCACCATGCAGTGCTTCTCACATATTCAGAATGTGACATCCAAACAGGTTCATTATCTCTACAAGACACACAGAGAAACATTTGACTCTTATTACAGCCCAATTTGCATGTGACTACCATACACAATTACCATTCTCTCAGAAGTAGTGGGAGGTGCCCTCACAGTCAGCAGTCATAAAGAACAACACTGCATGCACCCCAGTCAGACAGATTTATTAACACCCACCAAAAGATGCAATATTACAAATAGTTCAGTGTATTGTTCTGACCCAATGACATACATCATTAAATGCACCACCCAAAACTGCAATACCCCTCCTGGTGTAGTGTGGTGCAGTGAGCCCAATTGCAGTCATCATCACCACATTACTACAAAGTACAATACTGTTTATGATACAGAGAGCCAGTTCATGATTGATCAAGAACATCTGAACCTCATAAAAAAACCCTGAAACCCTGATGGTGAATCATACACTAGAGCACACCTGACAGTAAATCCTAGCACCATTATTTACTGTATGACACTTAACAGATGGCTGTAGTGCAGCCGGCTTCCACCATGCCACTGAGAAACTAACAGGCCAGTATACTTGAACAACCATTATTTATCAACATCAACCAATGGGTATGCAGCCCATGCCCTGCTACTCACAACAGATATGTAAAGAAAAAGATGTACATAACTAAAAGAGTATATGGCATGAGATGGATAACATTAGTTCATCTTGTGAACAAATGGATATGTTACCGTAGTAACTTGTCATTTGATAGATATTGGGGTTACAACCAACTGAGGTTGTGGCACCAATCATGTGAAGAGGGGTGGGAGAGGCTTGCTGGGACTGAGTAGATGACTTTGGTGTGAGTACACAAAAACACCACTGTGTAACACCATTTAATTACATACTAATCAATACAATCACACAGTGATTGTTGTGGTGCACCACCACGGAAATGTCACTGTTGTACTAGCGGGGACGTACTCATCTTCATCATGATCCACATACACACATACTGTAGCACTAGGTCTATGAAACAACAGCAGTGTGCCACAAATAGTGTATGGTACCATTGTCACACATCTCAGTAACTTCTATGGAGAACCACAAGTGTAATACCACAATAGTGTGGTATGATCTTTTGGCAAATGATAAAATAACAGTTGTGTAAATCTTTTTTGCAAGTTTTGGAAATAAACATCCCCAGTACACAATAACACAGCAAACACAAGAGAGTATAAATTAACAATTTATGTTTACTATAAAAATATGAATTTTTTTTAAAACCAAAGGCAAACAAAAATATATTTCTTTTTATAAAACCATACAAAAATATACAGTATATTTACAAATATTATAGAAAAGAAATAATAAAAAATACTTGTAAAACGGTGTATTGTTTTCATACACAAATAAATATTTTATGAAAATAAAGTGTCTTTTTACATAAATAAAAAAATAAAAAATAATTCAATAGTAAAAGTCATTTTTTAACAACAAAAAAGTCTTTGGCCAAGACTTGCGAGAGGTGTGTGCACTGCTTGAGGCAATCCAAGGTGGAAACTGGATTCGATATGGAGGTGCAAAGGAAGTGGAAGCTGTTGCGCCCCTCCAGAGGAGATACCGGACTACTGCGAAGGGTGGTCAGTTCGGCCCAGGAAAGCTGCGGGAACAGGTGGTGCTGGTGGAGGTGAAGCACTGGTACTGGCCACACTGCCATCAGCCACTGCTATGACAGGCTCAAGCACGAGGTTGACAGTCCGCTGTTGTGCCTCCAAGAAGCACAGCACTTTACGCTGTCCTTCAAGGAGCGCAGCATTATCTTTCCTCAGACTGACAACCTCGCGCTCGAGCCGTCGATAGCAACGGCAGTGGCCAGTACATCTTCTTAATCGCTGGCGCCCCTACAAAGAGTCAAAATAAATAAATCAATACAAAAGACTATGAAAACAGTTATAACTTTCAGTTATTCAACTTTAAAGATTTACTAGCTACTGCAGTATCATTAATGCATTAATGTGGCACTTATGATAATATTTAGAAGTCTGATACAAAAATATATTGTTGTTTTGTTTGTTTATCTATTATACTTTATTAACTATATTATCTAATGAGCTGACAGCATCAAAAAACTTGTACTAACATGTGGTTTCCCATGCTATTCTTCTATTTTATTGACTAGACATAAATATTCAGTATGTATATACTTTTACATAATCAACAGTACAGTACCACACAGTTAAAATAGATCCTCATTATGTGTGAGAATTTTAACTTCACCATGTCTGCCTATAATGTGTAGTCATCTCTGCAATAGAAAACAAAACTACCTTCACACGAACACTATCATAAGATACTTTTATGTGCACATCGTCATAATCACTTTCATGATTGTTTGAAAAGAAACAGCTTTTGAGTCCTATTTCAGCCCCTCGACACACATTAATGTTTTAAATAATTAAGTTACTGATATTACATTAATTCAACAAAACACCATTAGCAAGCTGTCATTTAGAATAATCATAGACTCACATTCTGGGAATTGCCCACAGCAGGTAAATCTAAACAATTCTGTCTTGCAGAACACACCCTATATGTCCACTCTGTAACCTACATATTTACATATCAACAGCGAAAATGTACTCAACAAACATGCCAGAGATCTTGAAGTACATGAAGAAGATAAATAACAGATTTGCAGCTAGCATAGCTACAAGAAATTCAGACGACTAACCTAAAACTGAAACTAGAGTATGGTAAAATCTAGGCAAAATAAGCAGATTTAATTCATTAGTGCAGTGTTGGATGCCCGTAATGTGCTGATCACTGTGCTGTTGCACAGACTCAGGGTGAAAGTGTTCAAGACAATGTGGCACAGCAGTAATAAGCTTTTTGAATGTACTATCTCACATTATGAAACAAACAGTTGTCAATGCCGATTGTTGCTTTGCTATCATTGGCATTGATAGTGTAAGAGTCATAAAGTTTTGAACTGATGCCAACCCACCCCCACCCTGGAGAGAGTGACAGGCATTAGCGTGTCCCTCTGGCTGTTAGATATTGCAGGGCAGGAAAACATGTCGGTCACGGTGTGATAAAAAACAACTGTACAGTATATTAGGAGGTGAAAAATAAATGACAGTGTTCAAAATTTGGCAAATAAATAGACAAAATTTTCAAACCTACTACAGTGCATGGGAAATATCCAATACATGCTTGTGATGATGGAATGTAATGCTCATCCGACAACAAATGTTTTACACAGGCATATTAGCACCTTTGCTCACATACAGTGTCAGTGTTATTTCCTCACACTGTACTAAGAAGTGATTTCACACAGCACCCATGCCATCATACAGTGAAAGCGCGAAAACACAGTTTAGACAGTATGGGTGGACGTTCAAAGTGTGCCACTCTGTGGCACAAGGCTGTGCAGTGTTGAAAAATTTGGCGATGCGATGTGTCTGGGGCAATATTCAACAGAGTTTCGCTATTCAACAACTCCTTTGAATAGCCCCCCCCAGTCACAGCCAGTGTATACTGTAGTGGAACTTGCACCACTGCAAGTGGTCAGACTACTGCATTCTACATGTGGTGGCACAACTTCCATTGTGCCATGTACAAATGTGCGATATTCATAGGGTGACATGCAAACAGGCCCATAATTCACTCCATTATACAGTTTACCAACATTTACTCACTTCATGATCACCTTTGCAAAATCCACACATGTCACAGTGCACTGAAGATCATCACACTGCACTGTAGAGGTAACTATGAGGTTGGGAAGGGTGAAGAGAGACACGCTGCACAGCAATTGGGTTCAACTGGGAAGAGGGGGCATCAAGACTACCAGGGACATTTTTAACTTTAACAGTGGGAAAAAAAGCAAAAGCATCATTGGACACTTTTTGTGTTCCAGACCATTTAGCTCACTGGGATGTCCTACCAGCATGGCGCCTGTTTTTTTTGGGTTGGGTATCAGTAGTCATCGATCCATTGCCACCCTTGTCAGCTCACAGCACAAGTAATGTCAATAATGGCAACAGGGATTTGGCCCCCCAGCAAACAAACACAGTGGTAGTGGGTCGCTAGCCATGGGGTATTGCGCACACCCCTCACAATTCAACATTTGGAGTGAGTATGCCAACAGGGAGTGGGCTCCCCTGTCATCACAGTAAAACAGCAAGGAGTGGTTACTAACAGGGGGATTGAGCACCACCAATGTTGACAACCGTAGGCTACTTGTCAAGCATGCACATAATAGCAGCAAGCGCACAACCAAATGGTGTGCTGCGTATGATAAGCTTTGCTCAGATTGAAGTAGACCTTCGTTTACAAATGCAGGGTGATTGCGTAATCCAGTACACACCTACTCATGTGTAACCTGCATTCACCCAAGAGCATCATGCCCCCAAATCAGCACTCTCCTCACATGTTACTGTGCAGCTGCAGCAAGGCAATATAAAAAAAGTTTACACTCCCATAAAATAACATAATTACACAACTGCTCAATTGAGACACAATAGTAATAACATACATTCTGAGTTCAGAGTACTGTGGGACTACATCTTGCTTGGAAACATTTTGACATTTCACTTACGTGGTGGGCTGGCGCCGGCCTCCTGCTTCACCTCCACTGGTTCCACATGCTCAGCTTCCCCGGGCTCTATAGAAGCAAACAAGTGAAAAAATGATCACATAACTAGATGAAATATCAAGCTACAAGTCTTTTTCTTTAAAACGTTCATTACTAATACTGCATCATTGTGTACAGCTAACATATGAACACATGTCTCTTTACTAAAACAGCTCTCTGTTCAGGTGGATTTATGTTCTTAAGTCACTATTACATGCATACAGCAAATCTTCTCATCTGTAGAGAGATCAAGCACCTTACAAGAAGAGTATGAAAAATACAAAACATTATTACTAATAAATGTGACACAACATAATTTTATGATGTAGTGCGTTTGTCACACCATGAGTGTACAATACTGTAGATCTGCATATACTTATTTACTGATATCCACCCCATTGACTGTTACTGTGCCAGGAACAACATAACATGTTACTTGCCACTGCCGTACTTACAGTCAGTAACCCTTATACATCAAACCATGTACGGCACATTACTGTGGCCACAGCCCAAAGGCACACAAAATTGAAATAATGAAACCCTGTGTCTGTGTTCTTCCAAGAAAAATGTCCATCCAATCCTGAACAGACATAATATAAACAAGCATTTGTCAATGCCGAATGTTGCTTGCTTCTATGTGCTGTTTAGGTATTTGGAAGTCATTGGAGTGCAAATATTGAAAATTTGCGAACTTATGAGCGTGCGTAGGAACTGCGCAACGCACGCTCGTAAAACAGTCATTTATAGGAATTTTTTCACCAAATTTTCAACATAGCCATTTTAAGACCTCTGCTCATGAACAGTGTCACTGTGATTTTGTTAATGTGTCCCATACATTGAGTTTGCACACCGACTGCGCCATTGTGCGCTACATGGGCGGAAGCATGTTTTGGGCAGGATGTGAAAAATGACAGCTGTACTGCTCATAAGGAGGTGTGGTAAAATGGCAATGTTGAAAATCTGGAGTGAAAATATTGAAAATTTGAACTTACGAGCCTGCGTAGGAACTGCGGAACGCACGCTCGTAAAACAGTCATTTTTAGGAATTTTTTCACCAAATTTTCAACATAGCCATTTTAAGACCTCTGCTCATGAACAGTGTCACTGTGATTTTCTTAATTTGTCCTGTACATTGATTTCAGACAATCGATCAGCGCCATTGTGCACTACATGGGCGGAAACACATTTTGGGTGAGATGTGAAAATGACAGCTGTACTACTCTTAAGAAGGTGTGGTAAAATGGCAATGTTGAAAATCTGGAGTGAAAATATTGAAATTTCGCAAACTTATGAGCCTGCGTAGGAATTGCGCAACACACGCTTGTAAAACAGTCATTTTTTGGAATTTTTGTACCAAATTTTCAACATGGGGTTTTTGGGACCCCTTCTCATGAATGATGTCACTGTCATGGTGGTATTCAGGCCTGAAGGGTGATTTCCTAGTCACTGTGCAGTCACTGCGTGAAATCACCCTTCGGGCCCGAATAACACCATGACAGTGACATCATTCATGAGAAGGGGTCCCAAAAACCCCATGTTGAAAATTTGGTGCAAAAATTCCCAAAAATGCCTGAGATATGCAACAAAGTTGAAATCCTCTATCTGGCCTATTATACAGCTATCGCATTTCTCAGTTCGCGGTCGGCTTTTGAAGAGTGCAGACGTGTTCCCGGTCCACCGTGATCATCGCATCAGAGTCCGGAGGTATGGGGTGAGGGGGTGTGGGAGGCTGAGTGCACAGTGTGGGGCGCGGGTTGTGGGATGGGGGTCGGAGGCGCCCGCGGACCGTCTGCTTTTCAGGTTAAAATTTAAAAAAGACATCTGGACCATTTGCCACACTGGGGTAGGCTCCCAGCATGGCACAAGGATGTTGAGGCCTTCGGCCGCTGGGGATTGGGCACCTCAGCCGTCAGTGACTCATTGCCACGCTGGGGTGGGCTCCCAGCGTGGCACCTACAACTGGGGGTAGAGGCGCAGCTCAGCCGACAGGGATTGGGCACCCTTCAGCTACACAGTATGTGCGGGGCATGCACACCCGCGGTGGGGGAGCTACGCTCCAGTGGGCTCTTATCTCTGCTCACTGAAGCGTAGCTCCCTTCAATCTGATGTTACTGCATTTTGAGCGCGTAGGACAGCTCCAAAATGCATTGGCTTACAGGGGCCGCGCCTGCCAGCTCACTGACTGAATTGGAGGAGGAGGTGACACACCTCCGAAATCTCCGATGATGGCACTATGTTTCTTGCACATGCGTGCAAGCAACATAAAAATCCAATTTTTTCTGGTGCTTCCCTAACAATGTTTGTCCAATTGCATTTTCACAGAAAGAAAACACAGAAATCTATTATTGTTAGTATACAGTGCACAACAAGCAGTGCCTACCCATTGATGACAATACTAAAAATACTGTGCTGATGCATATTTCTTTCTGTAAAACATCCTAACAACCTTATGTGTATCTTTAATTAACATACATGTAGACATAACCATATGATGACCTGCTTTTTAAACAGTTTGACAAAATGTGTAATTATAATAGCAAGAATGCAGACATAGGTATCATGTTACTGTTCAGTTAATCACCCTCTACCTGAATATGGCAGTTGTTTATGTGTTATTCAACATATTACCCCTACAGGGCTATTAACACAGCATTAAAATAACCCTAGTTAATGTCTTAGGCCTTAATAAAAACAAGGCTGTCACCAGTCCCAGATTTATGCTCAAGTACAAACATTGGCAAAGACTTACATCATTCATTTAACAAACATGTAGACAGTCTCCATACTATCCATTTACATATATTTTAATTATAGAAATGAAACATTGCCAGCAGATATAGAAATGATCAGTTAATAACCATCTAGGACCATGTGGTAATCAGCAACAGATAATTATACACCACACTAGTGAATATCAGTGAGACACCATTAACATTCTAATTGCTAATGAATGATTCATTGAACATGAAACTCCACCACCAAAAGTAGCAGAGGACAACAAATCCCCCCCCCAGCAGACCACATGGACTGACAAGTAGTCCTATGGACATACATCCATTGTCACATACATGAAAAATGGTATCACACTCATATGTTAGTATACATGACACATATTTTCATGTATCAAACGACATCTTTCCATTTTTTTTGATAATATGTGCTACATCAGCATATGTTTACAGTCTGCTATAATAGACAGACATCTGTCCCACTGGTGTCAGTAAACACAGAGCAGACAATCAGGTGTGTGCTGAAGTACTAATTATCACACATCAGAAATCTCGCAGAAGCATAACAACAGTTATTATTTCACTGCCAACCACTGTATTACACTTAAATAATACGCTTAGGAGGTTACTGTAATTGGTGTATTGTTTCAAAGTACACCACACATTGGAAATCCAGCAACCTGGCAACAGCTATATCCACTGTTATCTGTGACTGTTAGCAGTCACACCTCCACTGTTGCAAGACACTCAGTAGGCAATGTAATATTTATCTATCATATCATCATGCAGCTTGTTGTGCAATGGAACAGGAAGCAGATATATGAAGATAAACATCGCTGCATTAAAGAAATACAGATTCTGTTCCACCGAGGATGTGATAGCTAATCACACTACAGAGACACATACTCATTCTTAACTGGTGTCTCTTGGCAGATGACAGACTGGCTCTTTCTTTCTTGTACTGAATGATTTCAAACAATGTTTTCAACCCACTCAACAACTACAAAGAATACATACATGATTCAAATAATACTTAATCAGTAAAGACATTTAAAAAAAATACAGCCATAACTTCTGCAGCTCACACATAACATTATTTCCTGATACAGACCAATGACATACTACAATTATTTATATCAGGCTCTTACCATCAGACTCAATGATAATGGCACTTTCTGTGTCCGACTGACCACCCTCCACAGCTTCACGCTGTGCCGGTACTACCTCGTGGGAAGCTGGGGGAGACCTCCGTTGTTCTGTCATGAAACAGAAAACAAAAGCATATGTAAGTGGTTGATGTGATAACATAAAATATTTCAAATACTTGCAACAACAGTAAAACATGCATCACATAGATAACATTGCTTCTCATTATACACACACAAGCATTGTGGCCATACATATTACAATAACAATTACAATTGATCTAAAATATAATGTTTCAAGACCACTACAGCAGTGCTCTAAATGAAGATTGGTGGTTTCTACACAACCATGTCACTGTTATTTAATTTATCTGTCCCCAACAATACTTTTGCACATCGAGCATGTATCTTTGCAGTGAAACTGTAAAAACACATTTTACCCAAGTTCTGAACAATGACAGCTGTACTGTTCAAAAAGAAGGGTGAAAACATTTCAGTAGTGGTAATCTGTACTGAAAACATTACAAAGTACTGAACTTAGAACCTTGCGTAGAAACTGCGCAATGTTCACTCATAAGAGATATGCAGAAAACTACAAAAATAAGTATCTATCCCATTATACAGATAATCAACATTTCCTCAGTTTATGGTTACTTTTGAAAAGAGCAAACGTGTTCCTGTTCCAGCAAAGATCATCATGCCGAAATTCAGATGTAACTATGGCATGGGGGGGGTAATTCCTGGGAAGAGACAAGGGAAGGTGGACTGCTAAGGACAACAGGAGATGGTACCAGTGCTGTCTGTCCCAGTCTGGAGGAATCAGAATCACCTTGCAGGGTTGACACCTGATTTTGAGTAGCACCTTGAACAGGAGAGGAAGGGGGAAAGCATACAGGAACTTCCCTTCCCAATTGAGAACCAGGGCATCCAGGGGGACTGAGCCCAACACTGGGGGTCTGCAGCAAAAAAGTGTAAGTTGGTGATTGCTGGGGCTGCAAAAAGATCTATCTGTGGTGTGCCCCATCTGGAGAAGATCACCTGCAAAACCAGAGGATCCAGTGACCATTCATGGTGGCCCTGAGATATCCTTCTGAGAGCATCTGGCAGGACATTGTCCTTGCCTGGGAGATGTACTGCTGTAAGAGAGGTGTTCAGGGAATAGAGCAGAGACCACAACTTCATTGCTTTTGTGCACAAGGCTGTACACCGAGTGCCCTCTTGCTTGTTGATATACCACATTGTGGTGGTATTGTCTGTCCTGATCTGAACAACTTTGTTCAGAACAGACTTGGAAAAAGTTTGAAGTACTAGAAACACTGCTCTGAGTTGCAACACATTGATATGAAGCAGAGAAGGAGAGGCAGAAAGGGTACAAGCAGGCCTGCTTGCACCCCTCAACCTAAACCCTCTGCCAAACAGGCACTCTGATGGGTTTGCCAGGGCTGATTCTACACCACCTGTAGGTGACAGGCTGGCTTACTTTGTGCACAACTGGAAGTCTTTAACATTTAAGATTGATATGAAGCAGAGATTTCTGAGGGGACCAGAACCCTTAGGTGGTCAGGTCTCCCAAGTGGGCCCCCTACCCCAAGAAAGAACCATGTGTAGTAAGGATTAAAGAGTGAGACTGAGTGACAAAAGAAACTCCCTGTCTTACATTGTCCTGATCCTGCCACCACTGCAAAGCCTGGATCAGGGTTCGAGTCACTGGTATCAGTTTGGTCAGAGAGTCCTTTTTCTGAGACCAACAGGCTCTCAAGTGGAACTGGATGTCCCTCATCTGAAATCTTGCTCCCTGCACCACTGCTGTAGAAGCAGCCATGTGCCCCAGGACCTGCAGAAAATGCTTTGCTGGTCAAGACACCTGTAGGGTGAATGAAGAGGCCAGTGTGACAAGGGTCCTTGCCCTGTCCAGGGGAAGTAAGGCTCTTGCCTTTTCTGTATCTACCTCTGTGCCTATGAAGGTGAGGAGCTGAACAGGCTCTAGAACTGACTTTGAAAGATTCAGAAGGAAACCTAGAGAGGTGAGCATTTGCTCAGTTATCTGTAGGTGTAACTTGACTTGGTCTGGGGACTAGCCTACTATGACCCAGTGATCTAGGTATGGGAAGATGGCAATTGTTTGCCTTCTTAGGGAAGCAACTACTACTGCCAGGCATTTTGTGAACACCCTTGGAGCAGAGGATAGGCTGAAGGGCATTGCTCTGAATTGGTAATGGCCTGAGGGCAGATCGAACCTGAGCTATTTTCAATAGGACCTTCTGATGAGAATATGTAAATAGGCACTCTGTACTGTGTGTGGGTGGGGGCACATAAGACAGTGGAATCAACAGGGCATTGGCCACGTCCCACCAGCTATACGATAACTTGCCATGCTGAGGTAGGCACCCACTGTAGCATGTGGATTTTTGTGTGGGGGGGCCACTACACCATTGTCCTCATAGTGTGTGGTTGGTGGCGTAGCACACAGTATTGATACGTACGTGTTTTTGTGTCTGTGTCTGTGTGTGTGTGTAGGAGAGAGGACACATCAACAGTCAATATGGTATTACTGCTCATTGAAACATACTTCCCCCTTTTAACTGTGTGCCAATGCATTTTGGACTTGTGATAGACAGCTGCAGCACACATTGGAAAACTGCAAACACACCTGCAAACACAGTACCTGAATTGGAACAGGTCTGGAACAATTCTGAAGTGTCGTATGATGGCACTATGTTTGTTGCACATGTGTGCAAACTAACTTTTAATACATACACAGTATTACAGTGTTACAACTTTCATACCACTACATTACAGTAAATAAACAGTAACATATTGTTCTCTACCAACATACTATGATAGGAACTGCGTATATGGATGGATGTACTATTTCTGGTATGGCTATGTCACTAAGCTGTGCCTTGTGACTCAACAACACCACAGTTAATAAACTCAACAATTTATCTACATGTTTTCATAGTACAGCCTTATATATAGTATTAAGTATTATGCTGTCTGCCATAATTGTAACAAATTCTGAATGAATGCACATCCATTATTAAAAGTTCTGCTGATTTACTTACGGTGAGTAAGGCGCTCCCCTGCAGCTGGCTTGCCAGCAGCTTCCCATAGCTCATACGCGAGGTAGTACCAGCACGTGTCATTGTCCGGTATCCCCTCACGCTGTTTTAAAACATAAAAATGCTGGCGCAACAGCTTCCACTTCCGCTTCAGCTGCACGATTGTTTTGTTTTTGACTTTCAAAACAACGTGCAGGAAGCAATTTATGCGCCTCCACATCGAATCCAGCTTCCTGTTGGTACTCTTCATAAGTACTCTGGCATTCCTCCTGGCTTGGACTGCCTCAAGCAGTGCACACACCTCTCACAAGGTCCACTGCCTCATTTTTTTTTGTTTATTATTCAGTTCTGAAATACAAACAGAAAAAAAAAACATCCACATTACTATCATCTAACAATGTCAATGATTTGTTCAACTAATTCCATGTAGTACTTATGAAATTAAAGAGCACATCTGCTTCAGCATGGCAGAAAGACATCTCACTAGCATTATGCAGCCCCAACAAGGGATTTGGCACCCTCAGCACTGACAACATCTGCTGCCACACTGTGATGTCCCACCAGCATGCCACCCAGTACTCTCAGGGGGGGTACTGCACCCAACATCAGATTGCCCACACCATCATCTATGCACGTCTACTACACTGAGGTGGTCACACAGCGTGAGCTATACAACTCTCTTTTTCGGTCTTGCACTACAGCTATTGAGCTGTTGCACACCACCCTCACCTATACAGTGTATTACAGAGTCCATCACATAGTATGCATCCATGTGTGTGTGTGCAGGTGAGTACCAGACTTGAACATGTGATATCCTACCACTGTCCATCAAAGCATAACTACACCCTTCAACCATACACCACAGCATTGTAAAGTGCTGTAAAACACAGCTGAACAACACATTGCAGAACTGTGCATGCACCTGCAAATACACTGAATAACTTTAAAGAGGGCTAACAAACCTGATGAAAGTTAAACAATATCATAATTGTGTTGTACATTCATGCTAGCACACATACAAATAACTCCACATATGTGTTCCATTCAACATAGCTCTATTTCAGACATAACACTAAAGAAACATATACATAAAACTGCACTGTGTGTTTCACTGTTGTTGCACCATACCATCCTGTTACAAGTACAATACTGTAAGACCACAGTGAATGTTACATTCACTTAACAGACTCAAACTATATAAAAATGTGAACACATAACAACATCATACAATTGTGTACTAACAGCAACACGGTACATTGCCATTGCTGTCTCCCCACTATTGTTACACAGCATCCCACAATATGAATATTCCAAACCCATATATGTCCCATATGTGTAACTGATGCATGCAGTTGATCTATTTTTTGACCACATTTATATGGTTATGAGAAAAACCTTTGTGTATACTGTAATATTTCCTCAGTCTGACAATCTTAAAGGACTTTGAGGATTCCATCTCGAAGGTCTCCCAGGAAATGGCAATTGCCAGCATGTGAGAAATGTACACCATCTGGTAGGAATAGCCAATCATTATAGTACTTTTATTTCTGGGTGACGTATAGTATACATTCCATGCATGCGTAGAAAAGCAGTTATTTGTATATTTACTTTTCTGTGAGCTCTGTCAATCAGATACATATGATGTTCTGCTT
The DNA here is from genome assembly GCA_016271365.2 of Neoceratodus forsteri. Classification (NCBI taxonomy): domain Eukaryota; kingdom Metazoa; phylum Chordata; order Ceratodontiformes; family Ceratodontidae; genus Neoceratodus; species Neoceratodus forsteri. The sequence goes on along the minus strand of CM057455.1, from coordinate 277,291,543 downwards.
GCCAGACCCTACGCTCTGTAATATCTGAAAACATGATAATACAGGCAGGCAACATACTCATGATAGAAGTAAGGTCCAATTTTGCCTCTGTAACTAAATTTACCCAGCGTTTTGTGCCCAAATCATTGCCTCCAAGATGTATTAGCAGTGTGTCAGGAGGAGAGTGAGTTCTCAAAAGTCTGTGCATGGTTGGCATAAGATGTTGCCATCTCATGCCACCACGACCAAACCATCTTACATAGCAATCTGGGAGCTGCAGGTCCCTCCCAAAATTACTATGAACAGCATACTTAGCTGCTCGTCTCACAAAACTGCTTCCAACTATCCACAAAGTCCTTTTGCAATTTTCTGCCATTCTAAGTTTTAACACTCAGAAGTGTACAGAGAGCTACAAAGAAAGTCAGTGTTCACCCTGCAGTGACCAGGCAGTACTGAAAATAAAACTGATATTTTCCATCCTTATTTCAAGCCAGCTTCAGTGGGCTGAGACATAACACACAAATGAAAAATAAACATTGCCTGCTGCTGTGGGTTCATTAACCAATCTAAGTGATGCAGTCACTATTACTAGACTTCTGTTCCAGCTAAAATCTGCAAACATTGAGAAGTGGGAAAAATGCATCCTTTTCATAGGCAGATTTAAACAATTACAACAGCAGAAACATATCTAATTGGTTCCATTTTCTCTTAGGCCTCCACGTGCACCTTCCTATCTCCCTCTATTTGCAGTTGCATCTGTACAAGTTAGTACTAAAATGCTATCTGACTTTAAACTCTTTTCTCTAAATAATACAGCATGTTAGATAATAACAAGTAACATAATGAGATTCAGCATTGAAAAACATTTTGATTAATAGTATTTACATGTTGTTATCATTTTTTTCATACTAGAAAAATGATTTTAAAAATAGACTGTACTTACAGTTCTGAAACTGCTCTCTCTCAGTAATACCTAAAATGGCTCCTGTTGACTTCTTCTTCAGTGTTGTCTGTCTCTGATTGGTTGTCTGACATGGCCTGACAAATCTTAAATTACATTAGTAGAACCAGCTGTCAGTCAAACACACTGAAATCTGATTTGATAATGAATGTATTTGCCACTCCCAAGTGTTACATTCGCTTTACTGTCGAATGCACGAAAGTAAATTTGCGACACTTTCGAATGCACGAAAGTAAAATTTGCGAAAGTTTCGAACTTCGAAATTACTTCTCACCATACTGTTGAACGCACAAAAGTACAATTTGCGACACTGTCGAATGCACGAAAGTACTTTTTGCGACACTTTCGTGCATTCGACAGTAATTTTCCAAAAGTGTCTATTTGTTGCCACAATTTCAGGTTTTATGGCAAAATAGCACAATTTTCAATAATAAACACATTATGTGCTGTGTAGGTGCTTCGAACTCAGTGGACTTCAAATATTGAACATTTCCAAACTTCCGAGCGTGCATAACAACTGCGCAATGCAGAGTTGTAAAACAGTTATTTGTAGTAAATTTTTCACCAAAATTTAAACATAGCCATTTTAAGACCTCTGCTCATGAACAGTGTCGCTGTGATTTTCATCATTTGTACCATATAGTCATTTCGGACATCAACTGAGCCATAACGCAGTACATAAGCGAAAAGACATTTCTGGCAAGATGTGAAAAATGATATCTGTACTACTCATAAGGTTGTGTGTTAAAAACAAAGTTTTGACAATCTGAACTGAAAACTATGAAAATACACAAACTAACAAGTGTACATATAAAGTGCACTGCTCAAGCTTGTAAAACAGTCATTTTTTGGAATTCTTACACTAAATTTTCAATGTACTCATTTTAAGTCATCTGCTCATGAACAGTGTCACTGTCATTTTCTTACTGTGCCCCATAGAGTGATTTCGTAAACCAACTGCAGCATTGCACGCTACATGTGCGGAAACACATTTTGAGCAAGATGTAAAAAATAACAGCTGCAATGCTCATAAACAGGTGTACTAAAAACACAATGTTGAGAATCTGCAGTAACAATATTGAAAATTCGCAAACATACAAGCATACATAGCAACTGCACTACGCACACTCATACAACAGTAATTCTGATCATGTTTTCCATCTAATTTTAAACATAGTAATTTTAAGAGCTTTGGTGATGAACAGTGTCACTCTCAAGTTTTTTGTCTACCATATAGTGATTTCACGTACTGACTGCGCCTGCAACGCGCTACATGCTCGAAAACACGTTTTGGTCAAGATGTGAAAAATGACAGCTATACTACTCATAAGTAGGTCCGGTAAAAAGAAAATGTTTAAAATGTGGACTAGAAATATTGAGAATGCACAAACTTATGATCGGCCGTAGCAACTGTGCAATGCGCATTCATAAAAGTACTGTTTAGTAATTTGTTGACCAAATTTTAAATATACTGAAGTTACAATTCTCTCAATGCACACTGTTATAAGAAATGTACTGAAGCATATTCTAACACTGTTTTTTTTTCTCTGTCTCTCATACAGGTGCCTGATACTTCTGTAAGATTGCTTACTGCCACTGTGAACCATAATAGCAAAACATGCCAACTAAATACAGACGTAGATGTGTAGGAAAATGAGAGAGGTATAATAGTACTGCACTGTTGTATAAGGGCGACAAACAAAACAGTAAAGTCACACCACAAAATGAACATGGACAGACCTTTACTGCAACAGTGACCCCTACAGCAAGTCACTGCACACCCAAATGAAATGCTTTAACAGCAAAGAAAAAAGGTATACCTTTACAAATGTTGTTTAGATCTCCCAGATGAAACACAGCTATTTTGAGTGTAACCATCAAGAAACATCCAAAACAACGCCGTAAACTCACAACTGCTGATTTGCAACTCAGAAAGAAAAAGTATTTCTGATCACTAGCAAGTAAAACTAAGATCGAAAGACTTATCACTACTGTGCTGAGACACACCCACAAAAAGAGTAAGAGTCATCTGTCTGATGAAGTTGCATCTCAAAGTGCGCACTTTCCGTCAACAGAGCAGTGTTTGTACTACAGCGCTTGTGGTGTAAGATGTGTCATGTGCTTGAACAATTCAGGAAAGTTGTATATGCCATAAAAAAAGGCTACAACAGTATCCTTATTTGACTGTCGACAACTTCTGTCATGTTTTTACAGGACAGTGGATGCACACACAGCACTCAGAGGCATATTTTTGGGAAGAGTCTTATCATTCCCTAAAAAAAGAACACAAGTTCACCATTGATGAGTACGGCAAACTAGTAAATGTCCTCAGTATCTCTGATGACAATGCATTGGATACTGATGATGACTGTGATTCAACCACAGTCTTCAATAAATGGCACTGTCTGGCATGGGCATGTGATGATACCTGCAACCGTAGGCAATCGTCATTTGAAAAAGTAGAACAATTTGTCAACCTATTTGTAATAACAGATTGCAAAGACAGACATAAACTGTTTACAACAATTGACCATTGTGAAATCCGTCCACATACTGGACTCATGGGTCACTCACTTGCATGTCTCGATAGTGGTGTTTGTGATAGTATTTTTCACAACATGCAGATGCTTGCAGTGCATCAAACAGGCATGCAAAACTTTGTCTACATAGTATATGGAGTACAGCGAGCTGTACATCAGTACACTTGTTTAAATGACTTATTGCAATCAGGTGACATTCAGGGTGCCATCACATTTCTCAAAAAACTGCAACACATTACTTCTGTACCAGAAACAACAATTTTTCAGTGTAACACTTCTGTAAAAACATCTGTTTCAGTGTTAGAAAGTGACATTCTGAGACAGTACTGCAAAGAAATTGCTAAGTTTGAGGTAGCAGACTCAGAAGTTTGACTCTGTATGTGTGTCATGCAACCGTTTGTACTACACAAAACAAACAGTCACAGTCAGCCTAGAAACCTTGTCACCATACAATGACATGTGGTTCCGTCTGTCAGCATTCTTGCTGCTGAAATCTGACTTTCACTTACAAGACACCATTGTGCTATGCAAACACTGTTTTTCCAAACTGAAGTCTAACACTTTGCCAGCAAGGTCAATGCTGAATAATATGGAAACAGATGTTACACCAAGTGAAATTTCAACATTAAATATGTTTGAACGCATTCTAATTCAGACAATGAAACCATTCCAAACCATTCTACGTCTGAACACAAAGACACGGAACATTCCACAGAAAGAGCTTGTTAGATCTCTAAAGGGTTCCGTGATGTATCTACCACTTCCTCTACAGGAAAATTTTCAAGCAATCTCAACAGAAAATAGTTTGGTGATTCTTGTTAATGGTGTTCTGACAAAGGCCAAGGTCATCTGGCAAGATGTTGTCAATGTGCAAAAGGTAAAGCTTGCTCTTACTTATTTAAAGAGTAACAATCCCTTTTATACAGACCTTGACATAGATCAGATGGCCAGTCTCTCTGTCCAACATGATCTATTAGAAAAAAGTAAACCAATCATTGAGAAGGTCAGTGGACAGACAAGTGACAATGTGTATGAACAGTACACAATTCACCTACTACATGGCAGAGATCCATTAGGAGACATTGATCTCTATCAAATGAAGCAGGTGGAAGGTGAACCTGTCATCATTTGGGAAGCAACACTAGAAGCACGCTGTTTCCCAGACCTATTTCCAAAAGGGTCAGGTGGATGCCTAGATGAAAGAGAAGTACGTGTACAGGGTGCTGAGTACTGTACTAGCGTATGCTCAGCAAAGATAGCAAATTTAGACGTAACATACAGTACCTGTTCCATCTCCTCTGGAAGAGTGAACTTAGCATTCTGTCTGCGTCTATAGCACATACCATTTGTCTAACAAGTCCACTAGATGGAATAACAGCTGTTCAATTTCTAGAGAAATTAAAGCAGAAAGATGAAAATGTGCAAGTCAATCTGTCCTCCATACTTTCAAGTCTTCGTGGCACCAAAGAATATTGGTATCGCAGACACTCTGAAGTGATGACAATGCTGTGAGAGTATGGTGCAGCCACATGGTTTGTCACACTTAGTTGTGCTGAATATGCCTGGAATGAGCTCACTGAACTGTTGAAGTGGGCAAATTCTGATGTTGATGGCATTTCATCAATGACTGTCGGAGAAATGTGTTCACTTGATCCTGTGTCTGTCACAAGACTTTTTCACTAGCGGTTCCATGACATTCTGACTTTCATTTTGTCAAAGGACAATCCTCCTCTAGGTATTGTGGAACATTACTTTTGGAGGACAGAATATCAAGCACAGGGTGCCCCGCATATCCATATGTTATTGTGGATCAAGGATGCTCCATGCATTGGTGAACATGAAGCAGCAGAAGTGCTAGCATTCATCAAAAAATATATCACTTGTCACATTCCAGGCAAGTATGACAGTCCTACACTATGGAAGTTGGTACAAAAGTTCCAGCAACATATTTGTGCAAAATACTGCCGGTGAGTAGTAAAGAACAAATCTAATTGGTACACATGATGTCGCTTTGGATTTCCTAGACGAGTTTGTCAGGATGGTGCCATGAATGACCTATTCTCAGCAATGCGACACCACTTGAAGGCAAAATCAACCAAGAGGGTATACGAGTTACCCAGAGATGAAAAGGAGGTGTACATCAATGACTACAACCCAACTCTTCTCCTAATGTGGCAAGCAAACATAGATGTTCAGTTTGTGGCTGATAACTCACTGGCCCTGGTTCGGTACATCACTTCGTACATAACCAAACATGAACAGACTAGCTTGCAAGATCTTTGGGAAGATATTGCCAGTTCAAGCAAAAGCCTGACATCTCAGCTCTGGTCATTGGGCTTGAAGACTCTTTCACACAGAGAATGTGGAGCTTATGAAGCCAGTGACCATTTAGTGGGTACACATCTGTACGGGAAGTCTGATGCTGTACCGTTTCTCAGTGTAAACTACAAAGAGAAACGGAAACATGTACTGATTCCTCATGCTGAAATTGAGGAGCTCGCTGCCAATACACCTTCTTCAAAACATATCTTGAAGAATAACCTGATAGACACATACTACCCCGTAGACACAATGACATGAATGATATGTGTCTCTTTCAGGTGGGTAAGTGGTATGACTACAAGACAGATGTAGCATCTGACTCAACACGCCAAATTTACAAGGTCAATGGAGTAGATGGCTGTCTCGTAAAGAGACACAAGCCATGGCTCACAGACCACTGTAAACTACATCTAGGCACATCAGTGAGCAGAGAACATTACTACTTTGCTCTCCTATTCCTATTTAGACCCTGGAGGAGTGAGTCTGAATTAAAAGGTGACTGTGACACATTCAAAGAACAGTTCAATCTCACTTATGAGACTTTTCAAACTGACTACTCACAGACATACATACAGAGACTAGAGGCTGAGAAAGAACAGCTTGAGAAGGCAGAGCAACAGCTTCAGAAAGACACTCCAGTTAGTTCAGAAGACAACCTTGCTCCAGGTGAGCCTCTGCCCTTTAATGCCCCAGAAGTGTTAATGTCAGAAATTGAGACAGCCATGGAACATGGCACACACTCCATAGTCAACCCAGCTGACTTGAGAGAAAGACTAAATCAGCTGCAGCATACAGTTCACTCTCAAGTAGTTGAAGCTGTCCAACATGGCCTACTACATGAAACAAAACAATGTGACTGTACTGACTACAAGCCACTACTAATGTTTGTTAGCAGTTCAGCTGGCACAGGAAAGAGTTTCCTTATTGAAGCCATCACTGCTGAAGTACGGAGCCTGACAGGCTCTTCAATGTCTGTTGCTGTAACTGCTCCCACAGGACTAGCAGCATACAACATTGGTGGAGTTACATTACACCGTCTCTTTATGTTGCCAGTGGAACATGGGAGAACTGGAGAGTATCGTAAACTGTCATTTGAGGTTGCATCTCAGCTCCATTCCATGTTCACAAAGATGAAGTTACTCATCATTGACGAAATCAGCATGGTCTCCAATGTAATGCTTGCCTGTATTCATCTACATCTACAGCAAATCTTAGGTACTGACGATGGAGTGCCATTTGGTGGCAAAAGTATACTTGTGTTGGGAGACCTTTTACAGCTTACACTAGTCAATGCAGAGCATGTATTTAAAACTCTTACTGCCAAACAAGCTAAGAATATCTTCGGTTGCATTGCAGGCTATAACATATGGGAATTATTTACCTATGTTGAGTTGTCTGAGAACATGCGCCAAAGTGGTGATCTAGCTTACAAATCACTTTTAGATGAAGCTCGTACAGGTTCTCTATCACCAGAACATGTTTGTATGTTAAACGATCGGAGAATCACAGTAGATACTGCATGCATAGAAACAGCATGTAATCTCTTCAGCGATATATACTCTACAGGGACACACATAGTGTGTCTTAGGCCTCAACTAAAGAAATGCACTGAATTCAACAATCTAATGCTGCAGAGAGAAAACCAAGAGATTGTAACTCTGCATGCTGTTGATACAGTTGATGGCGTTATTCTTAGTCGAAACCTAGTAGCAAAGATGACTGAATAACTAAGTGAACTCAAGTCAGATGTTTCACACACAGCTGGCCTAGAAGCTGTTCTCACAATTTGTAAGAATGCACGTATCATGCTGCGATGTAATCTAGATGTAGAACAAGGCATGGTAAATGGTGCCATGGGAAACATCACTGACTTTGTCTACAATGTCCAGAAGACATATATTGAGACACTTATAGTTCACTTTGACAACATGGAACAGTCTGTACACATAGAATGCACCTGTGTAAAATTACAGGTTTTTAAGAATATCTATGTAAACAGGAAACAGTTTCTATTATGTGTTGCATATGCTGTATCCATTCACAAATCTCAGGGCTTGAGTTTGGATTCAGCAATGGTAGACATAGGTACAGACATTTTCAAGGATGGCATGAGCTACGTGGCACTTTCACATGTCCGCAGCCTTTCTGGGTTGCACATTATTACTATAGCACCTCAGAAAATACGAGCTGACAAGCAATGTATTCTTGAGTACAACAGGTTACGTACTCTACATCAGCCACAAATGTCTTTAATACCACTGCCCTACATATCTGTCTGTCTCACACAATTCAGTCACAGCTACAAGTATCAACAAACAGCGACAAGCTTCCAGAAGTGATTCAAGTCAAAAGAGTTCGACAAAGGTCACAACTTCAAGTAAACATTCACAGCCAGCAATTCGTCAGAAATCAGTTGGTGTAGCTGCTGTACCAGTGTTTGACAACAGCGCTAGCATGAACTGCTATGCTAACTCAGGTATGCAAGTTTTTCTACACATGCCACACTTTGTGCGGGGCAATATCTGCTTCAAAAGACAGTACCCTATCAAACGCTTTGAAGCAGATTGTCAACATGAATTCTGACCAGTCTAACAATGTACACTCACTAACACCACTACGACAGGTGTTAGGTACATATGATGGATGTAGTACATTTGCTGCAGACATACAGCAAGACACTACTGAGTTTATGATGGCTGTCATAAACAACCTGGATGAAGACAGCACCCCAATGTGGCACTACTTCACAGTAACATATGTAACGAAATATGTATGTGTTTCATGTGGCCATTCACAGCGTGAAACCACAGAAGACATGCTGTGGATTACTCTGTTTGTCCCTCAAACCAAAAGTGTCAAATTTCGACAGCTATTCACCAATGCTGAATGTGGGCATGCCTGTGGAAGGTGTGGAGGCAGATGCACTCAGTCCATATGTCTCAGGAGTTCATCTCAATATCTGTTGCTTATCTTGCACAGATTTGACTCCAATGGGCTCAGAGCTGATACTCCTATCACAGATTACACAGCTGGTAGAATAGTCTTCAACCAGTCAGTGTTTGACACTCACAGTATAATCTATCACCATGGCCAATCCATGCAGTCTGGCCATTACACCTGTTTACTAAGGTACAGAAGTGGATGGGTAGAGTCTGACGACTCTACAAGCAGTTTTAAACAGAGACTGCCACAACACTTTAAAAAATGCATATCTTCTAATATTGAAGAATTATGATGACCTTCATATTTCAGAAGAATAGGACAGAACATGTTGCATTTTTTTTTTAATGACTACTTTGTCCCAGAAACATTCGTAGGTCAGTACAATTTTCTCTAATGTACAACTCTGAATAAACCATAGCATTTCAACAAAACACTATTCTGACAGAGACATTCCATACACTATCACATGTAAGATCTTGTGTGGATCAGTGACTACATGAAAATTGTTGTAGTGGCTTCAATCTGCACCAACAATATTCACAGTCACTAGAGAAACCATGCTTACATGTCTATCGAAGATTGTACATCTCAAAACTGAGGCCTTACTGCTGTCCTCCTCTGTACATATCTTTAATTATTAATGTATCATACTCATACATAACAACAAATTGCTATGAGTTTTAAAGTGTTACTCTTTCCAAATAAAGATAAGTTCTCAGTTATCATCATAAATAAATGAGCAACACTTCTACCATTCATCAAACATTGCACTCTGTCACAAGTTGTCTATCAACACTTGCATTTGTCTATTGACTCTTGACATGTAGACAACATCATTCGCTCACCATACAACAGTGTACAACTATCGCGCCTTCATTTGTAATACTAATACTGTACATATGTAAAAATAACTACCTTTATTGATAATGCAAGAAGCTGAATTATGCAACTGTAAATACCAAACAATTGCATCATATACTCAACTGACTTTGACATGTCTTTGTAATTACTTGTACATAATATAAAGATTTGTATTCACCTTCACATTCTTAATAACTACTTTAATAGTTATATTAAAAGTATTAGTCTAACACTGAAGTACAACTGAATGTTTAATATATTATACAGCAGTATACTAACTACACCTAATTAACCATAAGTTTATTAAAAAATGCATACCATGCACAGTTTTCGTATATACAAGTTAAGAATTTACATAGAAGCTAATGTAAGAATTGAAAACATGTCATTTGGTGCTGTGAGAATATTCAATTTTTTTGTGCTTGTCATATAGGTAATTGTAGCCTATGGTAAAAATGTTGAGAATTGTAAATCAGACACTGTTACTGATCACAACACACTGCATACCTGTTCCTGACAATATTTATGATCGCTTCAATTGAGGGGTCGGGTGGGAATTTTCCATTTGCGCCTAGTCAGTGACATATCATTAAATGACAGTAATCAAATGTCACTAAATAACATTTTTTATATTGTATTACTTTGACAGTCAGCATATGGTTTTCTCACCCAGGAACATCCACATTAGCAGTCACACAATAACAACAAAACACTTGTGTATCGTGTGTAATCACTGTTTACAAGCTACTGACATTGCCTTATTAACATACCACACAAGTAATGCACTACACATAATTACAACATACAACCATTTAAAAAAATTACTTAACATTTTTTAACAAACTCTCTTCACGTTCAATAGTTAATATATAATGAACCACCACAGCTTCAGCTTGACATCAAAATTCCAGGTCGAATGTCACAAAGTACTTCCTCACATAAAGAGTAGTGAGTACTGAAACATCACTGGAAAAACACAACACCTGATTAAAGGCAGTCATCACCGAGTAAGAAATCAGATATATGCATATAAGACAAATAACAAGCCTGACAGGAAAAGATGACACAACACTGCAATCATAGCAATCACCTAACCTCAATATGTATACCAAGCTACCTTTTTCTTTAGTTTCCTATAATATCACATACTTACTGCAATTCATGTTATACAGTTGTTATTATTCTTACACATTTACATATATAGCAAGCAATGATTACACACATACAAAGATTGTATTGTGAGACTGCTTCTGTTAACTAAATTTCAGTCTTGATTGGGTCTTTTCTCCATTTAAGAAATTGGCAATAAATTTTTTAAAACCATAACCAACTGTGTCGACTCTTTACTTAAAATAACATTACAACATAAAAAATAAGTGTGTCTTACTTAAGCATACAAACCAATGTTAACTAATACTGCAACAACTATATCTCCATCAATTTCTTTGGTACCTATGATGTCCAGTCAGTATCACAGCATATGCAACGATGTGGCACATTGCATGTCACACTTTACATAATTCCTAAGTGTAACAAATTCAGCAATGTACTTACTTTTACTGTGTCTATACAGTCATTATTACTGTACCAAGGTGCCACACATCAGCACCCAACAGTACACAGTGTTCAATATGTGGACTAGCTGTTCACACATTGACTTACAAATGTCCTGTAATTCTTAAGAAACTTAACTACCTGCAACAAACCTATGTTGTCTGCCATCCTGAAGACCATTCCATTACATGTATTACATGAGGTCCTGCTTCATCAGGTTCTCCATAAGTTTCTACATGACTAAATTGACGCAAACTGGTCTGTAATTGCCAACCTCATCCATGCTCCCCACCCTTGTGGAGTGCTACCATACCTGCTTCCTGCAGTCACCTGTCATTTCTGCTGTCTGTAGCAATCAGTTAAACAAATATGCCAAGAGTCCAGCCAGTTCCTCAGCCAGCTCCATCACCACAGTAGCATACAGCATATGAGGCCCATTTGTTTTATCTGCCATTGGATGCTACACTGCCTACCTGACCCTGCTGGAGGCAATATTCAATAATACCATTTGAGGATAACCTTCTTAACTGCCTTAATGCCACTGTCAGCCATCACTTCAATATTCTCATTGCTGAAACCTGACCAGAAGAAGCTGTTCAGGTCCATAGCCTTCTCTCCATCTGTCTGTCTATCTATCTGTCTATCTATTGATTAGTACATAACAAAAATAAAGTTTGTTAAATCTAAACACTTAGCAGATAGACCTACAAGACTCTGGTTCTATCACTCTGGATTTGTATTTTCCTGAAAGGGTTCCAAATGTTCCTGGGATTAAAACTGTGATATCCTACACACACGTAAAAGGAAATGTCTTCATGCTTCTGAATACTGTAAGACACAATAGTAGCTGATTTGCAGTTTTAAGGCTTAATTTTTGACCAAGACCAACTGGATGGTAGATTACTGCTCTATCCCTTACACTGTAGCTATTACAGTTTCAAAACAATTGTTGCAACATTTAGCTGTAACAACTAATTAAAAGGGACTTTTTATTACCTTACTTGCAAAAATATCACACTTGAAACCAACTGTTATCAACATATCTGTGAAGACAGGGATGAGACAGACATCAACAGATGGACCCACTTTAGCCAATAATAACAGCTGTGAGGGAGAGTTCACAGCCCCTACAGACATTGGGGTGCATATCGGGGTCATCAGACCTAACTCTCACCCCATGACATGTGTAAAGCAGCAGAAGTATAGGAGAATGGGGTGACAGTTAGGACAGACGACCCCAATGCGCACCTCAATGCTGGTTGGGGGGGTGGGGGTCCAAGGTGGGTTTTCAACCCTAACACCAAATTTCCTCACTTTTGTCACTGTGGAACAACCCTAACTAATGCATTAAACAGGGTTTTTTGCCACTAATTTCCCTTCTTTTTTGAGAATGATAATGAGAAATAGTCAATGTAATGCAGCAGTGGGAGCGCAGGGCCTATCTTGTGGCATAGTAACAGGAACTGCAATGCAAACAGAAGCACTAACAGTGCCGTACATGGTAACGCAAGCGCGAATGAGAACAGAAAGAGTAACACACACAGTGGCATACACAGGAACGGTCTACCACGTGATTTGTTGTCACATAGTAACATGGTGCCTGAGTTTTTTGCCTCTAATTTCTCTTCTTTTTGAGAATGATAACGAGAAATAGTGAATGTAATGCAGCAGCGGGAGCGTGGGGTCTATCTTGTGGCATAGTAACAGGAACTGCAATGCAAACAGAAGCGCTAACAGTGCCGTACATGGTAACGCAAGCGCGAATGAGAACAGAAAGAGTAACACTCACAGTGGCATACACGGGAACAGTCTACCACGTGATTTGTAGTCACATAGTAACATGGTGCCTGCAAACGGAAATGCCAATGGGCATGGTGACGTAAAGTGAAACAGAAATAGAAATAGTACTATAGACACAAATGGCAAAAAATAACAGAAACACAACCACAAATGAAAACGCAAAGCATAATGCACATGGTGGCGTAGATGTCAGCAGTAAGTGAAACAAGTACGGAACCGCAAGCAGAAAAGGCATCAGTAACAGTAATGTAAGCTCACAGGGTGGTTTTCCCCAAAAGATGCATAGAGAAAGACAGTGAGTAAAAAGAATGTACAGTATGCATAATAATGGTTATTGGAGCAGAAAATGAGGACTTGGAATACTAAATAGGTTATATCTCAGGAACTGTACGACGTAGAAAAAAAATTTAAAAGTCATATGATTTACAACTGTCCTAGCTAGTTTTTAAGGGGGCTAAGTACTTTTCCGACGAAAAGTCCGTATCTCACACCATTTCCAAGATACGGGCCCTGAAAGGCGTGGCAAACGCCGTAATGTTATCCTATGGGAAAAAAAGAGAAGTTCGCAGTGCCATAACTTTGCCTCCCTGTAATATTATGTTACCAAACCACTGAAAGGCACATCTGTGGGCTGTTGGCTGTCTTCCCTCCAAATTTCAGGAAAAAAGACCAAACTGTTATTTTGCAGCAGGGTGCCAAAGGATTCCTGTAGTGCGTCGGGCGCCATAATGTTATCCTATGGGAAAAAACATCAACTTTGGAGTGCTGTAACTTTGCCACCATGTAATATTTTTTCAACACAATACTGAAAGGCACATCTGTGAGATGTTGGCTGTGTTTCCTCCAAATTTCAGCCCAAAACTCCCAACTGTTCTTTTGCAGCGCAGTGCCAAAGAATTGCTGTCATTTTCCCACAGCCTAGAAAACTACTGTCGAAATTTGCGAAAGCTTTCGTACAAATGTTCGACACTTTCGTGAGCATGAAAGTAATTTTCAAAAGTACCTTTTCCAGAAATTTGAAAAACATATTTCTGGGGTGTTTTACCCCAAAATAAAGACATGACTAGCATCCTCAGGGTCCGACTAGGTGAATACAAAAAGAATTAGGTTGCTAGATGGTCCCAAATTTAAATGGCAACCATTTTTCTGATCACCAATTGAAAACAAAATGGCGGATTTGCGAAAGTAACAGGGCCATTTACGAAAGTAAAAATGCATTTGCGACACTGTCGAACTTTTTGTTAACTTTTCCCATTGACTTATAATGGGAAATTGTTTTTTGAATAACTTTTGAACCGTTTAATATTTTTTCACCAAATCTTCAAAAGGCATATTGGGGACCCTGGCCGCACATTCCCTGAAGATTTTGGGCCAGTCACACAAACTGTACGACCTGTAGTCGGGACCGTAGAATTCCAGAAAAAGCGTAAACGTGTCGCAGATCACACTTAATAACTCCACAGCTGTACATCTGACCAGTACAAAATTTGGCAAATCCCAAGGCCTATGGGTCTTGATCATGTATTCCAAATTTCAGGCAAATCTGTCTAACGGTTGCAGTTATTAAGGTGCAAAATATGGGGGTTTAACATAGAAATGGCTCCTCAACCCTAACTATGGTAGCACTACCATGCTACCATAATATAATATATATATATATATATATATATATATATAATGGATAAAAGGTGGTAATCCAAATCCAAATTCTGATTGTATAAAACACATCACATGATTGTGCATATATCAGAGCGCGACCACACACCTCCACTTTTACCCCCCTCCAAAACAATTTTGCCATTTTACAAGATAGATAACTCACTCTAGGATGTGCAGTCATGCGCTGATATATGCACACTTTGGGTGGTTGATACATTCGGCCTGCGGCCTCATGCGCAACAAAGCACACCAAGGCGTGCGTGTATCAGAGCATGACCGCACACCTCAGAGTGGTTATCTATTACATATATATGTGTGTATATATATATATATATATATATATATATATATATATATATATATAGATATAACTATATATGTGTGTGTGTGTGTGTGTATATATATATTTAGAGGCAAAAAGCTCTGTTTAATGCATTAGTTAGGGTTGTTCCACAGCGACAAAAGTGAGAAATTTGGTGTTAGGGTTGAAAACCCCTGGACCCCCACCCACCCACCCCCAATCGGCATTGGGTGCATTGGGATCGGCCAGCCCTAACTCTCACCCCATGACATGTGTGAAAGCAGCAGAAGTATAGGAGAATGGGGTGAGAATTAGGACCACGATCCCAATGCGCACCCAATGCCAATTGAGGGGTTGGGCGGAGGTCCAAGGGTTTTCAACCCTAACACCGACTTCTCACTTTGTTGCTGTGAACAACCCTAACTAATGCATTAAACGGAGTTTTTGCCTCTAATTTCCTTCTTTGAGAATGATAACGAGAAATAGAATGTAATGCAGCCAGCAGGAACAGCAACACAAACAGAAGTGCTAACAGTGGCACACATGGTAACACAAGCGAATGAGAACAGAAAGGGTAACGACATATGGTGGCGTAGCCGGGAATGGTCTGCCACGTGATGTGTTGTCACATAGTAACATAGTGCCTGCAAATGGAAATGTCAATGGGCATGGTGACGCAAAGTGAAACAGAAAGAGAAACAGTACTGTAGACACAAATGGCAAAAAATAACAGAAAGCATAGCGCAAATGAAAGATCGAAGGGATAACGCACATGGTGGCGCAGACGTCAACGGTATGTGAAACGGGTACGGAACCGCAAGTGGAAAGGGCAACAGTAACAGTAATGTAAGTGCACAGGCTGGTTTTCCCCAAAACCTGCATAGAGAGACAGTGAGTACAAATAATGTATGCATAATAATGAGTATCGGAGCAGAAAATGAGAACTTGGAATACTAAATACATTATATCTCAGGAACCGTATGACGTAGAAAAAAAATTTAAAAGTCGTATGATTTATAACTGTCCTGGCTAATTTTGCACTTTAGGGGGCTAAGCATTTTTCTGACAAAAAGTCCGTATCTCACACCGTTTCCGAGATACGGGCCCTGAAAGGCGCGGCGAACGCCGTAATGTTATCCTATGGGAAAAAAAGAGAAGTTCGGAGTGCCATAACTTTGCCTCCCTGAAATATTTTTTCACCAAACCACTGAAAGGCACATCTGTGGGCTGTTGGCTGTTTCCTCAAATTTCAGGAAAAAGACTAAACCGTTATTTTGCAGCAGGGTGCCAAAGGATTCCTGTAAATCGTCAGGCCGTAATGTTATCCTATGGGAAAAACTGTCAACTTTGGAGTGCCGTAACTTTGCCACCATGTAATATTTTTTCACCAAACCACTGAAAGGCACATCTGTGAGATGTCATCTGCGTTCCTTCCAAATTTCAGTCCAAAACTCCCAACCGTTCTTTTGCAGTGGAGTGCCAAAGAATTACTGTTATTTTGGGCATAGTGTCACAAAGTAGTGTCGCAATTTGCGAAAGTGTCGCAAAAAAATTAGAAATAGAAACACAACTTGGCAAATCTAGAGATCTACCATACAAGACAGCACTTTCTGAATTTCATGCAAATCCATTGAATGGTTGCAAAGTTATTAATGTGCAAAATTTGGGGTTTAACAATAAACTGTCTACTCACCCCTAATTATAGTGGCCCTCTGTGCTTGGGCTGGGTGCTCACATGCAGACGAGCCCATAACGAGCATGCAAATAGCCCCTTAGTGCCATGCTTGCCCAATGGGCTCCTTTGCATGTTTGGGCTGACTATCGCCCATGAGGGCCGTGGCGTTCACCAGTGTGCACAGCACTTTACACCTATGGGCGGTCTTCAGCCCCGCCCTCAAGTAGCACTGCGCCAAACCTGGTGACTGCTTGCTGTGGGTAGCAATACCAGGGGCCAATATTCAAACAGATAGCATGATCTGAACTGACCATGCCATCTGTTTGAATATGGTGCCAGAATCTGCCAGTCCTATTTTTTTCATGCACCACACTTGTTTGCGCGCACAGTCAGCCAGCTGTGAAAATGGAGCCCAGTGTGTGGTATCCAAATAAATCCCAGAAATATTTTGGGTGACAGGAGGAGAGGAAAAATACTTTATTCATTTAAAAATACCTGTGACTTCTGCATGTTGTTTTTGCCATCTGTCCTACTGTGTTCCCTTTGACTGCACTGTACCCACTCTCTGACTGCGTGCTGCCCGGCACTCAATGTGTGGTA
Organism: Neoceratodus forsteri; assembly: GCA_016271365.2. Lineage (NCBI taxonomy): Eukaryota > Metazoa > Chordata > Ceratodontiformes > Ceratodontidae > Neoceratodus > Neoceratodus forsteri. The sequence continues at coordinate 277,274,348 of CM057455.1, read as the reverse complement.
TCTTGCAAATAAATAAATCCCAGAAATATTATTGGGTGACTATTATCTTCTCTGTTTGCAACCCAATTAAAAACTATGGTTTGAGTTCAAAAAAAGATTAGAATGCTAGAACGTTTTCCAAAAGTTCTAGACCAGAACCAGAAACCAGAACTTCAGCAGATTCTGACAGGGACATTTAATGTGCAGCTTGGACTTTTTGTTGGACTTCATGTTTTTCTTCTCTTACAGGTTGGTGATTATGGGGGGGGGGTTGCCTCCGCATTGTTTGCAGTATATTATCATGTTGTTTACCTTGTTCGTTCCTAATTGTTTATGCTATTTGAAGCAGACAGGACATGCCAGTATTTACCACTGTTTATTTAGTGGCATCCAGTTTCCATTCTATAGTTGTTCTCTCTGTGGGCTGTTTGAAGACATAGAATCCATGCTTTAGTTAGTCATTTCAGATATTACTTGATGAGAAAAGCTGATAATTTAGGCTCCAGACTCAGTGTGTTTTATTTTATTTATAGGGTCTAGCCCATTATGGCAACTGTAGGCATATGTTTATTTTTACTGTGTATTCATACCATCGGGATTTACATACCCAGTGAAGTTGTAATCTGGGCATATATGTGATGTCTCCTAAGATAATGATACTGAAAGTCTTATTATGCTGTGTACCTGTCATGGATAATGTTTATAAGACTGTCTTATAAAACTAATGAAAATAAATAAAAAAAACTGTTACTGGGTCTTTTTCTTACTCATCATTATGTGCTGCGATTTAGCCACAGGTAAGAAAATCTCTCACCCATTTGAGTAGTTGAATTCTTACTATCTATTGTATAATTAAGCAGTAATACATAATAGGGTGCTGATATATTATGGGATGTCATCACAGCTTGGTTGTGTTGTGAGTCACAGGGCTGCAGGCCAAGTGACTATTGCACCCGAGAAGTGATGATATCCCATGATATGACACACCTTAAAGTGTATTATTGCTATTATACAATGCACATAGAGGACTTGAAACAGTCATGCTTTTTAATTCAGTAGCATTTTTGAGAAAACATAGTCCCAACTCTCAGTTAGCAGGTTAAACAAAATTAAATTAAGAATTAAATAGTTAAATTTACTTTAGAAATGCCTTTCCTGCTGTGACTCAAGTCCAATTATGGTAAGCTCCTCTGAAGAGAATGACAGTGTAGTGATTTATTGTTTATGTTATGAAGTGTGTGACTGGAACTTTTTTGAACTGTTATTATGTCCGTAGTTTTATAACAGCTGTCAGCCAATCAAGTTTTTTTGTTCCTCAAGACCTTTGTATAATCACATTTCTAAATTATGTTTCAGAATCCTGGAGACTTCATTGGTCTAAACATATCACCAATTGTTGATTAATTCCCCTATTTAATCAACAGTTGGATTACTGAACTACATTCTCAGGCTAGTAATGGCTTCATAACAAAATATAAAATCAGTGCACTGCTGATTCTGTACCAACTCCCCTGGCTCTAGGCCGGATATTCAAAACTTTGCTCCAGGGCTAGGTTAGCCCTGCCCAGCGTGTAAACATTGCCCGGACCAAAAAGGCCGTCATATTCAAAAGGAATAGCCCGGTGCTAAACCGGCTGAATATAACAAGCTAAGGAAGCTGGGTTAACTGGGCTGGCAGTGCAGTGCAAACACTGCCCAGGAGCAGGACAGCACTGAATATAGTTAATAAGACAGCACTGAATATACTGTACTAGCCAGGCAGTACAAACATCCACAGGAACACAATGCAGATGGAGCAGCCATGCCCTGGACCACAGGCAAAGGAGCCCAGGCTGGAAAGGGAACCCAGGAGCAGACAGCAGTGCAGAACCCAGACACTAAAACACACCCAGCCAGGGGACTGGCCAGAGGGCACCAGGGCCCAGGGGTAGAACCAAAGAACAGAACAACCCTGTTGTAAAAGCCATGCACCCAAAAATGACAGGACACAGTGCAAATATGTAAAAGAAAAGTATAATGTGACAAATGCACAGTAAAGGAAACAGGTATACAACAACTGAACAACAATACAAAACATAACCAAAGCAAAGTAATGAAACACATAATGCAAGCACGTAAAAGGAAACCTACAGCAAACACCACTACAATGACAACCACTGTATACAACAGGAACTACTACAACTACTACAACTAATACTGCTACTATGACTACTACTAATGCTAACACTACCATTACATATCTGACTAAACTATAGGAAATGCCCTACGTGAACTACAGCAACAGGTGAATGGAATATGGAAAACAGGCACAGGAACAGAAACCAAGCTGGAAAGCAACGGAGCAGGAGGGGACAGAGATGTGGACACAAACAATGGGGCAAAAGGCCAGTAACAGTCAACACAGTCCAGTAAAGGGAAGGGGGGCAAGGTAAACAATGTCCACAGGAAGGCACCATGGCTGGGATCCCGGAGGTTCAGGCAGTCGTGCCTCCAGAATGGCAGTCACCCTCCTCATCTCCGATATGAGCACTGCCTGCTGCTCAGTGATGGTGTACTGCTGGCGCACGTGTTGCCTCAGGAGGTCCTCAGTGCCTTCAGATGCCTCCGGCCACATTGTCCACAAGGAGGATCAGAGTGAACCTACAAGAGGAAGGGGGAACATGTGAGGATGTGAAACCAGCCAGGAGGCAAACTGCAGCCACAGGTGGCTATACAGGGATGGACAGCATGTCCTGACAGCCATGCCCATGTTGTGCTGCTGAACACAATGGTAGGCACAACTGACCATCACCCACAGGGCAGGCCTGGAAGACACAGGCAACATCCCAAACACCCATATGCATGGAGGCGCAGGCTTCGACAACACCAAGGCATGGACAGCACCACCCACCCCAGCACCGCAGGCAGTGAGACGGTGCAGACACACAGGTGGACCCCTGAATGGTGGTGGGTGTGGGCCACACAACAACATGCACATGGGAGACCAAACATCAGGACATGCTGCCCACAGTCAGAAAGCAATGTACCAGACAGCAGAGTATAACAGCAAACAACAGGTGCAGGAGCAGCACACTGCAGGCATGGTGGGCGGCCAGTGGCCAACCCAAGCCAGGGCAAAACTGACCTGAAGGAGACACAAGCCCACAGGGTGCACACAGCAGCAGGGGTTCACCAACAGAGCTGCCACACATGGCCCATGTACAGCAATGGGTGTGGTGGCCTGCAGCCAGAACACTCACATGGCAGGTGATCAGTCAATCATGCCCAGCAGTAAATGTGGACAGCATGGCAATGCCAGCATGGCACATACCGCCCCAACACAGGGCATGGCATCCAGAGAGCCAGATAATGGCAGCACCATGAAACAGTGTTGCGCAACACAGCACAAGGCTGCAGCAGCAATGGCATGATGCCCATGGTGGCCAAACCCCCAGCACAGTCAATGCCATTCCAGTGAAGGTACAACACAATACAGAGGCACAGCACAAATGAAGAATGAGATGTACTCATGCAATAGGCCCCTGGCCTCGAGGCCACTCTCCTGTGCCCACTGCTGCATGGCCAGCACCCTTGGGCTGCCTCCGGATGTCGGCTGGGATAGCTCCTGGCCCCCTCTCCCTGCACTGGGCTGCACGGTCCACTCTACAGTGGACAGGGGAAACAGCAGTGTTAGTGCAATGCACAGCATGAACAGCGAGTGCCACAGCAAGATACACACCCACCAACATGAAACCGTACATGCAGGGCAGCCCAGGGACAGTGATAGCATGCAGAAGACACCCACACAGTGGACTCCATGACCCATGGACCATGCACCAGGCACACAGGGCATGTAGGCATGTGGGTCCAGTGGTGCAACCGTGCAGGACGCATGTGCACAGTGACTGGAGGCACATACAACTGGGTAGGCAGTCCAGTGCACATGTGACAGCACCCCCACACCACACTGGTGAAGGCTGCAGGATGGTCCTGTAGCATGTCCCACTGCCCACAATGGCCACACACCATGGCCATGTGTCGGGGCCACACATGGCCTGACTGCAGTGCCCCCCCCCGGACACAGCATACACCACACACGCACTGCCACCACCGTGTTGGCCACCTGGCACATGTGGCAGCCATGCCCCACAGACCACTGTGCCCTCCCAATGTGCCCCATAACCAGCGCCAGATGCGACCCACCACCCTGCACAACAGCACACGTGTGCACACACCAGTGCGCACACACACACACACACACAGGCACATGCATTCACACTCAGGCAGACCACGACACATGCAGCGGATGTGAGCAACATGCACAGGCACTTACCTGGCACCGGCACAGTGCCCTCACGCACCATGCATCTGTACGCCTCCAGCCGGCCCCTCTGGTGGTGGCGCAGGTCCATGTACCTGTGACTGCACTTCTCTGCATCCCTCTGGATGCCCGTCCACTCAGTCAGGTGCCTGGCAATGGACACCCACACCTGCCATTGTGGGAGGTCACCCTCTCTGATCTCCCCAAACAGCCATCTGTGCCAGTGCTGCACAAGCTGCACCAGGTTGGCAGTCTCTACCTCCCCCCAGTGCCTGTTCCTGTACACCTCAGCACATTGCCTCCTTCTCCCTGGCATTGCCCAGGCACTACTGATACCCTGCCACCTATTGCACTGCACAGCCTGTCCCACACCCTGGTCCCTCCAGCAATCAGTGCAGTAGAGCTGCGCTATCACATGATGTAGTGCGGCACTACCCGGAAGTGGGCACGCTTCGCATGCGTGACCCCATCATGACTCTGGAGCCACAACACCATGCATGCACAGAGTGCCACGCTGTGTGGGCTAGCATGGCACTATACCATGCTAGCATGGCAAAGGGGAGTCACGTGCATGCATGGTGGCCTCGCGATGCCACATAGTGCTGCGCTACCGGGACAGCGTGGTGCTGGACACCACATAGCCCAGTGCTAGCATTTGCATGGTGCTAAGTGGTTTGCCCTGCACTAGTCAAGCCCATATTCAACATGTGCATGCATGGTGCAAACACTGTGATTAGCATATCATTATCCGATGATTTGCATGCATAACAGGCTGGATTGCCTGGCTGGGCTATAAAAAGGCAAGCAGTGCTCCACCGATGTTGTGTTATGGGAATGCAGCACACAGCTGAGGCTGCAGACGTACAGACACAACAGAAGGAGCCATGCCACAGGAGGCAGAGCAGCGAGAGGCAGGTCTGTATAGCTGCCAGAGGCCTGGTGGAAGGGCACTGGTGCAACACAGGGTCGGGGCATACACACTGCATACCTGCAGTCCACAGCTGTACAGGCTGGGGACAGGGCCGCTGAATGCAAGCCCACAGGCCTGAACGGTGCTGCGTAATGGTGCACATAGCCATAGCGCCGGCTGTCAAGCAGACTGGTCCATGTGCCAGGACAGTGCTCCTGTGGCAGCCGGTGCCATGCGGGCACTGCCTGCACACTGTGGGTGCCAGGCATGGGCAGGAGAGGCCCCCACCATGGCCTGCAGGTATGCCTCGCAACAGTGTCTCACCAACATGGAGTCCATGGACCCTCGGTTGTTGCCCTGGATGTGGGACGTGGAGGGTCACAGATGCTCTGATAGTGATACACAGCTACAGCCCAGGGGTTACAGGGTCATGACGGTGTGGATTCCAATGTGACATCAACAGCACCATGTGGTCTGTGCCTGGTAGCCTGCTAATGTATGCATACCATCTACCGTGTCCACGCCCTGTGTGTGGTGCTCAAGTCCCCTAGGTGGCCGATGGGGGCACAGTACAGCCAGGTATAATGCTCTGAGCTGCAAATCTGGTGACATCCAGCAGACCAGACCTGGGTTTGAATCCCACAGCTTCCACTTGCATACTGTGTGACCCTGAGCAAGTCACTTAACTTCCTTGTGCTCCCAGATTGCTCCTGTAAAAAAGCTTTCAGCTTAGTGTGCTATACCTGGTTAAAAAAACAACTAAATAAAAAAAATAAAAAAAAAAAAATAAAAAGGTGGTGGGCATTGGGATGGCCCCATCCCAGGGTACACATGTCTGTTATGGGAGTCGGCAGTGCCCTGGTGGGTCCAGTGTGTGCAGTCCATACGCCGACAGCTGTGCAGTGGCACAGCGCACACAGGGGTGGCCTCAGTACACTGTGGCTGTGTGCGCCGTACATGCACATGCTGGCCAGTGCCTCAATCGGGTGGGCGGTGCTGCCTTTGGGGGTGGCATGCACATACTGTTCTGTGTGTGCCATGCACCACAGGCCTGCCACAGCTGGTGACACATATCCCTGTACATCTCTCCCATAGGTAGTGCAGCATGACCTGAATGCATATGGGCACATTGCTTTTCACAGGATGAGCTGAAACCGATGGTGCATGGTATGAAGGAGAGGGAGCAGGTGCTGCGGTAGCACAAGGGTGACAGACATGGTGGAGTGCCAGGTGTGGGATGAGGTGATGGCAGAGGTGAACACTGTCGGCAGACGTGGTAGGACGACGGATGCAGTGCGGAAGCGCTGGAGTGACCTGCTGTGCTGGGCAAAGGAGGAGGAGGCACAGCGGCTCCGCGATAGGCTGTGTACCGGTGGTGGCCCACAATCCACACAACAGCAGGAGGAGGACCCACTTATGGCCGTGGTGGCATCCACACTTTGTCCGGTAGCTGTTGCTGGTCTACCAGGTGGGGGGTGTGAGACGCCTCTCACACTACCTAGGACAGGTCTGTATCCGCATGTATGCACCCTGCATGGTGTGACAGCACAGGTGCTGGGTGTTGATGTTGGCGTCATGCCTGAGGTGCACGGGGGGGGTGCTCTGCTGTGCACACTGTGCGCCTGGGGCAGGTTTGTATGCGAACAGTGCCTGGCATGGCTACCACCACAGCTGGCAGGTTGGAGCATGTGTACCATGGTGTGGGTGTGTATATGTGGCCACGGTCTATGGCTGTGGGGCTGATGTGTGGGGTGTGCATGTCTGCAGTGGGTGGCACGTTTCCTAGGGTGTGCATGTACTGGTCGTGGTGGGGCACACTGTGCACGTACTGATCAGTGACTCTATCCCATTTCTTCTACAGCGGTGTGTGCAGGGCCTGCAGCATGCCAGGACCAGGCTGGGATGGCTGCCTTGGGATCTGAGGCAGAGGCGGAGGAGGAGGAGAACCTGCCATCGACATCTGGACTAGGTGCCGGTCATGGACCCTTGGACACACACCATGTGTGGCACTCACTTGGACATGGGGTACAGCTGCCGGGGGGGGTCCAATGGTGGTGGGGACCTGGACCTCAGTGCAGTGCTAGAGGATGCCCAGGTGGAGGATCTCAGTGGTGGGTAGGTGATCCTGCTGACAGTATCCAGCGACATGGAGTCTGATGTGTTGGGGGGTTATATCCTGCCCATGGAAGGGCCTGTGGAGGGGGGGCACAGGGGTGGGGCAGAGTGCAGTCCAAAACACGGATGCCAAGGGGGTGGTTTGCCATGCCAGCATGGGTGTACCTGTGCAGCCGGTAGTTGGCCTTGTGGGGATGGGTGTGCCCCACTGGACATGTGGTGCCCCCCACGGGTTGGGATGCAGGTCCCGCAGGGATCTTGGCCCACCACCAGTGGCCTGCAGCAGCAGGACAGGCCACCGGTGCACTGGCATCCCCACCCTGGTGAGCTGCAGGCAATAGCACCAGCTGCCATTGAGGGTGCTGCGGCTGTGGAGCCAGATGCCCTGGGGGCCCACTCTCTGCTCCAGGCTGTGCTCACAGCCCAGCAGGAGGCTCAGGCATGAGCTCTCACAGATGTGGGAGTCACTGTCCATGGGCTTTGCACAGGTGGAACAGTGTGCCGAGGACAAGTTGGGCTGCATGGTTGCCACGCTGGACTGCGGCTTTGCTGGGCTCACGGTCGTGGTGGGTGACCTCACCACAGTGCTACGCAGGGTGCATGGCAGGTAGCAAGCTGTGCAAGGGGGTCTGTGTGCCCGTGGCACAGGGGCCCACAGGTGGGCCACTCGCGGCAGCAGGACTGGCACTGGCACGAGCATCACTGCATCGGGCACATCGCCAGGCACCCAGGGCTGCCGTCCCTGTCCGGTTCTGCTGGTTGGTGGGGGCACAGGTGGTCTGCCCTACCTGCCTCACCACGGTCCTCCCCTACTGTGTCCTCAGCTCAGAGCACCCCTGGCCCTGTGTCCCGCACATGTGGTGTGTGCCGTGTGCGTGGTGGTTGTCACCAGAGATAGGCATGGCTGCCATGCACTTGTGCACAGTTGACACTCCCATGTGCACACTAGCACTCCCACACACCTGCTCACACTTGCACTCACGCTGACACATGCCCTCACACACGCTGTCACTTGCACAGTCTCACATGCATGGCCATGGAGTCCCTCCCCACACTGCCACCACACATCAGGTATCACCCACATCACTGCACCATGGCTGTGTGTCCTCATCACATGTGTGTCCTGCACAACCCACCCATTGCACCGCCCTCAGATGTGCATTCAGCACCACTGTGTTGTGCTCCTACTGTGTTTGTTGTCAGCACTGTTGTGGTTGTCCATTATACTGTGTCATGTTGCAGTGCTGTCTGTACTCACCCTCTGGCCTGTGACAGTGTCCTGATGATGGTGGCCCTGTGCTCTAGGGCCCTGCGGGCCATGCGAGGATCCCTCCTCTTGGGTTGCTCCACTATCCCCCTGACCGCTGGCTCTGGGTCACTGTCAGCCTGTCCCTCAGGTTCAGGTGCCTGTATCCCACAGTTCATTACCATGTTGTGCAGCATGCAACATGCTAGAAAGATTCAGCATACCATCTGAGGCCTATATTGTAGGGCACCGCCTGACGTGTCTAGGCATCGGAAGCGCATCTTCAGTATGCCAAACACCCTCTCTATGATGTTTCTGGTGGCGGTATGTGCCTCATTGTACATTTCTTCAGCCACTGAGGCTGGCCGGGCTACCGGTGTCAGCATTGGGGGGTCACAGGGGATAGGCGCTGTACCCTGTTATGAGATGTGCACCCGTTAGTGGTGTACTGCTCTCTACCCATTGTTTTCTTGCACCACCTGTGTCGCCCTCCCATGCCCCTTCCTTGGCCTCCCATACCTATCCCCACCCCTGCTGTGGTGTGTGGGTGTGTGTGTGTGTGTGCCTTGTTTGCTGCTACTCACCGACTAGGTGCCCACTGGGTATCCTGACCTCCTCGAATGCCTGGCACAGCTGGGACTGGTGCCAGATGAATGTGTCATGGGCATTGCTGGAGTACTGTGCATAGACATTGCTGATGTGCCCAGTCGCATCGCACCCCACCTGGCAATTGATGGAGTGGTATCTCTTCCTGTTGACGTAAACCTCACTGCCATCGCCAGGTGTGCACGGATGGGGACATGGGTGCAGTCAATGGCACCAAGTACCGCTGGTAGGTGCGCAACTTGATGGAATTGCTGCATGGTTTCTCTGCGCTTTGCTGCCATGCTGGGGAATACTATGAACTTCCCAACATGTGGCAGTAAAGCTTCAAGGAACTGGGTCAGGAGGTGTGAAGTGGCAGACTGCGATACCCCAGTGGTGTCCCCCATTGGTCATTGGAATGTCCCTGTGGTTAGGAAGCACACAGCTGCTGTCACCTTCTCCTCTACTGTTATGGCATGGCTGCATCTGGTGTTGGGGTGCAGCTGCTCATGCAGGAGTTCACATAGCTGCCTCAACATACCCCTGTTCATCCTGTGCTGGCCAGTAGTGTGCTCATCTGGCAGGGTCTCAAAGGAGACCCTGGGCCAGTACCACCTGTTTGCAGCATACCGTCTCCTTGGCCTGCTTTGTGGCCCATGTTGGGCCTACTCCCTTTCCTCCTCCTCCACTATTGCTGCCAACAGTGGCAGCATCACTGCTATCAGTGCAGCAGCCATTTCCACTTCCTGGTGTGGTCTCTCTCCCTCAGTGGTTTGCCCTGGGTTAAGACCAGCCTTTTATAGGTAGTAGTTTGCACCACGCTACATGTCATGCTATGTGTCCTAGCACTGCGCTATGGCTTTGAATATCCCATAGTGCATATATGCAGGCCACCGGCCCCCTCACTTTGCCCCTTGCATACATTATCAGTTAGCCCCACGCTACTGTGGTTAACGCCTGCTAACCGGTCCTTTGAATATCGCAGCTCCGCGCTAGACCTGTGCTATTCCTGTGCTAGTCCTGCACTATTCCCATGCTATTGGTTTGCATGCTGCGCTAAGCTTTGAATATCTGGCCCTCTGTCCCTTAATTAGTGAGCTGCATGCAACTGGTGCAGGTAGCAAGGAACTCCAATTAGGCATCAGGATAGCTAGGGGGAATGTGCACACTTTCCCTTAATTGATGAGCTACATACAAGTTGTGCAGGGAGCAGGGAATGCTATTCAGGTATTTTGATAGCAATGGGGGATGTACTGTACACCGAATTCAGACTCAAAACATGTACAGAGTTGGGGCTTTGAAATGACATTGGGAGGCTGAGAACACTATAGACCGATACACAGCAAAGAAGTTAAAGGGGGACAGGGTGTTAACTTGCAGCTAGAACAAGCTCTCCTCACAATAAAAAACAAAGGGCACTGCCAGAATTACACAAGCTTGGTGAGGAAATCAATCTGGGAACAGAAAGACTGAGAAATAAAAAGCCTAAGCAATTCAAGATAGAACTGATGTAAATGCAAGCTATCTTTCATTTTCTTTAAAATAAATTTATTTACTTTCCATTTGTTTAACATGTTCAGCAGTTTAAAATGTAAAAACAACTAACACAATGGGAACTCCTTTAACAAGTAGATGTACCCGAGTCAAATCTGTAAGTTTTTAGCAGTTTTGGCCTTATGCATTAACTGGTGGTATTTACATGTAAGACACGCATAACCAGCTGCACTGCCATGCGCCCACGGACAGGTCCACATCGGCTGACATTCTCCATTGCTGGATACCTGTCTGTGGCCCCGCCCCTTGGCATGCAGGTTTGCAGGGGGCGAATGGGTGTGGAGCTGTGGACCAGGTTCCATAGTGGATCCTCATCCGTGCACATGCAGGGGTTTACCATCTGGTGTGTCTGTAGTTGGTGTTTGCCTGAACAGCCACCCCAGCCACCCCAAGCAGCACAGTGGTCTGGGGCAACAGTGTGGCAGGGGTCCCAATGCCAGTGCCAGCAGCTTGTGACTGGGAGGGGCATGTAACTATGCAGGATGGTATAGCAGGGTCCTCCCTCATGAGTTGTCCCATGCTGGTGTGGCACGCAAGTGCTTTTGTGCATATGCCCCGGTGTGGGCACCTCCCCGACATGCCCCTATCCCACCACTGGTGAGGTGACCTGTTGCCAGCTGGGGATCCAGTAAGCAGGGTGCTAATGCAGTCATTAGTGAATGCTATGGGGGGTGCATAGAGCACCGCTGCTTGGCATTAAGTCGTGGGAATGCCTACGCACTGCCCTTGAGTGCCATGAAGGCATTCATGCATAGGGCCCTTTGTGACTGTTTCTGTCGATATTTCATTATTTATCTATATATTCTGCATATTAAAAGTGCAATAAGCCCATGCCAGGACATGGTATATACTGAAATAATACAGGACGACTGTGTATGGCACTGAGCTGTTGACCTTAAGCCATAGTATGCAACTGGGGCAGGCATTTGTTCCATATACACTCATACCCTTTAGAAGCTGAGTGCCAACATACAGCATAGAAACATTCGCTATCAAAACCTTGAGAATTTATACACCTTTCCTCAGTATTTTAAATAGCTGGCAATTTGCATCATTGTAAGTTACAAAACTGTAGGAAAGCGTGATCTTACCATTAAGTGAAACACACCACTTGTCCAACTGACACAATAGATGTGCACTATATCTGAGATTCCCATTTACATTTACTTTGCATGGGACACCAATAGTCGCAGTATACCCTTTAATAAAATTTAGCGTTCCATAACTCTTTATCAGTATACAAAAAAATTAAATGTTCTTTTACTTGGGTTAAGAAGAGTTGCCTGCTGATCTTCTGGGTCTTGGACTGACTCAGGTACCCTTGGCTGAATTGAAAACTGGAACTGCTGGCAGACTCAGACCAGGAAAATGTTCCACTGACAGTTTCACAGTGGACTATTTTCTGCTGCCAACAGTGGTGTTAACTGGTGAGTTTTTCAGTGGATGGCATTTTTTTGTTTGGATCTCTGTATCCCCATCACTTTTTGGGTAGCCCCATTTGTTGTTTTTGCCTTCACCAGTTTACCCCAGACTTGAGGAAAACAACTGAATTTAAGTTATATTTTGCTGATATTTATTATTTCAGTGTTGGGGGGTAGAGGGAGGGAGGGAGGGACTTTCCCCTTAGAAATTCCCAAGTTAACTTGACTCAGTCTTTTCTGTTGGGGGCAGACATTTCTGAGGCAGACTTCCATATGCTGGCTCACAGTTAAGATTTTTCAGGAACAATCACATTGCTAAACTGAGTACTAATGCACCATGCTAGGAGCATGCAGAGAAATAAGAACAAATCCCTTGCACAAAACTGCACTCCTCCCATATACCGCTCATTAATTTTAATCTTTTTTTCCATGCCTCTGTACTTTAGCAGCATTGAATCTTACTCCAAGCAGTCCTTAAATCCTAGTCTTATCTTTGGAGTTTCTGGATGAAGCGACTTGAACCTACTTCAAATGTCTTTATCTTGCTTAGAGTGAAGTACATTTTCACAGCACCCAGCAATCCCTGGGAAGGAGCAGATCTGCTTGTTGCATTTGATTTTTGGCCTATTGAGTGGTCTTCAGAAAAAAAAACTTAAGCTGTTTAAGAAGTGTATCTACTCTTTCTTCTTTTATCTCCTGGGACTCAAATCTCGCTGTTGCAATAGCTATATTTCCTGCAGACCTTTCCTCGTACCTGTTTTCCTCTTGGGTATCCTTTTTCTTATTGTTTTTTGTACCACACTGCATCAGAATGTCCACTGCAGGCAGTTAAGTTAATTTTAATTACTAGGGGCCTCCCAGTCATAAACAAGGGTCAGGTTTTAAGGCAGCAGCAAATCCAGACAGCCCCCACCCACCGCCTCCCAACAATTTAGGCCCAGTGTGAATATTCATGGCCATTAGAATGTTATTTATTCATTTGAAATTTGGTAACCAAGAAAAGCACACTGAGCCAAGGGCCAAGGCTCTTATCCAGGTGTGGCCTGTAGAAGAGGGAACAAAGGGTACAATGTAACAATGGAAGTAACTATATACAGTGCTGGAGTACATAAAGATTACACAAAGTATGAAATCCAGTAAGTCAATTAGCTGGTACAAAATGCAAGATGATTATAGATCAGCTGCAGCACTAGGGGAAAAATCAATTGAATTTAGAAGGAATAGGGTTGGGCAACAAATAGAATGTATGAAAAGGGCTAAAATGCATCCAAAATAAATTGTGTTTGTCAAGGGCATAGAAGAGTAGAAGGTCAGAGACTGGTAAAAAGAAGGATAATGTTAAGGGAAAGAGCAGGATGGGGAGAAGAAGGTTTGAAAGAGAGGATTTAGAAGGTACATAAGAGGGGGAGAGATGGACAGAGGTTGGAAGATTATCCCAAATTGATGAAACTCAGAATGAGAATGCAGATTGCCCAGAAGTTTGACAGGCAGGAACAGAAAGGCAGTAAGTGTCAGAGGAACAGAAGTAGTAGTTGGAAGAAGGTATATAAGAAAGGAAACAGTTAAGGTAGGGATGAAGAGAGGAAAACCAGAATTTAGAAAGAAAGAAAACACAGTGAAGTAGATGACGGGAGTCCAGGGATGGCAGGGAGAAGGACTGACAGAGGAGACAGTGATGAGTGAGAGGAGGGCAGTTTAAGGCAAAGTGGCAGAAAGAATTTAAGAGAGGATCTAACCTGGCCAGTTAGGATTTGGAGGCTGTCCCACTGGCCATATCTGTGTATTCAGACTCTGGCAAAATAATTTTTAGAGGAATTTCCCTATGGACTGGATGTGGGAGAAGTCTTTATTACAGTAAAGGGCTTCAAGTTTAGAACAAATTTTCATAAGAATGGCTTGATAATGCATAGAGAATTCAAGGTTTCAATCAAGCCATACACCACGATAGTTAGAGGAGGGAACATCATCCAAAAGGGAGTCATCAAGAGTGGTGAAAGAGGGGTTGGGGGGGAGCCTAGCTTGTTTTTTCCTAATACCAAAGGACATGGAAATTGTTTTTTTAGCATTAAGTAGAAGCCACTTTGAGTAGAACCAGCACTGAACATTATCAAAATTCTGTTGAAGCAGAGGTTTAAGTTCAGATGTAGAGTGACCTGTAGCACAGAGGAGAGTGTCATCCACATACATGTGTATATTAGCACTGACACAGAGAGAGAAGGGATGTCATTACGAAAAGGGGAGAAAGGAATGGGATCCAGAACAGAACCTTGTGGGACTCCAGTCTGGATGGGCTGGGGGGAACTGAGTTCTAAACCAGAACTGACTGGTAATGGTCACAGAGATAGGAATGGGACCAATTCACTGTTGAGGCAGAGAGGCCAGCAAGCATCAACTTGTCCAATAGGAGAGTGTGGTCAACACAGCCAAAAGCCTTAGTGAGGTTAGTAAAGATGGTTGAGGTGATAAGACCATGATCCATTCCTGCGAATATGGAGCCACTATCTCTGAGAAGATAGGCAACAGTAGAGTGATGTTTCCGGAAGCCAGACTGGTACTGAGAGTGGTACCAAGAAGAATCAAGGAAGGAAGAGAGCTATGTGAAAACCAAGCATTCTTTTTACTTATCAAGGGTTGGAAGAAGGGAGATGATGCAGTACCATAGTTACCTGGGGAGGCTGAATCACCACCTTTGTGCAAAGAGCAAAGGAGAGATTGAGAAGAGCAGAGATAGGAACTGCAATGAAAGGTGCAGAGATGGTGAGCAGTTTTGGGTCAGACCCATCTGGATTACAACCTTTGGAAGGGTTTGAGTTCAATAAAGCAGAGGGAGTGTCAGAAGGAGTGACTAGAGAGAGGATGAAAGCATTGAGAGGGATGTCAAATGATAAGGAAGGAGAGGTGGGACAGAGAGGAGGAAGAAGAAGAATGAAAGAAACATAGGAAGTGAAAAAATAATTTAATATGGAGGTAACAGTCCAGGGTCAGAGATATGTGAATAACCAGAGATTAGGTTAGGCATGGAAGATGGGGGGTGGGGGACCAAAAGGGAGTTGATAGTCACACCGGTGACCCACGTTCATTGGCAAGTGTGGGTTGCTGGGGGTCGGACGGGGAGGGAGGTAGAGAATTGAGTGTCCAGAGGATAGCTCTCCTCTCCTGAGGAGGGTGGCATAGCAGTCCCACTGAATGACTACCCCCAGGTGGAGGCCTGAGGGTAGTGTGGACCGGGGACGCCAAGCAATGGGAGGATGCTGCAGGACCCCACAGCACACGGGCACCTCCACATGCACATGCTGATGTGCACACCCCAGCATCGGGGAGGGACAGGGACAAAAAATGGAAAAATTAGGGTAGTGCTGGCAGGCTGCATGATGCCTGGACCACACTCCCGACCCACGGCTCAGCCACCTGCAAAACTGGATTTGTGTACTTGGGGGGAATCCATGGGGGCTTTGCCAGGACATGGGTTCAGGTCAGGAGAGAGCAACTTGACTCCTAGGTTAGATGTGAGTCCTCTCGAGGAAGAAAAGCCTGCCTTCCAGGAGCCCAGGGAGAAAAAGAAGAAGAAGAAGAAATAAAGGGAGTTGATAACCTTCCAAAACGTACTTGGGGAGCTAAGATTAGTCTGGAGGGTTTTTAAAACATAATGAGATTTTACTTCCCTAATAGAGTGCAGGTGTTAAGAAGCTGTTTGTCAAATAAGAGGGGGAGTTTGATACCTTGTGCAAGAGTCAAAGAGAGTCAAGAACCTTATACAGGCCAATGATTTCAGCTGAGATCCAGGGTAAATGAAAACCCTGGAACTGAGTGTGACGAAAGGGGGTGTAATTGTCTCAGAAAGCAGTAAATCTGGTTTGAAAATAAAATAGAACATCATCTACAGTATCTCCATGAACAGAGTGGAGACCAGACAATATTGCCAAGATCATTAAGAAGGGCAGCCAAGTTAAGAGATTTGGTTTCCCTATCCCAAATGAATGTTGGGGGAATTTTAGGGTGGCAGATTTTCTAGACACAGTAGATCATCTGGTGATCACTGAAGGTATCTGGCAGAAAAGGGATCAGGAGAGAGAATCCAGGCTAACAGAGAGTGATTTAAATGCCTCGCATGCTAGGATTACCAGATCCTTAACACAATAGCCCCAGGCTCCCTATAAAGAGCCAATGCACTATTTTACTCTTGTATACTGCGATGGAGTGTATGTTCATCATTCTCCTTTCACCATAAATCCCTCTCAACCCTGCAACGCAGGCAACACAGGTCTTGACAGTGGCTGGGCATAGATTTGTACCAGTCCCCTCTTGCTTTAAAGTTGGCCATTTAAGATCTCACTGCACTGCAAGCTTCACTTGTTGGCTATCCTCCAGGGGGAGGGAGTAGTGTTAACAAGCAACACCTGTGCCCAGTAAAGGGGAGGGTGAACAAGGGGATAAGGACGTTTCTTTTTCGGTTATGTGAAGACAGCCACAGACTGAACTGCAAGAACTCTTTTTGTTAAACTGAATTCAAGCTCTTTGTTTTTGTGTGCTACTAAAAGTAAAGAGTTTTCATTTGATTTAAGCTGGCACCCAGAGTGTTCTCTTTGTGAGTGTGCCTCGAGAAGCCACCCAGTTCACTACCCTGTCACAAGTGGTTGGCTTTAGCAGTGGGATCAAACTTCCCTTTGTATCAGTAGTGGTATAATGGACTCAGGCAAAGTTCTGAAATGGCTAGCAGAGCAGCAAGTGCAACATGATGAAATGCAAAGGGACTGGATGGCTCAGCAAGCACAACAGCAAGTTCAGAGAAACCAACAGCTGGTTAAGACAGACCAACAGCTGGTGTGGAGAGACCAAAAGCCATGCAAGAGTTGGCTCAGAAAGGCCAACAACTGGGCCAGCCCGGTGGCGCAGAGGGCTGAGGTGTTGAATGCCTTACCTCATGCTATACCAGCAACCTGGGTTCAGGAAGGGACTCAGGTCACTCGGGGGTCAGCCGGGGCAAGGAAGGATTGAGCGTCTGCCAACAGATCTCCTTCCTCTGGGGTGGGGGGACTCAGCACCATGCTGTAGACTGAGACCCAGTGGAGGCTGGAGGTCAGCACAGGCTCGATGCTAGAAAGGGGTGGACCCACACACACGGTGTAAGGCTGCTTCCATGGAGGTGGAGACAGTCATCCCACCCATTGCATGTGCGTGGATCTATGGAGAAAAGGAAAAAAGGGTTCAGAGCTGGCAGGCTCAGTGATGGCGGGCTGTGCCTGAACCTCCGGCAATCTAGATGTGGCTTTTTCAGTGGTGTCTGGTCGGTGCTCCCTCACCCACACTTGTACATCCGAAGGCAGGATATGCATAAACTGTTTCAGAATTACCATCTTAAGCATTTGGTCTGCAGTCTTCACCCCCGGCTGTAACCATTTGTGACGTAAGCCCTTCAATCTTTCGAATGCCTCTCGGGGAGTGTCTGCAGTATGGAATTTAAATGTCCAAAAGTGCTGTCTGTATGTTTCAGGACTAATGTCATACCTCTGCAGGATAGCTTGCTTGACAGCATCATAGTTATCCACCTGGGTACTGTCCATATGACTATATGCAAGTTGTGCCTTCCCGGATAGATAGGGCACCAGGCGTATGACCCATTGGATTCTGAGCCACCCACAAGCTTGGCCTATCCACTCAAATGTAGTCATATATGCTTCTGTATCATCAGTGTCACCAAGTTTAGTCAATTTTATGTCCTTGGGGTATCTACTGGTGGTGGGTTATGTGCCCCTATGTCCCAGATGGCTCATAAAGTGTCAGTCCACCGAGCCTCGGCTCTTTGAAGGTCAGACTCCCTTTGTTTGTCCATAGCTAGCTGTTTCATGCACAGCCACTGCAACAGGCTATGTATATCTTCCGGAGGCTCTTCAACCACTTGCTTCGTGGCTGTCACATCCACATCCACATCCTCACCCCTCTCCTCCAGCTCTTCCTCTTTTTCTTCTTTGGCTGTCTTTCTCCAGACATCCGTCCCCAGGCCAGGCAATGGGGTCTCTCCATATTTACCAGCCATGGTTCTCGTGAGGACGCCACTAGGGTTGGTGAGGGTCTTGTCCATTGTCTCTGACTGCCTGCCCAAGGTATGGAAATAAGAATAAAGGGATAGCGGAGACCTATTTCCCATGTGGCCTGCCTGGAAAAAGGGGAAATGAAAGTATGGAGAAAGGAAAGGATAGAAATGAGAGACAAAAGGTACTACTGCAGTAGACTTAATACACTAGAAATATGCAGGATTTCGGGGGGGGGGTACACAACACTCTTTCACACTCCTCCCCACCTAAGAGGAAACTATCGGGGTAACCTCATCCTGTCTATCTACTAGTTTCCCAACACTCAAGCTGAAAGGCAACATGCATATTCATCAGATCTCTCACTCTCAAAGGAGGGAGAGATGGAGCTTTAGCCCACCCACTCACAAAGCTCCACCTTGGAGACCCTTAATAAACAAAACAAAAAAATAACATGAAGGGTTAAAACCAACCCTACACACTACGTATACTTTCCCCGAGGTCTGTCTATGCATTAACATTTAATTCTGCACTATAACGAGACATAAAGTCTGCGTTCTTGTTTGCAGTACCAGAACAATGGTGCACTGTTCATCTATAAGGCTGTAAAGCCAAAAATCACCTTATTATCCTGGGGTTTTTGTCTTTCATTACACGGAGCCAGCAAAGAGGGTTATGGTCAGTTAGAACTTTGAATTCAGATCCCCATAAATAAAATTTAAGGGCTTCGATGGCCCAGTTGATAGCAATACATTCCTTTTCTGTAGCTGAATAGCGTGTCTCTCTTTCGTGGAATTTATGGCTCAAGTAAATAATTGGATGCTCCTCTCCTTTTATCACTTGGGACAAAACGGCCCCTATGCCAGAATCTGAGGCATCTGTCTGCACCATAAAAGGCTGAGAAAAATCAGGGCTTCTCAGTACAAAGGTGGAGCTGCGCAAAGGTGTGCCTTGATGGTACAGAAGGCTTTCTCGCACTCAGGGGTCCATTTTACATTGGTGGGGTTGTATTTCTTTGTGAGGTCAGTAAGAGGGGTGGCTATCATGGCAAAGTTTGGCATGAACCTACGGTAGTATCCTGCCAAACCGAAAAAAGACCTGACGTGTCTTTTTGTTATTGGTTATGGGCAATGGGCTACCGCATCAACTTTATCTACCTCTGGTTTAACTTGCCCATTTCCCATGATAAATCCCAGGTATCTGGTTTCCTGCATGGCAGTGGAACATTTCAAGGGATTTATAGTAAGACCTGCCTTAGTCAGGGCATCTACAACAGCAGCCAGATGTTTCAAATGAGCATCCCAAGTAGGACTGTACATCACCACATCATCTAAATACGCAGCTCAATAGGACACATGTTGTTTTAGAGTCTGATCCATAAAGTGCTGGAATGTGGCCAGGGCACCATGCAGCCCAAAGGGCATGGTAACAAAGTGGTACAGCCCAATGGGGTTGCTAAAGGTTGCCACCTGATGGTTCCCAGGTATAAAAGGGAGCTCATTGTGGTAACCCCTTCAGATTTGTTGCAGGATCAGCTAGGTACTGACCCAAAGGAAGAAGGTCTGCACCTTTTCAGACCTGGACACTATTTGGTTCCAGGGCGGCTTCTGCTTTTATTGCCTTTGGAAACAAGAGTGCTTAGTGTATTTTGTTTATACATTTTTGATTTCTTTCTCATTTAAAGTCCGCTGTAAAGCTACTTATTTTGTTTTGATTTGATGAATAAACTTCTTGGCTTGGCAGTCTAAAGCCTTGCCTCCTCATCACTGTCTCCGTGGCCATCAATACACCCACAGCCGATGACACTGGTGTTAGAAGTGGGATTCGAACCCACGCCCCAAAGAGACTGGAGGGGTTACCACAGTGAGCTCTCTTTTATACCTGGGATCCATTGGGTGACCACTTTTAGCACCCCCAATGCCAGTGGTGTCTTCATTGTGTGTGCCACATGTACCTGCTGTATCTCATCTCCTCACCTCCTGTGATGCGTTGTGCTGCTGCACTGTCCCCTATTTTGCGTGCACCATCCCATCGGCATGCCCACCTCCACTGTCCCACCTGGGCATGTGCCCTTACACATTCTCTGTGGCTGCCCCTGCACCCATGCACTACATCCAGACATATGTTGAGCCACAGTGTGCTGTTTGTGGGCATGTCTTCATGCCCCACTCACCCACTAGTTGGCCACTGGGGATATCCCCAGTCTCAAAATGGTGGCACAGGGTAGATTGGTGTCATATGAAGGCATCGTGTGTACTCCCAGGGTGTGTGGCACAGATATTGCTGATGCGCCTTGTGGCATTGCACACCACCTGGCAGTTTATGGAGTAGAACCTCTTGCGGTTCATTTACGGCATTGCCTAGTCACCAGGTGGTGCATGGATTGCCACTTGGGTGCAGTCAATAGCCCCTATGACACCTGGCATGCGAGCCACCCTGTGGAACTGCTGCATAGCTTCTGTCCACTCTGCCTGTGTGCTTGGGAATCGAATGAACTCTGAAGCATGTGGGAGCAGTGTGGTGAGGAATTGCGTGAGGATCCGGGATGTGGACAGCCGGGATATGCCAGTGGTGTCTCCTGCTGTCCTCTGGAAGGTTCCTGTGGTAAGCAGGCACATTGTTGTTGTCACCTTGGTCTCCACAGATATGGCATGACCCCTTCCGGTGGGTGCATGCATTTCATCATGGCACAGCTCACAGAGCTGCTTCAGAATTGCCCTGTTCAGCCGGTATCAGCTAACTGTTTCTATGTCTGTCAGTTGTTCAAATGTTACTTTGGCACGATACTGCCATGAGGCAGGTGCCTACACTGCCATCTTGTTGACTTGCCCGTCTCCTCATCCCCATTAACATGCCCACCATCAGGAATGGTGCACCATCCATTTTGGTGGCCTCTCTTGTGCTGCTGCTGGTGTTCCTACTGCTGCTGCTGCTGCTGTCTTGCAGGCTGCCTGCTGGGGGCTTGCACTTAAGTCTACTTCTTTTATACTTATCTCCTTAGTGTGCATATGGGTGTATGCACTGTGTTTGAGCATTCATTTTGCTTTGTGAATGGGGATGCACCTTGTATTCAGCTACATGCCCCCTCCATATGCACCACATATCATTATTTTCGGTCTCCGGCACATCCTTGGTGGCACGGCGCATCCGGGAAGCACCAGGGCATCCCTGCCATGTGTGAATCATGCCAGTGCGCATCTCTTTTGTGAATCCTGCCCATTGTTTATGGTGCTGCTCCAAAGTCCACTTTAGTTAGACTGGACCCTTTCTTTCACTCCTTCTGTCACTTTGCTCTTGATAAACCCTTGCGTACACATCACTATACCTTGTATTCTTCCTTCTCCTACCACTCTCTTGATGACAGGCACTTTATCTGCTGTGTTTCCTTTATCTCCAAAATTTGGTTTGGCTCTCTCCCCTTATATCTCACCTTTCCCTCTTCACCTTTCCTTCGTCATCCTCTAACTCTCTTTACAATCCTTGCTTCCCACCACTGGTCCACCACCTGACCTCAGGAGTGGGATGTACTGTAGGAAAGGCAGTACATGAGCCATGAGGTGTCATTGTCTGAGTACAGCCATGTAGCAGAGTGGCTTGCTTCACTCCACAGACTTGCATTATCAAAAAAAAAAACGGATTTTGTTCTAAAAGGTGCCTTGGTCAGTGTAGGTAAGAACTGACCCTTAACTCACACAGCCAAGGAGGAGAGCTACAGGCAACTATTTTCTGCCATCAAGTAGCATGGAGACTGGACAGGAGCCTGGACCCAGTACTATGATGAACAGAACACATACATTTGTAAGTACTGTATCCTCATCTGCATTTACAAGACAGAGAGGAGCTGTACGGCATTTAAATCATTGTTTTTGCCCCACAACCTTCTCTGTATCTGAGTTTTTCTAGGGAAATCAGAGGCTGGGCTTTTTGTGTGATGAAGTAAAATTAAATAATGTTTAACAAATGAAGTGAGCTGTGTCACACAAATACAAGAGAGTGAGAGCGAGAGACCATGTGCTCTTTGCATGTTAGCTTAAAAAATTTACAGCTCATGCCAGCATATTTTTCTACAACTTTTCTAAATAACATGCCAGCAACATGACGGGCCAGTTAAATGGCACATTGAGGCTGCTTCTTCCTTCCTTCATTTTTTTTTTTTGCATTATTTTTTTTATGCCCCCCCCCCCCACGCACCCCAGAGCTGCCTCTCCTTTGGGCTGCCATGGTCACAGACATTCCCCCTACTATCCCCCTTCCGACCACCTACCTCACATCAGCAGCATTCCTTGGGGTAGTCTGGTGTAACCCTTCACCATATGGGTCTCCACTCCTCCGAGGGGGAAGGCACCGGCAGGAGGAACCAGCACCCTATTTCTCTCAGTCCCGGGAGCTGCTGAGGTATTCTGTGGCTCTCAGGGAGTCTTCGGAGGAGCCTGGGGCCGGCAGCCGTCATCCGGCTAACTTCCGGAGTAGTTTTTCCATTTTTATTGTTTCCCCTTTGCGTCGCTTCATGCAGTGCCTCCAATCTCCATTGGGGGCTGCGACGTGAGTGAAGACAGTCACTAACCCACCCCATTATAGGAGAGCAGTCCATCGGATGCTCAATCCTATCCTCCCCCTGCCGACCCCCGATGACCGGAGTCCATTCCTGAACCTGGGTCGCCGGCGTGGGTCGAGGTAAGGCGCCAGCACCTCAACCCTCTACACCACCAGGCTGGCTTTTCATTTTGTTTTTAATTCAAACACGTTAGCTTTGACAGGATGGACATAAAAACAGAAGAATAGTACACTGAATTTTGTAACCCATCAGAAACATTTTCTAGCCTTGCAACAATACTGCAGTATCATCCACCTCACTTGAATCTAATGGAAAGAATCGCCAAACATTCCTTTTATTTCTGGACACCCTCTGTTTTTGTTGCTGCATTCCCACCTCCCTTACAGATCCTCCTTTACTTTTCCCCCAAAGCAATCCTTGAATTCTTTGTCTTCCAGGTGATACAGTAACACAGCAGTGTAAGAGTGGAAGGGACTTCAGGTCCATTGTGTCTGTCCCCACCCCTGCTTTATATACAGGGATGAATAAATATTCTGTGAAAACAAACACATTTCTCAGGATTTCCCTGCCTATTTCCCCTGTCCAGGGTATCCTGCAATTCCCTTGGTAAGGAGAAATTTACACAGGCTTACCTTGAAGGCCTGTTTGGTCTTCCTGTTCACTGTCTCTGTTGGTAGGTTGTTTTGTAGGTTCACCACCCTCTGGGAGAAGAAGGGCCTCCTAACATTGCCCCTGAATATACCACCTCTAAACTTCTGGGCATGACCTGCAGCCTGCAGATCAAATGTTTCAGGGCCTGCAGGGAAGATCCTATAAGGATCAGCTTAAGACACTGAACATGTACTTGCTGGAGGCCAGAAGGGAGATCTAACCCCACCTTTGACTATTAAACTCTGCATTTTACCTCCTTCCTTACCCCCTCCTTTTCCCACCTTCTCCACACTCCCCATCCTCTCTCTTTCCCCATCCACTCTCTGCCCCCCAAGACGACACCCATATCTGGCTGAATCCCCCTCCCCCACCTTTCTGTGTGCCTAACTCATGTGAGCCTAACATTGGATCTGGTCCGCTTTCTCACTCTATCTGGGTAGAACACTAGGCCGAACCTAGTACTCTTTTTGTTTGTACTGCGTGTTCACACATTATGTTCCTTTGCTGTATCTATCAGCCCTCTTTGAGACTGCTGTTTTCACACTCGTATCCCCTATGCATTCCTCTCTTTACCCTTGTGTGTGTTTGTTCTTTCCCTACCCAATGGATGCCATTTGTATTACTTTATCTGTGACAAACCTCAATTTATGTAAGCTTAAGTATGGCACCTTGTATTTCTATCTGTATACTCTGTGTATTGAGTGTTATGTTTTGTTTTTACTGACTTGGAACCTTTGAAAATGAGTCCTGGACTCAAAGGTAGTTAATCCCAAGCTACCATCAAGAATAAGGACAGAACCATAAAAAATCTGCAATCAAAACTCAGTGACATCAAGATCTGTAATCGCAGAAACAATCTGCATTTTTTTGGCTTCCCGGAGGGTTTGGAATTGGGGGACACAACTGAGCTACTCTTACACATCCTCCCTGCCATGCTAAAATTACCTTCTGAACAACAGCTAATCATCAAATGTTCTCATCGCTCCTTGGGTCCCAGGCCCAACGAAGACCAGTGGCCCAGGCCCATCGTGGCACGATTCTTGAACTATGCTCACACTGAGCTAATTTTAAAACGTGCAGGAGAGGTCAGTTCTCTGACCTGGGAGGACTTCAGGATCTCTATTTACAGAGAGTATTCTAAAGATTTATCAGTTAAAAGACAAGCATATAATCCCTTGAAGCCAGTTCTCCACCAAAGAGGCATCCGTTTTGCTCTGTGCTACCCCTTCACGATGCACCTCTTCCTGGAGTCAACATTAAAAGATTTCTCCACTCTCGAGGCCCTTGCAGCTTTTCTTAATACTCCCTACAAAGATCTTACCTTGGAGACCCATGATGGGGCCGATCATCCAAGTAACAAGCTGGAAAACACACAGATCATTAATGCTGTTGAACAGGATCATGGAGGAAATGCACCAGAGTTCTCGGCCCCCAGCACAGATGCATCTAGTGTTCCTCCTGTCAGAAATTCCAGCTGAATAAAAGAGAAACTTGCATCTGGCCCTAAAGTCATGAGTCACTCTTGCTGTCACTCTGCAGATCACCCTAAACTGGCTCCGATGTTGCACTCCCAATCCCATATGAACCCCTCTATCCACTTAAGCAATAAATACGCCCTCCTAGCTGATGACCTGCATTCCTCCCATGAAGATCTGCAGTCACAAAACAATGAAGATCACTCCTCAAGTCTCTGTGCTGCACTACAAGACAATACCTCTGTTGATTCTTCCTCGGCAGAGGTGGTTGAGAGTTCTCCCTTGAAGTTACTCGAACCACCAAAGAAGAGATGCAAGGCAAAATCCAGAAACAAAACCCATGTTGCTAATAGTAAGACCCATAAGTCGATGGTGACTTGAGACTTTCTTGCAGTTAATGCTGTGTTATTTGTTCTCTTCCTGGTATTGAGTTTAGTCTAGGAATCTGTGTTGTGTTGAGCCAGACAGTTTATTGCCATCCCTCACGATGCTCAGTAGTCACTGTTTGATTTATGTCACTTCCAGCAGGTTGTTACAGTGAAGGCTGTACATTGTGAGTAGTACTAAGTACAAAAAAAAATTTGCATTAAAAGAACTAGATTATGAAACTAGATTGAAAAACGTAGGTCTTTATTCTATGGATTATAGAAGACTACGTGGTGATCTATGCTTGACATATAAACCTATGCAAAGTGATGCAATACTTGAAACAATAGGACTACAAAAAAAATTGTCAATTGTGAATACTAGATCTCATTCATTAAAATTAAAAGATACCCAAAATAATAGTTCAAAAAGGAATAACTGGTATACTCAAAGGGTGATAAACATATGGCATAGACTTCCTGCGAATGTGGTATTGAGCACTTCTATATGGGAGATTCT
Organism: Neoceratodus forsteri; assembly: GCA_016271365.2. Taxonomy (NCBI): domain Eukaryota; kingdom Metazoa; phylum Chordata; order Ceratodontiformes; family Ceratodontidae; genus Neoceratodus; species Neoceratodus forsteri. The sequence goes on along the minus strand of CM057455.1, from coordinate 277,248,643 downwards.
AAGTTCAAATTCCACCTTTGACTCGGTGGACAGTTCATTAAAGGTAGCAATACCTACCAAACTTGTACAAATCCTATGAACCTATGAATATTATTCAATAATATTTACTAGTTTCTCTTTTTGATATCTCTGTGGAACCTCTTGTTTTTTTCCATTCACTTTGGGCTTACTTGTATATTGCAACGAATCATGGCTGCACTTACCATGACACACGTATGCCTGTTTCTGAACAGTCTTTTAATTTGTCTCTATTGGATAAAAGCTCTAAGATCCACCAGCAACATAATTGGTATATAGTAGCTTAAATTTATACCAATCCTTTTATAATTGTCCCTGCAGTTTGGAAAATCATAAAATTGTGCCCTCCCACCCTTGTCAATATCAGTTTAATGTTTACCCATGCACTAATAGCAACCTGTTGCACCTCTGTTTATTACATATGCAAATATTGGCCATATATACCTCACTTTACAATTATATATGTGCTGCCTGCTATTCTTAACACACTGGTACAACGGATTGTCTAATTACCACGTATTACACCTTTCCCTATTACTCGAAGCCTATAAATACATGGAAGTCTCCTTCCATTGACTCATGCCTATATTTGGGGGCTCACTGGGCCTATTATTTAGACCTAGTCACCCCATTATAACTCTACGTAGGTAATTTTCAAGTATAGGAAATGTATCCCTTTATAAGAATTTTCTATTGCCCCAGTTAATGTCGAAGCTGGTGTTTCTCATACTTTTTTCTGGTTTTCTTTTCTGGCCTAATTCCTGGGATGTCACCATTATCCTAATAAAGTGCACTCTATCCATAATGTTCTCTGGTGCATCTTAATTTGAAGCAGCTACTGTACCATTTTGATATAAGAGTTCTGGTAATGCAGTACCTATTATTTCCCTTTTTTATATATACAATTTTCCCCCTTCAGGATAATGCCTTGTTCTACAGATTTATCTTCTATTAAAGTGAAGGCATATTGGTTTTCAACATATATAATACAGACTTAAGAACTGTAACAGATAGGCACGTTTCATATGGTTGACCTAATAGTTATAATATAAGGTCTGGTTGTGTTTTCTATACATAATCTCTTTACTCATATATACAGTTTCAACTTGATGAGGTTGTATAAATTTGATTCCCTACGATTTATATAACTACATTAATCTCTGGTTCAAGTTCTACATGTATAAGTGTCTTTAATATTGTTCATTAGGTTTAGACTTTAGGATTTGACCAATCCTTTTTTAATTGGTCTTCCATGGTCTTTTCCACTGTGTGCGCCCAGTGGTGTGGTAAGAGAGTCTTAATGGTTGTTTGTTGACTCCCTTCTCCCTGCATTTACAAGAATTTTCTTTACTGTTAGAGTGTTAGATATAGCTATAAATATTAATGTTTTTCCTGCATTCTTCTACTCTGTGTTCCTATAGAGAGATATCTGTGTCCTACATTTCCTACATTTTTTGTTACAGGTACTGGAATGCTCCTGCCAACTTCTATATATACAACGTTTTCTTTTCTGGCTCTGGGATATCCTCTACTTTAGTCTCAAGGTCCCTCACTATTCCAGTAATTATTACATAGATACATAGATACATAGATACATAGACAGTGTCGGCAGATAAGGGCCTGTGGCCCACCCAGTCTGCCCATTTTGAGCTTGTAAGTTCAGTTTGTTTTCCTAGAAGTCTGCTGCCCCTTACCCCTGACCTCTAGAATTCCTTTATGTCTATCCCATGCATTCTTAAATCCTGTGATTGTTTCAGCCCCCACCACTTCCTCTGGCAGGGTGTTCCACTTGTCCACCACTCGTTCTGTGAAGAAATTCTTTCTCATGTTTCATCTGAATCGTCCTCCCTCCAACTTCATCCCATGCCCTCTAGTCCTGGAACATCTTTTTCACTTAAAAATAGTGTTTTCCTGCACCCTGTTCCTCCCTGTAAGATACTTGTATGTCTCTATCATATCCCTCTCCCTCCTCTCTCTCCTTCAGGGAGTACATGTTCAGTTCCTTCAGCCTGTCTTCATAGGACTTGTGATGCAATCCATGCACCATCTTTGTTGCCCTCCTCTGAACCTTCTCTACCCTGTCTATGTCCTTACGTAGGTATGGTCTCCAGAACTGTACACTGTACTCCAGGTGGGGCCTCACTAGTGTCTTGTATAGCGGAATTATGACCTCCCTTTTCCTGCTGGTGATGCCCCTGCCTATACATCCCAGCATCCTATTTGCTTTACCTGCTGCCTTGTCACACTGTTTCCCTACCTTGAGGTCATCAGAGATGACAACCCTAAGATCCCTTTCCTGCTTGGTGCATGCTATATCCTCACCCCCCAACTGATATATTGTGCCAGGGTTTTTGTGCCCCATATGCATTATCTTGCACTTCTTTGCATTGAATTTCAACTGCCAACTGCCAAACCCTTGACCATTCTTCAAGTTTCTGCAGGTCGCTTCTCATTCTGTCTACACTCTCTGGTGTGTCTACTCTGTTACAGAGCTTTGTGTCATCAGTGAACAGTGAAATTCTGCCTTCTAGATCCTGTGCAATGTCACTGATGAAAATGTTGAATAGGACCGGTCCCAGCACTGATCCCTGTGGTACCCCACTGGTCACTCTTCCCTCTGTGGAGTGACAGCCATTTATCACCACCCTCTGTGTCCTGCCACCCAGCCAGTTACCTACCCACCACACTGCTGTCCTGCCCACACCCATATTCCCAGTTTGTGTAATAGTCTTATGTGCACAGTGTCAAAGGCCTTGCTGAAGTCCAGATAGGCCATGTCCACTGCCCTCCCTCATCCACCTCCCTAGTCACCCAGTCAAAAATTCAACGAGGTTGGTCTGACATGACCTCCCCTGGGAAACCATGCTGCCTTGGGTCCTGTAGTCCATTGACAACCAGATGTTCCACCAATCTCTCCTTCAGTAGTGCTTCCATGATCTTCCCCACTACCGAGGTGAGGCTGACTGGTCTGTAGTTCCTTGCTTTCTATTTGTTCCCACTTTTGTATAAGGCGACTACATCTGCTGTCCTCCAGTCTTTGGGTATCTCCCCTGTTTCCAGTGATCGGCTAAACAGGATAGCCAGAGGTTCAGCCACCACCTCTCTTAGTTCTTTAAGGACCCTAGGGGTGCACCCCGTCTGGCCCCATTGGTTTATCAACTCTTGTGTTCCAGTTCCTTGGGACCCTTTCTCATGTAAAGGGACTTGTGTCCATTTCTGCACCATTCTCACCCTTGTACTCCTTTCAGACCCATTACCCCCTCTTCCTCAGTAAAGACTGAGCAGAAATACCTGTTCAATATGTCAGCTTTACTGTTGTCATCCTCCACGCGGCTCCCATCCTCCCCTTCAGTCTCACTATCCTCCTTTGTCTTTCTTTTCACTTATGTACCTGTAAAAGGTTTTGTCCCTTTGTCCCTGATTTTGCAATGTGTTCTTCTGTCTGAGCTTTGGCTTCCTTACTGATCTCCCTGCCTCCCTTGCTTCTCCTGGTACTTCTCCCTATCCCCTTCTGCCTGTGTCTTTTATATTGCCTGAATGCAATCTTTTGGCTTTCACTTTCTTTTGCTACCTCTTTGGAAACCATAATGGTCTCCTCTTCCTTTTCCTCTTGCTAACCTGCTTAATGCATAATTCTGTTGTTCTTGTAATCCCCATTTTAAATACTGCCCACTGTTCCTCAACCCTGATTCCTGTCCCATTCCTTAATGCCTCTTTCAAGTATCTCCCATTTTCCCAAAGTCTGCCCCTAAAATCCAGGATACGTGTTTTTGTGTGGTTTGGTTCTGCTCTTTCTGTGATTTCAAACCACAATGACTGGTGGTCACTGTTACCCAGGTGCTCCCCACTGTTACCCCATCACAGTGTCCCTGTTTGTGAGCACAAGGTCCAGTATTGCCTTCTGCCGAGTTGGTTCCATGACCAGTTGCTTGAGGAAGGCACCCTGAAGGAGTCCAGGATAAATCTGCTCTAGTTGATGCTGCTGCTGGGATGCTCCAGTCCACGTCTGGAATATTGAAGTCTCCAACCAGTACTACCTCACCCTTGTCTGCCATCCTTTGGATGGCTAGCATCAGCTCCCTATCTGTTTCTTCCTCCTGGGCTGGTGGTCTATAGACCCACCCTGTGCGGATGGCTGTCCCCATTTTCCTTTCCAGCTTAACCCACAGTATCTCTCCCCTTTTGTTCCTCCTGGATCTCTGTGGCCCTTATGTCATTTTTCATACAGTGCCACTCCTCCTCCCTTCCTGCCTGCTCTGTCTCTTCTGAATATGTTGTAGCCAGGTATGGCCATCTCCCAGTCATGGTTATCATTACACCAGGTTTTAGTGATGGCCACAATGTTCAGGTCTGACTGTACCATGACAGCCTCCAGATCTTCCATCTTGCTAAGGCTCCTGGCATTTGCACATGGCTTTCCATGATTTGACCTCCCTAGACTGCTTCACTGTTCTCTCAGCCCCTTCCTTGGTTGTCATTTATCCCTGGTTCTCCTTGCTGTCTGCCCTTCTGCTGAATTTTGCCCTTTTCTGCTTATCCACCTCTTGGGCACTAATCTCCATCTTTTGCACACTGCTTTGCAGAGATAGCCTCCTCTGGTTCACTGGGTTCCACTGCTAGCTGTGGGGGTGAGCAAGTAGGTACCCTCCTTGCTGGTCTGCCACCCCTTTGCTGGTTTAAATGCTTGTCAATGTAGCATTTAAACTTATCATTGAGTGCTTGGATTCCCTCCAGGATGGATGCAGGCCGTCGGCTTGAACAAACCTCCATCCCTCCAGGTGGGTCCCCAGTCACCAATGAATCCAAACCCTTCCTCACATCACCAGTTCTTCAACCATGAGTTAAAGTTCCTGGTGCATGCACTCCTATGCTCTCCCTTGCCTCTCACAGGTAGTACTTCTGAGAAAGTGACAGAAGTAGCTACTTGCTTGAGACCCTTCCCCAGTTTCCTAAACTCTTCCTGAACTTCCTTTTGGCATTATAATGCCAGGTCATTAGTACCTAGGTGGATAATGACATCCAGCTCACCCTCCCGTCTTGCCTTCCCAGTGATCCCCAGGATCTTCCTTCCATCCCTCCATGCCGTAGCACCTGGTAGGCACCTCACCTCCCTGTCCTCCCCCTCCTGTGTTCCTAGCTGGATCCCTCTTACGATGGAGTCCCCCACCAGGATTCACTTCCTCCTCCTCCTCTGGGGTCCACTGCTTTCCCGCTGAGGTCACCTCCTTGGCTAACCTCCACATCCTTTCCTTCCACTCTCTGGGTACCTCTATTTGGTTGTCCTCGTTTGCCAGTGTGGTAAGGAGTTCTTGAGTGGAATAGGATCTGGATGTGCCTCTGCCTGACTGCTCTAACCTCCCTGAGCCCACTGTCATCCAAGTGCTCCTCGCTCGGCATCCTTTGAGGCAGCTGCATTGGACTGGGTGGTCCCTGGATAGGGGTGATGGTACTCCTGACCCAGTTTACTTCGCTCCTGAGTCCTGGCTACCTCATCCCACAGTCCAGAGAGATGCATGCAGATAGGGCAGCACCTCAGTGTCCAGAAGGTCTGCCTGAATATAGCTACCCCACAGCCACTGCATTGCACCACTCCACATTATAATGCAATTCCACTACTTGTTTGCTACTGAAGCTCTCCTAGTTCTCTTTTTATTAATTTACGGTACTAAAAATCCTGTCACTAATCCTCAGATATTTTTTTTTTTAAAGGAAAAAGAAACCAATAAATAAATAAATGAGTCAAAACACTTGTTGTGCTGAGGGTGGGCTTCTTCCCCCTTATGCCCCTCCTACTTCACACCCCTTACTATTCCCTATGTTTAGCTCCTGTCAATCAGATTTATCAGGGCATATAGTTAAGAGTTGGGGGAAGGGGAGGAGGGAGAGCATTTGCAGCAATTAAAGACAGCACAGAATTACACCACCACTATGTTTTAAATTTTCAACAGCCCAAAAACAATTATAAGTAAAGACAACAAAGAAAGTATAGTGTCACTAAATGCCCACAATCTAAGTTTAAAAGAAAAATAGCAATTACCAGTTACTCTAAAGCACTGAATTGAATATGTTTCCTTCCTTCCCCTTCTGGCTTCTTCTGAGAAAATAAACCTCTGCTTGCAACTTGAACTCTGACTAAGCACCACCTCCATTTATCACGTAGCTGAGGTTAGAGGCCAGACAATTAACACCCTTCACCCAACTACAGGGCAGTCAGACAAGCCAAGATAAAATTTGCAGCAATTAAAGACAGCACAGAATTACACCACCACTATATTTTAAATTTTCAAAAGCCCAAAAACAATTATAAGTAAAGACAACAAAGAAAGTATAGTGTCACTAAAAGCCCACAATCTAAGTTTAAAAGAAAAATAGCAATTACCAGTTACTCTAAAGCACTGAATTGAATATGTTTCCTTCCTTCCCCTTCTGGCTTCTTCATTACACATCCCTTATTCTGATACCAGGACTGATCTTCTCTTTATACCTAGAATGTGAAGGGACTTAATTCTCCTTGTAAACGGAAGCAAATTCTTACATACCTTAAAAAGAAAAAAGCGCACATTGCCTTCCTACAAGAAACAAAACTACTAGCAGAGGATGTCACCAGACCCAAAAAAGACTGGCTAGGTCAAATTTATGAATCATCTTTTTCTTCAAAGAAAGAGGGGTAGCCATACTGCTCCATAAAAATCTCAACTGGTCTGTTACAAAATCTATTACTGATACAGATGGTAGATGGGCTATAGTCACCTTTAATACCCCCTCTGATCCCATTATGCTCGTTAATGTATATGCACCCAATACTGATTCCCCCGAATTCTTCCAAAATTTAGTCCAGCAAATACTATCAAACAATGTTAAAAACTCTCTCATAATTCTCGGAGCGATTTCATCTTGGCTGTGGAAGCCAGCATAGTCCATAGTAATGTATCTACTGATGCCCATTCCAGAAGCATCAATGCTCTTTCACTATTAATGAAGGATTTTGGATTGGTAGCTATTTGGTGACTCTTTCACCCCTGTGAAAAGGACTTTACATTTTACTCATCCTTACATAAAACATATAGTTAAATTGATTACTGGTTTGCATCTGTACTGATTGTAGAAAAAACTATTGAATCTTCAATTCTTCCTATTCTTATTTCTGATCACTCCCCTGTTAAGTTGCAATTGCTGTGGGGACTGCCTTCTCCCAAATCTCCTTCTTAGCGTCTTGATCCTCTCCTCCTTAGGGACCCTGATTTTTTTACCCTGGGTAAAATCACAAATTCAAGAATTTCTCTCATATAATAACCCTGCTGACACATCTATGAGCATTGTATGGGAAGCTTTAAAAGTCACAATCCATGGAAAAATAATCAGCTATGCAGCTCACTGGAAAAAATCCAGAGAGCAACAGCTGGCTGACCTAGAGAAATCACTAAAAGCCAAAGAAAACTTATATTTTAATTCAAGTAATTTGAATCCTGACCCTCTCCTTCACTTCGAAATTCTACAATTGAGGACCAAAATAAACAAATGTATCTCCTGTAAAACTGATCTAGCCTTGTTTAGACTTAAACATTTATAATGGGAGCATGGAGATAAAAATGAGAAACTCCTCTCCTACCAACTTAGACTGCAACAAACAGAATGGCATATTTCATGCCTTACAGACACACATGGTAAAACCTATACTGATACTCCTCCATAAATCTCATCATGAGATCTTACTATCAGGAGCTATACTCCAATTCAAACCCCTCACCTACATCACACATGCAACATTATCTGCATTATCTTCTTGAAGATCTGGTAAATTTCCCAGTGGGGATGGCTTTCCTGTAGACTTTTATAAGTTGCTTTCTGACACTCTATGCCCCCTTCTCTTTAATGTTTTTTGGGAAGCCTCAGATAAAGGTAGTCTCCCACCATTCTGTACTGAAGCAGTCATTACTTTAATCCCCCAAAAGGACAAGGACCCTTCCCTTCCTGCTAGCTATAGGCCGGTCTCACTACTTAATACTGACAGAAAGATATTTACCAAACTCCTATCATCTCATTTAGAGCCACTTCTTCCTAAGCTAATTCATCCCTCACAGGCTTGTTTTATTAAAAATTGGTCAGGGCCAGACCATTTACGCTCTTTATTTAATTTAATATAGAAAGCCAAAACACTTAATTCTCCAGCTGCTGCCATAGCCATAGACTTTGAAAAGACCTTTGATTCCTTAAATTGGAATTACTTATACAAAGTTCTTTCTCATTTTGGTTTCTCTCAAAAATTATGCTCCTGGATTAAGTTACTGTATACTTCACCTATGGCAAAAATTCTCACTAACCCCACTCTATCTCCATTTTTCCAACTTGAGAGGGGGACAAGGCAAGGATGCCCTTTATCACCATCATTGTTCATCTTGGCTATAGCACCCTTAACCACCAGTTTATGGCAAGCCAGTGATATTAAAGGAATCCCTATTGGTAATTCTAGATACATATTACTTTCCTATGCAGATGATCTTCTGATTTTACTTGAAAACCTAAGTGAAGCTGGACCCCCTTTAGTTAAATTACTCCAAAAAATTTTCTACGATTTTGGGCCTTGCTCTAAACTTTGGGAAATCTCAAACTTTACCCCTTAATGATCACTGTAAAATTCCTATGAACTCTCCTTTCAGATTCCATTGGGAACCACTAGGAATTAAATATCTGGGTATTAAAACATCTCGTGATCTGGAAAAAATGTGGGACATAAATTTAAATCCACTTCTAAATAATATCAAGACCACCTTAGATTGATGGAAACTTCTTAATCTCTCATTTACGGGGAAAATAGCCAATATTAAGATGACCATCTCCCCCTAAGATACTTTATTTATTTTCCACCACCCCTTTGAGGCTACCTACTAGTTTCCTATCCAAGCTTGATAGAGTAATTGATGGCTTTCTATGGGATGGCAAGATACCAAGATTCACCCATACTAAATTGTGCTCACATTGGAAAAGAGGAGGATATGGTCTGCCCAGGTTTAAAGGTTATTTATGGGCCTTTTGGGCAGCACAAACCATTAAATGATTTGTCAAACCCTCACCTCAAACCCTGTTATGGGTCACAATGGCATCTTCATTGTGTCCAGGTGGAGTCCCCACATTCTTCATTTGTAATCCTCTTCCCCCAGATTAAGATTTCATCCCAATATTTCAGCCTCAGTTCTCTACTGGAAACTGCTTCATAAATTCTTAAAATCCAATCCATCCCCCTTTTTATACACTCCACTTTGGGGTAATCTGCTCCTGTCCTTACAGAATCAACCCATCTTTTGCCGCACTTGGGAAAACAAAGGAATGTTTTTGTATTGGAGATATTCTTGACCAGAACTCCTCAAGCTTAAAATCTTTCTCGGAACTGCAGCAAATATGGGGGCTCCCCAAACAGGACTTCTGGAAATATCTACAACTTCAAACTGCTTATAACCCCATCCCATGTCATGTGTACAAACATATTTTGTACCACCAACATATTTTACAGTGGATAAAACTCTCGGTAAAGTGGGGCAGTACTATTTACAAGGAGATCATAGAAAATTTACCAGACCAATCCATAATAGCAAAAAATAAATGGAGTGTCCTACTTAATTACAATATTACTCATGCACAATGGTACAACTGCTGGTGCCTATCTCATTGCACATTTTAGGATTCTCGTAGTTCTTTAATACAAACAAAAATTTTACATTTATGGTATTGAACCCCCTCAGTTTTAAACTGCATGGGTCTGCTAAATAATAACTGCTGGCACTGTAGTTCACCCAATGGCAATTTATTTCACATTTTATGGTCCTGTATACCTATTAATAAGCTCTGGCATAAAGTTCATCAATTTGCCTCACAAGTTGTTGGGCAACAAATTCCCTTCGATCCCAATTTTTCCTTGCTAGGTATTTCCCCCTCAAACTATATTACTCTATCGCATGCCCACTTTAGATGGCTGAATATACTCTCCCTTTCGGTCAAACATCTCTTTCTCATGAACTGGAAATCTTATATTATCCCAACTTTCTCAGACATCCTCCAAAATCTCTCTCATTATGATTCACTGGACCGACTATCTCATGTTATATCTGACCAACTCACTATGTATAATAGATGTTGGCAGGACTACCACAGATTCATCAGCATTTCTGATAATTCCAGACCATGATAAAATGCTATAGGGGTATTTCTTCACCTCAGTCCTCTATGTACATCTACAATATTCGTTCACTTTCATAGATATCTCTCATTTTCTTCTTCCTCTTTCCTTTTTACTATTATCCTATCTTGCTCATTCTTGATGTTTTACTTCTCTCCTAATATAATTTTTCCCTCTTACATCCTCCTTTATTACAAAGTAATACTTAAGCATTACTAGTATCACATTATACATTTACTATGAAGTTTATTCAAATATTGTTTACTGCTCCTGCTCTTCCTTATTTACTTTTTTGACCACTTATAATCCATGGATACATATACGTGGCCTTTATCCATCTGGTCAATTGTATTTCTTCTTTTATATTTTAGGCTAAGTTAGACTATGCATCCACTCTTTTTATACTTGCTCTTATATAACTGTGTATAATGTGATTATTGCATTCCATGTGGAAGATGTAATTCATTGTTTGGATTGTTTCCTTCATTTCTTGTTAATGTAAACTCTAATAAAAAGATAAAGTGAAAAAAAAATGTGGCTATTTTTTTTTGTTTTTGTTGTTCTTGTCTTGATTTATACCTTTTAACATTTGGGGCATTCCTGTACTTTCTTTTTTATTTTATCTGTGTCTCTTAACAGCATTATGTCATTGCTGCTGGCTTTTGTGAGTATAATCGCTTGCTGCCCTGTGCCCACTGCCTTCTTGAGTAGTGGATATGATTCCTTAGTGTCTTTAGGTTTTCATATGATTTTTGACATTAACAGCATCTTCTTACCTAATGCTTAACTGTCACTATATCTTTTTCCTAATCCACTGTATGGTGAATACATTTACAATGCTACTGTGTCCTAGGTCTTTGCTAACAATATTTAAAAATGAAGTATAAGTGGTATAAATTTTGCTGTTAAGGCTTGCTCTCATCTTTACTGTTCATTTGCATTAGACAGGAAACACATCCTGATTCTTTTGCTTGCCTCTGGCAGTGTAAAGGCAAATCCTGGTGCCGTTGGTTCTACAGTCATTTCTTAGACTGATTTCTGTAACTGTCAGTTATTGTGCTTCCTGCATATTAATGTCAGGAGTCTAGTTCCTAAATTTGATTATATTAATTCTTGGGTTTCTGCCACTGGCACAGATGCTTTTGTTATAGCTGAAACCACGTTTAGTAAATCTACCTCAGATGCAGATACAGATATACCTGTGCCAAGTTTCTATCTATTTAGGCAAGATAAATCTTCAGGGGGTGGTGGTGTCCTAATATACATTAAATATAGCTAACAGTAAGCTTGCTAAATCAATTCCCCCAACTTGACCTTCTTGTATTTTAGTTACCTTCTTCCAGTAATTCTTATATGTACCTTGATACTTGTTATCATCCTCCCTCTTCCTCTTGAACACCTTAACTGCCCTCAGTAAATTAATTGCTCCTTCACTAATTCTGAATTGTTATTAATGGGTGACTTTGAACTGCAATATGCTGCTCCCACCATATGCTGTTAATAATCAGTTAAATATATTACATTTACCAGAAACTGTTTTTCTGTCTACTAGACCTAATCTCTCAAACCTTAAATCAAGATGCTGCATTAAATATTCCTCTTACAACTACGCCACATAAATACAGCTCTGGTGTCTCAGGACAGAGTACTGGATGGGTGGGGAAAGACTTAACACTACGACTGAGGAGCAGGACCTAAGGATTGCCAATAGTAACTCCCTCAAACAATCATGCCAGTCTAGCAAGGTATATAGTAAGGCAAATAGGATGCTGGGATGTATCAGGAGGGGTATTGATAGCAGAAAAGGTAATACTACCTCTTTATAGATCTTTGGTGAGTCCACAGCTGGAGTACTGTGCCCTGTTCTGGAGTTCTCACCAGAGCAAATATAAGGACAGGCTGGAGACAGTGCAGAGAAGGGTGACAGAGATGATTCGGGGCCACCAGGGCAGGCCTTACAAGGATCCCCTCGAGGCGCTGAACATATACTCACTGGAGACCATATGGGAGAGGGAAGGGGAGATGTGACAGAGACCTTCAAGTTCCTGAAAGGAATAGACCAGGTGAACTGCAAGGACTTATTTAGTGTGACTCATGGTTTGAGGTCATGAGAGCATGACTGTAGACTGACAGGAGGAAGGTTCAAGAGGGATATGAGAAAGTATTATTTTACAGAAAGGGTGGTGGAATCATGAAACAGTCTATCAGCCGAGGTGGTGGGTACCAAAGTCATTAATGGTTTCAAGCACAGTTGGGACAGAGTGAAAGGTGTAGTGGCTACTCAGGGTGACAGTAACAGGGAGGGGAATAGAGGAGTGGTTAGAAAGGGCTAGACTCCTGTATGGGTGGACTATTGTTTTTTTGTCTATTGTCATTGTCTATAACTTTAAATGTTACATATGAACACAATCTGTTAGGACTAGCCCTATTTCTGAAGGCTGAGAAATCAGCATACACAGCTTGTTAGGCTATCCAAAAATGAGTATTTTCATTCTGATTCCTTAAATGCTTTCTCTAATCCACAAAGGATGTGGCAAGGCATTAATAACCTGAGTGCTGGTCCTACTGTTGAAGGCCTTTCAGCTAAGGGTGAGAAAAGTGGGCCAGTGGCTGCTTCAATTCCAGTTTGAGTTGGGCCCCACAAGTGCAGTTCAACTTTAAGCATTCAGCTGAACCACTTCAGCTCCCAATGCATTAATTGGCATGCATGGAGGAAAGCAGAGCACAAATGTGGGGGGTGTAAAATAAAAAGCCCCGAGGTCAGAAATGGATATTAATGACTGTAGATTATTTGTGGCAGGTCGTGTTGGTACACATGGGCTGTGGATTACTATTTGTGGTGTTGTGACTTTGGGCCAGATATTCAGACTGTGCCAGGCAGGGGCACAAGCCTGGACGCAGTGCAACTGGGATGCGCCAGGGCATGGACCAGGTGATATTCAATGGTGCTGCGCCATGGCACAGCACCATTGAATATGGTATTGGGGCCACCCGCACTGTGCACAGTGCAGTGGCACTGCACCAGTGCTAGTGGCAAATAAGAAGCAGGGGGATGCGCCAGTGCAAGTGCAGGTGCACTAGGTGCATCAACCATGATATTCAGCGCTGGGCATGCAAATGAGGCCATTATGCATGCAAGGCGCAAATGGGTCAATTTGCATGTTATTATGGTCCCATTTGCATGCAGGTGTGCCGACCCCTGGTAACTTGTGCCTGGCGCCCTGCCAGGCTGCAGCCATCGGGGACCAATGCCCCCTGCCCCTCAGAGGGCAACGTGCCCCAATGCCTGATTGCTGGCATATAATAAATAAATCCCTGGTGGTCCAGTGGACCCTACCCCAGTGCCCGATCGAGGGCATAACATAATTAAAACCCTGGTGGTCCAGTCGACCTGCTCCACTGCCCAAACGCGGGCAAAAAATGTATTCAAATCCCTGGTGGTCCAGCGGTACCCCTCCCACCCACCCACTCAGACCCACCACCACCTCTCCCCAGTCAGTGGCAGGTGGCAGCTTCCCACCCAAGACCGCCTGGCCACCCACCGACTGATGGCGTGCAATGCGGCTGTACATCTATTGGTCCTGCATAGGCCAATAGGGCGACGAACCGCTGTACTATACAGTCCAAAATGTGAATAGTTCACTCCATTTTGGGACTGTCTCAAGATCTACCGCAAGTAACCTGCTGACCGAACAGCAAACAGCAGCCGTGCCGTATCGGCGGCCAGGTGGCTTGCAGTGGGAAGCTGCCAGCTGACGAGGAGGGGGGCAGGTCTGAGTAGGCAGGAGGGGACCACTGACCACCAAATTCAATGTCACTACTTGCCCATGCGACAGGAACTGTCCACTGACCACAGGGACATACTATTATTTGCCCGCGTTTGGGCAGAGAAGCAGGTCACTGGACCACCAGGGAATATGAATACATCATTTGCCCGTGATCAGGCTGGGGATTGGGTCCACTGGACCGCCAAGGAATATCTTTTTAACTACAGCCCACGATCATGCAGGGGAGCTGGTCCACTGGACCACCAGGGAATGTCATTATGACTAAAGTCCATGACCGGGCGATGAGGTAGGGTCCACTGGACCACCAGGGATATAATTATTTTACACCTGTGATCAGGCAAGGGGGGGGCCAGAACACCCGGACTGTGTCTGGTGATTTTGGGTGACCACCCACAGCAGGCGGCTGCCGTGTTGTGCCCAGCAATATGGCGGCCAGCCTGTGGGTGTCCCCTGACTTGTTCCTGTTTTTCACGGGCACATCTTTGCACCCCCCTGTGTGACACAAGGCGGGTTTGTGCCTGCATTTGCGCCGCACATCCTGGGCTGAATATTGGGATGTCCACATATGCATGGGCCGCATACATTACTGGTGCACCCCAGCACATCAGGAATTGCACAGCACAACACCCTCTTTGAATATCATGCCAGGGTGCATCAGTGGGTTGCGCATGGCGTAACACTGTTGCACCATGTGCAACCCCTTTGAATATCCCACGCAGAGTCTACAAGACTCACTAATACTGTCACAGCCCAGTGTGAGCTACAGTAATAATTACTGTTCTTTGTTGAACTCAAGAAATAAACCCACTGTAGGTTCTGTTTTACCTCCACACTATTTACTATATTCTCTATGGCCCCATTGATTTTAAATTATGTAATAAGACCCACTGAACAGAAAAATAAGCTATGCATAAAAAACAAGAAAATAAAAATAAATGAAAAGCCATTGAATATAGGGCATTACATTGCCCTTCACGAAGTTTTCAACCATGGCTAGATATTCTTAATTTCATTTTTTTCCGTTTTGCATTTTATATATTTTACATTAATTGAACTGAGTTTAACACAGACACTGCCTAGTGGCAGCCAAAGCTGTAGTAGTTAACTACTGACTACATGATGCCGGACTGGAGAACTGTGCGCACCTTTGTGTGGCTGGTCAGGTCACTCATTACACTGCTGCCCCATTCAAAATGTGCTCAGTGGCACATCTGATCATAGTGATCTTGTTGGTGAAGACACTGTGCAAGTTGTTGTGGTGTCATTAGGAGGAAGAGTTGTGCCATTACTGTTGGGCGTGGTGAACCAGACTGTGGTGCCAGTGAGTGCCAAGGGGAGGCCAAGGAGCCTTGCCACCAGGAGGTGAACTATCTCTTGTTGGGAGCTGCAATACTGAAAATAGGATTTGCAAGAAAGCGAGTTGTGCTCACAACAGAGGAAGGGGAACCTTTCAATTGTCTTGGCTTTGTAGCAGATATACTGCAGGTGGAGGCTGCTTCTAACTGAAAGGCGAAATAAGGAATTTACAATTATCAGGAAAAGACAGTCTTGTTACAATTCTTAAGATTTTCAGTGCAGGAAGATTTTAAACTCTGGGCAAAACATTTGTCACAAATCCTGAAATAAGTGCAAGTACAGGTTGTGTATTTGACCCAGACAGTAAACTGTTTTCTGTGTTTATCTTTGTTTGCCTTAAAAGGCAATTCCAAACTTTCTCAGGAAGTGATTACATCACAAAGACTTAATCAGCCAATAGCTTGGGTAACAGACCTGAGAACAGTAGTGTTATAAGCAAGTGTTTATAGCAAGCTCATCACAACAGCTAATATTTTCCTAGTCAAACTATCTCTTGTTGGGAGCTGCTATACTGAACTTAGGATTTGCAAGAAAGTGAGTTGTGCTCACAACAGAGGATGGGGAACCTTTCAATTGTCTTGGCTTGTAGCAGATATATTGCAGGTGGAGGCTGCTTCTAACTGAAAGGTGAAATAAGGAATTTACAATTATCAGGAAAAGACAGTCTTGTTACAATTCTTAAGATTTTCAGCGCAGGAAGAGTTCAAAGCACAGCCGACTTATTTTGGGGCTGACTGCTTTCAGAGCACAAACCACCAGGCTGTTTTGGGGCTGGGGAGGTTTACCTGTGTCTGACTTGGATGTCTGGATTTTTCTCTGTTTGATTAGCAGGGCATTTTCTCTGTCAAATTATTGTGTATAGTATCTTGCAGACAGGAAGGCACTCATCGCAGCGGTGGGTCAGAGCTCTTAGCTGATTGTTTTGTGAGGGCACAGTTTAGGCCCAACACCTTCCCACCCCTCACCTCACCCACCCCTGGAAATAGTTCCTTTATACCTGAGGTTCTGACATCATTTCCTCAAGGTGCATATCAATGTCATATCCTCTCTAGCACACAGCACTGAAAATATACACATACACATTGTATTATATATATATTTCTATATAACAAACCAATCACTCACACAAGCACACACACACACACACAAAAAAAAAGTACATAGTCATGTGGGGAGTAGTGCAATGTAATGGCTGTGGAGCAGCAGTCTTCCGGGAGTCTTTCTGGAGGCTGAGATGCTGCCTATTTGCAGACAACTATCTGCCCTGAGGGAGGAAGTTGCCCGTCTTCAGGCCGCACTGGACAGTAGTAAGGAAACCTTCCCCAGGCCACACTGGACAGAAAAGGGAACCTCCCCATCCAGGGGCACTAGCGCCACCTCCACTACCTCAGAGGTTGCGAACAAAGCACAGCAGTTGGACCACAGTGGGCTCAGGGAGGGTGAGGAGGGTGGAACAGAGGCACACCCAGTCAATTGTTCCTCCACAATCCATACACCATTCTGGGGAGCATAGCTCCCCTATGGATACACCCATGAAGGCGGATGATATCTGTCTGGGAGGCCCACAGAAAGAGGCAGGGGCACCAAGGAAGGAAGCAGCTCTGGTGGGGACTCAGTTATTAGGGGTATAGAACTGGGAGCTGGGAAAAATGAAGTAAGGTGCCTGCCTGGTGCCATGGCTTGGAGGGACAGGAAGCGCATCCTCAGGATCACGAGAACAGCTGCAAGGGATTCCGAGCTGGATGTAATTGTCCACCTAGGGACAAATGACTTGGCTCATCATGAGATTAGAGCAGTGCAGGAGGACATAGCAGAGTTGGGGAGGGACCTAAGACGAGTAGCACACACAGTATCCTTCTCAGAGGTGCTGCCTGTCAAAAGCATGGGGGAGGTGAGGGCAATTGGCACCATGCAGTTTAATGAATGGTTGAAAAAATGGTGCGGAGCACAGGGGTTTAGCTTCATTGGGGACTGGGTTCCACCTGGAGGACATCAGCCTATACTGGCAGGATGGTCTGCATCTGTCCAGGAAGGAACAAGTCTTTTGAGCAATCGGTTTAAATGCTTCATTGGCAAGCTTTTAAATTAGTCAAAGGGAGGCACTGACAAGCAGCAGGAAAATCCCAGCCTCTCCTACAAAACAGGGTACTAAATGAGAAAAGACTGAGGTAGAACGGTCAGTGGCGGATGCTGCAACAGAAGGTAAAGCCATCAAAAATGGAAAGCAATAGTACTAATGCCCGTAGTCTGGGTAACAAGCTTCCTGAATTAGTGGCCTTGATGGAGGAGGAACATCTGGATATTGTGGCAGTCACAGAAACATGGTACACACAAAACCATGACTGGGACATAAACATACCAGGATACACTGTCTACAGGAGGGACAGGGAGGGTAAAGAGGAGGAGGTAGTTTCTTTACATAAGGGAAGGAATAAAAGCAACAGAACAAAAGGGTAAACAGGGAGGAGAGAAGCACTGTGGGTAAATTTGGAGACAGGCAATGGCACCAATCGCACAGGGGTTGTCTGAACCCCCTTCTCAAGGGAGAAATGGACAAGGAAATGATAGAAAGTATACTTAGAATGGCAGAAAAAGGGGAGATTTTGCTGATGGGTGATCTGAATATGCCAGATGTTAACTGGAGTGCAGTTGCAGCTGCCACTTCGAAGAGTGCAGTTATTCTAGATGCCCTACAGGGGGCATGCCTTAGACAACTAGTACTGGAGCCCACTCGAGAGGAGCAATCTTGAACCTGGTTCTCTCAAATGGAGATGAAGAGAGGATCACAGATGTAGAAGTGGGTAGTCATCTGGGAACTAGCGACCATCGAACAGTATGGTTCACAATAAACACAGCAATACAGTTCAAGCCACAAAAGGCAAAAGTACTGGACTTTAGGGAGGGCTGACTTTGCAAATGGGTAAGTGCCTAAGGAATGCACCAGCAAATGGGCAGGAAGGAGGTGGAAGAACAATGGGGAATGATAAAACTGCCATCACAGAGGCAACAAGCCTTGTGTGAAGCAAATAAACAAAACTAAATAATGTAAGAAACCACTATGGTTCTCAAAGGAAGTGGCAGTGAAGGTTCAAGAAAAGAAAGCTTTCAGGAAGTACAAGGAATCACAGAAGAAGCAGAACAAGAGAACTGTATCAGTTAAAGCAAAAGGAAGCTGGAAGGCAGTCAGAACAGCAAAGGCCCAAACCGAGGAAAAAGATAGCCAACTCAGTTAAGAAGGGGATAAAACCTTTATAGGTACATCAGGAGTGAAGGAAGACCAAGGGAGGGATAGTGAGGCTTAATAAAGAGGGAGGGTGGGCAGAGGAGACTGTGAAAAGGCAGAGATACTAAACAAATATTTTTGCTCAGTATTTACAAAGGGGGGGTACCTAGAACAAACAGTAGAAACACACTGGATACAGAAGTTGATACCAGCCCATTTACAGAAGAAAGGGCTCTGAAAGAACTCTTAAAACTGAAGGTGGACAAAGCAATGGGGCCTGATGGGATTCATCCCAGAATTCTAAAAGAACTAAGGGTAGAATTAGTGACACCACTGACTACCCTGTTTAACAAATCATGGGAGGATGGGGTGGTGCCCGAGGATTGGAGGAGGGCAGATGTGATTCCCCTTCACAAAAGTGGGAGCAAGACAGAAGCAGGAAACTACAGACCTGTTAGTTTAACCTCAGTGGTAGGGAAAATGATGGAATCACTTCTGGAGGAAAGAATTGTCGAGTATCTAGAGGCCAGAGGGGCACAGGGCCCAAGGCAGCATGGATTCACAGCAGGAAGGTCATGCCAGACAAATCTGATAGATTTCTTTGACTGGGTGACCAAAGTAGTAGATCAGGGAGGGGCTGTGGACATGGCCTACCTAGACTTTAGCAAGGCATTTGACACAGTCCCACACAAAAGATTAATATACAAGTTAGCTAGCCTGGGAGTGGGTCCCAAGATGACAGCCTGGTAAAAATTGGCTGGAAAATAGGACACAGAGGTAATAGTAAATGGAGTCACTCTGATGAAAAGGGGTTACTAGTGGTGCCGCAGGAGTTCAGTAGTAGGACCAGTCCTCTTCAATGTCTTTATAAGCGACATTGCAGAGGGACTGGAAGAAAATATGTCTCTTTGCAGATGACACAAAGATCTGCAACAGAGTTGATGCACAAGGTGGGGTGGAAAGGATGAAAAGGGACTTGGCAAGGTTAGAGGAATGGTCAAATGTATGGCAGCTTAGATTCAATGCTAAGAAGTGCAGGTAATGCACCTGGAAACAAAACCCAGGGAAGAGTACACAATGGGGGTGAGATACTAACAACAAAATGGAAAGGGACCTGGGGTAGTCATATCAGATGACCTAAAGGTGGGCAAGCAATGTGAGAGGGCAGCAATGAGGGCTGGGGGATATTGGGATGCATAGGGAGAGGCATCACCAGTAGAAAACAGGAAGTTATTATCCCTCTGTACAGACAGCTGGTCAGACCCCATCTGGAGTACAGCGTGCAGTTCTGGAGACCCAGTCTTCGCAAAAACATAGACAGGATGGAAGCTGTCCAGAGGAGGGCAACTAAAATGGTGCAGGGTCTGCACCGGAAGACATATGAAGAGAGACTAAAGGAGCTTAATATGTATAGCCTCGAAGAAAGGAGGGAGAGGGGGGACATGATAGAAACGTTCAAGTACCTCAAGGGAATCAACAAAGTCCAAGAGGGTAGCATCTTTTAAAAAAGAGGTGTGCAAGAACAAGGGCACAATTTGAAGATGGGGGCGTCTCAGAGGTAATTTAGAAGTATTTTTTCACAGAGAGGGTTGTGGATGCATGGGCGGCCTTCCGGAGGAGGTCGTGAGTCAAAAACAGTGGTCGAATTCAAGCATGCATGGGACAGTCATAAGGCAATTCTAGGGGATGGGGGTAGGAAGAAGTAGGCTGCTGGTTAACTAGGATCTGCAGCTTATCCAGTAGGCAGGGAAATGGGCAGACTGGGTGGGCCAAGCGGTCCTTATCTGCCATCAAATTCTATGTTTCTATGTTAACTGAAATAGTATTAGGTGTCACTTGTTGGACATGTGAATAATCAAATAGATAGATAGTTAAAAGTTTATTCATGATACAGTACGCCAAGTTTAAGACAGGCTAAGAATTCAAGATTCACTGGATCTAGCCTTGACTGATGTGGTGAGGCAATATATCCAGTGCTACTGAACCATCTTTCTGAAGTGACTGATGGGCATTTAAGAAAATACAAAGCCAGTTTAGCCAGTGCAGACCAAATGACGTGCCTGTCTTGGCCGAATTAGATTTTTTTTTTGCTATAAAAATATTTTCCCACCTTGGCCGGAGCCAGCGGCTCATCCCCTGCTTTTCCTATCTTCCTGTGCTAACATCCACCTCCCCAGGACTAACCTGACCCTCTGAGTCCCCCACAGATTACCCCCCCCATGGTGGTGCCAGGGCTGGAGGTGCGGGAAGAGGGTGGGCATGCAGAGTTTCAGTAAGCTAGCTGCCATTTTTTCTCTGTTTTTCCCAAACACCCTATGGAGGCATGCAGTGTGCAGCAAGAGTCCCACAGCTCCCTCACTACATGCCACTCTTAACTGCACTGCCACCAGCTGGCAGTCGATGGAGGATGTGATAAGCCCTTCCTCCTCAGGAGAGGAGAGCAGTCCATTGGATGCTTAATCCTCTTCCTCCTGGTTAACCTCCAGGACCCGAGTCCATTCTCGAACCTAGGTCAACGGCGTTGTGGCAAGTGAGGTGCAAGGGCCATAGCCCTCCGTGCCACTGGGCCAGCTACACCAGAATTTAATTTTGTCATTATTTCTGCTAGACAATGCTCTGCTAGAAAAGCCTGCATCATGTACAAGTCTGAGTCTTCCTCAGCAGTGTCTGAGTGGTGCCAGCATTCAATATTGAAATGTCCCTAAATGTACTTGGTTATTTCAGGGTTATCACTACCCAAGTCTTCACGGTCCTGTCACTCACACCTGACACAGGCACCATGAGCAGACAGCAGAAAAGGAGAAGTAGTATGACCAGGAGCTTGCATATGCACATCCTTGCTTTCACATGGTACTGAAAAAAACTAAATTTATCAGAGGACGAGGTATGGGACCATGATATTATTACAAAGGTTTCCTAAAACCACTAACAGCTTATCATAGATCAAGGGAGCACTCCTGACCAATTGGAGTGCTCCTTTCTTCTGTGCGTTAGATGCTCTTATGCTGTGACTAGTGTCTCACACGCAGATGCCCTGGAAATGGGCAGGATCGGGGGAGGTTTTTTTAAATACATATGTATTACTGATTGCTCTCCATCAATAATATATTAATATGTCCCCCATCACCACTCATTGCTGAAAGCAAGTGGTTTCATTTGCCTTCAGCTTGAGACAGAACAGCTCAGCTTCGCTTCGCTGTTCTCACTCAGCAACGAGTGGCTCCGGGGGACATATTAACACATAACCTGGTTCAGTCGGTGTGCACTCGTATCATAAAGCTGTGTGGAATATGAAATTCTGCTGGCAGAATTCATGTGGAGTCGCAATTCTGCAGCAGAATTCATGTGGATTTGCAATTCTGCCAGCAGAATTCATGTGTAGTCACTATTCTGCTTCTGCAATACTTTTCAGAATTTCCTTTTTAATTCCAGGGAATTCTGAAAAGCAATTCTAACTAAACTGTGGAATAATATGCAGTGGATTACATATTCCATGGTTTGCTAGAAATCAGTCTACGATTTACTATGTATTTTATTTACTGTTTATTTTATTTATTTAGAATACTACTCTGCAGTTTATGTAAGCTGTGGATTATTTAATCCATTGTTTAAAAAAAAAATATTCCTGTGTTCAGAATTTCAGAATCAGTTTCTGATGAAATTCTGGGAGATTAGGCAGAATTTCCAAAATGCTGCAGATTTCTGAAGGAAATGGGGGGGGGGGATTCACAAAAGGGATGTGCCCACACATCTGAAATGCACTGGCGCATCTCGGACTTGCACCCAATCATGATTCTGAAAGGACAGTGATGCCCCGGCGCATCTCAGATGCACCGAACACCACCTGTAATGGTATTTATTTATTTTATTTATTTATTGAACATATCAGAGTTAAAACCTTTGAGTCAGAGACTCCTTTACAAAAACTCCACGTCAGTTGCAATCAATCAGACAGCAATACAATAATCTGGTGTACAGAGAGGGTTACAGTTTGGCACAACACAAAAAAATGAGGCATAACATTAACAGACAGCATGAATTATCTGGCGAGTACACAGTCCAAGGATTGACAGTGCGGCAGGATGAGACAGGTCATTCACAAAGTTGTGAATGAAAGCTTACGGTACACACTGGAAGCCTATTGGTTGACAGGGTCTGCCAATGGGCTTACAAGCACACTGTATGCTGTCATTCACTGACAACTCAGTTGGCAGGCAGCCATGGTGGTTTACGGGTGGGTTGTGCTGCCCAACTGACTTTCAGCACATGCTAGGATGGGGGAGCTGGGTGGGGTGCCTGAGTGGGTGGGGGTGGAGGTCACTGGACCACCAGGGATACTTGGAATTTTGTTTGTCACTATGATCGGGTTGGGGCAGGGAGGGGTTCCACTAGTCTATCAGGGATTCTTGGGGAGATGTTCTTTGTTTTTGGGGATATGGGCGGGGGGGTGCTAGGCTACCAGGGGTTCATTGCTGTGTCTACTGCTCAAAGCCCTTGCAGGGAGCTCAGAGCATTCTGCCGGGTGCATTCCTGCAAGCTTCATGTAAATGAGGCCATAATGACATCCAAATGGTCCCATTGTGCCTTGCATGCCTAATGGCACCATTTGCATGTCTGGGGCTGTGAATACCAACCTTGGGCACAGTTCATCTGGAGATGTGCTGCCCCATCAGTCTCCCAGCCCGAACAGGGGGATGTGCCAGCGCATCTCAGGCTGGGCACAACTGTGGTATTTACAGAGAGGATGCACTGGGAGCATTTTCTGGTGCATCTTCTGTGAATACCACAGTCGGGGCTCAGCACATCTCATTTGCACCGTTGCAACTGAGATGTGCCGAGCGCATTTCTTTGTGAATCCCCCCAGAATTTGAAAATCCCACACAGTTCTACTGTATCCCCCTCATTCTGCGATGAGGTAGGAAACAAAAAGTTTCTCCTAGCCCTTCTTTCCCAGTCAACAAAAACGAACTAAGCTAACCAAGCAGTACCTCTAGTGATAAGGAGGGGGAGGTGGCATTCATACAATATACGGTTCCTCAAAAGCTAATACAAGTTTTGTTTTCTGATTCTGTTGGATTAGAAATGTATGCACTTGAAATTAAATTACCTAACACCAGACTATCTGGTTTATTTGTTACTACCCTCCAAAATCAAAATCAGCCACTTAAAACAAGGATTAAAGAGCAAGTGTACTGCTCAAAATGATTAGTGCCTTTCAAACGTAGTCAGCTATTTTTGTTTTCTTTTCTGTTTTACTGATTAAAAGATTTTCTACCTCACAATACTAGGTGTGATGTGTGGAACAGTACTTCACCTGGAGGCTGACATGGTCAGTTCTGTTCCTCCTAATACATCATCAGCACTGTGACCTCACTGACTGTGACATCACTAGTAACCAAGAAGAGCCAATCTCCTGCTGCTAGACTGGTAATGTTTGACACATGTTACCAGTCAGGCAGCAGGGCTTGTGATGTAGCAATGAATGCGGTCACTTGCGGATTTTGTAGTGGCAAGAACTGAACTAGATATGTCTCCTTCCAGGTAAAGCATTTCTTTTCACTCCACACCCAGTACTGTTATGTAGAAAACCATCTAGTGAGCAATTAGAAAAAGAAAAAATACATCAGTAATAAAAATTAATGAGGGGATACTTTTAAGGATTTTGCTAACATTTTCTGCCATCTGTTTTTAGCACTACTAGCTCTGTAATTTAAATCTCCTAATGTTAAAAACTCACATGCTTTAATAATTATGGGGGACTTTGATTTAGACTGAAAAATATACAGAATCTGTGATTACATAATTGCTAAAACCGAGGAATTCAATTTAATCCGGCTAATAACAGAACCCACAAGAATGACTAATAAAACCCTTTCACATCTGCAGTACCATTTTAGACTTGATCCTTGTAAATTTCATCAAGTTTCTTATTACTTAATTTTTAAAATTAAGCTAGAGCCAGATAGAACACATACCCAGACAAAGGTTTGGGATTTCAGAAGGGCAGATTTTGAGACGATGCAAGAAACATTGCAAGAGAAACTGGAAGGGATGGGAGCAGTAGTGGGGCTGACTAATATGTGGGATTTAATCAGAAAAGGGGTATGATGGTGGTATGCAAGAGCATTCAAGGGAAGAAACCACTGTAGTAAATGAGGGAAAAGGGGTAGGTAGTGAAGGAGAGGGAAGGGGAGGACCCAGAGGGTACTTGTGAACAACACCTTATCAGAAGAAAGGGAGGTGACTAATGGCAAGCTGCAGGGGTTGGTGTTAGGTCTCATCCTCTTTAATATCTTCATAAGAGACAAAGCAGAAGGCTTGGATGGTAAGAAAAGCCTGTTTGCTGATGATACAAAGATATGCAATAGGGTCGACATCCCTGGTGGGGTGGAGAAGATGAAGGCAGGTCTCACAAAGTTGGAACTGTGGATGAAAACATGGCAGCTGAAATTCAACTCCAAGAAGTGCAAAGTCATGTACCTATGGAAAGGCAACCCGGGAGAGGAATACCATATTTGGGGTGAGAAACTAGAGACCAGAAAGCAAGAGAGAGATCTGTGAGTGATTATAACAGATGACCTAAAAAAGACCAAGCAGTGCAAAAAGGCTGCACTAAAGGCAAATGGAATGCTGGGATACATAGGAAGGGGAATAACCAGTAGAAAAAGGGAAGTTGTAGTGCCCCTGTATAGATCGCTGGTAAGGCCACACCTGGAGTACTGCATTCAGTTCTGGAGACCACATTTCAGAAAGGATGTGGATAGACTGAAGACCGTGCAAAGGAGGGCTACAAAGATGATACAGGGCCTGCATCAGAAATCATATGAGGAGAGAGCAATGGAGCGAAAGGGGAGACATGATTGAAACCTTCAAATACATGAAGAGACTAAATACAGTATAGATCCGGGACCTCTTTCAGGTAAAGAGCCATACGAGAACTAGGGGTCATGATAGGAAATTGGGGAGGGGAAGGAGAAGTTCAGGAGCAACACTCACAAGTTCTTTTTCACCTCGAAGGTGGTCGACATATGGAACAGCCTCCTCCAAGGAGTGGTGGAGGCAAAGATGGTTGGGGCTTTAAAGAATGCTTGGGTTAGTTACAAAGGTATCATAACACTGAGTAGCAGTTAGGGGGCGGAGGTAGGATCATGAGCAGACTAGATGGAACATGCGGTCCCCTCCTGCCATCACTTTCTATGTTTCTGTGAAAGGTTTCAAAAAGTAGAAACCAGCCAAGTGGAGGAAGAGAGAATTTTTAACAAGGTGAGGGAGACCAGCAAGATAGTAAGGAGGGCAAAGCTGAATACTGGGTTGAGGATTGCAGAGAGAGTGAAAAGGGGTGAAGCATTTTTCTGATACATATGGGAGAATTCAGATAAAAACAGGGGCTATTCAGACTAAGGAAGTGAGAGGTGGGAGGAGGGAGACCCAAGAAAGGTGGAAATACTGAACCAGTATTTGTTCTTAGTATTCAAGGTGGAGGATAATGGGTCACTTCTTCAATGTGTCATCAAAGTCAAGGAGGAGGGGGTGAGGGCAACAAAGGGGACCAATTATGGAAGGATGGGTATTGAAAGGGCTAAATGCACTGAAAGTGGATAAATCAATGGGCCTGGATGGGCTGCATCCATGGGTGCTAATAGGAATGGTGCAAGTTAGGATAGGGCAGATGGGGTATTTAAGTTAAGGAGGGGGAGGGTCACCAGGGGGCACATGCTAAGAATAGAGGGGGGAAGATTTAGGAAGGAAATGAGGAGTCACTATTTCACAGAGAGGGTGGTAGCAAAATGGAATGCCTACCAGAATGGGTGGTATCATGTAAATCTGTGAACAGCTTGAAAAGGGCATGGGACAGGGAACAGGGGAGAGTGAGGAGGGGGGAGGTGGGGGTGGCAGTGGGATGACAAAGGGGGGGGTGGGGCAACTGCAAACTAGGGGTGTTGGCTGCACACTGGAACAGACTTAGATTGACCGGATGGTCTGTTTCTGCTGGCACGTTCGTATGTTCGTATGTTCATAAGTTAAGGCTGCACCAATGACAGATCTCGTTATTTTTTTAACTTATATTTTACTAAGTTTTAAATCATGATGGAAATGTGAAAGGAAAAGTGCGACTCCCACTGAGACTTGAACCCAGGCCCCTGGCATACCGTGACAGTACTCTAACCACTAGGCTATGGGAGGCTCAGTGATCAGCAGGCCTCTGGACTTTTCTTTGAGGCACACACATTGCCTTGCAGTGGCTTTACTGCACTAAGAAAGCTGTCTGGTGTCTCTGACATATGCCTGAGTTACTGGTTGTGCAACACATAGAAAGGAATGTGTGTGTCTCAAGGGAAAGCCCAGAGGCCTGCTGATCACTGAAAGGAAAAGTGTGACTCCCACTAGGACTTGAACCCAGGGCCCAGGCATACCATGTCCGTACTCTAACCACTGGACTGTGGGAGGCTCAGTGATCAGCAGGCCTTTGGACTTTCCCTTGAGGCACACACATTGCCTTGCAGTGGCTTTACTGCAAATAAACAGATCAAAACGAAAGAAAAAGCCACTATAGTTCTCAAAAGAGGTGGCGGTGAAGGTTAGGGAGAAAAGATAGCATTTAGGAAGTATAAGGAAACACAGAAGGAGCAGGACAGAGAACTGTACCAGTTAAGGCAGAAAGAAGCAGGGAGGGTAGTCAGAATAGCAAAGGCCCAAACTGAGGAAAAGATAGCCAACTCCGGTTAAGAAGGGATAAAACCTTTATAGGTGTATCAGGGCATAGAAAGACAAAGGGAGGGATAGTGAGGCTGAATAGAATGGACGGTGGGTGGGCAGAGAGGGACAGTGAAAAAGCAGGGATACTGAATGAATACTTCTGTTCAGTATTCACAAAAAAGGAGGAGGTGGAGGTACCTAATCCAATTAACAGAAGCACTCTGGATAGGGGGGTCGATCCCAGTCCTTTCACAGAAGAAAGGGTTCTGAAAGAACTCCTAAAACTGAAGGTGAAGAAAGCAATGGGGCTAGATGGAATTCACCCCAGAATTCTAAAAGAATTAAGCAGAGAACTAGTGACACCACTGACTACCATTTTTAACAAATCATGGGAGGATGGTGTGGTACCTGAAGACTGGAGGAAGGCAGATGTGATTCCCCTTCACAAAAGTGGGACCAAGACAGAGGCAGGAAACTACAGACCTGTCAGTTTGACCTCTGTGGTAGGGAAAGTGATGGAATCACTTCTGAAGGAAAGAACTGTTGAGTACCTAGAGGCCAGTGGGGCACAGGACCCAAGGCAGCATGGGTTCACAGCGGGAAGGTCATGTCAGGCAATCTAATTGATTTCTTTGACTGGGTGACCAAAGTAGTAGACCAGGAGTGGCTGTGGACATGGCCTACCTAGACTTTAGCAAGGCATTTGCCACAGTCCCACACAAAGGTTAATAGTCAAATTAACCAGCCTGGCAGTGGGTCCCAGGGTGGTAGCCTGGGTAAAACATTGGATGGACAACAGGACACAGAAGGTAATTGTAAATTGAGTCCACTCTGAAGAAAGAGGGGTTACTAGTGGGGAACCGCAGGGTTCAGTACTGGGTCCAGTCCTTTTTAATGTCTTTATAAGTGACACTGCAGAGGGACTGGAAGGAAAAGTATGCCTCTTTGCAGATGACACAAAGATCTGCAACAGGGTTGATACACAAGGAGGCGTGCAAAGGATGAGAAGGGACTTGGCAAGGTTGGAGGAATGGTCAGAAGTTTCTTATATCCCAAACCCCCTGTGTTTGTTTAACTCTCCCCAAAGAAATCCTAGAACTGCCCTGCTCACTTTGTAGTGTAAGAAAGCTTCCAGAAGTGCAGGTCTGGTTAATCACAGGGTGGGGGATGAGAGTGTCTTTCTCTGCCTGACTCTGTACATTGCCCTGCAGGTTAGGACGGGACAGTGGTGAGGGGCATGATGATGTTGGCTATTGTGTGTGCCAAGCTAGGTCTGCTGGGCTGAACATTTGCTATTATGGTATCCTCTGGTTTGGTAGGGAGAGGGGTGAAGAAGGAGGAAGCAAGGGGCACATGGTAAAAAGCAGTGGGGGTACGCACTGCGTGTGACTGGATTGCAGTCTTTTTTTTTTGCAGGAGCAGGAAGCAATGTGGCAGTAGGATAAATTCGCAATAATCAGGGTATTTCTTTGCTCATAATTTTTCTGTATAACCGATCAAAATTTACCATTATTATTGTGGGCTAGTGCAACCATCTGCAGGCTAGTGCAATTTTTAATCAACTTGTCCAGCTGTCTAGTCCAAAAAAAAGTTAAGGTTGACCCCTGCTATGGTGGTACTGCTCTCTCGAGTGCTCCACCCCTGTCCTCCTTGTGAGCCTCTGTCCGATCTCGGCCCACACCGCAGACTGTAGCCTATCCAGGGCTACTGTGCCAAACAGCTGGCCCACCCCTGGTGACCACAAGGCTGATCAGATTGGCCAGCTCCACCTTGGACCAGCGCTGGTCCTGCTGCTTGCCACCACATGACACCCTGCACGTGCCATTTTTATGAGCTGTACAGTGGAGCGTATCCTCACCACATTTTTGCAGGCCTATGGCCTGCCCACATAGCGTAATGATGCATAATGTCATTGCATGCGCCGTAGGTGTATGCATCATAGAGCAGCGCAATAGGGCATTATTGGTATTCCACTGGGCATGCGTGATGATGTTGTGTGGCATGGCAAAAGAAGGTCATGACCCATGGCAAAACGCATGTGCGGAACCTTCATGATGCCATGTTGTGAAGGTCAGCCATTGACATGACCCACGCCATCCACACCATGCTATGCACAGAGATTGCGCGGTGGGCGTGTATCATGCATGACTGCCCATTGGTTGTTGCTGCACAGTAGTACACTGCATACATGAATGGATGATGCTGAGTGTGTCCTGCGTGTAGCATTGATGTGGCTCGTCAGTTGCGCAGATGACTGTGTATGTGCGCCATGCTGGTACATGGTGCAAACAGTAATGCGTGATCACAGTCCATATGGGCGGCACACTTCCATGCAATATTCAGCCAGGATATACAAATTGCCTCATTACACAGTCTTTGCCCAAACAGAATATCAGTGTCTCATTACCGGAATGCATTCAGCTAATTTGCATGGCTGTTACCATAAATGCAAGGATGTGCCCCCGGTCTGCAGTGGTGATCTAGAGAAACTGCATCCTTGAAGGTAGGTCATTCATTTTGTGTGTGTGTGGCCTACAACGTCCTGTATTGTGTGCATTCCCTTGCTCCATGTCGTGTTAACTGGTCCTATCTCTGTCTATTTGCTCCCATAGCACCAGATATGTCTATTGCAAGACATAGGCATCTTAATTTCACCAAGGATGAACTAAAGGCCCTCACCGAGGCCTATGTGTTGAAGGAGGACATCCTGTATAGGAGGACAGGCACCCTGCAGGACCATGATCAGGCCTGGAGGGAGGTGGCAAAGCCGTCAATGCCCGGGGCTGTACAACCACACACCCCAGGAATGTAAGAAGCATGCCAGTGGTCTTAGGGTCTGCACCAAAGGCCTACTGGCCCAGACACGGCAGGACCAATAGGCCACTGGCATGGATCCATCAAGAGCTACCCAGATGTTGGTGCAGGAGGCACTGATGGCCACCACCTTCAGGCAGGTGGCTGTGCATGGTGTGCCCGGTGGTGGCCAGGAGACAGGAATTGTGTGGTTCCTTTCAATTCCTCACCTGCATGTGTTGTATGGGCACCGTCATGTTCGCCTGTTAGTCTCCTAACATGTAGCTCCACTGTATGTCTGTGCAGGCTGCAGCAAATGTCTCAAAACTGCAAGTTGTGTGATTCCCAGCCATTAATATCCTGCATGTGTAGGTCATGACTTGCACACCTGGTGAATGCTTGGGCATAAAGCTGTGTACTTATGCCTTTGGTAACATGGTGTTACATCCTTAACCACGTTTTCTGTTTCTATCAACAGCACCCTCACGAGTTGGGACGAGTGTGTTCCAACACCTGTGTTGACTGCCACAGCAGGCATGGAGTCCTCTGCCATGGCCCTGCATGCACAGGGGGAGTGTAGGGATGATGATGATGCCACACCCTCCCTGTTGTGAGAGGCACTGCTCGCTGTTGCTGACCTGTGGTACAGTGACCCTGGGCCAGTGCTTGCCACTGACACCAAGAATGAGGACACCAGTGCCTTCCAGGACACAGCCTTCCCTGTGCCCCACAATGTCCCTGAGATGCAGCACATGCAGCCAGCAGCCATCCAGGGCTGGCCTCTGCGGAGCTCACTGGTCAACAGTTGCCAATGGCCACTTGGCAGCCACAGGGTGACACATTGTAGCCTGCAGTGGGGCAGCAGCAAGGCGTTATTGCCCTGCTACAGGGGGACAGTGACAGATCTCTGCCTGTCCAGGGACAGGTATAGGCACCCAAACACGTGCAGCTACTGCACACACCCAATCAGATCACAGCATGCTCAGCCTGCTGTACACCAGGACCCCTCCCCGTCAGTAACCAGACCCAAGCCCTGAACAGCTTCCCCTTGACCAGCGACTTGCCAACCATTTGCAGATGCTGAGGGCTGCTGTGGAGGCCCAGGTGCAACTCCATGATGATGTGGTGGGGTTGTAGACACAGATGTGCCTTCAGGAGGAGCGGGCTTTGGTCTGCCATGTGGAGATCATTGGGGCTGTCACAGTGCTCTGCAAGGACTTTCATGCGGGTCTGGTGGATATTGCATCAGCTGTCTGTGCACACACAGCTGCCCAGGCTGTGGGTTTTGCAAGCAGTACACCCTCCCACACACCTCACAGCAACCTCAGCACCCCCTAAGAACACCACACTGGATCCCTCTCCCTGACTGCAGCACCTCCACGTGCACCCATCCCTGCCTATGGTGTTCATTTTACTAACACCCCCTGGTCCCGTAGGGGTTCTCATTCTCATATCCCATCACCCACATGGGTGCAGCCCTCACCATGGGCATCATGTTGTTCCACAGTTACATTGGGTATGCTATCAAGCAGGGGCTCTATACGTGTTCAGGGAAGCCATGCGTGCAACACCTGATGTGCTCAGGGTCACTGCTTCCAGCCTGTGCTGCCTCTAGGCCACAGGTGGGGAAACACTGTAACCCGCTCTAACTGCTGTTCTACACTGTGCTCCACCTGTACTACACACCATCCCCACACCCCGTGAGGCATTGTCACCATGCATTGATGGCATGGGGCATGAAGAGTGCACCTGTGGCATACCGCTGTGTGTATGTGCCAATGGACTTCCTCTGACCCATGCCACTACTGTACATAAGCATACCTCTGTGTGCACCTGTTGCTGTTGTGTCCTATGTGGCTGTGTGTTCAGGTCACATCTTCATACCTATGCACACACCATGCTGAAGTCTCCACTACATACTCACCATTGCTGTGATGGAACACATGCACTCACATAAGCTGTGCATGTGTGCATTGCATCACTGTAATGTCTGCTGCCTATACTCACCTGCCATCATCAAAGTGTTCCTGCACAATAGTGTCCCTGTGCGGCCGTCCCCTTGGGGCCATCCATGAGTTACCCCTCTTATACTGTAGCAGATAAACCCCGAATGTGGGCTCCATGTCCTCATCACTGTCACCCTCAAGCTCCTGTACCACTATTCCATGGTCCATGGCCATGCTGTGTAGTATACAACATGCCAGAAATATGGTACAGACCTTCTGTAGACTAAACTGTAGGGCACCCCCGGAACAGTCCAGGCATCTGAGACTCATTTTCAGCATGCCGAACACTCTCTCAGTTATGTTTCTTGTTGCCATGTGTGCCTCACTGTAGTGCTTTTCCGCTTTGGATGTGGGCCCCAGTATTAGGGTCAGCATCCATGGCCAGAAGGGGTATGTGCTGTCACCTGTGTAAGAGATGGGGAGATGTTATTACACCATTCCGTATTTGTACATCCAGCGCACCCACTGGCCCTGTTCCTGTGCGTCTGCCTGTTCTGTGTATGTGCCCTCCCATATAGTCACAGTTGCAGTCTTGTTGGTCCCTCCCATTACTGGATTGTTCCCTGTGGCTATACTTCCACTGTCATTTCCATCACTTCCTGCACACCGTAAAGTGTGCAGTCCATGGTACATGCATTTGCTGTGTGTGCCCTGCATCAGTCTTGCCTTCCTATGTGACATCATGCCCTGTCATTCCCATGGGGTTAATGACACCTCATGCCTGCCATGGTCCCTGTGTCTGGTGTACCATTCTCATCATCACACACTCATCCTCCCATTGCATCTAGCAGCTGTGTGTAATTGCCAGGCCTTTCCATCAGGCATTGTTCCCTCCCTCTTCCCCCTTATATGGGTGCCCGCCATCCAGCCATCACATAGTCCTGTTGTACTACCTGTACGTCCGACATTGATGCACCCTTGTTACCACATTCCATGGCTGGGGTGGCACTCACCCACTAAATGGCTGCCAGTTTTTCCCTGGACTCACAGCACTGGCGCAGGGATGACTGGTGCCAGATGAAGGAGTCATGTGCACTCTCTGGGTATTTGGCAAACATACTTTTGATGCACCCTGTGGCATCGCACACCACCTGGCAGTTGATGGAATGATAGTCCTTCCTATTCATGTACAGGTCCTTGTCCCCACCAGGTGGTGCTCTGATGGCCACCTGGGTGCAATCGATTGTGCCAAGCACTCCTGGAAGGTGTTCTACCCTGTAGAAGCTCTGCTTTGTTGCTGTATGCTCTGCTGGTATGCTAGGGAATCATATGAACTCACTAGCATGGGGCAGCAGAGCATTTAGGAACTGAGTGAGGAGGTGAGATGTGGCTGACTGGGTGATATCGGTGGTGTCACCCAACAATATCTGGAGGTTCCTTTGTCGAGTGCCGCTGTGGCTTTTGTCTCCACTGCCATTGCATGGTTTTTGTGTGTGGGTACCTGCAGCTCATCATGGAGCAGCTCACACAGCTGTCTCAGAAGTGCTCTGTTGAGCCGATACTGCCCCACGATCTCCATGTCTGTCAGCTGTGCGAATGTGACGTGGGGACATTAGCATCTCTGTTGGGCATATCGCCTATGAGCCCTCCGTCGGCAAGCCTGTTCTTCCATCAGTCTCCTTACATCAGCCATCATGGCAGCCATGTGAAATACACTCCCTGCCATTGTTTTTGCACTTTTGATGCCTGCCTCTGGGTGGCTGGCTAATTTAGGGCTGCCTCTTTTATACCTAACTTTACACAGACCATTTCTCTGATGTGCAGTGGTGCAGTTGCACTGAATATGCACATGCATGGCATATGCAGGTGTTCGCCACGTTCTGTGCGTGGCATACATTAATTCAACATTTTCATGCATTCTCACATGCGTGGTGCATGCTTCCTAACTGAATATCACATCACTGTGCATTTTTGGTTCTGAGCCGCGCATCTGCACTTTGCGCCACGCATCTGCTTTCAATATGAGCCCATAGTGCATTACATATTGGATGGCCTCCAGACCATTTCATCAGTGGAGGTAATATAGCAATGACAATAAATTAAACAATCAATCCATCAAAAACAGATAGCACTTAACTCATACTGAAACAGGCCTGTTATATACTTTTAACCCTATAAAATCAGAAAATGTTTTAAAGTCCCTCATACTGGATCTAGGGGCTATAATCACAAACAAATTGATATTACATTTATTTATTATGTATACAGTATCCTTGCATCTCACCAGACTATTACCAGTAGAGATGATTATAAAAAATGAAAAAAAAAAGTCAAACGTTAATAGTTACATTGACATAAAGGAATTTATTATTTATATGCTATATAGCTCTTGAATGTCACTGTGAAGTGTGAACATTTCCAGGCCAGTTTTCATTTAAAGCATTTGATCTTATACATCTTGAGCTATGGACGAAAGTTCTTTATGGGATGCAGAGGGGAACTCCCTTTCCCTAGAGGACTCATGTTCATACTGGGCACACAAAAATAGTACCAATTGTTCAATTTTAAAAAACAATATGAAGGTTTTGCCTTTAAATACGATCCTCAGCTTTGCAGGTGCAAACAATTAGAAGGTGCCTCCCAATTTTCAATACATCTTGTTAATAACTGAGAAATGTTCTTCTCCTTTGCTGTGTCTGAAAAGAAAAGTCTGTGTAGATATAAAATCTATGAGTTTTATATGATTAGATGCCCTTAATCTGTGGCAGCTTCATGAGTGAGTCCCTACCAGAGTCAAACGCGAAGCTACACAGATCTCTTTAATAGCGAATGTAAATCTGTGAAACTATTGTAACTATTGTAATTACTGTAAATAATGCTTTTATGTGTCTTTTTTCTGTAATTAATTCCGGGTCGCCCCTGAAAAAGGGACTTCTGGTCTCAGTGGGTTTACCCGGTTACCAAAATCCAAATAAATAAATAAATTCCTCCTAGGAAACAGGGATGGGACCACGGGACTAGAGGACAGTAGATGTGGTGCCCCTGCACAAGAGTCAAAGCAGGGATGAACTAGGGAACTGTAGACTGATAAGAAACATAAAATCTACTAACAGAAGGAGACTGAGGGTCCATCATGGCTGCCAATACTATACTGCCTCACCCTGCTGACCTACCATACTGGTAGGTTGTCTCCCGCTTCCCCTGCTGCCTCATCCCCAATCCTGTGTTGCCCATATCCCTGTTCCAACTGTGTTTGATTCCATTTAGGGTAGCCACCCCTAGCACTTCTGTCAGTAGTCTGTTCCATGGCTACACCACCCTTTCTGTGAAGTAAGACTTCCTCACATCTCTCTTGAACTTGCACCCCACCAACCTCAATCATGTCTCCTGGTGACTGCTTCCCTATTCTATTCTTTACAAAGAGATCCTGGCTATTTATCCTGTTTAGACCACCCAGAAACCTAAATGTTTTTTATTATGTCCCTCCTCTCATGCCTGGCCTCCAGTGAGTACATATTTAGGGTAACCGGCCATTCCTCATAGGATTTGCTTTGCTGGAAGACTGATGTCTGTACTGGGGAAGCTACTGGAGGCCATAATGAGATAGGCTAGTGGGGTTTCTGGAGGCAAACGGTTTTTAAGATACTAGGCAGCATGGGTTCATGGGAGGGAGGTCATGTCAGACTAACGGGATTGATTTCTTTGATTGAGTAACAAAGGTAGTAGACATGGACTTTGGTAAAGCTTTTGTTTCTGACCCATAATGACTGGTCAAAAAACTGTGCAAGCTCAGAGTAGGGAACAAGACTGCAGGATAGTTAAGGAATTAGCTCAGTAGGAGAACCCAGAAGGTTGTCCTCAATGGAGGTGCTCAAAGGTCAGACAGGCAACCACCAATGGGGGGGGGCACAGGGATCAGTCCTGGGACTGGTCCTCTTTCACATCTTCTTTTGCGGCATTGAGTTGTGGATTTAGGTAAAAGGTCTGCCTCTTTGCAGACCACACAGAGATCTGCAGAAGAGTGGTTAGTGAGGAGAATGTTAGGGACGTAAGGAAGGATCTCACGAGTACTGCTTACAGTTCCGGAGCTCGGACTTGAGGAAAGACAAGGACAGGGGGAGGCACTGCAGAAGAGAGTAACCAATATGTTTCAAGGACAATAAAAAAGGTCCTAAAAGAAGTGGTTGGGGTACTTCAACATCTATACAATCGGGCAAGAGGAGAGAGGGGATATGATAGAGACATACACATATCTTCATGGTATAAATAAGGTGGACAGCAGATAGCTGTTCAAACTGAGTGGAAACAAAGGCACCAGGGGAACTTGATGAAGCTGAAGGACCTCAGGAAATATTGTTTCATAGAAAGGGTGGTAGAGAGGTGGAACAGACTGCCAATGGAAGTTATCTGTGTTAAAGCAGTGGAAGGATGCAGACACAGTGGGAGAGACACATGGGACAGGTAAAGGCAGTGGGAAGAGTGGAGGGGAGGATGATGGAGTGAATGATCACTAGCACCATCACATCCAACCTTAAGTAGGGTGGGCAGACTGGATGGGCTGTAGAGCCTTTCTCTGCCATCAGCTTCTATGTTTCTGTGGACAAATCTTAAAAACAATGTGATTATGTTAATTATTTGTCAGACTTGGAGAGTGCCTCTCGGGAATGTATTGAACTAATATCACCCACTGAGGACATATGGACGTTCTTCGCAGAGGAGTTTTCTGCTCTTTGTCAAAAGCATGGCCCCTGGCGGAGTTAAAAGGTGAAAAATAATAATGTGTCATGGTATTCACAGACTTTTTGCAAGGTGCAAAACAATACGAAACAAAGCTTGGGAAAAGGCCAAGCACTCCAACATTATAAACATTTTGAATGATAATTACTGGTAAGGTTCGATTAAAGAGATACTGATGCCTCAAAGAAAACTTTAAAAACATAATAATTAGGTACAATCCTTTATTTTATTCTTCGGTAATCTGGTAAGGCCCTCTAGGCACAAGTGCCTGATTTCAGGCGTGACCTGGGAGCACTGGGTAGTTAAGTGACTTGCTTAGAGTCACACAGTATGCAAGTGGAGACTGTGAGAATCAAACCAAGGTCTGGTCTGCTGGATGTACCAAGCTCATTCACAGCTCATTACTCTAATCTCTAGGCTATACTGCCTGCATAAATATTAGGTTTTGTTAAAGTTCTCCTGGATGTGTCACCAGCTCTTTAAAACTCAAACTCTGGTACTAGAATTCTGTGTTATACACACCCATGTATAGTGAGGCGTGTATAACTGAGAGCACAGCTGTTAACCAAGATAAAACATTTTCACTTTTTCCATACAGAATGCACAGCTTCCAAAACACAAAACCAGTAATTATGAAAATAGAACATGTGGAGTAGTGTTATAAAACAGGGTTTTTATACACCCTGAGTGCACAATGCCAATATAACTACTCAAGCTTCACTTTCATGGTTTATGAGGCAGGACACACCTCGGGTATTTAAAAGACATTATTACTGCACATACAACATCCCATGCATTATTCTATATACAGTACAGCAGATGATTAGGAAACAAATTCCTGAAGAGTCTGAAACTGGCCAAGGCTGAGTATATCAAACAAATTCTGGTCAGAGCAAAATGGTAGCTAATGCATTAACTTGAACAGCGATATATTTTAGAGTTAGTGTGTGACTTGTGCAGTGCATGCATCTCTAGACATACTGAGAAGCAGAGCATTAGGCAGGCTCATAGACACACACTTAGATATGCACAAACTCAAACTGTGATCCAGACACATATCCCCAGACAGATATATCTTGAAGTTCCTTAAAGGAATTAACTAGGTAAACTGTGGGGAATTACCCTGAATACCAGCTCAAAGTTATGTGGTCATGAGTGGAAATTAACAGGAGGGATGTTCAGGAGGGATGCAAGGAAGTACTTCTTTATGGAAAGGATGGTGGAACCTTGGAACAGTCTGCCTGCTGAGGCGGTTGGTGCAAACACAGTCAGGAATTCAAGCAGGCACGGGATAGAATGAAGGAAATGGTGGTCGCCTGGGGTGAAATGACCAGGGAGGATAATGGGGATAGCATGGGGAAGGGTTAGTATCCCAGAGGAACAATAGGGTCCAGGGATTGTAGGGAATATGGGCAGACTGGATGGACCTCTGGTCTTTTTCTGCCATAATGGTCTATGTTTCTATGTTTCTATATACACACCAGGAGACATTCACAAGCATCTTGGGGCAGACACTCATGGACACAAGTGCTGCTGTAAATACAGTCAGACTTCCAAGTAACACTGAAAAAATGACAGCTGTTAAACAAATGCTTACCTAGAATGTTAATGCATACTGTATGTTGTAGCGAATAATGAATGCACAGTACTGTATATAATAAGTTTGCAAGGTCAAGGAGGATTCCAAATAATGTGCACTGGTTTCCGACCATCTCCCACTTCTGGGACTGAGATCTTGAGTGAGAGCTATAAAAAACAGACAAGTTTACTTAAGTTAGCCAACCCTCATAAATATCCTATTGTAGCATCATTTTGTTTTTATTTAGGCATATTGACACAAGATGATGAGGGATAAATCCTCCAGTGTCATAGACATAGTTTTAAACCACCAATAAATTCAAATACTGACCTGTCTGCCCAGTGGCAGTTCATTAGAGGTACAATAGTGTTTAAAAAAAAAAAGGCAGACTAGATGGGCCAGTATGGTCTTTTTCTGCCATCAAGCTTCTATGATTCCATAATATTTATTTCTAGAAACATAGAAACATAGAAGTTGACGGCAGATAAGGACTGCAAGGCCCATCCAGTCTGCCCATTTCTTTTTCTACCTTATAAATGTGCCATCGGCCTTTGCTCTGTCAGTGGCCTATCTATTCATAGTCATTTGTATTGCTCCCTTATGCCTATCCCATGCCTGTTTGAAGCCCTGCACTGTATTCATAGCCACCACTTCTTGTGGTAAGCCATTCCATGCATCCACTACCCTTTCTGTGAAAAGAATTTCCTCACATTCCCCCTTAATCGGCCTCCCTCTAATCTCATGCTGTGTCCTCTTGTCCTGCTATTTTTCTTATATTTAAACATGTTAGACTCTTTCACCTTGTTTATGCCCTTAAGGTGTTTGAATGCCTCGATCATATCACCTCTCTCCCTCCTTTGCTCAAGGGTATACATATTGAGCTCCATTAATCTGTCCTCATATGTCTTCTGATGCAGTCCCTGCACCATTTTGGTTGCCCTTCTCTGGACTGCCTCAATTTGTTAATGTCCTTGTGAAGGTGTGGCCTCCAATACTGCACAGTACTCAGATGGGGCCTAACCAGTGTCTTGTACAGAGGATTATTACCTCCCTCTTACGACTTGTGATACCCTACTAATACACCTTAACACCCCCTAGCCTTACCTACTGCTTTGAGGTCTGCTTGGATGATTTTAGGTCATCAGTGATGATGATGCCCAAGTCTCTTTCTTCCTTTGTGACTGCTAACCCCTCCCAGCCTATAGGTGGCTTCAGGGTTTCTCTTCCCTATGTGCATGATTTTGCACTTCTTTGCATTAAATCCCAGTTGCCACTCTTCTGACCATTCTGCTAGTTTATCCAGATCTCTTCTCATTCTGCCCACCCCATCTGGATCATCTACTCTATGTTGCAGATCTTGGTGTCATCTGCAAACAGACAAGCCTTACCCTCTAGTCCATCTGCAAGGTCACTAATGAAGATGTTGAAGAGGACTGGCCCCAGGACTGATCCCTGAGGTACCCCACTTGTGACTTGCATCTCTTCTGACTGTATACCATTTACCACCACTCTCTGTTTTCTGCCCGTCAACCAGTTTGCCACCCAGTTGACCAACTTCTGACCCACCCAAGCCAACCCAGCTTATTTATCAATCTTCTATGTGGAACAGTGTCAAAAGCTTTGCTGAAGTCAAGGTAGGTGACATCAACTGCTCCCCCTTGGTCCACCACTCTGGTTATCCAGTCAAAGAAATCTATGAGATTAGTTTGACAGGACCTTCCTTTGTAAACCCTGCTGTCTTGGATCCTGTGCCCCTATGGATTCCAGGTGTTGCACTATCCTTTCCTTAAGGAGTGCCTCCATAATCTTGCCCACTACTGAGGTAAGACTGACCGGTCTGTAGTTCCCCACCTCCTCCTGCTACCACTCTTGTGGAGCGGGATCACATAAACCCTTCTCCAGTCTTCTGGGACCTCTCCTGTGCTCAGAGACTCACTAAACAATTCTGCTAATGGCTCTGCTAGTTCCTCCCTTAGCTCCTTAAGTACCCTGGGATGTATGCCATCAGGTCCCATTGCCTTATCCACCTGAGCTTAGCAAGCTCTTGTAGGACCCTTTCTTTTGTGAGGGGTAGTGCTCACCTCCCTCCCCCTGTGTCCATGATGCTGAGCTGTGGGCCCTGCCTACCTTCTCTTCAGTAAATACTGAGCAAAAGTATCTATTTAGGATAGATGCCTTTACAGGTCCTCCTCCTCACATGCTCCCTTTTCTCCATTAAGCTTAGCAATACCCCTCTGGACTTTCTCCTTTCACTAATGTATCTATAGAAAGTCTTGTCACCTTCTTTACTGTTCGTGCTAGTGTTTCCTCAGTTTGGGACTTTGCCTGCCTTACTGCCTTACCTGCTTCCCTTAGGGCAGTTTGGTATGCTTCCTATCTTCATCCCGCTGTGTTCCTTATATTTCCTGAAGGCCAGCCTTTGGCTCTGACCTTTTCTGCTACTGTATTTGAGAACCAAAGTGGTTTCCTTCTTCTTTTGCACTTCCTTTTCTGTCTAACACAATGGGATGTTGGTTCAAATGTTGCATCCTTAATGCTTGCCCTTTGCCTGTACCCCCTCACCTGTGTTTCTTTTGCCAGGGCTAGCTTAACTCTGTTGGCCATCTTATCAAAGTCAGCTCCTCTGAAGTCCCATATTTTTGCCTTGGAATGGGATGATTTAGATGTAGTAGCCAAATTGAACCATACCATGTGATGGTCACTGGCCCCAGGTGACCTTCTACCTGGAGATCTGTGATCCTTTCTTTGTTAGTCAGTACTAGATCTAGGATAGCCCTGTCTCTTGTGGGTTGCTGTACCAGTTCTTTGAGGCCCCCCTGCAGAATCCACTATGAGTCTAGTTCTGGCAGATGTTCCTGCTGGTATTGACCAATCTGTATCCGGCATGTTGAAGTCTCCATTATCAGAACCTCCCTTTAGCTGTCATGTTTTGTATATCTTCTAACAGTAATGTGTCTATGTCCTCCCTCTGGTCTGGGGGCCTGTAGACAACCCCAGTTCTTATGGCTGTCCCATTTCCTGTTTCAGGGTGGCCCACAGTTCTTCTGGCTCCTTATGTGTATTCTGAATTTCTGTAGCTTTGATATTTTCATTAACATACAGGGCCCTCCTCCCCATTTTGCACCTCGGTCTCTTCTGAACAATACATAGCCAGGTACTGAAGTCTCCCAAGTGTGGTTACTGGTAAACCACATCTCACTAAGTGCTACTATGTCCAGTTTAGCCTCTGACATTATTGCCTGCAGGTCTGGGATCTTATTTCCCAGGCTGTGAGCATTGTGTACATGATTTTCCATTGGCCAGATTTTGGTGTGTTAGTTGTTGGGTGAAGTTTGGCATTACCCTGTAGTCGTATGGGGAGACAAACCTTTTTCTTACCTGGTGATGCAAATGAACAGCAAACATGCTGAATTCCTGTTTGACCACTAGCTGAGGGGAGGGTGTTCTTCCCATTCGACGGGGGTGCTGCACCCTCTCCCCATTTGCTAGTTTAAATATTCTGCAAAGACGTCAAACTTCTGCCCCAATGCACTGACTCCTCTTTAGTCAGATGCAGTCCATCAAATTTAAAGAACTTTCGGCTCCCAGAACTGTTGACAGTTCCTACAAATCTGTGTCCTTTTCCTGGCACCAGCCCTTGAGCCACGTGTTTAGCTCCCTATCTCCCCTTCTCTGACCTTCCGTCCATCTGCTCCCCTCTCCCAGACTGGCAGGATCTCAGAGAAGGAGATGCCGGACGAAATAGATGATAGTTTGTCACCCAGCCTAGTCAGGTGTTTCTTGGTCTCCACAACTGACCCGGCTGGCGAGATCATTAGTCCCTATGTGTACTAGGACATCAATGTTTTCTCCTGCTTTGTGAACAATTTTAGTCTGCGGTCAGTGTCTCTGAATGCTGATGTACCTGGAGACATCTGACCATCACCTCTGGCTGGAGATGGTATCAACTCCCGAATCATGGAGTCTCCTATGATCAGAGGTTTTTGTTTCCTTTGTGCTTGTTTTGTTTTGGTTCCTGATTTGGGTGAGTTTTGTTGTGCTAGCTCCTGTGCCACAGTGTCCTGCTCTGCAGTGTCTTCTGCCTCTTTATTTGATTTCAGAGATAGAGGCAGATACCTGTTTAAGTGTTTATATGGTTTTGGAGGTAATGTGTTGGAGAGCAGAGAGTGATGGGGCACCTGATTTGCTCCTCCTAACCACCTGCCAACCTCCTGGACCAACTACCCTCTGCGGTCGAGGTTTTCTGTTGGATGCTGGGGAAATGGCGGGTGGTTCTTATAATGTATTTCCTCTTCAATATGAAATTTGAGGCGTGCAATCTCTGCCCATGCTGCCCGGAGCTGAGCCCTAAGATCTCCAAAGGCCCAGCATGTAGGACAGTGTCCTAAATCCTGTAAGACTGTCCTTCTGAAAATTGTTCCACAGTACCTGCAGTTAATGAAATCCATTCCAAATAAGTTGCTGGGTTTGTAACCTAGTCAGAGTAATTAGAAGGAAAAAAAAAAAGGAAAAAAAAAATGCAAGTAATGGTTTAATTGTGCTTTGTTTAACTTGTTATAACAAGTTAAATTACTAGTGCCCCTGTAAATGAGATCACCTTGTGGAGGCCCCACTGATCCACCCCTTCCTGCTCTGCCACAGGAAATGTCACAACTGTGGTACCCTATAAAAGGAGTGTAGTGTGGGGTGGTTGGGGATGGGGTGGGAGGCTGGGCCCTTCCGCTGCCTAAAAAGGAGAACCACGGACGAAAGAACAAGGAGGTAAGAGCAAAAACAATCAGTCAACAACAAATGCAGTAACCCTGAAAGCTTATCCTAATGTTAGATAAAACTGTAAAACCTGTAAAGCACCACCTGTAATAATTTCAGAGAACATATCGCTGTAAACACTTTGCTCCAGAGAAAAATAAAGCAGTAACAGAAGATATACCTTGCAAAGACAATTTGAATCAGA
The DNA here is from genome assembly GCA_016271365.2 of Neoceratodus forsteri. Taxonomy (NCBI): domain Eukaryota; kingdom Metazoa; phylum Chordata; order Ceratodontiformes; family Ceratodontidae; genus Neoceratodus; species Neoceratodus forsteri. Next base: position 277,205,381 of record CM057455.1, on the reverse strand, counting down.
AGATTACAGGAGTAATCTGTTAGCACCACCTGTAGGCACACTTTGTAATAATGCAGAAGAAGGTATACCAGCAACAACAATTTGAATCAGAGAAAAAATAAAGCAATGAAATGTTAGCAACAAACAGTTGCAATCCCTGTGAGTAAAATTAAAACACCACCACACAGTAAATCTGCTTAGCCAAACTAAGTCTTAATCCTTCTCCCTTGCTCTGGTAAGTTTCTCTACTCTGCCTTTCAAGCAGTCTTAGAAGGAAAGAGCTCTGGTGAAGCTAGGTGCCTTGGCCAGCAAACCAAGTCTTCTACCTCCAAGATATCAACTAACCTGACTTTTTAATCCTTCTTTCTGTTGGAAATTACTGACAGTTTGCCAGCTCCACCCCCACATACACACCTAATCCTTTGGAAGAGCTGTGGGAGGAAAAGCAATTAGCTCCTTCAATGTGAGAAGGAGACTTATTTATTTATGACTTTGGTTACCGGGTAAGTGCACTGATCCAAGGGACCATTTTCAGGCATGACCCAGGCCAGGTGAATGGCACAGAAAGCATATTATACAAATAAGAGAACCAACAACACAAAACTAATTACATACAAAAATCAAACACAATTACAGGTAATAAAAAATGTAAGCATACAAATGGTACAGACACATCTTAAGTTAGGGTAACAACTGGTAGATCCCCCCCAACACACAAACAGGGTTACAATTTACAACTCAAATGAATTAAAGAGCGTAGACAAGGGAATAGGGAAATCACCCCCTCCAGGTATGGTCCTAATAAAATGAGGATGAAAAGGTGTGGTGACAGGGAGGACAGGGGAGGGTGGCAAGGGGCTACCCTGGCAAACAGGAGGAACAGGCTTCCGCCATAAGCCAGGCTTTCAGGTGGGATTTGAATGTGAGGTACATGTCAGATGAACAGAGGGGCATGGGGATTCTATTCCACAGAGAGGGGGCTGCTACAGATAAGGCTTTGCCTCCTATGTTGGTGGAGACTCTGGGGTCCTCAAAGGGGGGAACAAAGGATTCACAAAGACTCCGGGATATAGATCTGACCTTGAGAAATGATGAATATGGAGACATGTTTCCTGCCCTTAGGGTGTTGTCTACAATGCAGCCAAGGGCATAATCAAAGCGGCCTTGGAGAGGAAGCCAACCAAGTAAGTGATATAGGTCACAGTGGTGGGTAGTGAATGGAGCCAGGAGAGCAAAACAGCAGACAGTATTGCAGACTGACATTAGTCTTATGTGCAGGGTGGAGGACACACGTGAGTAGATGGGGGAGCAGTAATCAATGATGGGGAGCAGATTTCCTTGGACGATAGCTATGGGAGCCTCAGGGGTCAGGTAGTGTTGTAGACGATAGGCAGACCCAAGTTTTTGATCGACCCAATAAGCGATAAGGTTGATGTGTTCTGTGCAGGAGATGGAAGGGTCCAGTATTACACCCAGGTATTTGAACGTGGCGACATTCTCCAGGGGAGGACCATCTGGAGAGAGTACAGCGAGGAAGGAGTTTGATTTCAGAATATTAGCAAGGTATGGTTTGGACCCAAGCAGCGTGGCTTTGGTTTTCTTTTCATTAACCAGGAGCAAATTAGATGTGAACCAGTGGTGGGCTGAGCCATAGTTCTGCGTGAGGACGGAGGATATGTTAGATAGGGACTTGTCACTGTGGAAGAGGACAAGATCATCGGCATACAGGAGTGCATCACAGTTGAGGCTGTCGGTGGGGAGGGAATTGATGAAGATAGAAAATAGTAGGGGACCCAGAATGGAACCCTGGGGAACACCTGTGGAGACTGGCAGGGCAGGGGAAATGGCAGAACCTATGCACAAAGACTGGGAGCAGCCCGAGAGGTAGCTCCAAAACTAGTTAGAGGTCGCAGTAGAGCAGCTAAGCAGGTGGAGTTTGGTGTGTAGGAGGGAGTGGTTGACCAGGTCAAAGGCCTTGGTCAGGTCCACAAATACAGCACCAGTAGCTCTCCCCCGGTCTATATTCCTAAGGAGGTGGTCAGTGAAGTGCCTCAGGGCTGTTGTGGTGCTGTGGTGTTTGCGGAACCCATGCTGTTGACTGCACATTATTGTGCTTCTCAATATGATCAGACAGTTGGCTGTGGACTATTTTCTCAAGGAGTTTACTTAATAATTCATGAATCCAAGAACATGTCTCAGTTTAACTCAGAGAATTTCTTATTGTCAATTAATAATGCAGATTGGACTCCCTTTATTCACCTCCCCTCCATAGACCAGGCACTTGATTACTTTAACCTGACCTTTAAAAATATTACTAACAAACATGCTCCTCCTACTAGATGCAGATCCAAGGGTATCAAGTCACTCTGGCTCTCTACTGAAATCAGGAACCTTATGAAGAGCTGTGATGCCACCTGGAAAACCTATAATTACAGTCTCCTTCATTCTGATTGGCTATATTATCGACAGCTCCGAAATCTGTGTAAACATAGGATACAGGGTGCTAAGTGTTCCTATTTCTGCTCACTTCAGACTGAGAACCTCAGCAAGCCCAAAGATTTCTGGAAGCAAATACACTCTTTGATTAAAGGGAACTCATCCCAATGTCCCAGCTCCATATCATCTGGTCCTACCTCCTACAAGATCCCCCATCTATTGCTAAAGGAATTAACCAGTTCCTTACTGACCTTGATAGGTATATGGCTCACCTTCTGCCTGTCTTAGATTTTTCTATTCCTACTCAGCACCGTAATGCTCTTGGCCCCCGACCTCCTTTCCACCTGAAAGTAGCTACTCGAAGAGAAGTCTATAGGCTACTATCAAACCTCAAATCAGAGAGCTCCCCTGGCCATGATATGTTAGAACCCAGGTTTCTCAAACTAGGGGCAGTAGCACTTGCAGCACCTGTCTGTGAGCTTCTAAATAGATCAATTCTTTCTGGTGAGGTGCCAAGTCTTTGGAAGGTGGCTGTGGTGGTCCCTCTCCACAAGGGGGGGGACCCATGCTGTGGAAAATTACAGGCCTATTTCTATTCTTTGCCCCCTGGCTAAGATCCTAGAGTGGATCCTGTACAACCAGCTGCAATCTTATCTAGACATACATCACAGTCTCACAGACTGCCAGCATGGCTTCAGGAAGGGTCACAGTACTACCACAGCCCTTGTCAAAGTCTTGACTGACATCCTAAAAGTAAGCAATGTAGGTCTATTTACCAGGGGAGTGTTCATTGACCTGACTAAGGCCTTCGATCTAGTCAACCACCACCTTCTGCTTGGCAAATTGCATCAATTAGGCCTAGATCGTCTAGCACTCTTATGGTTCCATGACTATCTCACTGGCAGATCTCAAAAAGTAAAATGGTCAGGATCATTCTCCTCTTCAAGGCCCATATCTCACGGCGTACCCCAAGGTTCAATTTTTGGCCCAATACCATTCTCACTTTTTATCAACGAGCTCCCAAACTACTGTGGTGGGGCGTCTGTGGAATTATACGATGATGATGCAATCGTATACCGATCATCTAACAACATTGATTGGCTTAATCAAAGCCTTAACTCAGATTTCAATATGCTTGAGACCTAGTTCTCCGACAATCACCTAATACTAAATACGAAAAAAACAAAAGCTATGTTATTCCACAATCCCACCCCCAAACCCACCAAACAGCTCCAAAACAGATCACAGTCAGGCGACCCCATAGAGTTGGTATATACTTTCAAATACCCTGGGATCCGTTTAGATGCCTCATTCTCCCTGGAACATCATGCAACCCAGCTCACAAAATCAGTAAACCAGAAGCTTGGTCTCTTATACCAACTCCGCCCTCTATTATCCAATGCTGCCTGTAAAAAGATTGCTTCTTCATCCCTTCTCCCTATCTTGTTCTATGGGGCCCCACTATTACTCTCCACCCAGTCCTCTTCCCTCATTCAACTGTGCCAACTCTATCATAGGATTGGACATTTTGCCCTCGGGACGGATTCCCGAAAACACCACTGTGGCATCCTGAACTCTCTCCAGCAGCCTACCTACGACTCAAGGTTACAGTTTCATACCCTATGTCTAGTTTTCAAACTTGTCAAGCTCTTTAATCCCCCATGCCTAAAGGGAATAGTTTACAACAAAGCATCCACATGCCCGCTAAGATCCACTTCCCTACCCTTATCAGCAATCCAAAAGATGCAACGACTATCAGGTAAGCATTCATTTGCTTTCTCAGCTACCACTGCTTGGAATGGACTTCCCCCTAACCTACTCTCCTGCCCCACCCTACCTTCCTTCAAAACAGAGCTTATCTCTTATCTACTAACCCCCGCGTAACTGCTTTAACTAACTCTTATCGCCTCTTTACTGCCCAGCCTATGTCACCACTATTTTCAGATCTTGTAGTCTATTAATCCTCATGCTCCTGTTTCGTATATAACATATAATATTACTGTTTTGTTTAACTATTATATGTGTATTGCCTGATCTTTATTATGTTACATATCTAGCGCTCCATTGTAATCACCTGAATCATTGTTACATTTCACTGTGTCCTGTGTTGTATTTGTGCATTGATCAATTGTACTGTGTTTCACCATTGTCTCCCAGGTCATCACTGAAAAAGGGACTGCATGGCAGGCAAGTGCAGTGGTTTAAGGCTCTGAGCTGCAAATCTGGAGACCTGGGTTTGAATCCCACAGCCACCTAGGTGCATACTGTGTGACACTGAGCAAGTCACTTAACTTCCCTGTGCTCACAGGTCATACGTGTAAACAAACTTTCAGCTTAGTGTGTCTCTCCTGGTTAAACAATTGGAATTTGCATGGTCTCAGTGGACTTACCCGGTTACCAAAATTCAAATAAATAAATCAATGAATAGGTAGGGGAGGATGGAGATTGGTCTATAATTGTTAGAACAGTGGGGGTCCCCATTTTTAAATATGGGTACCACTCTGGCCATTTTCCCAGGAGTCTGGCATGGAGGAAGTGACAGTGACAGATTAAAAATAAATGTGAGAGGTCTGGCGATGGTAGGGGAAATGAGCCTGAGTAGGGAGGGGGACAGGCAGTCTGACCCAGGGCTGCCCCGGTTTGGGAGACTCTTAAGGAGTTTGGTGGTTTCCATAAGGGAAATGGCCCTGAAGTAGAAAGGGGGGGGTGAGGGGGTAGCAGTAGGAGAAGAGGAGGAGGCCGGGCCACTCGGGCTGCGTCCCAGGCTCGTAAGTTGACTGATAGTTAGCTTGTTGAGGTGAGCAGTGAAGTCTGTGAATTTTAGATTGAAAGCCTGGGCAACCTCAGACGGTTTAATCAGAGGGCCAGTGGGGGAGCTCAGTTGTGTAACTGGACTGTGTGTGTGTGGGGATTGAGTAGGGAGCTAATAGAGCCCCAGAATCTCCTGGGGTTACTAAGGTTATCCCTTGGAGGTTATGGTAGAAATTCCATTTCTGGGATTTGGCCATTTGCACTGATTTTGCAAATGCCTGTAATCATTCCAGAGGGCAGGGGAGGAGGATGTTTTATAGGCAGCCCACTTTCTGTTCTTGTCTTTCATGAGGGCTAAAAGTTCCTTAGAGATCCAGTGGGTAGAACCATCTCTCACTCTCCTAGCAGTGACACAGAAGTGGCGATCCTGAATCAGTAGGAGGGTATCCATGAGAAAAATCATGGCCAATGTTACATCAGTTAGAGAAAAGAGTCCCAACCAGTCAATAGACCTCACATCCTCCAGAAGGTTAGAGGTGTCAGAACAGATGAAGATATGGAAAGCTAGGTATTTTGGCAGGGAGGGGGGTAATGGCATCTGGTCTTGGAGGACCAGATGATGTACTTAGGAGAGTGGTCACTGACAGAATCAGGCAAGGTCCCAGCCTGGAGTACCCTGTCTTCCCTGTTGGTGACCACCCAATCCAGCAGGGTGTGGGTTAATGTATGTGGATTATGTCTGATGGGGATTGTGATGGTTTGTACCAGGTTGTGTTGCCTTAACAGGTTGGCATAGTCATGTTCCTGGGCACTTTGTGCAGGGTCTGCAAGAGAAGCCATACGAGGAGAGGCTAAAGGAGCTTAATATGTATACCCTTGAGGGAAAGGAGGAAGGGGGCGACATGATAGAAATGTTTAAGTACCTCAGTGGAATCAACAAAGTCCAAGAGGGCAGCATCTTTCAGAAAAAGAGATGTGCAAGAACAAGGGGACACAATTTGAAGATAAGAGGGGGACGGCTCAGGGGCAATGTGAGGAAGTATTTTTTCACAGAGAGGGTGGTGGACGCATGGAACAGCCTTTCTGAGGAGGTTGTGGGGTCTAAAACTGCGGGAGAATTCAAGAATGCGTGGGACAGACATAAGGCAATTTTTGTGGGGGGGGTAGGAAGAAATAGGCTGTAGATTAAATAGGATCTGCAGCTTATCCTCTAGGTAGGGAAATGGGCAGACTAGGTGGGCCAAGTGGTCCTTATCTGCCGTCAAAGTCTATGTTTCTATGTTTCACTTAACTGATTTAGGTTGTAGTTGCCTAAAAGAATGGTGTCCCTGGGCAGAAATACAGTGCACCAGTCCCAGACAGAACGTTCTGTAAGACATCTGTGCCCCCTGCTAGTGGGTTGTAACAGCACTGTAAGAAGAGATTTTTAGTAGAGTCCAGGGTCATCTCAGAGATGAGCCATTCTCTGGGGGAATCTGGGTTAGAGCTGAGGGTGGTAGAGGCTGAGAGGGATTCTCTGAAGTATATGGCAACTCCACCATCCTTCTTTCTCCCAGGCCTATCACAGCACATGACGGAGTAGCCTGGAAGTTGATGCGTGGCTTCAGGGATGTGCAGCTTTAATCAAGTTTCAGTAAGACCGAGGACACGTGACTTGTGAAGGGATACCCAAGCTTCAAGGTTATAATATTTGGATGGGGGACTACACATGTTCATATGAGCAATTTTCAGACCAGAGGGACTGACCCAGGTGCTATTTGAAGAGGCAGTAGGGAAGTTTATGGGGCCAGGATTACTTTCAACATCACCTGCCACAGCAGGGAAAGTAGTAGACAATAGGGGCAAGGCGGCAATGAGGATGACAGAGAGAGGGAGTGCAAGAAGAAACCAAACTGGCAGCACTCTAGGTTGGTGAGAAAAATGAGGATAAAGGGGCCAAGTGATGCTTGCTCCCATCTGTGTAACCCAGGGGAGGGATATCTGGTTGGTGGGTGTCACAGAAGAATGACAGGTTCACTTAGTCAAGAGCTTCTACCGAGGCACATAAATCCACTATCAATAGGGTGCCTAACAATGAAGTTGCCAGCAGAAGGAGCAGTGCCAAATTCATTGATGAGCCATAGCAGCTAATGCAGTAGATCCCAGCGAAGGCAACAATAGCCTTGTGGTTAGGGCTGCCGGCTGCAGTAACAATCAAGGACAGCCCTGGTTCGAATCCCGAGGGCCCTTACCTGGCAGTATGCCAAGGACAATGAGTGCAGCAATTGAGGAGGAGAGGTGGGAGAAAGGGATGGGAAACAGGGTCCTTCCACTGGAACAGAAAAAACTGCAATTTGTTAAGAGTTGGGAAATAGGGAAGGGGGCGAGGTTCACTGTTACTTCGGGGGAAGGGCAGCCTAAACCAAGTTGTGGCCAGGGATAGGGGTGCAGAACTGGGCTGAGCTGATTGGTTCTGGCAGGCAATAAAAGAAGGGCCACCTCTGGGTGATTGGACTGGGTGGGTAGTGCCTGTGCAAGGTGGAGAGAGGAATAGGCTGGAGGGGGAGAGCCCCAGGCTGCTGGCTGCCCCAAGTAAATATGAAGAAAATAAACAACTGCTTCTAGGACCCTTACATCCGAGTATGACACCATGTTTCAGGTGCTCAGTTTGTGGTTACGCAAGCAAGAAACAGACATACAAACATCCTTACATAAATAAAGAATACAACATCAAACAGTTTATCACCTGTGATACTGCAGGGGTGATCTATGTTTTGCAATGTCCATGTGATAAAATTTATATTGGAAAGACAATTCAGCCTCTGAAAAAACATATTCAGGAACATAAATCAGATATCAGAAACAAAAAGCCAGCACCAGTTGTGGATCATTTTTTAAAAGCAGGACATACAGGGACATCACTCAGGTTTTGGGACCTTGAGGCAGTAAAACCCCCTGATAGAAGAGAAGATTTCAACAAAATGGTGGCGAGAACAGAAACTCGCTGGATCTTTGAAATGAGGGCATTAGAACCTAGGATTGCACTAAATAAAGATATAAATTGGAACTGTTGCCATAGATAATTATTTACTATTATTTTTGAATTTGGATGTAAATTATTCAAGAAAGACACAGAAGTGTAGAAGTAAAGGTTATAGTAAATGAAATACTGTTAAAGAAGGACATCAAAACAATTAAGATGCAATGGAATTGGAGAGACAGGATAAACAAAGAGATAAAGGGAAAATGGGAGCTAAGGGTGTCATATTGAGGGTCTAAAGAAGTAAAAATGGCTAGGACCCGTCCAGTAGTAATTGATTACTGCCAGAAGGCAGGACTTTAAAATTAATGAGATGCAGTGGAACTATAGAGACATCAGATACGAATAGAAAGAAGACAATGGAAAAGCAGGACACCAGAGTGAATGAGATGCAGTGGAACTATAGAGATGGGAGAAACGATTAGAAAGGGGAGAATGGTAATTTTGGGTCTAGTAGAAATGGAATACTGCTAGAAGGCAGGTCACCAGAGTGATTAAGGTGCAGTGGAAGTATAGAGAAAGGAGAAGTGAATAGAAAAAAAGGAAAATAAGATTTTGGGATATGACACTGATGTTATACTGTAAATGGAACGAGTGGTTCCTGCATAATAGAACTGTAATATGCATTTTTTCAGATAAAAAGATGCAAGTATGGATTATAATTCCAGTGGCCAAAATTTAGGATTTTGGAACTGAGAATAAAAGAGAACGTAGGTATGTGTGAGTTCGGGTGTTAGACAAATAACAGAAAGAAATGATTATTGATTAATTTTTCTACTTTTCTACATGTTTCTAACACCTGCCTTGAAAGATCTACCTTGAGCATATAAAACATAACACATATATGGGTATGCGATGGCGCTACATATGACAATTTGTAGGAACTTAGCCCTTTAGTCAGTTTTCAGAAAATGCAAAAGATCTATTTAAGTCTTGAAATGTTAAAAAGATAAAAAGATGCTGTATACTGGATTGCATCAGACATTAGGAGGTATGTGCCTTTTAGAAGGTTAGCGCATGACATAAGCAGTTCAGTACCACATAGGATGAATTGAGAGCGACGGTTCTAGCACACACACGAGTAAACAGACTTGGCATCTGACGCAGTAGCAACAGGCTGCAACGACTAGGGAAAGGGCATTCAAACTCTTTTCTTAGGCTTAAATGTTGGTAATAGAATAAAAAAGGAAACTAAAGAATGTTGTTTAGTCGAACTGAAAATTGAGAGCAATGGTTCTAGCATGCACATGAGTAAACAGACTTAGTGTCTGGTGCAGTAGCAAAAGGCTGCAGTGGCTAGAATAAGGGCATTTAAACTTGTTTCCTTGGTTTAAACAGTGAAATAGAATGAAAAGGAAATCAAAGATTGTTGGCTAGCCATATGTAAACATATGGAGTAGAGATAAGTGGTGAAAATGGTAGGACAGGAGTTTTGTTCTGTGGCATAGTAGCAGAGAGAGGTGGAAACTTGAGGAAAGACATCAGAACATCATTTTTTAAGCAGTTTTGTATAAATAAAGTCATCAAGAGATAGTGATAGTAGGATAAATTTACCGTGAGAAGTGAAAACAGTTTTATAAGGTGAAAATAACTCTTTGTGTTAGAGAAAGATAAACTAATAGTGAAGAATGTAAATTGAAATGAATGTGGTGGTCGTATATGTATTGCCGTGAATTCCCCAGAAGCTTTTCTTGTTTGGCTTGTAGATAAGAACCCGATGGGACAACTAAAGATAGTAAACAGAATGAAATAGAAAATTGCAGAGAGAATTTGGAGATAAAACAGAATGTAGATGTGCTTACAACTGGGTACACTGATAAACCAGAGTACTGGTCCACGCATATGCTCTATGTCTCTTGAGTTTTTCATTAAGCACTTTCAAAATGGTGTTTGGTGCTGGGTTATATCAAATATAAAGAAGTTTGTGGTGAACCTGTATGAAATTGTAAAAATGGTGTACTTTACACTTTCAGGATTACATAATTAAAGGAATGCAAAAATAAATACAGAATTTTAGGACAACTGCAAGTAACATGATATGAGTAGCACCAGTAGTCATTTGGAAATAATAACTTGTATTGAAATTATTAAATGTTTGTGGACAGTATTTTAATTATGTATACTTATTTATTTGTTTAGAGAAGGCATCTCTTGAAAAAGCCTACACTGTAGGTGAAATGTTGAGGTGTTGGCCTTATTTACAATAAAAAAAGAAAACATTTGGATTTTTGAAACAACTGTCTGCAGTGGTATTTGTTCAGCACCCCCTTCTGAATTAGAGATTGCTCCAAGAGCCCAAAATGCAGAGCAGATTGGTGCTGGTCAGGGGTTGCCTAGATCCCCTCAATTTTTTTTTGTCTTGTTTTTTGTGTTTTTTTTGGTGCATTCTAGCGGTCTTCTTACTTTTTCAATAAAATTGTAATCCAGGTTAGAGGTGCTTGGAATCTATCATTTCCTTTCTGTCACCCATTTTTCGGATACTCCGAACTTCTGATTTGGATTCTGCTTTCACTTCTGCTTTCATATCTGACTTAAAAAAAAAAACTTTAAACCCCCAAACCCACACCATCCAGTACACCCTGAAGAGCCCCCCTTAAAAACGTACATTTTCCATGAAGCATTTCCCTGAGTGTTTTAAATAATTGCTGAAATTTATGTATATTTTAACTGCTTTTGCTTTTTGCTGTCTGTCACAGCATGTGGGAATAAACTTCAGACAAGGCAAATTTACAGGTTTAAAACACACTCTGGTGTGATATTTATTTTTCAAAAGTTAGAAAAATAAAAAATGAAAACAAAACAAAATTGCAAATAAAATCACTACTTAACATCAGTAGTTACTCACATAATACAGTCCTGGATCTTAGAGCTCCTAAGACCCTGCTCATCTGCATTCAACAGCTTGTCTACTGTAGTAGTAGAACCTCTTTCTCTCTCTCAGGGCTGCGCCCCACTAGGCTGAACTGAAGTAGACTCACTGAAGAAGTTTTTATATCTTTTGGTGGGGTCACCTGACTGAGCCCTTTTCTATTTACATGTCTGATAGGTTTATAGTGTGAATTTATGAAAATATCTTAAGGATTTCTTATAACTGTACTAATCATTACATTATTATTGTTTTATATGGCTTCCAATCATTTTTCTTTAAAGAGGCATTATTAACTGTGTTTATTCCTATTTAAAATAGCCTTCATGCTTTTTATGTTTCCTTGCATGCATGTGCAAGAAACATAGTGCCATCATACGAGAATTCGAAGGAGTGCCTCCCTACTTCCAATGCCCTGCTGCCTTTTGCAGGCATGGCCCCACCGTGCCAATGAATGTAAGAGCTGTCTATGACAGCATTTGCAAATGCAGAGGCATACAGTTGAAAGAAAAGCACTGCAGCATGTAGGCAATTTGCATACTGTGTCGGCAGTATGCAAAGTGCCTACATGTCAGCACTGCAGTTAAAGAGCTGTCATAGACAGCTCCTCTCCCCCCCCAAACAAGTAACATGCTGGGAACCCACTCCAGCGTGCTCACGTGTTCTCCTCCACACATACAGTATGGCTGACGGGGGTGCCCAATCCCCCATCGGTTGTGCTGCGCTCCCTCCAACAGAGAAGGGTGTGCTACGCTGGGAGCCCAACCCAGCGTATAAAAAATATGGTGACTGATGGGGTGCCCAATTCCCCGCTGGGTCCACTGGCCCCCAAACAGCCTTCCAGGTGCCACACTGGGAGCCCACCCCAGTGCGGCAAACGTCCGTGTGCTGCCCCACAACACACTTCCAGGTGCCACACTGGGAGCCCACCCTAGCATGGCATACCTCTCTATGGCCGACGGGGGGTGCCAAATCCCCCATCAGCTCTGCTGTCCTCCCCAAAAAAAACTTGCAGCTGCCATGCTGAGAGCCCACCCAGCATGGCAAACATCCGTTGTCTTCCTAAAGAAAAAAACCTAGAAAGAAAAGCGTTCTCTAAGCTGACTGTCTTGACCCCCTCCCCACCTGCGCCCACCTTCTGCGCACCCTGCCTCCCCACACCCACCACCCTATACTTACCTCCGGAGTTTGGCGCGACAATCTTTGGTGGACTAGGAACACGTCTGCACTCTTCAAACCTGACAGCGAACTGAGGAAATGCTGGTAAGCTGTATAATGGAATAAATAGGGTTTTTTTCAACTTTGTTGCATATCTCAGACATTTTTGGGAATTTTTTCACCAACTTTTCAACATGGGGTTTTTGGGACCTCTCCTCATGAATTCTTGCACTGTCATTTTGTTATTCGGTCCCGAAAGGTGATTTTGTGGTCCCTACACAAAACCACCTTCGGGACTGATGTATGAAATGACAGTGTCACAGTTCATGAGGTAGGCCCCTAAACCTCTATGTTGAAAAATTTGGGGAAAATTCTGCAACATTGTTTATGAGGTGCTGGCGCATTCCTACGCATGCTCATAAGTTCTCAAATTTTTAATATTTGCACTACAGATTTTCAACATTGCTATTTTACCACACCTCCTTATGAGCAGTACAGCTGTCATTCTTCACATCTCGCCCAAAATGTGCTTTCGTGCATGTAGCGCACAATGGTGCAGTCAGTGTGCAAAATCAATGTTTGGGACAGATTAAGAAAATCACAGTGACACTGTTCATGAGCAGAGGTCTTAAAATGGCTATGTTGAAAATTTGGTGACAAAAGTCCATAAAATGACTATGTTACGAGCGAGCATTGTGCTGTTTCCATGCACCCTCGTAAGTTCATGAATTTGTAATATTTTCAGTCCAGATTTTCACGACTGGCATTTTTCCACACTTCCTTATGAACCGTACAGCTGTAATTTTTCACAACATGGCCAAAATGTGTTTTCACACTTTCTGCACAGAAATGCATGGTCGCTGTGGGAAATCACTGTTCGGAACAGATTAAGAAAATGACAGTGATACTGTTCATGAGCGGAGGTCCCAAAATGCCTGTGTTGACAATCTGCTGTAAAAAATCCCCAAAGTAATTACATTAAGGATGTGTGTTGCGCAGTTTTTATGCACGCTCATATCTTCACCAGTTTATGTACTATTTTCACTGCAGATTTCCAACATTGCCATTTTTTACACCTCCCCATGAACAGTACAGCTGTCATTTTTCACATCCTGTTCGAAATGGGTTTTCGCACCTGTGGTGCCAAATGCCGTAGTCATTGTGCAAAATCAGCTTTCGGCTAACAAACTGATATTACCACTGTTCATAAGGTGGGGTCAAAAACCCATGTTGAAAATTTGGAGTGAAAATACCAACGAATGCCTGAGGCGTTAGGGTTTCCGACCATAACGCCCCACCCTGTAGAGACTGACAGGCATCATGGGTGTGACTTGGGATTGTCACCTGTAATGCTCATACCATTCCACCCCCACCCACACCCTGCAGCCAGTGAGAGACATCAAGGTGTGCCTTGGGCCCTTCGGCCCCAAAGTTCACCCCATTCTTCTATACTGCACCCATCTCACCGTATTTCCTGATGGAATGGGGTGAGCATAATGGTCCAAGACCCCAAGGCACACTGTAACACTTGTTGGTGTCTGCAGGGTGGGGTGTGGTGAAATGGCGTGGCCGTTATGCCTGATGACCCAAAGGCACACCCCACCAATGCCAATGCCAGCAAGCAAACATTCGGCATTGACAAATGCTTGTTCTACATAAAATGTACTTATGTACTTTATACAACACTTCTCCGGGTGTTAGGCATCATTCCAGGGATTTAAATGGAAAAAGAATGAAAAGAGAGAATTAGTAGGGATAGTAAATGTAACCCCTCTGCAAATGGGGGTTCCCAAAAAGTATTCCAGGAGCTTGCTTGAATGCTCCAAGCCTGAATGGTGTTTGGCGTTTAAGCCATTTATCTGTGAGTGCTTTTAGAGCCTCTGGTACTGTCTCTTTAAGAGTTGTCTGCTTGCAGACATAATTAGTTTCTATGGGGGGACTGTGTGTTTCTGCTTGAAGTCCCGCTCGAGCTGCTGCCAAATCAGTCCGTTTCTGCGGTTGCTAAGTTGGCAGAGTGAGCACTTTTCAAAGATGTAACTGTTTGCCAGAAATCATTTGGAGTAATAATGAAAATATAGTTTGTCTAACCTGCTTTTCTTTGCAGTCTGAACTGTGTTTGCCTAGCCCTCCATTCTGGTTTTGAACTGCTGAACTGGACCAATCAGTGTGGGGGGACCTTTGAAATGGAGCCTGCTGGTGGCAAATCAGAACTTGGACTCTCATTGTGGAGCCAGCCACCTATGTACTGTATGGCCAGTGACTCTGGTAAATATAGTTTTGACCTTGGCGCCTTTTTCCACCAACAGGGGGAGTTTATTGTGAGTGACAGCCAAACCAGCCAACAGAATAGTGTGGAGCTAAAGGAAATACACTGCTCTGGGACTGGAAAGATTAGATCAGTTTTGGTAGTGAAGAAACAAGGAGCTCTGTGCTTCTGCAGTGTGTAGTTTTAGCGCGGGAAGCACATTTAAGGCCCTGAGTTTCGGTCTGCAGCCTGTGCAAGCGCCCATTCGGACTGAATCCAACCTGTGAGGAGAATCAAGGAGATCTGAAGAGTAGAAACCAGGCTCACCCTGTAGATGACTGGAGAAATTGCTGAATCATGCTCGGTCTGTCAGGAACTGAAGCTGCTGTGTGTTCTCCCGGGTATCGTGCAGTAATTGCGGTTGGGATCGAGAAGCAGCCTGCCTAGTATAGTACTTTCTTTTTACATATAAATGTGTGTAGTGCTTGTGGAGAATCACATTTCAAATCCCCTGTACAGTGAATTGAGTGCATGAGGCTGGAAGTAAACCCCAACTTGATTTGGACACATCTGATTGCTGTAGACTGCAGTGGGGTCCAGTCACAAGGCCCTTTTCCACATGTTCTGTTCCTCCTGGCAATCCAGGACATTCTGCTTTCCATCCAGTTCCCAGCATTGAGTCTGTGAGTACAAAGCAGGGTAGCTTCCTGCCATCTGTTTATCAAATTGCAAATGTGTCATCTAATTGCTGCTGTTTTATTTCTTCATGAACTGAGCCTTCTGGCTCTGGATTACAATTGGGTATTGTGCAAGTGTTTTTTCCACCACAGGGCCCCAACCAGCTGCACGATCCTGGCTAGCCTCCGCCCCCATCCTGGGTACCCAGTGAAAGTGACATTTTGGGACTCTGAACATGCACACAGAACTATGATCATTAATGTGTTTAACCTAATTAACCTGATTTCCCCCTGTCCTTGTTACAGCCCCTTAAATAAATCAGATCTGTTTGTTTCAGCAAAGTTACACTGACTGCAGTATTCGTTTATGTTAAAGTATTGTATTGTGGCTATAGCACTGTATCATCTTGTTTTACAGGGGGTCCTCAGAGTCCAGTTGACAGATCCAGTCCTGGGGGTAAATGTACATTGTGAAGCTACTCCTGATGTATTGTGTGGGCCACGAGTGGGAAAAAAGGGGGGTTACAGTGTCCCGGAGGGCTGTGACCAAGTCAGAATAGACCGTACCAACCCTGACCTCCGGGTGGAGGCACCCGCCATTGGATCTAGGCCCCTCAACCTGTCAGTAATCAGTCAGGCAGGGGTAGTAGCCCTTGGGATAGCGCCACCTGGGGGTTACATAAAGAACTACGCTAGGTGGCCAACCTGGGGGGGGGGGGGGAGAAAAGCAAAGAGAAAAGCATTAACTGTTGCTAGGAAATAAGAAGATAGAAAAGTGGTCCATTAGTCACAGCTGAGGGTGTAGCCTAACTCCGTCACACTGTCTGAATTACAGTCTTCAGTTTTACTAGTGTATTTATTGTGCAGTACACTGAGCCTTTGGGTTGGGGTGCTCTGTAAATAAGATTGCCTTGCCTTGCTTAGTAGGCCAGGAGAAAGGTCCTTCCTGACCCTTCACTCATTTGCCCATCTGGCAGTTCCAGTACCGATGCTGCAGGCCTGGTAGCCAGGAAAGGAGGGCCATTATGACACCCTGGTGCTGCTGTAGTTTAATCAGTGCAGTTAGTCTTCAGGTGCCAGTCTGTGCTGGCAGGTAGAATCGGCAGGCAGCATTATATTTTTTTCCCCATTCTCATCCCCATCCACTGATTCTACCTGCCAGCTGCTCATGGACTGGCACCAGAGGACTAATTGCACTGACTAAACTACAGCAGCAGCACCAGTGTATCATGGTGATCCTTCTCCCCTCCCTACCAAGCCTGCAGGATCAGTGCTGGCACTGCCAAATCAACACAGAGTAAGGTGCGGGGGAGAGTGAAGGGTCAGAGAGGGCTGGACCACTAAGGGCTCAAGGTTTAGGCAGCACTCAGATGCGGAATTGGATTCTGATTCCAAATCCACGTGTGACAGGATCCACTCAAGGGTCCTAAAAGAACTGAGCATGGTGTTAGCCACCCCTCTGGCAACATTATTCAGCACTTCTTTGGAACTGGTGGTAGTGTCAGAGGACTAGAGCAGGGCCGATGTGGTCCCTCTGCACAAGTGCGGCAGCAGGGAAGAGGCTAGCAATTACAGGCCAGTCATTCTCACATCAGTGGTGTGGAAATCAGTGGAAGTCCTGCTGTAGGATAAAATTAGAGTGCCTGAAGGCAAATGGTCTGCAAGATAACCAGGTAGAACAGTTTCACAGGGGAAGAGTCATGTCAAACAAATCTCATAGATTTCTTTGACTGGTTGATTAGGGAGGTGGATCAGGGGAGAACAGTGGATGTGGCCTATCTGAACTTCATTCAATAAGGACTTTGACACCGGGCCACACAGGAGGCTTATTAAGAAAATTAGCAACCTGAGGGTTAAGGAGAAGGTGGCAAACTGGGTATCAAACTAATTAAAGGATAGGATGCAGACAGTATTGGTAAACGGCAGTTACTTGGGGGATGGAAGAGTGATGTAACACCTAGGTGGTGCTATCCTATGGGCTACTACCCCTGCCTGTGTGGCTATGCACAAGTTGAGGGGTCTGAGTTCTGTGAATGGGGGCCTCCACCTGGAGGAATGGTATTGGGGTAGCTTAACTGCTTTGGTATAGCCCTCCAGGACACTATAACCACTCACCAACCCTTCCAGTGGCCTAAATACCATAGAACATTTACATCTACTGAATAACAGTAATAATATGCTCATGTCCCTTGCACTTACCAACAGGGCTGGATCAGCTGCAGCTTTCCTGGAGACCCCCTGGAAAATAAGGTCAGCAACGCGGCAATACAATTTTACCACAGTAACCCAACTAATAATATGCACACTAGCCAGGCTGAATGTGAAACACGGTAATCTGATTTATTCAGGGGGAGTGAACAAGGGAGGGGTGTAAATCTAATAAAATGATTGACACTTTGATTTAGTCTAGGTTGGTCTAGGATGGAGCCTTTTATGGGTACATCGGGGAGCGGAGGAAGACCAAGGGGGATGGTGAGGCTTAGTGAAGAGGAGGAGGGAGGGCAGCGGTGACTGTGGGAGGACGAGGGATACTGGATCGGGTATTTTTGCTCAGTATTTACAAGGGAGGAGGGGGAGGTACCTAAAACAAACAGTAGAAACACTCTGGATACAGAAGTTGATACCGGCCCATTTACAGAGGAAGGGGTTCTGAAAGAACTCTTGGGACTGAAGGTGGACAAAGCAATGGGGCCTGATGGGATTCGTCCCAGAATTCTGAAAGAGCTAGGGGTAGAACTGGTGACACCACTGACTACCCTCTTTGACAAATCATGGGAGGATGGGGTGGTGCCCGGGGACTGGAGGAGGGTGGATGTGGTTCCCCTTCACAAGAGTGGGAGCAGGGCAGAAGCGGGAAACTGCAGACCTGTTGGCTTGACCTCAGTGGTAGGGAAAATGGTGGAATCACTTCTGAGGGAAAGAATTGTTGAGTGTCTGGGGGCCAGGGGGGCACAGGACCCAGGGTAGCATGGATTCATGGCGGGAGGGTCGTGCCAGACAAATCTGATGGATTTCTTTGACTGGGTGACCAGAGTAGTTGATCAGGGAGGGGCTGTGGACATGGCCTACCTTGACTTTGGCAAGGCATTTGACACAGTCCCACACAAAAGATTAATGTACAGGTTAGCCAGCCTGAGAGTGGGTCCCAAGATGACAGCCTGGGTAAAGAATTGGCTGGAGAATAGGACACGGAGGGTAATGGTAATTCGGTGTTGGGACCGGTCCTCTTCAATGTCTTTGTGGGCGACATTGCGGAGGGACTGAAGGGAGAAGTGTGTCTCTTTGCAGATGACACAAAGATCTGCAGCAGAGTTGATGCACAAGGTGGGGTGGAAAGGATGAGAAGGGACTTGGCAAGGTTGGAGGAATGGTCCAATGTATGGCAGCTTAGATTCAATGCTAAGAAGTGCAAGGTAATGCACCTGGGAAACAGAAACCCAGGGAAAGTACACAATGGGGGTGAGATACTAACAACAACAAAATGGAAAGGGACCTGGGGTAGTCATATCAGATGACCTAAAGGTGGGCAAGCAATGTGAGAGGGCAGCAAGGAGGGTGGGGATACTGGGATGCATAGGGAGAGGCATCACCAGTAGAAAACAAGAAGTTATTATCCCTCTGTACAGACAGCTGGTGAGACCCCATCTGGACTACTGCATGCAGTTCTGGAGACCCAATCTCTGCAAAGACATAGACAGGATGGAAGCTGTCCAGAGGAGGGCAACTAAAATGGTGCAGGGTCTGCACCGGAAGACATATAAAGAGAGACTTAAGGAGCTTAATATGTATAGCCTCGAGGAAAGGAGGGAGAGGGGGGACATGATAGAAACTTTCAAGTACCTCAAGGGAATCAACAAAGTCCAAGAGGGTAGCATCTTTCAAAAAAAAGGTGTGCAAGAACAAGGGGGCACAATTTGAAGATAGAGGGGCGGCTCAGAGGTAATTTAAGGAAGTATTTTTTCACAGAGACGGTTGTGGATGTATGGAACGGCCTTCCAGAGGAGGTTGTGGAGTCAAAAACAGTGGTGGAATTCAAGCATGCATGGGACAGTCATAAGGCAATTCTAGGGGGTGGGGGTAGGAAGAAGTAGGCTGCTGGTTAACTAGGATCTGCAGCTTATCCATCAGGTAGGGAACTGGGCAGACTGGGTGGGCCAAGCGGTCCTTATCTGCTGTCAAATTCTATGTTTCTATGTTTCTATGTTGGTTCAGCATGCGGTGTGAGTCCCTTTTGAACAGTCCCACAAAACCTGGGTACCCAGTGTGTTATGCAGACTAGCCTGAAGCATTGCCCAGGGTGGCCAGTGTTGCAGCTGTTGTTGGGGCCCTTAGGAAGGAAAACAGTTAGCATGTGCTCAACCCAAATAATTGTAATTCCTAATCAGATGGCTCAGTCTGTTTGCAATAACCCAGAACAAAAACAATCAGACAGCACATAATGATTTGTAGCTGTTGTTACAGGAAGCTACCCTAATTTGTACTCATGTTACCCAGAACAGTGTGTAGGACAGGCGAGATGAAGACCTCATGGCGTTGATCTGGTGCACCAGGGGAAGCAGGGCTTACACATCTCACCTCCTGGTGGTCGCTACCTGTCTGATGGTGTTGAACAGGGAGCCAAATCCCCAAGTGGGTCTTTCGCCGAGATGATCTCTGAACTGGGAGCAGTGGCTTAGGCCATGATGGGAAGGCCCAAGCGAGATGGGCAGTTCTGAAAGAGTTTGTGACCTTTTGCTGAAAAAGCCTCCAGCGGGCGTAACAGAATTCACCATGGGGAACCAAAGCACGACCCATAAAACACATTCAGCACACTTAAATCAGTTACTTCTCTAAGCCACAGTTTGGATACAGTCTGGTTGCTAATTTATTTTTATTTATTTTATTTATTTATTAGATCATCGGTTTGCAGGCCCTTGAGTCATAGACTCATTTACAAAGGCACCTCGTCAAGACAGCAATACATCACAGCAAACAAACAGTACAGTACATAATGCTTAGATTAAAAAAGCAACCAGTGTTACAGGCAATCAGTGGTGGTACACGCTTGGTAATTGGTAGATCACAGTAGTCATAATATAGGTACACGAGTACCACGTCAGGTAACAACCAGAGATATTTTATTACATTAGTCAGCAGATGTTGCATAAGTCCCCAGGTGTATACAGCAAAAGTAGACAGGGCAGACCCAGCTTAGGGGTGAAGATAAAGGGCAGGTGGGGGATTATGTGCAGTTGCAGCAGTGAGTGCTTATCAGATGGCTTCTGAGGGAGACATTGAAAGGACCAAGCTTAGTGGAGTCAGCTATATATAATTACAGCTTTACTGAGCAAATCTTTCTCTCCGAGGCTATTTTCTTACATCAGGCAGGCCGATCGTTCTGGACCAAGTTTTTGGTCCAAAACTTCAGTCGCCACAATAATTCTATTCTTTCTGTACTGCCAAAGTACGCCGGCAAATGGAAAGGTCCGATTACTGCACTGGCAGCTCAAAGGCAGGAGAATGTGGCAAACAGGCCAGCAGGGCCTTCCCGCTGATTCTCCAATGCTCCTCCCAGGAGCAGCTGCTCAATAGCTCAAGCTGTTCACTCTTCAACCTCCAACTCTTGACTGACTACTGCTTCAGGCAGTTCTGGGGATGTCCCGGTAATCCAAAAGGTTCAGCTGGCAGAGGAAACTGTCTGTCACAGAAAGGGCTCCCCCTCCAGGTCCATTTAGGTGCCAAACACTTAAAACTACAACAACTACAGAATTTCCATTCCACAATACCTCTGGGGACAGTTTCCATTTTAGGTCCCCAGAGGTTCAATTGGTCCAACACTGGAAGTCCAAACCAAAATGGTGGCTCCTATTCAAAAGGCTCAAGCTGCAATTGAAAGCAGGTTAGACAAACTCTTCTGTCATTATTATAATAACAGATAAACAGTAAATAATCACATTTCCTAACAGGGCTCCCTCTGCACGTATAGCGACTGCAGAATGGGGCCATATAACAGACGCTCTGGCTGGTCGCAAGCCTTAATTACTCGGATCCTTCCCAGACTGATTTTCAAACACAGAACAGGTGCTCTTTTAAAGAGACAGGCGCGGAGACTCGCTAAAGCACTCCCATGCAGAAAAATAGAACTACTGCAGACAGGACACCAGCCTGACAGTGAGCATTTAGGAGTCCAGGAAGACATCATAGTAAACCCCAATTTGTAGGGGGTTTATTCTGACAAGTAGAGTACTGCAAGGATTGGTGCTGGGTCCTGTCCTCTTCAATGTCTTCAACCTATCACCTTCAAACAAGTGGAACAACTTGTGCTAGGCTTGGATACAAAACAAAGTGTGGGTGCAGATGGTCTAGACCACTTTTTTCTCAGATCTGGTTATTGACAACTCACAGCACCTATTACCCCCTGTTTAATCTGTCACTCATCAGCAACGAACTCCATGTGCTCTGGAAAACAATGCACATTATTCCCTTTTCTAAATCTGGAGATACCTGCGATCTTAGCAATTACAAACCTATACCAGTTCTCCCTATTTTAGCCTAACTGTTAGAAAAGCTAGTTAATAAATAATAATAATAATAATAATGATAATAATAAAATGTTATTTATTAAGAGCCTTATCAACAACCAAGGCACCTCACAATTCATAAATAGACATACCTTAAAAAACTAACAAACAAAGATAAGATGGCAGTTAAAAAGAGAACATCAATTAATAAAATCAGCTATATCAATTAATTGAAGGCCTGAAGCCACAGATATGTTTTGAGGATTGTTTAAATCCCTCCACAGTTGTGCACTCCCGAAGCCGGCGGGGTAGAGAATTCCAAAGGGTAGGGGCAGCATATTCTAAAGCTCTTGCCCCTGATGTTTTTAAGCATACCTTTGGAATCTCTAGCAACCCGTTGTCAGACGAGCGGAGAGATCGTCCGGGGCGGTAGAGAACCAGGAGCTCTTTCAGGTAGTCAGGACCTAGTCCGTGTAGGGCTTTAAAAGTCAGGAAGCCGACTTTAAAGATGATCCACCACTGAACAGGCAGCCAGTGCGGTTCGCGTAGAACCGGCAACATATGACAGGATCAAGGAGACCCCATCAATAGCCAGGCTGCTGCATTCTGCACTAGCTGCAAGCAGCAGATTTCAACCCCAGGCAGCCCTAGGTAGATTGAGTTGCAATAATCCAAGCTTGAGGATACAAAAGCATGGATCAAGGTGGGCAGGTCTCTGGATGGAACTAAGTGCCTAATCCTGGCGATATTCCTAAAATGGTAAAAGGAAGATTTGACAATGGCCGACACCTGCGAATGCAGGGTCAGCCCTTCATCAAAAATTACCCCCAGGGTACGCACCTGTTCAGAGGCCGGGAGTGAAATACCATCGAGAAAAATTCCTGAAGGTGCACCAGCTCCCAACCCCCCTATCCGGCGACCCAGATCCACTACCAACACCTTCGTCTTTCCTGAGTTCAACTTCAGCCAGCTGGCATCCATCCACTCCTGGATTTCCTTCAGACAGTTGCTAAAAACCGAGACAGCTCCAACCTGGTCGGGTGTGAAAGACAGGTAGAGCTGGGTATCATCAGCATAGCAGTGAAACCTCAGCCCATACCTTCTTACAATGTCTCCGATGGGAAGCATGTACACCGTGAACAACATGGGGGAAAGCACCGAGCCCTGAGGGACTCCACACGACAGAGAAATGTGGTCTGAAGAATAAACTCCCGACACCACTCTCTGTGTTCTACCCATGAGGAACAATGTAAACCACCTGAGGGCCATACCTGACAGTCCACAGATGTACCTCAGGCACCACAGCAATACCCCGTGGTCCACGGTGTCAAACGCTGATGAGAGATCCAGAAGGACTAAGATAGAATGACTCTTCTGATCTCTGGCCATCAGGAGATCATTGAACACTCGAACCAGTGCTGTCTCGGTGCTGTGTCTCTTACAGAAACTGGGCTGGAGCGGTTCATAGACATCATGGATGGTCAAATGGTCCACCAGTTGTGCTGCCACTACTTTCTCAATCCCCTTCCCCAAAAAGGGAAGGTTCAAGGTGGGTCTGTGGTTTGTGTGGCAGTCTGGGTCCAAGGTAGCTTTCTTTAAGAGGGGTATCACCACTGCTTCCTTCAGAGAGCTAGGAAACTCTCTGGATTCCAAGGAGCACCAGACTATCCGCACAAGGACCGGAATGATGACATCTATACAACCCAAAATTAGGGATGTTGGTCGGGGATCCAAACTGCAGTACATAGGGCACACAACCTAGATAATCCGCATGACGTCCGAGAACTGTGGTCGGCTGAAGGTACTCCAGGAAAACCGTGGTGTTGTGACCTCGGACTGATCAAAAGCAACGCCTTTAGAGTGTGTCGGTTGAAGTGCTGCTCTGATGTCAGCCACCTTATTAGCAAAAAAACGAGCAAGCTTATTGCACTGTAATTGCAAAAAAGCATTCCGCACCTGTAGGCAGCCTGGGTTGCACAGTCTGTCTACAGTGGGGAAAAGCTGAGCCAGTCGATTCCAAGCTGCTGCAGTCTTCCCAGACAGGAACTCTGCCTTCTTATGGGAGATTGCAGATTGATAGGCTTCATAATGGTCCATCAATCTAAGGTGGTCGGTATCTACAGCAGACTTGCGCCAACAGCGCTCTAACCTTCGTCCTAGTCTCTGCATCTCCCTCAAAGTCCCATCAAACCAAGGGGATCAAGGGCTAAGGGAGAGAGGATGAACTTGTTCAGGAGCAATGACATCCAGAGCCGCCGAGATGGCCGAATTATAGGCCGTCATGAGGGTCTCTGGATCATTGCTTGCTAACGAAAGGGATGAGAGGTCAAGCACCGTCAGTAGGCTATGAGAATTAATATCTCATAAAGGACGGTACTTGATCATCTCTACAGGGGTAGACCTACGAAGGGGGGTGCTAAAACTAAACCCCATGGTGTAATGATCAGACCACCCAACTGGTTCCAGCCCCAAGTCAGAAGTCTCAATCCCTAGGAGAAAGACCAAGTCAAGGGAGTGTCCGTGTTTATGAGTAGCAGTGGTAACTACCTGTGTGAGGCCCAGAGAAGTCATCAACTGGAGGAAGTGCTGACCAAACTGTGAGAGTTCGTCAATGACCCAAGCATTGAAGTCACCCAGAACCATCAGTCTGGGTGACTCAAACGCCATGTCAACAACGAAGTCTGCCACTTCCTGAAGGAATAGCTTCTCATCACTGGGTGGACGATAGATGAGAGCAATCCGACAACCTATACCTGCTACTATGACACACTCGAATGACTTAACCTCTCGCGTGTACTAGTTGAAGATGCCAAGTTCTGTCTTGAAACAGATGGCACCCCCCCCATTTGGTCCAATCTCGGGTGGTGTGTCACCAAGTACCCAGCTGGTGTAAGAGCCCCCAAGATGGGGCCAGAGTTCTCATCTAGCCAGGTCTCGGTGATGCATGCCAGGTCTATTGTTTCACCAAGATCTGCAACAATTGCAGTCTTGTTTTTAATGGACCTGGCATTGCATAACTATGCCTGAGTTGGACGAACCTCCTGAGCCGCCCGAACCACCAGCCCACCATAATCGGTGGTGCCCTTGAGTATGGAAGCCAGATATGTGGGACCACATTCTGGGTTCCATTTCGCCCCAGGGCGTCTCCTGTATTTCACCACCCCAATGCAAGACCCCCCCCCATTCCTCTTCCACTGTTGAAGCCCCCCCTCCACCTCCTACGTACAATACCAAGTGCTCTACAGCTGATAAACTATAAACTCAAGGGAGGAGGAAGAAGGGTAGAGGGCACAAAGAGCGGAGGAGGAATAGTGCACAACTGTGAAGCCACATCTGGCACAATTCTCAACTCAATCCGGGTGCTACAATATTACTACAATTAAAAGAAAATAAACTAATTAAAAAATATATACAAATCAAAACTTATAATTAAATTATTACCTAAATCATACTAAAACAATCCCCTTAAATAAATCAAAATATGATTAATCCTTGATAACAAAAAAACAAATAATAACAAAAAGCAGTAGTCCACAGTTCGAACATTCAAGTCCAAGAAGATATATGTAAGCTAGGGAAGCTCCCACCTCCCCTAGGCAATGTAACCAGTACTTTTCCACTCCACATTCTTCTCTCACCAGAACTGGGTGGCAACAGCAAAACTTATAAAGTAAACTATAAATGAGTCCAGTAAATCGAAAAACAAGCAGAATACTTATAAGTAGGCTAGGGGGGTTCCCACCTCCCCTTGACAGTGATGTCAAAAATATCCTAGTCCCACTCCAAATTCTTCTCTCACTAGAACTGGGTGGCAGCAACAAAACTTGTAAAGTGAACTATAAATGAATCCAATCCAATGTTTAAGCATCAAAATTAAAATATAATCCAGGAATCCCACTACAGCAGAAGTCAGGGACCATGCAGGATAGGAACCTAGAGGGGAACCCCCTTCCAGGTGAAAACACCTACAGGCCTTGCCAGCCAACCCCCAATGATCCACAACTACGACCTTCCAAAGGACAGGCCATAAAACCCAACCCACAGGAGGCCTAGGAGAAAACAAATCAACTCTCTGGTTCCCCGGGGAGTCGTCAGATACCTCCCGCCTGATCGTATGCAGTGACTAGTGAGAATAACCCCAACACAAAAGAGGAGCCCCCCCACCTGTCTCAGTCCCAATTCCTCCACTGCAGTAAATACACTCCTTTAGTGACTGTAACCCCCCTACAAATGGGGGTTCCCAAAAAGTCTTCCTTGAGCTTGCCTAAATGCTCACTGCCAGGCTGGTGTCCTACATTTTAGCAGTTTAAATGTGATTACAAGAGCTTGTATAGCCTCTGTGTACTGTCTCTTTAAGAGCTGCTTAATTGCAGCTAAAGTAATCTGAGAGGGAGCTCTGTTGAAAGATGTAACTATTTACTGAAAATCATTTAGAGTGGTAATGATAATGTAGTTTGTCTAACCTGCTTTCTTTGTAGCAAGGACTGTTTTGTTTGTCTCCACTATCGTGGTCCTGGACTGCAAATTGGACCAAACAGTACTGGTGGGACCTAAAATGTGGCCGGACTATAGGAGCTGTCTGAATTCAAAATCTGTAGGAACTTCAGTTTGGAGCTTTTTTTGCGCCTTTTTTGCAACTGTAGGGAGAGTTCTTGCTTTGACTGACAGCCAAATCAGCCAACCAAATATTTTGGATCTTGGGGAAGTCCCGGGCTGCTTGCAGTTTTCAGTTAGAACTAAGCTGGAAGCTGAGCAAGAAGGAGCTGAAGTGTTTCTGAGCAGCAATCCTTAGTGGATTTACATGGGAGAACTCTGAAAAGGCTAAGTTTTTGGCCTGCATGCTGGTGTGCTGCTCCTGACAGGGAGAGAAGAGAATGTAGGTAGTAATGTTGACAAGGGGGGAAGCCCTCTGAGGCAGGGCTTTTCTCTGCAGGCAACAACTACAAGTCCTCACATGGTGCTCAACATCGGCCCCCATCTTGGGCCAGTAGAATCGAGATCGTACTAGGTCAACGGTCCGGTCGATACCGAGGTGGTTCATATGATTGTGGAGGGACCTCAGTACCAAATCTTTGAAGGCTGTGGGCAGGACCAATTGTTGCTTGTCTATTTGGCCACCCCGATCTACAGTCTCTCCATACAACAACTGATTAAGCAGCTTCAACCTGGGCCTTTCTTTAAACAATAAAGCGGTTCTCAGATCAGAGAAACGCAACTTGGACACATCTTTTCCTGCACGAAGGGCGTGAAGTGCTGGTTGAATCATAGAATCTCGGAACTGAGCCCATTGAATGCTGTCATTGTCAAACTGAGGTAGTGCACTAATATCTAGAGCAGAGAAGTGGCAATACGCAGCCGATATGCAGGTGTCAGAGGGGCCCAAGCAATCTACTAAGCAGTCTGCTGTGTCCGTAGACATCTGTTCATTTCTATCAAACTTTTGGCACAATGCTCGGATGTCAGGTTCAGACAGCCTGACCCAGTCGCTCTTGAAAATGGGACTCCGAGATAGGGTGTCAGCATCAATATGATTCAGGCCTGGTCTGTATTCAACAGCATAATCATATGTTGACAATGCAGAAAGCCACCGGTGCCCCATGGCGTCTAACTTTGCTGAACTCTGTACATAGATCAATGGGTTATTGTCAGTCCTCACCAATATTTTTGCCCCATAGAGGTAATCATGAAACTGGTCGACAATGGCCCATTTTAACACAAGGAATTCCAACTTGTGCACAGGGTAGTTTCGCTCTGACGGGGTCAAGCTTCTACTGGCGAATGCCACTGGTCTCAAACCATCCTCATGGTCTTGATGCAGTACAGCTCCTAGACCCTGCAGACTGGCGTTGTGAATGACTGTTACAGTACACACTGCAGGCCCATTGGTCAACACTGTCAGCCAATGGGGTTGCAGCTGTTACTGTTACAGTCATTCGGCAGGCAGCTGGAGGTGTGCAGGTGGGATTTGCTGCCTGCCGAAGACCTGGGGGGGTAGTGGGTGGGATGAAGTCCTGTGGGTGGAGGGGTGGGGTACCACTAGACTACCAGGGCATATATTTTACTGATTACCACACGATCAGGGTACGGATTAGGGAGGGGAACCACTGGACTACCAGGGATAATAAATATTCATTTTACAGGGATCAGTGTACGGAGGCGGGAGGGGAACCACTGGACTACGAGGATGATGAAATATTAATGTCACGGGATTGGTGTACGGAGTGGGGGGGGGAACCACTGGACTACCAGGATGATAAAATATTCATTTTACAGGGATCAGTGTACGGAGCGGGAAGGGGGAACCACTGGACTATGAGGGATGATGAAATATTAATGTCACGGGGATTGGTGTACGGAGCGGGGGGGAACCACTGGACTACCAGGGATGATAAAATATTAATTTTACAGGGATCAGTGTACAGAGCGTGGAGGGGGGAACCACTAGATTACCAGGGCATAGGTGTACTGGTATCGGGGCACATACAGGGAGGGGGTAGCCACCCAGGGGCTGGCGGCTGCTGTGTTGTACTTTGTAATATGGCAGCTTGCCTGTGGGTGGTTACCACTTGAGCATGTTGGTTACATTCTCAACTTTGTGCCCATGTATGCGACACATCTCTGGGATGTGCTGGCAGATGCGCCGCACATCTCGGCTGAATATCGAGATGTGCCACATGTGCATGGACACACCCCCTGGAGATGCAATGTATACATTATCTTTGCACTGCGGTGCATCAGAAATTGTGCAGTGCATTTCCTCCTTTTGAATATAGCCCTGGGGTGCATTTCTGGAGTTGCACCAGGTGCAACTCCTTTGAATATCTAACCCTATAAGTATCCATTGGTTGTTCCTCTTTAGCTACTAAGAGGCTAAAAAATGTGTATGTGTGGGCATACAAGGTTCTACTAAATGAATTGTCATGTTACGTCTCTGATCTTTTTCACAGGTCCCATAGTAACTACACCCTTAGAACAAAAATCAGCTCATCTTTCATGGACATCCCAAGATATGCTAGCCTGCTTGGTCATATCAAGGTATGACATCACGCCCCCTCCCCTCCTTACCTGAGCCTTCCCGTCCCTTTCTTTCCTCCTACCCACCCCTGCCCCCTGATCTGACCTGTCTTTGACTTGCCTAGCCTTCCCTCCCCAACCCCCCATGCCCCTTTTCTTTTGGGATTCCCTGACAATTTAGGTTGTCCCTTAAGGGCAAACGCATTTAGCTGTGTTATTCCCACAGCATAGAATGGGAGTATTTCATTTGACTGAAACCCAGTTGCCCAGGTTTCAGTATCCTAACGCTAGCATCCTGACACATGGTTGCCCAATAGGTGAAGTTTGCCAGTTACGGAGTTGATTATATAAAGTAAGGGGGTGTGGCGGGGCAAAGCCCGCTGAAACATAAAAAACTCTGCTGTGGGAAAACTGCCTGTCGGGCAACTGTGTGTTGGGATGCTGGTGTCGGGATACTAAAACCCAGGCAACTGGGTTTCAGTCTTTCATGGTATATCCCATAGAACACTCTGTCAGCCACAGTATCTTCAAAACCCATATTGAAGTTCTTTATTCTGAGGTCTGCTTGCATGGCTAAATAAATGTGTCTACATTTTGGTTAAACTTTGTTATCATGATACCATCCTCTACCATGGTTTTTTATATAAATGGTGCTACTCATATTGAGTACTTTGTATGGTTATATTGCTTCCTTATGCTTTTTCCATCTATGTGTTACAGACAAGGATACTATCTGAGAAAAATGTAATTGTTTTCATACCTTGAACCTAACTGTATCCTGTTATATATCACTGCTTTTTAACTTTTTATGCTGTTCAGGACCTCCTTGTAAATGAGCTGGCTCAATGCAGCCTTTTCCGGGTGAAATAAATACAAATGAGTGGCATTGCTGAGGAACTGGAGGGGAAGGTGTGTCGCTTTGCAGATGACACAAAAATCTGCAGCACGGTGGGCACCCAGGAAGGGGTGGAGAGAATGCATAGGATCTAGGGAGACTTGAGGAGCGGTCTAGGGTGTGGCAGCTGCGTTTCAGCACCAAAAAGTGGAAAATCATGCACCAGGTGTGAGGAATCCTACGGGTTGTGTATAAGATGGGGGTGGGCACTTACAACACCAAGCAAGACAGGGACCTTGGGTTTCTCCTATCTACTGCTCTTCAGGTGGCAGGGCAGTGCAACAAGGCAGAAAACAAGGCTAGTCAGATGCTGAGGTGCATAGGGAGGGGGTTCTAGCAGGAGATGGGAGGTAGTGATGCCACTACATCACTCACTAGTGAGACCCCACCTGGAGTACTGTGTTCAGTTCTGGAGGCCGCATCTCTTATCATTGACAGGGAGGATGTGGTCCAGAGAGGGGCTACCAAAATGGTACAAGGGTTGCACGAGAAACCATACTAGGAGAGGCTGTTGGAACTCAACATGTACTGCATGGAGGAGAGAGAGGGAACATGAATGAGATCTGTAAGTACCTCAAGGGGTGAACAAGGTGTAAGAGAAGATTCTCTTTCAGAGGAGAAGGAGTACCAGCATACAGAAGCATGCAATGCAGCTTGGGGGGTGGGGAGGGGTTATGTACTTATTTATTACTCATAAAACCCTTTGGGCAGTGCCTATTTTCAAAGGCTTTAGTGTCAGGGGCAAACAACGTAATACACAATACTTAGATTGGAGCATAACAGTATCAGTGGAAAGTACAATTTATGATAGTTTGGTGCATATGGAGGACCAAAGAAAAATACAGGTAACTATGTAACAGTAACAGTTAATATAGGAACAAGGCAATGCAACAACACAGTGCATTATTGCAATACTAAATAAGGTGCAGCATCATACAATTACAAAGTAGGCTTCCTTATAGGCAAAAGGTAGCAGGAAAAGTGGCATGCTGTAGTTAAGATCAGTGATCTTAGAGACTTATTTATGGCAGTTACAGGTCCCAGTAGGAAAGAGTAAGGAAAGCAGGTTTGACTTGAAAAGGTCAGGAAAGGACCCAGTTCTTAGGGAGACATGAAGGTCATTCCACCTCTTTGCAAATCTATAGGAGAAGCATGATTGGCCTAAGGCATTCTTTTATGTTTGCTTGCGTGCATGTGCAAGAAACATTATGTGGCAGCTTAGGAGAGAAGCAGGTTGTGGAGGCTCGGCACTGTAGCAGCCAATGGAGGCGCTACATTTCGGGGCTTGGCACTGGTGGACCAGTGGAGGCACAGTGTGCTGATGACACTGGTCTCTAAAAGTGCCACCAAGTAGAAACGTTTTTGCCACAGCAATCAGGGGCCACCTCATCATTGCATCGTCAGCCATTCTACTGCAATGAGGGAGCAACCTGTCATTGCTGGGTGGAACGTAGCTTATTGTAATATTGTTTGTGAAGGTGGCAGCAAGCCGCAGCCATGTTCACAAACAATATTACATCCCCTGTGCCGAAGGGTGCCCAATCCCCCTTGGCATCATGTGCCCATAAGAAAAGTATTTTGCCGACAGGGGGCCCAATTCCTGTCGACTTCATTCACCCCCTGTGTAATTTGCTGATGGGGGAGCCCACTCCCCATCAGCATAATGAATCCCCACAAATGTTCGGTTTGTGCCGGGGGTGATCAATCCCTCAGCTCTTGCCCCCATGTGCCGACGGTGTCCTAATCCCTTGTCGGCTACAGCCCCCCAAAAATAACTTGGTAGAGCTGGGAGCCCACCCCAGTGTGCCAAATGACCCTGTAAAAGACAAATATCCCGTAATGTTTATTTTTTTTAACCTGCAACGCAGAAAACGGTCCCTAGTCGAGTCCGGTGACCTCCCAACCCACACCCACCCCTGTGCACCCCACCTCCCCATGCCCCCATCCCATACTTTCTTATGGAGCCCAGTGTGATGATCTTCGGTGGACCAGAACACGTCTGCACTCTTCAAAGCTGACCGCAAACTGAGGAAATGCCGATAAGCTGTATAATGGCATAAATAGGGTTTTTTCAACTTTGGTGCATATCTCGGGCATTTTTGGGAATTTGGTACCAAATTCTCAACATGGGGTTATTGGGCCCCCTCCTCATGAATTCAGCCACTGTCTTTTTTTATTTTATTTATTGTATAATTGGATTTACCACCTTTGATCCGGCGGCTCATTTACAAAGGTACCTCGTCACAGAGAGGACACACATGGTTAACATAGTTTACAGAGTATAGTCAGGACAGAGTAACAGATTTTTACATGTTTACAGAATACAGACATACAGAGTCAACATAGTATTACATAGGTTGCATGAACAGAGATACATATTATTACATACAATTGCTTGAACACGTGTAGATAAGTAAACAATTCAAGTAGTACCAGAGGTACTGGCAGAAGAGAGGGCCCGGGGAGGGATTGGGGTGGGGTGGGTGGGTGTTCATCCTAGTGGGCTGTTAATTGGTCCTGAAAGGTGATTTAACAGTCAATGCACGGAATCACCTTTTGGGACTGATTAATGAAACGACAGTGCCAGTGTTCATGAGGTGGGCTCTCAAAAGTCTATGTTGCAAATTTGGTGGGAAAAATTCAAAAAAAAATGTTTCTGGCGTTAATGTTAGCGCGGTTACTGAAACACCTTCGTAACCATCAATTGCAATATCTTCATTCCAGATTTTCAACATTGCCATTTTTCCACACCTCCTTATGAACAGTACAGCTGGCCAAAATGTGTTTTCGCAGTTCCGGTGCAGAATAGCTCGATCACTGTGGGAAATCAATGTTCAGAACACATCAAGAAAATCACAGTACCACTGCTTATAAACAGAGGTTCTAAAATGCTTATGTTGAAAATTTTGTAATGAAAGTCCTTAAAATGAGTGTGTTATGAGCATGAGTTGTGCAGGTTCCACGCACGCTTGTAACTTCGCAAATTTGCTAAATTTTCACTCCAGATTTTCAACATTGCCATTTTTCTGCACTTCCTTATGAACACTACAGCTGTCATTTTTCACATCCTGGCTGAAATGTGTTTTCGCGCTTCCGGCACAGAATAGCGCAGAATAGCGCGGTCACTGTGGGAAATCAGTGTTCAGGACACATTAAGAAAATAACAGTGACACTGTTCATGAGCAGAGATCCTAAAATGCCTATATTGAAAATTTGGTGATGAAAGTCCATAAAATGACTGTGTTACGCACATGCGTTGCACAATTTCCACGTATGCTCGGACGTGCAAGCATTTTTACTATTCCCACTACAGATTTTCAACATTGCCATCTCTTCACATCACCCTATGGATGGTACAGCTGTCATTCTTCATATCTTGCCCGATATGTGTTTTCGCACATGTGGCGCAGAATGGCATGGTCGCTGTTGGAAGTCAAAGTTCGAGACACATTGACAAAATCACACTGCCACTCTTCATGAGAAGATGTTCCCAAATGCTTTTATGAGATGGGGTCACAAAAAGGCTATGTTGAAACTTGGTAGTGCAAATACTAACAAACGCCTGGGGCATTAGGGTTTTTAACCATAATGTCCCACCCTGTACTGACTGACAGGCATCGAGGTGTGCCTTTGGACTGCCAACTGTACTGTTCATGCCATCGCACCCCCCCACCCAGTGACAGGCATTGAGGTGTACCTTGGACTATTCAGCCCCACAGTTCACCCCATTCTCCTATGCTGTACCTATTTCAGCGTATGTCCTTATGGAATGGGGTGACTTTAAAGCTAAACACCCCAAGACACACTTCAACACGTGTCGGTGTCTGCAGAATAGGGTGAGGTGACATAGCATGAACATCATGGGCGATGACCCAAACACTTACCCCAATGCCTGTCCCTCTCTATAGGATGGAGGTGGGGTTGGCGTGAAGTTCAATACTTCACTGCCATTCCTATTCTGCATCTGTCTAACTCCTGCATTTCCAATGCTAATACCAGCAAGCAAACATTCGGCATTGACAGATGCTTGATTTATGTGTAATAAACAGGGATTGGTGCTCCATACCTCTTGCAGCGCATTTATTATCTATAGTCATGAATATATTTAATAGGCCAGGGGACAGAAAGCCATGAAGAGCTTTGAAGCCAAAAAAAGGAGTGTGTGGTAGTCCAGTCATGCATCTAGGTCAAGCCAATTATGGGAATTGTAGAGCACACAGGTATGTGTGTTGATTTTGTAACCAAGGGCAAACTGGCAGGCCCTATTAAGAAGACAGTCAAAGTAGCATGTCGTGATCCGGCCAAACAAGTTGGTTCTCACTGAAAGACATGTTACATTACATTCAGGATCAAGAAATAGATAATACTTTCTGATTATGTACCTGAGCTGCTCATAAGGAGCTATTTAAATGCAAAAAAACTGCTGATAGCACTAAAGGCATAAATTTTATTCTTTAAAGGGAAATCCTGGGAGCTCCTCACAAGGACAAAGCTCAAGGCACATGTGGAAGGGAATCAGTCTCTGGAAGGGGAGCAAGGCAACATTTTCCTTTCTAAATAAATGGCTTAATCCAATACGTATTTAAGTTTCTAACATGGCAGCTTGGATCCAGAGAACAGATGGTCCCAACATGATGGACTAACCTAAAAAGGTGGAGAAAGAAAGACATAAATTAACTTAACCCTTTGAGAACTGAATATGTGTGAACGTATATAGATTCTGGACGTATATATACGTCCACAGTCTTCATATGGCAAAACTTATTTGTACTATAACATGTTATTGTTACTCCATAACATTAGCTCCTATACTTAAGAAAATGTTTGAGGCCCCACCTATCGTTTAAACCAAAGGGTTTGATACATTTCAATTTATAAATATTACCGTCTTTCTTTCTCTAGTAACAAGTTGGATCTGTCTACACCATACTCTAATGGTGGTACCCATTCAATTCCCATAAACCTAATACAGTCTGATTTAGAGTCATGAAACTAGCTAAAGTGAATTCCTACAGGTGCGTCCTATTAAGAAGACACCTGACTCTGTGTAGTACATAGTCACAGGCGGAGCCATAGACTACAATACCAAAATCTATGAGACTTGATATAAGACTCTGCAAGAGTTGCTTCCTGTTTTCAGGGATGAAGTTTGCTCCCACCTTAAGAGAGATATGAGGAAATACTTCTTCTAAAAGGGTGGTGGATGCTTGGAACAGCCTGCCAGAAGAGATGATGGGGTGGGCAAAGACAATGGAATCTTCAAGCATGCATGGAATATGCACATAGAAAAATAGAATCTGGCAGCAGATAACAGCTGTTTGGCCCACCCAGTTTGTCCATTTTCCCCCTACCTACATTCTCACCGCAGACTGTACTTGATCTACAGCTCTTTCTCCCCCACTTCCTTTCCACTACAGTTCCCTTGGGACTGTCCCATGCATTCTTGAACCCCACTACTTTTTTCACCCCCAGCACTTCCACTGGAAGGCTGTTCCAGGAATCCACAACTATTTCCATGAAGAAGTATTTCCTCACATCTCTCCTGAATCTACCCCCTTCAAGCTTCATAAGCATGTCCCCTTGCTTTTGAGCACCTTTTTTTTCTGAAAAATACTTCCCTCTTGCGCCTTATTTACCCCTGTGAGATACTTAAAGGTCTCCTGTCATATCCCCCCTCTCTCCCTCCTCTGTACAAAGGTATACATATTGAGGCCCTTTAATCTCTCCTTGTGGGGCTTCTTATGCAGACCCTGCACTCTTTTAGTTGCCCTCCTCTGGGCTATCTCCAGTGTAAGTCGTTCCAGATATGTGGTCTCCAGAAATGAACACAGTACTCAAGGTGGGGGCATGATTGATGGAGGAAAGGGAGGAGGGAGGGACACCTGTGACTAAATAGGGTCCAGGGTGTAGAAATAGTCAGGGAATATAGGGCAGACTAGATGGACTTACTCGTCCTTTTCTGCCAACATGTTCTATGTTTCTATGTGTCTAACTAGGGTTTTCAGACTCAGAACTTCAACTTTACATGCTGAAATTCTGAATACTGAAAAAACAAAAATAGAATCTAGTGAATCTAATTCCATTCAGCAGATTTGGAACAATCCTTGTCCAAGTTTAGCAGTATTATTATCATATCTGGGGGTGTTATAATTACACTGTCTTCAGTCAAGCCACTGGGGAATAACATCTTCCTCATTGTGCTCCCATCCCAATGAATGTTATTTGTCTGTTTATTTATTTATTTAAAAGTTTAGCCAGGAAGTACATACTGAGCTGAAAACAACTTGTTTCCAGATGTGTCCTGGGGAGAGGGGAGTAAGAGATATCTAACAATAAAAAAATAACAAGGTAATATAGTTTTACAAGTAGAATCATAAATATTATAGGCAGAATAGTAAATGAAGGCATCTAGAAAATAACACACACTCTGATATATACAGAAAGGAAGAATAATGGAACAGTAAGAGGGCAAGAGTAGAGAATTGAGAAAAAAAGGAAGGGTCACAGGCAGTTGCAGATACAGTAGGATGACAAAAGTTAGAAAGAAGAGATTTTAGGGAGGAAAGAAAAGAGGCAGAATGACTAGGAATTGGAAGGGAGGACCAGCATTTTGGAAAGCGGTAAGAAAAAGCAGATTGGCCAACAATAGATTTTCTAGAAGGAAAAGTGAGAGAATGGAAAGTATTGTTGTGGAGAGGGTAGGAGGAAGAAGAAGGAGGAGGGGAAAGAAGAGATTTGAGATAATAGGGAAGAGTGCTGATCCAGAATTTGGATAAAAAAGAGACACAATGGGAAAGACACCTAGCATCAAGAGAGGGGAAAGAAAGAGCTGAGTAAAGAGAGCAGTGGTGAGTCCGAGAGGTAGCAATCTAAAACAAAGCAGCAGAACGAATGAAAAAAGGGGTCCAGTCTGGTAAGGGAGGATTTAGGAGCACTACTGTATACTAAATCACTGTAGTCAAAAATAGGAAGGATCATTTTTAGGACAATTTCTCAGAGGGCAGTGAGCGGTATACTTGCTTTATTCCTGTACAAAGCACTAAGCTTAGGGTGAAGCTTTTGGTGAATTGCATCGATGTGCACAGAGAAATCAAGATGCCTGTCTAGGCAGACCCAGGGGTACTTAAAGGAGCAGACACCTTCAATATTAGCATCATCAAGGGTAGTAATTAGTAGAAGAGAAGTACGTTTGACAAGCCTCGGATGGGTATCAAACATCATTAAGACTGTTTTTTGGCATTAAGAGACAGTTGGTTATCTTTGAACCAGTGCTGGATGTTGTCAAAATCCAACTGAAGTCGCGAGGTAAGGTCTCAGGGACAGGAGCCAGATGCAAAAAGAACAGTAAACATATAAACAGATGCAGATGAACAGACAGACAGACAGGGTGGGTCATTTAGGAATACTGTAAAGAGAATAGGACCCAGGACAGACCCTTGAGGGACACCTGAGCTAATGGGAAGTGAAGGTAAAATGGATTTTCCTATCTGGACATCTTGAGATTTGATATTAAGGTCTCAGCTTTAACTATTAACTGTCTCTTTAAATATTTTAGGCTGAGATATGTGTGATATGTTTATCTGTGTTGCTGTCTTACTCCTGAACTCTTTGTATGTTGTTCATGCACTATATGTAAGGGGCCCTGGACCTCCCGGGATGGGCACCAATACAAATAAACTACTACTAATATAACATTTTACTAAAGAAGTACTGCATAACTTAGACAACTGAAATGAAGGCAGGTCAGGGGGCATTCTTGGTTATGTTACCTCTTCTGACAAGTTAGAGATGTGAGAAAGTGCATTAGGGTGTGTCATGGGACATTTTTGGGTTGGAATGTCCATTCTGTCTCTTCAGAGAAGCATTCTTGGGGTTTAGAAAATGTGCAAAGCTATTTGAGCCATCTGATTGGCTTAAACACTTCTCTAGGTGGGTATCTATCAGACAATAGATGCCCACCTATTCAAAGGGCCAGCCTAGCCTGCCCTATCACCAGGATGTTGGTGCCCAGCCTGCTCTCCAATTGGATGAAACCCCTCACTTGCATTCCAAATGTCTGCCATTTGTTTTTGTCATTTAGCAGATGACAAACTTAGCAGCTGACCTGTCATAAAGGAAAAATCTTAAAATGCAATGTAAACAAAACGTAACATTTTCCACACTATCAAGCTAGTTAGCTGGCTACCCCCGCCCCGACTGTCTGTTAGCGAGCAAACCAGGTCTGTCAAGTATATTGTCTCCATGAACCCACCCTCAGCTTTTCCACTTCCCACCACTGCAGTGATCACAAATGCTATTTTTTTTAACAAAATTCAACCCAGTTTCAGCAGTATCAACACTCCTGACCTCCGATCCTCTCTCGCTCTCATAAAGTCCACTAGCCAATAGCGCGACTCCATCTATGGCACCCTATCTAGTGAGCAAATGAAATAAAAAGTAAATCAGCTTATTACCGCATGACAGGAAGTTATTTTCAGTTGACTGATTTACTCGGAGCTCTGTGGGGCTCCCCAGTCATGAAACCTCTTGGGACTGCTGGGCACATCCTGTCGGATCTCTCCCTAGAGAACAGCATTGATGAACTCCCCATTCTGACTGTGATGTAGATATGTCACTCCAGTCTAAGAGCAAATAGGTCCATTTAAAGTTTTAAAATAATGCTACATGCGGCACCAGGTCTCTGGTCTCATGGACGCCGCCTCTAGGGTGCGTGACTGTGTAGGAAGGGGTTACAGGTTACAGCCTCATTTAAAAAACTGCTCATCATGGAGGGAAGTGATGGATAGGAAGCAAAAGAATTGTGAGGGTAGATACTAGTGCTTTCACTTGTTTTATGCAGGCTTAGCTTTCCTCTAAGTAAATCCACTGTCATAACTGACTTTAACAGTTTTACGGGGGCGCAACAGGGCCATACAGAAAAGCACCACATCCTGTATGTCTTTTTGTGTGTTTGCGGAAGGGAAAGTCTACTAAGGGCCACAAAGAAGCTGGACTTAGGGTGTGCTGTGTGTGTGTGTGTGTATGTGTTCACAAAAAAAAAGACACATTGTCATATAGGCAAAGGAACTATTTTATTACAAAACTAAATTTAAAATAATTTTCAAATAAACTTTTTTTATTAAACAATTTTGTTTTCTCGGTGCCGATTTTCTAAGCGCAATAATACCCTCCAGGGTGGGCAGTATTGGGCAATAACAGACCTTCCAGGGGCTATTAGTCTCCCCGCCTGTGGCGTCGGGCCTCACTACGTCCTTGGGCAGTCCGGTATTGCCCAATACCACCCACCCTGTTGAGTATTATTGCTTGCTTGGTGGTTGTCTTGCATTCAGGAATAAAGTGCATTTTATGCATTGTGGTTTTGAATGAACTCTATTGTTCTGCTTGTTACGTAGCCCCCAGCCAGGTGAGTGACTCCCTCTCCTTAGTCCCCTTACCACGCTGGAATATCAAGTTTTATTACACCAATACACCAGTTACAGGCAATTCAAACGGACACAGAGTGAAGGATGTTACATGACTCATATTTCTCAATCATGTGTGACCATAACCTGCAAATTAACCATACTGGATCCTGCATCTAACCCCCCAAACACTGGATTTTGACAATATTCAGCACTGGTTCTGGTCAAACCAACTGTCCCTTAGTGCCAAAAAAACCAAAAACAATTTCCACGACATTTGGCTCCCAACAGAGGCTTATCAGACTTACCTCCCACCCATCATTTCATACCTTTGATGGTGCTGCAACTGAGGATGTCTACTCCTTTTAGTACCTCAGGGTCTGGCTGGGACATCATCTAGATTTCTCAACACACACTGATGCAATTCACCTTAAGCTCCACCCCTAGCATGGTGCACTATATGGTAACAAAGCGAGTATCCTGCTTCGTGCCCGCCGTGAGGTTGTATTGAAGATAATACTCCCCATCTTTGACCATGCTAACAGTGCAGCTCCCAAATCCTCCCTTGCCAGACTGGGGCCCCTCATTCACTCCTTTTGTCATTTTGCCCCACTGATCTCTCTACTTAGTCCTCTCCCCTTCCAGGATGCCAGGTGCCTTTCACATTGTATCTGGAAATGCCTCTACTCCAACAGAGCTCAACATAAAGTAAGCACTCACAGCACATTGACCATTCAAATGCTTTATTAAGCAACCCAGTGAGTGTACACAGACCGATCTACTGCACATCAGGTCAAGAAACCATTCGCTTTATCTTGAGCTCTGTTGGAGTGCAGGCATTTCAGGATATTGTGTTACAAGGGCTGGCAGCCTTCACCTGCAACCCTTCCAACCTGGACTATTCTCAGTTTTCTTTTGGGCCTTTCACATTGTGCCTCCTTCATATTCAGTTCTTGTTTGGTTCCCTTCCTTCCTACCTTCCTGTCTTTCCTGTCTCCTATCCTGTTCAGCAATGTTTCCCATTTCCTTTCTATTTTACCTAGGAACTCTAGTGCTGGACAAGCTGCCTTCTCATATCATCTTCTTAAACACTAGTCCTCCCTTCCTCTGTCTATCCGCTTTGCCTCTTCTCCCTGAAGTCTCTTCTTTGTGACTTTACTACTCCCTCCTGCAACAGTCTTTGATCCCTTACTTTGATAACCCTTCACTCCTTACACGTATTCCCTCAGCTATATTTGCCCCCACTACACCCTGTTGGGAGGAAATCTCTCAAAGTCTAGCTAAGCCCAGTTTTTATCTACCACACACACCTTGTTGTACTTTTTCCCCTGCACTGCTTACACTGTTCTCCTTTTTGACGTACTGTAGTGCTTGCATTGACAAATGTTTTTGTATAATTTAAAGAGCAACTCTGCACTTCAGCATATGCTTTCATAAATATGAATTTTCAGCTATGAAAATTTACTAGAGAATTTTTTTTTTCATTTTTAGTCTTCCTTTCTAAAGTTTACAGCACATCATGGTAGTCTTTCCAAAAAGTCTGCATACAAAGCATTTGCTTATCCCACTGACCCCATAGTGCTTTTGTTTAGAACTGCACAGTGCTCACCATGACAACAGACTGTGATGTCACAATTAGCAATTGTGAGGTCACATGGGGAGAGTCAGGCACATTTTGAAAGACTTTGTGAAATACGTACTGCATTATCTGTAATATTTAATAGACCAGCAACAGGGGAAAGTACAAAAATAACACAAAAAGTAGGAAACACTAAAGTTAAAACATAATTGATGTACAGCCCTCGGTGCTAAGCTTTTAATTATTGTTACTCATTAATGTACTATCTATTTTTTCCCTTTTGCTCTATCTTCCATACCCCTTCTCCTAAGACACATCTAGAAATTAGCTGTTATCAGATCAGTATGTCTTTCCTGGTAAAACATTTAAAGTATGTAAGTAAGTAAATAAATGAATTAATACCCCATATACACCACCTCTGTCACCTCACCTGAGTTGATTTAACTAACTTACATTCAACTGCACTTGCTTTGAAGTCCCCCTCCCGCCCAGATCAGAATCAAATATGCTCAAATAAATTAAGTACATTTTTATTCAAAAAGTACTCTGCAGTCAAAAGCTGAGTTATAGGTTAATGGCTGTACTAGCCAACAGAGTGCCATGGTACCCAACAGTCTCTGGGACATGGCACAGCCATGCTATGGGAGGATGTTCACTGGTTACACAGGGTTAACATGCAGATGAAGACCCTCACTAATGGCATGGGTTGGGTCCAAGAGTGACTGGCCATTCAGTAGCTTCATGGATTCTCTGAGAGACTAGTGTTCACCAGCTAGACAGGGTCCCAGTGCAGGTGGCACTCACTGGCTCTATGGAGTCCACATGCCAAGAGAGATGCTGCTGTCTACAGTGGGTCCTTGCATGGGTGGTGCTCACTAACCAGTGAAACTGCAGTGTACCCTCCTGGTGAGGTCTTGAGAAGCAGGAAGCTTCCAGTCTATGGGCACGCAATGCTACCTACTCTCCCTCAATGTCCATGTCAGTGTGTTTCTGTTTCCCAGGTGGGTACTATCTTTCTGGTTCCATGTCATAATAGTGATCACAAAATAGTGATCTCTATTATGGTGAGTGTATATCACCAAAAAGCAAATCGGTGATGTACACAAGGAAGCGACCCAACATCCAGCAACCTAAAAAGTATTTTTTGCAGGGGTCTGAGCCTACTGCACCCCCTGAACTTAGATTACTAACTCCAGGGGGGATGCATGTCAGGAAGGGGCAACACTCTTGTGCTGCAGTAAAATTAAGTTGGGAGCTGCAGGCAGTGGCAAAAATGTTACACCGGTCCCCAACCCCCAACCCTGAACCCGGTACCTAGAGCTAGCCACCTTCACCAGCACACCACATGGCTAGCTCGGTGGCAGTAGGCACATCAGCCCCCTTACATACCCTTTCCCTGTCCCTCCCCTTCCCCTTGCTGCCCCCGCTTCTGGTCGCCACTCCCTACCCTCATGTTTGTGTAGGGTCACTACCCTTGCAGGGTAGCCCAGGAGTATATCGCCCAATTTGAGTCACCGTTTTGACACGGTACCCATATTGGTTCACTATACTCACTGGATACTCATCTCTGTTTGTTTTCTAGTCATTCATAACCCCAGTACTCCCCTGATCCGGAACAGGATCCTTATTGTCTGCATTTAGCAGTGCCCCTTAAGCAAAACCCACTGCCTGTATAGTTTAACAACATAATGGCTACCGTCTCTCCATCACACAGCTGTGTGCATGCTTGCCTGCACAGTGATTTCATACAGCGAGTGCAAGCAATGAATCTCTCATACACTACATTAAGCCACACAAAAGTACCGAAGACTGAAGCATTTCTGAATACTTTAATTTGTAATTCCACTTTATTTGATTTATTTCCATGTTAAAGTTTGTTTACTCAGCTGAGATGGAACATATCAATTTTTCATGTTCTCATATTTCTACCCAAGTTTATAGCTAAGGGGAAGACTGAGACATAGGGAGGTCATGGCTTGTGCTAGTCACACACTGAGTCTTTATAGGCTATGGTTGGGTTACAATTTATAATCCTAGTTCAGAGTTCCATGCTCCATCCAATTGGCCCTGCTGTATCTCCTTTTAGCACAAATGGAGTTTGAGTAAAACAAAGTACGTAGAAGAATATGGGCAAGAAAATTAAAAGCAGCTTTAATTAGACATGTTAGGCAAAAGTGACTAAAGCAACTACTCAAAAAAAAAAAAAAACAGCTGCACATTAAGTAAGGCCGTAGAGAGAAGTGCTTACATAAGAATCAGTGACTGTGGATTAATTAGTGACTTAATACCTGTTTCGGGATAATTAGAATTTATCTAAAGAATAAAGTGCTGGGTAGAGATTAGAATTCCAAAGGTTGGCAGCCCTCCCAACATTCCCTCAGTATTGTATGTGCCCCTTGATTTCTTTACCACTGGCAGCACAAAGTTCTCATTGTGGTCAGTGTGCTCTGTGATCAGGTTCACTCTTATTGGCACAGATTAACTTGGTGGGTAGGACTGCCACGGAGCCGCAGCTCCATTTAAGGATGCTCCCTCTCCCAAGGGGGCAGAAAAGATAACTGCTGAGCCATGGCAGAAATATTTTCTTTATGGTGACAATGCAGGAGGGGGACTGAGACAGAGTGAGTCACAGCTGGGGGGCGAGCACATGAACAGCCCAACAGCCTAACATCTCCATTAATATTTGATACTTAATTATTACCCTCTGAATGTGCCTATTAGTAGCCTTCTGCTAATCACAAAGCGCAGACTTTTAAAAACCTGATATTTAAAAATGACAACAATTATCTTTTGTGCATTTCCCCACTCACGTCTCCTAATGGTAATTATTAAAATATATTTAGCTGAAACAAGCCATCTACCTTAGTGCTTGTCTCACACTCATGCTTGCCATGATAAGTAAAGAATTACATGGATTAGTGCTGCGATTTGATGCTGAAAATTAAAGCAGGGCTATCAGTCTTCAATTACTACCCTTTATACTGTGCAGACCCTAGGCTTGTATTAATCACTTGCAGATTAGTTGATGGTACTGCAATAAAAATGAAAAAGCGTTTGGTTCAATTTTCGGATGCCCCCGCCGAGGGGTGCTTGGATTGCTGCAGAGCCACAACATTGTTTAAGGATTCCCCTTATCCTAAAGGGGCAGGTAGTATTACTGTGGAGCTGCACCTCTGTTTAAGGATGCACCCTCTCCCGCTCTCGCTCTCTCTCTCAAAGGTGCAGCAAGATCACCACAGAGCCATGTATCTCCTTAAAGCTCCTCTCTTCAAGGGGCATGCAGGATCACCACAGAGCCATGTAGCCACTTAAGGAAGCCCCTCTCTTTTGAGGGTGTGTGCAGGATCAGCACTGAGCTGCAGCGCTGTTGAAAGATTTCTAGCCAGAGGATGGAGGTGGTGCTGCTGCTGTATTACTCACTAGTGATGCCCCACCCGGAGCACTATGTCCAGTTCTGGAGACTGCACCTCCACAAGGACATTGACAGGGTGGAGGCAGTACAGGAAAGGAAAACTAAAGTGATGCAAGTGTAGCCCTAGTGCCGTGTCTACAAAAGCCTACTACCCCTACCTTGCTGGCCAGACCAAGGTTAAGGGGCCTGAGTTCCCATTTTGGTGTTATGGGGGTTCTTTCCTAAGCTGGAATAAAACAGCATGGTAGGTACCTCCACCCAGAGTGCATTTTAAGTGGGTATGATTTTTAACAGTACAACCCCCTGGGATACTGTACCAACCCACCTCCCCATATGGTCTCCCCAACACATGGACTTACCATAACCAAACCCCACAATGTTTTACACTTTGCATTAATGGCTTAAGTTAATACTATGCTCACTAAAAGTATGCTTACGAGTCATAATTTTGTTTTTCCAAAACAATAAAACACCATTTATTTATAAAGGGAGGATTAGGAAAGGGGTGATAGAATAGAGGTTAAGCATCAATCACATTTTTCAATTGCCATTTAGCAATTGGCATTTTAGAGCAATCATTCCCTGTTAATTTCAAAGCATATTTCCATACTTGCAGCCACTAATCCTCTTATTAACTAACTGCTGCAGAACTTTACATTAACCAAACCCCAGCTGGTACCAGTTCCCCGGTTTCAGATACTGCCCCAAAATCTGTCCCTAGGTACCCAACACTACTAGTTGCAGGCCTGTGGTGCAGCTGTTTGGCCAGCATTGGTATGCCTACTATTATCAAAATTAACTTTTCTGTAAATCCATTACTTTTGAACCACACTGCCATTGGGCACAAACCTCAGACAGCAATTGACAGACCCCAGGAGCAGGACAATTCCTGCCTTTACTCACGGTTCTGCAGACAGTCTCAGTTAGTACTGAGACAGTAGTTCTGGGGTAGATGGCACAGCAGAACCTTGGAACTGAAAGAAGCTGGAGACAAGTAGACATGTAGCAGGCACCTT
The DNA here is from genome assembly GCA_016271365.2 of Neoceratodus forsteri. NCBI lineage: Eukaryota > Metazoa > Chordata > Ceratodontiformes > Ceratodontidae > Neoceratodus > Neoceratodus forsteri. Next base: position 277,160,433 of record CM057455.1, on the reverse strand, counting down.
ACATCTTGGAACACTGGCACCCTTTTTACTTGCTTGTAGTTTGTAGCAGTGTGTCTCCTTCAACTCACCAAGCAGGCCAGACACAGAGCACAATGCAAAACCTTCCAGGCCACAAAGGATCCCAGACCCAGGAGTGACCCCACAGACCAGCTCCCCACTGAATCCAGAGTGCCCTAGCACTCAGCCATGTGCCCATGGCTCCCTGTGGCTCAGTCAGCCCCACTTGATAAAGGGTTGGGAACTTCCCTACCTGGCTCCGGGTTGCAGCTTGCAGTCACTGTCTTCCACTGGAGCTGGAAGTAACAGCATCTCGATGCAGCAATGCTTTCTTTTGGAACTCTGTCTTGTTAGTGGCTGATACTAGAAGCTCACAGTCTCTACAGCGTTGCAGTCAAATTGACAAACTTTAATTTTTTAGGGTTTAGTCACATCCGGATATTAAAGATTTCTTCAGCCACACTACCCTTGTGGCAGCCATGGCCCTTTCAAATCAAATAAAAGTTTCTGGCTTCTCACCAAGCACATGGTCTCAGAGAGACTTGGGAAAATTCAAATGGGATCCTCTGAGGACCCTGACCTTGGCACTGACCAAACAACTCGAGCAGTCCCTTGCAACTAGAAATTACTTTTTCCTCACCATGCAGGTGCTCTTGAACCAGAAGAGGTCCTCTTTTCTCCTTCTACAGACTAGAACATAAGAATGGTGTTGGCAGATGGGGATCACTTAATTCATCTAGTCTGCCCATGGTGGCTACCATCCAGTTATATTTTCTTTCCAAGCTGCCCACATTGCCTGTCCCATGTGAGGTTTTTTTTTCTGGCCCTATTTCCTTCCTGGCACTGGAGGATCTGGACTCCCCGCACCAATCGCCACCCCCCCTCCCCCATCCCCAGGCTTACCCTCCTGGGTGGGGCCACCAGGCAGGCACCCCCTCACCAAGGAACTCAGTTGTGCAACCCTGACTTGCCTCCCCAGGTGGTGCCATGGGAGCAGGACCCCTCCAGCGGACCTTAGTCTGCAGCGGGAGTGGAGACAGGGGCCATCATTAGCAGGTCGGCATTTTTTGTGCAAATTTTCCTGGTGGTGGGGATGTCCAATAATGCCAGCATCTGCCCCATCCCCCATCATGTGTGGCTAGCCACGACAGCACCCCCAGCCTCCGCCAGAGGTCCGCATAGCACAGGGCACCCTTCCTCCTGCCCCCCCAGAGAAGAAGAGCAGCCCTGAGGACACTCAATCCTTCTCCTCCCAGCCAGCCCTCCAACTCCCGAGTCCATCACCGAACCCAGGATGTCGGCGCCGCAAGTGGATGCCTTGCTGCTGTGCCAGCAGGCTGGTTGTCCCAAGCAAGTTTTGAATTCTCTTACTATCTTTGATGCTACCACTTCTGGTGATAGGCTGTCCCATGGGTCTATCACTCTCTTGGTGAAGAAGTAGTTTCTAGAGTTGCTTTCAAACTTGCCTCCCACCTGACGCAATTGTGCCCTCTTGTACGTGTCACCCTGTTTTCCTGGAAGAGGTTTTCTTTCTCAGTCGTGTTTATTCCCTTGATGCATTTAAATGTTTGTATCATGTCTCACCTATTTCTTCTCTGTTCCAGAGAGAGCAAGTTTAACTCCTTGAGTCTTGTCTCCTGTGGCTCATGGTACAGTCCCTGCACCATCGTTGTAGGCTTTCTCTGTACTGTCTCTAATTGGTCTATGTCTTTTTTCACATGAGGCCTCCAGAACTCTACAGAGTACTCCAGATGTGGCCTCACCAAGGATCTGCAGAGTGGCATTTTACCTCCTTCTTTCTGCTCGAAATACCCCTGCCTATGCATCCGAGGATGCCACTTGCCTTCTGTGCTGCTTTCTCGCATTATTTTCCTACCTTTACATCATCGGTGATGAGTATGCCCATATCCTGTCCCAGCTTTGCCTCCTCTAATTAATGCCCTTTCAGTACATACTTTTTTCCTGGATTTCACTTTCCCAGGTACATAACCTTACATTCCTGGAGCTGAATTTTAACTGTCAATTTCTGGACCATTCTTCCAGTTTTCTGAGGTTAGCTTGCATGCCTGAGGCCCCCTCCTGTGTGTTCACCCTGTTGAAGAGCTTTCAGTTTATTCTTATATTTCATCAGGATGAGGCACTAGGCATAGGCCTGTTTACAGGGCTGTCCTGTTACACAATTAATACACATAGTAAAAAGACATATACATGGTTACAAATACAAATAAATGCATGGATTCACACATTCAGTAATTACACCGGTGTAAGGGAAAAGAAGGCTGCATACAGAGATTACAAAAAAATGAAAGGGGAAAGGGAAAAGCAAGCTTACCGTATTGCAGCCAGACAAGTCACCTGGATGGTAAGGGGGGCTAAGTCCAATAAGGAGCAGCGGCTGGCACCAGGGATATGGGAAGAGGAAGAGGAAAAGGGGTTATTTAGGTATATTGGGGAGTGGAGAAAGACCAAGGGCCAGATCGGCAGATTGAAAACAGAAGGGGGGTGGGTGGAGGAAGCGAGGGACCAGGCAGAGGTCCTAAATGAGTACTTTGCCTCCATGTTCACTAGGGAGGGGGATGGAAAACTTACAAGGCAGGATCAGTTGGAGTTAGAAGGGACAGGGAACAGAAATGGCAGAGCAAAAGACAAGGATACGCCAGGAGGGATGGGCACCCCAAGGGTTCCACTTTGGGATAAATCGGTGAATGGGGGGGAGGGGACTGATGATGAAATCCCCACTGAGCGGGTGTGGAATGCCCTTAGGGCCCTAAAAAGTGAAAAATCTCCAGGGCCAGATGGCATACATCTGAGAGTTCTGTGGGAACTGGTGGATGTACCAGCTGAACCCCTGGCAGAGCTCTACAAAAGGTCCATTGAGACAGGAATAGTGCCTAGAGATTGGAGAGAGGCACATGCGGTGCCAATCCATAAAGGGTGGCTTGAGGGAAGTGATGATTAACTATAGACCTGTCAGTCTGACATCGGTGGTGGGTAAAAAATGTAGGGAATACTAAAGGAACATTTGGGGAGGTTCTTGGAGGAGACAGGATGCCAGGATAGTTGCCAACATGGGTTTGTGCAGGGTAGATTGTGTCAAACTAACCTTGTGGAGTTCTATGAATGGGTAACATCGGAACTTGACAGGGGAAAACCCGTGAATGTGCTATTCTTGGACTTTAGCAAGGCTTTTGACTTGGTCCCACACAAAGGCCTACTGGAGAAACTGAGGGGGATGGGAGTGGGTCCATTGATGGTCAGATGGATAGGTAACTGGCTGGCTGATCACACCCAGAATGTAGTGGTCAGTGGGGAGATCTCAACCCCTAGAGGGTTCATAAATGGGGTACCACAAGGCTCGGTCCTGGGGCCGATCTAGTTTAATGCATAAATCTCAGATATCAGGGAGGGTATAGGGTGTGAAATAAGTCTCTTTGCTGATGACTCCCATCTGGGGGCGGTGGTTGGGGGGGTGAGGATGGCCCTGAAAAGGGACCTGGAGACCCTGGATAGGTTGGCTCACATCTGGAAATTAAATTTGAACCCCTCCAAGTGCAAGGTGTTACATCTTGGGAGAGGGAACCCCAAACACGAGTACATCCTGGGAGGGGAGGTATTATAGACCATGACAGGGGAAAAAGATCTAGGGGTCCTAGTGGATCCAAGTATTAATAACTCCAAGCAATGCAGGAGGGAGGCAGTCAAGGCAAATAGGATGTTGGGATCACCTCAAGGAGTAGGGAAGTGATTCTGCCACTGTACAGTGGTCTGGTTAGACCACACCTTGAGTATAGTGTGCAGTTCTGGAGACCGCACTTGAGGAGGGACATACAGCTCCTGGAAAGGGTCCAGAGGAGGGCAACTAATATGATACGGGGTCTAGGGGATTTGGCATATGAGGAGAGACTGGAGGAGCTCAGTCTGTTCTCATTGGAGGAGAGGAGGGACCGGGGGGGGACATGATTGAGGTCTTCAAGTACCTCAAGAGAATTAATAGGGTAAACAAGGAGGGAATCTTTAGATTAAGGGAGGAGGATATCACCAGAGGACATGGTTTGAAGTTGGAAGGAGGAAGGATGGGGGGGGGGAAGAGGAGGAAGTATTTCACTGAGAGGGTGGTGGAACCATGGAATGCGCTACCTGGTGAGCTGGTTCTGGCTTCTGTGGTGGAGGGGTTCAAGAGATGGTGGGACAGGTACAGAATGGGGACGAAGCAGGGGTGGGCCTGGCGCAGTGGGTCTAGGATGGGTGGATGGCAGGAGAAACAGAAAAGCGATGGGTGGGGGGAAACCTTTGCACCCAAATGGAGTCCTGAGGCACAAGCAGACTCAACGGACCGAAAGGCCTATTCTGCTGGCAATTAGTATGTTAGTATGTAAAATTCAGTGATAACAGAAACAATTAAATGTATATAAATCTTGTATAGTAGACTTAAAGGTTACAAAAGTAGGCTTGTTTCGCACCAGCGGAGGGACTGATTTCCATTTATGGGCAACAATATAATCAAATTGCTGCTTACCATACTTTGTACCACAAGTGGTGGCATGGGTGAAAAATTGGCTGCAGGGTAGATCACAGAGGGTGCAGGTAAATGGCACACTATCAGCAGAACAGTGGGTAACCAGTGGGGTGCCCCAAGGTTCCGTACTGTGACCTCTGCTTTTCAATATATTCATAGCAGACATAGCAGGGGATCTGGAGGGGGAAGGTGTGTCTGTTCTCAGATGACACCAAAATGAGCAACCAGGTAGACTCCCCAGCGAGGCCACTAAAAATGGAGGCAGACCTAAAGAAGCTGAAGGAGTGGTCTGCAGCATGGCAGCTGAACTTCAACGCCAAAAAATGCAAAGTCATGCACATAGGGAGAGGGAACCCAAAAAAGGAGTACTTCTTGGGGGGAGTAAAACTAGCAACAACTAGACAGGAACAGGACCTAGGGGTCATTATAAGAAATGACCTAAAAGGCGAGTAGACAATGAGAGAAGGCAGCACTCAAGGCCAGTAGAATGCTGGGGTGCATAGGAAGAGGAATCACAAGCCGGAGGAGGGAAGTTGTACTGCCACTGTACAGGGCATTTGTCTGCTCACACCTCAAATACTGTGTCTAGTTCTGGAGACCACACCTCAGAAAGGACATAGACAGGATGGAGACAGCACAAAGGAGGGCAACAAAAAATGATACATGGAATACACACAATTCCATATGAGGACAGGCTGCAGGAATTAAACATGTACTCTCTGGAACAAAGGGCAAGAGGAGGGACATGATCGAGACCTTGAAGTACATTAAGGGGACAAATAAGGTCCAGGTCCAGGAACTATTCAAGGCCAATGAGGGCAGCAGAACTCGGGGTTACGATCTTAAACTTAAGGGTGAAAAATTCAGGGCCAACATTAGAAAGTTCTCCTTCACAGAGAGGGTGGTGGACACCTGGAATAGCCTACCATCAGAGGTCATAGAAGCCAAAACAGTAGTGGGGTTCAAGAACGCATGGAATTGGCAGAAGGGTATAATGAACATGAGGGGGGTAGCAGGGGTTAGAAGTACATCATGGGCAGACTAGATGGACCTCAGAGTCCCCCTTCTGCTGTCACATTCTATGTTTCTATGTTGTATCATCTGCAAGACATACCTTCCCTTCCAGTTCCTCTGTGATTGTCACTGATGAATATGCTGAAGAGGACTGGACCCAGCACTGACCCTGGTGGAATGTTGCTGGTCACCCTTCCCTCCCTTGATAAAGACCCATTGACCAAAACTCTCTAGGTCCATTTCTGAAGCCAGTTTTTAATCCAGATTACTATCTTCTGTCTGACTCCTGTGTGTTTTAGTTTATTAGCCAGTCTCCTGTGGGGAACAGTGTCAAAGCTTTGCTGAGGCCACCACATCCACTGCCCCACCTTGGTCTACTGTTCTGGTAACCCAATCAAAGAAATTAATCATTTTTGTCTGACATGAGACTACTTGGTTTTACTGGCCAAGCCTCTGAGTGTCAGGGAGACTCCCATACCAAGCTCCTATGACCAAAACCAGTCCTTTTTCCATTAATCCACTTTACATAAACCAAAACCATTCCTTTCCTTTGTCCAACTGTCCATCCCCTTTTTTCTATGATGCTAAGTCTAACCAGGTACAGACAGAACCTTTTTCCTATCTTGAACCTTTATCCTTGTTTCTCACTGCTGTGGTGTAGATGAAATCCAAACTTGCCTTGAGACCTGGGCTCCGCAGCCCCCAAGAAGATCTCCATCTTCCCTGAAATTTCAGTCAACCTTTTCCCTGAAAACTTTAGATGAAAACTTTCACTGCTGTGATGTAGCTTCCTTACCCACAGCTTACTGTTGCCAGACATTGCAGCTCTCTTCCTTCTCTCTCTCTCTCAGCAGAGCTGCAAGTCTAAAGTCCTTCAACACATTCATCCACCATGGAGAAAGGCATAACCCAGATCCTGGGGTACAAGTGACTGGCAATCCCCAGGCAGACCCTTTCCCAGTCTTGCAGCCCCATCTTCTGCATAGGAGCTGGAGTCCCACTCCTTCTGAAGGGAATCCAGCTGAACTAAGCCAGAACCAAACAGTCCTTGTTTTTTTTTGGGGAGCTTTCTGCCGCTCCCCATTGGCTAAAATCACTGTCCCTTCTGAAAATTAATATGCACGAACCTCCTTCAATGCCTGATTGGCTGCGTGAAAGGGCACCGATAATTTCCCCAATGTTTTCCCCCCCTTAAGTTCCTTTAACACTCCCATTGGCTAAACCTAGGTCACAAGATTGCAAGCAAAACATGGCTGCTGGCATAAACAGTTCACTGCAGTCCATACATTGTTTTAACTTCAACATTCTGGTGCAGCCTGAGAAAAATTTTTTATTGGACAATGGCCCCACAGAACATAAGTAGCCCCCTGTCCTTTTACATTGCTGCAATTTTAGTTATCCCCACTTGTGCCAATTTAGCTTGCCCCTAGGCGCTAGGCAGACTCCCACATTAACATTCAGCTGCCTCATTATTCATGAGGCTGGATCCCCAGAAAAGAGCACTTATTGGCGCTTTACAAAATACTCTAATGGCTCCACCTGCACTTCCTCCATGTCACCGGTCCCTGATTAGCCAAACAGAGGGACCGGGAGCATCGGAGAGGCATTTAAATGGCTGCAGGAATGGCTGAGATCACAAGCATGCCACTGTGCATGCGCGAGCCACCACTGCACAGAAGCACAGCACCAAATGTGGTGGCTCTGCTGTTTATCTCCTCCAGCACCGCTCTGGATGAAAAACTACGCTGGGGGCCGGATGGAAGCTTAGGGACACTGCAGGGACCAAACCCAGGTGCCAGGACACAACAGGGGAAAACGGGAGACTGAGGCGAGCAGGTAAGCCCATGACGGGGGGGGGGGTTTACACAAGGATTGCATTAAAAGACATATGAGAAAAGGCTGCTGGAACTCTACATGTACTCCCTAGATGAGAGGAGAGTGAGAGGGGATATGGTTGAGACTTACATGTACCTCACAGGTGTGAACAAGATGCAGATGGAGTGTCTCTTTCAGAGAAAAGAAAGCTCTAGAACATAGGGACCTGCAATGAAGCTAAAGCAGGGAAGTTTTGGAGAGATGTGAGGAAATACTTCTTTATGGAAAGGGTGGTGGATGACTGGAACAGCCTGCCAGAGAAGGTAGTGAGGACAAAGACTTTGGGAAGCTTCAACCACGTGCGGAATAGGCACAGGGGCAAACTGGCTAGAGAAAGTGGGGGAGAGAGGGGATGTCAATGACCAAATAGTGTCAGATGTGCCAGAATAGGCAGAGGAAAGATGAAGACTAGATGGGTCTACTGGTCCTTTTCTGTTGACAAAGTCTATGTTTCTAAAGATGCCCTCTTTCCAAAGCGGGCAGGCAGGATCTGCTGAGCTGTGGTGGAAATAGTTTTTTTTTTATGGTCAAGATGAAAGAGGAGGACTCAGAAAGAATGAGTCTTGGCTGGGTATAAGGGGCAGAGAGAAATTTACACCAACAATGCAGGAAGAGGACCAGAACAGAGTGAGTCCTGGCTGGGAAGAGAGATTTATAGTGAAATGTTAGGAGAGGGATTAGGACAAAGTCAGTCCCCACTGGTGCTGGTGGGGGGGAATAAGAGATAAGATGAGAGGATGAGAGTGGTGCAGAGATCTGCTGAATATTAATTTTGGTGATGTGACTTCACTCTAGTGGAACTGTGGATGCCAAAAGTAGTACAGTATGCATCAGTTCTACCCCCTTCTCTTTTTTATAGGTATTACATCATGAGTAGCTATGCCAGTATGCAGACATAGAAATGATCACCATTTCTGTGTCTCATAATCCATTTCATTTTTAGAAGTTCATTATAAAATCAAGGTAATTCAGATGTTTTTAAAGTAAGGGACTTCTCCAGTAGCAGAGTGGTTCCCATTTTATCTGGTATATTACCCTCTGTGACAATAAGCATTTCTGAGAAGTTTTCTTCCTGTTTTGTACTGAGTACTTCGGTTTCTTCTTCTTATTGAAGTGGTGTGGCCATTTGCCAGTTTACCATTTTGCAAACAGGGGGTGTTTATCATTGGGTTTGAAACTCCCCTGTGGCAGCTTGGAAATTAGTAGGGAGTGGTGGACCTCTGCAGCAGTTGGAAGATATTTTACTTTTCTTCTGTTTGTCAGTGGTCTCCATTTTATCTGGAAGCAAATCTGTTGGATCTAAACTCCCCAGCGGCAGTCTAAAGTTAATTGGGAGCAGGCCTCCCCTGCAGCAGAAAGGTCTCCTTATTTACCTGATTGTTGCCAGCTCTTACATGTGGTTCTTCTTCTTTTGGGCTTGATTTATTTTTTCCCGCTAGTTATTCTCTAGGTTGTTTTTAAGATCTGTACAAGCCTTATCTGTGTCTCTGCTTAAAGTATTTTGAGGTTTCCTTCTAGGTAAAATTGTTTCCATGCAGCAGTTATGACTTTTTTTCCTGAACTGTAAACTGCTTATCTACAGCATCTAACTTCTTGATTTGAGAATGCCATCCCTTCTGTTGAGCACAGTTTAGTTCTGTTTTCCGTCTTTGGTCAAAAAATTGCTTCTGGATATCTAAAGTCACCGTATATGCTGCCATTATTTTTGTTTATAGTGCATCTGTTAATTGTTTATATTGGGTGGGATATTCAGAAATGCGCCAGAGGCAGGCGCAACAACTGTGCAGCACAAGCACACTGCGCACCAAACGCGATATTCAAAGGTTGCGCATGATGGCAAGCACCAGCGCAACATGGCTGAATATCGCAGGGATGCACCATAGCACAACCAGGGCTGTGCCAGGGAGCAAACCAGCATGTGCCATAGCACCACCAGGGCTGCACAAGGGCCAGAGGTGCATGGGCTAGGACACAGGACAACAGTCACAGCAGGGAGCATGCCACCAGAGCAGGACAGACCACCACCAGGGTGCAGAGGATGCCAGGTGGAAGGCATGGCAGGCACATGGCTGCAGGCCCCCAACCATGTGCACCACAGTGGTGCATGGAGGCTGTGTGGCACCAGTGTCCACCGGCAATCAGCCACTGACAACACCCTCAGGAAGGCATGGGACATGCCACCTGGACCCCTGCTGGCAACACAGATGCCAACAGTACAAAACACACATGCCACACAGCACGTACAGAGTGCACACGTACGCCCCAGGGCACACCAACTTGCCACTGGGCACAGACCACCTGGCACAAGCCCCAGTCAACCCCAGACATACCACTTGGCCACCATACACTCCACTGCAGCATAGCTCCACATGCCAGCTGCAAAGCAGACACAGACATGATGGCTAACAGTACAAAAGTATATTAAAACCATGTAACAATAGCTATGTACAGAATAACAGGGAACAGGGAATGGGGTAGCCACAAACAGAATGGTAGGCCAGGAAACAGAGGTAGGGGGACTGGGGACATGGCTGGGTAAGGGTACAAGGGAGGGAAAGGGAGGGGGGACAGAGAAGGCAAGGGGGTGCAGGCCAATGGGCCCTATGGGCATCCCCGCCCTACTGGTGCCTGGTGTGCCGTTTTCTCTGTGGCCTACACAGGGCCTGATGAATTAGTCGCACCACCTGGAGTGTGGCCATGGTGACCCGAAGCATCTGCCGTAGTCGCCTTGTGTTGACTGCATCCCGTTGGTCACCTAGGACAAAGGAGGGGACATGGTATGAGTGTATGTCCATACGACTGTAGCCCACCCACCGTGCACAGCGGACAGTGGTGACATGCGCCCCTGAGACAGCACACAGTCACCCACAGCGTGTGTAACACAAGCCACCATCCCGACTATCCAGGGCCATGCAGGGCACTGCACACCAACACCACCCACATGCCGCACACCACAACCATGGTGGCCAGGCAACAGAGCATAGCGGCGGCGTGGCAGTGGCATTGCTGGAATACGGGTGCACCCACAGCCCACCTGCAGCAGCCACACACCTGTGCAATACCCATGGCATGGTGTAATGGACCCCGCTGGTGGTGCACAGCTGGAACGGCCATGTGCACAGGGGGCTGTGGCCCACCCCCACCCTGCACAACAACGAACCAAGAAAGAGTGCCTACCTGCTTGCTGTGGTGCAACCAGTGCCTGTCTTGCCGCACTGCCCATGCGGTTTGCAACCTGTGTCTGTGCTCCTGCTCCGGCCTGCTCCCGTCCACCTGCAGTGCCTGCCAGCCATGCATGGCGCCTATCCTCAGGGCCTAGTATGGAGACATTGACAAGCACACATCAGTACCTGGCAACACCCCACAGGCCCCCCCAGCACAGCAATCCCCCTGGCCCTGCACAGTGGCAGTGTGGTGGCACAGCACACCCATGGTGCGCTGCCACAGCCAACAGAGCATGCGGCCACAGCCCCCCGCAGCAAGGTGTGACACCCTGCTGGCCCCCACAGGACACTGGAATGGCACAAACATGGACGTAGTGCACCACTCACCTGGATGTGGCACAGTGCCCCTCCGAACGTGTGCCAGCAGTACCTGAAGCCTGGCAGGGTCCCTCCTCCGCAAGTCCCCATAACGGTGGCAACACTGCTGCCCACTTTGCAGTGCCCCAGTGGCCTCCTCCAACCACTCGGCCACCTCCTGCCACACCTCCGTACGTGACCGATCCAGGGGCACCTGGTCAAAGAGACAACCCACATGTGGCTCTACCAGGGCCACAAGATTGACCAGTTCCACCTGGCTCCAATTGGGAGCCCTCACTGTGCCACAGCATGGCATGCTAGATCCAGGTATTGGAAACTCAAAATGGTGCCCAGCCACATGTGCTGTGGGTGCGCAACTCGCTTGGTGATGCGCTGCCAATCCGAATCGCGCATTCCCTGGTGCTGCGGGATACAGCTGGGGCAGCACTGGCATGTGCCACAGGTAACCCAGAGGGTCAAAGGGCACATATGAGGTCATAGGTCAGCACGCGCACCGTGTGAGATAGCGTGATAGGGCACACCATGCATGGTGCACAATAGGAGCATGTGTGCCCTGCATTCCATGGGGCTAGTCACGCACAGGCCTCATAGGGCACATAGCACACAAGTGCCACATGCCCAATAGTGGCAGAGCTTTGTACCGTATATAGCGCAGTGTGCGTGGGATGCGCCCCTTATGTACACAACATTGGTGCATGCATGTGCACCGCCAGGCCTACTGCGCATGTCATACAGTTGTGCCATGACTTGTGCATGCGCAACACCAATGTGCATTGCTCAACTTCGTGATGTTCAGCTGGAATATGCAGATGGACTGATCAGCATATCCACGGCGCATTGGAGGCATTTGCAACTCATTGCAGTTGCTTATCCCCTCATTTGCATGTGATGTGCTTTAAATGACCACATGTTTATACCCACAGAAATAAGCATGTCATAACACGAGGAGGTTGAGGAGCAGGGGCCTGCACAGAAGTGCAGACCCAACTTCATGAGGGCAGAGAGCGATGCCCACTTCGATGCCAACCTAGACCAGGAGCCCCTCCTGAGTGGCTCAACAGGCACCCCACAGGCCAGGGCGGCTGCATGGAAGGGAGTGGCCAGGGCTGTGAACCAGCAGGGCAGCCATCAGAGGACAGCACAGGAGTGCAAAAAGAAGGTAGGCATGGACCGGAGGAGGATAAAGGATAAGGAGGCCACCATCCAGGCCGCACATGCTGCCATGGGTGGTGGACAGCCTGATGTGCCACAGTTGATGCCGCAGGAGGAGCTGGTGGCGGCGTCCATGCAGTGCAACGCCATTGAGGGTGTGCCTGGTGGAGGATTCCAGACAGGGGCAGCCCATCATTGCATGGTAGGTACAGCAGTGCCTGAGGAAGGGGGCAGGGGGGCTGGGTGGCAGGGGTGTGTGCCAGCAGCACTAACGCTTCTATGTTCCTTTACAGCTCCGGAATGCCTGCATGCAGCGGCAGGGGTGGGGGTGACCACCATGGGGCGGTCCTGGACCTGGAGGACAGTCCATCCACCTCCACCGGTGTCCGGACCACAGTCAGCCCATCCCCACTGTCCGACCAGATGCCTGTGGCATGGATGCAGATGAGGCCGTGGCAGTGTTTCAGCAGGACATCCACCATGGCATCCAGTATGCTGAGACACAGATCATGTGGGGCAGGGACTGATGATGATGTGACTGTAATCCTGGACAGTGGTGTTGCCAATCAGGGGGAGGCACCCATACCACGCACCCGACATGGGAGTGCAGATGGTGCTCTGGTGGCGGTTGTCTGCCCACCAGTGCAAGCCCGGCGAGGCTGTGGGTGCCAATGGTGTGGCGCAGTCCGAAGGGGGTGGTAGTGGTGGTGCAGCCGCACTGGTGCTGTTGCGCATGCATTGGCCAGAGGGGGCTGCAGCGGCAGCAGGACAGGGCCGAGGGGGGGCCGGGTGCAGTGGCCACTGCCGCTGCACCGCAGACTGATCAGCCCCAAGGGGGCCCCACTGTGCAGCCCCCACCAGCATGGGGGGCTGTGCTGCGGGGTCATGCAACATCCATGGGTTGGCTCAATGCCCATGCCCCCAGGGAGCCGACCCCTTGACCGAGCACGCCTGTCTGCTCCAGGCCACCGTGAAGCAACAGATGCTGGTCGTGGTAGGGGTGCGTGCACTCTGCACAGAGCTGCACCAGTCCACAGGGAGGTGTGACTGGGACTATGAGCAGCTCCTGGCCGAGACCACATGCATACGGGAGGACACGACCGCAGCCCTGGATCAGCTTACAGCTGCAGTCATGGCCGGCCTAGCACCACTGGCCACCCTGGTGCATGGCCATCTGCCGCAGACCCTTTGGAGTGCATTCTCCACCCCTTGGTCCCGGCATCATTCGATGCTGTCAGTGTTGACGCTGGGGTCCGCTGTGGGTATTCTGGACACTCCTGGAGCAGGCCTGTTCGGGAGCCTGCAGACACCGGTGAGGGACCGGTCGTGTTCCCGCAGTAACACACACCTGTGGGACCATCAGTGACACCCCCGTGGCCGTCACACAGCCTGCGTCTGCTGGGCGGTCTCAGCGGGGCCGTCCACATGTCCACAGTGACCGTGTGACTATGCTGCGGTCCTGATCTGCCACCCTCCCTGTCCGCTGTCTGCTGCAGCCCTGTGTGCATATTGGTGTGGCATGTGCATGTGCATTCCAGGGACATGCCGTCCAAGGTCCACGCCACACGCCCGCCTTGTGCACACCCACCCAGCCGCTGGCCACTGTGGCATGTGCATGATGATGCCAACACAACACCAAATGCTATTGTGAACTGGTGTTCGGCATCTGACACATGCCCGTTGGCGGCCTCTGGGTGTGCACGTGTGGGTGCCCGTGTGCATGTTCATGTGTGTGTGGGTGGAGTCTACAGTGCTGTACAGGGTGCTTCCACAGAGTCCAGTCCCATGTCCGTCCATGCTACCCTCCAGCTGTGTCTGTCATGAGGTCTGCCCTTGCATGCCTATATACTGTGCCATGGTCCCTGGGACATGTGTGTGGTCATGTTCACCTACCTGCGTGCACCGTAGTGCTCCTCTGCAATTGTGTCCCAGTGCTGCTGGATCATCCTGTTCAGCTGGGGTTCCCGTCGCCCGGGGGGGGGCTGCCCACTACCGCCTGGCCCAGTGTCCACATCGTCCCCACGCTGTTCACCTCTTCGACTTCGACAGCTATCCCACAGTCAGTGGCCATGTTGTGTAGCATACAGCAGGCCAGGAATAGGCTGCAGGCCTTCGAGGGCTGTACTGTAGAGCACCACCAGACCTGTCCGGGCAATGGAACCGAGCCTTCAGCAGCCCAAACACACACTCGATGATGTTCCACGTGCTGGCGTATGCCTCATTGTATGGCTCCTGTGCTGAGGTCAACAGGCGCTGGTATGGGGTGAGCAGCCAGGGCCTGAGTGAGTATTCACTGTCACCTGTATGGAGACATGTGGGGGTTAGCATGGTGGTCTGTGTGGCTGCCCCCACACCTACCTAGCCACACCCTCTGACACCCCCAGCCTAGCATCCCCCCACACCCTGCCCTGTTGTGCCAGGCTGCCCATTCCAGCTGCATACTTACCTACTAGGCAGCTGGTGGTCCCTACTCTCGAACTTGTGGCACAGTGCTGACTGGTGCCAAATGAAGGCATCGTGTGCTCCACCAGGGTGTGTGTCACAGTGACTGATTATGCGCCCTGTGGCATTGCACACCACCTGGCAGTTGACACTGGGGTAGGCCTTCCTGTTGATGTAGGCCACCCCCTCTGGCCCAGGTGGTGAGTGGATGCCTACATGGGTGCAATCGATGGCCCTTAGCACGCCGGGCATACGTGCCACCCTGTGGAACTCTTGCATGTTTGCTGTACGCTCTGCCTGTGTGCTGGGGAAATGGATGTATTCCACAGCATGTGGCAGCAGTGTGCTGAGGAATTGTGTGAGGAGCTATGACGTGGCTGACTGGGTTATGCCTGTGGTGTCCCCTGTTGGGCTCTGGAAGGTACCCGTGGCGAGCTGGCATATGACAGCCGTGACCTTGGTCTCCACCGACAGGGCATGGCTCCATCTTGTGGGTGCCTGCATCTCATCACTGCACAGCTCACAGAGCTGCCTCAGGATTGCCCGGTTCAGGCGGGCACTGGACCAGAATCTCGGTGTCACTGTATTGTTCGAAGGTGGTGTGGGCACGGTACCACCTGTTCCAGGCATACCACCACCGGGCCCTTCCACAGCTGCGCCGCTCTGCCTCCTGCCTCCTTACACCCCTCATTACTGCCTCCATCTGGAAGATTGCACTGGCCATTGCCTGGTCTGTCCTGCCCCCCCCCATGAGGCTGTCATCCCTGGAAACCCCAGCTGTGTGCTGCTGCATGTGCCGCTGCACTGGGCGTACACCTGTGTTGGGGATTCCCTGCTGGCAGCCTGTTGGCTGTGGCCTCCACTTCCCACCCATCTGGGTACTCCCACTGCCACTCCTCTGTTCGGGCTCGCAGGCTCACGGTGCCATTGCTGCCCCCACTGATATCTCACACACACACACACACTGAGCTGTTCACACACACACAGGCACTTTCAAGGTCACACGTCCTGTCCCACAGCCTGTTGCACCTCCTGCCTCTGTGCCTGTCATGCACCTCTGCTGTTGTCCTGCCTGGCCATTGGCTCTCTCTCTCTGTCACTCTCTGTCTCTCTCTCTCTCTCACTCTCTGTCAGTCTCACCTGCTCCCCAGGGTGCAAGCCTCTGTCCCTTGCTTGCTCTTGTCTTTTATGGGCTCAAGTTTGTTCATGTGTCCCTGTTGTTTTGCGCTTGCGCCATCAGCTTGCTGTTGAATATCGCACTGCGCTGTTTATTCATGACTACGTCCCCTGCACTTGCGCATGCATTCATTAGGGTTGCACATTGGCACACTGTGATTTGCGCTGCACATTGTCTCCCACAGAATATCACCCTTTGGCGCATTTCTGCTCTTGCACAGGAGCATCTCAGTTACGCCATGCACAACTGCTTTGAATATCCCACCCATTGTGTTTTATTTTCTGTCTTGCAAGGGTACATCTCAAAATGATCACTTACTGCTCGATGTTTTTAATGTCTGTTAGGACAATTCTACTTAAACTGAAACTTGAACCTTCAGTTTTTGGGTTCTGTAAGTCTCTTGGTATTGTAAGGAAGACTTACATGGAAGAAGAGGAAGAAATCTAAATGGGCATTTATTTGAGTCCTTCATTCTAACTAGAATAAATACACATTTATATGTTATGGTGAATAGAGTATTGTTTGAGTATACTTGTAATGTTTTGAACTTTGGCCTTTCTCTATTCCCGCCCTTGGTAGGTAAGCTGGGTAGTGAGTAGGGAATAGAGGGCACAGCACCAAGGGTGAGCAGAGTGCCACTGGAGGAGGAGACAGGGGAAGATAGTGGGTGGTTAGCAATGCACTAAGCAGGGAACTGCTGTGGGAGGCTGGCCTTTATTTGGGATGTGGGAGGAGCTATTCCCCCACATTGAACCTCAGGCTTCAGCCCTCCCATTCAATGTTTTGGTGAGTAGAGTAGTGCTTGTGTATATTGGAATGTTTTGAACTTTGGCCTTTCTCTATTCCCGCCCTTGGTAGGAAAGCCGAGGTAGTGAGTAGGGAATAGAAGGCCCAAAAAGATTACCACCTCCACCTCACGGAGAGTATGACCAGTAGCATGCAGAAGAGAAAAAACCCAGGTGGAGGAAACCGCTGAGGACCCATGGCTACTCACCTACATGTTCTCAGGACAAACTATTAGGAGATGAGCCTAGATTCTTAGAACCATATTTAAATTTTTTGAGTAAGGTGTAATGTTTGTAGTGATGAAGTTCTATCTTCTGAGTCTGTTGAATGATGCATTCAGGAGGGTCAATTCTTGAGGTTGAAAAGGCAGGTCCAGTCTGAAGAAATGCCCAAATCCCGAATATGGATCAAGTCCAGATGAAAAAGGGGCTGAACATAGTCCAGGATTCTAATGTGATATTGGTTGATATTCGATGGGGGTACAGAATCAATGTGAGCATGAGGAGCATGAGTTGATTAAATGGGCTGTCAGACTCCAAACTGTGGGAAGTATGATGGGTTATGAAATCCTTAAAGTAATCTGTCAGACTTTGTAGAAGGTAAGGGCAAGATATAGTGCTTAGTTCCTTTGCAGAGTGGCAAGTGGTTCAGATATTTGCAAGGTTCTCCGAAGAGCTTAATCTCAAAACTGATTAAGAAAATGCAGGAATTGAAAAGGCTAGACGACGGGGTAGTAGAGGCTTTTACATCTTAATTAGGGTCTCATGGCTTAGAGTTCAGCAATTTGCAATGGTTTGCTATGTAGGCATCTATGGAGATGATCAAGGATTCAGAGAGAAGCTTTAGGTACCTGGTAGGAGGGGGTAATTGAAAAATGTCAGACCGATGAAGGAAGGGTGACATATGCTGTAAAGATGGTAACTGGATACCGATAGGAATAATTGGAAAGTTCTGTACAAAAAGTTCAAGGTTTGAAGCAAGTTATTGTTGCTATAATGAAGTTTGCATGAGTTCATATTCAGGAAGGACTGCTAGTACAAGATGGTGGATATGGGTATTGCTGTAGCTTAATAGCCCATGGCAGGAGCTGAAGTGGCCATGGTGGCTTTGCCTAGCTGGTGGATCCAATGTCTGTATGCTGTGGGGAGCTTGAGAAATGGAAATTACGTACCTACTGTAATTCTTGATCTTCTTAGACAAAGTCTCCACTACTCATTCACATTAGTGGGACTATGCCAGAGGCGCTAGGACCCAGTGGGAGCCAAAAATCTTCAGGAGGGCTGGTGTAGGACTGCACATGCGTGGCACCACAAGACTGGCTCGCGCCATATAGGCTATCTTGGCGTCGACCCTCCAACCGCCTCTGTACCTTTTTTACTGAGGAGGTGCAGCATAAACTAACCTAATGAAACTAACCTATTCCAGACTTAAAAAGTCTGCATAACCCATATAAGAAGGGTCAACTAAACAGAGTCTTCACAGCACAAACAACAAGGGGGTGAAGACCAAAAACAAGATGAGTGAGCTCGAGGGATGGTGGGTGGGCGTGTGAATGAGTGGTGGAGACTTCATCCAAGATCAAGAATTACGGTAGGTACGTAATTTCCATATCTTCCTGGACATAAAGTCTCCACCGCTCATTCACACTAATGGGAGAGTACCGAGCTAAAATAATCCTCCGAGACAGGCGGCAGGATAGAGGAGCTCAGTTAGGACAGAAGTTCATTAAGGATTGTCTTGCCAAAGGACTGATGCTGCCTGGCATGGACATCTAAAGCGTTGTGCTTTATGAAAGTGTGCACAGAGCTCCAAGTGGCCACATTGCAGATGTCTGCAATGGACACGTTTCAGATTTCTGCCAGAGATGCCGCAACTGCTCTGGTAGAATGTGTGTATACTCTGCCTTCCAACTTAACCTGTGCCATGGAGTAGCACTGGTGAAGACATGCCACTAGCTATGCTGAAATGCATCTGATAGCAACAGGCTGACCCAGCTGGGCCGTGCTGAAGGAGACAAACAGTTGTTTTGCCATGTGGGTTTCTTTACTTCTGTCTAAATAGAACCACAAAGCTCTCTTAACATCCAGAGAATGCAGGGTATGCTCCCACTTCATTATGAAAGTTTGGAAGTAGGTTGGGAGGACCAAGGGCTGATTCAGATGGAATTCTGAGACAATCTCGGGGAGAAACTTAGGGTGAGTCCTAAGAACCACCTTGTCTTTGTGAATACAGTATATGAAGGGTCTGTGACCAAAGCATGTATTTCAGACACTCTGCAAGTGGAGGTAATAGCTACAAGGAAGGCGGTCTTCCAAGTCAGAAACTTCAGCTCACAAGTAGCTAGGAGCTCAAAAGGTTTACGGGTGAGCATGTCTAGCACAAGATTAATGTCCCAGGTGGCTACCGGTCATCTGACCGGTGACCTAGTATGCAGTATGCCCTTAAGAAACCTCTTGACCACAGGTAACTGAGCCAGAGACATGGAGTGTACGGACTCATGGTACGCTGAGATCACGCAAAGATGAACCTTCATGGCTGAGTATTGCAGGCCTGTATTCAATAGATCTAGAAGATACTCTAGGACTTTGTTTGGTGGGCAGGAAAAAGGATTCCAAGAGGATTTTGTGCACCAGCTGGAGAACCACTTCCACTTAGCAGTGTAAGTTTTTCAAGTAGCTGGCTTGTGTGCAGCTAACAGAATATCTGAGACCCTACATGAAATGTTAAACCTATTCACCTTTATCTCTTCAGGAGCCAGGCATGAAGGTGAAGGGACTTCAGATTGGGATGGACCACAAGGCCCTGGGTCAGCAGGTTCATATGAAGTGGAAGCTGCCTTGGAGAAGTTTCTGATAACCTGCTTGATTAATGGAAACCAGATCTGATGAGGCCAGAATGGGGCAATGAAGATCATTCTGCCCACCTGCACCTCCAGTTTGAGCAGCACCCTCTGAACTAGGGGAAGAGGAGGAAATGCATACAGAAAGCATCTTGTCCACCGCAGACTAATTGCATCCTGACAGAAAATGCTAGGTTCTGGATTTCTGGAGCAGAAGACAGGCAGTTTTGCGTTGAGTGGGGATGCAAAAAGATCCAGGTCTGGAGTTCTCCACTTTTCAAAGAGTGAGTGCACGATGTTTGTGTTGAGAGACCTCTCATGAGGGGCTGTCTCAATTCTGCTGAGATGATCCACTAGATTGTTCTGTACCCCTGGCAGGTAGACCGCCTGGATCAGTGCTTTGTGCTCCAGGCACCATTCCCACACTCTCATCGCTTCCCTGCATAAGGGGTAAGAGTGTGCTCCACCCTACTTGTTGATGTAGTACGTCACTGCTTTGTTGTCCATTTGAAGGAGAATGACCTTGTGACAGAGTATGTCCTTCATGGCTCGGACTGCATACAGGATGGCTCTCATTTCTAGAACATTTATGTGAAACTGAGACTCATCCTGATTCCATTGACCCTGGGTGTGGAGATCCTGGCAGTGAGCTCCCCATCTGAGTAGGGATGCATCCATGGTGATAGAGATCTGAGATTCTAGGGGGGTGAAGGGATAACCTTCCAGAAGGTTGTCTTCCTGAGTCCAAGTGAGTAACTGCTTCAGGGTTTCCGTCACCTTGATGTGGAAGGACTGTGGGTGTGTGGTCAGTGACCACTGCATGCTGAGCATCCACTGGATAGTCCTAATGTGAAGACAAGCCAGGGGCATGGTGAACATTGAGGATGCCATGAGACCCAGCATCCACTGCATCGAGAGAGCTCAAACCGAGTCGTTCTCCCTGATGAAGTGGGCCATCTGAAGGATGTCATTCCTTCTGTCCTCCAGAAGAAAGGCTTTTGCGCTGAAGGTATCCAGAAGGGCTCCTATGAAGAGAAGCCATTGGGAGTGCTGTAGCTGCGATTTTCCCAAATTTAGCAGGACTCCCATGGACGTGAGAAATTTTGAAGCCGTAACCGCAGCATCCTGAATCTCTTGTCTGGAGGGACTTGCTAGGAACTAATTGTCCAGATACGGGAACACCTGAATTCTGAGCTTCCTGAGATGTGCTGTGAGAACTGCAAAGCACTTTGTAAAGACTCGAGGTGCCGAGGACAGCCCAAAGGTCAGGACTCTGAACTGGTAGTGTTGACCCAATGCCACAAATCTGAGGTATTTGTGGAAGTTTGGATGTATGAGAACATGCTGGTAGGTGTCCTGCATGTCCAGGGAGGCCAGCCAATTGTTTTGATGAATCAGAGGTAAAAGTTTACTGAGTGATATCATCTTGAACTTTTCCTTGTAAAGGAATTTGTTTAACTTTCTCAGATCGAGAACTGGGTGCATGCCGCCTGTTTTCTTTGGAGCTAGAAAGTAATGGGAGTAGAAAACTGTGTTCCACTGATCCAGCGGGACTACTTCTACTGCCCTGTTGTTTAGAAGACCTTGAATCTCAGAAGCAAGAAGGTCTGACTGAGAGACAGACAGCTTGGGCTGTTGTTTGAGGGGGTGATCCGGAGGGGTTTTTGAAAGGTTTAGAGAGTACCCCTCATGGATTATAATGAGCATCCTCTTGTCTGATGTGATTGACTTCCACTGGTCATAAAACTGAATCAGACACCCCCCACTGCTGAGGAAGAGTTCCCCTTGGACAGCTGAGGTGGGACTTGGGCCGGAATCTCAGAGGGTGGCACTTGGCACTTTGGGACCCTGTGCCTTCTGCTGTGTTTTCTTTTGCAGCTGAGGGCTTGAATTCTGTTAAAGCCCCCTTTGCCTTTATTTATTTTTGTTTTTTTTTATTTTATTTAGACAGCAGTTTGGAAAACCTTTGAGCCATAGGCTCATTTACAAAGGTACCTTGTCACAGTAAGACAAACGAAAATACACAGTATAACAGTATAACACAGTATAACAGTAACTTAAGACATAGATACAAACAAGCTGGTACAGGTAGGATTGATGCAAACAATACCACGAAAGTTTACCACGAAACAAACTTTACCATGAAAGGACTGATGGCTATGAAACTGCTGCCAGTTCCCGTCCCTTTGAGTGGCTGTGGATGGCGGTCTGGCCATTTCAACAGCCATTCTAGTTTTCTGTGTGGCCTCTAGCGCCTGCTCAACCCCAGGACCAAACAGGTATGTACCATCAAAAGGCAAACTCATAACTGTCTGCTGGGCATCATTCGTGAATCCTGATCTGCATAACCAAGAGTGGCATTGGGTGCATATACCAGCTGCTGCTGCTCTGGAAGCAGTGTCAAAGGCATCCATAGTGGCTTTAAGCTGCTGATTATTGGATTCAATGCCTCTGGTAATGGTCTGAAGGAGCTCTGTGTTAACTTTTGAATCTGGGAGAGCTTCTACCATGGCCTAGAGCGAATGCCAGAGTGTATACTCATATTGAAAGAAATAACCCATGTAGCTTTCAATGCACATGCCTAGGGTGGAAGCAGCAAAGACTCGCTTTCCCAAAGTGTCGATTTTGTGAGATTCCTTATTTATTAGATATGCTGTAGATTCTTGAGGAAGAACGGCCTTACATTCTCTGCCAGGACAACTATGGCATCAGCAGCCGGCCCAGTGGTGCTGAGGGTTGAGGTGATGGACACCACAACTCATGCTACACTGGTGACCCGGGTTCGGGAGCGAGCTTGGGTCATCGGGGTCAGTGGGAACAGGGAAGGATTGAGCGTCCTATGGACTGCTCTCCTTCCCGGGAAGGGGAGGTTTCCACAAGCCGGTGCACTGGCGACGTCTGGCGGTGGCTGGAGGCACTACAGTGCATGACCGCAGTATGCAGGGGATTAGAGCTGTGGCAGATGTCTATCGGGTGTGCACAGGAGTATGCACATGCTGAGTGGGATGTCATTGCATGTCCAAGCTTCGGGGAGAAAAACAAAGAAAATCCCCCTATCGGCAGGTGAGATGACGACGACCATTGGTAGCCCAAGGCAACACATCCAATGTCGGCTGTTTCTCTGTACCTCCCCTTGGGGATTCCAGGGCCTCTCCAAGGGACCAGGAGAGTCCGGAGTCCTGAACCCAATGAAGCTCATGGAGAATGGTTCAGGCAGACAATGAAGCTGAGGAGTTGTGAATGGGACCCCGAGAGATGCTCAG
Organism: Neoceratodus forsteri; assembly: GCA_016271365.2. Classification (NCBI taxonomy): domain Eukaryota; kingdom Metazoa; phylum Chordata; order Ceratodontiformes; family Ceratodontidae; genus Neoceratodus; species Neoceratodus forsteri. Next base: position 277,137,830 of record CM057455.1, on the reverse strand, counting down.
AAGGTAGGGAGCAGAACTAGAGTCACAAAAAAAAACTATGACATCAGCAAAGGCTTGCGAGGCCAGAATAGGACGATCCTTGGGAGGGGCATATTTCCTATCTATGGACTTAGCCACAGAGGGAATAAGCGCCGGATTATCCCACACCACTTGTGAGAGAGTCTCAAAAGAGGGTTGCATGGGAGGAGTCAATTCCACAGGAATGTCCGAAACGTGCAGGTACTGCAGATGCAGCAATTTCCCAGGATCTATCTCTGAAATCTGGAGACAGAGAGTGGTATTCACTTTTCTAAGCAGAGACTTAAAGGAAAGGTCTTCGACCAGAGGCTCTGCTGTAAGAGAAGGTTTATTTGCCACCCCTAGGGAGGAATCATGGTCAAAGTCGTCCCCCAATCGAAGATCAGGATCAGGCTCAATATAATCTCCCACTAGTCCCAAAGGGACAGAATAGATAGGAAAAGGTGGAAAAAGAGGAGGAGGAGCTCCACAAACCAGAGTAGAAACCCAAGTGCCCCACACGGCACTGCAGGTGCTCCTAGCGCCAAAACAGAAGGCGACACTGAGAATACCAGCGGCGCTGGCATAGGACACGGAGCCTCAGAGGAGCCAGTGCTGGAGCTGGCACCACCAAATCTGAGGTTCCCAACCCCCGACCCACTGAGGAAAGTCTGAGAAATTCAGCAGGACATAAAGGCATCAGTGTTGACCCCTGTGCCACAGCCATATGAGGGGGGAAAACACCGGAGTGTGACGTCGACAGCACCGCAGAAGGCACAGCGTGACTAGGAAGCCCCAACCACCCTGTCCACAGGTCCAAAACTGAAAGGTCTGAAGGCCCAGGTGACGGACTCACTGGCTCAGGCAAAGGGAACAACCGCCAAACCCATTGCTCCATTAGAGCGGCCCAATGGTGAAACTGCTCACTGGAGGACCCCTCTAGGAGGCAGGGAGGGACTCCAGAGTCAAGGATGCTGATCATCAGAAACAGAGGCCAGAGGAGATGGAGTTGGGCCCCTGCTGCCGGTAACCAGCAATCGACACACAGACGTACCAGAAGGCAACCTTGAGCAGTACCATTTCTTTTTCAACCTGGAAGTCGAAGAAGAATTCGAGGCCGAATGGGTGCTGAGTCCTCGACAAGGATCGAGAATGGGACAGCTTCTTTTTGCGCTTTCAGGAGGACTACCCATCCCCCTGAGCACTGGACTGCCTGTAGTCAGACTTCTCTCCATAGAGGGTGGCGTATCAGACCTAGCCCTGCTGACAACACAGCTTTCATGCTAGTCTCTTTACTATCACCTGCCCCGTTCATGGACGACTCCATCGAAGGAGGGCTGAAGACTTCTGCTGATGAAAAATTTTACTTAACTATATATTTTTTTAAGAACTGATAATAAAATAATAAATCTAATCAAATACTGAAATGACTATAGCTGCTGTCGTATAGACGTGAAGATTTGACTTCCGGCGGATGAGCAACATTGTCACTGAAGCACACTCAACGGTGGGAAAAAAGGAACTGAGGCAGTTGTAGGGTCGATGCCAAGGTAGCCTACATGGTGTGAGCATCTTGTGGCACCGCACATGCGCGGTCTTACCCCGGCACCGGTCCTCCTGAAGATTTTTGGCTCCTGCTGGGTCCTAGCATCTCCGGTGTAGTCCCATCAGTGTGAATGAGTGGTGGAGACTTTACGTCCGGGAAGATCAGGTCTTTGAATGAGTCTACTAACTGGTATGGCAAAGGGAAGTTGACAGCAAGCTTTGAACACAATAGGTGCATTGCATGCTTAGTCAGCTGTAGAACTGTTGTGGAGCATAACTGTGATAGGGACACAACCAGGTCATTGTGGATATGCAGAACAATGAAAATAGTGGAGGCCTGCTCTTGGTGATGGTATTTGCTGGAGGAAATATGGGGGATAAATCCCAGCAGATGAGTTAGAAAGGACCACTGGATAGGTACTGTAGCTGGCATGATTAGAGTATCGTGATGAAGAGATGTACTGTAGATAACTTTGTGAAGTATGGTGATGTCCTGAGGCCTGGGAACAGTGGCTTGCATAGTGTAAATTTAGCAAGGCAGCTGTGCATCAAAGATCCAACAATACATTTTCTGGGATAGTAGCTGGAGAAGGGTCTTAAGAGCATCCAATGGCTATTCAGGGAATACAAGTCAGAAAACATGGTCAAACTGAGTCAGCACTGTGGGGAGAAAACTATAAGGAGAAGGTATAATGTGCAATGCCAGTACTGCTATATGGCATCCTGCAGTTCCTGTTATCCTTGGGGGGTTATGGCTAGCTGTGATTTCTGAGCTGTGAGCTGCATGCATGCATGTTTTGCTGCAACTGTGTTTTTATCTGCAGCATATTTTTTAACTGCGTTTTGTTTTAAGGTTTTGTTTGTAATTCATTTTTTCGGCATTTGGAACCCACGATTTAAAAAAAAAATTACAGAATAGTTAAGGATGCTATATTTGAGGTAGTAAGTGAGCTGAGCATTTTTCCGGGATTCTGTTACTTTAACGCTGGAGTGTATTTTTGGAGTGGTGCAAACGTTTTTTCTCTTAACACCGCTCTAGCAGGATTTGTGTATTTACGAGAATTGGATTTCTGGGTCCTTGTTTTTGATTCTGGCCTGCTGTGTGGAGTGGCGACTAGAGGAGGTGTTATTGGCGAGCCCTGTGCTGAAGGAAGCTCTCTGCCTGAAGAGCCGTGTCGTGTTGTGTTTTGGCTGTCCCAGATCATTCCCCTACTGCCTGGATTGTCTGTTGAACTTCTCCCTTTGTGGAGAATAGGAGGTATAGCTGAACCTTTCCTGCCGTGGAGAACAGGAGGTATCGTTGGCTTAGGACTGGCCATTTGTGGGGTCTGCCATTGGTGTGGAGGAGGGGGTCCAACTTTGCTCCATTGAGCTTAGTTGCTGGATCCATCGCTGTGCGGGAGTTGGGGTTTGAGACAGCTGGGGAGTCGGCTGATCTGCTCTGGGTGCTCCTAGGTCTTCAGGGAGTTGGCTGGTGGGCCAACTCTAGCTGTGGGCTGAAGCTGCAGTAGGGGAATATTTCTGGCAGTAGTTCTTTTGGGGCAGAGTTTTTTTGGGCCCCCTGCCAGCTTTTAGGTGGCCCCAGACCTTGGAACTCACGAAGAAGATTTGTTTTGAAAGTTCTGTATTGACTCGATCTTGGACACGGTCAGACCTCTTTTTTCATTACTTGATATTCATATTACATCTGGAAGGCAGTGAGAGCATTTGTATTACTTTGTTTACAATATCTATGTTTCTGACTGCCAATGTGAGAGGTAGCCCAGACAGAACCATATTTGGTCATTAATTCATCAGGTAGTGAGAGCACCTGGTCAGCTATTCTTTAAATAACTTTGTAGTCCTATCCTGCCTATGTGAAAGGTAACGCAGGTGGATTGTTCCTGGACTCACTGTACCTTCTCAAGTAGCGAGAGTATCTGGCCAATCATCTTATCCACATTCAGCTTGTGGTTCTATCTGCCTTTGTGAGAGACTGAGCAGACAGAACCTTTTTCTGGACACTTATTTGGTGCAGGTGTGAGCTCCTTGAATCACAGTACCCATCTGAGAGACTTTCAGTGACTGGCTTTATAATTTACAATCTTGAAGTGTCGTTTGTTTTATGTTATTATATTTTTTAATTAAGTTATATGTTTTGTTACATTTGACTGTTTAGTTATTGTTATTTTTATTTTTGTATTATTTTTTGGTAGTGAGAGTACCTTATTATTTGTTGATTTGGGTTTTTGGGGTGTTTATGTTTTTGGGGTTTTTAGGAGTTTTTAAATTTTAATTGCAGCTCTGTTTTGGATTGAGTTAAGAAATTGGAGTTTTCTGTGTTTCCTATTGTTGTTTGCAATAATTGGTGGAATGTGCTTGCTTGCACCCGTCCTGTGCGATTGGTCTCACCCTCCGTGCCCTCCCCCTGCTATCTCCCACCCCACTTCTTCATATCTATCAGTGCTGTCGGCACTGGGATTGCCCGCAGGGAGGGGGCATGGGTGGGTGGGGTGCGGACAGCGGAGTTCGAATGAGTGGCGCTCTCCCATTGGGGTGGTTAGGACCAGAAGATGCCCAGGGGTGAAATGGTGCCTGGAACGTGGCAATCCTTGTCTGGTCTCCATACCCAAGGGCACCTCCTCTTTGGGAGGGCAAGTAGCTGGGACAGCTTGCCAACATCGTCCAACCCGGGCGCTGTTATGCAATGCCAGATCCATTAGGAACAAAACTGCTCTTATTGTAGATTTTGTTGGAACAGCTGATCTGGTTTGCATTACTGAGACCTGGTTAGACGGGAATGCTGTCCCAATTTTAGAAGCACCTATTCCCTCTAGGTACTCGGTTTTACATCACCCGAGATTAGATCACAGGGGGGGGGGTTGCAGTATGTTTCAAGACCGAATTGGGTCTAACTGGGGTACCAGTTGAGGAGGCCACATTATTTGAGTGCACTATGGTAACTGGTGTGGGGTGCAGGGTAGTGCTCATTTACCATCCACCAGGTGATGAGAAGCTGTTCCTGCAGGAAGTAGCAGACTTTGCCGCCGACATGGCATTGGAGTCGCCCAGACTGATGGTTCTGGGTGACTTCAATGCTTGGGTCGACGACGAATCCTCCCTTTTTGGACAACAAGGTGAAGACATCACTGGGCTTCACACAGGTTGTTTCCTCAGTTTCTCACAATGGTGGTCACTCTTGATTTGGTCTTCCTCCTGGGAATCTAGGCCTCTGACCTGTTGGTGGAACCTGTCAGTTGGTCCGATCACTACACCGTTAGCTTCAATTTTTCTGCCCCTCTGGGTAGGTCGGCTCCAGTGGAGATGGTCAGTTATCCCCCTTTGCAGGATGTCATCCCTGAAGACCTGGCGGCGGTGATCGACCTCTCAGTGTTTGGTGAGATCAGCACAGATTCTGAGCTGTTAGTCATGGCCTATAACAGGGCCATTTCCTCAGCTCTCGATCTAATTGCTCCTGTCCATGTTCACCCCCTTCTGCTTCGTCCCGGGGCCCCATGGTCTGATGGGTCTCTGAGGGAGTTGCGGAGGTTGGGGGGTAGGTTAGAGCGTCATTGGCAGAGGTCTGCCTCAGGATTCCGGCCACCTTATTTTGTTAGAGCATTATAAACTCTATCAATCAGAGATTTCTCAAGAAGGCAGAATTCCTGTCCAGGGAAATCGCTGTTGCACAGAATCAACCGGCTCAACTCTTCCGAACTGTGGACAGGTTGTGCAACCCAGCCTGTCTGCAGATCCATCAAGCTTTTTCACAAATAGAGTGTGATGAGATCGCTTGATTCTTTGCGAATAAGGTGGCCATCATCAGGCAGGAGTTCCATCAGCCTCACTCTATGGGGGATGCTGTTGGTCAGTGCTCGGTCACAGAGCCTGGAGTTTCCTGGAGTACCTTTGACCTGCTAGAGTTCATTGATATTATGAGGATTGTCCAGGGGATGCATCCCACATGCTGTAGTTTAGATCGGGCCCCACTTCCCTGATTTTAGGTTGTAGTGACATCATTGGTCTGGTCTAAGCTCGGATTGTCCGGTGCTCTTTGGAATCGGGTGAGTTCCCTAGCTCCCTGAAGGAGGCGGTGGTGACACCCCTCCTGAAGAAAGCTTCCTTGGACCCGGAGAATCTAGCGAACTACAGACCTATCTCTAACCATCCTTTCATCTGAAATGTTATCGAGAAAGTTGTGGCAGCTCAACTGGAGAACCATTTAACCATCCATAATTTATACGGACCTCTCCAATCGGGTTTTCGTAAGAGGCATAGTACTGAGACTGCTCTGGTTCGGGTGCTCAATGTTCTCCTGATGGTGAGAGATCAGAGAAACCATTCCATCTTGGTACTCCTTGATTTGTCATCAGCTTTTGACACTGTGGATCATGGGGTTCTGCTCGACTGCCTGAGGTCCATCTGTGGGCTGTCGGGGACAGTACTCAGATAGTTTTCATCTTTCCTCACCTGTAGAACTCAGAGAGTTGTCTCAGGAATATTTTCTTCTGAGCCTTCCTCTCTGCCTTGTGGGGTACCCCCAGGGCTCAGTGCTGTCTCCCATGCTATTTGCAGTGTACATGCTGCCCCACGGAGACATTGTAAAATGGTACGGGCTAAGGTTTCACTGCTATGCTGATGATACCCAGCTCTATCTGTCTTTTGCCACCGACCAGGTTAGTGCTATATCAGTATTGAACTGCTGCCTCATGAAAATCCAAGATTGGATGAGTTCTAGTGGATTAAAGTTGAACGCAGGAAAGATTGAGGTTCTGATGGTGGACCCAGGTCACAGGACAGAGGGGTTGAGGACTGATCTCCCTTCTGGTTTAGACCTGGGGGGGGCTCAGATCCTTAACTCTGAGCAGGTGCATGACCTGGGAGTGAGGCTGTCCCTTCGTCATCAGGTGTCGGCAGTCATCAAGCTTGCCTTTTACCATCTTAGGAACATTGCTAGGATCAAGCATCTCGCTCCGTCCAGTGACCTGCCTGTTTCGGTCCATGCCTTCGTGACTTCAAGCCTTGACTACTGTAACTCCCTTTATCTAGGGCTTCCTGGGGTTGATATCTACTGTCTGCAGCTAGTGCAGAATGCTGCTGCATGTTTATTGACTGGGGTATCTAGGAGATCTCACATTACCCCGGTGCTGTGCGATCTGCACTGGCTGCCTGTTCAGTGGCGGATCACCTTTAAGGTAGGTTTATTAACTTACAAAGCCCTACACGGACAGGGTTCTGACTACTTGAAAGAGCTCCTAGTTCCCTACACCCCTTTGTGACAGCTCTGCTTGGCTGATGAGGGGTTGCTGGAGAGTCCAAGGGTTAGTTTAAAGTCATCTGGGGCCCACGCCTTTGGGTTTGTTGCCCCTACCCTCTGGAATTCTCTGCCCCATCAGCTGTGGGAGTGCAGGACAGTGGGGTGCTTTAAGCAGGCATTGAAGACCTTTTTATGGGGTAAAGCCTATCCTGAATTTCTTCGATTTTTGGGGTATTTATTGAATTTCCTGAATTTTACTTATTTGTGCAGCACCTTGATATTTGAAAGGCTCTATATTAAATAAAAGTTTATTATTACTATTATGGAGTTGGTATATCCCAGGAAGGAATTAGGTTCACGATTCCAGGTAAGATGATAGGTGTGAAGGAGATGCCAATAAATCCTGGATTCTATGAAGAATTCGTGGGGTAGTGATGTCCATGCTGTTTGAATTAAATGGAATATGTAAGGAATATGCAGAGTTGGCTGAGAGATCCGATCTTCTATTGTCCAGTTGAATGGGGTTCCAGAAGTGGATCCTGGGGAGATTATTGGGAATGACTGATATTTCGTATAGTAACTTAGAGTCTGTATGGCTTGCTGTTCGAGAGATATCACTGGAAGAGTTTTTTTTAGGTGAGAAGAGCAGGTACTCCTTAGAGCATTGGATGGAAGCTGTAATGTCGGCTGAGGTAGAAGTATGAGGCAGATGAACGAGTAAGAGTAATTGAACAGGCAAGGATGCCAAACACCGATGGTTGTAAGAGCGCCCAAACAGAGGCTCAGCAAACGGGCAGGAGCCCCTAGCTACCAGGGCAGTGAGAAGGAAGGCAACAGTCCAAGAAGTGAGGAAAAAGTTTGGAGTGGAAGTCTGTTGACTGGCGGAAGGAGCAAGATTATAATTCAGCAGATGCAGAGCAGTACTGACATTGGCAGGTGTAGATAAGATACAGGACTTGTGGTAGTCACCACAGCATACTGGAATAGAATGCAGGAAAGCGGAAACAGACCTCGGGGGTAGATCCATATAAAACTAAGAAGTGAATCCAGGTTCAAGGTGGTGCAAAGTTGAGGTACGAGGTTCCCACCTCTGAAGGAGATGGTAGACTTGAATTGCTGACAGTAAAAGGTGATGGGGAATTGGTTCCACCTCTGAAGGAGATGGTGAACTGGAATTGCTGATAGCAAGGTGATGGGTAATGGGTTCCCACCTCCGAAGGAGATAGAAAACTGGAACTGCTGATAGGGAAATGCACTGGAATCACTGATGGAAGACCTCTGGATGGAGACAAGGGCAGAAGGGGAAAACTGTAGAAGGCCTCAGATGCACATCCTTGAAGATAAGCAAATGTCACATACCCAGCAGTAAACAAGGGGGGATGTGGGCAGACATGCCTGAGAGGAAGACAACATGGAAACGGAATCATCTGGAGTAGCAGTGAGGGAGGAGATGGCAGCATGGAGCTGGAGGTCTGGAGAGTGGAGAGTGGAGGAGGTCAAGCTGGAAAGCAAGGCACAACAACAATGCACAGGAGCATGGGAGGAGGTGGAAGGCAAGCAGCAAGGAAGTCCAAGAGTCTGATGGACCGAGTGGCGATGGAGACTGAACAAACTGGTGTGGTTCAAATCCAGAACGTGAGAAGGCCAAGGGCGAGGACAAGTACATAGAGTCCATGGAGGTATAGGATGTATCTGGGTGAGGTAGGAGATTGGAGGCAAATGGGATATAGTGGTCCTGTTCCTGAAGGGAATGTAGCAGCCGGATATCAGGTATAGAATGCAGTTGGTTGAAACAGTAGATTGAAGACACAGGATCCTATCCCCAGTAGTCAGGGCGAGCTAACCTTCTCTTGATGCCACACCAGGCAGAGTTAGGTACAAAGACTGTCAGAAGTTGACCGAGAGTATAACTGGTTAATACTAGAGGCAGAGGAAACCGGCTCCCATCCCAGGTAGACAGGGGAAGCCTACCTGCACTGCCACAGAAACATAGAATTTGATGGCAGATAAGGACTGCTTGGCCCACCTAGTCTGCCCATTTCCCTACCTGATGGATAAGCTGCAGATTCTAGTTAATCCACAGCTTACTTCCTCCTACCCCCCACTAGAATTGCCTTATGCCTGTCCCATGCATTCTTGAATTCTCCCACTGTTCCCGACTCCACAACCTCCTCAGGAAGGCTGTCCCATGCATCCACAACCCTCTCTGTGAAAAAATACTTTCTAACATTACCCCTGAGCTGTCCCCCCTCTATCATCAAATTGTGCCCCCTTGTTCTTGCACGTCTCTTCTTCTGAAAGATACTATACTCTTGTACTTTAATTCCATTGAGATACCTGAAAGTTTCTATCACGTCCTCCCTCTCCCTCCTTTCCTCAAGGATATACATATTAAGCTGCTTTAGTCTCTCCTCGTATGTCTTCTGGTGCAGACCTTGCACCATTTTGGTTGCCCTCCTCTGAACAGCCTCCACTCTGTCTATGTCTTTACGGAGATGGGGTCTCCAGAATTGCACGCAGTACTCCAGATGGGGTCTCACTAACTGTCTGTACAGAGGGATAACAACTTCCTGTTTTCTACTGTGGATGCCTCTCCCTATGCATCCCAGTATCCCCCAGCCCTCCTTACTGCCTTCTCACATTGCTTGCCCACCTTTAGGTCATCTGATATAATTACTCCTAGGTCACTTTCGATTTTTGTTGTTGTTATTAACTCACCCCCTATTGTGTACTCTTCCCCTGAGTTTTTGTTTCCCAGATGCATTACCTTGCACTTCTTTGCATTGAATCTGAGCTGCCACATATTTGACCATTCCTCCAACCTTGCCAAGTCCCTTTTCATTCTTTCCACCCCACCTTGCATATCAACCCTGTTGCAGATCTTTGTGTCATCTGCAAAGAGACATACCTTTCCTTCCAGGTGCTCTCCAATGTCACTTATAAAGACATTAAAGAGGACCGTTCCCAGTACTGAACCCTGCGGTACCCCACTAGTTACCCTCCTTTCTTCACTGTGGACTCTGTTTACTATTACCCTTTGCGTCCTGTTGTCCAGCCAGTTTTTTATCCAGGCTACCACCTTGGGACCTACTCCAAGGCTGGCTAACTTGTATATTAATCTTTTGTGTGAGATTGTGTCAAATGCCTTGCTAAAATCTAGGTAGGCCATATCCACAGCCCCTCCCTGGTCTACTACTTTGGTCACCCAGTCGAAGAAATCTATTAGATTCATCTGACAAGACCTTTCTGTTGTGAAACCATGCCTGCCTTGGGTACTGTGCCCCACTGGCCTCTAGGTAGTCAACAATTCTTTCCTTCAGAAGAGATTCCATCATTTTCCCTACTACTGAAGTCACACTAACTGATCTGTAGTTTCCTGCCTCTGCCCTGCTCCCACTTTTGTGAAGTGGAATCACATTTGCCCTCCTTCAGTCCTCAGGTACCACCCCATCCTCCCACGATTTGTTAAAGAGAGTAGTTAGTGGTGTCACTAGTTCTACCCTTAGTTCTTTTAGAATTCTGAGGTGAATCCCATCAGGCCCCATTGCTTTGTCCACCCTCAGTTTCAAGAGTTCTTTCAGAACCCTTTCTTCTGTGAATGGACTGGTATCGACCCCCCCCCATTCAGAGTTTCTCTCTTGTTTGGTTTAGGTACCATGCCTCAGTAGGCAGAATTAGGAAAGAGGCTGTTGGACTGCTGGTATGGGCTGAGCAAGGAAGGGGCAGCTGACAGCTGTGTAGTAAGAGGGATGCAAACAAAAGAAGAAGGACAAAGGGGATGGCATTAAGTAAGAAGTTAGAGGATGGGAGGAAGATGATTACCGTAAATGCCATTAAGGCGGAGATAGGGCAATCCAGTGAGGAGCATGCAGCGCAGTAATGGAATGCAGCGAACATCTGAAGGTCAGTTAGGCTGCGAGGTTAATGATTTATGAATGGATGACTAAAAGCCTTAAAGGAAGAAAGCAGAGCAAAATCATATAGCTAACATAAAGCAAGTTCCTGCTAATTGGAGCCATGATGCCCCACCGTGACACTGCAGTCCCCCACCGTGAGAATAACATGAAAGCCTCGAGCTGAGCATCATGAGACCAAACAGCACTGTAATGTTGGCAGAGGTAGGAACCCTCAAAAGAGGCTCCTGTACTGGCAAGGTCATAGTAAAGGACAAGCCATAGGTATACTGGGGAACATGGGCAAACAAAACACATTAGTATCAAATAACGATAATGCCAAACAAAATGAAAATATTGGAGAAGCAGCACCAAATGAAGCAGTACTGAGGGAGCCCCTACAAGGGACGCAGAAGAGGAAGAGTGCTTGAACGTTGTGGTGATTGGGTGTGCCAGAAGGTTATGAAGTACATGGGGAGAACAAGGTAACATAGGGATGACAGGCTGGGCAGGGTATATGAATGCTGTGACTAAGAAATGTTAAGGTATGAGCATCATTGGGACAGACAGAAACTGTTAGGAAAGGTTGATGCAATAGTTGGCAGAGTGGGGTAAATACTGAGGAACTGCAGGCTTCAGCATAGGGTCAGATGTGGAGAAGGACTGATGGAGTAGAAGGGGCATGGAGACATAGTGTTGGTGCAAGTGAGAAAGCCCAAAAGAAAATACAGAAGAGCAAGGGACGGGGCAAGAACGTGGGATGGAGGGGAAGACAAGAAGGGGGCTGGAGAAACTGAAAGGGGGAGGCCCAAACCAGAAGAGGTAATGGTAATATTTTTCTTTTATGATGTTGTTGGAGGTATAAAATGGCACAAGAGAATGGTAAAACTCCCTCAGGTCTGTCCATGCAACCCAACCTAAGCCACCACTATTGAGCAGGCCAAAGCAGGTAAACAGCGGGAAGCAAAGAAGAAATCAGCTGTAGTAAGGGCTAGGGTCACAGCAAGTAGGTGGGGGTGGGCTTTATGAGGAGGAGACTGAGAGACAAGAATGGAATATATATGTTTTTGTTTTTTTTTGTTACTCCAGAGGCTGAAAAGGTAGGGGATGACCCTGGCAGCACACTCCAGCTGACCTCCAGCAATGAAGGGGCAATAGCGGAAGGAGTTACTGAGTGGGAAAGTGGAATCAAAATGAGTGCACAAATGGAAGGTAGACAGTACAATGGACGAGACCACGCAAACAGTAGTGTGTGACCTCTAAAACAGTACAGTTGAGCAATGGCAGAACATTACCAGCTGCTGTAGAGCTGTACAGAAAGAACTGATCAGAAGGCAATAGGAGGCACAAAACTACAGAAGCAGACAACAGGGGTCTGCATGGAAAGAAAGCAGAAATGGAGCAGAGGAGTAGGTGGAAAACTGCATCGTGGGAGCAGTGCTAGCAAGAGTAGTCCAGTAGCTGAAGTGGGGCGCGAGGAGAGGCAAGACTGTCCCAGGACCAGGTCCAACATGTGGAAGGCAGCACCGATGAAATTAGGCAGGCTGGCAGCAGACAGGGATATGGGGAAGCAGGGACAGATACACAGGAGAAAGACGCCCACCACCAGCGAGAAGGTGTACAGTGCAGTCACTCCAAGGGAAACATTGGACGGGTAAAACAGCAAGCAGACAACAAAAATGGGGAGACAGGGCAGGCAAAGCAAAACATGCATAAGGAAGAACCAACAGAGAAAGGAGCAGCCAGCAGCCATGGCAACAGCGGATTGGGAATGAACGGGGCTGGAGCACGGGGAGAGGAAAGCACCCGCCAGACCTGACAGAGCGAGTGAGGAAAGAAAAGGCAGGCCTGACAGAGCGAGAAGGGAAAGGAGAAGTAGAACAGGAATGGAAAACACGGCAACCTCAAGGGGGGCAGAGAACCAGGAAAGGAACAGAGGCATGAACGGAAACGCGAAAAAGGTGGGTGGGGGGGGTCAGACAACAGAGAGTGGGGAGCAACTGGGGAAAAGGGGGTGGGGACAAAGTGCAGGGGAAGAAGAAAGCCAGAAGGCACAGCCCAAAAGTCACACAGGAGCCCAGCACTTGCAAAGGGGGAGGGTTTCACAATGTACTAAGCAGGGAACTGCCGTGGGATGTTGGCCTTTATTTGGGATGTGGGAGGAGCTATTCCTCCACATTGAATCTCATGCTTTAGTCCTCCCCAAAAAAATACTCTGCTTCTGTATGATTGATGGATTCAACTACCTGCATTAATCTGCTAAATTTGAGTCCGGTGTTGTGAATCTCTACCTGCATTGATAATGGTAATACTGGATCTGTAAAAGATGCTTTATTTATTTATTTTGTTTTTAATAACTGGATAAGTGCACTAGACATTACAAATGCCTATTTTTAGGCACGATCTGAAAGAGTACAAGTCAAAACACTCATAAACACAGTGGTACAGCGAACATAAAGTTAATTGCAAAAAGTAGTCAAGTAACAAAATATACATGTGGTTGAGATAGTAAGTACACAGTGTCACCAACAAATAAAACAAGAGGGTAAATTAAGTCACAGACCAGGATAGGTATAGAATAGAGTTGACTAGTAGCTGTGACAAAAGCAGTATGGCACATTTTAACCAGTAACAGTGTCTGAGACAAGGTCAGGCAGATGTACTGAAGGCAGCAGACACCTACAGTTAGCTGTGCCTAACCTGTTAATTGAAGCAAATATTGCTGCAGTGTTATGAACAGGAAGTAAAGGCAGGAAAAACAATCAAGTGTTTGGGAGGGGAGTGTCACTTATGCTGGTCTGAGGAGCTGGAGAGGAATAATAAGAAAGTGGTGAGTGGTCTGGAAGTGCCGAGGGGCAGGATGTAAGAAGAGTCGCAGATGGGAGGAGGGGGAGACCGCTAGAGCACAGCAGGAGCAGAGTTGGAGGACAAGGGAGGGATAGAGACACAGGCAAGGGAGAAGAGTCTGATGAAATGAGAGAGTCAGTAGGTAGGAGTGCAGGATAATTCAGATAGTGATTTAAGCATTATACCACGAGAGGGTCTGGGTGATGCCAGGATTTATCCATGCCTGAGCTAGTCCACCAGGGAATGAATATGTTAATATTCAGGCAGATGGGGGGGGGGGTGCTAGACCACCAGGGACATTGTAATGTGGTGCATGGCCACCCTGCAGCTTGAGCAACTCATCCAGATGTGCTGCCTGTTTGGCACATGGCCACAGTTGCTGCTAACTGCGTGACTTTGCCTCCGGGACCCTACCTGACAGAGAATTGAATGCAGGGTCCCTGGCGCACTAGCAATCTGCGTAAGTCACCTTTGGCGCGGCTTTTGCCAAGTTTTGAGAATCGGGTCCTATAACTTCTTTGATGGGGTTTTCCTGTGCTCTTGATCCCCTGCCTGCATGCTTGACCTTTCCCTGTCTTAAAGCTGGATGATCCTGTAAACCATCACCCAGTGTCTAATATTCCTATCATTGCAAAAAAATGTTTTCTTGAAATATTTGTAGCTGAACAATTGCTAAACCGTTTTTTCTGAAAATGAATGCTGGGAATACTTTCAATCATGTTTCAGAACAAATCATTCTACAGACTCTGCATTGATAAAGGTTATCAATGATACCCTGATGGCAAGTGATCAGGGTGACTGCACATTTCTTATTATGCTAGATCTCACAGCAGCTTTTGACAACATCGACCATCAGATAATGTTGGATCTCATTTTTCTGTGGGGTTGTCTAAGACTGCAGTTGTATGCCATTGAAATGTCAAAATTTTGACATCAAAATCCATTAAAGTGACAACTTCGAGGTTGTCACTGTAATGGACCTGATGGCAAAATCTCACTGATTTTGATTGTGTCTCTCCCCTCTTTTGAACAAATTCCAACTCTGAGTTTGTTATATTAAAGTTGGGGGGGGTGCGGGATCGAAGTCCCCCCCGTGTGGCTGGTGCGAACGGCTGAAAAAAACGCTCTGTATCAGACAGACGAAATTTCGCCTGTCGACATTGTTTGTGCCACTGTGCCACATTTCGACAACTTGGTTGTCGATGCTTGCTTGGTGGAACTGTCTGCAGTCAGTTGATTTGCATTCTATTTATTTTCTCGTATGTTTACAGTACAAATGGGAAACTTTAAAGCAGCAAGATTTGTTAGCAACCATATATATATTTTTTTCAGTAATATGGTTCATCTGGCAAAAATATCAAGATAACATTTTTCTTTTCATTTGCTTTCATGCCTGAACCAAGATACAAGATTCTGAAGTTTTTAAAAGTTCCCACTCCTGTGCCATTCCCACCTTGAAAAAGTAAATATCTTGGTGCAGTGCTGTGCTGTTTACCATCACAATCATGTGGAGGAAACATTCTAATAATCTACGGTATGAATCCAGCATGTACATTCGACATATGACAGCAGGGGATGAGATTTTTTTTAAATGGCGAGTGGCGGCCATCTTTAATGACGTGAGTTATTAATTACATACTCAGCTATAAAAACTGTTTTAACAATATCTGAGAAAACAAAAACTATACTGAGCATGAATCTTAGGATGTCAGAAATGCACGTTTGCTAAAAAAACTATATGATGACTTTTTTGCTGACAAATACTACTGTGTTATGTCTTCCTCTAAATTAATGATGTCTGGTGTTCCACAAGGATCCTTATTAGGACCCAATCTGTGTAATATGTATTTCCTCCCATAGGCAATATTCTGCACCTGCTAGACTACTGCTCCCTTGTCTACTCTCTCATGTCCTCCTCACTGTGCACCCATTTAAACTCCACTTACAATTCCATATGCCGCTTTGTGCTTCAAGCTCCTTACTCCACCCACCACTGTGCCCTCTACCAGTCTCTTGGATGGCTCCCATTACAGGGTTGCTTTGACTATACCATGGGTTGTCTAATTGTAAACTCCCTCAGGAGCCACCAGTCATCACCCTAC
Organism: Neoceratodus forsteri; assembly: GCA_016271365.2. Taxonomy (NCBI): domain Eukaryota; kingdom Metazoa; phylum Chordata; order Ceratodontiformes; family Ceratodontidae; genus Neoceratodus; species Neoceratodus forsteri. The sequence goes on along the minus strand of CM057455.1, from coordinate 277,122,210 downwards.
TCTTCTCTTCTCATAGACAGAGTGTGCCTAGGAGCCTCAGGGTAACCTCTGTTCCCCCACTCAAAGTGCCACGTATATCTTCTGTCATGGGCAGTCAAGCTTTCTCAGTCTCTGCCCCCACCCTGTGGAATAAATTACCTGCATCCATCTGCTCCTCTACCACCCATCTGTTCTTCAAAACCAATCTGCTCAACTGACTTCTAGTTCGGTCAATCTGTAACTGCCCCCAAGACAATACCAGAGGGAGTGGGCTATCAAGACACTAGGACCTGGCGAGCTGTTGGGACAACTCCATTGCCCTACATTTTTGGCCTTTCCCACTCTGTTTGTCCCTTAGCTTTCTCTGCCAGCATCAGTTGCACCCAAGATAACACCAGTGGGTGTAGACCATCGTGGTGCCAGGACCTGCTGTGCTGTCTTTTGGGACCCCTCCCCTTCCTCCAACTCACCTCCCTGTTGCCCCCTAGCCTTCTCTACCTGCATCGTACCTCATGGTACACTCTGCTCTCCTAAGCTGTTCTTACCTCTTTGCAGTACTACTGATTCACTGTTTTGATATTTCTCTAGCAAGTCTGAACTTATGCTCTATGTAAACTTCCATGCACCTGCTAATTTATCCCACTGCCCACTGTTACAGCAGGTAGGCATCTTAGATAGACCTTGAACACTGAAACTATGCTTGCAGACCTGCTTTGTCTCCATTACATGTTAATTACCTCGTCTGGAGGTATGTTACCAAATCTTGTATTATATTGTATATATTGTATTATATGTGTTACCCTGTACTATTGCTATTTTTGTGCATCGTTTCTGTTGATTATGTTATTTTGCAGCCACATCTGTGGCCCGGGTCGTGTCTGAAAATGGTTCAATAGATCAGTGCACTTACCTGGTTACCAAAGACATAAATAAATAAATAATTAAATAAACAAATACTATGTGCTTTGTATGTGAACTACCTTTATCAATTTTGGTCAACATTCTGCTACTGTGACTGTAACATTTCTGCTTGAATAAAGATGAGTTTTAAAAATACTCTGTAAGTAATTCCCATCTGAAAACATTGGTAAATGTTATTTCCTTTTTTTTTATTGAACTTTTTATTGAGTTTTCAGAGAAGCGGCTGACATACATACTTTAACGTTGCAGCACAATACAGTGTTTGATGTATGAGACATCAGAGCAATCATGAGCTTTGTACAGTAGAATTAAAATACATATGTATGAGATTTGCAGTATATCCATATGGTACTGCTAGCAGAGGAAAAAACAAATTAATTTAACATTTCCAGAATCGACTATTGTAATACTTTGTTGTTTGCTCTTCTGAATTGCAAATCTGACAAATTGCAACATGTTCTTAATGGTGTATCGAGATTCATTTCCAATGTGGGTTTCTGTGTGCATATTATTCCGGTACTTAGAGATCTACATTGGTAAAAAAATAAAATTTAGGACTGTCTATAAAGTACTTCTTTTTACATACAGATGTCTTCATGACTGCGGCCCAAGGTACCTGTCAGATTTACTCATATTATCTTATGAGAGCTCTCCATTCTGCAAATCTTCAGTTGCTTGCGGTTTAAAAATTCAGCCTTAAAATGGTTGGTGCTAGGACTTTTGAGATTTGGGCCACACAACTATGGAATGCCCTTATGATAGCTTTAAGGCAAGCAAATCCATTAGTCAGTTATAAATCTGCTCTGAAAACTTGGCTTTTTTTCAGGCCTTTGAATGTTTGTGATTTTAAACTGTTCAAGAGGTTTTCTTTTGAGATTTGCTTGTCACATTTATTATACTGCCATATGTTGTATTATGTACACCATGTATTATACTGCCGTATGTTGTATTATGTACACCATGTATCACTGCCGTATGTTGTATTATGTACACCATGTATTATACTGCCATATGTTGTATTATGTACACCATGTATTATACTGCCGTATGTTGTATTACGTACACCATGTATTATACTGCCATATGTTGTATTACGTACACCATGTATTATACTGCCATATGTTGTATTATGTACACCATGTACTGTACTGAGGATATTTATTTATTTCATTTTTGTTAACTGGGTAGGTACACTAGACAGCATAGCTGCCTATTTTCAGGTACAACCCGGGAGATTACAACAAAGGGTATGCAGACAATAGTAGATACAAGAAAACATCATGAGAACAAGTAGAAGTCAGACATACTGTAGTACACTTATACAACATTTTCAGCAATGACAGTACATTTGCAGGAATCTATATGTAGTAACAAAACAGGAATATAAGTGCACATAACTAACAGTCATAAGTCATGCAACTAGTGAGTAAGTGCTACAAGAGAGGAAATAGCAAGATTTCCAGGCAGGTTTGAGAGTAGTAGAGGATATGCTTGTAGTATTAAATGTATATACATCATTTTTACTCTGCACAGCACTTACAGCTGTTTTGGATTGGTGCTTTATAAATGAAGGTTGATTAGATTGGATTGGATTGGAAAGACATTAAACCAAAAACTACCTGTCATGTGGACTTGTTACCACAAAGGAACAAATTACTGCAGTTAAAGGTTTACTTCAAGTGGAAGTAATGTTCTGAAAATAAGTTAAATTGTTTTAATAATGTGGCTAAAGAAGTGGTTTATTTACAGAAGTGTTTACGTAAGCAATAATACCCTACAGGGTGGGTGGTATTGGTCTATACCGGACCGCCCAGGGGCGTAATGAGGCCCGACGCTCTGGGTGGTCCGGGGTATATCTGGTCACCACCCTGGAGGGTATTATTGCACTTAGAAAATGGCACTGTAAAAAAAGTTTAATACAAAAAGGTAATACAAAATTAATTTCAAATGACTTTAGAATAAAATAGTTCCTCCGCCTGTATTATAATGATGTCATGGTCACCTTCTTCCACACAGAGGCACACATACAAGCAGAGATCCTGTGTCACACTTGCTTTGTTTGGAAGAGTTTTAAAGAGTTGAATGTCTCAACCCCCCCTCCCCCAAGCACAACCCACTGAGACCTACAGGCTGTGATCCATTTGCTTTTTTTTCTAACTGGTATTGGTCCGTTCCAACCCTGCCACCACCCCCTTGTGCTTCTGTGTATTGCTAACAAGCAATAATAATAGTGAATAAAAAAAGTGAAGCTGGTATGTTTTTCCCACTTTCTTTTTATTTGCGAGCAGGTAAAGTAGCACAAAATAGGTGGTAATAGCGCAAGGTAAGGGTCATGAGAAATAGCCGAGAATACGGATCGGGAAGGAAGATGGATGATGAGTAGCAGGCTGATTATAGGCATTTTTTTTCAGTGCCCCCCCCACCAACATTAGTCTGTCCCCTACTTTGCTTCTGCACCCCATTGATCTAGTTTATTTGAGTAATGTCCTGTCAGTGGAATGAGTGGGGAATGAAGAACTAAGGAAAGATACTGTTGCTGCGGACAGACGAAAATGTGTACTGTCACTTTTCCTGTGCCCGATCGCGATAAGTTATGCAAGGTGCTAAAGTTAGGCTCTCGGAAGATAGCAGTCGGGCATGCTGTAGTAAGGCCCTTTACATATATAGGTATTGTTACTTTTTATGTTTCTGTGGAGGTAGGCATTGACAGTCATGTATGTAGAGAGCTCAGGCAAACAGCACTTCTGGCTTTTAAGCTGACGTGAAGAGTCGCGTGCTGCACTTTTGAAAACCCGCAGTGAGAATGGAGTTTTCAGAAGCTGATTGCTTTGCACAGCTTCCCTTTGTTTTCCTAATTTTCTTTTTTCATGTGTGGCAACTGTTTATTCTCAAAAACCAAGGCAGCCTAGTGTGGGTGGGGATCTTCTGTTGGGGCTGCCTTGCTCGATTCACCAGTTTCTATGTGAAGCAGCTTCATTTTCAGGGCGGGTATGCAGCTGGAATAGGAAAAGAAAGATCGCTGTTGACAGTCATGGAGTCAGAATCAGGGACACTGAACAAAAGGTACTGTAACTGAATACAAAAAGGAAAGAAATGTAGCTAGAAATGAGCCCAGCTGAAGTTGTGTGCAGTGTGGTCAGGCAGTTGGTACTTAAAGTATTGGGGGGCAATATCTCTCGCTAAGTGACAGAAAAAAATGGCAGTGATTTAAAATTAATTTGGGTGTTTTGGGCCAATGAAGAAGCAGGGTGGGCACAGGGATACTAAGTGGGTGAAGGGGCACTTGGGCTGGTACTTTTTATTTCCTAGGCATCTATTGAAAGTTAAAGCACCCCCCTGGCAGGGGTACCAGCCAATCAGAGCCTAGGAAATAAAAAAGCCCATTTTCTAAATTTTATTATGGCTGCACCTTGACATACGTGTTCAACACATTGCTGGAGACCGATGTGGTCCTGGGGGACTGGAGAAAGGCAGAGGTAGTCCCACTACACAAAAGTGGCAGCAGGGAAGAGATGGGCAATTGTAGGCCTGTCAGTATGACATCAGTGAAGGTAAGTTAATGGAAACACTGCTAAGGGAAAGGATTGTGGAATATTTTGTATCCAATGGAATATAGGATCCAAGACAGTATGGTTTCATGTGGAAGGTCATGCCAAATAAATCCAATAGAAACATAGAAAGTGACGGCAGAAGGGGACCGCATGGTCCATCCAGTCTGCCCATAAGCCTTGCCCCCCTCCCTTAACTGCTATTCAGTGTTATAATACCTTTGTGCCTATCCTGTGCCTTCTTGAATGATCCAACTGACCTAGTCTCAACAACCTCTGGTGGAAGGCCATTCCAAATGTCCACCACCCTCTCGGTAAAGAAGAACTTTCATGTGTTACTCTTGAACTTGCCTCCTTCCAGCTTCATTCCATGTCCCCTCTTTCCTGTGTGATTCTTGACCTGAACCTGGACCTTGTTTATTCCCTTTATGTACTTGACAGTTTTGAGCATGCCCCCCCTTTCTCTGCGCTGTTCCAGGGAATACATGTTAAGGTCATGCAGACGTTCTTCGTATGTCTTGTTGTGGAGTCCAAGTATCATTTTTGTAGCTTTCCTTTGCACTTTCTCCAATCTGTCTATGTCCTTTTTGAGGTGTGGTCTCCAGAACTGCACACTGTACTCCAGGTGTGGCCTTACCAGTGATCTGTACAGTGGCATAATCACCTCCTTCTTTCTACTCATAATTCCTCTTCCTAGACAGTCTAACATACTGAAACATAGAAACATAGACTTTGACGGCAGATAAGGACCACTTGGCCCACCCAGTCTGCCCATTTCCCTACCTATTGGATAAGCTTCAGATTCTAGTTAACCAACAGCCTACTTCCTGCAACTCCCCCACTATAATTGCCTTATGTCTGTCCCATGCATGTGTGAATTCCCTCACTGTTTTAGACCCCACAACCTCTCCAGGAAGGCGGTTCCATGCGTCCACTACTCTTTCAGTGAAAAATAATTTCCTCACATTACCCCTGAGCTGTCCCCCCTCTAACTTTAAATTGTGCCCCCTTGTTCTTACACATCTCTTTTTCTGAAAGATGCTACCCTTCTGGACTTTGTTGATTCCCTTGAGGTACTTAAAAGTTTCTATCATGTCCCCCCGTCCCTCCTTTCATCAAGGGTTTACATATTAAGCTCTCTCAGTCTCTCTTCATATGGTTTCTGATGTAGACCCTGCACCATTTTAGTTGCCCTCCTCTGGACTGCTTCCATCCTGTCTATGTCCTTGCATAGGTGAGGTCTCCAAAACTGCACGCAGTACTCCAGATGGGGTCTCACGAACTGTCTGTATAGAGGGATAACCACTTCCCTTTTTCTACTTGTGATGCCCCTCCCTATGCATCCCAGTATCCCCCTGGCTCTCCTTACTGACTTCTCACATTGCTTACCCACCTTTAGGTCATCTGATATGACCACACCCAGGTCCCTTTCCATTATTGTTGTCGTTAGTACCTCCCCTGCTATTGTGTACTCTTCTCCTGGATTTTTATTTCCCAGGTGCATTACTTTGCACTTCTTTGCATTGAATCTAAGTTGCCATATGTCTGACCATTCCTCCAACCTTACCAAGTCCCTTCTCATCCTTTCTACCCCCGTGTATCAACTCTGTTACAGATCTTTGTGTCATCTGCAAAGAGGCATACATTTCCTTCCAGACCCTCTGCAATGTCACATATAAAGACGTTAAAGAGGACTGGACCCAGTACTGAGCCCTGAGGTACTCCACTAGTAACCCCCCTTTCTTCAGAATGTGTTCCATTCACTATTACCTTCTGTGTCTTGTTGTGCAGCCAGTTTGCTACCCAGGCTACCACCCTGGGACCCACTCCCAGGCTGGCTAACTTGATTATTAATCTTTTGTGCGGGACTGTGTCAAATGCCTTGCTAAAGTCTAGGTAGGCCATATGCACAGCCCCTCCCTGGTCTATTACTTTGGTCACCCAGACAAAAAAATTGATTAGATTAATCTGACATGACCTTCCTGCTGTGAATCCATGCTGCTTTGGATCCTGTGCCCCGCTGGCCTCTAGGTACTTAACAATTCTTTCTTTCAGAAGTGATTCCATCATTTTCCCCACCACTGAGGTCAAACTAACAGGTCTGTAGTTTCCTGCTTCTGTCTTGCTCCCACTTTTGTGAAGGGGAATCACATCTGCCCTCCTCCAGTCCTCAGGTACCACCCCATCTTCCCATGTAGGACAGTGTCCTAATTTGTTAAAAAGTGTGGTTAGTGGTGTCACTAGGTCCTCCCTTAGCTCTTTTAGGATTCTAGGGTGAATCCCGTCAGGCCCCATTGCTTTGTCCATCGTGAGTTTTAGGAGTTCTTTCAGTACTTTTTCTTCTGTAAATGGACTGGTGTCAACCCCACAATCCAGAGTGCTTCTACTGTTTGGTTTAGGTAACTCCTCCTCTTCTTCTTTTGTGAATACTGAGCAAAAGTATTAATTCAGCATCTCTGCCTTTTCACTGTCTCTCTCTGCCCACCTCCCCTCTCCTTTATGAATCTTCACTATCCCTCCCTTAACCTTTCTATGCTCCCTAATGTACCTATAAAAGGTTTTATCCCCCTTCTTAACTGAGTTGGCTATCTTTTCCTCAGTTTGGGCCTTTGCTTTTCTGACTGCCTTCCCCACTTCTTTCTGCTTTAATTGATACAGTTCCCTGTCATGCTCCGTCTGTGATTCCTTATACTTTTTGAATGCAGCCTTTTTCTCCTTAACCTTTCCTGACACCTCTTTTGAGAACCATAGTGTTTTTTATTCCACTTTGTTTTCTTTATTTGTTTCACACAAAGGCTTGTTGCCTCCATGATGGCAGTTTGATTTTCTCCATTGTTCTTCCACCCTCCTTTCTGGCCATTTGCTAATGCATTCCTCAGGTATTCACCCATTATGCCAAAGTCCAGCCCTTCTAAAGTCCAGTATCCTTGTCTTTGCATGGCTTGTCTCCATGGTTGTGTTTATTGTGAAGCACACTGTGCAGTGGTCGCTTGTTCCCAGATGTCTACTGACTTCTAAATTTGTGATCCTCTCTCCATTTGAGAGTACCAGGTCTAATATTGCTCCCTCCTGAGTGGGTTCCACCACTAGCTGTCTAAGGCATGCCCCCTGTAGGGCATCGAGAATGACCCTGCTCTTGGATGTGGCTACAGTCCATGTCACCCAGTTAACATCTGGCATATTCAGGTCCCCCATCAACAGTATCTCCCCTTTTTCAGCCATTTTGAAAATGCCCTCTATCATTTTCTTGTCCATTTCCTCCCCTTGAGACGGGGGTCTGTATACAACCCCTGTGCAGATTGTGATGCCATTCTCTGTCTCCAAGGTGACCCAGAGTTCCTCTTGTCCTCCCCCTTTACTTTTTAGTTCTGTAGCTTTGATCCCTTCCCTTATGTAGAGAGCTACTCCGCCTCCTCTTTTATCCTCCCTGTCCCTTCTGTAGATTGTGTACCCTGGTATGTTGACATCTCAGTCATGGTTCTCCATGTACCATGTTTCTGTGACTGCCACAATATCCAAGTGTTCCTCTTCCATCAGGGCTACTAGCTCTGGAAGCTTGTTTCCCAGACTACGGGCATTGGCACTCATTGCCCTCCATTTAATGTTGGCTTTATCCTTTTTACCCCATCCTGCTCTTATTGCCCTTGTCCATTTTCCATTTTACCCCTGTCCTGCCCTCTGTCAAGCTCTGTGTGCCTCAGTGTTTACCCTACTACCTGCCATGTTTTGTGGGGGGAGGCTTGAACTTTCCTGTTTTCTATCAGCATCTCCCCCCTTGTCTAGTTTAAAAGCTTGCCAAGGAAGCCTTTAAACCTGTCACCTATGAGCTTGTTTCCCTTCCTGGACAGATGCAGACCACCATGTCAGTATAGACCTTCATCTCTCCAGGTGGACCCCAGTCCCCGTCCCCAGTCACCAATGAAGCCCAAGCCTGTGTCTGCACCAGTTTGCAACCATTCATTAAACTGCATGGTGTGTGCAGTACCTTAGCCTCACCCTGCCATAGACTGGCAGCACCTCTGAGAAGGTTACCGTGCTTGCTACCTATCTGAGGCCCCTCCCCAACTCCACAAATTCATCCTGCACTGCACTGATCTCATGCCTAGCTAGGTCATTTGTCCCAAGGTGGACAATGATATCTAGTTTCCTCTCCTGTGATGCTGCTTCTGCAATCCTGAGCATTTGCTTCCTGTCCTTCCAAGCCATGGCACCAGGCAGGAACCTTACTTCCCTCTCCTCTCCCTTCCCCGGGTCTATACCCCTAACAATTGAGTCTCCATTCAGAAGCTGTTTCTTTTCCCTGTGGTGTCCCTTGCCACTCTTTTGTGGGTCTCCCTTGTGGTTGTCCCCAGCATTCTTCTTGGTCGTCTTTGAGACTGCTTTTTCACACCGCTTGGACTTTTTCAGGTCATCTGTTATAATGACCACCAGATCCCCTTCCTGCTTTGTGGCTTCCAATTTTACTCCACACAAGAGGTATTCCTCACAAGGATTTTTCCTCCCTATGTGCATGGCCTTGTACATTTTGGCATTGAAATTTAGTTGCCAAGTTTTTGTCCACCTTTCTAGTCTTTGAAGGTCAGCTCTCATCCTTTCCACTCCCCTGGGAATGTCTACCCTATTACATATCTTTGTGTCATCTGCGAACAGACTCACCTTACCTTCTAGGCCCACAGATATGTCACTGATGAAAGTATTGAAGAGGATAGGCCCCAGCACCCATCCCTGAGGCACACCACTAGTTCCCTCTCTCTCTCCCCTCTGATAGTTGGCCATTAACCAGTACCCTCTGAGTCCTTCCACTAAGCCAGCTCCGTACCCAGCTTACCACTTTATGCCCAACTCCTGTGCTGGCAAGTTTGTTCAACAGTCTTCTACATGAGACCGAGTCAAAGACTTTGCTGAAGTCCAGGTATATTACATCCACAGTGCCTCCCTGATCTACTGTCTTTGTTACCCAATTGAAGAAATCTATTAGGTTTGTCTGGCATGATCTTCCTGTGGTGAAGCGATGCTGTCTTGGGTCCATTCTATCATTTTGTTTGAGAAAGAAGAAGGGAGAAGGGAGGCAGTATAGCACAGCACAGCAATACGAGTATTAAGGGCGGTGTAGTATTGGTGGGTGACTTCAGTTTACCAGATATAAACTCTGAGGCTCTGAGCTACAAATCTGGATACTTGAGTTTGAATCCCACAGCCCCCACTTGCATACTGTGTGACCCTGAGCAAGTCACTTAACTTCCCTGTGCTCCCAGGTCACACCTGTAAACAAACTTCCAGCTTAGTGTGCCACTCTTGGTTAAACAACTGGAAAAAAAAAGAAAGGATATAATTCTTTCCTTAAGTAGGGTTTCTATCATTTTGCCGACAATTGAGGTCAGGCTTACTGGACGGTAATTGCCAGCACTTTCTCTACTGCCATTTTTATGAAGAGGTACAACTGTGGCCTTCCTCCAGTCTGCAGGAATATCCCTGACCTCAAGCGAGAGGTTGAACAGTTCAGCCAGCAGTGCCGCCAGGTCTTCCCTTAGCTCCCTCGGTATCCTGGGGGGAATTTCATCAAGTCCCATGGCCTTGTCAACCCTAAGTTTTTCTAGCTCCTTCAGGACACTGTCCCTTGTGAAAGTTGCCGAATTCATATTGCTGATGACTGCACTTTTTCTGTCAAGGTGGGACCACAACCTTCTTCTTCCTTAGTAAATACAGAACAAAAGTATCTGTTAAAGATTTCTGCTTTGTCCTTGTCATTTTCTGTGCATTCACCATCTTTCCCTTTGAGTATGACTATACCTCTACTGGTTTTCCTTTTCTCCTTGATATATCTAAATAAGGTCTTGTCTCCCTTTTTGACCTCCAAAGCAATCTTCTGTTCTGTTTGTGCCTTTGCTGCTCTGATTTGCTTCCCTGCTTCTTTTAGTTTCTCCTTGTATGTGTCTTTGTCTTTTTCACATCCTGTTTGCTTATATCTTTTGAAGGCCATCCATTTCTCCCTGTCCTTGGTGGCCACTTCCTTAGAGAACTCTAGGGGTTTTCTTCTCTTCTTAACTTTACTCAAATTTTTCATATATTGTTGTCATGCTCCTATGATAGTTTCTTTTACAGATGCCCAGCACTTATCTACTTCCTCCATCAGTGTTAATTTAGCCAGGATAAGTCTGAGTTTTCCCTCATTTTATCAAAATCTGTGCATCTGAAGTTCAAGACTTTAGTTTTAGTGTGCTTGATTTCTTTTTCCATTCTAACCTGGAACCACACCACCTGGTGGTCGCTAGATCCTAGGTTGCTCTCAACTTCTACCCTTGATATGTTGTCACTGTTGGTGAGTAACAGGTCAAGGATGGCGTCCCCCCTTGTGGGTTCCTTGACAAGCTGTCTTAGGCCTGATAAGTGCAGAGTGTCAAGGAAGTCTTTGCTGCTTGTTGTAGCTATGGAATGGTTTCCTCGTTTATATCTGGTAAACTGAAGTCACCCACCAATACTACACCACCCTTAATACTCGTATTGTAAATGGATTCTAATATCTCCTAGTCCCCTGCAAGCTGATTTCTGGGGGTCTGTACAATACTCCTACCCGAGTAACTGCACCTGTGCTGGCTTCAAGAGTAACCCAAACAGCCTCAGTTTCAGTGTGAGTGTCCTGAGCCATGATAGCTTTTATTCTTTCCCTAACATACATTGCCACCCCACCCTCTTTTCTGCCAGGTCTGTCCCTTTGAAAAAGGCAGTACCCTGGAATAGCTACCTCCCAGTCATGATTGTCCTTAAACCATGTCTCTGTGATGGTGACTTAGTCCGGATCTGCAACAATAGCTGTAAGGAAAGCCATTTTGTTTGCTAGGCTATGTGCATTTGTGTACATGGCTTTCCAGGCCTGGTTTTCCCCCTTTTTTGGGTCCTGCTGTAAAATTGAGCCTATTTAAGTATTGTCCCCTGAAGGCAACCTAACCTATTTCCTGCTCCGTTCTTTGTTTGTCCCCACTAATGGGACAAATTTATTGTGATGGGTAGTTGCTTCTGTTAGTGTTTCTACCCTTTCCCTAGTGCCTATTTTAAACAGTCCATGAAGACTTTGAATTTCTGCCCTAGAGCTCTGACACCTTCCGTACTCAGGTGCAAGCCATCATAACAGAAGAGACTCCTGTCCCAGAAATCCCTCCAGTTCCCAGTGAAGAGGTATCCTTCCTCCAGGCACAAGTTTTGGAACCAAACATTCAGCTCTCTGATTTCCTTTCTTGCAGATTTTCTGTGTGCTGCCTCCTCCATACTGGTAGGACCTCTGAGAAGACTATGATTGGCGAAAGTGATGATAATTTTTCCCCTAGATGAGATAGATTTTTTGGGTCTTCTTGACTGACTGATCTGCCAGGTCATTTGTGCCTAGATGGACAAAAACCCCAGTGCATTTTCCTTTTCTGCAAATGAGATGGTCAATACGGTTGGTATCTCTCTTCGCAGATGCTCTGGGTAGGCACTTGACAGTCATTTGAGTATCAGGATGCTGATTTAGGTGGGATTCCACTCCTCAAATCATAGAATTACTGACGTAAACAATGTTCCTGTTTTTCCTGATGTTTTGCTCCTTCGGGGTGCCGTCAGTACTTACTTTTTGCTTTGATAGATTTCTTGGATTGGCTGACCAAGGAGCCGGATCAGGGAGGAGCAGTGGACATGGCCTACCTGGATTTCAGCAAGGCTTTTTGATTAGGGCTATGCATGGTCTGAATATTATTTTCTGAATACTGCGAATAATGCACTGTTTATTATTCGGATCCCAAATAGTGAACTATTCATCCCCTATTCAGAAAACACCATCTATAAACAAAAAAGAAAAAGCCAACAGCCTCCCATCCTCCTGCCTAGCCCAGATCCAGTTTGCATATAGAAGCCCCATCCCCCCATCCTCAGTCAGCACCCAAATCCCCCCTACCTCTCAGCACCACCCTTTGACAGATTATGTTTAGTAAAACTACAACGATCGGTGAACGGCACAACCCACCCGTCTCCATGACCAGCCATCAAGTTTCATTAGTGCTTTGCAACAAACTTAGCCAGTAGGATGACTGTCACCCCCTCCAACATGGTAGCAGCTCGCAGCCTTCCTCCATGGCTGGCCACCTTCTCCTGAATGAAGGCACTCGCACGTACTTGCTTGCATAATAAAACCAACTGATCATGTGATCAGCTGGTTTTACTCTGTAAGCAAGTGCACGCGAGTGCCTTCATTCAAGAGAAGGCAGTCGACCATAGAGGAGGGCGGGCTGTGTCGGTTGCCTTCTTCCCTTTTGATTTACATTCAGGTGTGAGGGGGCTGGTAACTGCTACCAGGGTGGAGCAGGGGATGACAGTCATCTTACTGGCTAAATGTGCTGCAAAGCACTAATGAAAATTGTTTGTCAGCCGTGGAGGTGGGTGGGTTGTACCGGTCACCCATCATTGTAGTTTTACTAAACATAATCTGTCAAAAGGTGGTGCTGGGGGGGAGGAGAGGGGATTTGAGTGCTAACTGAGGATTGAGGAATGTAGACTTCTATATGTAAACTGGATCTGGGCTAGGGAGGAGGATGGGGGGCTGCTGGCTTCTTCTTTTTATTATTTGTGTTAGAACCCAAATGCTAAATACCTGGGCACCATATTCAGAATATTCAGCTTAATACTCAGAAAAAGGAATTCACACAGCTATACGTTTGACACTGGTCCACATAAGAGACAAATAAGCAAGTTGGGGAACTTGGGGGTGGGAAATGAGGTGGTAACTTTGGTAAAAAAACCTGGTTAGTGAAAGGTCACAGAGGGTAGTGGTAAATGGAGTTCGATCCAAGGAAGGGAGGGTGTCCAGTGGGGTACCTCAGAGAACAGTGCTGGGACTGGTTCTCTTCAATGTCTTTATAAGTGACCTAGTGGAGGAACTTGAAAGGAAGGTCTGTCTCTTTGCGGATGACACCGATATCTGTAACAGAGTGGACACACCAGGGTGTGTGTGGAAAGGATGGGTAAGGATCTGAAAAGATTGGAGGAGTGGTCAAGGGTATGGCTGCTGGGTTTTAATGCAAGAAAGTGCAAAATAATGCTCTTGGTGCCATAGAAACCTGGGAGCAGAGTATAAAATGGACAAAGTGATACTTACAAAGACCAAGCAGGAAAGGGACCTGGGGGTAATCACATCAGAGGATCTAAAGGTGGCCAGGCACTGTGGCAAGACAGTTGGAAGGGCTAATGGGCTGCTGGGGTGCATATGAAGATATATCACCAGCAGGAAGAAGGAGATGGTCCTGCCCCTATATAGACCACTGGTGAGACCTCACCTTGAGTACTGTGTCCAGTTCTGGAGACTACATCTCAGAAAGAACACAGACAGCATGAAGGCAGTTCAGAAGAGGGCTACCAAAATGGTGCAGGATCTGCATCAAAAGCCCTATGAAGAGAGACTTATGGAGCAAAATATGTGTACCCTGGAGGAGAGGAGGGTATGCTAGAAACCTTGAAATACCACACAGTGGTTAATAAGGTACAGGAGGAGGGTATGTTTCAAAGGAAAAGGTGCTCTAGAACAAGGAAGCATGCTATGAAACTGGAGGGAAGTAAATTCAGGAGGGATGTGAGGAAGTACTTCTTCACAGAAAGAGTGGTGGATACCCAGAACAGCCTTCCAGTGGAGGTAGTGGGAGCAAAAACAGTGGTGGAGTTCACAAATGCCTGGGACAGGTACAAGGGAATTGTAAGTGTAAGGAAGGGAGGGAAAGAGATGGAACTGTAGATCGAGTTGGGTCTGCTGCAAAAAATGAAGATTAAAATAATGGGTAGACTGGATCGGCCCAGTGGCCTTTATCTGCTGTGATAGTCTATGTTTCTCTGTTTTATTAGAAACAAATTCGATTGCATTCTATTGCTAAGCATCCAGTACATAGTGAGGTGCTCTTAGTGGGTATTTGAGATGAATAAATAATTCAAAACTATGCCTGTAATTCCGTGGCACTGCCCATTATGGGCTCCTCCCATTGATACCACTGTTTAAGTTGCCAGCGGCTGCCTTCCTTGCTGCACTGCCCGCTGATCACCAGACCGAAGGTACACTGCAGAAACTGGACTGTCCAGAACCATCGACTCTGCCTGCTGACGGGCCGCTGCAGTTCTTTAATTCTTTGCTACTGCTGTTTCCTCTCTGGACCTTAAGCTAATGTTGTATTCTGATTGTGGTACTTGTTAAGTCTCTCCAAATTGTCTTGTAAATCCTAACTTAAACGCAAACCTAAGCCTGTATATAGCAATTTTACACTCCAAGGGTAGTTTGAAGTGCAAGTTCATTTAGGCTGCAGGTTTGTAGATTGTAAAATATTACAGCTCTCTTTGTTTTAAGGTCCAGTGGTAAGCTACCCTGGATCAGAACTAAGTTTAAAGTGATACAGTTTTTTCTGTTTAGACCAGTTTCCATTTGGGTCACAGTTGTATGCTTTGCCCTGCAAATAATTCAATTTCTATTTCACTTTCTGTCCTTCTGTCTCCTTGCTGCTTGAATTTTTACACCCACCCTGCCACCCTCCCATCCCCCACCTCCAGCCTTTATTAAATACTCTCCTTCCCCCCTCGGCACCACCCCTAGCAATGTTCATCCTCCCCTCTCACTAATATTGCAACTCCTCTTAAAGATACAGAGTGCAGCTGTTAGGCCTAACACTTGTCCTGTCTTCCCTTTAAAGACATCTTCCTATTTTCACCATCTGCTTGCCTATCAGCTTTGCTTAGTGCCTGCTCTGCTATCTACTGTGCAGTTCCATACCTGGGCTTCCTCTCTTGCTACCCCAAGTATTTTTCAAGTTGCCTTGGTACCCTCTACCCTAGCTAATAACATCCTATCTTAACCTACATTTTATATCTTAAAATAGATCCACTGTGTCTGCTCGTGCTCCCAGTGAGCGGCCCAGCTAATCCTGCCAGCTGCCTGTACCTCAATCCTCCTGATGAACAGGACACCTTCAAATCCGGTTAAGTGTCCGGGCTATTACTGTGCGGGTTTGATAGGTGGCCACCTGCTGCCACCCTTCTCTAATTGGACCGCTGCTCTCTGCTCAGCCACTGTTTGGCACTGCCTTTTCTCTGTCAGATTATCAGTCTCTGGGCTTCGGTGCCCTCTGCTTTGCATTGACTCTCGCCAAACACTACTGCTATCTGTCTAGTCTCCCATTGGTTCCTTATAAAATTCCACTACTAGTGGTGCCGTCTAACATATCTTGAATAGGTCTTCATTTCCTCACTGTAATCTTTAACACAAGTAGAGCCTCCGTCTGGTCTGCTTTCCTAATTAACCTTTGTGGGGCTTTACTTTCTGCTTCTCTGATCCACTTCTTCTAAATAATTGCTACGCTAGCAGGAAACACTTAGTTGTTTTTGCTATATCTCTAATTTCGGCCAAGGGTTAAAACGGTGGAACACGGTCACCCTTGGCAGTCTTAATTTTACACACACACTATCTCTTTATCCCCAAGAGCTAATCCTCTGTCTCAGTATACCACTAGCCTTCCTACCCAAGTCAAATAGTAACACTATGGTGAAGTATAGTCTCCTATGGGCACTCTTGTCATTTGTCCTTTTACTCAGCCTGGACACTGCCACATGGGCTCTCCCATGTAACCAAATGGCAAAAAACTCCTCAGAGGCTTAACATAACTATATTTTCTCTAACTTGATTGCAGAGACAAAGCCTGATCTGCAACCTAACCCTATCCTCCTTGTTAGAGGCAGCATCTATTACCCTCTACATGCCAGGAGGAAGCTGCCATGGAGATGTGCTTTCACCCTAACCTGCCACTGTGCAAGGCCTTGGTTCCTAGCCATGATCATTATTCTGCTGTCTGGGGACGTCAAACTAAATCCAGGTCCACCTACCTGTTTCTTTTCCCCAAATGAGTTATCTGGCATGTCCAAGAAAGGATTATTAATTGCCCATATCAATATCAGAAGTCTTACCTGTCACCATGCGGAACTCGAGGCCTAGGTGAAACTCTACAGTCCTGATGTACTCTGTCTCACAGAAACTTGGCTAAAACCCGGAATACCTGATGACGTATGCTCCTTGCCTAACTATTCCCTGTTCCGCCGGGATAGATCCTCATCCAAGCGTGGAGGTGGAGTTACCCTATTCTTCAAAAACCACCTCAACATCTCTATTGTCCCGGCATCTGCCTCGCCTCTCCCGCAGTGTGCGAATTCATACAGGCAACTATTGTATTGGGGGAAAATAAGCTTCATATTATCTGTGCCTATAATCCCCCTGCTGGGGGGAACAGTAGGTCTTCAAGAACTCTTTGACATCACCTCCCAGACTGTAAATCATAATGAGGCTGTCATCCGGGGTGATCTTAATCTCAGTTGGTTAGGGTCAGCTCAAATATCCTTGCAATCACTCACGCTTAGTTATAATTTTCACCAGTTGATCTCTGAAGCAACTAGAGCCATGTCATCCCATCAAACGGGTACACTCCTAGACTGGGTGATGGTTAACCGTATGGAACATGTGTCAAAAGCAGGAATCCTTGCAGATGCACTAACAGACCACTTACCCACTTTTTGTATCTATGGTTGCACCTCCATCTCCTCCATCAAGACTAATCACGTTTACAAATCTAGCTCATATTGACCAGGATGCATTTCTCTATGATGTCTCCAATATCGACTGGGCAGGTATCTATCAAACAAAGGATGTGGAGGTTGCTCTACAGATATTCGTAAATGAATTTCTTACCATTCAATATAAACATGCCCCCAAGACTACTAGGAGGATCAGAGGAAAACAGGCGAGGTGGCTGCATAAAGACCTCCTTGCTAATCTGCGTCAGAGAGACAAGCTTTGGATTGCTACAAACAAACTGGCCTACAGTCAGATCTTATTGTCTATCGTGAACTAAGGAACAGATGTAAGAGACAAGTTAGAGTTGCTAAAAGCAAATACTGCAAGGACCTTCTACAAAACTCAGCCTGCGACCCGAGGAAATTCTGGGCCCATGTCAAAACATTTCTCGGTACCTCGCAGTTGGTCACTCCTGATGAAATGATCATAAATGGGGCACATTGTAATGACCCTAGGACCATCTCAAACAGTTTTAACAATCTTTTCTCTGATCTTTCATACTATACCTTGGCTTTACAACCTAGTGGATCGCACTCCAATCTACCTACCACACTACCATCAGACAACCATACTGCCCTATCGTATGATGCTCCTCCAGCGCCACCATTCTATTTCAAGGCTATATCAAGAGCAGAAGTTCTGAAATTACTGAGATCCCTATCGGCCAATACCAGCTCTGGTTCTGACTCACTGGAACCTCGTCTTCTTAAGCTGGCTGCTCCACTCATTGCCTCTCTGATTGCCATAAACTACACTTTATCCCTTATCCATAGCACTGTGCCAGACCTATGGAAATCTGCAAGAATAATGCCTGTCTTTAAAAAAGGTGACCCAAAGGACATGGCCAATTACAGACCTATAGCAATTCTTTCTGTCCTTAACAAGATCCTAGAGAAAATAGTTGCATCACAGACCATTGACTACCTTACACGCTACAATCTCCTCTCAGACACTCAGCATGGTATCAGAAAAGGTCATAGCAGCACCACGGCTCTTCTTCAACTAACTACTGATATTCTGTCCAACATGGACTCTGGAAAACTCACAGGTGCCATCTTCATTGACCTCACTAAGGCTTTCGACCTTGTAGATCATCCCCTGCTTCTCTCCACTCTCCATAAATTCCATTTCTCTACCCCTGTTGTGGACTGGTTCTGTAGCTACCTGTCAAACAGGTCGCAAGCTGTCAAATTTAACTCCTCCCTGTCCAACACATCTGCTATCAACCTTGGGGTCCCCCAGGGCTCTATCCTTGGGCCCCTTTGTTCTCAATTTTTATCAACAATGCAGCTGAGGTCCTGGAATCCTGCTCAGCTATTCTCTACGCTGATGACCTGATCATCTACACTAGTTCTTCTAGTATTGCCTGCCTAAACACATCACTTACTTCAGACTTCAATAAGGTCTTAGACTGGATACTAGACCGTAAGCTTGTACTAGATGAAAAGAAAACGAAAGCCATGCTCCTAGGTTCTGCACCAAAGATTAAGACCTGTTCTAGTTTGCTGGAGGTTCTTCACCCACGAGGATTTCCACTTGAAAATGTTACTTCCTTCAAGTACCTTGGGATCCTCCTGGACCAGTCCCTGGATTTTAATCTTCACATTCAGTCCTCGTGCAAAGCTGTAAACTCGAAACTAGGAGTAGCTTACAAAATGAGCTACACGCTTACACCCTCGACCAAATTAGCAATTGCCCGGTATTCTGTCTCAACCTTACTTATGGTGCCTCTATTCTTATCTCTGCCCATAAAACCTCCCTACTAAAATGGGACGTAACTTATAACAATATATGCTGATTTGCCTCTTCGTCACCTCGACTCAAACATCACTGCCTTCTTTATAAGGATCTGAATTGGCTCTCACCCTCTGCCAGTAGACAATACTACCTTGGATCACTAATGGACTCGATTATCCGGGAAAAAAACCATCCCAGCTGGCGGTGTTGCTGGTCCCTCAACCATCCTCCCATGGCCTGCGATCAGCTGACAAATCCTTGCTCTATGTTCCAAGATGTCGGACGACTAAAGGCACAGAGGCCTTCCAATTCTCTGCTCCCAGGCTATGGAATGCTCTTCCACTCAACCTCCGTCTGTCTCAGTCTCACTTTGGATTTAAAAGGGAATATCGTCGTTATCTGTCCTTAGCTGATGCTTGTACATACTTTGACCCAACCTGAAGCTCCTGAGACTTACCAGTAATGTCATCCCTGCTCTAATCCAGCTCCAAGACTGTCTCCTCTTCCCTTCCCCATATTTTCCCTTCTCTTTGTAAATAACTTCTTGATTACTAGCTCTCTTCCTTCTCAAACCTTGTTGCTGACCATCCACTGTTGTTTTGCCAATTACCACCTCAACCTTCCTTCTGTCAGTCGTTCTTGTTATGTTTGAACATTCCTCACATTTCTCTCTATATAACCTTACTATCTTATTAACCCTTTCACTCCACAGGTCGGGTCCATGGTTTCTGCACTTATTATATATCTTACTGCCATTATCTATATAATTCTTGCCATTATTTTTTGTTGTTTCTACCCATTGTATTTTTGTAGTACTGCTGTACTGTTCCTCTATTTGTGTTATTGTACCCATGTTGCTGTTGTTCAACTGTTCTCCTTTTGTTGTACTCTCCCGGGTCGTGCCTGAAAATAGTCATTTTATGACTAGTGCACCTACCCGGTTAACAAAAACTAACTAAATAAATAAATAGTTCTTCAGGCTTTACCACATCATTTTGTTGGGTATGCTCAGTCAGGTCTCTGCTAAGCTGCTTTGGGGGGCCCTTTCTGTATGTTTTAGTTCTCCCTGCCTCTGCACCACACTGTATGTTTACACTTACTGGTTCCACCAAGCCTCATCGACAACAAAGTTGTCGAAACTCGGCTCAGCGATGGAAACAATGTCGACAGGCAAAATTTTGCCCTGTCGACATTCAGTCCCCACATGGGGGTTCCCGTACTCTCCCTTGTTAAAGAGTAATAAACCCAGGTCGGAGTTTATTCAAGGGGGGGGGGGGCACTCAAAATTAGCAAAATTTCACTATCGAATCCAGTACAGTGATAACCTCGAGGTTGTCACTGTACTGGATTTCGATGTCGAAATTTCAACATCATAATGTGATACGACACTGACCTGCTTATCCTTCCTGTCTAGGTCATCCTTCTCGCAGGTCACTGAGTTCCCAACTCTGAGGTGGCAGCTGGCCTGCTCCTCTGTTCACAGTCTGCAACCTCTGCAGTGCTGCCTGGGGCAGCCGCTGACATAAGTAGCCATGCCATCACTGCAGTTTTTGATCTACTCTATCGAAGCAGCCATGCTACATGGCAGTCTCGTGTTTTACTTCCTGTTTGTCAGACAATGTGCTCCAGGAATCTGCATTCCTCCAGCCTCCGCTTATGGAGCTCAGTGTTCCACCTATCAAGATAGAAATCAGCCCTTAGCTTTCCAAAGCTGATGAAAAGTGCACAAGACTGCATAAAAAGCTCTTATAAAAGACTTGAATATCAACAAGATCCAGTAGATTAGTCATTTACTGTCATCACAAAGGGGATCATCAGATTGCCAACGACTTCCAAGCCATTGTGTATCCCAAACTCAGATAGAGCTTTTTAATCAGCTGAGCCAGCTACCATATAGCTTCTGGGAATAAAGCCTATATCCAGGTTCCACTGCTCTTCCCCACTGTTGCATGTAGCACTAACTTCACCTCCTGTCCACCAGAGCCAGCAGTTGTAACACCCGATGTGCAGCATTCCAGGAAATTATTACTGGTTGAGCCCACCATAGCTTGTGGTTCTAATATGTATAGCTCTAACTGCTTCACTATTTCCAGTGAATAAGCCACGTAGTGGTTCTAACATCTGCTTGCACTCTGCAGCACGTGGTTCTATGTGTGAAGCTCAATAATCTACACTATTGCTAGTGACTGAGCTCACCAGAGTCCATCCCCACAGATGCTGCACAAACATCTGCACCTCAATATTCATTATAATTTCCACCAGTTAAGCGCACCACAGCCCATCCATTGGAGCCTTCAATTTGTATGCCTGCAGCTAGATATGTAAGCAATAAGACACAACAGGGTGTGTATGAAGCGTATTTTACCGCATGCCCAGAGGCATGGTGAGACACGAGGTTGCAGGCTGAGTGCCTTCAGCCCCTGGAAGTGCAGTAAAATATTTTTCATACACACCCTGGAGTGGTTTATTGCACTTATAAAATTGGCTCCTTTTTTTAAACTTTTCACAGTTGGGCAAAGCATGTTTATATATATATATAGAAACAATAGATTTACTTGTATGCATTTATGATACAATAGTCCTTCCACCCACAGCAAGTGATGTCATTGTATTACTCATGACAAAGTTTGTCCTTTGCTGGCATGAAGATTCAAGATATGGAATGTTTCCAGTGGAATACATGGATTCAAAATTCTGTTCAGTTCCACTGGCAGAATGTTTTCCTCCTAACATACTGTACACACTCACAACAAAGGCCTCTGTTACAGCCAGACAGTCAATTATCTAACTGTCAGGACAAGCAGAAGAGATTTCCATGATGAGCAGGTAAAGATAGAAGGGGGATTTTTTTATTGTCAGCAAAGAAACAATTGTGAAAACTATAAACAATGCTTAATGTTTCTAATTTGTTGATGTGTGTAAGAAAAGTGTGATAATCATGGAAACAACATTTAATTTGTTTTATTTTTTATTTAAGATAGTTTTACTTTAAGGGCCCAGCTGAAATTTTTTTTTACAGAGTAAAGGTAGCAGCCATGTTTGTGATGCAAGATCAATTCTGGTTGTAGGGGGGCTGATGGAAGATAGTTCTGATTGTAGGAGGACTGATTTGCTCATTGTGTGATGTGGTTTAGGACCAGGATGACTGTGCATGAAATAGAATATTATACACGGTCCCATGATATATTTTGACCAATGAGACTTCTTTATTCTGGATGCCTTTTTTTATAATCCATGTTAGTGCCACCAACTGAACTTGCCATAGTCCCTTCTCCAGAATCTGCAATTCTAACAGCTGCATCCAACATTCCAAGCTATCATCGGTTGATGTCATCATAACTCATTCAGCCCCTGTAGAATCTACTTTCCCACACTCATCCTATGCACCCAAATGCCTCACTTAGGAATCAGAAAGCACTATCTTCTCTTTTACACAAAAAATGAACTTTTTTTTAACCTAGGATTGTCTTCCAACCTACTGTAACTATTCTCCAAGCTCCGAGTTACTTCTACAAGCCTTGCTAATTAAAAACATCAGATTATTCTCTATTTGGCTCCCTTCTGAAACATCCTTTTTAAACTTCAGGTCTTTCAATTTACAGGTCATATTGTGTAGTGCCTACTGCTGTCAAATTCACCAGTCCAGTGCATCCCATATCTCAATCGTTACAAAAGGGTATTCATTTTGGAAAAGAGATAGTATTACTGTAGAAGCATTACTCCTCTCCAAGCATGACAGGTAGGATAACACCCTGGAGAGTCATATCAGTCATTCATAAACTTAAGGGACTTTGCCTCATTAAAGTTGACAAACCTCAGAAGTCATTCTTATGCATAGCACACAATGAATGGGGGGGGGGGGGCCCTGACTGAGGGAGGCTATTTAGCAATACAGATCGACTCAGTGGTGCCATGTGGCATTACCCATTACCCTTTTCTACACCCAAGGATAGGACTTTCCCATGGGGACCCTTTAGCTGTAAACATTAACTTAGCAGCTCCTCTCTGTGTTATGTTTACAGTATGAAGACCAGCGTACAAAGACACTGATCTGAAACATTCTAGTTAGATGTACTGTATTATATACGATGCCTAGTTTTACCCTATTGGAGAAGACAGTCGCTCTTTGCAACAATTTCAAGACCAAGATTATACTAAGAAACCATTGTTAATTGAGCTTTCAGTCATTTCATTGATTTGCAGTCCCTTCATGCCCACACTCTGTACATTTTTCCATCAGTTATATCTCTAGTCCTCCTAGTGCCCAGATTGACAGCCTTTACTGCTCTCAAGTGCTGTTGAAATTCAAAATGGTCCTCACGTCTTGAAAGGCAGTCTGCTGTCTTATGTGGCAAAACTATTAGCAGCAATGACATTCACTGCATCTTTTTATGCCATTGCTTACTCCATATATGCAGTGACTTTCGAGGTACATGCTCAAACCATATGCTTCTGCACTGTAGCTGGTCAAAACCGCTGAGAAATAAGAGTGCGTTAAAAAAATGCACAGAGAAAAGAGTGGGAGTGATAACAGCTACAGGGGAACAATAGCACAGTACATTACAGCACTGTACCTGTAGCTGTGATCACTCTCGCCAAGTAGTCAAAGGCAAAAAGACAACATCTGCCCCATCCCAACTTTCTCCTCTCTTCTCTGAGTTTTGCCCCCCCCCCCAAGAGTTGATTATATAATTTAATGGAGGTGCAGGGGGCAAATGTTTGTCAGGTCATGAGCGCTTTGACCCCACCCCCACTGCACCCCCACTTTATTATGCTGAGTGTCCCTCCCCAACTTTCTCCCCTGAGTTGCATTCCCCACCCCTCTGTTCTCCTGACTTGCATTCCCCACCCCTCTGTCCTCCACAGTAGAGATGTGGCGAAGTAAAACTTAGCTGGAAAAATTCGCAGCCAAATGGCATAATTCGCAGAGCAAATTTCGGTGACATTGCCCATCTCTACTCCCAAGTTGCGTCCTCAACCTCCAGAGTATGGACTGTGCAAGGATGCTGTTTTTCTGCCCTGCTGTCTTTGCCAGCGCTCTTTTGCTGGTGCTCAGTTTGACTGTGCTATATTTCTTTAGTGGTTTTCTACCTGAACCTTTCTGCACACCCTTCATCATTCATTATCCCAATGCCTACCTAGTTCATTCATCCATGTAAATCATTGTCCATCTCCAGGATCTTCCAACAGCTTACTTTTACAATGGTTCATTTATAGTCTTCCACTACTTTATCGTAGGTATTCAAGCTTCCCATTAGGCTTATCCATTCTATTCTAATCTACTCACAACAACATGAGAACCCGGAATAACTTTAACCTTGTTCAAAAGAACTAGCTGACAATTGTCTCATTTCATATTCAGCAGTTCTGATCTACTGAGTAAGATTGTACCATCCGCATATTTCCCAGTAGAAAAAGTTTCATACCAGCAGGTACCATCCAGATCTCATAACCTAGCAGCATTCTCATTCTGCTATTCTTTCTTTTCTCCCAAATGTATCTCATTCTTTTTGCAATTGAGGACAAGCATTGAGGAAACAGTACCACCTGGCTTTCTCAGCTCATAACAACCAGACCAAGAAATGAAATCAAATTCCTATGCAACATCCATGATCCCAGCTGAGTGGAAGACTGGGTGCCTAAGAATAAATTGTGGCACCATAGTACCAAAAGTTCACGTTTGACAGAGAACTTCTCTGTTTGGCTTTTTCAACCTTTCCATACAGACTGTACCGCAATGCAGGTCATTCAAGGTATATCATCTATGACTCATTACAAATGCTATACTCTTTAATCAATAACTTCAAAGTGCCCTATCAGCCAGACTAGATTTATTCATGTGGGCTACCTTCCTTGTACCACAGAATCATAGTTCCATGTTGTATCACCATGGGCCTCCAGCTGCTTCAGCATTTTATATGTACTGGTTCTTCTTCATGGTATCACAGCCCTGCTTTGCAAGAAATTTTTTTCCACTGAATCTTTAGCCTAGAAGGCTGCTCCTCATCATTCATCCCAGTCATATCATCTGAATTCTATACCATCATTGCAGCACCAAGTTCCTGACTTCACGTTGCCAATCAAAAGTTATAATGCATTACTCCTACAAGAAAGGCACCCGAACAGCTCGTTGATCAATGCAGATTTCTCACCCTTCTTTGTGTCTGTCTCCAAGTGCCTGACCATTAGCTTCCTTCTGCTCTTTTAAGTTAATATGGACTGCATCCTAGAAATCACAGAAAGTCTCACTCTAACGTCACTACATTTAGATTCATATCCATATTCATATCCTGAATATTAGTTCATTCCATTACTGTCCCAAATGACCCAACTACCCCAATTCCAGTAGCTATCATAGCCTAATATTTTATTGTGGTGCTGACCAAATCAAGGGGGTAGAGGAAAGTGAGGAATGATCAAGGGGTCACTTCTGGATGCAAAAAGAAATAAGCATAAAAGACCAGTCTGGTTCTCTCAGGCTATAGGGAGGCTGTGAGGGCAAAATGGAAGGCCTTCATGAGTGCAAAGTGGTCACAGGGCAGAAGGCATGTGAGGAATTTCAGGGCAAGTTAAAGGTGGTAAAGGTGGTCATAAAAAAAGCAAAGGCATACAAAGAACTGTGTATCACCGAGGGTGTGAGGGGAGGAATTATTTACATACATTTGGGAGAAAAGAAAGAATAGGGAAGGATTGTTAGGCTAGCTGATGAGGTAGGGTGGTGGAAGAAGATGAGCAGAAGGCCAATGTTCTAATTAGTTACTTCTATTCAGTGCTCATGGTAGAGCACAATGGATCTCTAGCAAAAGCAGGACCAAGGAAGGCACATGGAGGCTGCAAGAGATGTGGGGTGAAGGGGTGATTATAGTTGAAAGAGTAGGAAAAGGGCTAGTAGTCTTTAAGGTGGATAAGGACCCAGGTCCAATGGCCTGCATCTGTGGGTACTTAGGAACTTGTCCCAGCTTGTTCAGTGATTCACTGTCTGCAGTTCTCTAATCCCCTGGCACTATCCCTCAACTCCATAGTCCCACTACACAATGGAGGGGACAAGGAAGATCCCTGCAGCTACATAACAGTAAGCCTTACCTCCATTATGGGCAAATGGATGAAGACCATTGTAAAGGAAAGGCTAGTGGCCTACTTAGGTGATAATGGGCTGCAGAACAGCAAGCAGCATTGGCTTATGTTCGGATGATTGTGCCAGACCAACATAAGAATTTGCTGGCAGAAGGAGACCATGTGGTTCATCTAGTCTGCCAGAGTTTTCTGCCCCCCACTATCAATTTGTCTTGCTAAGGTAACTGTACAGCTAAAGGGGAGGTTCTGATAATGGGAGACTTCAACATGCCAGATACAGATTGGTCAATACCAGCAGGAACATCTGGCAGAACTAGACACATGGTGGATTCCCTGCAGGGGGAGGGCCTCAAACAACTGGTACAACAACCCACAAGAGACAGGGCTATCCTACATCTAGTACTGACTAACAGGGAAAGGATCACAGATCTCCAGGTAGAAGGTCACCTGGGGTCAGTGACCATCACATGGTATGGTTCAGTTTGGCCACTACAACTAAATCATCCCATTTCTCAAGGCATAAATATGGGACTTCAGAGGCGCTGACTTTGATAAGATGGCCAACAGAGTTAAGCTACCATGGCAAAAAGAAATACAGGTGAGGGGTACAGGAAAAGTGGGCAAGCATTAAGGATGCAATACTTGAAACAACATCCCATTGTGTTAGAGAGAAAAGGAAGTGCAAAAGAAGAAGGAAACCACTTTGGTTCTCAAAAACAGTAGGAAAAGGTCAGAGCCAAAAGGCTGACCTTCAGGAAATATAAGGAACACAGCGGGATGAAGATAGGAAGGCATACCAAACTTCCCTAAGGGAAGCAGGGAAGGCAGTAAGACAGGCAAAGTCCCAAACCAAGGAAACACTAGCACAAACAGTAAAAGAAGGTGACAAGACTTTCTATAGATACATTAGTGAAAGGAGAAAGTCCAGAGGGGGTATTCTAAGATCAAAGGAGATAAGGGTGTGTGTGAGGAGGAGGACCATGTAAAAGCATCTATCCTAAATAGATACTTCTGCTCAGTATTTACCGAAGAGAAGGTAGAGCAGGGCCCACAGCTCAGCACCATGGACACGGGGGGGAGGGAGGTGTGCACTAATCCCTTCACAAAAGAAAGGGTCCTACAAGAGCTCGATAAGCTCAGGGTAGACAAGGCAATGGGACCTGATGGCATACATCCCAGGGTACTAAAATAGCTAAGGGTGGAACTATTACTAAACTCCAAATCACTGTGTGCTCAGTGGTAACAGAGCTGGGTGCAGGACAAAAGGGTTGCCAGTCCTCACTAAATGTAAATTCCAAAATAGTCCTGCACTCGTAGTGCAATTGAGCCCACTGCACACTTTAAATTTAATGCAAAGATATTTATTCCAATAGTAACAAAAGGTTCAAGTACAACAAAGCGTGCTGCTCCTACAGTGAGAGGTGTGTCCACATTCAAACTTACTCCCCAGCGCTTCGACCAATAGTGTGGTCTTCCTCAGGAGGTGAAGAATGTTTGATTATCATCCCTTAAGTAGTCATTCCATAAACATATTAATGCCCCTACAGTTTAAAGGCAGAACTACAACTTATAGTTAGTCACAATTAAGTGGCTCTGGAGGGATAAGGACCTTAATAACTAACAAAACCAATAAATTAAATCATATTACATTTCTCTTGTGAATAAGCTAGAAGACAACATAACATTAATAATAACAAATCAAAAACACAAGAAATTATCATAGAAAATTATTTAGAAAACTTTCTAGAAAATTCTTATAAACAACTTGAACAGAGAGCTTCCTAAATTAAGTCGAGGGAGTCAATATGTCAAAATACAAATTTGATTATCAGTTTTCTTCATAATCATTTTCATTAGAATCTGCTATCAACAACCTTAAAGCAATCCAGAAAATCAAAGCAAACAGATTATTTAACAAATTATTTGACATCTACTTTTGTAGCTGATATAATTGTAGTCCAAACAATTCTTTATTTATACATTTTAACAATAGTCTGCTACTCACAGCCTAAAAGCAGACCAAGAAGTCATGACAACAGGTTTGTTAAGGATTTTAACATCTTACTTAAAGTTGATATGTGATATGTCCAAATAATGGAACCAATCCAGGCAGCGATCACTCCCTTATTACTTTCAACAGTAGCATTCATGTAGGGGGATCTACTGTCCACAGATTAGCCATTTCTGGACCTAAAAAAAAGGAGAAAACAGTATATATTACAGTATCTGCAAAAATTAAATAATTAATATGTTATTTTTCCAATGTTATTTTTCCAAAAACAGCTTTAAGTCCCACTCTGTGTTTAGACCATTAGGCTGTAAACCGTTTGGAGTGAAAATCCAATAACTTTCACATTGTAAGAGTTCATTCAATCTGTCACCACCTCTAGGATGCCTCATTATCTGTTCTAGGGCTATGAATTTAGTGCCTTCCACCAGACTTCCGTGTTTCTCCAAATAATGTGTAGCAAGTGGTTGGTATAGAAGTCCTGCTTTAATATTACACACATGTTCCTGTATGCATTGTTTTACAGGGCATATGGTTCTACCAACATACAATAGTTCACTTGGGCACCAAATACAGTACACAACATATGTACTATTGCAATGTGAAAAAGTCCAAATTTCCACTTTTTCACTGTACCCTTCTAGATCAAATCTCTTTCCTTGATGTCAATAGTTACAAACATTGCACTTACCACATCTATACATTCCAACTGGTGCTGGTGGAAGCCATGTTCTACTTTCTTGTTTGGGGGTGACATATCTGCTCTTAACCAGTTTGTCCTTCAAATTCTCAGCCCTAGAAAAATATATTCTGTGAGTTTCCCCCAGTTCTGCTTTCAAAATAGGGTCATTTAATAATATAGGCCAATATTTTCTCACTATTCCACCTATTTGTCCAGCCTGATTATTGAACTGAGTCACAGATGTGACAGGTGGTTTGGTTTTAACCTCTATTGATTGTTTCTTCTTGGGTTTAAGTAAATTCATCCTATCCTCATTTTTAGCCTTTTCCTTGGCCTGTATAAGGATATCTTTAGAATAGCTCTTAGCTGCAAACCTTTGTATCATTTCAAAAGACTGAGTTTCGAAATCTTCTTCTTTTGAACAGTTTCTTCTCAATCTTAAAAACTGGCTGTAAGGTATTGAATTGACCAGAGATTTAGGGTGGGCACTATCTGCTCTCAAGAAACTATTTGTTGCTGTTTTTTTCCAAAATGTTCTTGATTTAATTTTATTTTCTTCGACAAATAACGTCAGATCCAATAAATTCATTTCTTCCCTGCTATAGTTATGAGTGAACTTTAAATTCAAGTTCTTGTACTCATTTAGCCACTTCATAAATAATTCTAATTCCTCTTCTGACCTTTGCCAAATACAGAATATATCATCAATAAAGTGGTCCCAATGTTTTATATTGTTAAAGAATGGGTTTTCTGTTTCTGAGAAGATTTTTGTTTGCTCCCAGTTCCCAAGAAACAAATTTGCATAACTAGGGGCCATAGCTGCCCTCATGATAGTTCCTTCTAACTGTAAATAATAAGAATTGTCAAAGTCAAAGTAATTATGTGTCAAAACAAAATCCAAAGATGCCGAAATAAAGTCCAGTGGGAAGTCAGTAGAGTTGGGGTTTCTATTTAAAAAGTCTGAACATGCTGTTATTCCATCTTTATGTTTAATGCTGGTATATAATGACTCAACATCAATACTTAGAAAGATATTATCAGGATTCCAGACAAAACCCTGTATTTTTTTTAAGATATCTATTGTGTCTCGGAGGTAAGATTTCACACCTGGTAAACATTTTTTAGAAAAAAATCAATAAACTTATTTAAATTATCAGTAAGAGATCCTACCCCAGGCACAATGGGTCGACCTGGTGGGTTCTGCAATATTTTATGAATCTTGGGGAGGGCATATAGTGTAGGTACAGTTGGAGTATCACAAAAAATAAATTTTAATTCATTTTCACTAATATAGCCAGATGTTTGTCCCCATTCTAAAAGATGTAAAAGTTCATTTTTAAACCTATCTGTTGGATTAGAGCATACTTTCTTGTAAATGTTCTGCTCACTTAATAATTCCAATATACTATTTACATAATCCATAGAATCCATTACTACTATGTTTCCCCCTTTATCTGCCTATTTTATCACCACATCGGTGTTTGTCAAATCTTTTAAGGCTTTTTTCTCAATAGACGTTAAATTATTTCTATAAGGATATTTGTTTTGTAAAACATTATCCACTTCTCTTAAAACAACTGTTTCAAAGCTCTTAATTGTGTTATTTGTGGTGTATGGGCAGTACATAGATGGGGGTTTAAATAGCTTATTTCTTTCTTTCTGAAAAGAGATCTTGTCCTAGAGCCTAATCAAGTTCATCACCATTTTCTATCATACTTTCCAGTAGTAAACTTTCCAATGTCTGTAAATCTTTTTCTAATACTTCATCATCATAATCAGCAACTAGTTCAGTGTTCATATCAATAGAAGAATCACTTAATTCTGTAAGCAATTTTAACACGCTATTATCAACATTCTCTCCCCTGCCCCTCTGTAAATTCCACATCAAAACCCATTTCAGCAATTTCCTTTTTTGTGTGATACTGTCTTAATCTAATTTTTTGAAACAATTTGAATAAGTCCACTTGAGTCCTGAAATGATCTGAGTCTCTGGAGGGTGCAAAATTAAGGCCTTTCTGTAAAAGTTTTAATTGAGTTGTATTTAAAGTTACCTTAGACAAATTCACAACAGTCAATGTTTCTTCATGTTGCTCCTCAACTCTTGATTTTGCCTTTTCTTTTCTACCCCTCCTCGTCCTTCATTTTTTGAATTCTTCATTTAATTTTTCTTATTACTACCCTTCTTACACAAAATTTTAGCTTCAGACAGTGCTGTTGTGACAGGAATATCCACTGAGTCCCTTCTTTCCGCCTTCGCTGTCCTTGTATTATCCTGGATTGTTTCTTCAATCGTGACACATTTCCTAGTTCTGGAGCACCCTCTACTGTACGAACGAGCACTCCTAGGCCAAGATAAAATATGGTCCAGCAAGTAATCACCAGGTCCTCTTTCCAATTTAGATTGTTTCTTTTTAATCAGTTCTTGCTCGTATTTCTCTAATTTATTTTTCAGCTTATCAGCAAGTGATTTAAACTCAGGGTGTAAATTTAGTTTATTAAGTTCCTGAAAATGATTATGAAGAAAACTGATAATCAAATTTGTATTTTGACATATTGACTCCCCTGACTTAATTTAGGAAGCTCTCTGTTCAAGTTGTTTATAAGAATTTTCTAGAAAGTTTTCTAAATAATTTTCTATGATAATTTCTTGTGTTTTGATTTGTTATTATTAATGTTATGTTGTCTTCTAGCTTATTCACAAGAGAAATGTAATATGATTTAATTTATTGTTTTGTTAGTTACTAAGGTCCTTTTCCTCTCCAGAGCCACTTAATTGTGACTAACTATAAGTTGTAGTTCTGCCTTTAAACTGTAGGGACATTAATATGTTTATGGAATGACTACTTAAGGGAGGGATAATCAAACATTCTCTACCCCCTGAGGAAGACCACACTATTGGTTGAAGTGCTGGGGAGTATGTTTGAGTGTGGACACACTTCACTGTAGGAGCAGCACGCTTTGTTGTACTTGAACCTTTTGTTACTATTGGAATAAATATCTTTGCATTAAATTTAAAGTGTCCAGTGGGTTCAATTGCAGTAGGGGTGCAGGACTATTTTGGAATTTACATTTAAGGGTGGAACTAGCAGAGCCATTATCAGAACTGTTTAGTGAGTTTTTGAGCACAGGAGATGTCCCAGAAGACTGGAGAAGGGCTCATGTGATTCTGCTCCACAAGAGTGGTAGCAGGGAGGAGGCAGGGAACTACAGACCAGTCAGTCTTACCTCAGTAGTGGGCAAGATTATGGAGGCCCTCCTTAAGGAAAGGACAGTGCAACACCTGGAATCCATAGGAGCACAGGATCCAAGACAGCTTGGGTTTACAAAAGGAAGGTCCTGTCAAACTAATCTCATAGATTTCTTTGGCTGGGTAACCAGAGTGGTGGACCAAGGGGGGAGCAGTTTATGTCGCCTACCTTGACTTCAGCAAAGCTTTCGATACTGTTTCACATAGAAGATTGACTAATAAGCTGGCTAGACTCAGGGTGGGTCAGTAGTTGGTCAACTGGGTGGCAAACTGGTTGACGGGCAGAAAACAGAGAGTGGTGGTAAACGGTATACAGTCAGAAGAGATGGAAGTCACAAGTGGGATACCTCAGGGATCAGTCCTGGGGCCAGTCCTCTTCAATATCTTCATCAGTGACATTGCAGATGGACTTGAGGGTAAGATTTGTCTGTTTGCAGATGACACCAAGATCTGCAACGGAGTAGATGGTCCAGATGGGGTGGGCAGAATGAGAAGAGATCTGGATAAACTAGCAAAATGGTAGGAAGAGTGGCATCTGGGGTTTAATGCAAAGAAGTGCAAGATCATGCACATAGGGAAGAGAAACTCTGAAGCCACCTATAGGCTGGGAGGGGAGTTTCTGGCAGTCACAAGGGAAGAAAGAGACTTTGGCATCATCATCACCGATGACCTGAAATCATCCAAGCAGACCACTAAAGCAGTAGGTAAGGCTAGGGGGATGTTAGGGTGTATTAGTAAGAGTATCACAAGTCAGAAGAGGGAGTTAATAATCCCTCTTTACAAGACACTGGTTAGGCCCCATCTGGAGTAATGCATGCAGTACTGGAGGCCACATCTTCACAAGGACATCAACTAAATTGAGGCAGTCCAGAGAAGAGCAACAAAAATGAAGCAGGGACTGCATCAGAAAACATATGA
This sequence comes from Neoceratodus forsteri, assembly GCA_016271365.2. Taxonomy (NCBI): domain Eukaryota; kingdom Metazoa; phylum Chordata; order Ceratodontiformes; family Ceratodontidae; genus Neoceratodus; species Neoceratodus forsteri. Next base: position 277,089,474 of record CM057455.1, on the reverse strand, counting down.
GGACAGATTAACGGAGCTCAATATGTATACTGAGCCCAGCAGCCCCCACGGAGAATGTGACATTGGCGGTCGCGAGGGTGTACAGAGCTGCCTTCCCCCGAGGACACCCACCGAAACCGAGCCCAGCAGCCCTCATGAAGATTGTGACGTTGGTGGTCGTGAGGGTGCACAGAGCTGCCCTCCCCCGAGGATATCCACCGAAACCGAGCCCAGGTACTACAAACTACGGGAAAGTGACCACGCTGCGCTGATACAGTAGTCAACTGTTGCTTTAAAGACTTTTTTACCCCACACGAATGCTGATAGTTTTTGTGGAAATATTATTGTGAACTTTTGAGCTTTTCTAGCTGCTCCTGTGTCATTACCTTAATTGGATTACTGAGTCCCTGTATGAGAGCTAACCCCACACCACTGCCATTACCTGTACTTTTAAAATGCGATTCTTTTTTTAAAGCAGTAGGGGACTTTAATATGTGACCTTAGTGCTTAGTACTTTTAAAATGTGATTCTTTTTTTAAAGCAGTAGGGGACTTTTAATACGTGACCTTAGTGCAGCAGGGGACAAAGCCTTAGCGCAAGTATCACTTTAAATGCATTCAGTATTGTATGTGTCTAGAAGCTGTGAACTAAGCCCTGTAAAGTTTAAAGTTTAAAGTGTCCCTAGTTCCTGTCTTCTTAAATACTGCCTTGGGATAAGCAGGGGATAAAGCCTTTGGGCACAAGCTATCATTTTGGAGCCAGTCTCCCATTTTGAAAAAGTACCCCGAGTCCTTGGCCTGCTTCCTTGCTCTGTACTTATGCCTGATTAGCTTACTATCTGCCGATCCCCTGTACTAGTAATTTAAGGTCTCTGAGTGCTTTCTGGAGTGCCCCGTTTGGCTTACTACCTGCTGACTCCCTGCATCAGTTTAATTACAGCTTCCGAGTGCTTCTTGGAGTGTCCATTTTGTTTTTTTATTGCAAATGTCCCCGAGTCCTTTGTCTTTACAAAACCTGTACCATATTTTTAAACTCCCTCACAGTGCTCCTACAAAGGTGAATCTACCAGCAATACTAAAACGCCATGAGGCTGAGTTACAGGAAAAAAAAAAGCCAAAGAAACTCACAAACTGAGTAACGCATTACCTGACTGCCTGCAATCCCAACCCCCACAACGTCCACGCTTTCTCCCTATAAATACCTGTGTCTTTTGTTTCTTCTCAGCAGCCCCCACGGAGATTGGGACGTTGGTGGTCGCAAGGGTGCACGGAGCTGCCTTCCCCCAAGGATACCCATCGAAACCGAACCCAGGTACTACAAACTACGGGAAAGTGACCACGCTGCTCTGATACAGTAGTCAACTGTTGCTTTAAAGACTTTTTTACCCCACACAAATGCTGATAGTTTTTGTGGGAATATTATTGTGAACTTTTGAGCTTTTCTAGCTGCTCCTGTGTCATTACCTTAATTGGATTACTGAGTCCCTGTATGAGAGCTAACCCCACAGCGCTGTCATTACCTGTACTTTTAAAATACTAACATACTATTTGCCAGCAGATTAGGCCTTACGGTCTATCGAGTCTGCTCGAACCTCAGATCCCTAGTTGGGTGCCTAGGCCCTCCCCCCCTTGTGTTCCAGAAACCCCATCACCCATCCCCACCCCAGGGACAGGTCGCATCTGATACATCCACTTTCTGTGTCTGTCCCACCTCTCTTGAAGCCCTCACTGTGGATCTCTGAACCAGCTCGCCAGGCAGCATTCCAAGGGTCCACCACCCTCTCAGTGAAAAACCTCCTCCTTTTTTCCCCCCTCACCCTTCCACCTTCCAACTTCAAACCATGCCCTCTGGTGATACCTCCCTGCTTTAGTCTAAAGATCCCCTCCATGTTTAACCTATTTACTCCCTTGAGGTACTTGAAGACCTCAATCATGTCCCCCCTGTCTCCCCTCTCCTCTAATGAAAACAGGCAGAGCTCCTCAAGTCTGTCCTCATATGTCAAATCCCCTAGCCCTCGTATCATCTTAGTTGCCCTCCTCTGTACCCTCTCCAGGAGCTGTATGTCCCTCTTCAAGTGTGGTCTCCAGTACTGTACACAGTACTCAAGGTGTGGTCTAACCAGTCCATTGTACAGCGGCAGTATCACTTCCTGGCTCCTAGAGGTGATCCCCCTTACGATGCATCCCAACATCCTGTTTGCCTTGCTAGCCACTCTCCTGCACTGCTCAGAGTTATTCATACATGCATCCACCATGACCCCTAGGTCTTTTTCCCCTACTGAGGCCTCCAGCGCCTCCCCTCCCAGGGTGTACCTGTGTTTAGGGTTTCCCCGCCCAAGATGTAACACCTTGCACTTGGTGATATTGAAATTTACTTCATGTGTGAGCCCAGCTTCAGGGTGTCCTGGTCCCTTGCAGGCCAACCTCCTCTTCTCCCTCAACTACTGCTCCCATCTTGGAGTCATCAGCGAAGAGACTCATTTCACACCTTATACCCTCCCTGATGTCCGATATGTATGCATTAAACAGGATCGGACCCAGGACCAAGGCCTCATATGTACCCCACTACCAACCTCTCTCTAGGGCACGCAGAGCTCCCCACAGACCACTACCTCTGGGTGCATCCAGCTAGCCAGTTTTCAATCCATCTGACCATCAAAGGGCCTACTCCCAACCCCATCAGTTTCCTCCAACGACCATTAGGGGACAGAGTCAAACACCTTGCTGAAGTCTAAGAATACATCCACAGGCTTTCCCTGTCCAGTTCTGATGTTACCTATTCATAGAACTCCACAAGATTGGTTTGACATGATCTACCTGGCACAAACCCATGTTGCCGACTATCCAGACCTCCCACCTCCTCCAAGTACACCCCCAATCGTTCCTTTAGTATACTCTCCATTAATTTTCCCACCACCGAGGTCAAACTGATGCGATTCTTTTTTTAAAGCAGTAGGGGACTTTAATATGTGACCTTAGTGCTTAGTACTTTTAAAATGTGATTCTTTTTTTAAAGCAGTAGGGGACTTTTAATACGTGACCTTAGTGCAGCAGGAGACAAAGCCTTAGCGCAAGTATCACTTTAAATGCATTCAGGATTTTATGCGTCTAGAAGCTGTGAACTAAGCCCTGTAAAGTTTAAAATTTAAAGTGTCTCGAGTTCCTGTCTTCTTAAATATTGTCTTGGGATAAGCAGGGGATAAAGCCTTTGGGCACAAGCTATCATTTTGGAGCCAGTCTCCCATTTTGAAAAAGTCCCCTGAGTCCTTGGCCTGCTTCCTTGCTCTGTATTTATGCCTGATTAGCTTACTATCTGCCGACCCCCTGTACTAGTAATTTAAGGTCTCTGACTCTGAGTGCTTCCTGGAGTGTCCCATTTGGCTTACTACCTGCTGACTCCCTGCACCAGTTTAATTACGGCTTCTGAGTGCTTCTTGGAGTGTCCGTTTGGTTTTTTTATTGCAAATGTCCCTGAGTCCTTTGTCTTTACAAAGCCTGTACCATATTTTTAAACTCCCTCACCGTGCCCCTACAAAGGTGAATCTACCAGCAATACTTAAATGGCACGAGGCAGAGCTACAGGAAAAAATTAAAAAAAAAACATCCTGTACCTATTTTTAAACTCCCTCACTGTGCCCCTACAAAGGGGAATCTACCAGCAATGCTAAAATGCCATGAGGCTGAGTTACAGGAAAAAAAAAAAAGCCAAAGAAACTCACAAACTGAGTAACGCATTACCTGACTGCCTGCAATCCCAACCCCCCCAACATCCACGCTTTCTCCCTATAAATACCTGTGTCTTTTGTTTCTTCTCAGCAGCCCCACGGAGACTGCAACGTTGGTGGTCATGAGGGTGCACGGAGCTGCCCTCCCGCGAGGATACCCACCGAAACCGAGCCCAGGTACTAAAAATTACGGGAAAGTGACCACGCTGCTCTGATACAGTAGTCAACTGTTGCTTTCCCAATGACGCTTCGCGTCAGCTGCCCCACCACCACCCTTGGTGAGCACTCCATTATATAGTGTTCATCAGGTGACTGATTTAACCAATCAGCCTACTTTTCCATCTGCAGATTATCTGAGCTCACCACTAGCGGCCGCTACAGCAGTCTCTTTGTTCTTGCTGCATTAAATTCCACTCTTGAAATGCCATGCCACACATAGCCTTTAAATCAATGCTAGGGATAGCTCTCCTTGCAACACTTGCATCCCTACCACCCATGCTCCACCCTAATCCACAGCCTGGTCCCCCAAACCTCTCCCCATTCTACTGCCACCCTAGTCACAGCTCTACCACCATAAATGGCCAATCCCCCTGGGGACACACTGTTCCTGGATTTCTGGCCCATTCATTATCCCCCCATCCTTCCACACTGGGCTGGCCATATTGAAACTACACACGTCAGGCTTTTTCACACAGCATTCCCAGTCTCCCTTACCCCATCGCAAGCTTATAAAAATACTGCTGAACCTAAAACTGGTACTAACTTTAGTACTCCTACTCGCTGGGAACATTGAGCTAAATCCCGGACCTGCCAGCAGGACTAGCCAAACCCCTCCCCCACTGACCAACTACCCAGAGGCCTAAAAATAGCTCACCTAAACATACGCAGCCTCCTACAAAAAATGCCCCTACTACAAACACTAGTACTAACACTATGTCCTGCGTCCTAATTATCACAGAGACCTGGCTGAAACCACACAAGCCAGATGTTGAAGTAGCTCTTCCTGGATACTCCATCACCCGTCAGGACCGCCCGGGCACAAAGAGAGGCGGTGGTACAGCCATTTATGTATCTTTCCAGGTACAATTCTCACCTGTCTCGCTACCTGCCTTCCTGGAAAACATTGACTCCTCACTAATAAAAAATCACCTTACCCCATTCCATCCCTATCTTTATAGCAGGGACCTATTGTTCCCCTGACTCCCTTTTAAACTCTGTAGCAACTCACCTAGACACCCTAAAAACCATTACCTTGGGTGGGGAGCTCCACATCCTAGGTGATTTCAACTTAAACTGGCTCACTAGTGCTAGCACCAAACTCCGACACCATGTAGCTAGTTTAAACCTGACTCAACTCATCACTGAGCCCACGCGGCTAAACCACAAAACTCAAAACCACTCCCTGCTCGACTTGGCCCTCACTTGTCACCCACACAGGATTATAACCTCAGGCCTCCTTCCGGACTCTCTGAGCGATCACCATATGATATATATAATACGTAAAATATTCAAAGCTAAGTCACCCCCTCCGAAAACTCTCCTTATTAGATCATATAAATCCCTCAACCTAGATGGTCTCCTACAAGACTTAGCAAACTTGGATTGGTCCTACATACCTAGGGCCCCTTCCATGGATCACACCCTTGAATTCTTTAAGTCAAAATTTCTTGCCGTCTGGGATTACTATGCACTACCCAGAAAGGTTAGAGTAAGGGGAGCTCATCTGCCATGGATCACTGCTGACCTCATGGAGCACCTCTGTGTCAGAGATCAGGTGTGGAAAGCCTATAGGACTTCAGGGATGCACGTCGATCACCTACACTATCGAACGCTTAGAAATGCCTGCACCAGGCTTATCCGCCAGGCTAAAGCTCACTACTTCACATCATCCCTCCAAAAAAATTTAAACCATCCAGCCAAGTTCTGGAGGTCTATAAAATCACTTTTCTCCCCTCTCGCCCAGCCACCCACTCCTGCCCTAGATGTGGGAGGCTCCATCATAACTGAACCACTAGCAGTTGCCACGGCTTTCAACTCAGTGTTTACTAGCAGCAGGTCCCCTCACTACTCTAACCCCTCACCTGCTACACGCAATGCAACATCCTCTTCCCCACCCACGCCAACCCCTCACCCGACTTTCTCCTTTTCTCTGGTTACCCCACCGGAAGTACTGAAAGCCCTGCTTGCCCTAAATCCCTCCAAGGGTAGATGCATCACAGGCATGGACGCCAAAATGCTATACCTCTCTGCACCTGCTATCACCATACCTCTAGCATCTCTTTTCAACCTCTCTTTCACCTCTGCCTCTATACCTTCAAAATGGAAGCATGCCACAGTTATCCCCCTCCTGAAAAGTGGTGACCCATTCTCTCCCAGCAACTACCGCACAATCTCCCTTCTACCCACCCTAGCCAAGATCTAGGAACATCTTGTCCTCTCGCAACTCACCACTTTCCTTGACTCCTCCTCCTTCTTCACCCCTTACCAGTCTGGCTTTAGAAAATTCCACTCCACAGTCACGTCCCTCCTGACTCACAGATTCCATCCTCACTGGCATGGATAAAAGCCATATCACATCTGCCATTTTCATCGACCTAGCCAAGGCATTTGACACAGTCTCACATACCCTCCTTCTGTCAAAACTCTCTAAGGCAGGCCTCTCCAGTGCAGCTACAAACTGGTTTAACTCATACCTGGGTGGCAGGTCCCAATCGGTAAAAATTGGTGCCTCCACCTCAAACTCCCTCCCTGTCTCCATTGGTGTTCCCCAAGGCTCTGTCCTCGGCTCTATCTTATTCTCCATTTTTCTCAACGACCTTCCATCGATCTGCCTGCATGCTGACATTCACATGTACGCAGACGATACAGTCCTGTATGCCTCAGGACACTCCCCACTAGAAGTTGCATCCAAGATCCAGCAAGACTTCACAGAAGTCCAGCACTGGTTTTGCAGAAATCAACTTATTCTAAATGCTAAAAAAAGATCTCCGTGACTTTTGGCATGAGACAAAGACTCTCCAGCCTCCCCGCTTTCCCCATTCTCAAAACACTTGATGGGACCCCTATAGAAGTCTGCACCTCTTTCAGATACTTAGGGGTCTGGCTGGACCAACACCTAGACTTTTCCATGCACATCGAAACAACCCACAAAAAACTACACCCTAGGCTGGGGGCACTATACCGGAACCGCAGCTGCATCCCTCTGCCAGCCCACAAAGAGATACTATAGAAAATGATCCTCCCCATTTTCGACTACGGGGACGTAGTCTACAGTTCTGCCCCTAAATCCACCCTGGCTAGACTGGATTCTCTTTTTAACTCCTTCTGCCACTTTGCACTGGATTGTCCCCCCTCCACTCACCACTGTGACCTCTACAGTTATCTTAACCTACCCTCCCTCATCAATAGGCGCCTATATCACTGCAACAGACTCACAGCCAAATTCTGGTCCCAGTTACTGCCCTCCTACCTAGCCTCTACCCTAACAGCCCAAAAACCATCAGCATACTCATTCAGAAATGTTGACTCCCGTCTACTACAAATCCCCCACATGGCTACCTCTGCTGGACAGTCGGTTTTTAGAGTCCATCTACCAAAACTATGGAACTTTCTGCTGGCTGACATCCGGATCTCCCCTTCCCCTCGGCAACAAATCTTCCTTCTAAAAGGGCAAGTCCCCACAAGCTGCTCATGTCAACTTGACGTGCACTAGCATGGGCCATGTCAAATTGGTGTGCACAATGTAAGGGCCAACCCCCAATGCAAATCTATGTTGTCCACTCAAATGCTTAACTATCAAATTTTGTTTGCCATTACCTTTTCTACATATTCTGCCTACTTTCATGCAGTTCACTCTCTGTTTCTTGCCTCCTGTACATACTAGTTCTAGATTATTTATCATTGTTAATTATAAAACCTTGTACATACTGTATGTAACCTATGTAAATTTTGCTGTTCTATAACTTCTGTATGTTTACTCGTATGTACTTATCTCGTTCCCTATACCCCCAGGATGCATCTGGAATCGAGCGGTGGTCTGCTCAGTATGTCTTTCCTGGTAAAACTTTTAAATAAATAAATAAATAATACCCTAAAACAAAGGAGGGAGAGAGGTGATATGATCGAAACATTCAAACACCTTAAGGGCATTAACAAGGTGAAAGAGTCTAACATGTTTCAATATAAGAAAAATAGCAGGACAAGAGGACACAACATGAGATTAGAGGGAGGCCGATTAAAGGGTAATGTGAGGAAGTTCTTTTTCACAGAAAGGTGGTGGATGCATGGAATGGCCTACCTCAGGAAGTGGTGGATAGGAATACAGTGCAGGGCTTCAAATAGGCATGGGATAGGCATAAGGGAGCAATACAGATGAGTATGACTAGATAGGCCATTGACAGAGCAAAGACCAATGGCACATTTATAAGGTAGAAAAAGAAATGGGCAGACTGGATGGGCCTTACGGTCCTTATCTGCTGTCAACTTCTATGTTTCTATGTCTCTCCCATGTCTGTTTGAATTCACTGACCATCTTGGCTGCCACTACCTCCAGTGGCAGGCTGTTCCAAGGGCCCACCACTCTCTCCGTGAAAAAGTACTTCCTAATATTTCTTTTGAATTTACCTCCCACCAGGTGCATAGTGTGTCCTCTAGTACATGCAGCCCTGTTTTCCCGGAAAAGGTTCCTGGTTTGTACTGTGTTGATCCCTTTAACAAATTTAAATGTCTCAATCATGTCTCCTCTGTTCCTCCTCTGCTCGAGGGAGAATAAATTTAGCTGGCTGAGCCTAGCCTCGGACTTTTTGTGGTACAGACCCTGCACCATTTTGTTGGCACATTTCTGCACGGTTTCCAGATGATCTCTGTCATTTTTATGTTAATTGTGTGCATGCAAAAGAAATATTGTGTCAGTTTGCTGCAGAAGCAGGTTGTGGAGGCACGGCACTGTTGTGGCCAATGCCCCCACAGCCTTTGGAGGCTTGGTCCTCTGTTGCCAATGGGATGGCCTGCTGCTGCTGACACTAGTTCAGCCAGTGTGCCACAACCTTGTAAGGTTTCAGCCACTGTAATCAGGGGCCGCTTCATCATTGCAGCGTAAGCCATTCCGCTGCAATGAGGGAGCAACCTGTCATTGCTGGGCAGAACCTTGGTACTGTGATATTGTTTGTGAACATGGCGGCAGCTTGCCGCCATGTTCACAAACAATATAACAAACCCCCACTGCCGAGGGGGTGCCCCATCCCCCTCAGCAGCATATGCCCCTCCACCACAGTGTTTGTTTGCTGACAGGGGCCCCAATCCCCGTCGGCTTCAGTGCCCTGAGTTCATGTTGCTGACAGGGGAGCCCACTCCCTGTCTGCATTAGTTCTCCCTTCACAGTTTAATTTGCCGATGGGGGTGCCCACTCCCCGTCGGCATAATTCCCCCCCAAACACCCAGTGCAGTTGTGCCAAGGGTGCCCAATCCCCCTCGGCTCTTGCACCCCCCCTTTTGTGCTGACAGAGGTGCCCAATCCCCCGTCGGCTAGAGCTGCCCTCCCACAAAAGAAACACTCTCTTGGCACACTGGGAGCCCACCCCAGCATGCCAAATAGCCCTGTAAAAAAAGAAAACTGTCCCACTATTTTTTTTTTTAACCTGTAGAGAAAGAAAATGGTCCCTCGCCGTCTCCCTGCCCCCTCCCACAACCCGCGCCTGCCCTTTCCGCACCCTGCCTCCCCACACCCCCCCTCACCCTATACTTTTCCTGTGGAGTCTGGCGCGACGATCTTCGGTGGACCGGGAACATGTCTGCACTCTACAAAGCCGACCGAGAACCGAGGAAATGCCGGTAAGCTGTATAATGGCATAAATAGGGTTTTTTCAAATTTGATGCATATCTCAGGCATTTTTTGGACTTTTGGCACCAAATTTTCAACATGGGATTTTTGGGACCCCTCCTCATGAATTCAGCCACTGTCATGGCGTTATTCAGCCCCAAAAGGTGATTTCATGGTCACTGTGCGGAATCACCTTTTGGGACCAATTATTGAAATGACAGTGCCAGTGTTCATAAGGTGGGCTCTCAAAAGTCTATTTTGCAAATTTGGTGGAAAAAATCCAAGAAATTACTGTTTTATGAGTGTGCGTTGCACAGTTGCTACACACGCTCGTAACTTCGCAAATTTGCAATATTTTCACTCCAGATTTTCAACATTACCATTTTCCCACACCTCCTTATGAATGGTACTGTCATTTTCCACATTGTGGCCGAAATGTGTTTTCACACTTCCGGTGCAGAATAGCACGGTTGCTGTGGAAAATTAGTCTTTGGGACACATTACAAAAGTCACGGTGACACTGCTCATTAGCAGAGGTTCTAAAATGTCTATGTTGAAAATTTGGTGATGAAAGTCCATAAAATGACTGTGTTACGAGTGTGCATTGCGCAGTTTACACACACGCTCGTAACTTTGCAAATCTGCAATATTTTCATTCCAGATTCTTAACATTGCCATTGTTCCTTAGCTTCTTATGAACAGTGCAGGTGTCATTTTTCACATCCTGGACGAAATGTTTTTTCGCACTTCCGGCACAGAATAGCACGTGCGCTGTGGGAAATCAGTGTTCGGGACACATTACGAAAATCACAGTGACACTGTTCAGAAGCAGAGGTCCTAAAATGCCTATGTGGAAAATTTTGTGATGAAACTCCATAAAATGACTGTGTTATGAGCGTGCGTTGTGCAGTTTCCACGTACCCTTGTAACTTCACAAATTAGTAATATTTTCACGCCAGATTTTCACACGTCCTTACGAACAGTACAGCTGTCAATTTTCACATCCTGGCCAAAATGTGTTTTCACTTTTCCAGCGCAGAATACTGCAGTCGCTTTCAAAAATCAGAGTTTTTGGACAGATTAGGATCGAGTGAGTGAGACATGGGAAGTGACCGAGCTCAACTGAGCTCTGTGGATTTCTTTCTGGGCTGAAAAAGGTGCCAACGCAGGCAGGAGCCCAGTACAAAAGGGCAGCCAGCAGCGCTGGGACAAACAGAATGAGCAGGTGAGGTAGGGGGACTGAGCGAGCTCAATGGAGCAAAGCAATCAACATTCGGCATTGACAAATGCTTGTTTAGATGAGGTCTCCAGAACTGCACACAGTACTCCAAGTGAGGTCTCACCAGGAACCTGTACAGCATGAGGATTACATCTCGCTTCCTACTGGTAATACCCCTACCAATATATCCAAGGATGCTGCTTGCCTTTAGTGCCACTTTTTCACATTACTTCCCTACCTTTAAATCGTTTGAGATTGTGACACCAAGATCCTATTCTAACTTAGTTTCTTCTACTAGCTGCCCCTCCAGGACATACTTCATGTATGGGATCCTTCTACCCAAGTGTATGACTTTACATTTTGTGGCATTGAATCTCAACTGCCAGTTACTGGACCATTCCTCTAGCATCCTGAGATCTGCCTCCATTTCTGTGCTTCCTTCCTGTGTGTCCACCCGGTTGCAGAGCTTTGTATTGTCTACAAAGAGGCAGACTTTCCCTTTCAGTTCTTCAACGATGTCACTGATGAATATGTTGAAAAGAATAGGGCCTAGTAATGACCCCTGTTGCATGCCACTTGACACCTTCCCCTCTTGTGACAAGGTGCCATTTACTGTACCATAACCCTCTGTGTCCTGCCTTGCAGCCAGCTTTTGATCCATTTAACTACTTTGTGACTGATGCCAGCTTGCTCCAGTTTGTTGGCTAGCCTTCTGTGTGGGACTGTATCAAAGGCTTTACTAAAGTCCAGATACATCAAAACCACTGCTGCCCCTGGTCTACTTCTCTTGTAACTCAGTCGAAGAATTCTACCAAATTTTTTTGGCATGAGCCAATATAACTGCATTTTTCTACTGGGTCACAAGGGTGGAGAACAGAGGCCAGGAGGTGGATTTGCTCTACTTTGACTTCAGCAAAGCCTTTGATTCTGTGCCACACAGTAGGTTGCTCAAAAAGCTGAAGGGCTTGGGAGAAGAGAAAGGATTAGTCAACTGAATTGAAACATGGTTAGGTAAAGGCAGCAGAGGGTGGTGGATAATGGGGTCAAATCTGGGGACACGGAGGTCATAAGTGGAGCGCTGCGGGGATCTGTTAAGGGACCTGTCCTATTTAACATGTTCATTATTGACATAGGGGATCCAGGGAAAGCTGTGTTTCTTTGCTAGTGATATAAGTTATGCAGGGGTGAACAGTAAGGAAGGGGTGTGGGAACTTCAGAGGGACATAGAAAGGCTTAACAAGTGGTCAACGGTCTGGCAATTAGGATTCAGTGCCAAGAAGTGCAAGGTGATGCACTTAGGGAATAAGAACCCACACAGGGAGTACTGAATAGGAGGGGTTAAGTTGTCCATTTTAGCAGAAGAGAGGTATCCTGGAGTCCCCATCAGTGACTCACATAAAACAAACCAGCCAGAGCGACAAGTCTGGACAATAGGAGGGAGGAGATGATACTGCCCCTATACAGATCACTGGTGAGTTCTCACCTGCAATACTGTGTCCAGTTTTGGAGATCTCACCTGAGAAATTACATTGACAGACTGGAGTCAGTGTAGTGAAGGATCAAAAAACGATTCAGGGTCAACTGGGCAGATCTTACGAGGAATACCTAAAGGTCCTGAACATTTACTTGCTGGAGGTCAGATGGGAAAGGTGGGATATGACAGAGACAGATAAGTTCCTAGGGGGTATACACAGGGTAAATTGTGAGGATCTGTTTGTTATACACAGAGATACAATCAGGAGAGGGCACGACTGCAGATTAGTGGGAGGTAAATTCAGGAAGGATGTGCAGAACTTCTTCATTATGGAAGTGGTGCTAGAGCCTTGGAAAAGATTACTGATGGAGGTTGTGGGGGCAAAGACAATTAATGGTTTCAAACACTGGTAGGGCAGGGTCAGGGGACTCACAAATCTACTTGTGAGAACCAGGAAGGAGGATGGCGTGGAAGGAAGGGAGGGGGTGAATTACCCACCATGGCACTAAGCCAGAAGTAAGGTAGAAATGACTATCATTAGACCTAATGGCCATCGGTCTTCAGCCATCAGATTCCATGTTTCTGTGTTACTCAGAAACAGTAAATGATTTCATATGATCTTCCACAGTGTCTTCTACCTAATCTGCATACAGTACTGTCTGGCTTTAGTTTAAACATTCTTTGCTCTGCAATTTTCTCCTCTGATTCCACAACTGCAATACGTAGCAACCTATTGTTAATAGTCCAACCATGCGAGCTACAGTACATGGTGAGAAAATGATACAGTCCCTTCGTAATGCATCTCCATTCACATGAAAAACCTTCCTTCATATCACAGACAACTATTAAGCTGTTTTTTTCCGCTGTGGTCTAATGAAGTAATCCCATCACACAACCTCAATGAGCACAAGTAGTGCTTCAGAAATAATTGGATCTCCTTCAGTCTGTAGGATTTAAATAAAAGAATAGTGGTTGGGGAGGCAGTTAGTTCAAAGGGTCAACAGCTGCTGGAGTCAGATGCATGGATTCAACAAGAAATGGACAGTTGAGCTGGGCAGCATGAGAATAGTAGACCCCCAGTTGGAGATATATCAAAAATGCCCTGGCAAGGAGGGACACACGGAGGGTAGTTGAGGAGCAGTGGGCCCACCTAAAAGGAGCCATAGTGGAGGGGACAAACCTAAGCTTTAGGCAAGTTAACAAGGACAAGAGAAAGAGAAAATCACTATGGTTCTCAAAGGAAGTGGCCAGGAAGTTAAGGTAAAAAAGATGGCTTTCAGGAAATACAAGGAAACACATAAGGAGTAGGATAGGGTAGTGTACCTGGATAATCAGAGGGAGTCAGGAAAAGTAGTCAGGAGAGCAAAGGTACAAATGGAGGAAAAAATAACACAGGAGGTAAAAAAAAGGACAAGACTTTTTGCAGGTTCATTAGTAAAAGAAGAAATACCAGGGGTGGGATTGTAAGACTTAAAGGGGAAGAAGGGGAGTGTGTGGAGGGGGACCTGGAAAAAGCATCAATACTGAAAACATATTGTAGCCCCTAGGTGGTGCTATCCCAAGGGCTACTACCCCTGCCTGCTTGGCTAGTAGAAGGTTAAGGGGCCTGGGTAATGAAACGGGTGCCTCAGGGTTGTTAGTGGTCAAGCTAACCTGGGCACAGCCCTCCTGGACACTATAATCTACCTCTTTTCCTTCTAGTGGCCCGAACAATATACAATAATTACTTTCACAATGACCCTTATTCAACAGGCAATTACCCACACTGTTTGCACTTACCACCAGTGCTGGTTCCTCGAGCTTGACCCTGGGGACCCCCTGTAAAACAAGGTTAAGTACAGCAAATAACAACAGTACAATACTTTTGGCACAAACTGGAACCACAGTCAGATTAAATGCAAACAAAGTTAAATCTGATTTGTTCAGGGGACTTGAACAAGGGAGGGGCATAATCAGGTTGATTTGCTTAAAAGCTATATTAATCAGACAGTTTTGTATGCAGTTCAGAGTCCCTACACAGTCACACACTCTGGGTACCCAGGTTGGAAAATGGTGGGCTAGCCAGGAACATTGCAGTTGGTTGGGGCCCAGTAATGGAAGAAAGCAACATGCACAACACACACTATTTGTAACCCGGAGTCGGAGGGCTCAGTTCGTGAAAGAAAAGGCAACAAGACAATCAGATGACAACACTTTTAGATTTAGCTGTTGTTGCAGGGAGCTACCCTGATGTTTACTCACAATACCCAATACTGGACATAGGCAGGATGGAATCGAGACTGCAGGCTGTTGAGCTGGAGTATCTGGAGAAACAGGGCCCACACGAATCACTGAGGTGTCGTTCCTGTTCAAGGCGTTGAGCAGGGGGCTGATCCCCAGGCCGGTCTCTCATCGATGACTTTCTCTGCGTAGCAGGTATTCTGGCTAGGCCCATGTACCAGGGCCCAGGCAAATGGAAATGGATACGGATGCAGTCCGTGGAGCTGGATACAGCCTCCAGCAAGCAAAACACAGTTCAGACACACAGAGGGGAACCAAATCACGACCCACTATAAGCACACAGCACATTCACATATAAGGAAATTCTACTGTGCCAGGCAAATTGCTCTCCGGTTGCAATTACAGGGTCTCTGCTCAATCCGGGAGTTCAGAGGTAGCTGGAAGTCCTGACAGGATGATCGCATTCAGCAAATCTTCGGTCTTCTTCAGGTTAAAGCCTGGTCACAATTCAGTGGCTTAATTAGCTCTCTAAATTCGGAGTCAGTCCGAAAAAAAAAAACACAAGTTCCCTCTCAGGAACAGCAGGCAGGCATGCAGGCCAAACGCAGGCCTTTCCACAGTTCTCCCACGCAAATCCACTATGGATTGCTGCTCGAATTATCTCGAGCTGTTACTTTTTCACTTCCCAACTCAGATCTAACTGAAACTATAAGCAGTGTGGGACTTTCCTCAAGATCCAAAAGATTCGGTTGGCTGATCTGTCTGTCAGACACAACAAGGGGTCCCCTTACAGGTTATTTTAGGTGGCAAAAGCCCAAAACTACAATTCCTACAAGTTTTGGCCCCACCAAGCCCCTGCAGGCAGGCTCCATTTTAGAGTCCCAAATGTACTGATTGGCCCATTCTGCAGTCCAGGACCAAGATGATGGAAACAAACAGAACTGTCCATGCTGCAAAGAAGGCAGGTTAGAACAAACAGCAATATTATTACTACTCTAACAAATGATCAGCAAAAAAGTACATCTTCTAACAAAGCTCCCTCTCAGATTAATCATAACTGCAATCCAGGCAGCTCTTAAAGAGACAGTACACAGAGGTTATGCAGGCACACTCTGGCAACACATTTAAACTGCTAAAACGCAGAACACCAACCTGGCAGTAAGCATTTAGGCAAGCTCAAGGAAGACTTTTCGGGAACCCCCATTTGTAGGGGGGTTACACCCTTCCCTGCCTGGAGAAAACTTGGCATCCGCTTCAAGTCTGTACCATCATGCATCAGTTAACATAAACTTATTACTTTGCTATACATATTCACTACACTTCATGATACTATATGCATAAGGACAATACTTATGCATGTTTCATACAGGTAATACTGATTCCACTATGATTAACATACTTGTGACATCACAACACTGATTCATGTTACAACTTCCTGTACATTAAACAATATAGGAGGGGGCCCTTCCCTATCAGCTAACTTGGGGCTGGATGGGGCAGGTGCACTATACTGAGAAGAAAGAACAAATCAACCTGGAATTGGCCATTATGCTCAATTTGGGTAGCGAGCTCTGAGAAATATAAACACCTTTGTGAACCACATTGAGAGGCAAATCCACCGCCCTCCCAGGAGAATCATAACTGAAGTGCAATACTGGCTTGACAGCTCGGCCAGTCTTTCTGGGGGGAACAGCCACAGTCTCTGTACTTTCAGCACTAACTTTGTAGCTTTCGTCACTTGTGAGGGGTACCTCTACATGGATGGGAATGTTCAAACTGAGAGCACTGTCAGCTTCTTGCTCTGTAGGCTCTGTTTCCACAACACTTGGCTCATTTAGAAAAGGTTCTGGTACAATTAGGCTTTGTGGCACTGAAGGGGGGCTGTCAGCACTCTCATATTGTTGCTCAAGTTCTGGTGTGTCCATCAGCCCCTTCTTCGGGCAATTCACACAGTTCCACAAAACACAGAGAGTCCGCAACCTCAGATGTGATGCTTTGCACCTCACTTCCAGGGAGCATTGGCTCCAAGGATGAAGCTGGGGGGTTAGGCAGTCCAGAAGGCCCAGCTTCATCCCCACAATTAGTCATAGAGTTACCTTGAAACAGATGACTCAATTCATAGGAGGGGTAATAGGCATTGTCACACTCACTATCATCAGAGGTGGACTGACAGTCACTATCATTCTGGGCCTGCTGCAGAGGAAACCTTAACTCTGTAACTATTGGGGTAGGTTGACTCTGTCTCTATTTTGCAGCAGCATGAGTCACCGGCCCAGGGGAGGCAATGTCTGCTGGCTCAGCTTCAATAATAACTTGGTCCCATGCCACCGACCTGGATTTGGGAACGAGCCCAGGTTGCTGGGGGTTGGCAGGGGATAGAGAGAATTGAGCATCCAGAGGACAGCTCTCCTCTCCTGGGGAGTGACAGGGGTCCCTGTTCGGTGCTCTACTGATCTCTGGCAGAAGCTGGAGACACAGCAGGCACTGAGGAGTAGAGAGGAGTGGGGGAGTTCAGACATCGGATTATGCCTTGACGTCATGGCACCAACCACTCCCCAGAAAACAGAGAAAAAGGCAGAGATGGAGCACCGGAGCTTGCCCCTGATTTGCGGCTGCCCTCCTGGCATCCTCCTGACCAATGTTACTGCAGTGTCAGGGAGTTGGGGTCCGCCCTGTCCCCACCTGGGGGGTATAACCGAGGCTACATGGGTGACGGAGGATGGCCCAGGTACGGTGCGTGCCATAGGGTAATGACTCCATGTGCTCCAGAGGAAGACTAGAGCTGAGGGGGTGAGAGGAGGAATAAATAATAAAATTACAAAAAAAATGAATAAATAACTTGGACGATAGGCAGCAAGTGGTTACGGTGCATGGTCTTGACAGCTTTGGAGTTATTCTCTGGGTGTACCTTGTATACTGGTAGATCATCCAACTTTCCAACTACTACATGAGGAAGAAGGTGCCATCTATCAGCAATTTTGTGCTTGTCATGTAGTCCCAAATTGCATAACAACACACGGTCTCTGGGCCATAGCTCTTGAGCCTTTATTTTCTTGTCGTGCCTCTCTTTGTTGGCAAGATTTCTTTTAGCGGACAGTGTCTGGGCCAGTTGATATGCATGGTTCAATTCAGCTTTCAGTTTCTGTACATACTGCAGGTAGTTTTCAGCTCAGACCTCATCTGGAGAAACCCCAAAACAGATATCAACTGGCAGGTGGGCCTCCCTCCCAAACATGAGATGGTAGGGGGAGAACCCAGTAGCGTCATTTTTGGTGCAATTGTATGCATGTACCAAGGTGCTAATCCGCTGACTCCACTTATGCTTGTCTTTTGGGTGGAGGCATGTCTAGAAGGGTGCAGTTAAAATGTTCTGGTTGAGGTTCCCCCTGCAGGTGATAGGGGGTGGTTCTTGACTTCTGCACCCCCCACAGAGAGAGCATTTCTTTGATTAGCTGACTTTCAAAGTCTCTGCCTTGGTCAGAGTGGATCCGCTGGGGGGCACCATAGTGGACAAAGAAATTTTCCACTAGTACCTTGGCCACGGTAGAGGCCTTTTGATCTTTAGTTGGAAAAGCTTGTGCATACCGTGTGAAATGATCTGTAACCACTAATACATTGCCAATATTCCGCTGATCAGGTTCTAAACACAAAAAGTCTATGCAGACCAGTTCCATGGGAGTGCTGGTAGGAGTATTGACAAGGGGGGGCAGCCCTCTGAGGCAAGGCTTTCCTTTGCAGGCAATGACTGCAGGTCTTTACATGGTGCTCAACATCAGTCCCCATCTTAGGCCAATAGAATCGAGATCGTACCAAGTCAAGAGTTCTGTCAATACCGAGGTGCCCCATGTGATTGTGGAGGGACCTCAGTACCAAATCTTTAAAGGCCGTGGGCAGGACCAATTGCTGCTTGTCTACCTGACCACTGTGATCCACTGTCTCTCTGTGTAACAACTGATTGTGTAACTTCAACCTGGGGCCTTCTTTAAACAATAGAGCAGTTTGCAAGTCAGGGGAAAGCAACTGGGACAGATCTTTCCCCGCACGCAGGGCATCAAGTGCTGGCTGAATCATAGGATCTTGGAATTGAACACACTGGATGCTGTCATTGTCAAATTGAGGTACTGCACTAATATCTAGAGCAGAGAAATGGCAATAGGCACCAGTATGCAGGTATCAGGAGGGCCCAAACAATCTACTAAACAGTCCACTGAGTCTGTAGACATCTGTTCATCTCTATCAAACTTTTGGCACAATGTTCGGATGTCAGGTTCAGACAACCTGACCCAATCACTCTTGGAGATTGGCCTTTGTGACAGGGCGTCAGCATCAATATGGTTCTGTCCTGGCCTATATTCAACAGCATAATTATAGGTTGATAAGGCAGAGATCCACCGGTGCCCAGTGGTGTCCAACTTAGCTGAAGTCTGTAAATAGGTTAACAGGTTATTGTCGGTCTTCACCGATATCTTTGCCCCATAGAGGTACTCATGAAACTGGTCAACAATGGCCCATTTTAGGGCAAGGAACTCCAGCTTGTGCACAGGATAGTTCCTTTCTGACGGGGTCAAGCTCCTACTGGCAAAAGCCACTGGTCTCAAACCATCCTCATAATCTTGATACAGCACAGCTCCTAGGCCCTGCAGACTAGCATCCGTATACAGCACATAGGGCTTGGTAGGGTCAGCATAGGCGAGGATGGGAGCATGGGTGTGCTGGTATATGACTTTGTGGAAGGCTGCTTCACATTCGGGTGTCCAGCGGGGCCCAAAAGGTTCACCTGTTCGGAAGTATACTTTCTTGGGTTCTTTGACAGCCCCTTTCTTGCATCTACAGTTGGTAGGGGGGGTAACCCTGGGTGAGATTCAGGAGTGGGCGAATCACCTTGGAATAGACTTTTATGAACCTGCAGTAGTAGCCACAGATCCCCAAGAAACATTGTAGTTCTTTCAAGTTTGGGGCTGGGGCCAAGTAGTCAGTGACTCGACCTTACAGGGATCGGTCTCTATCCCTTCTGCAGATACTATATGCCCCACATATTTCACGGAGGTTTGAAAAAACTGTCACTTGTCAATGGACAGCTTGAGGCCGAAGTCTTCAAATTGGTCTAGGACTTTAAACAGTCAGGTCTCATGCTCCTCTAATTTGTGTCCGAACAAAATTACATCATCTAGGTACACTAGGCATTCCAGCAAGTTCACATCTCCCACCACACGTTCCATCAGTCGCTGAAAGGTGGCCAGGGCACCCGAAATCCCCTGTGGGATTCTAAGGAATTCGTAGAACCCCCAAAGGGCAGATGAAGGCGGTTTTCTCACGGTCCTCCGTGGCCATCGGAATCTGGTAATATCCACTGCGAAGATCCAATACTGAGAATCATTTGCTCCCATTCAAGCAATCCAGGGCATCTTGTATACGGGGCATGGTGAATTGATCTGGGATGGTCCACCGGTTCAGGGTTCGATAATCAACACACATCCTCACCGACTCATTCTTCTTATGCACAACCACAATGGGGGAGGCATGTGGGCTCCCTGATTCCTGTATCATGCCAGCGGCGAGCATTTCCTGCAGGTGTCTCCTCGCATTATCTATGTCTGCTGGGGCGAGGCGTCAGGATCTCTCTCGAAATGGCCGGTCATCATGCAGGCGTATATGATGCTCTGCACCCTGGGCTCATCCCATTCTTTTAATGAAAACACTTGGTCTCTCTGGGCGAGTTTCTTGCTAATCCTAGCCTTCCATTCAGCTGGCAGCGGGGAATCACCAAAGTCAAATAAGACTAGGATCACTCTCTCCTTTTGGCCAGAGTACTTGTTATTGGGTAATACTGCAGTGTCTGGGCAGTGTACTGTAGCTAGAGTGCACCATCTGTTCACCTGGACCTCCCAAACTGACACATTTCAAATCTGGACCATCACTCGTCGTGCATAGCCATGGGCACGGGCAGGCAAGATGCTGGGTTTAACAAATAATCCTTCTGGCAAATTTCCATCACCTGGTGCATCCAACATTAATATTTTGTTCTTTACGTTTCTCTTTAGGTGTACTTCTCTTAGATTGTGTACTGCGCATTGGGGGCCAATACCAAGGAGTCAGGTTCCTTCTTCCACACTATGCCCACTGGCTCATCTGGGTCCTCTTCATTGGGTTTCTGTTGCAAGTCATATGCCCTTTTTACTAAGGCTGGAATTCTTTGGGCCCGTCCAGTCAGTTGCCCTTGTTTCTCATGGCAGAGTTGTGCTAGTCTCCCAAACATGTGGGCATTTGTTCCAATTAAGAGGTGAACCCCATCATACAGTCCGGTGGGGGGGACACACTATGGCCAGTGTCTCTACTTGCTCCTCTACACCAGTTACAGTTGCAGGAAAAGACAACCAGAGGTGAACATATCATAGGTAGGGATATGAATTGTCGCTCAGCCCCCACACATGTAGGCCTTCCAGGGATTGTAATCTCACATCAGATAAGTGTTTGTCACACCAGTCCTGAAATACAATGGTCACTTGTGACCCACTGTCAAGCACAGCCCGAGTAGGAATACCATTCACAGCCACAGTAGTCTTCATGGAAGGGCCCACTATTTTGGACCAGTCTGAAGGGACAACAGCAGGGGCCTGGACAGATGTTTTAGCCACAGAGGGGTTTGAGTTAGGACGGCTGAAGCCTTCACTGTGGTCATTTCATGCACCCCTTGACCACTGACTCATTTTCCGAAGCTTTCCCTGAAGCCGGTTCACCATTTTCTCTAAGTCCTTCTGAGACCAGCATTCCCTCTTCATATGGCCATTCTTGCTGCAATTGTGACAAATGACAGGCTCCCGGGGCATCCTTGGGGAAAACATAGCAGGGGATGCTGGAGCATTGATGGGTAATTGTGATCTGACTTCTGCTGGTAGTGTACCATGTCTCAAAAGTTCCTTTAGAGTGGCAGTCAATTCCTTGAGCTCAGCCGAGAAGGCACCCTCAGTAGAGGATGCCTGAGGGGCATCCCCACCCCCATAACAGTCACGTCCTGACAGGGGTCAGGGTCTCTGTCAGCAGGGGATACCTCAGCGAATGCACCTGGTTGTACTTTTCTGACTTCCTTCAGCAACTCCTCCCCCCACCATTTAGCCCACAGCGGGACACTCGTAGTGGTCTCCATTTCAGAAAGGCCTTCTGGTGCCATGATCACTTGGGCTGCACTCACCCCATAATTACAATCTCCCACTTCACCTTCTACCTCCTGGAGTTCTTTTATCAAGTCACAGTAGTCAGGTGGGTTACCTCTCCTATCCTGGAGCCTTAACTGGATGTTCTGCAGTTTAGAATGCTTGGCATGTTGCAGTATGTGCCCCAATCTCACACTGTTCAAATCACTGGCGGCTATCCCACCTTTCCAGTAAGCTTTCTGCAGAGCTCTTTCTAGGTGAGTAACATACACAGACAAACTTTCCCCCTTCCATTGTTTGGTACCTTGGAATTTCCACATCAAAGTCTCCCCTGACTCAATGCTCCCAAAATTGCCTTCAAGTACAGATAGGTACTTCTGAGCAGATGCATCAGGATTCGTGGACCTCAAAAATGTAATGGCTTCAAGGGCAGGGCCCCTCAAACTTTCTATGATTCTTTTCCGCTTCTCAGTCTCTGCACACTGCCACTCGGGTACCAAGGGGGCAACATAGTCAATCCAGGTCTCCCAGTCATCCTCCCCCTGGGTGGTGGGGAGGGTGCCCGAGAAGATTCTCAGCCTTTGGTAGGAGTCGAGACTAATGGCAGGTACAGATATAGGGGCCAGCATTGGCATGGGCACAGAAGGCAGGGCAGTAACAGGTGTTGGAGTGGGAGGGAGTGTTGGGGAAGGAACACCCCCAGGTGGCAGGAATAGTTTCTTAAAGTCCTCTACGGTTTTCCCTTCCTCCAGCAACAACTTAGAAAATTTCTCCTCAAAAGTCTCAGATAATGGTGGGAGCTCATCCTCCCTAGGGTCTTTACTGTCTTTTGTTATCACTGTCCAGGCGGCTAGGACCCCTTCTGAGGCAATAGTCTGTGGCACTTTAGAGCTGTCCATGAGGTCACTACACTCTACCAAGGCTATGAAAGTTTGGGAGATCAAATCAGCCTGTCGACCCACCACCACAGGGTTTTTTAAACATTCAACTTTGGAGAGTGCTCCCTCTACAGTGTCCTTACTGATACCCAGGGGAATATCCAGTATAAGCAGAGCATTTTGGGGGTCGATCTCCTGCCCAGTACACCACCCCACCAACTGGTGTATAGCCATTTCTACTGGGGCAGCCATTAATCTTTAACAATAATTCATAATTTTTGGCCACTAGAAGGCACAAAGTCCCAGCGGTGAGCCTCCAAGATGTAACACCTAGGTGGCGCTATCCTAAGGGCTATTACCCCTGCCTGCTTGGCTAGTAGCAGGTTAAGGGGCCAGGGTAATGAAATGGGTGCCTCCACCCGGAGGTCAGGGTTATTAGTGGTCAAGCTAACCTGGGTACAGCCCTCTGGGACACTGTAACCCCCCTCTCTTTCCCTTCTAGTGGCCTGAACAATATACAATAATTACTTTCACAATGACCCTTATTCAACAGGCAATTACCCACACTGTTTGCACTTACCACCAGGGCTGGTTCCTCTAGCTTGACCCTGGGGACCCCCTGGAAAACAAGGTTAAGCACAGCAAATAGCAACAGTACAATACTTTTGGCACAAACTGGAACCACAGTCAGGTTAAATGCAAACAAAGTTAAATCTGATTTATTCAGGGGACTTGAACAAGGGAGAGGCGTAATCAGGTTGATTTGCTTAAAAGCTATATTAATCAGACAGTTATGCATGCAGTTCAGAGTCCCTACACAGTCACACACTCTGGGTACCCAGGTAGGAAAATGGTGGGCTAGCCAGGAACTTGCAGCTGGTTGGGGCCCTGTGATGGAAGAAAGCAACATGCACAACACACACTATTTGTAATCTGGAGCCGGAGGGCTCAGTTCCTGAAAGAAAAGGCAACAAGACAATCAGATGACAACACTTTTAGATTTAGCTGTTGTTGCAGGGAGCTACCCTGATGTTTACTCACGATACCCAATATTGGACACAGGCAGGATGAAATCGAGACTGCAGGCTGTTGAGTTGGAGTGTCCAGAGAAACAGGGCCCACACGAATCACTGAGGCATTGTTCCTGTTCAAGGCGTTGAGCAAGGGGCTGATCCCCAGGCCGGTCTCTCGTCAATGACTTTCTCTGCGTAGAAGGTATTCTGGCTGGGCCAGTGTAGCAGGGCCCAGGCAAACAGAAATGGATATGGATTCAGTTCGTGGAGCTGGATACAGCCTCCAGCAAGCAAAACACAGTTCAGACACACAGTGGGGAACCATATCATGACCCACTATAAGCACACAGCACATTCACATGTGAGGAAATTCCACTGTACCAGGCAAATGGCTCTTCGGTCACAATTACAG
Organism: Neoceratodus forsteri; assembly: GCA_016271365.2. Classification (NCBI taxonomy): domain Eukaryota; kingdom Metazoa; phylum Chordata; order Ceratodontiformes; family Ceratodontidae; genus Neoceratodus; species Neoceratodus forsteri. Next base: position 277,065,586 of record CM057455.1, on the reverse strand, counting down.
GGTCTTTGCACAATCTAGGAGTTCAGAGGTAGCTGGAAGTCCTGACAGGCCGATCAAATTCAGCAAATCTTCGGTCTTCTTCAGGTTAAAGCCTGGTCACAATTCAGTGGCTTAATTCACTTTCCAAATTTGGATTCAGTCCGAAAAAAACCCACAAGTTCCCTCTCAGGAACAGCAGGCAGGCATGCAGGCCAAACTCAGGCCTTTCCACAGTTCTCCCACATAAATCCACTATGGATTGCTGCTCGAGCTATCTCGAGCTGTTACTTCTTCACTTCCCAACTCGGATCTAACTGAAACTACAAGCAGTGTGGAACTTTCCCCAAGATCCAAATGGTTTGGTTGGCTGATCTGTCTGTCAGTCACAACAAGGACTCCCCCTCGAGGTTATTTTAGTGTAACCCCTAGGTGGCGCTATCCCAAGGGCTACTACCCCTGCCTGCTTGGCTAGTAGCAGATTAAGGGGCCTGAGTTCTGAAACGGGTGCCTCCACCTGGAGGTCAGGGTTGGTAGTGGTCAAGCTAACCTGGGCACAGCCCTCTGGGACACTGTAACCCCTCTTTCCCCTCTAGTGGCCTGAACACTGTACAATAATCACTTTCACAATACCCCTGGTACACCACACAAGTACCCACACTGTTTGCACTTACCACCAGGGCTGGTTCCTCTGGCTCGACCCTGGGACCCCCTGTAAAACAAGGTTATGCACAGCAAATAGCAACAGTACAGTACTTTGAGCACAAACTTGAACCACAGTCAGATTACATGCAGAAAAAGTTAGATCTGATTTATTCAGGAACTTGAACAAGGGAGGAAAAATCAGGTTAATTAAGCAAAAGTTATATCAATCAAGCAGTTCTGCATGTGCTTGAGTCCCCCACACAGTCCACCTCTGGGTACCCAGGTGGAGAAGAGATGGGCTAGCCAGGACAGTTGTCCGGGGTTGCAGCTGGTTGGAGCCCTGTGATAGAAAACACAACATGCACAGTACACAATATTTGTAATCCAGAGCCAGAGGGCTCAGTTCATAAAGGAAACGAAACAACAAGACAATCAGATGACACACTCAGATTACGCTGTTGTTGCAGGGAGCTACCCTGGTATTTACTCATGATACCCAAGATTGGACACAGGCTGGACGAAAATTGAGACTGCAGGTAGTTGATCTGGAATGCCAGGAGAAGCAGGGCCCACACAAGTCACAGAGGCATCGTTCCTGTTCAGGCGTGGAGCAGGGGGCTGATCCCCAGGCAGGTCTCTCGTCAATGGCTTCTCTGTGCAGAGGGTAGTCTGGCTGGGCCAGTCTGGCAAGGCCCAGACCACATGCAGACAAATTTGGATGCAGTCTGTTTTGGGCTGGACACAGCTTCCAGCAAGCAGAACACAGTTCACACAGTGGGGGACTAACTCACGACCCACTAGCAGCTCATAGCACATTTACATGTACGGGAATTCTACTGTACCAGGCAAAGTGCTCCCCAAACACAATTGCAAAGTCTCTGCACACACCGGGAGCTTAGGGGTAGCTGGAACTCCTGACAGGCCGATCGCATTCAGTAAAATCTTCGGTCTTCTTCAGGTTGGGTCTGGCCCACTTCAGTAGCTTACTTTAGTCACACAAACTTGGATTTAATCCAAAATAATTATCTTCTCTTCCTCTCAGGAGCAGCAGGCAGACCTGCAAACCAAAAACTCAGCCCTTTCACAGTTTTCCCACGCGAATCCACTCAAGATTGCTGTCCAAAATCACTTCAGCGCCTCTCATTTCACTTCCCAGCTCAGAACTAACTGAAAACTGCAAGCAGACCGGGACTTCCCCAAGATCCATAAGATTTGGTTGGCTGATTTGGCTGTCAGTCAAAGCAAGAGCTCCCCCTTCAGTTGCAAAAAAGGTGCAAAAAAGCTCCAAACTAAAGTTCCTACAGATTTTGAATTTAGACAGCTCCTGTAGTCCGGCTACATTTTAGGTCCCACCAGTACTGTTTGGTCCAACTTGCAGTCCAGGACCAAGATAGTGGAGACAAACAAAACAGTCCTTGTTACAAAGAAAACAGGTTAGACAAACTACATTATCATTATCACTCTAAATGATTTTCAGTAAATAGTTACATCTTTCAACAGAGCTCCCTCTCACATTACTTAAGCTGCAATTAGGCAGCTCTTAAAGAGACAGTACACAGAGGCTATACAGGCTCTGGTAATCACATTTAAACTGCTAAAACACAGGACACTAGCCTGGCAGTGAGCATTTAGGCAAGCTTAAGGAAGACCTTTCGTGAACCCCCATCTGTAGGAGGGTTACATTAGGCGCCAAAAGCCCAAAACTACAGTTCCTACAGGTTTTGGCCCCACCAAGCCCCTGACTCCATTTTAGAGTCCCAAATGTACTGATTGGCCCATTCTGCAGTCCAGGACCAAGATGATGGAAACAAACAGAACTGTCCATGCTGCAAAGAAGGCAGGTTAGAACAAACTGCAATATTATTACTACTCTAACAAATGATCATCAAACAAGTATTTCTTCTAACAGAGCTCTCTCTCAGATTAATTATGACTGCAATCCAGGCAGCTGTTAAAGAGACCGTACACAGAGGCTATACAGGCACTCTCTAACAATACATTTAAACTGCTAAAATGCAGAACACCAGCCTGGCAGTGAGCATTTAGGCAAGCTTAAGGAAGACTTTTCGTGAACCCCCATTTGTAGGGAGGGGTTTACAATATTTTTGTTCTGTACTCACAAATGAAGGAGAAGGTGAGGGACCATAGTTAGGTAACATGAACAAATATGGGTGTGAGGTGGACACCCGTCCATTTATGGGAGAGAGAGTCCAAAAAGAACTCACAAAACTGAAAGTGGAAAAGGTAATGGGACCAGATGAGATACATCCTAGAATATTAAGGGAACTACGGGAGGTGCTGGCAGCACCACTGGCAGCTCAGTTCAATGAATCACTCAATGTGAGAGTGGTTCCAGTGGACTGGATGAGGGCAGATGTAGTCCCTCTTCTCAAAAGTTGGAGTAGGGAGGAGGATGGAATCTATAGACCAGTTAGCCTCATCTTAATAGTGGAGAAAATTATGGAATCAGTACTTAAAGAAAGGATTGTGGAACATCTTGAATCCAGTGGAGCACAGAATCCAAGACTGCATGAATTCACAGTGGGAAGGTCGTGTCAAGCAAATCTAATTGATTTCTTTGACTGGATGATGAGGAAAGTGGATCAAGAGGGAGTGGTGGATGTGACATAGCTGGATTTCAGTAAGGCCTTTGATTCCGTTCCTCATAGGAGACTTGTGAATAAGCTGGGCAGCCTGGGAGTGGGTCACAAGGTGGTAAACTGGATTAGGAACTGATTGAGTGATAGAAGACAGAGGGTGGTGGTAAATATGCTCAATCAGAGGAAAGGAGGGTGATCAGTGTGGTGCCACAGGAATCAGTTCTGCAGCCAGTTCTGTTTAATGTCTTCATAAGTACGGAGGGGGAAGATGTGCCTCTTTGCAGATGACACTAAGATCTACAACAGAGTGTACACTCCGGGAGGGGTGGAAAAAATGAGGAGGGGCCTAGGAAAACTGCAGGAATGGTCTGGAGTGTGGCAGCTGAGATTCAATGCAAAAGTGCAAAATCATGCTTTTGGGCGCAAGAACCCAGGGAAGAATTACATGATGGGATACTGAAGGTCACCACCAAACAGGAAAGAGGCTTTGGGGTAATCATAACTGATGACCTAAAAGTAGCCAGATAATGTGACAAGGCTATGCAGAGAGCCAGTGTGATGCTGGGGTGCGTAGGCAGATGTATCACTAGCAGAAAAAAAAAGAGTTGGTGATGCCACTGTACAGATCATTGGTGAGGCCTTATTTGGAGTACTGTGTTCAGTACCAGAGGCTGTATCTCTGTAAGGACATAGACAGGGTGGAGGCAGTTCAAAGAAGGGCAGCAAAGATGGTGCAGGGCCTGCACCAAAAGTCATATAAGGAAAGACTGAGAAACCTCAATATGTATACCCTGGAGGAGAGGAGATGCAGGGGAGATATGATAGAAACTTACAAATATCTAAAGGGCATAAATAGGGTACCGGAGGGTAGAATGTTTTAGAAAAGGAGATGTTCAGGAATGAGGGGGCATGACATAAGGTTGGAAGGGGTAGACTAAGACGTAAGATGAGGAAGTATTTCTTCATGGAAAGGGTGATGAATGCATGGAATAGACTCCCAGTGGTGGTGGTGGGGGCAAACACAGTGAGGGAAGTCAAAAATGCATGGGATAGGCATAGGGGAACCCTAGCAACAGGAACGAGAAGGTAAAACCAGAGATCAAGTTGGGTCTGTGGCTTTTGTTGTAGATAGGGAAAATGGGCAGACTGGATGGGCCTTGCAGTCCTTCTCTGCCATCAATTTCTATGTTTCTATGTAACCAAGAAGGAGGCGAAAGACTGAGGGAGGCAGGAATTGCCCCCCTCCCCAAGACTAATGAAACAGGGAACGTTAACCCAGGGAGAAAAAATTCCCCAGAGGTTGATGGAAGCAAAGAGAAGGGCAGGGCAGGAAAGTCTGGAGGAGGAACTTCAGCTGGAAGAGAAGGGAAGGTGGAACAGCAGGAAGACAACATAAGAGGGGAGGGCAGGACCAGGGTAACAAAGGGTGCAAGGGGGAAGCAGGAAGGGGAGGCAAGTTAGAGGGAGAGAGGGACAAGGAGAATGGAGAGCCAAGTGTGCCAATGCAAGGAGTCTGGGAAACAAAATTCCTGCCCTTGAGACAATCATTCCAAAGGCAGATCTGGATCTGATGGCCACAATGGAACCATGGTGCACAGACAACCCCAGCTAGGAAGTGACCATCCCAGGCCACACCAGAAGGACAAGGCAGAGGGGTTGTTTTATATGTGAAGGATGGTATAAGGGCCACTGAGATACAGGAGCACAATAAAGGGCACAGTAAAGAGCTGGAGGTACTATGACTCAGCCTAGAGATGGGGTCAGGGGCCATTATTCTTACTGGGGCAGTGTACAGGCCTCCAACACAGGGGAAGGGTTTGGACAGAGCCCTAGGGGAAGCTATTAGCAAAATGGCCAGCAAAGGGGGAAGTTTTGATTATGGGGGATTTAATCTGCTGGATATAGATTGGGGCATTCTCGCCACAGCTACATCAAGAGTCAGGGCCATCCTCAACTCCATACAAGGGGCATATTTCTCAGGCAGCTGGTTTTGGATCCCACTACATATGGGGCAGTATTGGACATAGTACTTACAAACAGTGACAGCACAGTTGACATCACAGTGGGTAGTCCCCTGGGTACAAGTGACCACCATATGGTGTGTTTTGGCATACGGATAGTAGAGGAAAGAAACACACTAAGATGAGGGTCCTGGCCTTCAGGAGGGCAGCTTTTAAAGAAATGGGAGACTGCTTCAGAGAATGCCTGGGAGGGGGTAGAAGGAAGAGGGGAAAGTGAAGGCTCAATGGAGAAAAATTAAGGAGGGTGTAGCAGCCCAGCCAATGGCATGTTGTTTGAAGGAAGTGAGCAAGCAAAGGAAGAGGAAGAGGCTGCTATGGTTCTCTAAGGAGGTGGCAAAGGCTGTGAAGGAGAAGAAAACAGCATTTAGAAAGTACAAGAAGATCCAGGAGGATAAAGACAGGGAGGTGTAGGGTGAGGGCAGCTAAAGCACTAAAAGAGGAGATGACAGCCAAGGAGATCAAAAAAGGGGACAATACCTTCATCAGGAATGTAGGGGAAAAGAGGAAGACAAGGCGAGGGATAGTGAGAATCAGGAGGGTGGGGGGACTGCACAGAGGAAGATCAAGAGAAGGCAGAAATAAACAATTACTTCTGCTCAATCTTTATGATAGAGGGTAGAGGGTGGAGGGATGGACCAGCATACTGGAGAGTAAGCACCAGGGAGAGGGGGGAGTGGACACAAGTCTGTTCTCAGTGGAGAGGATCTGGAAGGGATTTGAAGCCTTAAAGGAGAATAACATGCTGGGGCCAGATGGGATTCATCTAAGGGTCCTAAGCAACTGAGCACTGTGCTGGCCACCGCTCTGGCAGTGCTTTTTATCACCTCAGCGGAGAGTGGGGAAGTTCAAGAGGACTGGATGAGGCCAATGTGGCCCCTTTGCACAAAAGCAGCAGTAGGGAGGATACTAGCAACTACAGACAAGTCAGTCTCACATCAGTGGTGGGGAAGTTAATGGAGATGCTACTGAAGGAGAGGCTCATGGAGCACCTTTAGGCAAAAGGGCTGCAGGACAACTAGCAGCATGGCTTCACAAGCAGGAGGTCATTTCAAACTAATTTCTTTGACTGGGTTGTCAGGGAGGTGGATCAAGGGAGACATGGCCCATCTGGACTTCAGTAAAGCTTTCAACACTGTGCCGTACAGGAGACTAGTTAAGAAACTAAGCAGCCTGGGGAGGAAGAGAAAGTGACAAGCTGGGTATCAAACTGGTTAAGGGATAGGAGGCAAAGGGTGGTGTTAAATGGTAGCCACTCAGGTGATAGGAGAGTGACTAGTGGGGTGCCACAGGTTTCGGTGCTGGGACTGGTCCTCTTCAATGTCTTCATAAGCAACATTGCGGAGGACCTTAAGGGTAAGTTGTGTCTCTTTACAGATTATACAAAATCTGCAACAGGGTTGACATTCAGGAAGGGGTGGAGTGAATGCAAAGGGATTTGAGGAAACTAAAGGAATGGTCTAGGGTGTGGCAGCTGGATTTCAATGCCAGAAAGTGCAAGGTTATTAACTAAGGGCCGCAGAACCCAGGGGCTGTGTACCAGTTGGGAGGGGGGGTGGTGGTGGGGGGAGAGGAGTTTACAATCACCAAGCAAGAAAGAGACCTAGCAGTCATCATATCAGATTACCTCAATGTAGCTGGGCAGTGTGACAAAGAAGTGAGAAAGGCTAGCAGGATGCTGGGGTGTGTTGGAAGAGGTGTTTCTAGCAGGAGGAGGGAGGTGGTGCTGCTGTTGTATCGCTCACTGTTGAGGCCCCACCTGGAGTATTGTGTCCAGTTCTGGAGGCTGCACCTCCACAAGGACACTGAAAGCATTTTTGACAGCTCTTCTTTAATAATAATAAGGAATACACTGTAATGTAAAATTGGAAGAAATTTGGGTAGGACTGGAGTGGATCCAAATAAAAGAATTAATTATGGAAAATAAGATAATTATAACATTAGATTCCTTTTTGGCACATAAAGCACCTGGATCTGATGGGGTACCCCAGGTATGACATAGAAAATCAAAGAATTATGTGTTCCTTTTTAATATAAATTGTTGAAATTTATAACTAAAACTGGAAATATCCCTTGTAGTTGGAAAACAAACATAATAGTCCCTATATACAACAAGCATTTGTCAATGCTGAGAGTTCGCTGGTGGTATTGCTCTTGTACATGCCTCCAATATTTTCCTCTGTATATTCCTCCATCTTGCATTTTAAGAGTGTGGGCATTATGGTTGGAAACCCTAATGCCCCGGGTGCTTGTTGGTATTTTTGCTCCAAATTTTCAACATGGGCTTTTTGGGACACCACCGCATGAAGAATGCCAGTATCATTTTGTTACTCAATCCTAAAAGGTGATTTCACACAGCGAGTGTACCATTCAGCGCCACAGGTGCAAGAACATATTTCAGGCAGGATGTGAAAAATGACAGCTGTACTGTTCATGAGGAGGTGTGAAGAAATGGCAATGTTGAAAATCTGGAGTTAAAATATGAAAAACTGGCAAAGTTACGAGTGTGCATAGAAACTGCGCAGCGCATGCTAGTAACAGTCATTTTTTGTAATGTTTTCACCAAATTTTCAACATGGCCTTTTTGGGACCTCCCCCCTCATGAGCAGTGGCACTGGAATTTCATTAATCTGTCCTGAAAGTTGATTTTGCACAGCGACTGTGCCATTCTGCGCCACAGGTGCAAAAGCACATTTTGGGAAGGATACAAAAAATGACAGCTGTACTGTTCATAAGGGTGTGTGAAAAAATGGCAATGTTGGAAATTTGGAGTGAAAATCTTAAAGATTTATGACATTACGAGCATACGTAGAAGCTGCAGAATGGATGCTCGTAATGCAGTCATTTTGGGGAGTTTGTTCACCACATTTGCAGCAGGGGCTTTTTGGGACCCCACCTCATGAACAGTGGCATTGTCGTTTCATTAATTGGTCCCAATAGGTGATTCCATGCAGCGATTGTGAAATTAGTTTTTGGGATTGAGAAATGAAATGACAGTGACTGTGTTCATGAGGTGTGGTCCCAAGAACCCCATGTTGAAAATTTGGGACCAAAACTCCCAAAAATGGCTGAGGTATCAACCTAAATGAACCCCCCCCCCATTCACTGCCATTATAAGACTTACCGTCATTTCTTCAGTTTGTGTTTGGCTTTTGAAGAGTGCAGACGTGTTCCTGGTCCACTGAAGATCACTGCTCCCAACCTCTGGAGGTAAGTATGGATGAGAGGGGTGCGGGGAGGTGGGGTGCACAGAGGGAGGGTGCGGGTTGGGGAGGGGTAGCGGCAATGACGAGGGACCGTTTTCTTTCTTTTCAGGTTTAAAAAAAAAGATGTTGTAGGGCTGTTTTCTTTTTACAGGGAAACTATGGAATTTGGCACACTGGTGTGGGCTCCCAGTGTGCCAGAGTGGGGGTTTAAGGGGGATCAATGCCAACCCTGGGATTGGGCACCCTGAGGTCAGAGGATATGTGGGGGGGGGTGCATCCGACACTGGGAATGGGCATCTCGGTGTTGGAAACACCACAGCAGGTTTTGGCACACTGGGGTGAGCTCCCAGTGTGCCACATTAAAGGATGAGGTGGGGGATACAGGCCACATGGGGATTGAGCACCCTAATGTTGGCAGGCAGGGGGAGGGGGTCCACCAGCGAGCTCACCGAGAAAGTGGGATGTGGAGGAGGTAGGCAAGGAAAGTGCCTCCTCCCAGCCAGCGCAATCATGCTTACAGTAAAAGTGCCTTCGGGCACTCAATACTCCCAGCCCATATGGAGTTTAGGCTGTGGCCTGCTCTAAAACAGGTTGGAGAAACTTTAGAATGGGAGACAGCAGGATGTGGCAGACATCTCATGATGCAAACAGCTGTTTGCTCTGAGGTGACCTGCAGATGAAAGGAAAAAGACACCTCATGAATGGTGTGGCTCTTTCTTTTCAAGTGCAGACCACTGCAGGCAAAACAGTGTCAGGACCAGCCTGGCTGAGGATTGGTGTGATACTGTCGAGCCCCATGCAGAGCACTCTGCATTGAACAGACAGTGTCACACTACTCAAAGCCTACTGTCCCAAGTTGTTAGCCGCGCATGTGCAAACTCAAAAAGGGAGGAAAAAAGGACCCGAGTTGTTACCAGCCGAAAAGTTTAATAGATGGTACAGAAAAAGTCTTTACCAGAATTTTAAATAGTAGAATTGTAGAATGGGGTAATGAAAATAAAATATTGGATGAAGCACAAGCAGGTTTTAAGACACATTATTCAACAATAAACCAATGCTTTTTATTAGTACATTTAGTCCATAAGTATAAGGTAATAATAAAAAAAAAAAAATTTAATTGTACATTTATAGACCTGAAAGCAGCATTCGATAAGGTTAACAGGTTAAAACTATGGGAAAGGCTGGGACAGTTGAAATTAGACCAGGCCCGTAATAAATATAATACAATGTCTTTATAGTGATAATTCTACTTGTATAAGATATAACAAGAATGGTGATTTAAGTGAAACATTTTGTACTAATGTGTGGGTGAAACAATGTTGCACCCTATCACCTATATTATTCAATATATTTTTGACACAGTTCTGCAGTCAGTGTATGATCCTAATTTTCATATGCCTAAAATAGAAGATAGGCCTTTATCTGGTGTACGCTGATGATGTTACCCTTTTCTGTACTAGTGCCATTGGTTTAAAAAGAAGTTTAAATAAATTTCAAAAGGAATGTGATAAAGCTGATTTGCAAATTAACTGTGAGAAAACTAAAGCATTGGGGCAGGATTCACAAAACAGATGTGCCAAGTGTAACTCAGACATGCTGGCGTAAGTCAGAAATGCGCCGGAGGCCGATTCAGGAACAGGGAGAAAGTGCCAGTGTAAACGAGATGCCCTGCGCCAAAAGACATGCACCATAGGAGCAATGTAATGACATGCAGCGCATATACAGGGGGCGTACCCATGCATATACAGCACATCCCGATTCACAGAGCACAACCAGGGCGCATGAATGGGGCAAATCCAGAGCAAATCCAAGATGCGCCAAAGAAAGATAAGTACAAAAGAAGGAGACTTACGTCCAGCACACCAGCAGGCTGTCAATGGAATGACAACAGCAGCACACAGCCACAGTCAGAGGGGAAGTGGAACCAGACAGAGGGAGAGGCACAAGCAGGCAAACTGCCAGCAACAACACCAGGCAGCAAGCTATACCAGAGGGCCACAGCGACAGAGGGGATGAACCCAGCAGCAGTTGCCATTGCTGGTGTCCTAATGAGGAGGAGGAGGAGGAGGAGGCAGGGCACCGGAAGGAACCGTAGGCAGCCAGCCCCATGGCGGTACCGTGCCTAGCTGTCCTTTGAGCAGCTGACAGAGGTGGAGACAGTCGGGCGATACCGCCTCAACAGGACCATGCTGAGGCACCTAAGTGAGCTGTGCCATGATGTGATGCAAGCACCCACCGCATGAGGTCATGTCATCTCGGTGAAGACCAAGGTGACAATGGTCATGTGCCTGCTCGCCACAGGAACCTTCCAGAGGCCTACTGGGGACACCACTGGCATATCACAGGCTTCAACGTCCCGCCTCCTCACATAGTTCCTCACTGCACTGCTACCACATGCTTCAGAATACATAAAATTCCCCAGCTCGCAGGCAGAGCAGACAGAAGCCATGCTGGGGTTCCACAGGGTGGCACGCATGCCAAGTGTCATAGGGGCCATCGACTGCACCCATGTGGCAATCCACACACCATCTGGCAAGGAGGGCATTACATACGTGAATTGAAAGGGGTACCATTCAGTTAACTGCCAGGTGGTGTGCGATGCCACAGGGCGCATCACCGATGTCTGTGCCACACACCCTGGGAGCACACATGATGCATACATATGGCACCAGCTGGCACTCTGCATGAGCTTCAGGGCCGGGGACATCCAAAGTGGACACCTGTTTGGTACATGTGACTGAGCACCTGCAGCACAGGGTAGCACCATGTCCGGGACACATGGGGTGGGCTGTGGGTGGGCAGTCACAGGCATGAGGGCACTGGGACAGCAGGGGTGTGGAAGGGTGCATAGGCAGATGCAGGGTGGCATGCGACCGATGTGCACCACATGATGGATGGGGGCAGGCAGGGGCAGCCGAGGCAAGGATGCAGGACTGCCAGGCATGCGGCTGCATGGGTGGGGAAGCAGGACAGGGGCACACAACACAGAGGGTGGAACGGGGTCAGGGCACATGCCACAGTGTAACACAATGTACTAATGGTGACATGTCTACCCCCACAGGTGACGCCGCTTACCCATTGCAGTCTTGGCTTCTCACCCCCATCCGATGACCCAGAACAGTGGAGGAAGATTGCTACAATGAGGCACACATTGCGACATGCACCATCATCGAGCGTGTCTTCGGCATGCTGAAGATGCATTTCCGGTGCCTGTGTTGGTCAGGTGGTGCCCTACAGTACAGCCCTGAGAAGGCCTGTGGCATATTCCTGGGCCTGTGGCATATTCCTGGCCTGTTGTATGCTACACAACATGACCCATGACCATGGGATACCTGTCGAGGCCAGTGAGGGTGACAGTTCTGGGGAGGGAGGAGGAGGAGGTGATGGAGGGTGCGGCCAGGGCACACCCTGAGGACCATGGAGATGAAGACGGGCATGGGTGCAGGGACCCCAGGCTGGCTGCAAGGGCACAGGCATACCACACACGAATGGCGGAGGAACACTTCAGGACATACAGGTGAGTACGCAGGTTGGTATGTGTGCAGGTGTGAGCACTTCAGTGTAGGGACAGCATGTGGGGAAATGGCTGGCACCGTATGCCACACAGGGGTGCACACGCAGATGCATGCACATGGTGGGGGACATACACACTCACACACAGGCACCATGCATGCATCACCCCAGAACCGCACAGGCCATGCCCAGACTATCACAAGTCAGTGTGCACTGCTGCCATCACATGGTCACTGCAGGCACCATAACACACTCATTATTCCCATGACACATAGCACGAAAAGTGTGAAAAAAAGATAACTTCTAAATCTCTGGTGGTCCAGTGGATCGAAGTCTGCCCGATCGCGGCTCCATTCACATATTTGGAATGTGTAGTACAGTATGGGCTGCACGCCCATTGGCTCATGCTGTGGACCAATGGGTGTACAGTCCTACCGACGGAGGCAGTCAGCAGGCAGCGGGGCGGCAGGTGGTGGTGCTGCCACCCGCCACTGACCCGAGGAGGAGGCGGGCGGTAGGGATAAGTGGGTGGGTGGGGAGGGTCCGCTGGACCACCAGGGATATAGGTGTAATATTCTTTCACACTTAAGCCCGTGATCGGGCAGACTTCGGTCCACTGGACCACCAGGGATTTAGAAGTTATCTTTTTTTCAAACTTAAGCCCACAATCGGGCAGGCAGCGGTCCACTGGACCACCAGGGATATAGGATTCAGATCATTTAATTCTACTTCAGCCCACGATCGGGCAGGCAGCGGTCCACTGGACCACCAGGGATATAGGGTAAACTATTTATCTACTGAAGCCCGCGATCAGGCGGGCAGCGGTCCACTGGACCACCAGAGATGTGGGAGGTTTTCTTTATTTTACTAATGTCCATGATTGGGCATGGGGGGGTGCCACCAGGAGGTGCAGCCAGAGCTCGGATGGCCACCCACAGGTGGCAGCTGCCGTGTTGCACCCTGTAATGCGGCAGCTCACCTGTAGGTGACCATCCGTTGTTCCTAATTTTTTTGGATCAACTTTGTGCTGGTGCAGGTAGGGGTTGTGCATGCATGGCTCCGCACATCCTGGGCTGAATATCGGGCTGTGCAGAGTATGCATGGGCACACCCCCCCACTTGCTCCTGCATACATTACTGATGCGCTCCGGCACATCGGGATTTGTGCCAGGGGCAATTCCCGTTTGAATATCACGCCTGGGCGCATCAGTGAGTTGCGCATGGTGCAACACTGTTTCGCCATGCGCAACCCTTTTGAATATCTGGGCCATGGAGTACAGATTAAAAAACACTATGGGAAATGTAGGTAACAAGACCCGAATCCAATAAAGTTCTGATTACATTTGGACAGGAACTGAGTTAGCTAAGTAACATGGGATCTTGCATGATTTAGTAAATATAAGGGGCAACAAATTATTAGTGCAATATCTAAGGTAGATATTTAAGGTTTTATAAATTTTTTTATGTATATATATTTCTTTATGCTCCTGCACCCGGCCCCCTTCCGTCCGGCCCCCCCAGCCCTGTCAGCCCAGCGTCCACTGGACTTACCTCTCTTGGCACTAGTGAGGTGCCAGCTAGCCAGGTGCAGAGCCTATGAGGGGCTGGCTTCATCCTGCCAGCCAAAGTTTTCTCCTTGGTTTTTGTTTTCCCCATTCCCCGAGCATGGTGCGGCAGTGTGCAATAACATCAATGGCTGAGCCGTGCATGCTTCTGTATGCGGCATGTTGGGCATCTGCCCCGCATCTGCCCCCTATGTGTGGGCCCACTGTGCCAGCTCCCAGACACCGCTAGGGGTCAGGCAGGCAGTGGACTCCATTCCCACCTCTCCCCAGGAAAGGAGAGGAGAGCTGTCCTTCGGATACGCAATCCTCTCCCTCCCCAGCCAACCCCTGGCGGCCCACTCACACTTCGAACATGGGTTGCCAACATGGCAGTAGGTAAGGTATGATGCCTCAGCCCTCCACGCCACTAGGCCTGCTATTTTATAAATTGTTTTGCAAAGAAAATGACTACATGAAATGATTAATGTATGATAATGTTTTTTTTTTGTTTTGTCGTGTTTTTTAATGTGAAAATGTATTGTAATGACTTTTTGTAAGTTGATCAATAAAACTCTTGAACCTCGAACCTTGAACCACAAGGACACTGAAAGGGTGTAGGCGGTACAGAGGAGGGCAACTAAAATAGTGAGGGGGTTGTACGAGAAGCCATATGAGGAAAGGCTGTAGGAATTCAACATCTACTTCCTGAAAGAGAGGAGAGCAAGACAGAACATGATTGGAAGCTACAAACACCCGACAGGAGAGAACAAGGTGCAAGTGAAAGGTCCATTTTAGAGAAAGGAAGACACTAGAACAAGGGGGCATGCAATGAAGCTATGAGGCGGAAGCTTAAGAGAGATTTGCAGAAATACTTCTTTACAGAAAGGGTGGTGGATGATTGGAACAGCTTGCCAGAGGAGGTAGTGGGGGAAGAAACTGTGGGGAGCTTCAAGAATGCAAGGAATCAGCACAGAGGCATATTAGGTAGAGGAACAGGGGAAGGGACTGACACCTATGACCAGTTAGGGTCACTGGTAATGGAGTAGGCAGGGACAAGTGGAAGACTGGATGGGCCTAAAGGTCTTTCTCTGCTGACAAAATCTATGTATCTAAGTGTCTATGTATTTTAATACACAAACTACCAAAGTCCAGATCTGACCGGTTTTCCAAGATGACCCAGTTATCAAGGGTTCTACCATGCAAAAATGACAACAGTGTAGTCAACGTTCGGCATGACGAGATCCCCAATGTCAACAGGTGAAATTTCACCTGCCAGTGTGTGTTTTCTATCAGCGGGCTGCGCCCCCGAACCCCCATGCAGGGGGCTGTGCCCCCCATTCTTTACTATCTAACTTTGAGTTGAAGCTGATTCAAGGAAGGGGTGGGCAAAAGACAGTGAAAGGGCAAGATTTCACCATCGGTTCCCTCACAGCGACAATCTCAAAACCTGTTGAGATTGTCACTGTGAAGGATTTTGCCATCCTGGAGTCGTTGTCTGGTCAGCACACCATACTCAAGACACAAACAGCTTGCCTGGAAGTGATGTCATATGGCATGTGTGTCAAGGGTAGGAGGAGACTGTTTTTTGGAACCTTGTAAAAAACTGAGTTTAGTGAGAGACAAGGTAATCAGGCTAACGCTCCCAGCAGTTAGCATCTAAAGTTCAAGTCTGCCCTGATTCACCAAGGCACCCCCTGTAGTAAGCTATTCTGCTTTGCTAAATAGAGAGAGGAGAGAACTAGGTTTTTCCATGTGTTACCTACTGTTCAAAACATTTTTTTTATCTGTGTAGAATTACCATCTCCATAGTCTTTGTGTAGTATTCTGTATTATGTGTAGTAGTAGTAATAAAAAAAATATTCAACTGACAAGCAAAAGAATAGGAAACTCGACTGAGGCAAGCTCATTTTCAGCGAGGTCCTTAATACAAACATTCATATTGACATAGCAAAAAAAAAATTTCAACACAAATTACATACATAAATATACATACAATATAAGCTAACACCACAACAATATTTAAGTTACAATTAGCGACTTAACATCTATATAAATAAACTACGTAGACATACAGGGCACATTCATTCATATATATACAGGTGCAAACCTTCATCATGTTTAATACATAATGTTCAAGGTGGATCAACAATAAACCTTTTGTCTGCTTCAACTTTGAACCATCTTTTTATTTCTCCTATACAGGGGCTAGAACTAAGTGGTCTAAGATAAGTTGGCAATGAGTTCCATAAATTGGGACCTAAATAAAAAATATGTGCTCTACCCAAATCTGTCCTTCTTCTGGGCAATTCATGTTTCATACCCTCCGTAGAGCGTAGGCCTCCTCTAATTGACCTAACCTGGAGTTCATCGATAATATATTCAGGTACTTTACCCCTAACTGAGTTAACCATGTAGATTAAAGCATGGAAAGACATTCTATCTTTTGGATACAACCAATTCAAAGACTGGTATAGCTTACTTCTATGAGTTTTCTTAGATACATTCAAAATAAACCTTGCTATTTTATTAAAAAGAACATCTATTTTAACTAACTGGGTTGAGGTTGCCCCAATATAAACAACATCCCCATAATCCAAAAAGGTATCAATGTGGTTGTAGCTACATACTTCCTTACCCGCTCATCCATACAGTTTCTAATTCTGTATAGTGCACTCAAACATCCACTAACTTTCTTAATTATGTGATCTATGTGGAAAGTCCATCCCAATGATCTATCCAGGTACATTCCTAAGTATCTGTACCATTGCACTTGTTCAGGAAAAATTTTATCTTTGGTTACTATATTCAGACCTAACTCCGAATAGGTTACACTATTCTCTTTAGAGAACAGTATAACCTGAGATTTTTTTGAGTTCAGAACAAGTTTGGATTCGCTATAAAACGACTGAAGCTCATCAAATGCACTTTGAAGAATAGGTTCTATCTGCATTATTGATGAACCTTCCACATAGATAATGGTGTCATCTGCATATAAACGACATTGTACATCAGAATTAATTAAAACAAAATCATTCATGTACAAATTAAATAATACTGGACCCAAAATGGATCCTTGGGGAACTCTAGAGATAATTACCCTAAAACCAGATCCCCATCCATTTATTGATACCATTTGTTTCCTTTCAGATAGATAAGCATCAAACCACCTAATCACATTGGTAGAAATACCCAAAGCAGGTAATCTGGACAGGAGGATGTCGTGGTCCAAGGTATCAAACGCCTTGGACAAATCAACAAAAATTGCCCCCACCGACATCCCCCTGTCCAGAGCACCCACAATATGCCCAGTAACTTTCAGCAAGGCAGAAGTTGTACCATGCATAGGTCTAAAACCAGACTGGAATTTATTAATCAACTTTCCTTTTTCTAAATATGTCTGAAGTTGTTTAGCTACCATCTTTTCAAACACTTTAGCCACTATTGGTAATAGTGAAATAGGCCTATAATTCTCTAACAAAACTCTAGATCCATTTTTAAAAATGGAATTACTCTAGCCAATTTCCACATTTCAGGAATTTCCCCACATGTAAGTGACATGTTAGAGATACTGGTCAAGGGGTACGAGATAACTGGAGCAGCATATTTCAATAGAATATTGGGAATCTCATCTAACCCCCAGCCTTCTTAATATTTATTCTGAGTAATGCATTTTGTACATCTAATGATGATATAGGTTCAAAATCAAACTCTTTACCCCTTTCAAGATCGGCTTCTATATCTTTTTCGAAAACTTTTGGTGAAGGGAAACTGGTTTTACCATGTGATAAGGCCACTGTCCCCATGGTTGTAAAATAGTCATTAAAGCTATCCACAACTTGTGAGCCTAATGGAATTTCCACCTTCCCAATCTCAAATTTTTCCCGATAATCTAATTGTTGTTCTCCGTTGGCCTTTTTTAGAACCTTCCAAAATTTCCTTGGATTACCAATCAAGTTAGTTGTTAATTCCCTATTATAGCAATCATGTTTAACTTTCTTAAGTTCGTAGTTGCAATGATTCCGCAGTTGTTTATACTTCACCCAATCTGTATCGGCTTTTGTAAATTTAGCTACATTCCATGCCCTATCTCGCTGTTTCTTAACTTTAAATAAGTAAGAATTGTACCAGGGGGCATTATTAAACTTTAGTTTCCTAAATGTGTAAATAACTTGGGGCCAGATATTCAAAACTTTGCGCTGGGTGCAAACCGTTTGCGCAGGGTTTGCACGGGTCCGCTATATTCAAAAGGTCAAATAGCGTGGGCAAACTGCATTAGCGCTGGGCAAAAGTATAATGTATGCAAGGGGAAAAAAGAGGAGGCATGTACATGAATACAGGCGCAATGCTATATTCAGTGCATTAGCACCGTGCAAAGTGTTTTTGCACGACTTAGCATGACACATTGCATGGTGGAAATTACTGCCCAGGAAAAGGTAGTCTTAAATCTGGCAAACCAGCTTTGCGCAACTTCGTGCCTTTGCGCAGCTTTGCGCAACATAGAACCATGGTTCCTGGAACTCAGTAATTCACAAGTGTGAATAATGGAGTTTGTGAGGGTCTGCCAGTGGTTGTTTATTGACCCTAACTAGTAAATATTAAACATAGAAAGAAACCAGACATGGAAGAAACGTGCTGCACACAGATGGCACCTCCTATGTTGCCATCATCTGCCACCGTTCCCAGCCATGCCAGGCATTAAGGGGTGATCCAGTGCCCAGTGGACACCATGGTAGTGTGTTCATACAGAACATACCTGCTGACTACCCTTCGGTGGACACCAACAGAATCCAACACACATGCAGCACTGGGGGCATGGAGGATGTTGAAGGGAGGGTGTACAGGTGGCTAGTCTGCACCACATACTGGGTGCTGCCACAAGGCTGGGACAATCCACACAGTGCAAATAGTCCAGTGTAGAGAATACCCCAACATCAGTGTGCCTGTCTGATGGTATGTGCCCCCCCAGCCATATACTGCACATCCGTACAGACACCACAGCACACACAGCCAGCCATGTAGGTCACTGTGAGTATCCCATGCCAGTGGTGTAGTGTCTGTGGGTCGCACAACAGCATAACAGTAATGTCCACTGTCAGTACACACCTGCAAGATGGGTCTGTCACTATGTAAAGTGCAGCAGTCATTGATGCCCTACACACCATAAGCATTGCTGTGTCCCTAACACTTCTTGCCCCCTTGTTACTGTAGTGTCTGCTGTCTACTGTAGCAGGAACTACAGTTTGACAATTGCATGCAGCACCACCACCTGTGCCTGTGCTGTGTAGTCCCCTGGGGCACAATATTCTATGCAGTTCTGTACAAATGTAGCTTGCAGTTACCACCATGCACTTCTAGACTGACCTACAGGTGGAGCTGTGGGCAGAGCCAGCCAGCCCTTGTACTTCCAGACTGACCTACAGGTGGAGCTGTGGGACCCTGCAATAGCACTGGGCAAACTGCATGCAAATCAGGACATAATGAGATGCTAATCTGGATGTCTGCCAACAGACTGCCTAAGTAGGCCCAATTGCATGCCACTTTTGAATATAGCAAATTTTTGCTCCGGGCAAATGTTTACGCCGCACAAATGTTTTGGAAACATGGCACATTTCTACAGAATTTCATGTGCATTGTTCAATCAATCAATCAATCAAGTCTTTATTTAACCAGGCGTTCATCGTTGAGCAGAAGCTCATTTGCAAGACGGACCTGGGTGGAGCATGAACAATTGTATATACAGGTCAACACAGGTATTTACAAGGCAATACAGATAATACTCTTTACAGAGAGGAAGAAAAAGAAGTTCATATGTACATAGAATTATACAGATATTGTACAGATTACACGGTATTTATAGACATAGAAGTGTCTATAGGAAGATAAAGCAGGTTATCTAAGGTTGCAGGAGGAAGTAACGGAAGAAAAAATTAAAAATAAAAATATACACCAGGTAGAGGTGAAGGTAGGGGGGAAGAGAGGGAGGGAAGTAGGGGGAGAAAGGCTAGGAGGGCACGGTGCACAGAAAGGAGTTGGTAAAGCTGGATGTAGAGAAGGTGGATGGAGAAAAGGAGTATGTGTGAGCCCGGGATTGAATGCTATAAGCATGGGCATGGTAGGATGTCACAACCTAGGGTAGTGAGCTCTCATCCGAGGTTGGGAAAGGAAGAATAAGGGGATGGATGGGCCTAGTGTTGATAAAACAGGGGAATAAGGGAGAGAGAACAATTAGGCTGGTGAGGAGCAAGCTGGGGGGGTCAGTACTTAAAATTGGGTCTAGGCGTGGCTATATACCAGTACTGGGTCTGAGTGGGTGAAGCAGTTACATGCTTCTCTGATTGTATGGAAATAAAGCATCTTGAAAGCATTTATACCGATTAGAGTGCTTAATTTGAGTTTTTTGTAGATTGTTCCATAAGGTAGGTAGCATAGAAGCTTATGGCTGCCCTGCCGAGCGGGATTTGCTTTGGGTACTTTAAGTGTAATAGCTGAGTAACTTCTTACGCTGTATTTCCAATTATACTCAGAGGAAGACAGCAGGAGATATAGTAAGGCAGCTTATTAGAGATGGCTCTATAGGTCCAGAGAGCGGCGTTTCTGTGGCGCCTGAACTTTAGAGATGTCCATCCCACTGCCGCATATAGGGTGCAGTGATGTGTGTCGAAGGGGAGTCCCGTTATAAACCTCAGTGCTCGATGGTAGAGTGTGTCCAGTTTAGCATTGTTGCTTGCAGCTTTACTGAATCCACTCCTTTGCTAGCACACACATGGTTCACCTCTACCTTCCTTCACGTCACTGTGCACTGGGCTGCTGTTGTGGTTTGCACTTCCCGGTGGCCATATTCAGAGACGTCTTATTCCCGGGCTATTTTTGCACTGTACTCTGAGTCCATTTTGCCCAGCTTCCTAAGCACGCTATATTCAGAAGGTTTAGCACCTGGGCTATCCCTTTTGAATATAGCTGGCTATTGGTTCCGGGCTAATTTAACACACCGGGCAGTGCTAATTTAGCCCCGGGGCAAAGTTTTGAATATCTGGCCCTTGAAGTATTAACATTTTATTTTGTATACTTCATGTTTTTGTGACCGAGTCCTTTGAGGTACAGATAACTGGTTTATAACTGACAAAAACTATTTCCGCTTCTGGAGAGAGGCCTGTAATTACCATATTTTGAAGGTGTTCTCAGCTGTGACAGGGGTGTGGGGCATTTGCTCTTAGGCAAGGGGCACTGTACTGTGTGAGCAGTGGCTCTAGTGGGATTGAAACCTAGAGATTCCCCAACAGAGTGTCCATGGTGAGTGTTTGCAGCTACTGAGTACCCTTGCAGGTGTCTAAAGGGTTTGAGAAAGCTGGTAACAGAGTATAGGCTGAGTCTGGGAGAGACCAGTCCACCACAGCCAGAAAGAGCACAAATAAAGTAAGGGCTTTCTGTTTCCCAGTCCTGTGGTCCTGCTAATGTCTGTCATGCTGCTGCCCTTAGAGGAGTCACTGTGAAGATTGACAACGGTATCATCCTTTATTTCAGTCTACAGGTCCAGTTTCACTCCTCGACATGGTCACACTGTTATGCACTGCCTCCTAGTATATATGGTACCGTATTAGTCCAGCAAAGCTTAATTTGGAGGCAGTTAACCTAGAACTGGTGAAAAAGACAAAGCTTCTCCCTCAAGCAGCCATTCCTGTTGGTGACATCACCCGAGGTCTCTAATTCGGTTTTAATAGTTTTTCTCCTACTTCTTATAGAATATAAAGGACACACTCTCCTGTTTTCTTCATGATGAACCTAAGGGGAAAGGGGAAATTGTTTAACCAGGAAATGCACACTAGGCTGAAGTTTGTTTCCAGATGCAACCTGGGAGCACAAGGAAATTAGGTGAAGGGACCTGCAGAAGCTTGAAGAATGGTCAAGAGGGCCAGCATGCCGGCTCAGCAGTAGGTTTACCGCTCGTGGTGCCAGTGACCCAGATTCAGGAATGGACTCAGGGGGGCTGGAGGGTCAGCCGGGGGGGGAGAATCGAGCACCCAAAGGCAGCTCTCCTCCTCTGGGGTGGGTTGATCGCTTGTCCCACCACTATACCACCTCCTGGACGACCACGGGCGGAGGGTGCAGTGGGATGAATGGAAGAATGGAGAGAGGACGTTGGCTGGGAGCTAGAGCATATGCACATCCTGACATGCTCCATCCCTAGGCTCTCCCAGAAATCCAACATCCTGGGAGGACCAGAAAACCAGTAAATACCCTGCAGTACTCTCAGTAGATGGAGCTCCCGGCCCCGATCTCCAGTGTCCCTACCGGCACCAGCAACATCATCCCCGATGAAATACAGACACATCGGGGTGTAAGGGCCCTACCCCATGCCCACCTGGGGGTGTAGAAGCAAGGCTCTGTGGGGGATGGGCTGCGCTGGTGGCCGGCTAGAGGAGCAGAGACGTACAAGGTCACAGGAGTCTCCCAAAGAAGGGGAGGACTGCGGCGAGAAGGGGGCTTAAAAGGAAAAAAAAAAAGAAGAATGGTCAAGGGTTTGGTAGGAGGGACCTGCAGAAGCTTGAAGAGTGATCAAGGGTTTGTCAGTTGAAACTCAACACAAAGAAGTGCAAGATAATGCATATGGGGCACAAAAACCCTGGCACAATATATCAGTTGAGGGGTGAGCATATAGCATGCACTAAGCAAGAAAGGGACCTTGGGGTTATCATCTCTGATGACCTCAAGGTAGGGAAACAGTGCGACAAGGCAGCAGGTAAAGCAAATAGGATGCTGGGATGCATAGGCAGGGGCATCACCAGCAGGAAAAGTGAGGTCATAATTCCACTATACAAGACACTAGTGAGGCCCCACCTGGAGTACAGTGTACAGTTCTGGAGACCTTACCTAAGTAAGGACATAGACAGGGTAGAGAAGGTTCAAAGGAGGGCAACAAAGATGGTACAGGGATTGCATCACAAGTCCTATGAGGACAGGCTGAAGGACTTGAATATGTACTCCCTGGAGGAGAGGAGGGAGATAGGGGATATAATAGAGACATACAAGTACCTTACAGGGAGGAACAGGGTGCAGGAATACACTATTTTTCAGCAAAAAAATGTTCCAGGACTAGAGGGCATGGGATGAAGTTGGAGGGAGGGCATTTCAGAGGAAACATGAGAAATAATTTCTTCACAAAAAGGGTGGGGGACAAGTGGAACACCCTGCCAGAGGAAATGGTGGGGGCTGAAACAATTACAGGATTTAAGAATGCATGGAATAGAAATAAAGGAATTCTGGAGGACAGGGGTAAGGGGCAACAGACTTCTAGAAAAATGTAAAGGGAACTTACAAGCTCAAATGGGCAGACTGGGTAGGCCATAGGCCCTTATCTGCTGACAGTGTCTACTGTATGTATCTATGTAAGTGACATGCTCAGGGTCACACAGTTTGCAAGAAGGTTCTGTGGGATTCAAACCCAGGTCTCCTCTGCAGCTCAGCACTGTTCATCTTTTGAAACATGTTGGAAAAATTTCAAAATATGAAATGTACTAACATAGTTTAAACATAGAAAAATAGAATTTGTCGGTGGATAAGGACAGCTTGGCACCCAGTCTGTCTATTTTGTCCCTACCTATACTGTCATCTACCTGATCTCCAGCACCCCCAGCTTTCCTACCAAGATTCCTTTGTGCCTATATCATGTGTGCTTGATCATCACCACTATTTTCGCCCCACCACCTCTGCTGGAAGTCTTTTCCAAGTGTTAACCACTCTTTCAGTGAAGAAGCACTTAATCACATCCCTCCTAAATTCCCCTTCCAGCTGCACTGCACTTCCCCATATTCTCATGCACATTTTCTTCTGAAAAACACTTCCATCCATCACCTTATTTACCCCTGTGAGGTACTTATATGTCTCTATCATGTCCTGATTCTTCCTCGTCTCTTCCAGGGTGTACATACTGAGATCCTTCAGTCACTCCTCTTAGGGATTATGATGCAGCCCCTGCACCATTTTAATTGCCCTCATCTGGACAGCTTCCATCCTGTCTATGTCCTTCCTGAGAGGTGGTCAGAACTGGACACAGTACTCCAGGTCGGGTCTCATCAACAGTGGATACAGTGGTAACTTCACCTCTCTCCTTCTGCTGGTGATTCCCCTCCTTATGCAGCCCAGCATCCCGCTGACTTTGCTTAGTGCCTTGTCATGCTGCCCCACCATCTTGAGGTCATCAGGTATGATAACCCCAAGGTTCCTTTCCTGTTTAGTGACCGGGAATATCTCTTCCCCTATTTTACACACTGCCCCTGGGCTTCTGTGCCTTAGGTGCATGATTTTGCACTTTTATGCATTGAAACCCAGCTGCCATACCCTCGACCACTCTTTGAGTTTTCTTGGGTCTCAGCTCATTCTCTCCACTCTCTCTGGAGTATCTATCCTATTAGAGATTTTGGTGTCATCTGCAAAGAGGCACACCTTCCCTTCCAGCTCTTCTGCAATGTCACTTATGAAGACATTAAAGAGGACTGGTCTCAGTGCTGAGCCCAGAGGTACCCTGCTGGTCACTCTCTCCTCATTACAGTGAGTGCTGTTTACTGGCACCCTCCCTTGCCTATCCATCAACCAGTTCCATACTCAGTTTACTACCTTGTGTCCCACCCCCAAGCTGGCTAGTTTTCTTAAAAGCCAACTATGTGGTATGGTGTCAAAGAACTGGCTGAAGTCTAAGTAGACCATGTCCATGGCCCCACCCTGATCTATTTTCCTGGTCACCCAGTCAAAGAAATCAATCAGGTTCATTTGACATGACCTTCCTCTGTACCTTAGATACCTGTTCAGGTAAAGGACAGGTTCCCATTGTGTTTCCTTTCTATAACCTCATAATATCCCACTACCCCAAAAGCCCATTTATTCCCTTTAGTATCCCTTTCATTTTTTCTTCTTTCCCCATCCCACTTCTTAATCTGTATGGTACCTTTTACGATTATTTTCTTTTTATCTATTGAAAATTTCTGAGACTACCTTTGAGCAAAAATGCTTTTTTACGAAGGTTCCACATAAATAATAGAGATTACAGAACAACATAACAAATACAGTAAGCAAGTTCCAGTAGAATGAAATCAAACAAGTGAAAATATAGTGAAACAAGTACAAATAAATGGACAGGAATCAACTGCATACAGTTTTACAGTAAGGCAGGTAGACAGAATCAGTGTAGATCAAGCATAATAATGGCACATGACCTCCCAGCCAGAGTCTGACACAGCTCAAAGAGTATAGTGGGAGGGACTTTAGTTAGGATGATTAGCAGTTACAGTTGCATTGAACTGTTAGGGATGCCCCTAGTGCTCTCTTAAACTGGTCAAACTTGGGTAGACTGAGCAAGGCATCAGGCAGCTCTTTTAACCAGCCCGTTGCCCTAACTGCGAATGAATGCTTGCTTAGCTGAGTACAGTGGAAAGGCAGATTAAGGGCATTACAAACCATGCTCCTGGTGTTGCAGAGATTAGCAAAAGGGTGGAAGCAGAGAGTTAGAATCGGGGGATTAGGCCCAGTAGCGCCTTCTTGGCTAGTAGACATTTCTGAAACTTAACTCTGCTAGGTAGGGGTAACCAATTTGTTTGGGTGTAGAGAGTGCAGCTATGGGTGTGCTTGTTAGCACCAAGCACGATGCAATGTGCCTTATTACAGATCAGATTTATTCTGCTGAGAATTGAGTTGCAAGCAGTTGCATAGACAGGGAGGCCATAGTCAACCAGTGACAGTACTGAGATTGCCACCATGAGGTGTCTAGTATCAGCAGTGAGGTTGACCTGGTTATGGTACGAGGCACCCAGTCTTCTGTTTACTGTGGACACAGGGTGGTAAACATGGGAAGCAAAAGATAAGGCACCATCCAGGATCACCCCAAAGTATTTAAAGGCTTACACCTGTTCAAATATATGTCCCAGATCATTGTGGATGACAAGGGGAGGGGACTTTTTCTTCATTTGTGGGCATGTGAAAAGCATTGCCTTAGTTTTTTTTTTTGTTTTTTTTTTTTTGCAATTTAGAACCAGCTTGTTTTGGGAGATTCTATGTTGCTGTTTTCTGTTTGGATGTTTAGTACTAGATTGATTTAGTCTTAATTTTATTGATAACCACAGAGTCATTTTTATATATTTGCCGGTTAGCACTAGGAAATGACTGTTACTTAAAAATGAGTAGATGGAATAAGGTGTATACACCTTTAAATGGGAAGGGGTATTTATAAGAGGATGTCCATTTTGCTAGCTGTAACCACCTGAGGAAGTACAAGAGCAGCAAAGCACATTGGGGGCTATGTGGTGTGTTGGATCTGCACCTCACATTTTCTTAACTGCCAGCTTTGTACTATAAGTTTTGTACTCACGATAAATATATATTGTATATCTTGCAATCGTTTTCTACTCTGGAGTGTGCTGTTTTGTTTGTGATTTAATTAGTTTCCTTGCCTGAACTTCCTTGCAAGTACTATAGGCGATTAATTTGTTTTTTCTTTCAGACAGAGGAAGGACTCTAGTGTAGATGGCAGTGCATTTACCAGCAAGCCAAGGGCAGGTCAAAGTTGTTGGCAGTAAAAAGTCATTTACAGGGAGTTGTATTGTTTGAAAAGGGGCAGGCTGGATCTTCAAAAGCTGATTTGTTCACATACAGATGTGTGAAGAACTGCAAAGGGAGAACTCAGTGGTACAGTCATAAGATCATTTTCACGATCACTGTTGAGCCATGTAATGAAATATAGCTCATTAAATGCACACTAAAAAATCCAACACTGATTAAAATGACCTTAATTAAATCAAATGTTAATTGGAACACATTTCTCCAGAAAGTCAGTACGTGCACTTCATGTATTCCTTTTCACAGCTGCAGGTGACCAGAATATGGTGCATGTAACTGCATACCTTAGTAGTACTCTATAATATGTACATGCGCAGAAGAACAAGCATTTGTCAATGTCGAATGTTTGCTTGCATGGTGTATGTGGCAGGGGTGTATTGTGTTACAGTAGTTGAATCACAACGTAGAAAATGGGTCCAAGTACAAAGCAAATGTGTCCTACAAAACAGGTCCTCATTTAAAACTAGCTGAAACACTAAAAACTTGACCCCCCCCAAAAAAAAATTGTCCAAGGGACTAGTAAATGCCTAGCACCAGATTACAAAGAGAAGAGATTCCAAGGTTCTCGCAAATTACAGTAGTTTAGGTATTCAGATCCATATTGGACTGATCAGCACTCTCCAGTAAAGGGCTCTTCTCTGTTAATTCATTCTCTCCTGAATGATTACATCAAAATTCAGGAAGACAATAATCCTAGAGTCACAGCTCATGTTCTTATACTTTTTACATAGTGCCTTTTAATGCCCAGAATCTCTGATATAGTACGAAGGTATTCCAAATTAGTGTAATATGTTAATTTCTCAAAGCAGCAAATTTGTTCTAGGGGTGATTGCAACATCTTGTTTATTACTGGCAACTCTATTCCTCTCCACACATGTTGCTTAGTGTGTATGGGAGGGGGGGCCTTGTAGTGCTGCAGTTGGTGGAAGAGTTGTGGTACAGGTGGGCCCCCTAGATTCCTCCAGGATCCTAGCTGATGCACATTCCCCATATGCTCTGTATGGGATTTACCCAGAAAACACTGAGACATTCCTCTTTGTGAATCATTATGCAATTAATTGCACCCACTGCAAGGTGCTCAATTGTATCAGTTTAGATTAATGTCCAAATACATTTAGAAGTCCAGCAGTCTGCCTACAGCTGGAATTCTATTGATACCAATATTAATGAAGCACAGTAAGACTCTGAGTAAAATGGTCCCACATAGAAGGGATAGTTATCAGAAGGCAGTAGGAATTATTTAGATGCATATCAGAAAATATCAGCTGTATAGAACTGAATAAAAGTTGTAAATGGTTATAACAATAAAACAGTAAAACACTCTCAACCACACACCTGAAGGTATTTGTAAATAAAGTTCTGGTTAGAGAAAATAGGTGCAAGTAACTTAGCTCAATTTCATAAAAGCACCTACACAGTATGCTAGTGGTATTGTGCTCCTTTAAAAAGCAAATTAACGAGAGAAAAAAAGCAACCAGTGTCATCAGTAAGTACTTTAGGATAGCAGTTGATATGACAGACTAATCCCTGATCAGTCTTTTTAGTTGATCGGGTGCGGTATACCAAAGTCAATTAAATGTGAATGGAATGTGTGTGATACCAGGTCGGCAAACACGCATGCGGCATGAGCAACAGGGCAAGCGTTGGGGCAGGGGGCCAAAAAAGGGAAGGATGTCATGAAAAAAATCAGGACTGATTGGGTAATCCCCCAATTCTTCCTTTCGTATTGTGGCAGTAGTCACATGCTAAAGAGCTGGCTCTGGCTTGAAACATATACTGTACCTAGGGGAACCAAACAGAGCTTGGGAGACTAGTTGGCATAGTGTTCTACTAGTGACTGTGGTGCTCCATTTTAAAATAACTAGAATTACAATGTTTCAATCAGTACATTGTGTGGTAGTATGAGCAGGTTTCTATGATGCCAGTTTGACAAATATTTTGCTGACTGACATCACAGCAACAGATTTATGCTGACCGCAATTTGCGGTTAACATAAATCCATCGAAAAACAGTTGTTGTTCATTGGGGGGCTTTGCCCCCCAAACCCACTGGACTTGGGGATAATCAACTCTGAGTCAGAGTTGATTCAGAGAGGGGTTGCAGGACTGGGGGAAAGAGTGTTGGGGTCCTGGATGGATTTTACAGTGAACTGTTGATGTTTTCGGCATTGACGTGTTCGCTGTAAAAGTTTTGCTGTTCGGAGGGCATACCCTATCAGGCAAGGCAAACAGTCCAAGTGATGCACACTGCAGGAAGGAGATGAAAACACAGGGGTATAATCTATGTTATTCTAACCTTGCATTTCCTTCACTATACATGGTACTATAGTATATGCCATTTGCCATATGCCATGGACTCTGTTGGGGGCAGGCTTGTAGTGGACAGGGGGTGGGGCACTGATAGACCACAAACTCTGTCTGAGTAGCGGTGAGCACCGATTCCCCAGTTGGGGGTGTGAGTCAGTGAAGGTCACGAGCAGCAGTTTGAGCCACAGTTGCAGCTCATCGGAGTTGGTAATCACGTCTTTCAGCAGTTTGAGCTGCAGGTGTAGTTCACCAAAAGGGGGGTGGTGCACTTTCTCGTGCCGCAGCCTGAATCCTATATTAGTGAAAAGAGTATGAACCAACAGGATGTGTGTATGTGAGCAGTTGTACTCTGCTCCAAGCTAGGGTAAGAAAGGGAAAAAAAGATCAGGAGGTTGTAAAACAAGAGCATTTGCAGGTGGTGGAAGCCGATTGTAACTAAAAGTTATCGTGGACTGAAGACCGAAAGTGAGTGGCTGCCCTAGCAATAATGAACTCTGTTCTGTTGGTATTTCAGTACAGGCATTTAGTAGCTGTCTGCATGCAAGTCTATAGCTGCTGGCATGTAAGTTTAAAGACCGGTGAAGGATGGGGTCCTTTGGCCGCTCAGCTGCTTGCTGACCGGCTTTATGCAAATGAAAGGATGAAACATGCTCTCATTGGAGCAGTTCATTTCTTTCAAGTACACAAAGTTTACACCCATAAGCTGTGAACACTGTCATAGCCAGCTCACGTGGTCATTAGTCTATCAGGGACGAGCTTAATGTAGATTGCACTGCATTGGGCTAGTCTGTGATACACCTCTGAAATGCCGTTCACTGAAGCAAAACAAGATGTTCCTTGCATGCATGCAAGGAAACATAAATAAGAGAATTTCTGTCCCTGGTGGTGGGCGGAGCAGAACTGCAGGCATGCATGCTACTACAGTACACTACAGTTCTCAATAAACTTATTGTGCAGCCGGTTTGCAAACCATTCTCTTCATGTGACTGTGATGAGCTGCCAGCTACTGTAGTTGTTTTCCCCACTCTGCTGCAGAATTCAGCTTTCAACTGAATGTATGTTCGGGCAACTCGTTTGTTATGTTTCCATGTACTGGGAATCAATTACTTTGTAATCAATTCACTTCATTCAGATTGTAATCCTTTTTGGTTTACATGCTGTTGAACTGATGAGAATGAACTGAACTGATTACAAGATGACTGGTTCCCATTGCATGCAAACACACAGCAGCTGAGGATCTTGAATCTGGTTGCATTCCTTTTGCTGCAGTTTCAACAGTTAAGTATAGCAGAATCAATTCACAATCAGGTTTATGTGCACAACGTAACCAGGTTCAAAATAATCAATGCTCTTGAACAGCTGCAGTTGAACCCAGTTCAGACTGAAACAGGAACCCAACTCACAATGAGTTTACATGAGCTTCCCATTGAGGAATGCAGCATTGATTCCACAGAAATTGGAGTCTGAACCGGATTCCAGTGTGCATGTAAACAAGGCAGAAACCTACTAACAACCAGCTATTGTTGATGAAGTGACTTGCTATGCAGACATTAAACAACTCAAATGCTAACTGATTGTTAACTGGTTGCACAATGAGTTTAATGTGAACTGTACTGTACATCATCAGTTTGAGTCAAGTACCTCTGCCAGAAACATAGATTTTTGTTGGTAGAAAAAGATCACTTGCCTCACCCAGTCTGCCTAGATGTTCCCTACTTACAGTAATCTGTCTCTGCAGACTCTAACTGATCTCCAGTGACCCACCCTCGCCTTTGCCTGTTTCCTAATACACCCCGTGTCTATCCGGTGCAAGCTTAAAACCTCACCCTGGTTTCGTCTCCACCACTTCAGCAGGTAGTCTGTTGAAGGCTTCTACTACCCTTTCAGTGGAGAAATATTTCCTCAAATTTCTCTTAATCCCCAATGCCCCACTAGTCGCTCAAGTAATCAATAACATGGCAGTGTATGTGTGTGAATGCAAAATTACCATGAGCCCCTGGTGGTCTGTGAGGCACAAGGTGCAGCAGAGTGTTTGTAACCACCTAGGAAGTACAGTAACTTATGGCATTACCACACACCATGGCATATATTATTACACTTATAATATGGTTTTCAAAGTTAAACAAGACAAAAAAAGTAAACTTTGAACTACGCAGTAATGTGTAATTAATGTACCATCAAATGACCTGTTTTGACCAATCTGATTTCTTGTATGATCCCAGCCAGTTTATAAAGGACTGCATAAATGGCCATCTTTGCACTCACAATGTAAAGTGCAGTTCTAATTATTGGGGACATGACAAACAGCGGTACTACCAGTGATGATATGTACTGACATAGGCTACCAACAGGTATGTACTACAAAGTCGCTCAATCCCATTTTTAGGGCTGCAGTTGGGCAGAGCCCTGCAGTCCTTTTATGATCACTGAGTAAAAGGACTCTGCATTCTTTCCCACTGAGCAACACATTAGGACAATGAAATTTAGAGTTACATCACTCCACTACACAGTCTGTGAAGCCCTCAGCAGTGTCACTGCAGTCTTATCATAGGCACTATTTTTCTGCCACCAGCAGCTGCCAGCAAAAACAGAATTGCCTGTGCTGACAGGAAATAGAAACTCTACAAACTGAATAGTTAGACTTGAGAGACCATCCACTGAGGTATCGTTTCTTGATTGCTACAGACTGCTCTTCCCACAGATTCCCTTTTAAGAGTTAATAGTTTTTTTTTCAGTTCAGCTTTGCCAGTATTAAGTGCTTTATTATGTGAATAAATAGCATTTTATTTGAGGAAATGTCAGGATCGCTGGGCAAAATGCATTGGTTGGACAGCATGAATTCACTTTTCTCTGCTGACAGTTGGCATGGTCTCAGCTCAGTATGTTTAACTATTTCAACAGGCTCAGTTGTAGAGCTTAATACTAATAATATTGATCTTAAAACAATACTAAGGCTGTCATTTGTGAATTTATAATGTTTTGTTTCTTTGAAATGTCTGGATTGTTTGATACTGTAGAATGCCTTCCTTTGAAAGCATGGATTCACTTTCACTGCTGGTGAGTGACGTGGTCTCTGCTGTGGTTTCTTAAAACTACATTCATGGGCAGTATGCTTACTATACAGGAACACGTTGCTCCTAGATGATTTTTATTGTAGAATTTCCTGTTGACATTAGCACTCTCTAACTAATGTTTAAGCAAGATTGTAGTGATTTGGTTAACTATTTAATACTGTTTTTTTATTTTGCTTAAGTATGGGACTCTAAGAATTATTTGATAATTCTGCATCTGCGGACTTGCTCAGTGAGTGACTGCTGCTATATGTACTATTGTTATAATAACAGTGTGGAAGTGCTTGCTAACTGGTTCTACTTGTTGCATGCTGCTAAATGCCAGTGGGTGAAATCCTTTCAAAAGTGAATATATCTATGCCCATCGGGAGAGTTTGCCAATTAATATATTGCACTGTGTGAGGGATAGAATATCTTCTCGGGTATCATGAAACCTCGTAGCTTCACTGTGACAAAGAGCATGTATTCTGATTACCTCACAGTTTCTGTTACGAGCATTCAGTGTTGCGTTTAATGAATTTTATTCCCTTGTAAATCTGTTAGTGGACATTTATAACCAGAGTTTGTTTCAGCTGTGAGCTACGTATGCGTATTTTCAATAGGGTGCCTCACTCGCTGTGTAATGCAAGTGGCTTGTTTCTGCTTCTGTTCACACTGCAAAAGAAAGGCAAATTAAATACATAAACAATGTATGTTTAAAAATACTAATTCAACACAATCTATAATAACGTTTCTGGGACACTAGGAGGGCCTCTTATAGGTATTAGAGTGCTGACCCATGCATCCTTCGGGCATCAGAACGGCTCACCTTTGGCTTGCAGTTCTTTTGCCCTAAAAATGTGCAAGGTGACAGTCTTATATCGGTAAGTTGCTCTCCTAGTGTCCCTTTAAAGTTATAACCTAGACAGGTAATGGAGTCCACAGGTGCTGTGGTATCATCCAATAGTTGGAACATGGAACTACAGAACTAGTGATCCCATGTTTGAATCCCACCACATCTACTAGTTCTCGCTGTGACCCTGAGCATGCCACTTGGCCTCCTGCACTTCGGTTCTCCCAGCTTTGGAACTGGGTAAAAGCAGGACCTCAGGGAACACAAAATGTTGTACATCAGTTAAGCTATCCCATGTGAATCAACTGGAAAACAAGCTAAAGCACAGGGTTACTGGTTTCCACTAGAAGCAGTTACACAGGGACACTCAGAGTCATTTCATATGCAGTACATCTTAGAGTTGGCTGTATATAAGCCACAGCTGTGTTTACTTTGTAGGTTCCTGTGCACATCTGCCAGAAACAAATGATTTGATACCTTTTATTGGACCAACATGGATGTTACAGAAAAGAACAAAGTGCTTTAGCTTTCGAACCAACCAGGTCCTTCTTCAGAAGCTTTGTGGCAGTTTTTTTCAAATATCCCATACTATTAACACCAGGTTATATAGAAAAAGCAGAAATAATTCTCATTGGTTTAACATATACATTTAAAACATAATAGAAGATTATGTCAGAGAAGCTAATTAACACCAGTACGCCTTTATCCGAGTGATAAAAAAAAAACCTTGGAGTGGCATTCATATTTTTGTTATACACAGACTCTGTGTTGAAATCTGCATTTATCAGGCTTATGGTCTCGTTTTCTTGGGGGTCATTGACAAGTTTTTTTTTTTTTTTTTTCACTTACACTTACAAGTGATACTTTCATGCATCATGTTTAAATGTGTAGGTTAATTTGAGGCTTGATTTCAACTTGCAGTTATACCTAATTTCAAGATTTTGTCTCTCATTATCTGTCCTTTAATATACCAGGACAATTGGAATGTAAGTTGTAAGCTCATCTTACATGTATTAGAGAGAATGCCACTCCAAGGTTTTTTTTTGTTTTTTTTTATCACTAGAATGCTTTCTTGGCATACTGAGACACTTTAAAATTTATGTGACAAGAACTCTTTGGCTGTAGAGAATTCTTGATAACCTTTGCCCTTCTGAGGCTCCTCGGATAAAGGCATACTGGTGTTAATTAGCTTCTCTGACATAATCTTCTATTATGTTTTAAGTGTATATGTTAAACCAATGAGAATTATTTCTGCTTTTTCTATATAACCTGGTGTTAATAGTATGGGATATTTGAAAAAACTGCCACAAAGCTTCTGAAGAAGGACCTGGTTGGTTCGAAAGCTAAAGCACTTTGTTCTTTTCTGTAACATCCATGTTGGTCCAATAAAAGGTATCAAATCATTTGTTTCTGGCTCTGTTTTTAAAAGGACCAATACAGCACCTACAACATTTTTGTGCACATCTGCTTAATTTTGTCCATCTTTCTTGCTTTTTATGTTGTCTTGTGCATGCTCAAGCAACATCTTGTGGTAGCAGCACATTTCAGAGGTGTGTCAGTGTTGTGGCCAATGCAGAGGATGCTTTGGTGGGTTTGTCCCTCAGCAACCAATCAGTGAGCATGCTGCCGATTACAGCAGTTTCAAAGAGAGCCAAAATCTTGAAAGAAATCTGCTGCTCCAGTGAGGTGCAGTTTCCTCACTGCAGCAGCAGATGACAATAATAATAATAATAATAATAAATTTTATTTCTCAAAAGCACCTTTCAGTTATCAAGGCACTGTACAACAAATAAGAAATCACAATAAAACAGAGTCACAATAAAATAATATAATCAAAGGATCCAAAATTAAACTGTGCCACCAAAAGCATGGCACCACAAATATGTTTTCATTGCCTGCTTGAAACCCCCCACAGTCGTGCATTCCTGAAGCTGGCAGGGTAGAGAATTCCAGAGGACCGGGGCCACGTGCACAAATGCACGGGCCACTAAAGATTTGAAAAACACCCTCGGAATCTCTAGCAACCGCTCGCCAGCCGAGCGCAACTGTCGCACTGGGCAGTAAGGAACAAGGAGCTCTTTCAAATAGTCAGGGCCCTGTTCATGTAGGGCTTTATAAGTCAGTAAACCAACTTTAAAGGTGATCCACCACCTAATCGGCAGCCAGTGCAGATCATGTAGCACCGGTGTAATATTAGAAGGATCGAGGAACTCCCATCACCAATCATGCTGCCGCATTCTGCATGAGCTGCAGGTGGCGGATATCAACCCCAGCCAGCCCTAAGTACAGAGAGTTGCAATAATCTAGGTGTGAAGTCACAAAAGCATGGACCAGGGTAGATAGATCCCTTGATGGAACAAGGTGCTTAATGGACAAGCCTCCAGCCATGTGCATTACAGTGCACAGTAATGTGCATGGCCGGAGTTATCAGTGGAGTTTCAGTGTGCCTTTCCTGGTGAAACATATCAATAAGTAAAATAGTCGCAGTGCAGCTTTCCACAATGACAACTCCTGCCACCCACCACACACTCCCTGGAAAACTGATATCAGGGTGCCAAATCCCTGTCCAGGGTGCATGTCCCCCCCATTATGTGTCACACTGGGAGCCTACACCAGTGTGCCAAAACATGGCAGCTCCTGCTGCCCACCACTCAGTCCCACAAAGTCACATCAGGGGTGCCCAATCCCCTGGTCGGCATGTCACCCCCTCATTTATGTGGCACACTGGGAGCCCACCCCAGTAGGCCAAAATAATTGTTTCCGACATCAGGATGCCCACTCCTGGTGTCAGATGCACTACCCCCCCAACCCACCTATGTTCTTTGCCAACAACTGAATGCCCGGTCCTCGTGTCGGCAATGAAATGTGCCCTCCAACCCAGTATTGTGGCACAGTGGGAGCACACCCCATTGTGCCTAAATGTTTTTTTTTATTGTTTTGCCCCTGTAAAATAGAAAAACCATCCCATGTAGTCTTTTTATTTTATTTAATCTGTAAAACAGAAAATGGTCCCTCGTGGTCTCCCTATCCCCTTCCCCCAACCTGCACCTGCAGTTTCTATGCACGCTCGTAACTTCACCAAGTTTTCATATTTTCACTCCAGATTTTCAACATTGCCATATTTTCACACCACCTCATGAACAGCACAGCTGCTATTTTTCACATCCTACATGAAATGTGTTTTTGCACATGTGGTGCCAAATGGCGCAGTCGCTGTGCAAAATCAAATTTTTGGTAATGAACTGATAGTACCACTGCTCATGAGGTGGGGTCACAAAAAGATCATGTTGAAAATTTGGAGTGAAAATACCAACAAATGCCAAGGGAGTTAAGGTTTCCAACCGTAATGCCCCACCCTGTAGAGACTGACAGGTGTTGGGGGTGTCACTTGGGATCGTTGGCTGTAATGCTCAAGCCAATCCACCCCCACTGCCACCCTGCAGCCAGTGACAGGCATCAAGGTGTGCCTTGGAGTCTTTGGCCCCAAAGTTCACCCCATTCTCCTATACTACACCCATCTCAGTGTATTTTCTTATGGAATGGGGTGAGTGTAAAACACAAAAATTCCAAGGCACACTGTGACACCTGTTGGTGTCTTCAGGGTAGGGTGAGGTGACATAGTATGAGCATTATGGCTGATGACTCAAAGACACACCCCAATGCCTGTCAGTCTCTGCAGGGTGGGGGTGGGGTTGGTGTCAGTTCAGTACTTCACTGCCATTCCTATTATGCATCCCTCTAACTCCTGCACTACCAATGCCAATGCCAGCAAGCTAACATTTGGCATTGACAAATGCTTGTTATATGTTACCACTATGCCACTGTTAGCCTTTGATTCAGCCAGATCACAAAACCCACAGATTTCATTTTTTCCCTGACCAAGCTGCTATGATACCCGACCAAAGACTGTCCACTGCTCTCTCAGCACCCATCACTCTTTTACACTGCCTCTGTTTCTTCCCAAAATAACTGCTCCTCTAATGACACCACTGCTCTCTCTCTCTTTCTCTCACCACTTCAAACATAATAAAAAAAGGGTGGGGCTCACTAAGTAAATAAGTATGAAAAGACAACGATATAGGGGAAAAAAATCACAGAAGCTGGACAGATGGTGCAACTTCTTCAAGCATAGTCTAACCAGCAACAAAGCACTATGAGTGCTGAGTATGTCTGAATGTACACAGATTCTGTATGTATATATACATCAGCAGTTTCCTAAATTAATATATACGTCTGACAGCAGAAGAATATTTCTACAATAATATTAAACCAAAAAAAAATACTTGTTTTGTTTTTTATTCCTTATTTTATGTAATTTTCACATTTTATAATCACAATAATCCACTCCATGGTGTGGGTTATGCTGGGAATTATCCATTTCTGGTATAGATTTGGTCACTCTACATGTGGCCTCCTGACTAAACCACAAAAGGCATAGGTAAATGTCAACGTAACTTACAACTGGTCCTGGATTATTGCTTTACTGATGTCAATTGATCAATATTTAGGCAACTGTTTGTATCAGTATCATTTGTCTATGTTAACCGGACCCAAAGAACTCATTGAAAAAAGGCCTCCTGACCATAATGGTTCCAAAGTTAACCTATTTTAAAGATATGTTTTTAAAGTGGGTTACCTTCAGAAACATTAAAGTAGCAGTATTTTTAGCAGAGAAAAAAATCATGAGCATATTATTTTTATGGAGTAATGCATTTCTGGCAAAATATCAATGTATCTATTTTTCTTTTTGTTGTATTTCAGGCTGTTTACACTCAGTCCTTGCAAATAATGAATAAAGCTTTAACAATTGGGGTCAGATGGCCAAAAATCAAGGACCCATATTAAAAAAATATATATATATTTGACCAAAAAGCCTGCAGTTGTGTTTGGTTTAGTGCGAAAAGCATTTTCTGCAGGAGAACTATATTAACACTCGAGACTGATGTTTGCTGGGAATGTTTGTTGTTGTTGTTGTTGTTATAGTTAGCGTAAGAAATGCCACACATAGGAGTGACTGTAAACATCTTGTGAGGCATAAATCAGAGCCTGAAAATCATTGAAACAAACTAATTGGGGAAAATGTGTCTATTAAGAAGTATTAAAATGCATGTATAACCCCCGGGCACTACTTCTAGAGTTACCACCCGTGCCTTGCCTGACCGGACCAAGGTTAAGGGGCCTAGGTTCCCAAAACTTACATTAAACTGGTTCTTTCCAAGATATTATATAATGCGCAGTGCCTCCGCCCAGAGTTTAGCTTTAAGTGGGCTATCTCTTGCCTGGGATGTCATACCACCCACTATATCCATTTGCCACCCGAATACAAGACCCAATAACATTTCCCCACACTTTAACATTTCACATTTAATGACTCTGTAATAATATGCTCACGACACCATCATTTGCAAAAACAACAACAATATTTATTCAGGGGGCATAGGGATTAGGAATGGGGAAACAAAGCAGTAGTAGTTATTCGGTATGATTATTATTATTTACATTATTTACAGTTGGTTGGGTTTGGATTGTATTGTGCCAGTGAAAACCCTCCAGCTGGGAAGATACCTGTTATAAATCAGAGAAGCAATTACATTGTACCAACATTGATATCCAGAGCCCTGGCTATCTAAACTGCATAGAATCAGATGGAACACAGGATCATTTTACCCACAACTGGTACTAGTTCCCCAGACTTTGGTATGAAACCCCGCAACCCCACACATTCACCCTGGGTACCCAGTACTTTAAAGTTCTTGCATGTTGCAGGCCTGGTGGAGTTGCAGCTGTACATTGGCCAGCTTGATTAACATAAATTTTCTATTAGATTTCCCAACATTAAACATTTAAACTATTTATAGTCTCTTTGGGGGTGCAGGGATTGCCTTGCATGTTGCAGTCAAAACATTGGTTAGAAGCAACCAGCCAGTTATGTTGATTTGGAAATCAAGTATTATTCCTGAACACCCATTACATTTACATATTTTTGCACATTCAGTACATTTACATTTCAGACACATCTGGTACATTCAATGAAGGGATAGCACCTTGAACCAGGGGGCCAGGATAGCCTACCTGGTCCATTTACAGAAGAACAGTTATTTCCAGGTTATTGTAGTCAGATTCAAAAAACTTGGGGTCTCAGTCTTCCTTGTGGTACATGGCTGTAAATTGCAGCTCCACTGGACATCTTGACCGGATTAGTTAGGAAACACTGGACCTCCCAGGCAAAGTTAGGAGAAGCCCCTTTACTGAGTGTTCTCCTTTTAGTCCTGTAGGCTCCATAGCAGACATCATGGATCAGCACATTTATACTACTTTCTGGGCTCACTTGGGTCCCCCAGAACAGTCAGGTACACCTGCACTGGGCAACACAGGTGCAGCAGATGCAAGGTGCAGACCAACTGGACTGTCACAAATAGCATAATTTCCAAAAAAGAGTCCACCTACACTGGGTTAAGGTTAGGTGCAGCAGGATGCAGGGTGCAAACCAGATGAACAATGAATCAGACAGTCTCTGGGCATTGGCAGCCCCAATTTAGCAATTTATCTTTCTTTCTTGCACAGGGGGTACAAGAGTACTCACTCAGGCTCCTCACAGTAGAATCTCCACAATCAAGGTTCCTGAAATCTTCAGTCCTCTGACAACTGAGGTATGATCAGTTCTCTCACAGCTGGCTTGATGTCATCAAGTTGCAGGTCCATGTCTTTCCACAACGTGGAAGGGAGGGCTAGCACCTGGGGGACATTTTGGCAACCCCACGGCTAGCAGGTACTGCATAAACTGAATTACTTTAACTTTTAACTTCTAAAGAAGGCAAACATCCCCTCCTGGATGGAGCAGATTAACTAAATCACCAGGCCCAGTTGCATGGCTGGGGGCCTGAGCCCCAACCCCTGTAGGAGGTTCCCACTTGAATCTGGCAAAATGTTGAAAAACTGTCTTTTATGGGGCTCTTCTGAGGCTCCTGATTGGCTGAAACTATTTGGTACTTGGTCTCCAATTGGCTAGAGGGCCTATCAATCAAGAAAATGAATTATGCATGGACCTCCCTCGAGGCACAGTTGGTTTACTGTTTTGGCACCTGAAATTAGGTTCCTGCAGTTCCCGATGAGCACTAGAAAGTTTCCCATGAGCTTTGGTAAATGTCCCACAAGTCCTGGCGTTGATATTCTAGTTTTCTGATTGGCTGTGGCTGATTGTAATTGCTGCTGAAACACACAGTCCCTTAAGCAGATCAAATACAGTCCCAAACAAAATCCTGGTGCAGCCAGAATTATTTAAGTATTTGCCCAAATGACCCATAGTTCAGTAGCCCTGGATGCGTACTTACTGTCTCTGCCCAGATCAAATAGATTTCTCAGTCTGTTTGCCTGTTGCTGCTACCAATATTTAAGGACACCTTGCAGCAGCAGGCAGGCTATCTCTCTGAGTCCCAACAGAACTGGTGCAGCCAGGAGTAAAGTACTTATTTAAACATTTATTTCCCCTTGTACTCCCTTTCCCCCAAAACATACAGACAACAGTTAAATTTATTTGTTTAAATATTTATTTTCTTTCTCAGCAGTTGCCAAAGTACAGCTTCCCTGAGTGCAGAAGCACCCTTATGAATATTCATAGATTGGGGCTCTGTGCTCATTAATATTCATGAGCCCCTATCTTAGACAGCTCCTGGATTTCTTTAATTTTCCAGAAAAGTGGTCTCTCTTGGCCCTATCCAAGGTCACTGGGTCCCACTGAGCTGGTGGGGATACCAAGACCAATGGGACACTCCTTGGATTGACCGCAAAGTCAGCAATTGCATAATCAATGGTGCTGCCACCTACTTGATCCCAGCTGCACCGGAGTGCTTTGACAGTGCGGATGATTGTGGTTGGAACTCTGGAGCCCCGCAGGGCTGGAAATAACAATGGGGTGCTATTCGGGCACCATGGGCACAGGAAGGACTGGGGTACAGAAAAATATATATGCAGGCAATCCCTGACGCTATGGAGGAGAGTAAAATGTGAGCTATGGCTACAGGTAGGCCCCCAATTTGGTAGGGGAGTTACACATAAGTCTGAGAATATTGAATGTTGTTATCTGAAATTGTCCAGGAATGCCAGTCATGTTGAAGGAGTGGATGTTGCTTTCACTTGGCGCTGCTTTTGGGGCAGTGGTCAGCCAGTTGTTCTAGTGCTTCAATAGGATTTGTTTCAACTTACTCTGGTTTAATATTTGGTATGCTAGTTGTACTGGTGCTAGCTGCACTGTTGTCTGTGAGAATGGAGTGCCAATTCAGTGGATCTATAGTATGTTTGAGGCAGTCTAGTAATTACACGACAACCCTTTTGATATACATGTGTGTGACAGCTGCCATTTTTCAAATCCTGACCAAAATGGGTTTTTTTACATCCTGAAAGGTGAATTTGCAGTCCCCTGTGCAAAATTACCTTTAGGCCAGGAGCTGAACATTTGCTCTGCCCTTCTTCTTGAGGCAGTTTCTTAAAAAGGCTATGTTGCCCATTTAGTGCAAACATTAAAAAACACATTTTCCATTATTTTACCCCAAATTCCTCACCTGCAGCCCTATCGGCTCTGGCCAGAGTTTGTTACCTTCACTGTCCCTTTTTTATTTTATTTAGTTTTTGTTGACCAGGTAAGTGCACTAGACAAATCCTGCCTATTTTCAGGCACGTCCCGGGGGAGGGGGATACAGATGAATGCCAACTGACATTGAACCAGATTAAGCTGTTGATGGTATTTTAAATGAATGAGGGAAATTTGGCCAGGACACCGGGGAAATTCCCCTACTCTTTTCGATAAGTGCCATGGGATCTTTAACATCCACCTGAACTACCACCAATCCAGGCAGATGGGACCTCGGTTTAACGTCTCATCCAAAAGATGGATAGTTTGGGGACTTGTGCCCGTGAACAGTTGGTTTGTTTTTAGGATCAATGTTCTCATTTAGGATTACAAATAGCCAGCTAAAAATAACACCCAATGGAGCATCATCTTCTGGGCCCCAATATATTTCTCAGCTGCTGGACTCTTGGAGACTTGGTGGTGGTGGGGGGTTATATTGGTGCAGCAGGGAGTTGTGGGTACTGGACGGTATTTGCCCACTATTATTCATTTGCCATCTGTATTTCATTCATTTACTGAGTTTCCCCTCATCCTAAGATTGTAATCAGAGGCAGACCCATAAATGGTCAGCGCTCAGTTTCCATATTGTTTAACCACATAGCTTAAGCAGATCCCCATGACAACTCAACACTTTTAAATGAAAGTCTTTGATTACCATGTATTTTAGAAATAGTATCTTGCCTTATACAGTGCTTCTTCTTTCTGTTGCTTTTTTTACAAATGAAATCACTGTTCACCTTCTTTTCTTGAAATAGACACACCCAATTGTTATTTATTTTATAACATCAAAATCTGGAATGCTTACAATGTGGTGAGTTTAAATTTTTTATGCTTAAATCGCTAATTGCATTATAGAAAATATATGTTCCACTCCTGAAATGAGTTTAATTAGGAATTCTGACCGTGTGATTTTTATACAACTTCTAGTAGGAAACAATGCATTCTGATATGCAAATTAGCTATACAAACTGATTTTTGTCTCACCTCATAATGGTCCATGAATGGTTCAGCAATTTCATGAACTTTGAGTTGATGAACAGTTCATAAACTTGTTTCATGATCTGAGTGAAGAACATCTGGTGAACTCTAATGGCTTTTCATGAAACATAGAAACTGACCGCAGATAAGGGCCACTGGGCCCAGACAGTCTGCCCTTTTTTTATCATCTTCATTTTTGCTGCAGACCCTACTTGATCTACAGTGCTGTCTCTATGCCATTGATGAATAATCTGTGTGCAATTCCGGTTGCCATAGTGTAAAATAAAGTATGGGTAGGGGTGTGCAATTAGATTTAACACACACATGAGGTGTATGTGATGCTACATAAACCCATCAATTATAAAAGCATCACACACCAAGGGTGTGTGTAAAAATCACACAACACAGCCCCTACCTATGCTTTACTTTTTATTATGACTAACGATTAGAAAATGAAAGGAAAGAGGTGCAAACTACTAATATCGGAAATTCTCCCAGTACCTAGAGCAGGATACAGGAGAATAAACGGAAAAAAGAAAGTGAATGCCTGGATTAGGAACTGGGCAAAAGAGGAAGGGCATATATGCATTTGAAACTGGGACTACTTTGGTAATAAAAAAATAGCTTTTCAGGAATGATGAACTTTACTTAAACAGAAGAGGAGACAAATGTATGGGGCGAAGATTACACTTTATAATAGATAAAAGTTTAAACAAAAATCCAATGGTGGAATAGTACAGGTGAAAACTCTCAAAATAGCCAGCACCATGGTGCAGTGGGCTGAGGCACTGCCAAGTGCCTTACCTCTCACCACACCAATGACCTGCATTTTGGAATGAGCTCGGATCACCAGCAGTAGACGGGGGTGCCAAGATAAGCTCGAGCATCTGCTTGGCAGCTCTCCTCCCTTGGGCTGGGGTGGTAGGCCTTCTCAGCTCTTGGCTACCATCAGGTGAAGTCCTGGTAGCACTGCTGACACATAGCAGGTAGAAGTAGCTCAGGGAGGGTGGAGGAAGCAGTGTTTCCAGAAGGCAAGTGTGCTTCCATGAATATGTGTCCTCCATCTCATCACAGACTCCACGAATTGGTGGAAGAAAATGATGGTGAAAACTGAGCAGACTGGGCTCA
Source organism: Neoceratodus forsteri (assembly GCA_016271365.2). NCBI lineage: Eukaryota > Metazoa > Chordata > Ceratodontiformes > Ceratodontidae > Neoceratodus > Neoceratodus forsteri. The sequence continues at coordinate 277,022,541 of CM057455.1, read as the reverse complement.
GTAAAGCCATGCCTGGATACCTAGACCAGCTCTTCTACTTCAACCGGTGAGGCATTCTGAACTTTGTGCTTGGGGGAGAGGGTCCACTCCAGGATCCAATTGTGGGGGATCTGCGGGGAACTAGGTCCCAGTCTGGAGGGAGGATATAGACAGTCTGAGGTGTCTGGGGACATAGCTGAGTAGCCGTCCGATCTGGCTCTGGAGGACAAAAACCTTTATGGTTAAAAAAAAGGGAAACTCTCAAAATACCACAGAATGAGATACAAATAAGAGAGGCTACTGCTGTAAGAAATAATGATCGTGGAATTAAGAAACGTGCTGTACAGATACAGTATTGTGAGTCAGGGTGGAGAGTACAATAAGTACGGTGAGCAAAATTTGTTACAGAATCAGGTATCTAGAAATTTGAAATGTCTGCTGTCAAAATCTATGTCTATTTATGTTCAAAGTTTAAGCTAAGGTTAGGTTTATTGGGTGTAATTCCATATACAAAAGGTGTTAATATTATAGCAGTCACCGTGACCTGGTAAAGTAATACTGATACATTGTATAAAGGTATTAATGAATGTAAATCATATAAAAGGGATAGAGAATAAAGGGAAGGTGGCACAGCAGTCTTTATCAAAGCTGACATAGCAGACAGACTGAAATAGACACAGGCGATCTTGAACTTATGGCCATTGAACTGAACAACAAAGGTATAACTTCAATAACAGCGGGTCTAGTTTACAGGCCACTGACCATCAATTTGGAAAAATATATAGAATTCAACAGATTATTGGATACAATTGTCAAACAAAAGGACATAATATTAATAAGAAATTTAACTAATTTAGGTATAGACTGGAATAAAAAAAAAATAACAGGAAAAGACACATAAGAAATAGTCTTCATAAATGTCCTAAGTGAAAAAAGTTTAATACAGCATGTCAGGAGCTCAGAAATGACTCAATATTTGATGTGGTACTTTCATCAACTGATAACCTAACAAAAAAGTGGGAAGAAGCCCTGGGTAGCAGTGACCATAGCATGACGGTTTTTCATATTAACAGAGAATATGAAATTGGAAAAGGAACAATATTGTTCATGGACTTTGTAAAGCAAACTTTTAAAGGTGACGAGAACCAAGCTGACAACCTGGAAAAAGGAACAGGAACTATGTAATAAATCAGTTAAAGGTCAATCACAAATATTTCAGGCAAAAATCATTAATTTAATAAATAAAGTCATACTAGAGATGCACAGATATCAAACCCGATTTTGCTATCCAGCTGGAGAGCTGGCTTTTTTGTGAGATCTGACCCTGCCAGATAGCTTAAAAAAAAAAAAAGGGTCAGATAGTGAACGATCTTCTGTGCAGCAAATATCTTGTTTTATTTATTTTATCCCACTGTGCAAGTCCTTTTTGTTTAAGTTATGCCCCATTGCCATCCACATACTGTTGCTGCCATCCACAGATGCCACTGAGCACTCTGGCTCACCTTTGGTGATGTGGCAGCCCATAGACTTTAAAGCAGCTGTTCTGCATTAGTTAAGTTAATTGACTGCTGCTTTAGTACTACGGGCTGCCGGTCACAATTATAACTCCTTGGTCATTGCTCCTCTGGTGTCCCCCTAAAAAAATTAACACACCTTGTGAGTTGGGAGCAGTAGAAGGAGCATATGTGGCAGTCCTACTGTTGTTTGTGAGGGTCATCCTAGGAGATGTTGTGGAGCGAGTCAGGAGCCGCTGAAAGATGCAGACAGACCCCTAACAGCATCGAGAAGCCGTCTCAAGAACAAACATAAGGATGAGTTTGCTCTTATGCAGTCCAAGAGAAAATTAAGCAGAAGCACTTATAAGCCTCCTGCTAAGAAGTTAAACATTGAGCACCAGACCATAGAGGCTTGCATTCTGAGATCTTACCCATATCTTAATGACCACCCAAGAGCCCAGAGTATAACACAAGCAATTGCTGAAATGATTGCAATTGATGAACAGCCCTTTAGTATGATGGATAACCCAGGATTTAAAGATTGATGTCTGCCTTAGAGCCTAGATATAACATACCTTCCAGAAGACATTTTTCTGACCAAATTATACCAGACATGTATTTACGCATTCACAGCAGAATGAAGTCAGATCTTGCAGAAGTAAATTCTATAAGCCTTGCCACTGATGCATGGACACAGGAATATTCAACGATATCTTATTTAGTAATCACAGCACACTGGGTGATGCTTCATTTAATAGATTTGCCCTTCTTGAATTGAAACATTTAACAGAGCCCTACACAGGGGAGAACCTCTCAAAAGAATTCCTTGAGGTGCTTGACAGTTTTTCTATAAAAAGCAACCAGAGGCACCTAGTGCTGTGTGACAATGGGCCAAATATTGCAAAAGCAGTTAAACTATGTGCAGTACCTAGCATGGGATGTATGGCTCATACACTCCAATTCATAATCAATGAAGCCATAATAAAACAAAAGGCAGACAAAGATTTATTAGCTACTAGCCATGCAATAGTTGGACATTTCAAACATTCTGCAACCGCAACTGAAAAACTTATGTCCTTTCAAACAACACTACAGATTCCTGTGCACCGGTTAACACAAGATGTACCAACACACTAGAACAGTTCATACTATATGCTGGAATGTATATTAGAACAATGCAGGGTGCTTACAGTTTATGCCTCTGAAACAGACAACAGAACATTAACATCTTCCCAGTGCTCTTTAGCAGAGAGCATCTGTTCAGTTCTGAATCCCTTTGAAAGTGAAACAAAAGGCTAAACCTTGATAATGCATGTGTATCAGACATAAAACCAACAGCAACAGTGATATACCAAGCATCTGAAAAATTAAAAATTCCTAGCCTCCTCAGCATGAGAAGATCACTGCTTACAGCAATGGATGCTAGATTCTTACAGTATGAGGCTATTATGGAGGTAGTGGCTGCTACTCTGCTTGATGCCTTCTACAGTCTTCACTTGTTTTGGACAGGCAATGGTAAAAGCTTTGCAAAAGCAGTAGTCAAGCAATTGGTGGAAGAGCTAGTGGATGTGAGCCCAAATCCAGATCCAGAGACGGAGAAGCACCATGTGGTGCCAGCAAGGTTGGAAGCAGAGACAGAGGCTGGTGATGACCCCTGGGAGACTTTCAACCAGAACTATTCAATGCCATAAGAGTGTATGTATCATGGCATTTCATTTACATTTAGTTTTCTGAGTGTGTTAAGAAGCACTTAGTCAATGTATTGAGCTTCAAAGCAGGATGACAGCAGATAGAGTTACACAGAGTTGGAAAATTACATCTCTGAGGGCATAGTTCCTATGAAATCCACATAAGACCCTCTCCAATACAGACAGCTAAATGAACACAGGTTTCCAACTTTGGCAACAATAGCAAATATATTTCTGTCAGCAGCACCGACCAGTGTCCAAGTGATCACGTCTTTAATGCAGCTAGAGATATAATCACAGATAGAAGATCAAGACTTTCCCCAGAAAATGCAAACATGCTTTTGTTTTTAAAGCACAACATAATGGAATTAAAAGCATAAGCAGATTTTATATGACAATAGTCATATTTATTGAATTTGTGGCATTTTTAGAAATAAATCACTGTTTTTGTATATAATAAACTTGTTTATAAAAATACTTTTGTTTGGTGTTTTTTTCTAACTATCTAGCCTCTTAACTATCCGACCTGTTAGTATCCAAACCAATCTGGCTGGCATACTTAACTATCTGAAATCCGGTATCCGGCAGAATTTTACTATCCATGTATCCCTAAATCATACCAAAAAGGAAAAAAAGTATGATGGCAAAGGAAAATAACCTCAGTGATTAAATAGTAAAATAAAAAGACAAGAACTAAAAAAGGCTTTATTAAGAAAATGAAAGATAGGAAGGAAGGGCATTTTGAAAACAATTACAGAAATATACAAAAGAAATGCAAATCAAACTACTAAGAAGCAAAAAAAAAAACTAAGATGGAGAAAAACTTGGCAAAAAATGTAAGGGATAATTATAAACAAGTTTATACATACATTAACAGAAAGAAACAGAAAAACTGCTGGACCCACTATTTACAGAAGATGAATAAATTGAAAACAACAAAGAGTCAACAACTTCCTTTAATAAATTATTTTTCTCTGTCTTCAAGGTCATGGTGAAGAACCCCAAGAACATGAATAAATACCTAGAGAAATTAAAGTTAGTGAAGATGACAAACACATCACTGGGACTGGATGAATTAAATCCCAGGGTACTAAATGGGAAAAGGAAAGGGGGAATTGTTTAACCAGAAAAGAAACAGCAGTAAATATAAACGGACCACCAATTGTAATCATACATAACTCTGTTTCATCAGGTATGGTACCAAAACATTGGAAACATGCTGATTTAGTTCTGATCCATAAATAGGGATCAAAAAAATGGGAAATTATAGACTGGTGAGCCTCACAAGTATAGTGGGAAAGCTAGCAGAGAGAGAATAGTAAAGCAACACTTGGAATTATGGATGGAAATAATACTGGGGAAGATAATACCCAGCATGGGTTTACCAGAAGTAGGTCTTGTCAGACTAACTTAATAAATTTCCTCAAACCAATTAGCAATGCACTAGATACAGGAAAGTCAGTTGATGTTATATACTAGGATTTGAATAAGACATTTGACACAGCACCACACAAATTACTCATTAATAAGTTGATCAAATAAAAAATACCACAAGTATTTACAAAATGGGTAAAATGTAGGTAGCAAAATAGACTGTAAAGAGTAAAAATAAAAGGAGTGACATCAGACGGGGTAAAGTGACAAGCAGAGTCCCGCATGGATCAATAGTGGGCCCCACACTTTTCAATCTTTATATTTCAGTATAAATGAAGGGATGAAGAGTTGAACAGCAACATTTGCAGTTGATGCAAATATGGGTGTAATAGTAAGCTCAGAACAGGACTGCCATACAATACAAAAAAAATCTTGACATCCATAGTGATTCATCAGAAAAATCCAAAACTTCAGTCCAGAGAAGTGTACTGTAATGCAATCTGGAAAGAAGAACTCAAAAACATAATTACAAACTAAATGGCTTCAAACTAAGGAAGAGCAATAAGGAAAAATATCAGGGGGTAATGGTCAGAAGCGATCTTAAATGGGAAGAACAGGTGAACACCGTGGTCAGTAAGGCAAGTCAAGTCATGGGCTGCATAAGACAAAACATTATGAGCAGAAGTAGTGAGGACTTGATGCCCCTTTTATAGGTCACTTGTCAGGCCACACTTTGAGTATGCCATCCAAGTGTGGAACCCCTACACAAAAAAGGAAATAAAAACTGAAAAGGTGTAGAGAATGTTTACAAGAATGATTGAAGGAGAGGAGAAGTTATGAGGAGAGACTGGAATCTCTGAATATGTACACTTTGAAGAGATGGTATAGAGGTGACATGAGCCTGATATTTACAGTTAGTAGGGACAAATACCACTTTCAAAGACATTATAATTGTTGAAACACAAGGAAATTAAATCATGTAGCAGTTCACATCTATATAAATATTCTGGCAAAAAAACTTTGCTAGTGCATCATTTAGGGATAAAACACAAAAAGTCAGGAAAGGAGACCTTTAGGGTTGCCCCATCCCCCCCCGTGGACCCACCCATCATCCCGAGATTAACAGATTGATAGAATTTTCCAACATCTAAACACCATAATTCACATTGACAGCACATCCCCTCAACACGCTCCAAATTTCAATGTAAAAGACCAAACTGTTTCCAAGATATAAAGTGTGAAAGTTTCAGATTTTCATTTGTCGCACTGGCAGAATTCCACACCTATTAACACTTTACACACCTAATGACTGAAAAGTGCATCCATGGCAGTAAGGCTAGCTCTCCTAGTAATTTCAAGCCACTACCACCATGAAAAACGCTGTCCGCAAAATGTAAATTGCACCACGCAATGTCTCTGCAACAACATCTACATGAAATGCCGTCAACACCCTCCAAATTTCAAGTTAAAACACCAAACCATTCCGAGATATTTAATTTGAAACATTTTTAAATTGTGCTATCTGGTCCCTCCAAATCTGGCCATCTAGTCCCTCCCTTGTGATCAAAGATCGAGATCAAAGAATCTCACAATCAAAGAATTTGCAGGCTCACGATCAAAGAATTAGCAGGCTCTCAATCAAAGAATAAAAAATGTTAAAACTCAATTTTTAGAGAAAAGTACATGAAACCACAGCCATGACTCAACAGAACGAAAGCCCCTGAGCAGATCCCACCCTAGTTTGCCTTTAGAAGTGACCCCTGTGCTGAGAAAATTGGATTTTTCATGTGGCCATCTAGTCACGCTGTCGCAATCAAAGATCGCTGTCAAAGAATCTCGCAATCAAAGAATTTGCAGGCTAGCGATCAATGAATTTGCAGGGTTGTGATCAAATAATAAAAAATGTTAAAAGTCAATTTTTAGGCAGAAATGCATGAAACCACAGCCATGCCTCGATAGAATGAAGCCCCTGAGCAAAATCCACCCTCATTTGGCTTAATAAGCCACACCTGAGCTGAGAAAATGGATTTTTTCAAGTGGCCATCTAGTCGCACCCTCACGATCAAAGATCACAGTCAAAGAATCTCACGATCAAAAATTTTGCAGGCTCATGATCAAAGAATTTGCAGGCTCACGATCAAACAATAAAAAATGTTAAAAGTGAATTTTTAGGCAGAAATACATGAAACCACAGCCATGCCTCAATAGAATGAAGCCCCCTGAGCAAAACCCATCCTCATTTGGCTTAATAAGCCACCACTGAGCTGAGAAAATTGATTTTTTCAAGTGGTCATCTAGTCATGCCCTAGTGATCAAAGATCGCGGTCAAAGAATCTCGCAATCAAAGAATCTGCAGGCTCGCAATCAAAGATCATTACTGAGCTGCGATCAAAGAAAAAAGTTAAAAACTCTGTTTTTTGACCATTTTGAAAGAAACCAAAGGCATGGCTCAATAGAGGGAAGACCCCTGAGCAAAACCCACCATAGTTTCACCTCAGAGGTCCTCCCCCCGGGCCGAGATATTTGAATTTTTCTGACTGCAAACTGAAAACTAGATGGCAGCCATCACGATCAAAGAATTCCTCACAATCAAAGATTCTTTGATCGCGAGCCTGCAAATTCTTTGATCATGAGGCAGGTCTAGATGGCCAAAACCCCATTCTTCTTTCGCAGAATAACCATATAAATTTTCACATTTACTTATAAAGGGAACTTAAACATTTAATAACTTTTGAGTGGATTAATATTTTTTCACCAAATGAAAAGTGGCATATTCCTTGACCCACGCTCTTTCAGATGAGCCAAGTCGCAGAGCAGCACACCACATGATGGCTGTGCAGTGCCATGGATAAAATCTAAAAAACTGCCCACATAACCAGCGAAAAGTGCATTTTTCAGCATTTTGGTGAGCAAAAAATGTAAATCCAACCAAAATGAAATTTGGCAAATCAAGAGCTCTACCATGCCCCACTGCACATACCAAATGTCATGCAAATCCGTTGAAAGGGTCCAAAGTTATTAACGTGCAAATTTTTGAGTTTGAGTTTTGGCTTCATAACCCTAAATATAAGGTCGCGACCGCGCCCCTATAATGGATTCCATGTCTAAGCATGTTGACATGCTACAGTAAAGGAGAATGGGGTGATATTTAGGCCTCACAACCCCAATGACACACCCTGGTGTCTGTCAGACTGTGGAGGATCGGGTTGGTGTGTGTGAGGGGGGATTAGGGATTCAACCCTAATGTCTAATTTCCTGACTTTTTTTGCTTTAACCCTAAATGAAGCATTAACGTAGTTTTTTTTGCATAGAATTTCCTTACTTTGTGAAAAAGTGTAATATAATTAATAAAAAACATGTATTGGTGGGAGTGGAGAGCCCAGCTCCCACCAAGTTGCCAATTTTTGCATAACAATATGCATCTGGGCCCACGCTCCCACTTATGTAAAGCTATGGAGTCATGCAGGAGCACTATAGGGCACCAAACCCTTGTAACAGTAATTTGTGCATATCTTGGGAACCATAAGAGCTAGAAAAATGTTTTAGCATCATTGTAATCATGACAGTGAGTACTTCACGCAACATCACACAGACTGTACCCATATCTCACATCGTTTCAAAGCTATGGGCACCAAAAAGCACTGGACAGGCACTCTTTCAACCCTTGTGACAGTAATTTCACAATATCTCATGAACCATGCAACGTACGAACAAAATTCCATGGCAGGCTTACTCTACAATTTCAAATCTTTTTCCAGTGGCTAACGAAAAGTCTGTATCTCGCTTCATTTCCAAGATAATGGCACTGAAAGTCATGACACAGACTGCAATGTAATCCTATGGGAAAAATGTCAATTACGTCATTGAATATCTCTGCAAAACATTATTTCCCCAGCACCTAAACAGCATAGTTCACATCTCTATGACATCCGCTCAACACCCTGCAAATTTCAAGTAAAAAGACCAAACTGTGATTGAGATATGGTCATCCCAATTTGGGCCATCTGGTCTTTCCTAGGGCCATCTGGTCTTTCTCATTGACATTCAAAAAATACATATAAATTTTCCCATAGGATATAATGGGAATTTCAAATTGTAATAACTTTTGAACAGATTAATATTTTTTCGCCAAACAAATGATGGCATGTTCCTTCGCCCATGCTCTTTCTACATCCCAAGTTTTGGACCAACAGCCCACACAGTGTCCACGCAGCGCCATGGACACAAAAAAGCACAAAAATGGCGAAAAGTGCATTTTTTGGCACTTTGCTGTGCAAAAACGTATGTCCGATTGAAATGCAATTTAGTACATCAAATGATCTACCATACCAGACTGTGCATTCCAAATTTCGTGCAAATCCTTTGAATGGTTGCAAAGTTATTAACACACAAAATTTGAGTTTTAACATTAAAGTGCCTACTCAACACTAAATAATTCACAAGCCACAGTAAAGAAGAATAGGGTGACATTTAGGCCTCACAACCCCAATGACACACCCCGTCATCTGTCAATCTCGGGAGGATTGGGGGGTACACGAGGGGGGAAGGGGGCAACCCTAAAGGTCTAAGTTCCTTACTTCTTGTGTTTTAACCCTAAATTATGCATTGACTAAGTTTTTTGCATAAAATCTCCTTACTTTTTGAGAAAGAATAGAAAAGTAGAAAGTTGTGCAAGCCAAGCTCCCACCACCTTGAAACAAAACAAAGTTTCATTCATCAGAGTGGCATAATTACACACCTGTTGACATGTCAGCCATCTAACCACTGAAATAACCTCCATGGCAGTAAGGCTAAGTACCCTATAAATGTGAAGCCACTACCACAATGCAAAATGCTATAAGCAAAATGTAAAGTGTGTCATGCAATATCTCTGCAGCAAATTAATTTTCCAACACCTAAATACCACAATTCACATGTATAGGACATCCCCTCAACACCCTCCAAATTTCAATTTAAAAGACCAAACCGTGTCCAAGATATAACATTCTAAAGTTTGAGATTTTCATTTGTCGGAGTGGCAGAATTCCGCACCTGTTTACATTTTACACACCTAACAACTGAAAAGTACATCCATGGCAGTAAGACTAGCTACCCTATAAATTTAAAGCCACTACCACAATGCAAAACACTGTCCACAAAATGTAAACTGTGCCACGCAATATCTCTGCAACAACTGTATTTTCTGACACATAAACACCATAATTCACATCTACAGGACATCCCGCCAGCACCCCTCCAAATTTCAAGTTAAAAGACCAAACCGTTTCCGAGATATTTCATTTTAAAAGTTGTTAAAATTGGGCTATCTGGTTCCTCCAATTCTGGCAATTTAGTCCCTCCCTCGCGACCAAAGAATCTTTGATCGTGAGCTTGCAAATTCTTTGATTGTGAGGAGGGCCAAAACCCCATTCTTCTTTCGCAAAATAACCATATAAATTTTCCCATAGACTTATAATGGGAACTTAAAATTTTAATAACTTTTGAATGGTTTAATATTTTTTCACCAAACAAAAAGCAGCATGTTCCTTGACCCAAGTTCTTTCAACGTACCATGTTGTAGAGCCACACACCACACAACGGCCGTGCAGCGCCATGGACAAAATCTGAAAAAACTGCCCACATAACTGGCGAAAAGTGCATTTTTCAGCGTTTTGGTGCACAAAAACTGTAAGTCTGACTGAAACAAAATTTGGCAGATCAAGAGATCTACCATGCCCGGCCATGCATACCAAATTTCATGCAAATCCGTTGAACAGTTCCAAAGTTATTAATGCACAAAATTTCGAGTTTAACATAGAAGTGGCTTCATAATCCTAAATATAGGGTCGCGACTGCGCCCCTATAATAATAGCCACTAAAAAGGATGTACTGGTGAGGAAGGGCCCCGTGCTCCCACCAACTTACCCATTTCTGCATAACAATATGCATCGGAGGGAGTGCGGGCCCTCTGGGCCTGTGCTGCCACTTACATTTAGCTATAGAGACATGCAGCTTTCCTATAGGCCACCGAATGCTTGTAACATTAATTTGTCCATATCTTGGGAACTGTAACAGCTAGAAAAACAATTCAAGTGTCATTGTAACCGTGACAGTGAGTGGATCATGTCACAATCACTGACCGAACCCACATCTCACATCGTTTCCAAGATATGGGCACTGAAAAGCACTGGGCAGGCACTCTTTCAACCCTTGTGACAGTAATTTCACAATATCTCATGAACCGTGCAACTTACGAACAAAATGCCACTGCAGGCTTACTCTTTGATTTAAAATCTTTTTCCTGTGGCTAGCTCACTTGAAGGTGAGCTAAGCCATTTGTAGCAAAAGGTCAGTATCTTGCTTCATTTCTGAGATAACGGTGCCAAAAGTCATGACACAGACTGCAATGTAATCCTACAGCTCTGTCTTTTGCACATGACCAGGATAGCATGGGCTCGATGTTTAACAGCTGTCTAGCAGAAATCCATGACTGGATGAAATCCAGCTGGCTGAAATTGAACTCCAGAAAGACTGAGGTGTTGGTGGTGGATCCGGGTCACTGTATAGAAAGGTCGGTAGTGGGTTCACCCTCTGGTCTTTGGCTCGAGGGTGCACAGCTGTCTTCCTCTGAACAGGTGCATGGTCTTGGAGTGGTTCTTAACAATGGGCTGACACTGCGTTCACAGGAGTTGGCAGTCATCAAGTCTTCCTTTTATCATTTTAGGAACATCGCCAGAATAAGGCACCTTGTTCTGTCCAGTGACCTGCCTACTTTGATCCACGCCTTTGTGGCTCTGCACCTAGACTACTGCAATTCCCTCTACCTGGGGCTTCCAGGGGTTGATATCTGTTGCTTGCAGCTGGTGGAGAATGCTGCAGCATGGTTGTTGACTGGGACTTCTCGTTCGAGTCATATTACTCCCATGCTGCGTGAACTGCACAGGCTGCCTGTACAGTGGCGGATCACCTTCAAGGTCGGACTTCTGACCTACAAAGTCCTGCATGGACTAAGTCCGAGCTATCTGCAAGAGCTCCTGACTCCCTACAGCCCTGGCCGTCCTCTCCACTCAACTGACTAGGCATTGTTAGAGATTCCCAGGGTGAAGCTGAAAACATCTGGGGCCCGGGCTTTTATGTTTAGTGCCCTGTCCCTGTGGAACTCTCTGCCTCATCAGATTAGAGAGTACGGGACCATGGAGAGCTTTAAAGCAGGCCTAAAAACTTATTTGTTTAAGCAAGCATTTAGCATTTAGCATATAGTATTTTGTGAGAATTGTAACCGATTTATTTAAATTATATTGTAAATAATTTTAAGCTGTGTTGTCCTGTTTTATGATGCTTTTAATTATGTACAGTGCTTTGATTTCTAGAATTGCACTTAATAAATAAAGCATAGTATTATATTATTATTATTATAATAAGAGCTACAGCCTACTTTTCCCTGTAAACCTTAACTGTGTAACTATGTAACTATGACTTTAAGAAAAGGCTCAGTTGTATTGCACTCACTTGCATTATGCGGTCCTGGCCCTGAGGGCTGAATTCTGTTTTCAAGCCCTACTGCCAGTCCTGGGCCTGGGAAAGACTTTTATCATGTGCTCAGTGGTGGTTCTCAAAGTCCAGTCCTGGCCTCACTGCCTACCCTAGAGAATGGAACCCAGTAACACTGGGAACTGCATTTTGAGTGTGTCAGTGGTTTTAGTGTGCCTTTCTTACTGTTCCTTGATTGAGATGTCAATAATAGCAGCTAATAATTATAAGGATACTGTAGTTATCAAGGAGTGCAGCAGAGAGCAACTAAAATGATGAAAATATTGGAGAGCTAAAGCTACAGACTTCTGAATGTTTACATAGGTTTACACTGGTTGCCCAGTCAAAGAAATCTATCAGATTTGCTTGGCATGACCTTCCTCCCATGAACCCTTGCTGCCTGTAGTCCTACAGCCCTTTGGATTGCATGTACTCAACCAGTCACTCCTTTAGTAAGATCTCTATTAGTTTCCCCATCACTGAAGTTAGGCTGACAGGCCTGTAGTTGCTAGATTCCTCCCTGCTGCCATGCTTGTGCAGAGGAACCACGTCCACCCTTCTGCAGTTCTCCCGAACCACTCCTGATTCCAGCAAGCTGTTGAACAAGGCTGCCAGGGGCAGCAAGCACTTCCTGAGCTCCATCAATATCCTGGGTGGTACTCCATCTGGTCCCATGGCCTTATCTACTTTCAAGGCAGTAAGTCTTTCAGTAACCTCGCCTTATAAAAGGGACTTGTGTCCATTCTCTCCTGTAGTTTTACTGCTACCTGGTGGCCCATCCCCTCCACCCTCCACTGTGAAAACCAAGCAAACGTAGCTATGCAAAATGACTGCTTTTTCCTAGTCTTCCTCTGCAAAGTCTCCCCTTTCTGCCCTTCTAATCCTCACTACCCTGCCTCTTGTTGTTTTCTTCTCCCTGATGTAGCAAAAAAAAGTCTTATCATCATTACTCTGTTCCCTTGCTATCCTTTTCTCCGCCTGCACCTTAGTCCTCCAGACTGCCCTTTCTGCTTCTGTATGCCTGACCAAGTACACCTCCCTGTCTCCTTCCCTCTGAGTTTCCTTGTACCATTTGAATGCAATCCTTCTCTCTCTTACTGCCACTGCTGCCTCTCTGGAGAACCATAATGGCCTCTTCTTCCTCTTGCCTTTGCTAACTTCTTTTACGCAGAGGCCAGTTGCCCTTCTGATACCCTCTCTTATTCCCTTTCAGTGTGTGCCTCCACTCTCCCTGGCTATCCTCGTTATGGAGCCCTTTTATGAAGCAGTTGCCCATTTCCTTGAAATTCACTTCCTGAAATCCAAGACACTCATCCTTATGTGGCTCTTTTCTGTACCTCCTCTTTACATGGAACCACACTGTATGGTGACTGCTGGTACTTAGGGGAATATCCACCATGCAATTTGCGATGCTGTTTCTGTTGGTGAGTGCAAGTTCCAACACTGCCCTGCCTCTTGTAGATTCCTTTATAAGCTGTCTGAGGAATGCTCCCTGTAGGGAGTCCAGGACAGCCCTGCTCATTGGCGACACTGCAGCTGGTAGGTTCCATGGCACATCTGGTAGACTGAAATCTCCAACAGCAACCCCTTCCTTTGCTATCCTTGTGATAGGCTTCCATAGGTCCTGTCTAATTCCCCCCCTCCATGCTGGCAGTCTGTACACTACCCCGTCCTGACAGAATTCTCACAACCAGTCTGTGGGATTATCCTAGCACTTCTAGTCCCTCTTCCCCTTGCTGCGCCTGCACCACGGTGGACTTAATTCCCTCCATTACATACAATGCCACCCCCTCCTCTCTTCTTCACAGCCCTGTTTCTTATGTAAAGCATGTATTCTAGGATGGCCATGTCTCAGTTGTGGTGCGCTGTGTACCACTTCTGCAGTATCCACCAGATCAAGGCATGCCTCTGCCATGGTAGATTCCAGGTCTAATGGCAGTGTGTGTAGAAGGCTGGCACCAGCAACAAACAATCACTATGGTAACAACAATCCATTCATTTATAGCAGGAATAGAGAAAGAAAAAAGTTTGTTACCTTCAGGTGCTTATTCTTTATTCAGTACAATTTCTTGTGCAATCCAGTGCAAGGACATTATCCAGCATATACAGCATGCAACTTTTTTCAATAAGATGTAAACTTCAAAGAAGGCCATGCAGGTGCAGCAGATCCCCCCCCCCAGATGTTGCTTATTCTAATGCATTTCACAGAAGGTGCTTATTCAAAGGCTAGCAATGTACATAGAAACATAGAATCTGATGGCAGATAAGGATCACTTGACCCACCTAGTCTGCCCATTTTCTGTACCTGTTTCATATACCACAGATCCTAAATGATCTGCAACTTACCCTCTCTTTTCTATCGCTGGAGTTCCTTTATGTCTGTCCCATGTGTTTTTGAATTCCCCTACCATTTTTGCCCCTATAACCTCAGCTAGGAGGCTGTTCCGTGGATCCACCACCCTTTCCATAAAAATATACTTTCTCATGTTCCCCTAAGCCTAACTCCCTGTCTTCATATCATGACCCCTTGTTCTTGAACACCTTTTTTTTTGAAAGATGCTGTCCTCTTGTACCTTTTTTACACCCCTGAAATATTTAAAAGTCTTTATCATATCCCCTCTCTTTCTCCTCTCCTCCAGGGAATACATATTGAGATCCTCCAGTCTCCCCCATATGACTTTTGTAGCATTTTTGTTCTCCTTCTCTGATCCACTTCTACTCTATGTCCTTCTAGAGATGTAGCCTCCAGAACTGGATGCAGTACTCTAGATGAGGTCTCACCGATGTTCTATACAGTGGCATCACCACCTTCTTCCTTCTGCTGGAGATACTTCTTCCTGTACACCTCAGTATTCCACTGGCATGCCTGACGGCCTTCTCACATTGTTTGGTAACCTTTAGATCATCAGATATGATTATTCCAAGGTCCCTTTCCTGTTTGGTGGATGTCAGTACCTTCCCCCTCCATCATGTGCTCCTCCCCTGCATTTCTGTGCCCCAAGTGCATGATCGTCAGTGTTGGGTAAGTTACTTTTTCTATTACTTTCTATTATGTTTGGAAACTTGTTCCAGGAAGCTCTGTGCAGTCACTAGCAAGGATAGAGAAGTACTGGAAAAAGTAATACACCTTACAATTATAGTTACGTATTTCTTTTAATACAAAAACAATACAAAACTAATAAATAACTATAACAGATACATTTTTTGAAAGTAATAGGTTAGTTACTAGTTAATTTCAAATAAATCTAATCAGTTACAGTTACGTATGTCTTTTGTATACAAAGACATAAGTAGATGTAACTGTAAGGTGCGTTACATCTTCCAGTACTTCCCCATCATTGTTAGTGACTGCACAGAGTTTTCTGGAACAAGTTTTCAAAAGTAATAGAAAGTAATGGCCATCACAGAAACCTGGTGTAATGATAACCATGACTGGGAGATGGCCATACTTGGCCATACCTGGCTACAACATATTCAGAAGAGACAGGGCAGGTAGGAAGGGAGGCGGAGAGGCACTGTATGTGGAAAAATGACATAAGGGCTACAGAGATCCAGGAGGAACAAAATGGGGGAGAGATACTGTGGGTTAAGCTGGAGAGGAAAATGGGGCCAGCCATCTGGTCCATCTATCATCAGATAGATCTATTATTTATTATCTATTATCTATCTATTATCAGGTCCATCTTGTAAATGAGCCTTGCTCAATGATGTTCGCCTGAATAAATAAAGATTTGATGATGATGATGATGATGATCTGCACAGGTATGGTCTATAGACCACAAGCCCAGGAGGAAGAAACAGATAGGGAGATGATGCAAGCCATCCAAAGGATGGCAGACAAGTAGTGCTGCTTGGAGACCTCAACATTCCAGACATGGACTGGAGCATCCCAGCAGCAGCATCAACTAGGAGCAGATTTATCCTGGACTTCCTTCAGGGTGCCTTCCTCAAGCAACTGGTCATGGAACCAACTCGGCAGAAGGCAATACTGGACCTTGTGCTCACAGTCAGGGACAGTGTGATGGGGGTAACAGTGGGGGAGCACCTGGGGAACAGTGACCACCAGTCATTGTGGTTTGAAATCACAGAAGAGGCAGAACCAAACCACACAAAAGCATGCATCCTGGATTTTAGGGAGACAGACTTTGGGAAAATGGGGAGATGCTTGAAAGAGGCATTAAGGGGAAATGGGGCAGGAATCAGGGGTTGAGGAACAGTGGGCAGTATTTAAAATGGGGATTACAAGAACAACATAATTATGCATTAAGCAGGTTAGCAAGGGGAAAAAGAAGAGGAGGCCATTATGGTTTTCCAAGGAGGTAGCGGAGAAAGTGAAAGCCAAAAAGATTGCATTCAGGTAATACAAAAAGACACAGGCAGAAGGGGATAGGGAGAAGTACCAGGAGATGTAAAGGGAGGCAGGGAGGTCAGTAAGGGAAGCCAAAGCTCAGACAGAAGAGCACATTGCAAAATCAGTGGGTAGAGGGGACAAAACCTTTTACAGGTAAATAAGTGAAAAAAGAAAGGCAAAGGGAGGGATAGTGAGACTGAAGGGGGAGGATGGGGGCCGCGTGGAGGATGACAACAGTAAAGCTGACATATTGAACAGGTATTTCTGCTCAGTCTTTACTGAGGAAGAGGAGGGTAATGTGTCTGAAGGGAGTACAAGAGGTGGGAATGGTGCAGAAATGGACACAAGTCCCTTTACACGAGAAAGGGTCCTGAAGGATCTGGAAGTGATAAGAGTTGATAAAGCAATGGGACCAGATGGGGTGCACCCCAGGGTCTTTAAAGAACTAAGAGAGATGGTGGCTGAACCTCTGGAAATCCTGTTTAGCCGATCACTGGAAACAGTGGAGGTACCCAAAGACTGGAGGACAGCAGATGTAGTCCCCTTATACAAAAGTGGGAACAAAGAGGAAGTGGGGAACTACAGACCAGTCAGCCTCACCTCGGTAGTGGGGAAGATCATGGAAGCACTACTGAAGAAGAGATTGGTGGAACATCTGGTTGTCAATGGACTGCAGGACCCAAGGCAGCATGGTTTCACCGGGGGATGTCATGTCAGACCAACCTTATTTAATTTTTTGACTGGGTGACTAGGGAGGTGGATCAGGGGAGGGCAGTGGACGTGGCTTATCTGGACTTCAGCAAGGCCTTTGACACTGTGCCACATAGAAGACTATTACACAAACTGGGGAATATGGGTGTGGGCAGGACAGTAGTGCAGTGGGTAGGTAACTGGCTGGGCGGCAGGACACAGAGGGTGGTGGTAAATGGCTGTCACTCCACAGAGGAAAGAGTGACCAGTGGGGTACCACAGTGATCAGTGCTGGGAATGGTCCTATTCAACATCTTCATCAGTGATATTGCGCAGGACCTAGGAGGCAGAATTTCCCTGTTTGCTGATGACACAAAGCTCTGTAACAGAGTAGACACACCAGAGGGTGTAGACCAAATGAGAAGGGATCTGCAGAAACTTGAAGAATGGTCAGGGGTTTGGCAGTTGAAATTCAATGCAAAGAAGTGCAAGATAATGCATATGGAGCACAAAACCCTGGCACAATATATCAGTTGGGGTGAGAATATAGCATGCACCAAGCAGGAAAGGGATCTGGAGTTACATCTCTGATGACCCAAGGTAGGGAAACAGTGACAAGGCAACAGGTAAAGCAAATAGGATGTTGGGATGCATAGGCAGGGGCATCACCAGCAGGAAAAGGGAGGTCATAATTCCAATATACAAGACACTAGTGAGGCCCCACCTGGAGTACAGTGTACAGTTCTGGAGACCTTACTTACGTAAGGACATAGACAGGGTAGAGAAGGTTCAGAGGAGGGCAACAAAGATAGTCCATGGATTGCATCAAAAGTGCTATGAGGACAGGTTGAAGGAACTGAATATGTACTCCCTGGAGGAGAGGAGGGAGAGAGGGGATATGATAGAGACATACAAGTATCTTACAGGGAGGAACAGGGTGCAGGAATACACTATTTTTAAGCAAAAAAGATGTTCCAGGACTAGAGGGCATGGGATGAAGTTGGAGGGAGGACGATTCAGAGGAAGCGTGAGGAAGAATTTCTTCACAGAACGGGTGGTGGACAAGTGGAACACCCTGCCAGAGGAAGTGGTGGGGGCTGAAACAATCATGGGATTTAAAAATGCATGGGATAGACATAAAGGAATTCTGAAGATCAGGGTTAAGGGGCAACAGACTTCTAGGAAAACATAAAGTAAACTTACAAGCTCAAATGGGCAGACTGGGTGGGCTGTAGGCCCTAATCTGCCGACACTGTCTATGTATCTATGTAATAGAAAAAGTAACTTACCCAACACTGATGATCGTGCACTTCTTTGCGTTGACCTCTGATGTTTCCATTCATTTACATCTCTTAAAGGAATATGCTTCGGTTTCGGAACAATGGTGACTAAGGTGCAACAGTGCTCTGTGTACAGAAATAATGAAAACAATCACAAATAGAATAATAGGGGACTATGTATTATCAGGCTGTAATTATATTAAGACATTCTGGGAACATGTGAACCTTGATTGCAAAACTTGAGAAATTCCAACATGTCCCCAGAACCTTAAGAGGGTGTTATAGCCGAGTAATCACAGTCCCCTATTTTTATTTCTGTAGTATATGGATCCAAGGACTTTCAAGTACTTACTGCCATTGTAGGTGCTGAAAACCGGGATGCTGATCCTGGATGATGATGTTTGTAAATTCAACATGTGCTGCAAATCTTGTAAAGGGTTTGTGCCAGTAATTCAGCTCAATGAATAATAAAAACAGGAACTTTAATAAACAGGAATAAAAACTTTTACATTTGAAACTTTTTAATGTTAAGGTGTCAGTCTTTACTCAGATTCAGAATCAGGGTATATATTGTAACATATCGACCCTCCTTTACAGGAGGTGGCGATTGGCCAATCTTAATGGAGATGTCACCATACAAAGTGCAGTGAGAGGCAAAAATATTTGTTCTGCTGGTGGAGTACTCCAAGGTGGCAATTGTCGAGAGTAACTGGGAATGTGTCACTTCCTGG
This sequence comes from Neoceratodus forsteri, assembly GCA_016271365.2. NCBI lineage: Eukaryota > Metazoa > Chordata > Ceratodontiformes > Ceratodontidae > Neoceratodus > Neoceratodus forsteri. The sequence continues at coordinate 277,003,443 of CM057455.1, read as the reverse complement.
GAGGCAGTGTCACTGGCTGAACCATAGCAGGAACAGGAATTTGTTCACGAGGTTGTGTAATTGCAGAGGCACAGGGCTGAGCGGAGTCACCAGGAAAAATAGAGGAAATGCTCACTGCTGTTTTTTTCTGACAAGGTACTGCAGTTATTTATTGACTGTAAGTGTCTGTGACCAGAGAGTTGAGCCTCATCTGTTGGGAGTGGGGCACATTGGAATCTATTTCCTTCTGGACATTTTGCGAGTCAAATGGTTTGTAATTTATACAGAATCAGCTATAAAAAAGTCTTAACATCTGAGAAAACAAAAAATATACTGATCACGAATCTTAGGTTGCCAGAAATACATTTTTGGCTAAAAAAACACCAAAAAAACTATACGATTAATTTTTTTGCTGACTAACAAATACTGCTGCTTTAAGAACTCGGAGGTGCACATAGGAGGTTTAATCTTAGGAAAACAACTGGTTACAAAAATAGTGTGACTCCTAACCCATCATTTAAACCCAGTCTCTCTGTGACTTCTAATGCAAAGATCCAGTACTTCTCTCTTTTGAGGAGACGATTATAATCACCGCCTCTCCATTTTTAACAGGTTTCTCTATACCAGTGAATACCACTTATGGGAATCCCTATCAGAGCTCTCACCCTATTAATGTGTGCTCCTAAAGCATTTTTGATCTCCTTGTTTTCCACTGCTATATGTTTGTCACTTCTTATTTTCATCTGTCTCTTGGTTTTGCCCACATAGTGGCACTCTCACATGCGACTACTGTAGCTAGGTACACCACCCCTTCAGTGGCACACATAATAAAACCACTGATGTTCACCTTTCTCTTTGTTTTTGGATTATTACACTTTTTTATGTTGGATCGCGCTTGCACAGCCAACATATTGCGGTAGTAGCAGATTTGGAGGTGCGGTCACTGTTGGGCGAATGCAAGGCATGCATCAGAAGGTGCGTCCCTCATTCCCCAATCAGGCAGCAGGAGGCACTGACCTCATGCATGCCTAATGTGGCCATCACAACAAAGAAAAGGTCAGCTGCAATGAGAGCGAAGCTCTCATGCAGCGTGACCATTACACGCCTCCCTCGGTGCAGGCAACATGGTGGCAGTGACTGCTGCGCTGCTGCCTGTCACAATGCTGATGGGGGGCCCTCCCTGTCGACATAATGTCTCCCCTTTTTTTGATTGCTGAGGGGTGCCCAATCCCCTCGGCATGATGCACCCCCATTTGTTATGTGCCGACAGAGGTGCCCAATCCCTGTCAGCTAAAGCACCCCCACCCACAACATGGAGGTGGCATGCTGGGAGCCCACCCCAGCATGCCAAACTTCCACTTGAACATGAAACCTTCCCCGGCGATCTCTTTTTTAAAAAAAAAATCCTGTAAAAAAAATAACAGTCCCTCGGCAGTCTCGCTGCCCCCCTGCACCCACCCACTGTGCACCCTGCCTCTCCCCACACACCCCTCATCCCATACTTACCTCTGGAGTCCAGCGTGACAATCTTTGGTGGACCTGGAACACGTCTGCACTCTTCAAAGCTGACTGCGAACTGAGGAGATGCTGGTAAGCTGTATAATGGAATGAATAGGGTTTTTTTCAACTTTGATGCATGTCTCGGGAATTTTTTGGAATTTTGGCACCAAATTTTCAGCATGGGGTTTTTGGGACCCCTCCTCATGGATTATGTCACTGTCATGGCGTTATTCGGCCCCGAAAGGTGATTTTGCGGTCACTGCGCAGAATCACCTTTTAGGGACTTAACAATGAAATGACAGTGCCAGTGTTCATGAGGCTGGCTCTCAAAAAGTCTATGTTGCAAATTTGCTGGAAAAAATCCAAAAAATTACTGTTTTATGAGTGTGTGTTGTGCAGTTGCTACACACTCTCGTAACTTCACGAATTTGCAATATTTTCATGCCAGATTTTTAACATTGGCATTTTTACACACCTCCTTGTGAACAGTACAGCTGTCATTTTTAACATCCTGGCCAAAATGTGTTTTCGCACTTCTGGGACAGAATAGCGCGGTCGCTGTGGGAAATCAGTGTTCGGGACAGATTACAAAAATGACAATGATACTGTTCATGAGCAGAGGTCCAAAAATGCCTATGTTGAAAATTTGGTGATGATACTCCATAAAATGACTGTATTACGAGTGTGCATTGCACAGTTTGCACGCACACTCGTAAGTTCACCAATTTATAACATTTTCACTCCAGATTTTCAACATTGCCATTGTTCTGCACCTCCTTATGAACAGTACAGCTGTCATTTTTCACATCCTGGCTGAAATGTATTTTTACAGTTCCGGTGCAGAATAGCATTGTCGCTGTAGGAAATCCATGTTTGAGACACATTTTGAAAATGACAGTGACACTGTTCACTAGCAGAGGTCCTAAAATGCCTATGTTGAAAATTTGGTGACGAAAGTCCATAAAATGAGTGTTTTCCTAGTGTGCATTGTGCAGTTTGCATGCACGCTCATAACTTCAAGAATTTGTAATATGTTCACTCCAGATTTTCAAGATTGGCATTTTTCCACACCTTCTTATGAACAGTACAGCTGTTATTTTACATATCCTGGCCGAAATGTATTTCAGATGTCCGGTGCAGCAGTGCACGATCGCTGTGTGAAATCGTTTTTTGAGACAGTGTGTGGAAATGACGGTGACACTGTTCATGAGCAGAGGTCCTAAAATGCATATGTTGAAAATTTGCTGCTGAAAGTCCATAAAATGACTGTGTTGCAAGCATGCGTTGAGCAGCTTCCACGCACCATTGTAACTTCGTAAATTTGCAATATTTTCATGCCAGATTTTCAATACTGGCATTTTTTCACAACTCCCTATCAACAGTACAGCTGTCATTTTTCACATCCTGCCCAAAATGTGTTTCCACACCTGTGGCCCACAATGGCGTGGTCGCTGTGGGAAATCAACTTTTGGGACTGATTAACAAAATCCCCACCCCCAGCAAGCCGCATCATCACGAGCCCTTGGCCTGAACTCCTACAGCTCCTCTGTTCAGCAGCATCGTCAGCCTGTGGATCTATGTAATGCAAAAAAAATTAGAATCGGAGGGCCACTACTGATTGTTTATTTGTGGGCAAATGTGTGTGCAGACTGCTATGTTTTATAATGATTGTATTGGGCTCCTTAACATAGTTGTCAGTTACTGAGCATGTTTAGCGAGTGTACGAGTTACTTTAAGGCTGTAAGTTTAGTTAATATTGAATGCCTTTATCAAGTCTTAGGGTTGTGTTGTAGTTGCTCTTTTCCCCTGTTTCCTCTAGTCCCCCTCCTCTTCACTTTGTAATTTGTGTTTCCCACCTTGATCTAGCCCATCCTTTGGTTCTAGCCTTGACCTTTTAATCCCCCTGGTACTTACTGTGCTGTGTCTCCATTCCTTCCTCAGGCATTCAGACCGATGAGAGAGCGTGGTCGCAACACTTTCCCCCACTCCCAAGCAAGCCGCATTCTTGGGAGGCCCTGGCCTGCACTCCTACAGCAGATACTATTCAGCAGCATCATCAGCCTGTGGAGCCATGCTAGCCCTGCCGCCACTTGCCCAACCCAACCTCTCCCTCCTATCCCACCCTAGGTGAGCATTTGCCATATACTCGGCTCACATCACATGATCTCATCACATGACTCTTATCTGCTCAAAACTCCATTAGCTGATTATATTGCTTGGCCACCAGAGGTCACTATTGTGCCTCTCAACCTAAGGTAACATTTATTTTTATTCATTCTCATCTACTGTCAACAAGTTTGCCAGTGGTGGTTTCGAACCTGTGACTCTTGATGTCTAGACCAGCCATAGCCAACCATACTAACCTCTAGGCCACTCAGCCTGCTAGTGTGCACCCCTTCTCTACCTTTGCTAACCCACAGTGCCCAGTGGCCACTTGTGGTATTATACTTCACTGTAGCCATCCAGTCCAGTCGAACACTTGCACCCTGCTGCCTTCGCTTCGCTATAGTGACATGGCACCCTTTTCACCAATATTACAATGCACATCTTTATCTCCTTTTGTCTTGGCCTCACTCTCCTCCCCGCTCTAGTGTCACTATCCACCTCCCTCCTCCCTTCCCCTCTTAATCTCTCATCCCCCACCACCCTGCCCCCCACCAACCCTCACATTGTTCCTTGTGCCCTACGTCATAAATTTCCACCTAAAGTCTCATTCCACTACCAACTTTCTTTCTCCCCTTAGCACTCTCCCTCCACTCACCCCTTTCCTACCTCCCCCACCTGACATCGTTCAACTGCCCTTGCTCAGACTTGAACTCGTTCACAGGCTTCACCTCACTTACCCTCCCACTCACCTATGCTCTCGCTGCAGCAGATTAGAACTTCATAAACCCACAAACAGAGTCTTCTTCTTCTATCTACTCCTCCTACTCACTGGAGACATCCAACCTAACCCTGGCCCATCCCCTCTCTCACCTACACCTGTGAAAGGCCTCTCCATCTATCACCTCAACGCTAGGAAACTACTCCCAAAGATAGACCTCCTGAGAGTCTGGGTGTCATAGCATTCCGCTGATATACTCTGCATCACTGAATTGTAGCTATTAAGCAGAATTTCTGACCCCCTACTCTCCCTATTCAGCTACCATCTATTTAGACAAGATCACTCAAACAGAGGTGGGGGTGTAGCAATCTACCACTTCCAAAACCCACCTGTCTCTATTGTCACTAGTGAGGCAGTCCCAAAGTCCTATGAGCTCTTCCTTGTCAAACTGCTTCTGCCCTCCTCTCTCCCCATTCACACTGGTGTACTCTACTCTTCCCCCAAAGTATCCCCCTCCACTGTGGTTAACACTGTCTCTGCTGTTTCAACCACCACCAGCTCTGGCAAACTCATTTTACTCTGTGATTTTAATCTGAATTGGGCTTCCCCTACCCTTAAACCCACCACTCAGTGATACACTAAACTTACACCAGCTCATCAGCAAACCCACATGACTAAACCCCCACTCCCAAAACCACACCCTCCTGGATTGGATCCTGGCTTCTCACCCGCACAGGATCTCAGCAGCTGGTACACTCCCCGACATTTTCAGTAACCGCCTTATGACCTACTGCACATGTACACTCCATTTACCTTACTTCCCACCTACCTATTGTTTGATTCACTTCCTACACTCTTTAAACACCCCTATGCTCCTGCAAGATCTCACATCCTCTAACTGGTCCCCCTTCTACACCGCAGATGATGTAAACATGGCTTTCTCCCTTTTCTGCCATTTATTAAACAAAATCTGGAAAACTCACCCCCCTCCATGCTGCCGTAGATTGAGAAACTTCAACCACCTGTGGATATCCACTGATCTTATCGAGCCTGCAACTCCTGCAGGACCAAGTGTGGACGCTATAAAGCTTTACTCTCCCCAACGACCTTCCACCTACCATGCTCTGAGAAACACTTGCACTAAAGCTATCAGGGCAGCTAAATCCAACTATTTTAAGAACATGCTGCAAGAAAATCTAAACTCCCCCCACAAATTCTGGCAAACCCTCTCATCCCTTCTCAAACCCTCACACAACTCCTCCTCCCACTCCCTCTTAATTGACAACAATCTAGTCTCAGACCTACACACTGTTACTTCTACTTTAAATAATTTCTTTACAACATGTGCCCTTCCCTCTACCCCTGTCCCCCCACCCCTCAGTGCACCTCACATACCCCAAACTCCCCTGTATCCCCTCCCATAGCATGGTCACCCGGTTCAGCCCCACACACGTCAGCTCTACCCTATCACAGCCAAAGAGGTCCTCGGGGCTCTCCTATCCCTAAATCTATGCAAATCCAGCCCTGATGGCCTCGACCCACTCATACTAAACATCTCTGCCCCAGCCATCGCTCATTCTCTGTCCTATCTACCTAACCTCTCTTTCTCCCTTGGCACAGTACCACAGGCATTGAAGGCCGCAAAAGTGATCCCGCTTCACAAAGGCAGTGATCACTCCCAACTTGGTAATTACCGTCCTATCTCCCTCCTCCTTGTTTTAGCCAGACTCCACAAATCCCTTGTCCTCACCAGACTCACTAACTTCCTCACCACAACAAATTTCCTGTCCCTTATCATTTGGGCTTCAGGAAAACCACTCAGCTGTCTCATCCCTACTTAGGGTTACAGATGCCATTCTCACTAGTATGGACCAAGGCCACCTTACCTCAGCTATAGTTATAAATCTGGCCAAAGCCTTTGACTCCGTCTCCCATTCCATCCTTCTATCCAAGCTAGAACATGCTGGCCTCCCTCTCAGTCAAATGGTTCAGTTCTTACCTCTCTGGCTGCTCTCAACATGTCCAACTGGAGATGTACTCCCCACCAATTGAAGCAGGAGTACCACAAGGGTCTGTCCTTGACTCCATCCTCTTTTCTATATTTCCCAACAACCTCCCCCTTGAATGCACCTCCTCTCACATGGTATCATGTTTGAACAGCAACGGGAATACCACGAAGACCATTACAGCAACAAAATCAGCAGTTCACTGCAATGGTCCCCAGTATTCCCGACACTGTTGTCTTTGGAGATATTGCCACCTCCCCGAATCAACCTCACTTAGAGTGATCTATGGTATGGGGGTGCAGGGCAGAGACCCACATATAGGGGGTGCAGGGGCAAAGCTCCCCACAAAAAACACTTGCTTTCCTTGATGGCACAATTCCGACTGCTGGCATTGTGCCATCGCTATAATGTCATTCAACACAATTGACTCCAGACAGCAGTGTTGGGAATACTGGGGACCATTGTAGTGAAGCTTTTAAACTAGCCAAGGGGGGGAGGTGCTGAAAGGAAACAGGAAAGTTCAAGCCTCCCCCCACAAAACATGGCAGGTAGTAGGGTAAACACTGAGGTACAGAGCTTGACAAAGGGCAGGACAGGGGTAAATGGAAAGATGGACAAGGGCAATAAGAGCAGGGATGGGGTAAAAAAGGATAAAGCCAACATTAAATGGAGGGCAATGAGTACCAATGCCCATAGTCTGGGAAACAAGCTTCCAGAGCTAGTAGCCCTGATGGAAGAGGAACACTTGGATATTGTGGCAGTCACAGAAACATGGTACATGGAGAACCATGACTGGGATGTCAACATACCAGGGTACACAATCTACAGAAGGGACAGGGAGGGTAAAAGAGGAGGTGGAGTAGCTCTCTACATAAGGGAAGGGATCAAAGCTACAGAACTAAAAAGTAAAGGGGGAGGACAAGAGGAACTCTGGGTCACCTTGGAGACAGGGAATGGCATCACAATCCGCACAGAGGTTGTATACAGACCCCCATCTCAAGGGGAGGAAATGGACAAGAAAATGATAGAGGGCATTCTCAAAATGGCTGAAAAAAGGGAGATACTGTTGATGGGGGACCTGAATATGCCAGATGTTAACTGGGCGACATGGACTGCAGCCACATCCAAGAGCAGGGTCATTCTCGATGCCCTACAGGAGCATGCCTTAGACAGCTAGTGGTGGAACCCACTCAGGAGGGAGCAATATTAGACCTGGTGCCTCAAATGAGAGAGGATCACAAACTTAGAAGTCAGTAGACATCTGGGAACAAGCGTCCACTGTACAGTGTGCTTCACAATAAACACAACTATAGAGACAAGCCATACAAAGACAAGGATACTGGACTTTAGAAGGGCTGACTTTGGCAAAATGGGTGAATACCTGAGGAATGCATTAGCAAATGGCCAGAAAGGAGGAGTGGAAGTACAATGGAGAAAAATCAAAACTGCCATCATGGAGGCAAAAAGCCTTTGTGTAAAACAAATAAAGAAAACAAAGCAGAATAAAAAACCACTATGGCTCTCAAAAGAGGTGTCAGGGAAGGTTAAGGAGAAAAAGGCTGCATTCAAAAAGTATAAGGAATCACAGACGGAGCATGACAGGGAACTGTATCAATTAAAGCAGAAAGAAGTGGGGAAGGCAGTCAGAAAAGCAAAGGCCCAAACTGAGGAAAAGATAGCCAACTCGGTTAAGAAGGGGAATAAAACCTTTTATAGGTACATTAGGGAGCATAGAAAGGTTAAGGGAGGGATAGTGAAGTTTAATAAAGGAGAGGGGAGGTGGGCAGAGGGAGACAGTGAAAAGGCAGAGATACTGAATGAATACTTTTGCTCAGTATTCACAAAAGAGGAAGTGGAGGAGTTACCTAAACCAAACAGTAGAAGCACTCTGGATAGTGGGGTTGACACCAGTCCATTTACAGAAGAAAGAGTACTGAACAACTCCCAATCTCAGTGAGCTTAGACACAGTTGTTTCAAGAACAACACACATGCCTCATGGGCATCATGGCTGCATATGCACACAGACAGTGCTGGTCCTTTAGCAGACATGGTGCCTGGAAAAGGCCCCCTGCCAGCTCTGCGTAAGGGGTGAGAGGCCTTCGGCACCATGCAATTCTGCTTGCTGGACCAGCATAACATTCTGTGGTGATTTGCATATGCAGCCCATGATGCTTTGCATTGTGGGGGCATGTGTGATTTTGTATTTTCTTGAAACTTGGCTTCCCAGCCAAATGCCCTTTGGGGTAACCCTTGCCTCAGTGTTTCACACAGAGGTTCTTTGTCTTTTAAATAGTTTTTTATTTTAATGGGTTCACCACAATATATCCCAGGCACACTGCCTTAGGGGTAGCTGGTCCATTCCACTGCGGTGTCAAACAGATGAGGCATACCGATGAGTCCTGGTAGGACCCTTTGCAAACTGTGTGAGAGGCCTTTTGGGCACCATGCAATTCTGCTTAAAGTTGGACCAGCATAACATTCTGTGGTGATTTGCATTTGCAGCCCATGATGCTTTGCATTATGGGGGCATGTGTGATTTTGTATTTTCCTAAAACTCAAGGTGGACAAAGCAATGGGGCCTGACTGGATTCACCCTAGAATCCTAAAAGAGCTAAGGGAGGACCTAGTGACACCACTAACCACACTTTTTAACATATCATGGGAAGATGGGATGGTACCTGAGGACTGGAGGAGGGCAGATGTGATTCCCCTTCACAAAAGTGGGAGCAAGGCAGAAGCAGGAAACTACAGACCTGTTAGTTTAACCTCAGTAGTGGGGAAAATGATGGAATCACTTCTGAAAGAAAGAATTGTTGAGTACCTAGAGGCCAAGGGCACAGGACCCAAAGCAGCATGGATTCACAGCAGGAAGATCATGTCAGATGAAGCTAATCGATTTCTTTGACTGGGTGACCAAAGTAATAGACCAGGGAGAGGCTGTGGATATGGCCTACCTAGACTTTAGCAAGGCATTTGACACAGTCCCGCACAAAAGATTAATAATCAAGTTAGCCAGCCTGGGAGTGGGTCCCAGGGTGGTAGCCTGGGTAGCAAACTGGCTGCACAACAGGACACAGAAGGTAATAGTGAATGGAATATATTCTGAAGAAAGGGGGGTTACTAGTGGAGTACCTCAGGGCTCAGTACTGGGTCCAGTCCTCTTTAACGTCTTTATAGGTGACATTGCAGAGGGTCTGAAGGAAAGGTATGCCTCTTTTGGATGAGACACAAAGATCTGTAACAGAGTTGATACACAAGGGGGGGTAGAAAGGATGAGAAGGGACTTGGCAAGGTTGGAGGAATGGTCAGACATATGGCAACTTAGATTCAATGCAAAGAAGTGTAAAGTAATGCATCTGGGAAATAAAAATCCAGGAGAAGAGTACACAATAGCAGGGGAGGTACTAATGACAACAATAATGGAAAGGGATCTGGGTGTAGTCATATCAGATGACCTAAAGGTGGGTAAGCAATGTGAGAAGTCAGTAAGGAGAGCCAGGGGGATACTGGGATGCATAGGGAGGGGCATCACAAGTAGAAAAAGGGAAGTAGTTATCCCTCTATACAGACAGTTGGTGAGACCCCATCTGGAGTACTGTGTGCAGTTTTGGAGACCTCATCTACGCAAGGACATAGACAGGATGGAAGATGTCCAGAGGAGGGCAACTAAAATGGTGCAGGGTCTACATCAGAAACCATATGAAGAGAGACTGAGAGAGCTTAATATGTATACCCTTGATGAAAAGGAGGGACAGAGGGACATGATAGAAACTTTTAAGTACCTCAAGGGAATCAACAAAGTCACAGGGTAGCATCTTTCAGAAAAGAGATGTGTAAGAAAGCAGGGGCACAATTTAAGAGATAGAGGGGGCGGCTCCAGGGGTAATGTGAGGAAATTCTTTTCATGGAGAGTGGTAGACGCATGGAACCGCCTTCCTGGAGAGGTTGTGGGGTCTAAAACAGTGGGGGAATTCAAACATGCATGGGACAGACATAAAGCAATTATAGTGGGGGGTTGCAGGAAGTAGGCTGTTTGTTAACTAGAATCTGCAGCTTATCCAATAGTTAGGGAAATGGGCAGATTGGGTGGGCCAAGTGGTCCTTATCTGCCGTCACAGTCTATGTTTCTATGTTATGTTTCTAATTTGTGTCACTACGGCATGGTGGAACCCTCCCACATACACCTCTATGCTGATGATACTATCCTTTATCTAATCCTGGCCCCTCTGCCTCAGAGGTGACCTCCCAGCTGCAGTCTGACTTCTGCAGTGTCCTGGACTGGTTTGAGGCAAATCAGCTAAGGGTTAACACCTCCAAAACAGTCTCTATGAATTTCGGTACCACCTAGAAACTAGCTAATCTTCCCTCACCCCTGCCTTCTCCACCCTCAATGACAATACTCTGGACATAGTCCCAGCCTACAAATATCTTGGAGTGTGGCTGGACAGTATCCTGGATTTCACAACTCACTTCAACCACATTCACTCCAAGCTCTGCCCTAAACTTGGGGCCCTCTACAGAAACAAAGATGCCCTCTCCCTCCCTATTCTGGATATCCTTTTCAATGCCTTTTGTCATTTCACTCTGAATGCCCCCGAACCCATCATTGTACCTTTACTTTTACTATCACTCTCCTCTCTCATTTCCCATTGAAACCCCTGTACCTCCACTATCTCCACAAAATTCTGGTCCAGCTCACCCTCCCACCTAGCCTCCTCCTATCCCTCTCAGTTCCACCTCCTATAGTCGCCATTCCCATGGCCCCTCACTCTTGTCCCTACCCCATCCCACCCTCATTCAAACTCTGGCAAGGCTGCCTCTCTTTCCACTTCCCACATGAGTGGAACTCCCTGCCCACCTCATTGCATACATTGCCTTCCTTAAGTCTCTTTAAATGTACCCTTACCTCCCCACCTCTGCCTTGATTATGCACACAACCCTACTAATTCTCAACTGGGCCCATCAGAACATAGCTCAATCACCACTCGGAGTTATCCTACCTCTCTCATTGCATATGTGTTGTTGTTATCCACAGTGTTATGTACAATTTTTGCATCTGCCTGACACTATGCATCCATGTACTGCCTGATACCTTATGTCTCAATGCACTTAAGAATCATGGGCGCTATACATGAATGGGGTGGAGTGACTATTCATGCGTATCCAGAGCGCATAGCCACTCTGCACCCACTGCACCCCTGCATGGCATGCAGGAAGGGGTGGCATGCAGACCCACCGCACCCGATCCTCCTCTTCCACGGGTGGCTCCATGCAGGGGGCATTCTGGGGGCATGCCAGCAGTACACGGGATTCACCAACCCACTAGTGCTGACGCATGGAGTGGGTGGGTGGTGCAGGGTATGCCAGGGCTGACCCTGCCGTAACCCACTGCTTGCCCCCACGGGCACTGCCATGGAGTCGCTGGGGGACCGTGATGGGGTGCACCATGATACCCACAACTGCTGGGCTGCAGGGGGTAGCCAGGGGTGGCTGGATGGGTGAGCACCCAGACATTCAGCGGGTGGTGGCAATGAGACCAGAGGGTGCTGCGCAGGGCTGGGTGTGTGCAAGCACCATGCATAGCCCTGGATCCATACCATCCATTGCAAGGGATCCACAGTGTGCCCCGTGGGGGCATCCTATTGGATGCCTGCATGGGACTATGACTCCACCCATGGCTGCCCTGCGGAGTCCTGTGTGCCAGGGAGGGAGGAGCCGCGGGCAGGTGGCTGGCATTGGTGAATGCTGGCATGTGCGCACCTGTCTGCGGGGCGTGTGGGCAGGGTATGCGAATTTTCCACATTCCTCCACCCGCTTAGTGAATAGCATTCATTATTTTTGTATTATTGCACTGTATGTTTATTTCCCCTCCCACCTCCCCCGGTCACACCTGGAAATGAGCCTTGGCTCAGACTGCCTCTCGGTTAACAATCTTCATAAATAAAAATAAAAATACTATCCAGATATGCCATATGGACTAATTTCTATTGCCCAGACCATTGTTCAGACATAATCACAATCTTCAGGAAAAACAGTGCATGCAAATGAATTAAGTTCGCAGTCAGAGGGCAAAATCCACATTTGCATCTCATTACTGGGATGTATTCATTAATTTGCATGCCTTATTGTGCCTGGTGCATATAAAAGGAGAAAAGGGCACCATACAGATTCCATAGAAGCACTGAAGGCGGACAGAAATAAGTGTATTGTGAAATTACCTACAATAGGGACATGGGTCATCATAGCACTGTCTGTACGCTGTATCAGGACTAGACTATTGCTGTATCTGCACATGATCAAGGGCTATGTTAGGCAGCCATCTAGCTGTCTGTTGGGCTCAGCCATGCAGGAACTCACACACATCTTAGCCAGGGAGTAGTACGGCCTGCATGCCGCTGTACCTATGCTCTTGCTCTGCTGAGTGTATAGACTTGCAAGTCCCCCAAATGGGCTTACCTTGTGGGCTCTGGCCCCAGTGCTGCCCCATCACTGCTCCAAGGAGTCCTGGGTGGGATTCGTACCTTGGTGCCTCCATTATCTTGCTGCTGCAGCCGCTGACACTAATACTGTCCTCAGCCTCAGAGATCTCTGTAACAGAGGGCCGAGGTTCCAAACACTGTTTCTGTACCTCCAGGCACTTAAAGAAAAGAAAATTGTGGTCCTGAGTACAGCAAGGGAATCTGGACCATAAATTTAAATGAAAATGGTGACCCGCACTGGACTGGGCATGTGCAGCCACAAGGGACAAAAATTTAAAGAAGCCACAGCTCCATTTATGGTTTTGGCCTTGCGGCCAATATTAAAATTTATGCTGACTCCAGGTAATATAGGGGAGCCAGGGAACCAGTGAACTGCTAAAAGAAAATTGACCTTCTACTAACCATGGTGGCCACTGTAAAACTTAACATAACTTGGAAACTTGGCTAAAGCTCATGATCCCGGATCTCTCAGTCTCCATTCCTGGCTACTCCCTCCTCAGGCAAGACCAAGCAAGTAGAGGTGGTGGCATCGCCATGTACATTCTTACCTCCCTCAAATATTCTATTAATTTATTCATCCACCAGCCCAGTGTCCCATGATGCACTGGCTATTCATTTAACTCTGCCCTTCACAATCCCCATCTTTATAGCTGGCATTTACTGTCCCCCAAATGTCCAGCCCTCTATTGCTCTCGATCTCATAACCTCCATTGCAGCCCTTTCTCGCTCTGGTGAACGATACATCTTAGGTGACCTTAACTTAAACTGGCTGTCTCCCAAGACATTCAAAATATGTCATGATCTTGGAACCCTGAACCTCTCTCAATTGATCTTGGAACCCACCCGCCCTAACCGTGAGACACAAAATCACTCCCTGATCAATTGGGCTCTTACCACCCACCTCCACCAGAGTATTAGCTTTGGCATCCTCCCAGATGCTCTCAGTGACCACAACCCAATATTCATTGTCAGAAAATCCACGGACAAAAATCTCTGCATAAAACCTTGCAACTTCGCCTCCTTCAAATCCCTAGACCTTGAACTTCTACTGCACAACTCCTCTCTCTCTCTCTCTCTCTCTCTGACTGGTCTCCCTTAGTCTCCTCCCTCTCAGCTGATAAGGCTCTAGCCTACTTCAAAGAAATATTCCTTTGCAAATTGGAATGTCTTTGCCCTCTCAAACAAACCAGGGTTAGGGATAACCACCTACTGTGGATACTCCAGAACTTTTAGCCTGTCTTAGGGCCTGGAAGCATCACAAATCCACCCAGCTTCCTAGCGACCTCATGGACTACATAAGCTCCAAAACACCTGTACCAGGTCAACAAGGCTAGCCAAGTACGATTACTCAGTAATACTTCCTGCTCAGTGTCATCTGTATGCAGATAACACTATATTGTATGTGGAGGGGCAACACTGGATTTAATTAACTTAAAGCTACAATCTGTTTTGATGAAGTTCAGGATTTCTTTAAAGGCACCATTTGGTTCTGAATTCCAGTAAAACGCAGTCACTCCTATTTAAGAATAAAAAACAGGATCTCCACTTAGAGAATAATATCTTTGATGGTGCTGTCATTAAGCAAGTTGATTTATGTAAATCTCTTGGTATTTGGTTAGACACTCACTTGAGCTGGGATTTTCAAATAGATTCTCTTACAGGAGGTATGACTAGAAAGTTAGGTGCCATGTATAGGAAAAGGTATAAGTCCAGAGAGGTATGCTTAAATGTAATTAGAAAATGGCAAAGAACATTCTTCTCATATGATTGGTTGGCAGGCTCCCAGAGCTGGGCAATTATTTTTTCAATAGATGCCCTCAGAAAAACAAGTGCCAGCTACTGCCAGTTTGAGTGTTTAAAATCTTTAGTCGCCATATTTTTCCCTCGTTAGTTGAGAGACCGAGTGGGGAGGGCCCAACCCTTGAGCAGTCAAACCACCACTCCCCACACAAAGAAATCTAAAGTTCCAATAAAAAAAATAAACACAGAACAAAAAAGCAACCCATCTTCTTTCCCCAGCCAGAAAACTGCACCCAATGCAGATATTGAAAAGCTCCCTGCTCTGACTTCCGATCCCCACGCCAAGAACGCTTCTGACCCGCTGCCCGACTCCATCTAATGGGCACCTATTCATAGAAGTCTCTCTCCTGACCTGCTCACTACACTTCAGACTGTGACAGAAAACAGTTACCTACCAGCCCGAAGAGCTGCCATGTCACTTGCCACAGTCTTGCGATTTTTCTTTTAAATGCCACCAGATTCTTGCAGTGCCCATGCTACTGTGATGTCGTACTATAGAACTACAACCCCATCAAACTGTGGGGCACAAATCAACATCAGCCAAACAAGCTCCACCAATCAGCAGCACCTCTATTGGACACTCGCACAACACACGAACTACTTCACAAAAAAAAACTAGTTTTATTATATTTTTAAAATGTATCTTAATTATCTTCTTAATTATTCTATGTTATTAAAATACTACATGCCAGCCATTTTTCTAATCACAATAATACCCTCAGGCTGGGCATTATTTGAAAATACCAGACCTTCCAGGGGCTATGAGGCCCTCTGCCTAGGAGCATCAGGCCTCATTACGCCCCTGGGTGGTCCAGTATTTTCAATAATGCCCACCCTGTTGGGTATTATTGCTTACTTAATTCCTTATTACTGCCAGCTCCTGATTATGGAGACTTGCTATTTGGAGGGGCCATTGGATCACTCTTAAACAAAGTAGAGCTAATGTTTAATAGAATGGCCTGTTTCATCTTGGACACACTCTAGAAAACCCATCAGTGCACTTTATTTAGGCTCTGTCCAGACTAGTGCTTTGGTAACGTTACTGGTGTCCTGTAACGTTACCGCTTGCTCTAAAAACGGTTGCATCCAGACCTGTAATGTTTTAAAAAGCGTTCTGTAAACCATTTTTAAAACCACCAAAGAGCAGATCTTTAGCACGGTTGGTGAAACGTTACCTGATTTTTCTTCATTTGGAGGAGTAGTGTGGACGGGTGAATGAAGTGTTTTCTGTAAAATGTGTTCTCCAGCGATCCACAATGCACTGCTTTCCTTCCCAGAGCATAGTGCGGTATTGTGGCATGTGCGCATGGTGCCTACCAGGAAGTACACGCAGTGCCAACAGCACTGAGCGGGAAAGTTTAAATACCCTCCTCTGTGCAGTTCAGTAACACTACACTGCATCATGGGTGATCGTAGCGCAAGTTGGCCTGAAGAGGCCACTAAACTCCTGCTTGATTTTTGGTCACAGGAGTGTGTGCAAGAGGAGTTAAATAGTTTCAGAGTAATACAGTAGTATACAGAAGGTGGCTGAGTATTTATTTGAAAATGGAATTGAGTGGTCAGCCAAACAGTGTCGAGATAAAATAAAGCAGCTAAAGGTCAGGTATCATAAGGTGAAGGACAGCAATCGCCGATCTGGTGGTCGTCGGGTTGTATGTCCATTTTTTGACCAGCTTGATCGTATATTGGACACAAAACCCACATCTGATCCACTGCATGTCCTTGAAAGCAGTGAACTTGAAACAGAGGTTGACCCTCCTGACCCTGAACTTGATGTAGATGACTACCCTGTCACTGAGCTTCCAGAATCAGGTGTGTTGCAATTTGCTCCATTATGTATGCCTTCCACCCCCCCCCCCAAAAAAAACAGTATACCAACTCAGCATATGCTAACCTTATTTATTGCAGATGTTGATCAGGCTGCCGAGTCATCCGTCAGCTTAGATAGTGAGTTTGCTGGTGAGGGCACATCAAGCCCATGTGGAACATCTGGCAGCAGCACTGCATCCTCTGATGTGAATGCTGTTCAGCACAAGCGGACATCCAACGGTGAGTCACTATGCAACCTCAGAAAGAAGAAGAGGGTCAGTCAGATGCAGGAGCTTGCTGAAGTAGTATTCGAGCCCACTAGGAAAATGCTGATGGAGCAACATAAGGAGTTGATGGCCATGGAGAGGAATGGGTCAGGGAGGAGAGGAGATGGAAGAAAGGTTACGTAGGCAGGACGCCAGAGCAGAATCAGAGTTTTCAGAAATATGTTGGCGTACTGTCTGGCCATTATCGTCCTCCTATTGAGGCAGCACAAAATACACAAACATGTACACCTTCACAGGTTAAAACTACTGCAAGTCAGGGCCATGAACCTGGAATAACAGGTGGTATTACTCCGCTCCACAGTGTGGTGGCAGTGCATTGTCCTTTCTTTATGCAGCAACCGCACCAGTACCCACTTTGGTAATCCCACCCCATTATCATCAGCACAGTCATCACTGAGTACCTGCTCCCATGCAGGCGGTCAGTACTGTATCAGTGAACAACATGAATGCTGCTGGTGTAGTGGCTTCACGTGTGGACAAGCTGCCCATGTATGTGATGCTATGTCACAATCTACACACAGTGACATGGGACAACATTACAGCAGTAACCATGATCATACTGGTACTTTTTCCATGGCGGTTTCACAGGCCTTAATGGGTGATGATGTTACTTGGACAACCTTGTAGGTATGGGTATCTGTCAGTACATTGATAAGGTTCTGACCACATGTGTGCCTCTGACCACATGATGAGTGATATATATCACCTTCTTGTTCTGGCACTACTGACAAGTACTGCTCTTGAGCAATCAGTCAGAATACATGACTAACTTTCTACTGTTAATGCTAGTTACTGTGTTACTGCTGTGTGGTGTTGTCATTGCAGCACTGCAGTAATAATGATGACACACATTTATATAGGTGTTATCTATGGTTTTAATACATATTGTGCTGTGCACAACAGAACCATGAGTTTCGTATTCAAAAGTTTAACGTTTAAACTACATTTAACAGTTATGCTGTTGGACAGTACAGGTTATTAAAATGCTTAATTAGCAATCCCAATGTTAAAAACACTACAGTTTTAGGGCACAGTTGTTGTGTTGAGGTTATATACATTTCAAATGCATTTTTAAAAGTCATGCAACAACATACCCGTTTCAATATTAACTGCTGCAACAATTATTTTTCCAATTAACTTTAGAAGTTTTAACTAACTATGTATATGTTATTACAACTGTGCTTCCTTTTCTGTTTCTATCGGAGTAGTTTCTCATGACAGTTGTAATATAGAAGCATGTTAACATCTACGGCTTGTTCTGCTTTAACTTCACAAATATATATAGTGTACCACTTCTATGCTGTGCTGCTTAGTGGCTCACAGATACAACTGCCAGTACTGTCACCCACTTCAATGGTTGTTGACATATTCTGCTAATGCATCCCGTATATTAGTGGCCTGGCGATTCATGGCTGCCACAGATAATTCACCTGGGGAGGACAGTCTTGGTCAGCTGGTTGAGGGAACTGGCAGCTCTCGGCTTCTGAGACCCAACTTGCCAGAAAGGCCTCTGATTTTTCCTCACAAAGGTTGTGCAATGCACAGCAGGCTCCCTATCACATAAGGGACATTCTGAATGGCATATTCATTTTCTCTTGAGTAGACATCTCCAACGGCCTTTCAATCTGTCGAGGCATATTCCACTACCATTCGGGCCCTGCTCAGATGGTAGTTAAAATTACGGTGAAGGTCATTTCCAAAATCAGAATAGGGCTTCATAAGCCAAGGCAGAAGAGGATAGGCTGGGTCTCCCAATATCACAACTGGTACACTGACCCCGTTGATGTCTCGAGGCATAGAAGGGAACAGCTGACCACTCTGTCCCAGCTTGTATAATTTACTATTCCTGAGGACCCGAGCATCGTGAACCTTGCCAGGCCATCCAACATTAATGTCCAGAAAAAGAAATTTATGGTCAACCAGAGCCTGCATCGCTACAGAATAGTAGGGTTTCCTGTTGTAGAATTCACAGGCATTACCAGGAGGTGACAGAATTGGGAATTGGGTCCCATCAATTGCCCCCCACAGTTGGGGAAACCCCACTCACTCTCGAACCCCTGAATGATGTCTGGCACATTATGTATTCGGATCACCTTGGGTAGTATGATACAGACAATGGCCTTGCACACATCGATTACTATCTCACCGACAGTAGATCTGCCAACCCCGAACAGATGCCCAAGGGTTCGATATTTCCACATTAGTGGCAAGGCACCACAAGGTAATGGCAACCCGTCACTGCACTTCAACAGCCTTAGGTACTGTGTCGGACCATGGCGGTGGGTCAGTTCTGTGCACAAAGCTGTAAAAGTCAGTTTAGACATGCGGAAATTACTGAGCCATTGCTCATCAGTCCAAGAAGAAAGCACTA
This sequence comes from Neoceratodus forsteri, assembly GCA_016271365.2. Taxonomy (NCBI): domain Eukaryota; kingdom Metazoa; phylum Chordata; order Ceratodontiformes; family Ceratodontidae; genus Neoceratodus; species Neoceratodus forsteri. The sequence continues at coordinate 276,984,387 of CM057455.1, read as the reverse complement.
TCTGCTCCCACCAGTCAGTGGACCTTGGATGTCTCCACACTACTCTGTCAACTGTCACAGTGTTCAGTGTTATTGAGAGAAGCAGATCGCTCACAGCAGCAATAGTATGCTGCTGCATCTGTTGAAATCTATGTGCCTGCAAGTGGCGTGCTACCTGGCGATGTTGTCTCTCCCTTATCAGTACCTGCCGCTTCATGAACCAGCGATTCAGGCAGAGCAAAACAGCAGTGTTTAAATCAGGCGCCTCCATGTCAGTGGTCTGTTTACATGGAGACGCCGCAATGCCTTATGGGACCGTGCGTCACAGTGTGTAGTGCAGCACTGATTGCTGGGATATGGGTGGCTTCCAGAGGACTGTAAAACTTTTCAAAATGTTACCAGAAAATGGAGAAAGAACACCAATGTGGATGCAGAGTAACGGTTTAAAAACCGATTCAGTTATTCAATGTGGATGCACAGAAACGGGTTGAACGGTAATGTTTTAAAAAACATTTTTATAGCTCATTGCTAGTCTGGACAGGGCCTTAGAGAGCTGAATTGGCTTAAACCCTCTGCAAGAAGAAATTTACATATAATACAGTTTATGATCAAGGTATGGAATAAGGAGGTTCCTGATTACATTTTTTTCCTTTTGAACTTAGGGTAGTAAGGGAGGGTCTGAGGACTTCACTGGGAGCTCAATATGTTTTGAAAAACTGCAATTTGAATATAGGGAAATTGTCTGTTTCTTTTGGGGAGCTAATTTATGGTATAAATCCTCTTTAATTTTGAGATGTCATGGATCTAAAAGTAATAATGCAGAACTAATAAAATGGTGCACAGCCGGTCTAATAATAATATTATAACTTGTAATAATTGCAATGTGCTTTAATTATTGATTGCAATGTGTTGATTCTATTGTTGCTCTGTTGACTGTTATACTGAAATTGTTCTATAGTATGTGTTAGTATGTTATGAGTCTATGTGCAACTGTATGTTTTGTAGCTGGCATGGAACTTCATTGAAAATGAGCTTTGTTCAATTGAATGTATCCATTATTCTTGCGCATAAAAATGATTTACCAGCCGGTGGCACTGAGGTTGAGCACTGGACACTGCACCTCACGCCACGTCGGCGACCCCTTTCAGGAATGAAGCGTGGGTCATTGGGGTTGGCAAGGAGGAGAAGGATTGAGCATCAGGATAGCTCTCCTTCTCCGGGAGAGGTGTTTCTGCAGTCGGTGCCAGTCTGGCCCCAGCAGTGGCTGGGGGCAAGAGCACTGATGCTGCATGATGGGGGTTAGGAGCAGTGCAGGCGCTTGTTGGTGGTGCGCACAGAAGCATGTGTGCAGCACTGTTGCAGTCATCATTGCATGCACCACCCCAGCAACACAGGAACACCAGGAAAATTGCCCGCAGATGATGATGGGGGAACTCGCAGGCCTTGCACCTGGCTAGCCACAGCACAGGAACACATGATCCAGTCTCAGAGGGGAGAGCCCCCTCTTGGAACCCACCAGGGGGGTAAGTCCTGGGGCCACTGCTGTGTTGGCTGGTGGATGCCGGGGTGACGAGGCTGGGGTTCCCCCAAATCGAGAGGGCTGTAGAGGCAGGAAGTATAAACAATCATAGAGAAAACAAAAAGCGATGTAGTACTACTTACCTCAAAAATGCTTTCCTCACTAACATAAATTCCCTTCCCAGTTTTGGAACCTGGTTCATGCCCTTACCCCTCAGTCCCACCCTTCCCCAGTGCTAAAGATAAATGGCAATCTTGTAGCCATCTCCCATGCTGTAGCTGCGGAATTTAACTCCTGTTATACCTCCTGTGCAATCGAACAGCAAAGTCACACCCTAATTATGCCTCCCCCTCCTCCCTCAAATGTCACAGCTGCCCCTGTATCCTTCCCCAAAAAAACGTTCCACTTCCTATTTCCCCACACCCCTCCTTCTCATCCTCATCAATATCCCGCAGTGATACTCTAACTGCCCTCCTCACCATCAACCCCTCAAAAGGATCTTCCCCAGATGACCTTGACCCTAAACTCCTCTCTCTCTCTCAGCTCTGACCATTGCCTACCCCTCTCCTTAATCTTAAATCTCCTTCCTCAATCTCCAATGTCCCTATCACATGGAAACACACAGTGGTCTTCCCCTATCTAAAGGTGGAGACCCCCATCCCCTGGCAACTATCATCTCATCTCACTACTCCCACCCTAGCCAAACTATAAGAACATCTAGTCCTCTCTCAGCTCATCTCCTTTCTATCAGATACCTCCTTTTCACCCTGTTCCAATCTGGTTTCAGGAAAAACACTTACCACCACCTCCTACTGTTAACTGACTCCATCCTCTCCAGGATGGACAATGGCCAAATCACCTCAGCCATATTTGTGACCTTGCCAAGACTTTTGACAGTGTTTCCCATTCCTTCTCATCTTTGGGCCATGGGTGTGGGCAGGCATACCAAGCACTCCATGGTGTGCTATTTTATTTAAGGGGGCAACAAATAGGCTCTGAACTGCTTACTTTTTCCATGAAAACTAACAAAGAAAATGCTGAACCTTTCTGTAATTTTATTCATAGGAGTCCAAACTAGAAGGACTGGTCACTAATACTGTTTTTGCATCCCAAGAACAATACACCTTTACAGGCTTTGAGCTGGTTTGTGGGTGTCTTAGGGAGCAGTACATGGCATTTTGTATTTACCCATGCATGGCAACAACCACTGTCATGAGATACAAAAGTTGTATTTATTGTGCCAAATGAGGCAACAAACACGGTCCTGGTGTACATTTGTATATTCTCAGGCTACACTTTGGGGGGGGGGTAGCCCACCCTAACGGGGGGGAGGGGTAGCAGTGAGTCCACTTGGTGTGCAGATCTGAAATCCCTGGCTACACCCCTGCTTTGGGCAACCCCTTCTGCCACTAACTGGTTTAAGGCCTACCTTACTGGTAGAGCCCAATCAGTTAAAATCACAGATGCCATCTCGCCACCCATCCTGATCTGCACTGGCATCCCTTAGGGCTCTGTGCTTGGTCCCCTTCTAGTCTCCATCTTCCTTAATGACCTGCCATCTGTCTGCTCCCCTTTCTCCACCATATACATGTACGCTGATGATACTGTCCTGAATGCATCTGGCTCATGCCTAGCTGAGGTTACATCCAGCTTGCAGCACAACTTCAACAAGGTCCAGCTCTGGTTTGCAAACCATCAATTATTCCTCAATGCCAAGAAGACAGTCTCCATGGCCTTTGGCACAAGGCAGATACTCTCTAGGCTTCCCTCCCTGCCCACTTTCCACACTCTTGATTGGACTTTACTTGAGGACACCTCAATCTTTGGATACCTTGAGGTTTGGTTAGACCAACAGCTCAACTTCTCTGGACACATTGATGCCATCCAGAAAAAATTGCACCCCAAGCTCAGCACGTTGTTCAGGAACCACAGTTGCATCCCTCCGGCGGCTAGGCATGAGCTTGTCCAGAAGATAGTCCTCCCCATTTTTGACTACTGCGACATAGTCTACGGTGCTGCTGCTAAGTCCTCCCTGACCAGATTGGATACTCTCTTCAACTCCTTCTGCAGCTTTTTGTAGATTCATAGATTCATCGATTTATACGGGCACAGGAGGCAAGAGCCCATATATGGCCCGCCACTTATCAGTGGATCACCTGATATTTTTTATATCCATATGCTTATCTAGCAATGTTTTAAACATATTCACTGTTCTACTTTTAATTACATTCTCAGGTAAGGCATTCCAACTAGTCACAACCCTCTGAATAAACCACTTCTGTCTCTTATTAGTTTTACTAATGTCCCTTTTTAATATCAATGAATGTGATCTTGCATTCTTGGTATTAGTGTTTTGTCAAAGCAATAGTTTAAAATAGTTCTTCATTTTTGTTGAACTATATACCAAACACAAATCTCCTCGTAACCTTCTATATTGTAAAGAATACAAGTTCAACTGCCTTAATCTCATCATATTTCTTGTCTTTCATGTTTTTGATTTTCTTTGTTACCTTTCTCTGTACTCTCTCCATCAATTGTACCCGTTCTTACTTTGTGGGGCACAAAATGGAGAACAATACTCCAGTGTGTTCTCACCAGTGATGAATAAAGTGGAATTATAACTGCCTCATCTCTACTTTTATACATTTGAATATACATGCCATGAGTTTATTACATTTTTAATGGTTACTCTAGCATGCATATCAAAATTTAGTGTATTTGTAATCATCACTCCCAAGTCTCTCTCACTATCCGTCACCTGCAGTACACTACCTTCCAAACTATATGTAAACATTTGGTTTCGATGACCCAAGTGCATCACTTTACACTTCTTCACATTAAAGGCCAGTTTATTTTGTATTGCCCAGTTCTCTATGTAACCCTACAAATGGAGGTTTCTAACAGCCGTCTAGGAACAGTCTAAGCGTCCACCTGGTGGTCGGTGTTCAGCGCTTAAAGCCGTTTAAATGGCTCTATGAGTGCTTGTAGAGCCTCCCCATACTGTTTCTTGAAGAGCTGTCTGCTTGCAGACATATTCACTGCTTATGAGGGGGGTTGTGTGTTCTTCTGCTTGAGTCCCACTCGAGCCGCTGACTAATTGCTCCGGTTTCGGCTGTCACTGAAGGGGCAGAGTGAGCACTTTCCAGAAAGTGTAACTGTTTGTCCCATACCTTTACTTTTTACTTTTTTGTTTTACCAGGTGAGACACACTAAGCTGAAAGCTTGTTTACAGGTGCAACCTGGAAACACAGGGAAGTTAAGAGACTTGCTCAGGGTCACACAGTATGCAAGTGGGGGCTGTGGGATTCAAACCCTGGTCTCCAGGTTTGCAGCTCAGAGCCTTAAACCACTGCGCTATACTGCCTCATATTGATGTGGTCTTTAGATGTGTTTGGGGGAATGTAAGCTGTTTAACCTGCCTTTCTTGCAGCTGGACTTTGTGTGCTGTGCCCCTCCATTTTGGACCAGGACTGTCTGAAGGGTCCAATAGGGGCAGGGGTGTCTAAAATGGAGTAACTAGTGACCAACCAGGATCAGGACTCTCAATGGAGCCTGCTGACCAATGAGGATACAGCTAGAGTTCTGGGAAGTGAAGTTCTGGACCATGGTGCCTTTTTTGCACCAATGAGGGGCAAACTTAGTGGCTGGTTCCAGCAGCCCACCAATGAGATCATGTGGTGCCCGAACAGAGAGTCTTGCCCCATACTGTCCAAGGGGCAGAGACATTCTGGCTGTGAGCAAGTAAGGAGCTCGGGGCTCCAGTGCCGTTTGAGCAGTCACGCGGGAAGCATGTGTAAGGCCAGCATCAGGCGTTTTTAAATTCCAGTAATTTTCGGACTAAATCCGCTGGGAAGCGGTCAGAGGAGGCCGTGCAGGAGTGAGGCTACCTACCAGACTCACCCTGTAGAAGACTGGAGAATCTGTTTGAATCACGCTCGGTCTGTTAGGAATAGTGAAGCTGCGTCGGTTGGGCCCAGTGTATGGCAGGCAGGTGATCGAAAAGGACAGCAGCTGCCTGGTATGATACCCCTCTGCCTTGCATATAAATGTGTGGAGAAGTGCTTAAAGTACAGGCTTGGTCCCGAGAGAGGTGAAAGAGCGCTCTGTCTGCTGGAGTCATGAGTACTAAATCAGGGTAGCTCCCTGGCCAGTGGTCCTAGTGAGGGCAAGACGGTTTGGGTTCTGTACTGGTGACACTATCTGGGCCTGCTGGCTCCATTTAATCTTCATAGGAATTAAATGCTCGTTTGTGACAGGGCCCCAACCAGCTGCATCGAGAAACTAGCCTTTAGGGCTTGGGTACCCATAGACAGTAACTTATAGGTTAGGCCTGTGCACAGAGCCCTAGGTAGAGACTCATATATTGTAGTGGTAAGCTAATCAACCTGATTCCTCATGGTCCTTTTTATCTCCCCTTAAATAAATCAGATTGCTTGTTTTGCAAAGGTACACTGTCTAGTTTGTGTGTTAATGGTGAATTACTGCACAGTGAATATTGTGTAACTGCACCTTACTTTTCAGGGAGTCCCCGGAGCAAGCTGATTGGTTTGAGCCAGGAGGTAAGTGTATATGGTAAGGACACTGTAATCGAATTGTGTGGGCCACTAGTGGGAAGAAAGGGGGGTTGCAGCAACCCAGAGGGCTGTGACCAAGTCATCCTCGACAGTTCTAACCTGACCTCTGGGTGGAGGCACCCGCCAACGGATCTAGGCCTCCCACCCTGTTACATTTAGGCAGGCAGGGGTAGTAGTCCTAGGATAAGCCTCTGGGGTTACTGCTATGGAGGCACTGTTGGATTAGTGTCCCCTAGTGGCTAGTATGGACGAAGTACCTAACTATGGATAAATTGAAGGAAAAGCTGGAGGGGATATCATGGCTAAAATCAAGTTGGACCCCATTAAGACAATGGTACATAAACTGATGGGTTGGGGTGAAGCTGAAGAGTTGGATGCTAGAGGGTGTGTTACCGTAGATGTGCCTTTAGGGACAGCGATGACCTTATTTCCGTAGTGAGGCGGGTTAAGTGTTTGGGTAGGTAGAAGTGAGAGGGCGTATGGCTGACCTACTTGATCAGACTTTGCAGGTGCTACTGTTATGTAGTGTAGCCATTGACCCCTAGAGGATACCCCCAGTGATTTACCCGGAAGGTGCCCAACAGGGGTGGAGGGTCATTCACATCCGGAGTGGGTCAGTTACCCCTGCGGGGTCTCCCCAGACTAATATCTTCAAAGATAAACTGCTTAAATTGTTGGCAGTAGAGGGGAGGACTACCCAAGAGTTACTGCAGGCTTTGGATCTTTCCAGTGATCCCATCCCTAGGCTTCCACCGGTTCCTCTCCTGGGCCCCCCAAGAGTTCTATTTTGGCCCCACCGCCCCTAGTGGTTCCTTCTGTACAGCTAGATTCATACCATAGGCTAAAATTTTTTTCTGGCACAGTGCCCGTGCCTTTAGGGGAGGATGATTTGGAGGCGTGGATGCACTATGCCACCCCCTTAGTCCAGGAGTGGCAGTGCTCTGAGGGGTAGAAATGAAAGAGACTGATGAAGAGCCTGCGGGGTCTGGCTTTAGAAGCCATTTGGTTTTTGTGGGCTACTAGCCCGGAAGCTACCACTGCAGAGTATCTTTCTGCTTTAGAGGGAGTGTTTAGAAGCACAGAAACTGGGGAAGACTTATTATGGAAATTTAAGTCTGCTAAGCAGTGGAGGAATGAAAAGCTTTCCGCCTTTGTTACTAGGGTGGAAAGGACTTTACAGAAGGCCTATCGAAAAGGGGGGATCACTACCCCAGCCTTGAACCAGGTCAGGTTGGAACATGTTTTAAAATCTGCTAGATTTTCCAGTGTGATACTGTTAAAACTTGTTGCATGATCGGCAGCTGCCCTCACCGGAATACTGTCAATTGATGAGAGAGATTAGAGAAGTAGAGACTGATGAGGAGAGGTGGGAACCCTATGTGGGGGCTGTGAATCTGTGCCAAATCCCTGAGTCTAGCGAACCTGATGAGACCCACCCTTTGGGGGGGCCTGATGTATCCCCAGAGTTACAAGGAGGGGTGGGGGTGCATGCCATTTCCTCTGATCCCCAAGTAGAAAGTGAGTTGAGGGCCAAGATCAGAAATTTACGAGAACTGTGAGGGACATGAAGCAAACCCCTACCCACCCTGTTAGGTTTGGGGAACCAGAGTTATCTAGAAACAAACGCCCTAGCCCAGGGGAGTCCCCTCGCCCTCCAGATGGCCCCCAGCAGATAAAGTATTACTCTCCCAATAGAGACCCCCGGGACCCCAAGTTCTGTTACCATTGTGGGGAGGATGGACACTTTCAGACACAGTGCCAGGTGCCGGAGAATTTAAGGAAGGTCAACAGCAGGCTGATCACCTGGCATCACAGGCCCTACGTCTGACCCCCTAGGAAGGGCTTTGTGACCGGGCCAATGCCCAAACAACTGTCAACGCTGTGCCCCGAATGGTCTGATGGTAGGGCCCTCGATGGAGGCCCCGCAGTAAATGGGATTCACCTCTTCGAGCGGTTTTGGATAGTGGCTCAGGTGACCATTATGTTCCAGGACTGGTATCAGACACATCTGCTGAGGTGCCACTACAACCCTTGGATGGTCTACATGTATGGGGGCTGAGTGACAAGGCTTATTCGTATTTGGGGTATATCTGGAGCTGGTTGTCATTTCCTACTTCTGTGGCTGGGGTGGATGAACAGGTGGAAACCTTGGCCTTAGTCTGCTCCCCTACTGGACTGTATGACGGGGTACCCTTGTTGATTGGGACCAATGCCCACATGTTTGGTCGACTAGCACAACTGTGTTCTGAAAAGCAAGTGTCCAGGACTGGGCAAGTTCTTAGGATACCCGCTTTGATCTAGAAGGCCTACGAGACTCAAAGGAAGGCTAGTCTGGAGGAGCCTGAAGGCCCGGTGGGTGTTGTCTGGAGGAAGGATCCAGAGCCGTTGCTATTAGCCCCAAATGCCCAGTATGTTTTGCAAGGGGAGGTCTGGCTTAAAAAGGATGTCAAGAATAAACTATTGATGCTGGATGCACTTGGGGAAGGAAAGTTGCCTGGGGGACTGCTGGTTAAACCCAGTATCTTGCCTGCTAGAGCCCATGCTTATGCCAGGAGAGTGATGGTTGAAGTTCATAATGTGTCTGACAAAGAGATTCGAGTAAATAGAGGCTGCACCCTGGCTAGTGTGCATTGTGCGGACACTGCAGTGCTCCCCAATAGCAAGGGTTTGGGAAAGGATGACAGAGTCACGCCCGACTTGTTTGATTTCGGTGACTTCCGGTTGCCTGCTGAATGGAAAGTAAGGATCAGTGAAAAGCTTGCGAAAGAGACCAGGTATTTTCCTAAAAGAATGGGATGTAGAGATGTGCAGGGGCCAAACACCACATTTGACTGCATGATGAAAGGCCTTTTGCGAGGTCTCGCGCCTGGCCCTCCTGACATAGACGATGTGAGACGGCATCTGCAAGAGATGCTTGCTGCTGGTGTGATACAAGAATCCAGGAGCCCTTATGCTTACCCCATTGTAGTAGTGAGTAAAAAGAATGGGGCCGTTCAGATGTGTGTGGACTACTGTACCCTGAACCGGCGAACCATTCCTGACCAGTATACCATGCCACGCATACAGGATGCCCTGGACTGTCTGAACGGCAGTAAGCGGTTCTCTGTGTTAGATCTCCGCAGTAGGTACTATCAGATCCCAATGGCTCCAGAGGATCAAGAGAAGACTGCGTTCATTTGCCCCCTAGGTTTCTATGAGTTTATATGGGTGCCTCAAGGGATTTCAGGTGCCCCAGCTACCTTTCAGCACCTGATGGAACGTGTTGTGGGGGACATGAAGTTGCGCGAGTGTTTGGTTTATTTAGATGATGTCATAGTGTTTGGCAGCTCGTTGGAAGAACATGAAAGTTGATTGTTTAAGGTACTGGACTGGCTGGAGGATTTCGGTCTTAAGTTACCTATAGACAAATGCCAATTCTTTTAAACCTCCGTGAAGTATGTGGGCCACATAGTATCCACTGAAGGCATAGAGACTGACCCCAGCAAAGTAGAGGCTTTAACCACTTGGCCCCAACACAGAAATTTGAAGGAGCTACAGTGGTTCCTGGGGTTCTGTGGGTACTACCGAGGATTTATTAGAGACTACTCTCGGGTGATCCGTCCTCTACTTAATCTTACTCAAGGGTACCCCCGACCCATAAGAAATATAAGAAGACTGCACAATCTGGGACTGAAAAGACTTATTTCCACCCCAATGATGTGTTTGGTACTCGCTGGACTGCTGACTGCAAGGAAGCTTTCTATGACATTATATATCAACTTACTCACGCCCAGTGCTGGCCTATGCTGATTCAGCAAAACCCTATGTTCTTCATACTGATGCCAGTCTGCAAGGCTTAGGCGCAGATTGTACCAAGAGCACTGAATGGTCTGAGGCCTGTGGCTTTTGCCAGCCAGTAGTTTGACCTCTTCTGAAAAGAATTATCCAGTGCACAAACTAGAGTTTCTGGCTCTAAAGTGGGCTATTGTTGACCAATTCCATGACTATTTGTATGGGGCTAAGATACTGGTAAAACTGATAATAATCCTTTGACATATGTTCAGACCGCAGCTCAAGCTAGATGCCACTGGTCACAGGTGGCTGTCTGCGTTATCCACCTACAACTACGCTTGTTGAATACAGAGCAGGCCTCAACCATATAGATGCTGATGCTCTCTCATGGAGGCCTGTGTCCTAAGCCGATTGGATCAGGTTGTCTGAACCCGACATTAGAACCCTTTGCCAAAATTCGACAAGGAGGAACAGGTGACCTTGATACTGTGGTCTGCATGGTGGATTGCTTGGGTCCTCTGAGAACTGTGTGCCTGCTGCTTACTGCCACTTTGCTGCATTAGACACCAGTATGCTGCCTCAGTTCAATAATGATAGCCTCCAGTTGTCTCACTGTCAAGATCCCATGATGCAACCTGTTTTAGAGGCGCTGCAAACGGGGAGAGATGTGTTCCAACTGCGGTCTGCTGACTTGAGAACTGCCCTGTTATACAAAGAAAGCCCAAAGTTGAAGCTGAACAATAAACTGTTATATCGGGAGACCGTAGACAAAGAGGGGTGAATAGACAGACAACAACTGGTGCTGCCCACCGCTTTTAGAGAACTGGTGTTGAGGTCCCTGCATGACCACATGGGGCATCTTGGCATAGACCGAACTCTTGACCTGGTGCGAACCCGATTCTACTGGCCCAAAATGAGTGCAGACATAGAGCAGTATGTTAAGACCTGTGGCCGCTGTTTGCAAAGAAAAGCCCTACTCAGAGCGCCGCCCCATGGTCAATATCACTACCAGTGCCCCTATGGAGTTGGTCTGCATTGATTTCCTGAGCTTAGAACCTGATCTGAAAAATATCAGCAACATATTGGTGGTCACTGATCATTTCACTTGATACACCCAGGCTTTCCCCACCAAGGATCAGAAGGCAACCACGGTGGCCAAAGTCCTTGTTGAAAATTTATTTGTTCATTATGGGGCCCCCAGTGAATATTCCGATCAAGGGAGAGATTTTGAGAGCCGTCTGATTAGAGAGATGCTATCCTTGGGGAGTGCAAAGTCCTGAACAACCCTTACACCCCAGGGGACCCCAGCCTGAACGTTTCAACCACACCTTGCTAGATGCTAAGCACCTCCACCCAAAAGACAAGCCTAGATGGAGCCAACAAATTAGCACCCTGGTACATGCCTACAACTGTACCAAAAGTGATGCCACTAGGTTCTCCCCACCGCCTGATGAGGTCTAGAGTACAGAATAAACAGATGCACAGTCTTATTGATAAGCAAGGCCGCAGTGTTCAAGGGTCACCAGATATTTTGTCATGTGTTGCAGACCATGTTAAGCAATCATTTGAAACACCATTTGAAGAAACCCCTGATATGACTTTATTGCTACAAGCAGCGGCATTACCTGTTTTAATGCATATTCAACAAATGGATTTGATAAGTCCTTTCACGTTAGAAGAATTGAGTGAGGTGATTAGTGCTATGAAAGACATGATTGCACCTGGTTCGGATGGTTTGCCTCCTGAAATTTATAAAAAAATTGTGGGTTTTGATACCTGATTATTTGTTATCTGTCTTTAATGCCTTTTTGACTGAAGATCGTTTAACCGCTCAGATGTATGAGGGGTTTGATGATATTTTTGTATAAAAAGAAGACAAACAGGATCTAAATAATTGGAGACCTATTACTTTGTTAAATTCTGATTTTAAGATTTTTGCAAAATTGTTAGGCTATAGCATGCAAAAACTCTTATCTTTTTTAATTCACCCATCTCAATATTGCTCTGTTCCTGGCAGGTCTAGTCAGGATGCCTTGATTGTGTTACGTGAATTATTTACTTGGGGGGCTCAGTGGTTGTTCCATGGGATTTTTGTTCAGTTTTGACCTGACTAAAGGCTTTGATCATGTTTCACATGAATTTCTTTGGTTGACCCTTAGGTCATATGGGTTCCCTCCCATTTTTATCAATTGGCTATGTATGTGTTACTCTTTGGCTTATGTAAGACCATATGGTAATGGGCGGCTTGGGGATTTATGTTACATTCACAGAGGGATTAGACAGGGCTGCCCCCAAGCCCTTTATTATTTATATTGAGTTTAGACCCTATTATTCGATATTGCAGAGATCTCCATTATTACCAGGCATAGGAGGGCCACGTTTGAATGTAATTAAGACTATCAGTTATGCTGATGACTTATGTTGTTAGTTCCTTCACGAGTACGGTCGACTGTTGTGTCAAGTCCTTCCTGTCCTTCTACGCTGTATTGGTTCTCATTTAAATTTCGGTAAAGTATTTGTTTGAATTTACTAGGATTTCAGGTTGGGGATTCCTGGCTGGGGGCTGTCCAGGTCGCAGACTCTCCGTAAAAGATTTTGGGGCTGTCTTTGGAGGTCAGGACATGGCACACTATAATTGGGAAATCCAAATAAATGTGGGGAGAGAAAAAGTGAGCAGATGGAATAAATGGTCCATGAGGAAAAAAAAGAGGGTCTATTTAATTAAGACTTTTCTTTAGCCCCTATTTTTATATATGTTAGCCATGTTTTTCCTTTACCTAGACAATTTTCTGTGCCACTTCTGAGCATCTTTTTTTCTTGCTTTTGGGGGGCAGACTAAATCCTATTAAAAGGCATATTTTATATTTAGACTATAAACAGGTAGGAGTTCGTATGATTCAACCTGTGGTTTTCTTTTTTTCAATTTTTGATTACACTAACCTGAAGCCTCTTTGTCAGTAGATTAATACTGTATGGGTATGGATGGTGACTGAACGAATAGAGGGCATCCTGCAAGAATGGAGAGCCGAGTATTTTCTCCATAAAAACAGTAGAAAATATGTGTTACCCCCAGATTGGTACTTGGTATTTGACCTATTAAAGTCTTGGAAGGTTTCAAGTTGAATGATTATAGAGCTCTCTCGAAAACAATTTTATCATGCAATAATTGGCTCCTTTTTTACGGAAACTGTATTCCTGGATTTCAGTGATTTAGAGAAGAAAAAGACTGGTGAGCGTTTAACTAATGATAGGATACCTATTTCTATGTGGGATATTAATTGGCTTGGGGTTCATGGTAAAATTAATACAAGGGGGAATCACAAACATAAGCAAATTGAGGATAGGTTTTGATTTTGGGAGACATGTCCTACAGAGATTGAATCATTATGTCATTTATACTTTGATTGTCCTTTTATCATTCAACTTTGGTTTATTTGGAAGCGGAAGCATTGGAACCACTTGTGGAAATGGTGGGATTCTAGATCTTTGTTTTTAGGTCTATTTCAGCAGCTTGGGATAAATATAATGCTAGTACTTTACATTTGATAGCAGTACTCTCTTATATTGGATATGGCAAGTTTGATGTTGTTTCTTGTTTCAACAAAAATATGTGTCTCCTATTGATTTATATGAGAAAATTAAAAGCAATATAGACTGTATCAAGGAAGGTGAGGGACACCATTAAAAGGAATATGGGAGAGATACTGGAATTTTGGTGACGGGGGTCAGAGCTTTGTTGGGGTTCTAACATGACTTGTTTACTGTTTTTTTATTTTGCATGTTCCAGTTTCTGTATGGGCATTTCCAATGTAGTGGTCCCTGTAACGGTTTCCACTTAGACTAGGTTTTTACTTAATTACCCCTTTAGGACTTTTTTCTTGTCCTCATAATTCCACTGGAAAGACTACCTGGCTTTTTTTTCTTGTTGGAACTTTATTTCAGTTTTTGTTTACTGATGTTTAGATGTATTATGTTCACTGTCTCCTATTCCTTGTATAATTACTTCTGTGTCACGTATTTTATTTGGGAGGGTTGAGATTTTAATTTTATGAAGTTTGTGATTTTTATTATTTGAATGTTTGTTGTATAGTTTTTTTTTTCTTTATTTTTCTGCAGTCTGCATGTATTTTGTTATGTTTTAATAAAAATTTCCTCTAGTCTCCTGCAGGGGGGCTTGCTGTTGCACGGACTAGCTACAGTCAGTCTAAGGCTGGCAACCAAAGGGAATAGTTGCCGTTTAGAGATGGAGCCACAGTCTGAGGCTCGTTTTGAACCTATGGAGAATTCGGGAGCATTCGCGACGGAAACAGTGCAAGATGCCAGAATAAAGCATCAAGATACTCCTATTGGTGGACTTTTTATATCTGGCGATTCTGCACTAGTGGTACCCAGTGTATCTGTAGAGCAGACAATAGAGAAAGTTGAGTTTCAGGCGTGAGACACCGATCGGGAGTGTGCAGATGGACCTGTTGCTCAGGGATCTGCAGTAGATTCTCCCTTGACAACTCCTGCTTCAGGCTCTGACAATCTGCGGGTAGTGCCTCAGTTGTTTCAGGCTGATGTCAGTGCTACCTCAGTGGAATGAATGTGGAAGTCTTTTCGTCTAGTTGAACCGAAGTGATCCCATTGTTGCTGAAGACTGGTCTACGGAAGATTCATTGCTCCATTCAGGCTGCATGAGAACAGCAGAAGGAAGATGGGTACCTGACCCTGACTGGATGTCTTTTCAGGTGAGCAAAGCATTCCTGCCCAGTTTAGTAAGCCGTCGGATGGCCCTGACAGTTTGTCCAACAAACCAGCACCTGAGACTGTTTCCTAGTCCAAACGGAGGTGTGCAAGGGATTTTGACACCCTCAACCTACTTCTGTTCCCAGTGGTGACCTCCTCCCTCTCCCAGACAGGAAGATCAACAGAGGGCCCCACCTTTTCTGATTTATTTAAAATAACAGAGTGGATCAAGCACTGAGGAGAAATGCAGTTCATCTCCGTTACAGGGCGGGCTGCAAGATCACCTGGACAGACAATATGTTGCAAAACATTTGCTGAAAGAATCAATGGGTTTTATTACTTCTGACATGTATGCTCTTATCAACATTAGAGGTGAAGATACTTTTGATGTCAGTTTTTGGAATTTTTCAGGCTTGGACTCCTTCTGGAGAAAGTATGAGACTGTGAAATTTCTACCTCTCTACCCCATTTTTTGCTATTCCATTGACTAAACCCCTTTACAAAACTGTAAACATTATGTTCAGGAATGAAGGGGTAAATATGGGGGGCATTTATTTTTGGTTAAGAAAAAATGTCAGGTTTTGGGCCCCCCTTCTGCTATCATTGATTCGGAAGGGATTTTGATGAGCAGCTGGCGTTTTAAAGTAAAGTTACAAATGATAGGGGAAGATATCCAGCATATCCCAAATAGTTTCTTCCTAGGGAAACATAGAAGAGTGGTTTTCTACCCAGGACAACCCAAGGCCAGTTATAAGTGTGGGAGTCACAGACATTTAAGCAGTACTTGCGATAGAGTAATTTGTGCACTTTGTGGGGACTATGACCACACTAGTAATGTATGTAGGAATGTGCACAAATGTAATCTTTGTGAGGAAAGGTGTCATGCATACCATCAGTG
This sequence comes from Neoceratodus forsteri, assembly GCA_016271365.2. Classification (NCBI taxonomy): domain Eukaryota; kingdom Metazoa; phylum Chordata; order Ceratodontiformes; family Ceratodontidae; genus Neoceratodus; species Neoceratodus forsteri. Next base: position 276,968,918 of record CM057455.1, on the reverse strand, counting down.
TCCCTGGGCAGACCAAAATAGGCAGGGTGGCCTAAACAAGGATAATTTGGTCTCAGATGCACAGGATAAATATAGGCCTTCTAGGCCTGACCCCACAACCCACCCCACCCGCTCTTCGCCTCCAGCATCTTCAACTGTAAGGCAGACAGATTCTGCTCCAGGACAGGCTATGGTCAAACCCCTCCTAAGGTCAGTTCTGTGAAACCTATGGATAAAATGGAGGACGGGGAGGGTGGGTCTAGCATGCCTCTCCCTTTGGCGGATTTTGAATTTCCTGCCAAGCAAATTACTGGATCTTCTAGTAAAATGCCTCCTTCTCCAATACCTGTGGCCACAAAAAAAACATTCGATGTATTACTAGAAGCTGAAGATGATTTGGAGTCTGATACTTCTTCTGTTTCTGGGGCTGTGTCAGAAATGGACTATGAAGAAGAAGCGGTTGGGCATCAGTCAGGGAAAAAAAAGGGAAGAAAAGGAAAAAATTACCTGAAATGGGATAGTTTTTTGTTTTCTCTTTCTCCACCTATAACCTGGCATCTGTACATCTGGTTTCTTGCAATACATGCAGCATAAAAAATGTTAAACGACGGTTAGCATGATTTAATTGTCTTACTACCTTATAGGCAGATATAATATTTTTGCAAGAAATCATATTTAATTCTGTTACTGACATTATACAATCTAAACACTCCTGGCCCTGGGGACCTTATTTTTGGGTCTGATGTAGCAGATGGTCTGGGTATCCTTTTTCGTACTTATGACATCAGGATACAAAAATTTATTGATTTAGTACCAGGAAGGGCTATGGTTCTGGATTGTATTTTTCAAGATTTTTTTTATATGCCTTATTAATACATATGCTCCCCAGAGCAAGAGCACTAGGATCGAGTTGTTTAATCACATTAAACCTTTTTTATTTACATCTATATCTTCATGTGGGGAGGGGACATGAACTGCAGTCTGGATCTTAAATTTAAAGATGGTATAGAAAAAAAACCTATTGTGATTCTCACGCATTAAAAGGTATATTAGACACAGCTATGTTAAGGACGCCTATCGTTCTTTGTATAAGCAAAAGGTACTACTTATCGAAGAAGCGCATATTTTACTAGGATTGATTACTTTTTCATTTCTAGATTTTTATGGTCCTGAAATCATTGTAACATTGAGTTTACTGACCACAATCTTTTGCATTGCACACTGGGTTTGGGGAATGTTCCACGTGTTTTCCTGCCATCCCACGCCATTGAAAATTGAACTCCTCATTACTATTGGATATTAATATTAAGTTACAGGTTTCTAGGTGCCTTCAATTTTGAAAATCTGTAGCAGATATGTATGAGGATTGGGATAGTTGGTGGATGGATACTGAGGCTGACCTTAAAAGTCTTTTTTAAATTGGGAAACACATTAGAAATGCTGCATACATCCAGTATTTGTATTATAGGGACCAGTTATATAAATTAACATCCTCCCGAATGTTAGTGATTGTAGGATTAAATCTCAAATTGACAATATTAAAGAGAAAATGAGGGCATATCATTTTTCCAGGGCCACTTTTTTAACCGCTGAATTTAAGTTTGGTAGGTCCCTCCAACCATTTTCTGACCCTTTTGAAGCAGTTAAAAGTAAAACTGGACATAAAGTAATGGAAGGGTTATTTCATTCAGCTGGGGTTCTAAAAACTTCAGTAGTTGAAATTCTGGAAATCATTAAAGAAGCTCTAATGGATTCTTTAGGGCGTGGTTTTCGTTCACCACTGGTTTGGGACCAGGTGGTAACCTGTCCTATTCCTCAGCTTTGAGATCACATTGTTTCCACTATAAATGGACCTATTATGCTTCAAGAAGTCTTAGAGGCTATCTCTAGTTTAAAGGATGGAGTTTCCCTTGAGGATGATGGACTCACAATGAATTTTTCAAAACTTTTAAAGATGTGTTGGGTAAAATATTGGTGGCTACTTATAATGACATGATAATGTCGGCACTACACCACATGGTTTTACTAATGCCATTTTGGTCTACTTTATATAAAGGAGGTGATAGAAAACTCCTTATCAATTGGAGGCCGATTAGTCTGTTAAACACTGACTACAAAATTTTGTCATATGTTTTATGTAAACGAATACAGAAAGCTGCTGAGGAACTTATTCATCCTATGCCAACGTGTGTTCAATCCCTGGTAGGAACATTCAATTAAATTTAAGTTGTTAAGGGAGGTCTTTGAATATGGATCCCAGGTAAATTAAATGGTTTTGTCTTGGTGCTTGATCAAGCCAAGGCCTTTGATACTGTTTCACATGACTTCCTATTTGAGGTGTTATTTAGGTATGGTCTTCCCCCAGAGTTGGTCACTTGGATTAAACTTTTATACACCCAGGCCTATACTTATCCATCGGTGAGAAATGTTTTAGGTACTCCAGTTTTATTACAAAGAGGGGTTAGGCAAGGGTGCCCCCTTAGCCCCCTGTTGTATATTTTTAGTCTTGATCCCCTGGTTAGAGTAATTTTGAATAATACTGATATTGTGGGTTTCTCTCCCTCAAGATCTATCCCTATTCTGAAACTTTCTGCTTATGCAGATGATGTGTGTCTTTTGTGGCATCGCACCCTGGGTTTGTGCCTTACAGCTATTTGGTAATTTTACCCAGCTGTCTGGGACTAGTTTGAACTATAGTAAAAGTAATGCGGTACAGATTGGCTGCTGTACTCCAATCGATTCTGTTGCTGGGATAACAGTGCAGAAGGGGCCTCTGAAGATTTTAGGAGTTTTTTTGCTGCTGGAGACTTGGCTTTCCATAATTGGAACACTAAATTGCTCTTGGGAGAGCAAAAAGTGTCACGATGGAAGTCTTGGGCATTTGGAAAACTAAAAAGAGTCCAGATTATTAAACAGTTTTTACTTCCACTGCTTTTGTATTTAGCTTTTGTGTACCCAGTTCCCAGCAGTTTGGAAACAAGGCTTTTCAGTGTGTTTTTTTAGATGATTTGGGGTAGTTGTCTAAATCCCGTTAAAAGAGATTTTACATATCTCCCGGTCTCACAGGGAGGTTTCAGCATGATTAACCCAGTAGTGTTTTTTCATTCTTTTTTCATATTTTCAACTTTGGTTCTTCAATTACAAATGTTGCCTCACTATGGGACCCTTGGACTAGGGGTCTTTTCAGACATTTGAGGAAGCCTGGGTTATAGAGGTTCCTAAACTTGTGGGGCAGTTTCAGTTCCAGGTTATGCTACCACTAGGATTAAAAAGTTTAGATTATGGGGACTTGGCAAGTTTGATTATTTTAATTCACAAAGGAAGGCTTTTATGTCACAATAATGACAGAATTTCATACCCCTAGGGTGGACTTTCCTAGATGTCTTCCCATCAAATTAGATTCGGCCTTGACATTTTTAAGAGATAAGAGAATCCCACAATACATGTGGGATGCGCAGTGGCTGAGCTGCCATGGTAGATTGGGGGTAAAGGGTATTTGGAAAGACAAACCTTTGAAGGAAAGGCAATGTTTGAGGCCTGAATGCAAGGGGCAGGAGGAAATGATAAAACATTTCTTTCTTCTATGCACTTATGTGAAACATTTTTGGGAAGACTGCTCCATCAGGTGGAATTGGGGTCCCATACAACATCTTCAATATGAATGTTTAATTTTAGGTAGCTATACAGGCTTTTATAGGAAGTACCATCCAAGCACTTTGAATGTTATATTCGCCTGCCTTAAATACCATTTATGGCAAGCCGCGGCAAATTCTCATTACAGCACATTAATACCTTATCATCAGTATTATTAGCCAGCGTTGAGGCTTCACTGACCCAGCTTAAACAAAGGGAACATAGAGTTTTTGATAGGGGGAAGTTTAATGATCTCTGGAGGCATGTAAATTGGTTGGGGGTAATTATGTATGTTCTAAACAGCCTCTGAAAGATACTTTTGAGTTTCTTTATATTTTTCTTATTTGTTTGATTTTTTTTTTGAGTGTATATGTTTTTTCAAATGTGATTATTGCTGATCTACTTTTGGTTTCTTTTTGAGCTTCTTTTTTGCCTGATGTTATGTATTCTGTTTTCAATAAAAAAATGTCCCTAATCTACAGCAATGGGACCCTTTGGCCGTCTGGTTGCTGACCAAGATGGCTGCCGTCCCGGACCCTGGTGGAGGTGGTGGTGATGCTGCTCTTTGTCCCCAGGGTTTGTTCCTGATATTCAGCCTGTTCTTCAGCCTAGTGTTTGCAGTACTAGTTGCTCTGACTCTGTGTCTAGCCTAGACGCTTCATCTGCAGTGCTCCCGTCTTCTACAGCTGCTATAACTATGGATTCTGACCAGCTTCCTTCAGACTACCCTCCTGCTGTTGTTTTGGGGGCCTGTGCTACTCCTATGGCTCTGACCCAGTTACAGTTCCTTTATGAACAGCATCGTTCCCTTTTATGGGACTTTGTGAGAGAAGAAGATGCCTTGCGTACTGACCTGCCTCCTGTTTCAGTTCAGTCTGCTGTTCCGACTGCACCACCTCCTGCTACCTCACTCAGTATGCCTGTGTTTCCTTCTGGTTCTGCAATGTCTCCTTCTGCTCCTGCTCCATTTGCTCCCCAGACCGTCCATGGCAGTACTTCCTCTTCCGACCCAGTCTGATCCCCAACTTCTGCTCTCCGAGCTGCGGGTTGGACACAGCAACTTCATGGCACACCATGGACTTCTCCTCGGGCAGTCAGTGCCCATGACATCATGTGGACCTCCTCAGTCTCCATTTTGCCCACTGCTGCTAGCCCTCAGCCTGTTCAGTCTCCTCCGTTGGAGCTGGCCCAGGATGTTTTGACTCCTTTCCGGGTTTCTGCAGTTGTCAAACTGCCATTTCCATCTTTGAACACTGGGCTCCTTCCAGATTGCTCTTCTGCACTGAAACTTTCCACTTCTGTGCACTCCTCATCAGAGGACGACTCCCAGCACCATATGGACAGCTCTACTTTGCTTCTCTACCTGCAGGTGAGACATTGGAGGCCCATTCCTTTCACCTCAGTGACCTTTTTCACAACTTGGGTGCACCAGCTCAGTGTAGGAATGCTGTTCGTTTAAAGTATTTTGGAGATCTTTCCACAGCACCTGACAGACAAACTGTATTGCATTCTATGTTGCGAGACTCTTTGGATATTTCAGCTAGTGAACTGTTCACATTTATACATGTTAAGGGGGAATCTGTATATGATATTAGTTTTAAGAATGTGTATACTCTGGAAAGGTTTTGGACCAAATATGAACTGGTGAAATCTCAGCCTTTATGGGCCCTCTTTATGCTCATTCTCCTTACCAAACCTATGGTTAAAATTATTACCATGCTTTTTTGTAATGAGGGAGTGAGCATAACGGACGTCCAATACTGGCTTATGCAGCGATGTGATATTCTCGAGGCTCCTCGTCCTATTTTGGATGAGGACCTCATCTGGACGGGGCTGGAAGGTTACGGTGCAGTTGCAACAGACTGACCAGGGTATTAAACACTTGCCCTGTAGTTTCTATATTAGTAGAGACAGGGGTTTATGCTTTTACCCTGGTCAGCCCCGCACTTGTCATAAAAGCGGTGCCCGGATGCACCTCAGTCATACTTGTGACAAGCCACAGTGCTCTATTTGCTTGGCCTATGGTCATGTTAGTCTTGGTTGCCCTAACCCACAGAAATGTAATCTATGTGATGAGTCTGGTCATACCTACCATTAATGTCCGTGGGCTGACCACAATCGACTTAGTCACTCCCCAGGATCAGGTAGCTCTCATATCTGATTCTCAAACACAGATACTTTGTCAGCATGATGGGGTCCACCAGGATGTTTCCCCCTTCCCCTTTGTGTGATGTTGTCCCGGCTTCTGCTCCTGAGATTCAGGTAGCTACTCCTTTATTGCATGACCCTATCCCTCCCAGCACGGTCTTGGTCCTAGAGGTTGTTACCCCCTCTGATCCCATGCCCCCCTCCCTCTCCAGACCCTGTCCCCTTCACAGAGGTTTCTCAGGGCAAGAGGGTAAGTCTAAGGTAGCGGAAGGCTCCTGCCCCCCCAGGCAGTCCATTCTGACCCAGAATCGTTATCAGACCCTGACTAAATGGAAGCAGTGGAGTGACATAATGGATGAGAAAATTATTCTGATCCTCTCAGGCCTCTTCTCTCCATATGGACTCCTCCTCTGATTCCCAGCAGGACCCCTCCCCCTCTAGATCAGACACCAGACAACAATTTGTGGTTACTTGACACATTCTTGTTTAATTCGCTCCTGTTTTTTTTTTCAAGTCCTTTTCATCCTTTCCATTTTCCTTATGCCTATGAGTCTGAGCCTTTGCTGCTTCACTTTTAACATGTGCAACATGAAATCCCATAGGAAACTTCTTACCTCCTTGCAGTACCTCTTGGATCTCCCACATGATTTCTACCTGATCCAGGATACGAGGTTAAAGACTCACTTCGAGCTGTCCCAGGCTTCTGCCAGATGGACCAAAGGTCCTTCCTATTGATCCTCAGGTGAGGATAAATGTGATGGTTAGGGCATTTTGTTTTCCGGTTTTGACTGTGTCATTATGAGACTGGTTGATATTGTCCCTTGTGGTGCCTTACTGCTTGACTATACTTTCCGTAGCCTGAAACTCAGAATTCTCAATATTATGTGCCTCAAAGTATTGCCGCTCATTCGGATTTGTTTCAGTTGTTACAACCTTATTTACACACCTCCTGACATCTTTACATGGGAGGGGATTTCAATTGTAATCTTACCCAGGTGGACAGAGGGGGTTCCATGCAGAAGTTTTTGGGGACTGTGCTACTTTGCAAACTATTCTCCAGATCGCTTCTCTTAAGGATGGCTACTGTGAGGTACATCCTACGGGTGTGAAGACCTATCACAGAGGCCTTCTGGACACATATTGATTTTTCTTCTCTCTCAGAATGTTATGTTTCAACAGGCGAAAGTTATTCATTGCAAAACTTCAGATCACATGACTCTTTTTTTGCTTTGTCATCCTTCCACGGTCCCATCCTCTTGTGGTTTCTTCTCATTGGAAGCTGAATAGCTCTTTATTGTCGGATGATTGTATTGGTGGGGACTTTCGGGACTTTTTGTTGGCCTGTGTTTCGGTTCTGGATGCTTATGCCCCCCCCCTGCATTGGTGGGTGGATACCAAATTGGATCTTAAACGTTTTATTATCAGACATGCTAGAAGAAAACCTTCCTCTTCTTATCATAGGTATTTACTTTTGAGGCGACATCTCCAGGATACTATCTCCTGGGCTTGTGAGACTAGGCAGGATTATTCCCCTCTTATAGCTTCTCTGAAGACACAGATGGAGTAGCATCAATATAGTAGAGCTTGCTCTTTGCATCTTGAGGCTTCTTGTGGTACCCACTCCTCTAAGGCTTCTTCGATGTCTATAGCGATGTTCAGATAAGGTCACAGCCACGCACATTGAACACCTTATTGACCCTGACTCCCCAATGGTCTATGATACTTAGATTCTCTCCAGCATAAGTTTTTTTCACACTTGGCTAGTGTCTTTGGGTCTTCTACAGTGACCTCGCCAACCATCACTTCCTTTTTTGATTTTCAGATCCCTTCTCCCCCTCTAGATCTCTGCACCCAGTTGACTGTCCCGATTTCCTTGCTAGAAGTACAGACAGCCATTAAGAAACAGAAATTATGAACTTCCCCGGGGCTGGATGGCCTTACGGTGGAACTTTACCAGGCGTTTTCTGATCTCTTTTCTCCCATCCTTGTTTTGCTTTTTAATACTATCATCGATACTCATTCTGTTCCACACAATTTTTCAGATGCCATCATGCTTCTCTTGTTTAAAAAAGGGATAGGACGGATATATGGAGTTGGAGACCTTTGGGTCTCCTGAACGTGGACTATAAGATTTTTGCATCCATCTTGCTCCTTCTTCTCCTTCCTATAGCGCCCCACGTTATTTCCGATGCTCAGACTTGTGCTATTCCTCGTCGCACTTATTGTTTGAATCTTTCCCTGCTAAGAGATGTTTCTGCCTTCAGCTCTTCTTCCTCTTCCTTGCTTCTCCTTTCTCTGGATTAGGAGAAAGCATTCGATAGGGTGAATCATGACTACCTCTTTCATGTCCTTTCTTGCAGGGGTACCTTTGCTTTTCACCCTGATCAAGGTTTTAGGTTTGACCTTTGGTGCCACTGATGATGCTCTTACCGATTGGACTACTGCTCTGGAAAAGGCTTTCCACATGGTTATTTCTTGCAAAGGTCACATTATAGTGAAAAGGAAGCGGCTTTTGTTGTTGAAGACTTTTGTTCTTCCCTTGTTTTCTTCATTTAGCTTCAGTTTTTCCAGTCCCCTTTTCCTTGGAAGCCCGTTTATATAATGTTTTCTTTCAGGGATTCTGGGGCAGTTGTTTGAATCCGGTCAAACGGACTTATACATACCCTGATTATTGTCATGGCAGGGTTCGGATGTTGAACCCGTTGGTGTTTTCTCATTGTTTATTTCTGAAATGCAATATTCCCTACCTTTTGCAAACCCCTCCGGTCTTTTGGTTATCTCTTCTCCATCATCGTGTTGCTCCATTGTGTGCGACATGGTGTCTTCCTCCTATGGAGATTCTTTGAAACTTTCATAAATATAATCTCCCTCATTATATCATCCCCACTTTTTTTGAAAATACGTCACTTATCTTTAAACCCCACAAGGATTCTCTCTTCCTCATGGAAGCAGTTGTATCAGTCTATTTTGGGGTCATATTTTTTAACCTACACATGTTATGGGACTCTCTTGGCACTATTTTGGACTCCTCAGGTGTTTTTGATCAGTACTAGTCCCGCATCCCTCAGCGGGTTTGGGATGTTACCTGGTTATCATGCCACAGAAGGCTTGGTGTTCATGATAACCTGAAACATAAGGTTAAGGAAGAGAGCACTTGTCCCCGAGACTCATGCTCATCAATTCCTGAAACCATGCTGCATTTTTATTGCCTGCCCCTATGCACAACATGTATGGACCCTTCTCCTCCATAAGTGGAAGAAAAGGCCTTCCGATGCCCGTGCAGCCCGATCGCGGGGCGTCCCATAAGATACAAAACGTCTCTTATCCCTGGTGGACCCCCACCTGCCCACTGAGCCCCACCACCCCGCTCCTCATCAGCGGCGGGCGGCAGCACCACCTGCCTGCGCCCCACCACCACGACTGACAACAGGCGGGCTGCATGCCCATTGGTTCAGAGCATGAGCCAATGGGCATGCAACTCCTCTCGATCAGTCAGATATAGATGAATTCATTCACATATCTGGACTGACCGAAGCCGTAGCATGGGCTGCATGCCCGGTGGCTCGTGCTCTGAACAACAGGCGTGCGGCGCCTAATAACTGTCGGTGATGGTAGCGGCGGCTGAGCGGTGAAAATGCTACTACTGGCTGACGGAAGCGGTGGTGAGATCGTGGCGGGAGCAGGAAATGAGGGTCACCGTCACCAGGATTCTCGGACTTGGGGGGGTGAGGGAATGCCACCGCGGTCGGGCTCCATGTGGTCACTGGACCACCAGGGATATTGGACTTTTAGGGGGATGCCTGATGCCCGCGATCAGGCTAATCATGATCCACTGGACCACCAGGAATATTGGACTTTGGGGGGAGAGACTGATGCCCGCGATTGGGGCATGGGGGGGCGCGCCAGGTGTGGCAGGAACAGCTGATGGCTACCCACAGGTGGCAGCTGCTGTGTTGCACCCTGCAATGCAGCAGCTCACCTATGGGTGGCCCTCGACTTGTTCCTGTTTTTTTTAGGTATAACTTTGTGCAGGCGCAGGTAGGCGCTTGCATAACTCTGCATGGCCCGGGCTGAATATCGGGGCTGTGCAGGTTATGCATGGGCACGCCCCCACCTGTGTCATACATTACTGATGTACTCACGCGCATCGGGATTTGTGCGGCGCACTTTTCCCTTTTTAAATATCGCACGGGTGCATCAGTGTGTTTGCATGGCATCACCACTGCGCCACGCGCAACCCTTTTGAATATCTGGGCCTCGGTCTGTTGTTTATATGACGATATAGGGGAATGGCGGGTGAACTCCAAGGCTGACATAAAAATATGGATTAAAACGTTTTATAAAAATAAAGAAAAGAACACATTTTTGCAATATTTAAAACTTAGGCAACACTTACAGTATTTATATACTATCTCCTACACTTCTATAAATGAGTACTCTGCTCAAACGGAAAAAATTAAATCAGACATGAAAACATATCAGTATAATAGAGCTAACACTATCAAGGCAATATTGCAATATGGGACTCAGAAGTCCCCAGTAGGGGACCCCTTTGAAGCCTGCAAAATAGGGAGAGAAGCATCTACAATGCACTTCTTAGTAGATCAAGAGGGCAAGGTCACATGTTCCATAGAAGGAATGCATTAATTATCATAGAAGACTTTCTTAAAACTCATATCCCTACTGTACCCCCACAGGTTGATGCTATTAAAGATACCTCCCAAAAATTTATATTCCTAAATTTTCAGATGAAACCAAGACATGACTAATCCAATTAATAGGAAAGAAATTGAACAAGTGATTAAATCTCCCAGAAATAGGATTTCATCAGGTACAGATGGACTGCCTTATGAATTCTACAAAGCCTTTGTAAAAGAACTATCTATATGCTTAGAAGCAGTATTTAGATATTTTTGGTCCACACAAAATATTCCTCCCTCTTTTACACAAGGGCTGGGATAGTCAGACTGAGCCAAAAAGATGCACAATAGCAGGAGCAGGCACAAGTCCAGTGCACCATGGCACAACGGGTGCGATATTCAAACCATGCACAGGCCAAGGTGCGCCTGCGTAACGTAGCTGAATATCATGTCTGATGCACCATAGTGCAATGAGGGTTGCGCAGTGGAGCAGGGCTGATGCGCATTAGCACCCCTAGGGATGCACAGGAACAAAGACAGGAAGCAGCTGTGCACCAGCCATTGATGCGCCATGCGTGGAGGAGCATGCAGCAGGACAGACAGACCAACCCCTCCCCCACCCCTCAACAGGGCAAGGCCCCCAAGAGCTGCACAACCAGACATGAGCAGAACGGACCACCAGCCCATGAACCTGGCACCGATCCAACAGCAGACATGGGCCAGCAGTCCCCACCCACTGGGGAAGGTACTCCTGCACTGTTCCCCAACAAACAGAGACCGGAACACAAGGATGGCCAGGACCCACCCATGCCATGGCACCACACCAATGCCGACCACCCCAGTACAGCAATCCTGAGACACCCAGCCCAGAAGCATGACCAAACAGTGCACGGCACTGAAGGTATGCCACCACCACCATGACAATGCAACCCATTGCCCCATGGCACCATGCACAACATCCCAACATGACCCCTTCCCACATGTGGTGACACCATCCACTGACACCACCACAGCACACACAAGGCCCTCCTGCATGGCCCCACAGAGGCATATCAAGGAGGTCAACCTGGCATCAGTACCCGAGGGACCCTACATGTGACAACACCCTCCCGGACGCCACCACCAGCAGGAAGGCACCCGAGCACCCACTCACACACACACCCAGACCAGCACTGGCCCCACTAGACAGCACAGCACCCTACTGTGGTGCATGGAGCATCGTCACACAGGAGGCAACACAGGGCACACACAGACCCCCAACACAGTTCAAGGGTACTGTGTCAAACAGCCACACATAGCAGAGCAACAGGCGCTGCTGTCATGAGTCCCATGGTGCCATGTACCCATGGCCTGCACACCACCATGGTGCCAGTGAGCCTGTCATGTGGTGTGCGCACCATGAACCAGGCCACTGCCTGGATGCAGCAGGACCCCATGTGAAAATCACCAGACTACAGGCACCATCCCAGACACCATAGCTGCATGGAGGGCCAACAACAACACCGCCCACAGTGGCAACAGAGGCAGCGTGCAATAGACCAGGGGTTGGGATGCCAGCTGCCAGGATGGCGTGCCTGGAAAGTGGCTGGTATAGACTGCCACTAATGTCACGTCAGCATTCACACACTGCGGTGGTAGGGTCGGCATGATCATCGCGAACCACAGACACGCAAGAGGCACAGCCGCGACTGGGCACAGCACACACTGCCAGGGGCATCTGGGACATAGCACATGCACCAAAGCCCGCTGCACATAGGCAAACAGTGCACAGGGCACACCACACACCCTGGACAGAGCCCATGGCCCCCACCCACACCAGTGGAGAGTCCCTGCAGACACACCCATGGCCAGGCCAGCACCACCCCACAGTTGCCTTGCACACCACTGCTGCAAGGCACCATGCTCGCTGCAAAACAGAGACTGACACAGACATAGTTGGAAAAGCATGTATTAAGTAACAATAAACATCAACAGAAACTATGTACAAAGATATATATATATATATATATATATATATATATACACACACACACAGTGGGGGAGGGGATGTGCAAGGCCACAACAAGGGGGAGAAGGGTAGGGGACAATAGGAAAGGAAAAGGTGGGGGACATAGGGGTGTGGGGACAGTCCTGGGAGATAATGGTACAGTACAGGTGCTGCAAGCCCTACTGGTGCCCCTGTCATCCCTGTCCTCCCTGTGGCATCTTCTGTGCATGACGGTCACCCTATCCATCCCCTGCAGCAGCTCCAGCGTGGCCGGGTGACCTGCAGGATCTCCTGGATGTTCCTTTCTAGGGCTGTCTAGCATGGTCTACCTAGGACAAGGGAGCAGAATCAGTATGAGTGACTGACCATACCAATGCAGCCCACCCAATGTGCATGGCGTACATCAGTGGCCTGCACCCCTGGATGGCATCGACCACCCAAAGTGGGTGTGACCACATGATCCACCCACCTGGGCACCCGCAGCCATGCAAACTGCTGCACATCCCCACCACCCATGTACTGCACAGCACTATCATGGCCATCCAGCATCATAGCAATGCAGTGGGATGGCAGTGGCACAGCCAGGTTCCCAGTACACACACAGCCCACTTGTGACACCCACCCACAAATGCAGACCCACAGGATGGTGCGGAGGGCGCCGTGGGATGTGCATGACAGTAGGGGCCATGTGCAGGGGGCCATGCCTCACCACCTCCCCTGCAACCCATCATGCACAGTTGTACAAGGAAACATGGCACTCACCTGCGTCCTGGTCAGCAGGGTGCTGCTGACCCCCTTCACCACCACTGTACCCTGCCTGCATGGCCACACCACCAGCGACGTCCTGCTCTCCATGGTCTCGGGCCATCCGGGCCCAATGGCGATCCTCTGGGCCTAGTGTGGAAACATGGAGAGAGTCCCATCAGTACACATTTGAACCATAGCCCACTCAACAGTGTGCATGCCTGCACAGCCCGTCTGTGCCGCGGTGACACAGGGTGTACTCAATGCACTCCCACAACCGGCAACACAGATACCAGCCCCCACCCTCCTCGGCATGGCCTGCCGATTACCGCGCCACCAGGACAGATGGATATTACTAGTGTGGTGAAGGAGCACCTACCTGGCTGTGGCATGGTTTCTCACGGGCACGTGCCTGCAGTCTCTCTAGACAGTTGGGGTCACACCGCTGGAGGTCTCCATAACAGTGGTGAAACTGCTCCATGGTCCTGCTGCCCCTGTGGCCTTCTCAAGGCCCTCTGCCACCTCCTCCCACACTGCTGTGCATGGCCTCAGGAGGGGAACCTGCCCAAACAGGGTTCCTGCATGGGGCTCCACAAGAGCCACCAGGTTTGCCAGTTCCACTGAGGTCCATACTGGTGCCCTGGTGTGTGGCATATTTCAGACACTGGTGAGCTCAAAATGATGCCCGGCAGCACACGTACCCCACATGCAGAGGTAGTGCAGTACTGCGTTGCCAGTCGCAATTGCGCTGGCACTGGACTGCACAATAGGGGGGCAGCCATGCAGATGCATGGTGCCTAGAGGGCAAAGGACAGCTGCAGGGTCAAGGGTCTGTCCATGCACAGAGCGCCACAGCGCTATTGGGAAGCCCCTTCATGGAGCACAGTAGGGTGCATGTGTGTGATGCCAAGCAGTGGCCCACCGCGCTGAGGCGCCTTTGGTACCCACGACGTACCATGGCATGTGTGCCCCCTCAGACATATAGCGCATGAGCACCACAGGCACAGTAATGGCAGTGCCCTGTACTGCCTCCTGCACACAGTGCATCAGCTGCGCTGCTAGCGTAGGCTTCAGCACCGTGGGCATGCGTGGTGTGGCGCCAGTTGCACACATCACAGTGGTGTGCCACAGCCTCAGCATGATCAACACCATTGTGCAAGGTGCAACAGTGTGATATTCAGCCAGGTTATGCTAATCAGCTCATGAGCCATTCCATGACGCATCCACTGCATTTGCATCCCATTACAGTTGCGCCTGCACTCATTTGCATGCAATGCACTATAAAAGCGACCTGGGAATGCTTAGACCATTGATCGGTATTGCAGTCTTTTGAGGTAGGTGCCATGCTGTGGAGATGTGGGGACAGTGGTCTGGGAGGGCTGTATGGGACTGCACAGTCCATGGTAACACCTGTCCATCCCCTTAGTCACAAGCATGACCAAATGAGAGGATGAAGAGGAGCAGGGAAGGGTGAGGAAGAGGAGGCCCAACTTCACCAGGGTGGACTCAGATGCCCTGTTTGAGGCCTACCTTGACAGGGAACCACTGCTCAGTGGACAGAGGGGCACACCACAGGCCCATGCGGCGGCATGGGGTGAGGTGGACGTGCCATCAACCAGCAGGGCAGCACCAGCATTCCATGCAGGACTATAAGAAAAAGGTTGGCATGGACAGGGAGGTGGATTAAGGATAAGGTGGCTGCCATCGGGGCACATGCTGCCACTGCTGGGGGCCAGCAGGATGTTCCCCACCTGGTGCCACTGGAGGAGCAGGTGGCCAGCAGCCTGCAGTGTAGTGCCATTGAGGTCGTTCCCGGTGGAGGCTTAAAGATGGGTGGCAGCCCATCACTACATGGTAGGACCAGTGCTGGCAGTGTGTGGGTGGCAGGGAGGCAGGCCTCAGGGCCAGGCAGAACCACTAATGGTACTGTGTTCCTTTACAGCTCCTGAGCATCTGCATGGGGCAGTGTTGGTGGATGTGTCCACCGAGGGGGTGGCCCTGGACACAGTGGAGCACCCATCCACCTCCACAGATGTCCGAGGAACCGATCATCTGCAGCCCTGTACATCAGTCTGGACTGATGCCAGTGGTGCAGGTGCAGATATGGCCCTAGCTGTGTTCTAGTGTGACATCGCTCACGGTGTTCTGTGTGCTGAGACACAGATCGGGCCGACTCCAGCATCCATGATTACGTGACACACGTCCTGGCCTCTCCATCTATCACCTCAACGCTAGGAAACTACTCCCAAAGATAGACCTCCTGAGAGTCTGGGTGTCATAGCATTCATTGGATATACTCTGCATCACTGAATTGTAGCTATTAAGCAGAATTTCTGACCCCTACTCTCCCTATTCAGCTACCATCTATTTAGACAAGATCACTCAAACAGAGGTGGGGGTGTAGCAATCTACCACTTCAAAACCCACCTGTCTCTATTGTCACTAGTGAGGCAGTCCCAAAGTCCTATGAGCTCTTCCTTGTCAAACTGCTTCTGCCCTCCTCTCTCCCCATTCACACTGGTGTACTCTACTCTTCCCCCAAAGTATCCCCCTCCACTGTGGTTAACACTGTCTCTGCTGTTTCAACCACCACCAGCTCTAGCAAACTCATTTTACTCTGTGATTTTAATCTGATTGGGCTTCCCCTACCCTTAAACCCACCACTCAGTGATACACTAAACACACCAGCTCATCAGCAAACCCACATGACTAAACCCCCACTCCCAAAACCACCCCTCCTGGATTGGATCCTGGCTTCTCACCCGCACAGGATCTCAGCAGCTGGTACACTCCCGACATTTTCAGTAACCGCTTATGACCTACTGCACATGTACCTCCATTTACCTTGCTTCCACCTACCTATTGTTTGATTCCTTCCTACACTCTTTAAACACCCTATGCTCCTGCAAGATCTCACATCCTCTAACTGGTCCCCCTTCTACACCGCAGATGATGTAAACATGGCTTTCTCCCTTTTCTGCCATTTATTAAACAAAATCTGGAAAACTCACCCCCCTCCATGCTGCCGTAGATTGAGAAACTTCAACCACCTGTGGATATCCACTGATCTTATCGAGCTCTGCAACTCCCGTGACCAAGTGTGGACTCGCTATAAAGCTTTACTCTCCCCCAACGACCTCTCCACCTACCATGCTCTGAGAAACACTTGCACTAAAGCTATCAGGGCAGCTAAATCCAACTATTTTAAGAACATGCTGCAAGAAAATCTAAACTCCCCCCACAAATTCTGGCAAACCCTCTCATCCCTTCTCAAACCCTCACACAACTCCTCCTCCACTCCCTCTTAATTGACAACAATCTAGTCTCAGACCTACACACTGTTACTTCTACTTTAAATAATTTCTTTACAACATGTGCCCTTCCCTCTACCCCTGTCCCCCCACCCCTCAATTGCACCTCACATACCCCAAACTCCCTGTATCCTCCTTAGCATGGTCACCGTTCAGCCCACACCACGTCAGCTCTACCCTATCACAGCCAAAGAGGTCCTCGGGGCTCTCCTATCCCTAAATCTATGCAAATCCAGCCCTGATGGCCTCGCCCACTCATACTAAACATCTCTGCCCCAGCCATCGCTCATTCTCTGTCCTATCTACCTAACCTCTCTTTCTCCCTTGGCACAGTACCACAGGCATTGAAGGCATAAAAGTGATCCCGCTTCACAAAGGCAGTGATCACTCCCAACTAGTAATTACCGTCCTACTCCCTCCTCCTTGTTTTAGCCAGACTCCAAGAATCCCTTGTCCTCACCAGACTCACTAACTTCCTCACCACAACAAATTTCCTGTCCCTTATCATTTGGGCTTCAGGAAAACCACTCAGCTGTCTCATCCCTACTTAGGGTTACAGATGCCATTCTCACTAGTATGGACCAAGGCCACCTTACCTCAGCTATAGTTATAAATCTGGCCAAAGCCTTTGACTCCGTCTCCCATTCCATCCTTCTATCCAAGCTAGAACATGCTGGCCTCTCCCTCTCTCAGTCAAATGGTTCAGTTCTTACCTCTCTGGCTGCTCTCAACATGTCCAAACTGGAGATGTACTCCCCCACCAATTGAAGCAGGAGTACCACAAGGGTCTGTCCTTGACTCCATCCTCTTTTCTATATTTCCCAACAACCTCCCCCTTGAATGCACCTCCTCTCACATGGTATCATGTTTGAACAGCAACGGGAATACCACGAAGACCATTACAGCAACAAAATCAGCAGTTCACTGCAATGGTCCCCAGTATTCCCGACACTGTTGTCTTTGGAGATATTGCCACCTCCCCGAATCAACTTCGACTTAGAGTGATCTATGGTATGGGGTGCAGGGCAGAGACCCACATATGGGGTGCAGGGCAAGCTCCCACAAAAACACTTGCTTTCCTTGATGGCACAATTCCGACTGCTGGCATTGTGCCATCGCTAATGTCATTCAACACAATTGACTCCAGACAGCAGTGTTGGGAATACTGGGACCATTGTAGTGAAGCTTTAAACTAGCCAAGGGGGAGGTGCTGAAAGGAAACAGGAAAGTTCAAGCCTCCCCCCACAAAACATGGCAGGTAGTAGGGTAAACACTGAGGTACAGAGCTTGACAAAGGGCAGGACAGGGGTAAATGGAAAGATGGACAAGGGCAATAAGAGCAGGGATGGGGTAAAAAAGGATAAAGCCAACATTAAATGGAGGGCAATGAGTACCAATGCCCATAGTCTGGGAAACAAGCTTCCAGAGCTAGTAGCCCTGATGGAAGAGGAACACTTGGATATTGTGGCAGTCACAGAAACATGGTACATGGAGAACCATGACTGGGATGTCAACATACCAGGGTACACAATCTACAGAAGGGACAGGGAGGGTAAAAGAGGAGGTGGAGTAGCTCTCTACATAAGGGAAGGGATCAAAGCTACAGAACTAAAAAGTAAAGGGGTAGGACAAGAGGAACTCTGGGTAACCTTGGAGACAGGGAATGGCATCACAATCCGCACAGGGGTTGTATACAGACCCCCATCTCAAGGGGAGGAAATGGACAAGAAAATGATAGAGGGCATTCTCAAAATGGCTGAAAAAGGGGAGATACTGTTGATGGGGGACCTGAATATGCCAGATGTTAACTGGGCGACATGGACTGCAGCCACATCCAAGAGCAGGGTCATT